>CM062812.1:689931280-692331280 GCA_031772625.1 Pinus tabuliformis | reverse complement strand
TGAAGTGAATCACTATTCGAAAAGAACTCAAAAACAACTATATTTTGAATGACAGTCAGGGAAAAAAAAAAAAAACAGTAAGAGTTCTACTCCGAGGTCTTATGCTGCACAGAAAACTAAACGGCCACAACAAAGAAAAAATAGGAGGACAAAGTTGAAGGGTGATTCTAAAAATATAACAAAGGTCAAAACTGTGAGAACTAGAAGGTGCAAAATGTTCCACAAGATGAAGTATCACGTGCAAAGAAAAGGATCAAATATCTTTTGCTCAAAATGAAACTTGAGCAAAATCTTATTGATGCATATTGCAGATGCTGTTATTGATCCATAAGGGCGTGTATTTCCTGAACACATATTTTGTGCAAAATGCAAAATGGCAGATGCTCTTCGAGATAATGACATAATATTGTGTGATGGAGCTTGCAATCGTGGTTTCCATCAGAAATATCTGGATCCACCTTTGGCTACTGAAAACATTCCCCTTGGAGATCAGGGTTGGCTCGCAACAAGGTTTTGGTAGTTTAATAATTAAAGTTTAAACAGTTTTGAAAATAAAAATAGGATGTTACTGAATCAAAGAAAATCTCATGTTCAGCAAAGTGTACAGAACACATTATAATAGGCCAGAAACCAAGTAACTTAGCAAGGGCTAAAGTCAAAAAAAAAAGGAAAAAGGTCATTATGGCAACCACAATATATAAATTTATGATAAACGAGCTTTATCTAATGCCTATCATAAAAATACACACCACTTATTTTGTGGTAGAGCCTGCAAACAATTGTTAGAAATGGCTAACAAATTAATGAAAACAAATCAGAATTGCGGAAATCTAGAAACCCCGATTCCAAAGTTCAGTTGCCGTGGAAATTACTCATAGGAAAGTAAGCATCCTGTAACCTTCAAAAACAAGTCAAGTTAAATATTCCTACAAAAAAAAAAAAAAATTAGATGCCCACAGGCCCTAAGGGTTGAGCCTTGCTCTGATACCATATGTAGCAGTCCAAAGTAAATATAAAGTTAATTTCCTAATTAAAAATCATAATCAAACAAATAAGCACATACCTATATTACCTGTGATCGAAGTCTGTCAGATGACAACAAGGTTTTGGGGACGATTCTCCACCCAACCGTAGACTCAATTGCGCAAAGATTTGCTACAACTGGCCACCCCCGAGCCCTCAATCAACATACTACTCTTAGTGACTCCTATGTCTTAGAACACCATTCTCCCAAGAGAATGAAAGATAGAATCTTGGAATGATGGAATGTCTCTCATCGTCCTCACCATCTAATAAATAGAACAAACATTGGATGGGAAACCACATGTACACACTCCATGTGTCTACATGCAACTTTCTTTTGATTTTTAGCTTTCTTGTTTTATTTCTATTTATTCTTATTTAGAGCTTCAATATGGTTATTACTATTTTTATTTTTATTATTTTTATTTATTTTCTTGTATATATTTTTAATATAATTTATTATTTAACATTTATGATTTATGATTTATGATTTATTATTAAGTGATTTATTTATTATTTTGTAGTATTTCTTATTTATTATTAAGGGGAGGGATATTACAAGTTGCACATAACATGCACACATAAAATCATTATAGAGTGTGTGTTTGGGAGACCATGTTTTAGAATTTCTGGAAGGAAGTTGGAGGAAATTGATCATAATTCTCTTCACGTTCAAGGTAAAGGAAATATCTCAATGAAATCATATTGGTGCCTTGGTGGAGGGTGGTGGTGGGGAAAGCTACTAGCTTGTGCCAAGAGTTGTGGAGAGATAACCATGAGATTTTAAGGCATAGGGCTCAACGCAATTCTTAGTTTCATGTCGATCCTAATATTTTATATTAATTTAATGGGAAAGTGATAGAAATAAAATGCAGCCATAACCAAAATGATATAGGGTCCCTTGTCAAATCACATTAAAATAACCCCAGGCCACTAAATAATCAACCATAGGTTCAATTAAAACCCTTGTAGCATTGGGAGTTGAAATTTTCGTGTTTCCCCATAAGCACAAGCACTCCTGATTTGATGGGCCACTTGCTTCCATGTGTATCTATTCCCTACAACAATGGTTTGTCACGTGCTAGACTAGTCCCCCAAAAAAACAAATCAAGGCCAAGCCTTGTGACTCACAATAAAATTGTCATGACACCAAAGTTCAAAACACTTCCCCAAGAAATCCTTATCCCATTATTTTTTCATGACTAATCAACTATGATATTTCTTTCCAGACTATATTAAATAAAGAGGTAAGGACAAAAAATGATCCATTGTTTCAATAACACACATAAAAACTTTGGAAAATGTACTCCATGTGATTCCAAGCTATCGAGACTTAGCTCAACACACTACAGAAGTGGACTTTGAAAGACATGGAGTGATTTTAGTTGATTAATTGATGCTTGTACAATTGATATCAGGTCAATATACATATACACAGAGGTATACAAATGGCATGGAGGAATTACTTAAATGTTTTAAAATGGGCTTTAACCTTATTTTGTGGAGTCATGAAAAAGAAACCTTAGTTTGTGAATTAGAAAATTTCCCTAAGTTGATACCCTAGTTGACGTAATTAAATACCAAATGACAGATAGTTACGGTCCGTCTCTTCCTCAAGTCTGCGTCCTTTCCAAGATGCCAAGCGAAGTCAGAGACGACAAATCTTGCATTTTAGAGTTATCTAATCCTTGTGGACTTTATTAGGTTACGTTTGGCAGCTCAGTTGTCTAAGTTGATGAAAAAATAAAAATAAAAAAATGAAACTAAAATAACTAAAATTGGAGTAAATTCTAAAACTAAAATTAAAAGTAATAAAATAAATTACAACCATACTATGAGCAAAGTAAGAAGGATCTTCATCCAGACCATAAGCATGATTGAATGGATTAAATTAGAGGGGGAGATCCAGTTAGCTTATTATTCTATTTTATATGGTTTGGAATCGTTAAATAACTGGAAACGCTCTGTAATCCCTTGTGCTTTTGTGCTCATGAACGCCATAGTTCAATCTAAAATAAACATTTTCTGAAATCATTGGATCTGATTTTTTGTGATCTGTAAATTTAAATTTTGTTGAAAAATTGCAAGATAGAGATTTAAGTAATGGGTAAGTATAAAAACCTGGATGTTGAATAACATGAATGTTGTAACAATCTTTTTTGGTATTGATTGTGTCTCCTGTCTTGAAGGAAGGGTGCGAAATCGATGACTTAATGCAACGCCCACGGTCCTTTGCTGGATTTTCCTTCGACCTTGTTAATGCACCCATTGGCTGGTTTTCAGTCCACCTCATTTGTAAAAAAAATTGTTTCTTCTTATTCTGAACCAATCAAGTTGAATGTTGGGTAAATTTGAGCCCCCAGCTATTTCACCACACAACACCGTAGGATGTGGATAATGTCCCTTTTTAAACTAGATGTATGTATAATCCACAAAGTATACACTAAGTTGCAATGAACCCCGCGGAGTGGGCTAAGCATTCATTGAACATCCCATTTTCTTATTTATTCTTTTCTCCCTTTGTGATTTTTCATTCATGTAATTTGTTATTTTATTTTTGAAAAAAATAATTTTAAACTGGGTTAAGTGGATTTGGAATGGATTTAGGTAATAAAAGTGATAATTCTATTGTTCAATAATAACAAATTTATCATTAGTTTGATTTTTTTTTGTTAAATGACATTTTTATTAAATAATATAAATTTATCTTATTTTTTTGGTGTTAGGTGATACTTACGCAGTGAAAATCACTAAGAGATTACATTTTGCTTGACCACACTATCTTTTAGTATCACTGGATTTTTGCCCACAAAGTTTCTAACCTGTGACTTTTTCGCCACACACCTATCACCATCTATTCGACACCCAGTGACAAATTCGTCTTAATTTTAAATTTATTGAAAAATCATAATAAATAATTAAAATGCAAATAAGAAAATTCATCTTAACTTTATATTTATTAAATAATCTTAAAAAATAATTACAATAATTTCAAAGAGGGTTATCTACTCTACTTCCAAATTTATCCAAAAGAGTTAAAAACATATAAATAAACATAATCAAGACAAACTTGAGAAATATCTAATAATTAAATTACATTTATATTTATTTAAAAAATTAAAAAAGAATCGAAATAAACTTGAAAAATATCTAATAATTAAATTAAATTTATACCACTTAGTCTTAGTCTAACTGACATTCTTTTTTACCTTGAAAATTATGGAAATTCCCGGAGTTTTGTAAATCTAGTTTACAATTGTCAAACTTTAATATTTTGGGTACCTCATAGCTTTGTGATGGTGTTGAATTCATTTCCACCATCAAAAATATTATTCAAACACTGCTATTGCAAGATTTCTTGAAATTATTTTCGCCATATTCCACCACTTTCGACCATCGACACAATTCCTCCACCTCGGTAAACAAGGCCACAATAGAAAATATATCTTGTAAACAAAATGTATATGTTTTAAAAACAAATCATGTTAAAAAAATAATTGAGATGAAATTTTTTTATACTTCAATATTTATAGATAAAATGAATTTCAACAACTTGGAACACGTATCGTTTAAGCAACGATATATATATATATATATATATATATATATATATATATATATATATATATATATATTAAAATGACTAGTGGTGTTAAAGGGTATTGCTAAAGGCATTGTAATTGGAATGGTAAGCACTTTCTTCCTTCTTCAGCCTGGGCATTGTATCTTCCCTTCTTGGTAACTCCATTGCCATTTTCTGCTTAAGGGTGCGCATAACCCGTGCCTTGATAGCGTTGTGAGAAGGACCGACCTGGGTCTTCTTGAGTTGCTCACATCACCTCTCTTGTTCATTTACCCCAACCAAATCTCATCACTTCATCATAATTTCCTAATTCGAACTATCCAACACATTATCTAGATAGTGTTAAGGCTCCCCTCCTACAACTCTTCTCTCTATTTTTCTGTTAACTGAATGTTATCCGCCTGGTTTTCCCGCCAATCCTCCTTGGCCATAACCCTTCCAATCCTCCTTGGCCATACCCTCTATTTTGTTGTTAACCATATGTTATCCACCTAGTTTTCCCACCAATCCTCCTTGGACATACCCCCACCAATCCTCCTTGGTCATACCCTCTTAAATTTGAGTAGGAAAATGAAATTCCAAATGAGAAGGCCCCAAAACTTTTACCATAATGTAAAAATAATATTATTGAAATATAATAAATTTATTTATTTATTATTATTATTATTATTTTTAAGTTATCAAATGTTATAAAAGTTTTAATATTTTTCAAAAAGAAACGTAGTTTAATTTGCAAGCTATTTTGTTTTCTCATTTTTATTTTTTTTTCATTTTGTACTTTATGAAAGATTTGATTCCTCTGTCTTGGTGCTTGGTAGATCCGGAGTTAAGATGGATCTAGATCGGTTTAATTATTAATTAAACTTATAGTTATAATTTTTTTTTTTTTTACGAAGTCAAAATGTTAAAGAGGACATCACAACATCTCTACCACGGGAGAGGAATTCAATAATTATGGAGAAACCCTATAGGCCCATAGAAAAATTGTAGGGAAAGAAAGGGTTGTGGAGTTTCTAACTAGAGCGAGGCATAGTTTTGATGAAGAGTGAATGGGATCTAGACAATGTCAGGCTTTGATATCCTTGTCAAAATGAAAAATAAGATTAAATGATAACCATGAGATTTTTATGCAAATGAAGAATATTTTTTAAGTATAGAGATTGTCACCATGATAAACCATTTGAAGACACAAAACTACTCATCAAATATGTTTTTTCAGATGATATGTTGGTTTCTTACTATTAGACCCACGTGAAGGAGGAGGAGTTGGTGGATTATGCATTGGAGGGGGGTTTTTTCAACAAATTTGGGCTAGTGCAAGGATTTTATCTTTTCACATTTGGAAATTAGATCGAAAGGTCACCATGCCTCGAATTTCAGGCCTACCAGGTCTTTAGAAAAAAAAGTTAATAATTTAATATGGAAGTCATCTAGCGATTTAGAGGCCCTAACTCCTACTCAAATTGTGCACTATTCAGGTCCTCTAGTTTCGGCCAGCCCATGACTTGAGGTCATTTTTGAGGCGATGCAGAACTCTTCTTGGGGTTGTCTAGCTCTGATTTTGGTTTCCCTTTCATCTTAGAGATCACAAAAAGACATGCAATGTATTATGACTTTCTTAGGGTTTTCATAAATTTCATAAGTTACAACTTTATCTAGTTTGTTTCTTTACTTCATTTCCTTCATCTCAAGTGCCATTGGCCTTACCCTCCTTGGACAAAAAGCTGCAGGAGATCCTTTCCCCAACTGTGAATGAAGGTCAAATTGATGTTGAGAATATTTGAATCCATCTGCACTGTTAAAATTTAGAGACAAAAGGGTATTTAGAATTTTAATGTTGTAGATGGATCCAATGACCCCTTTGTATCTAAATTTTAACATTGCAAATGGATTTAGAGACACCTGTAGTCAATTGAAACATTTCAGTATCAAAATTACAATTTGCCATTTATGGAGTGACAATTAAAAATCACTAACATAAATGACTAATTCATATACTTGTTGTACTTATTATTTGGTCATATTTTTATTCTTGGACTATAATAGTCATTTACATTAATCATTATTAATTTTTCACTTATTATGTAGTCACATATTTTAGTCCTGGACTAAACCAGTCATTTTAGTTAGTCGCTTTTAGTTTGGTCACTTATTATCTAGTCATATATTTTATCCTTAAACTAAATTAGTCATTTAAGTTAGTCATTTTTAGTTCGATCACTTAAAATTGCTCAAATTTAGTAGTAATTTACTTGAAATAATTGCAGTGACTAACGTTTTTAGTCACCTAGTCACTAATTTCATCATTTTCTACTAGTTATTCAACCACTAATCTATGAAATCTACTAAGAATACAAATACAATAAGAGGAGCCTTTGCTACTAGGGTTACGCCCTAACCCAAGAGCTTCAGCCCTCTGAGTCAACTCAGTGCTAGATCAAGGAAATGCTCATTCTCATTATCGTATCAGAAAATTACATAACAATGTTTTTCACAAGTCTTGAACTCAAAAAATGCATAGTTCTTTTACATAAAAAATTTGAATCCTAATGAGGCTCTAGGCCTCCTTATTTATACAATTGAATTCTCCAACGACTTCCTTAAATCTAGGGAGGCTCGTCTCCCAAACTCAAGATGAACTGGCTCTCTAACTGTCATTGGCTTGACTGCCTTTTGATCTTCATGACTTGGCTGCTTGCAACTTCGAGCTAGTGTGATTTGATGGAGGAATATTCGAATGAGTGAGGAGTAAATGAGGAGGATCTATCTCCTACAATCTCTCCTCCTTGTCTCATTTGAGTTTCTGCCCTTAATTAGCCAAAATTTCCATGATTTGCTCTCAAAAACCTGCAATCAATGCACATTAGTCCACTAGGCATAACATCTCACTTTTACTCATCTCATTAAGAAAAATATAATCAAAATATGTAAGGAATTATGAGAAGAGTTGATTTAAATAAGCTTGGAGGTGTATTAAGGTCCATATAGTTACCCAATGATGAGGCTCATCACAAATCCCTACACTTAAGCTACTGTAGGTGATAAGAGCCCTAAAAAATATAAAATTCTAAGTGAATTTTAATTATCATTGTATTATTAAGTTGTTCTTTTACTCAATGGGTGATGGAGGTGAAACTTATGATGTTTGTGACACGACTTGAAATCTTAATGCACTCTAAAATGCAAAATCAGCTTTCAATTTTCGATGAAAGTCTATTTAGAGAAAAGAAAGGGTTTTCTTCGATTTTTGAGAAATAAAATGTGACAACTCACAACTTTTCAACTTTTCTCAAAACAACCAATTTCACTATTTTGCAATGAAAAATGTAGCCAACAAACTAATTTCCATATTTCCCTAATTATCAAAATAAACTAAAAAACTCTTTTCTTCTAATCACTTGAAACTTTCAAGCACAAAGAAATCAATAAAGAAGATGGAGATAAGACATATTCTCCTCTGAATTCTTTGATTTGATGATAATAATAGCACAATCACGAAAACATTCCCAAGATGAAAGCAACAACTAATTTTATCAAGCAAAAATAACTATGTTTTTTCACAAAAGCACAAGGTCTTCAGAAACTCGAAATTGTAATTCAAAGTAATTTTGACTACAAATAAACAGTTTTTAAAGCTTAAACAATGTATTTGACCAAACAAAATAAGAATATCAATAACAAAAATACATTCAAACTTGTTTTGATCAATCAACAAATCAACGAGTCAAAACCCTAAGGTATTCTTCCAAAAAGACCTAATCTTCATAAATTCATCAACAAAACAATCAACTGAGTTAAGAAAAGACAACATGTAGTCCAAACCAACAACATGACACTTTCAGAAACACAAATTCAGGTATGGGTTAAAGCTATAATGAAATTTTCATAAAAATTTCAAGGCTTGCGTAGGTCTCTAGTAGGCAACAGTGTGCATGCGCTCAGTTGCTACGGTAAAAAGGGCACAAAGCTAGGCTCTGTGTACAAACATAAACATCATAGGGAGCAAAAATTAAGAAAAAATAAAAAACTCAAAAATCAACCAATCAGATCTAGAAGGCCATTAATTTGTGAAGAATCAGGACTGGATAAATAAGAAAAATCAGAAAGCGAGACTAAGGAAAAGACAAGAAAATAAATGTTCCCTAGTATGGTTGCCAGTTTGTTACACCAGACAATCTCTCTTGTGGACAAGAGAATCCCTAGATCCTAAATGGAAACTAGAAACAATAATGACAAATGAACTGGCTCTTTCCCTAAGTTGAACTTATTTGAATTACAAGCAGTCTAACTAATGGATAGACCTCTTACCAGTTTCAATAAATTCTCGATGAAAATCCCTGGTTGTGACTTGATGCAGTGCTTCAATGCTTATTAGACCCTAAAAACATAAACCGTGAAAAGGATCAAAAGAACTTGTGATATATTAATTCAAACAACTTAGCCTAATGATCAAGGAAATTAGGGATTGGACTTGCCTTAATGAACATAATAAACAATTACAAACTATTCATCATCCACAAAAGACAAAACTCAATGGGAGAAAGTGCTTATTTGTATTAATCAGAAGATAAGAGGAGCCATACAACCTTCACCTTGATGCTGTGAGGTCCCTCCCAAATGCCTTAAATCTCCTCCTTAGATAACAAGCTCTCCAATCTCAAACTAGTAGCATATTTTTTTTATTCTATGAATTCTAACCTCCTTCATCCCTCAACGCTCTAGTCCTTTTATAGATCAAAGAGGGGGAAGTTTCATATCCCTAAGAAAAGGATGAACCTCCTTTAGTGAAGGATTAGGTTACCATGAAGAAAGGGATGGAGATGCATCTTATGAGGGTTATAGTTCGAATAGTCATCACCTGGAAGCTTTCAGTTGGGAAATATTCGACCAACTATGTTTCTAGATTGTACTTTTTATTTTTACTTTCTAGAATTCACCTGGACGACTTTATAGTTATAGACAGAGCGCAACTCTGTGTAGTTATCAGAGTAAATTTCAGTGTATGCACGGGAAACATTAGAGAAATTGGTGCAGGTGGAACTTAACAAGGTGTGAGAGATATTTGACCCATATTTCTCATGGAATTTAACATATTTTGAGTTGTTGAACTTCTAAGGGAGATGGTTTCAACATGTTCACAGATGGTAATAATATCCATAAACTGATCAAGTGTCATGGTGAAAAATTGACGTGTAACACCAGGACACCTCATAAATATTGGGGCGAAGTAATACATACAGTGGTAGCTATTCTCAACAAAGCTCATATCCATGTAAACAATGATAAAATGCCTCAAAAACTTTGGTTTGGTAAGCCTTAAACTTTTAAGCATTTCAGAGTCTTTGGAAGTAAATATTACATAAAGAATAATAATGTGTTGACAGTGTTGGACCCACCAACATTCATGGATCTCCCTAGTATGAAGTTCCAACTAGACCTCACACCATTTGGTGTAGGAGTCCCATCTGATACGATGGATCGATTACCTTTATCTTAGAGATTTTCCTTAGCTCTTGTTGTTCAACACACGAAAGTGTTATGCTTGTATCTTCAAAAAGCAAGGTGAGTAGGCCTGGTGAGTGCGTAATGTAACTTGTGTCCGAGTTATCTTACTGTAAAGGGAGAGAGTAAAGTGAGCCTCTAGGTGATAGGTAGTAGTACCACCCAGGGAGAGTCACACACAAAACAACAAGGGTCTGACCAACATCCAGTGGAGTAGTCCATAATGGATGCAACAGTCGTTAAACCCAAAGTTCCAGGAAAAACATGTAGACCATCTAGCAGAGTAGTCCACACAAAGGTGACTGTCGTTATAACCAAGAAAACAAGAATGGCCTTTCTAATTTCCTGCAGAGTAGTCCACATGGACGAGACAATAGTGATAAACAATACAACACATCTTCAACAATGTAATTACTAAAATAACCAAACTAGTTCAACTATCATAGTACAGGTTAAGAGAACATGCATTACAAATGTTTAAAGAGTAGTCTTACAAACATCTAACAAACATGTGTGAAAACGTGTTGGCCTGAAAAAGCTTCTGAATTAAGAAAAATTTCCAAGACACATCTATACACCATACTTCTCTAGTCCTAGTAGTGGTACATTGGAGCCACTCCTCGCTCCTCAAAGAACAAACTACAAAATCTCAAGGCTATGTGGGAGGAGCCAAGGTGAAAAGTCGTTGTTCATACAATAGGAGGGGTATATATAGCCAAGGGTGATGCTTGACCCTTGTGACTCTTGGAATATCCTCGTGACTATTTAACTTCCCATGAATTTTCAACTAGCATGACATTTTGATTTCTTGTGTGCATCCTTTGGACTTCACTTTACATTGCATTCAATTACAACGGATATGACCCATAATGGTGATGTGTTTGAGACATCTCGTGATACAACTTTACATGACTGACATGTATTAGCTGACTGTGGTGTCTATGTCAAGCTGCTACGTTGTTGAGTGATGGATGTACTCTTGGTGTGCTTTGTCCCCTCCTCTGCATGGTATAGTATTGTGGGGTCTTCGATGGTCTTGGTATTGCTTGAAGGTTCAATACATGTGTTTCTTTTTCTTGTTGCTTAATAGGCTTGGTACGTCCGTCCAGCTGCAAGCAAGTCTTCTAACATGTGTGCTCCTTCTTCATCTCATTTTTCATCTCGCCATGATCTACCAGTGTACATGTCCCTACAATTCACTCATGACGGGACAACATCAAATTCAAAACCTCATACTCCAGCATGATGCATTATTCTCATGTTCTGGGTGATAGGGAGGGAGGAAAACTCATTGAGACAGCATAGAGCGAAGCTTAGGCTGGAATGAGGCATTCCAGGAGGACAACCTGCACTGTCGGGAAAAAATGTGCAGTGATCACTGGGAGACATAATTGTGCAGTGAAAATCACTAGTGTCAGCTGCAAGGTGGGACCCTGAGTAGGGACGCCTCTACGCAGTTTTCAGAGGGAGGATAGAGTGGGGATGCAGAGGAACTGCTAGGCAGTTCTGTGCAGTTCCTAGAGGGAAGACATAGGAGGCCTGCAGAGGGACTATTGATCATGATTGTGCAAGTTCTAGAGGGAAGACAGAGCAGGGTTACAAAGGGACTGCTGATCATGACTACGCAATTTTTGGGAACAATGCAGGACACCCAACAGGGGAGCTGCCAGACATGTCTGCGCAATTTCTGGAGGCAGGGAAAAGCAAGGAAGCAAGTGTCAGCTAGGAAGCTCTACGCAATTTTTGGGAATAATGTAAAGCAAGGAAGTAGATGACCAGCTAGGAATTTCTAAGCAATTTTGGGAGCAATGCAGGGCCAGGTATCAGAGAAGTGTGGTCTTCCGTAGGCAAGGAGGAGGGTTGATGACTGTGCTTGAGAAATGCATGGTTTAGTTGGATAGGGAGACAATTTCAACACAATTCTGGGAGGAAAACAAGGTGTTCACCTCGGGGATTGTGCAGTGCAACTGACTTGGTGGACAACCTCAAGAACTATGCATTTTCAGGCAGCATAGGATAGTCACTGAGGGCTGAGACTGCACAATGCCACTCAGTTGGTGTCCAGTGGAAGAGGGTTGGTCGGTTGGGCAGATTTTTATGAAAATAGCTAAGTGTCGAAAGAAAGTGAACTTGTGCAGACTGAAATTGTGATCACACACATAGCATACTTGACAACGAGACAACATAGACCACCATGACAACAAGACAAAAAATGCCCTCAGTGAGACTGTCTTGGAGTTGAGAGAGGAAAACACGACACTTGTGATAGACCTTCGGATGACCATGATGACACTTGCGTGACATTTCTAACAACTTTGTCTGTGAGTGCAATGTGTGTTCACATAGAGAAGACAAGCTAAACACAGAAAGACATACCTTAAAACTCACTGGAATTATATGAAAAGAATGACAAAGAAATCCACATGCCAAAAGACAACTGCTGGTTAAACAAGAAAAAGGTGAAAAGAATTCACAAGAGCTCTTGGGGTAGGCTCCAGCGTTTGAAACCATCAAAGGAAAAACCAAGGAAGGCTCTGAAATTTGGATGTAAGTGAAATTTTGGAGGGTTTTTCAGTTGCTACAACACTTGGTGACACACTGGTTGAATACCAGCTTCTCTGTTTTGGTTAACTTTTAGTGCAGGGCCTTGACCTTTTGGAAAGTATTGATTCATTGTATAGATCACTTCAGCTTCCCCACTTACTCTGCGGATAGACATGGTTTACCTTGTACCGACTCAATTGAATACATCACAAAAATTCATCCAGATCACAGTGTTTCAAAGCAGGAAGGGTAATTTGTCTTGCGAGCTTAAGATTTTCATAGTATAAGTTTTCATCTCTGGTGTTTCTTCGCTATCAACAGGCCTAGACAGTATCTCAGTGGAGTCACGTAAGAACACAAACATTTCTCCACTACCAACGAGCTTGGACAATACCCCAGTGGAGTTGTTTACTTCACCTCTCTGCGCAGGAAGCCTTTCTCTTCTTTTTCCTTTGTTACTTTTTGAAAGAGGACTCTTCATAGGCACTTATTTATTTTTGGGGCGGAAGAGGGATCTTGACATATTGAGAGAAGAAAAGGTTGTTCCTTTAGAGAAGTATGTAAGACATCTGAATCAGGTTTTCTCATTTATATTTTCCCCTTCTACATTTCTACTAATTGGATAAGCTTGAAGACATAGAGCTGAAAACTGAGTATAGGCATGAGGCTTCCCAGATTGGACACAGGTGTTGAAAATAATACTGAGAGGGGGGGTGAATCCGTATTATCTAATTCTTTTAAAAAATCTTCCTTATTTGTTCTTTGAATTATTTTTGCATGTCAGTACCATAAAATAATGAGCATGAACAAAGAAAACAGATAGTCACACCAAAGAACACAAGATGTAAGGTGGAAACCCAATGTGGGTGAAAACCACCTGCTGCAATATGTCTCTATCTTCTTTCAAATTAGAAACTCCTTTTACAATGGTTTTGTACTGGTGCAGCACTTTACCAGTACGCAGGCTGCAACCTGCAGAAAGCTACAACTCTCTCTCTCGATTTCCAGTCTCTCCTGGAAGGGAGCTACAACCCCCTACTTCTTTTCTTACAAGGACCACTTTTCATAAATTTTCAAACTGGATCCATAAGCATCAAATGATCATCAAGTATAACAAAATCACCAAACCCAGAACACCTTATCAACAGAAAAATATAGCCAAACAAAATGTCTTAAGACAGATACGCAGTTCTTCTTTCTCTGGTCTGCGTGCGTTCCCACTTCACCTTCTGCTCCCCTGCGTATACCCGCAGAGACCCTTCTGCCGCACTGCGTGTCGACGCACTGTTTCTTCAACCGCGCTGCTTACTGTTACTGCAGGTACGCACCCATAGACACTATTACGCCGCGTACTATTGCTGTAGGTACGCGCACAGAGATACTATCGCTCCTCGTACAGTTACTGTGCGTACGCACCTGAACCTTCGTCGCTCTGCGTACCCACGCAGGTCTCCTGTTTCTGCTCTGCGTACCCACGCAGATCTCCTGTTTCTTCTCTGCGTACCCACGCAGATATTCTGTTTCTGCTCTGCGTACCCACGCAGATCTTCTGTTAAACACCTGCGTACTTCTGATTAGGGCTGAATCGACAGTCCACCAGAGTGGCACAGATGCTCAGATGCCCAGATCTGATCATGTGCTCGAGAGATCACCCTTCACAGATTCACTTTCAACTTCATATAGATCAAGCTTTTAAGATTATAACCCAATATTTCAGATCTTAAGATATTCAATTGCAAAAGATACATAGCCAAGTGATCTCCTTTGCTTTATATAGGCAAGCTCCTCCTAAAATCATGGATCAATACCACGAGCCAAAACCATAGAAACACAAATACCGTCGGCTAGTTAAACATAAGAAACCCCACGTGTGCTTTTCTTTGCCTTGAAATGTGTGCACTGGGGTACGCACCTCCTGGACGGCTTATCTGCGTATCAGGCCGCGGTCCCTTCACGATGTACCTGCGGGTACGCACTTTCTGAACTGATCTCCTGCGTACTTCTTAATTTTCAACATATTGAGAGCCTTGCCACGGGAGTTGCCATCAAGTACAACATCTGTAACATATAGCCATACCAGAAACATAATGCCAACAATCTCCCCCTTTGGACTTGATGGCAACCTCACAAACTTCAGCTTCATTCTCCCCCTTTGACATCAAGGGAAAAGGGTTATGCTCCCCCTAAGAACATGTTCCCCCTGAATATGAACCAGATCTGCAGCGAAAAACCATAATCCACCATGAAAGAGATAGAGACATATTGCAGCTACTTCCATGATCTCCTTCTGCACATCCTCCATAATTCCAACAATGCATTATATGCTCCCCCTGAACCTGTACCATCAATCTTCAACCAATCAGCCACCCAGCTCATGTATGCATATACAACCATCAATCAGAAGAGGTTCAGCGATAAGATGATGCATCAACAACCCCTAGCTTTTGCCTGAGGTATTCAAAAGTGTCCCTGGGCAATGGTTTGGTGAGTATATCAGCAACTTGTTCCTTAGAAGGAACATACTCCAACTTGACCTTCTGTTCAAGCACTTGTTCCCGGAGAAAATGATACTTGATTGGTATGTGCTTGGTTTTTGAATGCATAACAGGATTCTTTGAGATGCTGATTGCACTTGTGTTATCACATAAGATGGGGATAGGTGGTGTACAAGTGATTTGAAAATCCTGCAAAGTCTGCATCATCGAAAGGAGTTGGGTGCAACAAGATGCGGCAGCAACATATTCCGCTTCAGCTGTAGACAAAGCAATCGAACTCTGTTTCTTGCTGAACCAAGATACCAGTCTGGAACCCATAAAGAACACACCACCACTTGTGCTTTTCCTGTCATCCACGCTTCCGGCCCAATCTGCATCTGTATAAGCATGAAGTGTAAGATCTGTATCTCTAGGATACCATAAGCCATAATTTTGAGTCCCTTGAAGATATTTGAAAATTCTCTTCACTGCCTGAAGATGAGTCTCCTTCGGATTTGCCTGAAATATTCCAACTATTCCAACTGCATGCATGATGTCCGGTCGGGTACCTGTCAAATAAAGTAAACTTCCAATCATAGATCTGTAGGTTGGTTGATGTACTGCTGCAGATTCATCATTTGTACTGAGGCTACATCCTGTGACCATGGGTGTACATACTGGTTTTGCATCTTCCATGCCATATTTCTTCAAAATTTGTTTGAGATACTTGGTTTGAGATAAGAAGATTCCTCCTTATTTTTGTTGGATTTGCAAACCAAGGAAATATGTCAGTTCTCCTAGCAAGGACATTTCAAATTCTTTCTGCATGACCAAGGCAAAGCTTTGACTCATAGCTTCTTCATTGCTGCCAAAAATAATGTCATCTACATACACAACAAGTATTAGCAATTTGTCATTTTCAACTTTTATATAAAGATTGCTATCTGCTGATCCTTTTGAAAAGCCTTGTTGATGAAGATATTTGTCCAAACGGTAGTACCAAGCCCTTGGAGCTTGCTTGAGACCATAGAGAGCCTTTTTCAATCTGCATACAAGATTTGGATCATTTCCAAGAATGAACCCATCTGGCTGTTCAATGTATACTTCTTCTTCCAAGTCTCCATTCAGAAAGGCTGATTTCACGTCCATTTGAAATACTTTGAAGTTTTGAAAACTTGAGAGAGCAAGGAACATTCGGATGGCCTCAAGTCTTGCAACAGGAGCAAAGGTTTCTTCAAAGTCTATTCCTTCTTGCTGCACATACCCTTTACAAACAAGTCTAGCTTTGTTTCTAATTACTTCTCCATTTTCATTCAATTAATTTTTGAAGACCCATTTTGTTCCGATAACATTCTTATCCTTTGGTCTAGGAACCAGCTCCCAAGTGTTGTTCTTTTCGATCTGCTCAAGTTCTTCATCCATTGCTTTCACCCAACATTCATCTTTGCATGCCTCTTTCACATTTTGTGGTTCAGTAGAAGAGAGTAATGACAAATAGCTTGAAGCTTCTGCAACTGTTCTTCTTGTTTGTACACCTGCTTCTTTCTGCCCCATAATCTGAGATTCTGGATGATTCTTCTGAACATATTTGGATGGAGTCTTTTCTTCTATTCTTGTTTGCTCCTCTGGTTCTTCTTGAGGTTCTTCTTCTTCATCATTCTGTCGTTGAGGGTAGCCTTCATCTTCTTTGATATCTTCATGATGTACTTGCCTAGGAATGTATCCCTTCTCATCAACCACTACATCAATGCTGTCAACAATTCTGCCAAGTCTTTTATTGTAGCATTTGTATGCTTTGCTATGTGGAGAGTAACCAAGAAGAATGCCTTCATCTGCTCTAGGTTCAAGTTTGCCAAGCTGCTCATCAGTATTCTTGATATAGCATTTGCTCCCAAAGATTTTGAAGTGCTTTACCGAAGGAGTCCTACCACTCCAGAGCTCATGAGGAGTTTGAGTGCTGTTCACTCGGACATTTGTTTTGTTGAGAATAACAACCGCAGCATGTGCAGCTTCACCCCAGAAAGTTGCGGGAGTTCCTGACTCATCAAGCATAGCCCGAGCCATTTGTTGGACTGTTCTGTTCATTCTTTCCACAACTCCATTTTGCTGAGGAGTTCTTGCTGTAGAGAATTCTCTTCTTATCCCATGTTCTTCACAGAAATCGAAAAATTCATTTGAAGTAAATTCCCCACCTCTGTCGGATCTGAGGCACTGAATTTTGTGACCTGATTCATTTTCAACCAAGGCTTTGAAGGATTTGAATTTTTTGAATGCTTCATCTTTGTGCTTCATAAGTCCTAACCAGACAAACCTGGAGAAATCGTCAATGAATAATATCAAGTATTCTTCTCCTCTAGGTGTTCTTTTCCTGAAAGGACCGCATGTATCTATATGTACTAGCTCAAGAGGCATGCTAGCTGATCCTTCTTTCTCTGGAAAGTTAGTTCTGGTTTGTTTTCCAAACTGACATGATTTGCATATGGTGTTGTCAGGAATTTTGATATCTGGAAGATCGCGAACTGCCTGATATTTGCACGCTTTCCTTATTTGTGAAAAGCTTAGATGTCCCAACCTCCGATGCCATAACTAGTGCTCATCATCCTTGCTTAGATAGCATTGTTGTTTTCCTTCTTCAAATATGTACAGATTATTTGGAGTTCTTTTGCCTTTGATCACTGTTTTACCTGTATCAAGATCACGAACAAGACATCCATTTGATCTGAATATAACCTCGGTTCTTTGATCACACATCTGGCTGATACTTAGAAGATTATGCTTCAATCCATCAACATGCAAAACATTTCCAGCCTTGACCTTTTCTTTTAACTGAGCAATGCCTTTTCCTTTTATAGTTGCAGGAGTATCATTTCCAAAAGAGACTTTCTTTCCTTTTCTAGAGCAGAATATGACTCAAGTTTTTCTTTATCACTTGTCATACGCTTTGAACATCCACTGTCAATGTACCATAGATTTTCCTGACCCTCTGCATAAAATGCTATCCCACATCTTTCTGTTTGTGGTTCCTTTATTCTCCATGTTTTGGTGCTTGAGGCTTGTTCCTTTTTCTGCTGAAACCTGCTCCTGCATTCAGAGTCTTCATGACCAAAGTTATTGCAAATAGAACATTCAACTTCATTTTCAAGAACCGAAAAGTTTTTATAGGTCCTTTTTGTAATCCCGGCCATACTTCTTTGTTTTTGAGCTTCCCTAGTCATGATCGTTTTATATGCAACACATTGAGCTGCTTTGTGACCAAAGTTATGGCAGGAAAAGCATTGTCCATTGAAGAAACTTCTGCGGTTATCGAATCTACCAGCCAATTGATTGTAATTTCTATTGTCATCTATTCTTGAACCAAATTGAGAAGATTTTACCTGTGGCTGGTTGTAGCTTTTGTTCACCCTTAAGATGGATTGCCCCTGATAGTTTCTGTTTGCAATTCGTCCCTGCTTTACCTGATGGTCTTCATTGTGCTTTTGCTCATTTCTTCTTGCTGCATCAAGATAACTTTCTGAGGTGGATGCTTGAGAAGTTTCTCCATTATAGCCCAGACCTGTCTTGTTTAGTGGAGACCGCTTCACATTGAAAATCTCATCCAAAGTTTCAGATCCTTTGACAAACTTAAGATTAATAGCTTTTGTTTTCTCAATCTCTTTTCTAAGACCAACAATTTCACCTTCTAATTTTTCAAGATGTTTTTCCTTTTCATCAATTTGAAATTGTAGAGTATCAATGATCATATTCTTTTCTTCTATACATCTCTTGAGTCTAGTAATTTCTTCATAAAGGTTATCCACATCTATAGCATCCATATAATCATCATCTTCAAATGCCATTAACAATTTATATTCATTACCTCGTTCATCTTCATCACTGTTTGATAGACCATCACTATCTTCATGAGTGTAGTAGCTTTTCTTATTTGCACTCTGTTTCTTGTTCCATCTAGCAGGTTCCTTTCCTTTATCCTTATAAGGACATTTTGCAGCATAATGACCTACTCTTCCACAAGCAAAGCATTTAAAAGGTAACTTACCTCTGAACCTTCCAGAACCCCTTTGAAGATTTCTGACAAAATTTGATTCTTCTTCCTTTTCTTCTGGGACGTGGCTTGCTTCATAATAATCTCCTTTGCCTGATGCCTTGAAAGCAGCTTCTCTTCTGTCTGATGGACCTCCCTTTCTCATTTCATAAGCAGTTAGAATTCCATGTAGCTGAGACATAGTAAGAATTCGTAGATTTTCCTTTTCTTCTATTGTAGATACTTTAGATTCAAACTTGGGGGACAATGATCTTAGAACCTTTTCAACCACAATAGCCTCTTTTATTTCTTCACCCAAATTTTTCATACAATTAACAATCTCATCTACCCGAAGAAAATACTTAGCCACACTTTCATCATTATACATCTTGAGAGTCTCATACTGAATCCTGAGAGTTTGAAGTTTAGCACGCTTTACCTGTTCATCTCCTTCATAGCTCGTGACAATTTTGTCCCATATCTCTTTTGCGGATTTATAGTGCATTACCTTCATGAATTCCGATTGGGATATACATCCTAATAGGGTACTGACTGCTTTCGCATTTGTTTCATACTTCTTTTTCTCGGCTGCATCTGTAGGAGTAGCTGAAGGAAAAGCGTAGCCTGTCTCTACGATGTCCCACACTTCTGTACCAAGAGATTGAAGATAGGTAGTAACTCTTACCTTCCAATAATTGAAGTTTGTCCCATCAAAAACCGGTGGCCTGATTGATGCTTCTCTCTCATAGTTGCTCATGATGAACGATCTACCTTTAAGCGATCAAGCTTCTCTGAAGGACCTGCTCTGATACCAATTGTTGAAAATAATACTGAGAGGGGGGGTGAATCAGTATTATCTAATTCTTTTAAAAAATCTTCCTTATTTGTTCTTTGAATTATTTTTGCATGTCAGTACCATAAAATAATGAGCATGAACAAAGAAAACAGATAGTCACACCAAAGAACACAAGATGTAAGGTGGAAACCCAATGTGGGTGAAAACCACCTGCTGCAATATGTCTCTATCTTCTTTCAAATTAGAAACTCCTTTTACAATGGTTTTGTACTGGTGCAGCCCTTTACCAGTACACAGGCTGCAACCTACAGAAAGCTACAACTCTCTCTCTCGATTTCCAGTCTCTCCTGGAAGGGAGCTACAACCCCCTACTTCTTTTCTTACAAGGACCACTTTTCATAAATTTTCAAACTGGATCCATAAGCATCAAATGATCATCAAGTATAAGAAAATCGCCCAGTCAACTGTAGTAATCAGATCAACAATAATAGAACCAAACCCAGAACACCTTATCAACAGAAAAATATAGCCAAACAAAATGTCTTAAGACAGATACGCAGTTCTTCTTTCTCTGGTCTGCGTGCGTCCGCACTTCACCTTCTGCTCCCCTGCGTATACCTGCAGAGACCCTTCTGCCGCACTGCGTGTCGACGCACTGTTTCTTCAACCGCGCTGCTTACTATTACTGCAGGTACGCACCCATAGACACTATTACGCCGCGTACTATTGCTGTAGGTACGCGCACAGAGATACTATCGCGCCTCGTATAGTTACTGTGCGTACGCACCTGAACCTTTGTCGCTCTGCGTACCCACGTAGGTCTCCTGTTTCTGCTCTGCGTACCCACGCAGATCTCCTGTTTCTTCTCTGCGTACCCACGCAGATATTCTGTTTCTGCTCTGCGTACCCACGCAGATCTTCTGTTAAACACTTGCGTACTTCTGATTAGGGCCGAATCGACAGTCCAACAGAGTGGCACAGATGCTCAGATGCCCAGATCTGATCATGCGCTCGAGAGATCACCCTTCACAGATTCACTTTCAACTTCATATAGATCAAGCTTTTAAGATTATAACCCAATATTTCAGATCTTAAGATATTCAATTGCAAAAGATACATAGCCAAGTGATCTCCTTTGCTTTATATAGGCAAGCTCCTCCTAAAATCATGGATCAATACCACGAGCCAAAACCATAGAAACACAAATACCGTCGGCTAGTTAAACATAAGAAACCCCACGTGTGCTTTTCTTTGCCTTGAAATGTGTGCACTGGGGTACGCACCTCCTGGACGGCTTATCTGCGTATCAGGCCGCGGTCCCTTCACGGTGTACCTGCGGGTACGCACTTTCTGAACTGATCTCCTGCGTACTTCTTAATTTTCAACATATTGAGAGCCTTGCCACGGGAGTTGCCATCAAGTACAACAACTGTAACATAT
The DNA here is from genome assembly GCA_031772625.1 of Pinus tabuliformis. Classification (NCBI taxonomy): domain Eukaryota; kingdom Viridiplantae; phylum Streptophyta; class Pinopsida; order Pinales; family Pinaceae; genus Pinus; species Pinus tabuliformis. The sequence continues at coordinate 692,309,897 of CM062812.1, read as the reverse complement.
AGCCATACCAGAAACATAATGCCAACAACAGGTTCATGGTTTGGCCAAAACTTTCCTTATATATGGATCATATTTTCCGTCAAGACTTCGTCAGCCAAAATTTACAACCAAGTACAAAGAATATAGACACAGGACTAGCCAAGCACTACAATGTCACAAGACTCTTTGAACTTCAGCCATAGGCATATTCAGAAGCCAAAATAGAGTGTGGGAAAACACTTATTTAAAAAACAAAACAATAGAACAACAAAGCAAGAAAATCAGAAAAGAAAAGAACATAACAATAAAACAAAGAAAATAACAGAACAATAATGAAATAACTATGTACATAGTGTGGGGCACAACCCCAGATCATTGAACATAATGTTTTAATTCTTGGCCATTGATAGGGAGAGTGTCAATCATCCCATCAAGTGATTGTAAATGATATGTGTTTTGGACAAGCTTCTCGTGAACGCTTTCTCTAGATTTTGTCTGTAATATGTGCTCCATAGATGGCATTGGGTAGTTATCTTTGTTTGAGGCACGATTAAGATTTCGGAATCAACGCACAGGTGGATTTTCCAGGACTTCTTTCTGACAGGGACTAGTTTTGAAACCCACATGGAATGAAGAACCTTGTAAATGATCCAAGCATCCAACAACTTAGTCATTTCTTTACGTATGAGAGGCTCAAGTGATGGATGTACCTTTCTTATCTTCTACTGAAATGGCTTGGCCCCTTCATTGATTGGAATGGCGTGCTAGATTATTCGCATGTCGTATGTGTTCAAGTCATCATACATCCAAGTGAGCACATCATGACACTGTCTACACAGGTGCTTCATACTCAGTGGTGTTGTTCATGCACTCGAATTCCAAGCGTCTTGAGACTAAATGTTTCTTTTGCAATGAGTTTATCAAAACACAACCGGCTCTAGAGCCCTCATGTGTCTTAGATCCGTCAAAGTATAAGGTCCACATATTATATGTACAATGATTTCTTTCCACGCTAGTACTACTGTCACTACCGCTGTTACTATTACAATCTATAGTACAAGTTTCATTTTTGCTAGTTGGGCAAGTAAAGAGACCCAACTGTGTGTCTGGTGGGGTTAGGGCTGGTTGTGCAAGATAATGCCCCGATTGTGTTTCTAGAAATAAATTGTTGAACATGAGTTCTGTGAAAGCCAATGGTTCATTTTGACCATCTAAGGGAGTAAAGTTATTTTTCATGTATCTTTTTGACAACACCTAGCTGGATGTTTCTGCCCTTGTGCGGGAGCGATAAATGTGACCAGTCCATAGAAAAGTATCCTTGCAAATTGATAGACCAGTATTTTCTGAGAAGTAAGCCATATGCTTCTGGGATGTCCACAATCATAATGTTAATGCATTGATGAACTCGTTCGTCAAACGATAACCGTATGATCACATCCCAGAGTTCACCAATGGCTGGCACACATGTTCTATTAAGTTGGATGATCTGTGCAGTTGTGTTACTCCATTGAGAATTGGTCCTCTTAGCAATGGAGAGTGGCATGAAATTGACAAATGCGCCAAAATCAACCAAATAATTTTGGACATTGAAGTTAAATATTTCTAATGACAACAAAAATGGTGAGTAGAGTGAGTTTTCTTCCTCCATGTGAAGTGCGCTAAGAATGAATGCGAGTGAGTCAGGAGACTTGTTTGGTCCCTTGCTGGAAGAGGTAACACTATCTATGGAGGTTTTCCCCAGTGCGCGCAAAAGAATATCCCACTGACCTATGATATTGGTTAACTCATACAGAAAGATTTTTGCATGGGTATTTTTCATGTCTTCAACAATGTTGTAGTCCAAAGTGGGAAGACTCACCAAGATGTATGGGGGTAGACTTGTGTTCGTGTTTTGCGGTGGGTTGCTCTTGTCATTGCTACTCACTGACACACTCTTTGTTGTAGCTGCCTTCCCATACTTGCTTTGAGTTTTTTGTGTTGAGATGACTGATAGATCAACTAATCTGAGCAAATGTTTTCTTACTTTTTATTTCAGTATCTCAAACACAGTGGGACCCCCTGAACTTCTCAAGTTGTATCGACTATTTTTTTTTGGGATCAGATAGTCGCTCGAAGGCTCCTTCTCCCTGGTCATCTACTGGGTAGTGCGATCACATTGATACATTTTGATTACATGCTTGACACTTGGAGCTTCATCCCATGAAAAATATTCTTCTTCATCTTCATCCTTAGGTCGATTTTGATCACTGGTTGCGAATTGGTCGGTCAACTATGTAGCGAGATCGCTCATTCCTTGGTTCCATCTTGGGAAATTCTTTTATGAATGTCGTTCACTATGGAACTTGAAGTAATGATCTGTCATGATTGCATCTAGGTTGAGCACAAGGTTAGAGCTCTATGCAGTTTCGGCCGGGTGGGTGCTGTTGTTGCCCAAAGTTGTGTTCTTCTTCCACACAAACCTGGGAGTTATATTGTTCATGGTCATCTCACTTTTCCATTGTTTGAGTCCATAAAATTCGTTTTTCAAGGACTTGACGAGACGAGTAAGGCTCTCAATTTCACTTGCTTCCTTTTCCTTTGCCTTACTCATAGTAGTCTGAGACATCCTACCCGTGTCTTTGGAGTCCTTAGTTGATTCATCATCTACAAAGACTCAAATAGCGCGCAGGTATTTCTCCACAACAATTTCCTCTTCCCAATTTTCCAAAAGTGTTGGTTTCACAACTTGCTTGACGAACTACATAATGTTGGTCAGTAGTGCGGATGTGTAGTAGTCAAGTGCGATGGAGTCGTGAGGTTTGGTGTCTAATGTGAACTTGTTTAAGATATGGTTAAACCTCTGGTTAAAATATTTAACTTTTTCTTTCTGCTCCATCTTGAGACTACCCAACTATTTTAGCAACAGGGTGGGGGTTTTATCTTCAACAAACTTTTCAAGGAAAATTCTCTTGAACACCTGCCAATTCTGAATGGAGCTCACAGGAAGGTTTTGGTACCATACATGTGCTCTTCCATCCAAGATACATGGAAACAGTCTACATGCAACGCCATCATAACATACCTCGAGTGTCTAAAGATGTAGGTAGAACGTGTCTAGATGATCTTCTGCCTTCACTACCTTGTCAGGGTCATACATTGTTAACAACTTCTCTACGTGTCTTAGCATATTGTGCAAGACACCTGGGAATGCCAATGGGGCATGAGTCATCCATTCTAGATTTTGGTCAGTCATGTTATCCTCTTCTTCACCCTCCTCCTCTTCTTTTGAATCTGATGGTTCTACCTCTGAATCTATTGGTTCATCTCTGCCTCGACCTCCTATGTCGCCTTTGTCGGAACCGAAGGCCAAGAGTAAGAGCTTATCTTCTTCTCCTTCTCAGACGATTGGAGATTCCTCTTCATTTTCAAAAGCTTCTTCCAGCTCTTCAAGATTAGCGAGGATAGCTTCTTCCACAGATGAGACTAGCACTCAAGTGGGAGTAGTCTTTTTCTTCCTCTGCGAATAGGGAAGAGTGTGCACTCCTGGAATTAGTCCAACAACTTTAGAAAATTGAAGGGTGATGGGACGGACAATGCAGATGTGCCAATACATGATTTCTTGTTCGGGCCTGGGAGGTGAGGAATAAACAACTCCAAAGTTGCACATAGGGGAGAGGAAGTTCATGTTGTTGCCTTGACCAGATGATAGATAAGTGGGGTTGGTAGGACATTCAACCATAAACCGTTCGTGGTCCTCCTTCTAGTTCCAGAAATGTTGACGGTGTTGGACCTGCCAACATTAAGGGGATCTCCCTGGTATGAAGTCCCAACTAGACGTCACATCGTTTAGTGTAGGAGTCCCATCCGGTACGATGGCACAGTTTCCATTATCTTAGAGATTTTCCTTAACTCTTGTTGATTAACACATGAGAGTGTTACGCTTGTATCTTCAAAGAGCGAGGTGAGTATTCCTAGTGAGCGTGTAATGTAACTTGTGTCCGATTTCTCTTATTGTAAAGGGAGAGAGTAGAAGTGAGCCTCTAGGTGTGAGGTAGTAGTACCACCGAGGGATAGATACACGCGAACCAACAAGGGTTTGACCAGCATCCAGCGAAGTAGTCCGCAGTGGATGTGACAGTTGTTAAAACCAAAGTACAAGGGAAAACATGTACACCATCCAATAGAGTAGTCCAGATGGAGGCGACAGTCGTTATAAACAAGAAAAAAAGAATGGCCTGTCTAATGTCCTGCAGAAGAGTCCACACAGATGAGACATCAGTGACAAACAATGCAACACATCTTCAATGATGTAAGTACTAAAATAACCAAAGTAGTTCATCTATCTTACTACAGGTTAAGAAAACATGCATTACAAATGTTTAAAGAGTAGTCTTACAAACATCTACAAAACATGTGTGAAAACATGCTAGATTGAATGGGTTTCTGAATTAAGATAAATTCCCAAGACACATTTATACACCATACATCACTAGTCCCAGTAGTGGGACATTGGAGTCACTCCTCGCTCCTAAAATAATAGACTGCAGAATCTCAAGGCTATGTGGGAGGAGCCAAGGTGAAAATTCCTTGCTCGTACAATGGGAGGGGTATATATAACCAAGGGTGATTCTAGACCCTTGTGACTCTTGTACTACCCTCATGACTGTTCAAATTCCCATGACTTTTCAACTAACATGACTCTTCGACTTCTTGTGTGCATCCATTGGAATTCAGTTTACATTACATTTAGTTACAATAGATATGTCCCATAATGGTCATGTGGCCGAGACAACTCATGACACAACTCGACATGACCCTAGTGACATGTACTAGTTGACTGTGGTGTCTATGTCAAGTTGTTCCATTGCTGAGTGGTGGAAGTACTCTTGGTGTGCTTTGTCATCTCCTTTGCATGGCATAGTGATGCGGGGTCTTCGATGGTCTTGGTCTTACTTGATGGTTCAATTCATGTGTTCCTTTTTCTTGTTGCTTGACATACTTGGTACGTCTGTCCAGCTACAAGAAAGTCTTCTAGCATGTGCACTCCTTCTTCATCCTGTTCATCATCTCTCCATGATCAACCAGTGTACATGTTCCTGCAATTCACTCATGATAGGATGACATCAAATTCAAAACCTCCTAGTATAACATGGTTCATTTTTCGCGTGTTTTGGGTGACAAGGAGGGAGGACAACTCACTGAGACAACATAGAGTGCAACTCAGGCTAGAATGAGGCATTCTGGGAGGACAACCTACATTATCGGGAAAAACTACGCAGTCATCACTTGGAGACATAATTGCATAGTGTAAGTCACTAGTGTCAGCTATAAGGTGGGAGCCTAAGGGGGGACACCTCTGTGCAGTTTTCAGAGGGAGGATAGAGCAGGGCTGCAGAGGGATTGCTGGGCAGCTCTGTGTAGTTCCCAGAGGGAAGATAGAGCAGGGTTGTAGAGGGACTACTGGTCATGATTGTGCAATTTCCAGAGGGAAGACAGAGCAGGGCTGCAGAGGGACTGGTGATCATGACTGCACAATATCTAGAGGGAAGACAAATCAGGGCTACAGATGGACCATTGGTCATGATTGCACAATTTATGGGAATAGTGCAGGTCACCCAGTAGGGGAGTTGCCATACATGTCTGCACAAGTTTTGGAGGTAGGGCAGATCAAGGCACCAAGGGTCAGCTGGGCATCTCTACACAACTTTTGGGAATAGTGTAGAGCAAGGCAACATATGACCAGCTGGGCATGTCTTCTCAATTTTAGGGAGTAGTGCAGGCCTAGGTCTCAGAGTAGTGAAATATTCTAGCAAGAAAGGAGGAGGATTGATGATTGTGCTTGAGAAATGCACAGTTTAGTTGGACAAGGAGGCAATTTCTATGAAATTTTCGGAGGCAGAGAGCCTGCTTACGTCTGGGATTGCATAGTGTAGCTGACCTAGTGGACAACCTCAAGAACTGCATAGTTTCGGGCAATAGATAAGGGTCACTAAGGGTTGATACTACGTAGTGCAACTCAGTCAGGGTTTGGTGGAAGAGGGTTTTCTGGTTGAGTAGATTTTTAGGAAAATAGCTAAGTGTCGAAAACAAGTGAACTTGTGTAGACTAACATTGTGATCATACACTTAGCATACTTGATGACGAGACAACACATAACACCATGAAAACAAGACAAAACATGCCCTCGGTGAGACTGTCCTAGAGTTGAGAGAGACACTTGTGATAGACCTTCAAATGACCATGACGACAGTTGCGTGATAGTGCTTACAACATTGTGTATGAGTACGACGTGTGTTCACATAGTGAAGACAACCCAAACACACAAAGACAAAACTTAAAACTCACCAGAATTATATCACATGCATGACAAAGAAATCCACATGCCGAAAGACAACTGCTGGTCAAACAAGCAAAAGGTGAAAAGACTTCATAAGAGATCATGGGGTAGGCTCGAGTATGTGCAACCATCAAAGGAAAAACCAAGGAAGGCTTTGAAATTTGGATGTAAGAAAAAAATTTAGAGGGTGTTGCAGTGGCTACAAAATAATAATAAGCTTGGAAAGTTTGAAGCTAGAGCAGATTAAGTTATTCTACTTAGTTACTCCTCTAGAACTAAAGGATACAAATGATAAAATAAAAAATTTCAAAGGATTGTTGAATGTATTGATGTTATAATCGATGAAGCATGCACATGTTCCAAAAGAGAAACACCAGTAGATGATGAATGTATTTCCACAACAAGCCAAAGGGATGTAAGGGAAGAAATCAGTGAAGCATCAGAAGAAGGAATTAACAATATCGAAGCATAAAAAAATACTCCATCCAGGTATGTTCAGAAAAATCATCCAGAATCTCAAATCCTAGGTGAAAAGGAAGTTGGAGTACAAACTAGAAGAGCTCTTGTTGGAAATCCTAGTTATCTAGCCTTACTATCCACAATTGAACCACAAAATGTAAATCAAGCAAGCAAAGATGAATGTTGGGTTAAGGCTATGAATGAAGAACTTGACCAAATATAAAAAAATCATACATGGGAATTAGTACCTAGACCTCATGATAATAATTTTATTGGGACAAAATGGGTAGTCAAAAACAAAGTGAACGAGAATGGAGAAGTAATTAGAAATAAAGCAAGAATCATTTGAAAAGGCTATGCTCAACAAGAAGGAATAGAATTTGAAGAAACATTTGCACCTGTAGCCAAACTTGAAGCCATAAGAATGTTTCTTGCCTTTTCAAGATTTCATCATTTCATAGTCTATCAAATGGATGTTAAATCTACATTTTTAAATGGCAACCTAGAAGAATAAGTCTATGTTGAACAATAAGAAGGGTTCATTCTAGGAAATGATGAAAAACTTGTTTGCAAACTCAACAAGGCATTATATGGGCTAAAACAAGCCCATCATGCATGTTATTATTTCCTTGACAAGTATCTTCAACAATAAGTCTTCACTAAGGGGTCTGGAGATATAAATCTATATATAAAGGTGGATGATGGTAAACTTTTAATTGTTATTGTTTACGTGGATGACACGATCTTTGGTAGCAATGAAGAATCCATGAGTCAAAGGTTTGCTTCTATCATGTAGCAACAATTTGAAATGTCTTTACTTGGTGAACTAACATACTTTCTTGGTTTACAAGTACAACAAGCAAAGAATGACATCTTTCTCTCACAAACAAAGTACCTCAAGCAGATTCTGAAGAAATATGGAATGGAAGATTGCAAACCAGTATGCACACCAATGGTGACATGATGTAGTCTTAGTTCGCAAAATGATTCTTTCGCAGTCAAGGAACCAAAATACAAATCCATGATCAGAAGTCTACTTTATCTTACAAGAACGAGACTAGATATCATGCATGCAGTTGGGATTCTTAGATGATTCCAAGCTAATCCAAAATAAAATCATCTCGAGGCAGTCAAAAGAATATTAAATATATACAAGGAACTTAATACTTTGGTTTATGGTATCCCAAAGATGCAGATCTTACTCTTCATGCTTATGATAGAGAAAGCACTAGTGGAGGAGCATTCTATATGGGACCCAGCTTGGTATCATGGTTCAACAAAAAAAAAATCTCAATTGCTTTATTTACCACATGAGAAGAATATGTTGCTATTGCATCTTGCTGCACACAACTTCTCTAGATGATGCAAACATTGCAGGATATTCAAATAAATTGTTCTTCGCCCATTTCCATTATATGTGATAATACAAGTGTCATTTGTATTTCGAAAAATCTTGTTGGCACTCAAAGACAAAGCATATTCCAATTAAATATCATTTTCTAAGAGAAAGGGTACTTGAACAAAGGGTCAAACTGGAATATGTTGCCTCAAAAGAACAAGTTGCTGACATATTTATAAAACATCTTCCATGTGATGCATTTGAATATCTCAAACAAAAATTAGGAATGCTCCCTGCTTCATCACTTTGTTAATCCTTAAAAGTTTAGGGGGAGTAATGTATATGTTGTCTTGATGATTATTCTCATGGTTTCTTTTGATATCCATCCTTTTATTACTAATAGTGCATATGGTATAGTCACAGTGAACAAGATCAGATATTACAAGCTCAGGGGGAGCCATAGTTGTGAAGTTTCAGTACTCTATTTTCTGTACATAGATCCTATGAATAATAGTCATGTATATATGCGAGTTACTACTTAAATAGTCGTGTATGTTTTTCTATGATGAAGAAACAAGCTCCAATTTTGCTTGCTGGTTCTGGAATTGGTTGAGTACAATTTGTTGATATTTCCTGTAGTTTAGGAGGAGCATTTGCATTGCTGACATTATATTTACTTGCAAATGTATTGATGCTTATGCTGCTGAAGTTACTAATATAGTTGTTTTTGTTCCTATATCACCCTTTGAGGTCTCTTTGGTATTGGTTATACATGTCATATATGTCTCTTGATGTAAAGGTCATGTAAAGACCTATGATGTAATACTTGTAATATTCAATCATGTTTGAACTATTGAGGTCAAATCAAGTATGAATGTAATCCCATTTTGGGTGGTTGATGTAATAATGAAGTCAAATATGTAACCGCACTGTGATTGGGTAATCAATGTAAGCATGAGTCATTGGTGATAGGAAAGGTCATGTTTGGTTGAGTCATAGAATCATGTACTTTAGCATGTGCTTAGGGGGAGCATGGTTAGTATTCGATATTCATACTCAATAAATTAGATCTACAATGCTCATGCCAAAAAAGGGAGAGAAGCCTTTATTCAACGTTGGTTAGCCCGTTGCCCTTGATTTCAACGGGGGAGAGTAACTTGGTGCTTGAGCTTCCATCAAGTCCAAAGGGGGAGATTGTTGGCATTATGACTAATGTGTTTTCCTTGATGGAAACCTACTTCATGAGTTGTCTTTTGATGGAAACCTACTTGATGAAGATGTCAACAGAATCTTTCTACATATGATAGAGAGTTTGGACAAAGGAGTAGAAGTTCAGAGACAAAGCAATGTTGAAGGGGATGTTTTAATTGGTATACATAGGTTCTGTGAAGTAAAATTGCGTACACACGCATGTATGAAGAAGAAAAGGCACGTACAGTTTCCGCACCATGGTATTCTAAATACCAAGGGTCTTTACCATGGTATTGACCCATAGTATTAGGCCCAACAATGGATATTTTATCCCGTCAAGGAATACCATCGACATTAGTGTGGTTTTGACTTGTGGTATTAGATAAGAGCTAAGCTATATAAGGAAATGAAGATCAAAGTACTTGGGTGTGCAAGTAATGAATATTTCATAGTTATATTTGAAGAAAGTGTGCATGTAATTGTTAGAAAATTATATATCACAGAGCAATGGAACACACAAAAAATTGCAGAAATATAAAAACAAAAAACGCATAAAACAGAAGAGAGACACAGATATACGTGGTTCACCCATTTTGGGCTACGTCCATGGAGAAACAACCAGTCCTTCTTTTATTATATTATCCAGCAAACTGAAGAGATACAACCTATAACAGATCCGTTGTAACACCCTCTTTGCTCTCAATCTCCTCTCTCTTCCTCACTCAGAATACAGATATTCATAGACTCAATACAATTCCCTCATATATAGCGAGGGGTTTCCTTCTAGGGCAAAAAACCCTAAACTAAACATAACTTCTACTGTCAGATCATCCGCCTAATGAACGGCCCAGATTAACTAGAAATTACTATACTTTTACAAGGATATTTTACATCTATTTTTAGCTTTAGGAGTGCTACCCTTGAAGCCCCGCCAGGGGGTCGCTGGCCCCCAGACCCCCCAGGCGGGGGGGATTAGCCCCCCCGGACCCCCCTGGAGGGGGACAAGTCCCCCCCGCACCCCCCAGTGTGGAGGGGTGTACAGTCTTCTTGGGGTATACATCCGGCTGAAACCTTCGAATACATAAGATAATTAGGCTCCACACCCAACAATCTCCCACTTGGAGACTGATTATAACAACTCCACCGCTGCTTCATTTGCTAGACAATGACTCCACTTTGGACCTGGCCATTTCTCATCTTCTTAATCATACTTGAAGACCAATTGAAATTGAGCAGATTCTTAGTTCCTCCCTGGTTACAACTTTTGTTAACATATCTGCAGGATTCTAGCTAGTGTGTATCTTTTCTAGCTTCAACTGTCCATCTTCCAATGCCGACTATATGAAATGGTACTTGAGCTGTATATGTTTAGTCTTGGAATGAAATTCATAGTTCTTTTCAAGATGTACGACACTCTGGCTATCACTGTATAACCTGCCCAACTCCTGCTTTTTACCCAATTCATTCAGAAACCTTTGTAACCAAATCATTTCTTTACTAGCTTCTATAGCAGCAACATACTCTGCTTCTGTTGTTGAGAGTGCAACAACACTTTGTAGTTTTGAGACCCAACTGACAACTGTTCCACCTATAGTAAACACATACCTTGTTGTGCTCCTCCTATTATCTCTATCACCTACCATATCTGCACCAACATATCCCTGTAGAGAAATGTTTGAAAAACCAAAGCATAATGCTTGATTTGCGGTACCTCTCAAATACTTGAGAATCCACTTCACTGCCATCCAATGTTCTTTTCCTAGATTGTTCATGTACCTACTTACAACTCCCACTGCATGTGCAATATTAGGCCTTGTGCAGACCATTGCATACATTAAGCTTCCAACTACTGATGCATATGGAACTTTAGACATATGAGCCATTTCTTCCTGAGTCTATGGACACGCCTCCTTACTTAATTTGAAATGGCTAGCCAAAGGTATAATAACTGGTTTTGCATTCTGCATATTAAACCTTTTCAACACCTTTTCTATGTACTCACTTTGAGACAATGTTAATTTGCGATTCTTCCTATCTCTAGTTATTCTCATACCAAGGATTTGTTTTGCAGCACCCAAATCCTTCATTGCAAATGGGTTTGCCAATTTCCTTTTGAGCACATTTATTTCCTGTAGGTTAGAACTTGCAAAAAGCATGTCATCTACATACAATAACAATATAATATAGCTGCCATCATTTTTCTTTTTGAGATAAACACAATAATCAGAGTGACATCTAGTATAACCTTGTTTAGACATAAACTTGTCAAATTTTAGATACCACTGCCTTGGAGCCTGTTTTAAGCCATACAAGCTCTTCTTTAACCTGCACACTAGTTTCTCCTTCCCTTTTACCTCATATCCTTGTGGCTACTGCATATATATCTCTTCCTCCAAATCCCCATTGAGAAAGGTTGTCTTTACATCTAACTGCTCAAGATGCAAATCTTCAGCTGCTACTAGACTTAGAATAGTTATGATTGAAGTCATTTTCACAATAGGAGAAAATATCTCATCAAAGTCTATACCCTTTTTCTGTGCAAACCCTTTCACCACAAGTCTAGAATTATACCTTTTTCTACCTCCACCTTCTTCCTTCAACTTGTAAACTCATTTATTTTGCAATGTTGTTTTACCTGTAGGCAACCTGACTAAGTCCCAAGTCTGGTTATGTGCTAAGGAGTCCATCTCTTCTTTCATGGATTTCTCCCACTTCTTCCTAGTTTCTACCTGCACTGCTTCTTCATAACATTCTGGTTCACCATAATCAGTCAACAATACATAATATAATGAAGGAGAGTATCGTTCAGGGGGTCTACTTATCCTAGTAGATCTTCTAACACAAATTTCAGGTGTTTGAAGTACTTGTTGCTATTGTGGTTGTTGTTCTGGATGTTGATCATTATGGTTTTCAGGCACCATTACTTTTTCTGTGATCTTGTCAAGCACTGCGTATTCTTTGTTTTCTTTTTCCCATTTCTTTTCCTGCAGCTGATCCTTATACAAAACCTTTTCATTGAATATGACATCTCTGCTCCTAATGATTTTATGTTTTTTATAATCATAAAGGCAATAACCAAAATCATTAACACCATATCCAATAAAGGTACATTTCTTTGATTTTGCCTCAAGCTTTGTTCTATTTTCTTTGTTAATGTGGACAAAGGCTTCACAACCAAAAGTCTTTAAAAAAGAGTAGTTTACCTTTTTACCTGTCCATGCCTCCTCTGTAATACCACCATCTAAGGAACTTGAAGACCCTCTGTTTATTAGATAAATAGTAGTATCTACAACATCTGCCCAAAATTGTAAAGGTAATCCTGCATGCAATCTCATGCACCTTGCATGCTCCATGATTGTCCTGTTCATCGTTTCTGACACACCATTTTCTTGTGGTGTTCCTGGAACTGTCTTCTCTCTATGAATTCCATTCTATGAACAGTACCTATCAAACTCTTTGCTGCAATATTCACCTCCATTATCTGATCTGAGACACTTCAACCTTTTCCCTGTCTCATTTTTAACCAAAGCTTTCCATTTCTTGAAAGTATCAAATACATTAGATTTATTTCAAATACAATAAATCCAGGTTTTTCTGGTTGCATCATCAATGAAAGTAACATACTAACGAGAGCCACCAATATATGATACATAAACAGGTCCCCGTACATCTATGTGCACAAGCTCTAATTTTTCGCTCTTCTTTTCTTTCCCAACTCTAAGGAATCTGACTCTCTTCTGTTTTCCATAAACACAATTCTCAAACCTAGCAACAAATTTCTTGAGTGAAGAATCTGCATCCCCTTCTCACTCATGTGCCCAAATCTATGATGCTACAATGCCATATCTTCTCCTGTAGAGCTTAAATAATTAATAGAATTATAAATACCATTGCATAAATACAATGTACCAACAGATCCACCTTCTGACATCTTCATATTAAATAAACGCTTCATAAGAAATACCTTATTTGAGGTTGATGGTTTTTCATATAGTTTGGCCAATGCTGACATTAAACCCTCTGTTGTTGTTTCCTTTGAAATATTAAACACTGCCGACACCGCTAAGCACAACCGTATTGTTCCAAGTTCCTTTCTGTCGAGAATATCCCATTCTATGTCTGTCATACTCGTTGACTTCTTTGTCTTTCCGCTCAATGGTAGGTACAGATCTCTCTGATACATATAATATTCCATCTGCATCTTCCACAGCTGGTAGTTTTTGTCGTTGAATTTTTCGACCCTAAACCTACCATCTTCTACCATTGCTCCCACTCGAACTAGGAACCCTTCTCTCCTGTGAGTTAATCAGCCAAATAGACCTTCGGCTCTGATACCAGTTGTTAGGAAATTATATATCATAGAGCAATGTAACACGTAAAATATTGCACAAATATAAACACAAAAAACACATAAAACAAGAGAGACACATATATACGTGGTTCACCCAGTTTGGGCTACATCCACGGAGAAATAGCCAGTCCTTCTTTTATTATATTATCCAGCAAACTGAAGAGATACAACCTACAACATATCCACTGTAACACCATCTTCGCTCTCAATATTCTCTCTTCCTCACTTAGAATACAGATATTCATAGACACAATACAATTCCCTCATATATAGCGAGGGGTTGCCTTCTAGGGCAAAAAACCCTAAACTAAACATAACTTCTACCATTAGATCATCTGCCTAATGAATGACCTAGATTAACTAGAAATTACTAGACTTTTACAAGGCAAATTTACGTCTATTTTTGGCTTCGGGGGCGCTGCCCCTGAACCCCCACCGAGGTATTGCTGGCCCTCGGACCCCCCAGCTGGGGGGGATTAGCCCCTCTAGACCCCCACAGGGGGGACAAGTCCCCCCTGCATCCCCCCCGCGTGGAGGGGTGTACAGCCTTCCTGGGGTATACATCCGACTGAAACCTTTGAATATAGAAGATAATCAGGCTCCACACCCAACAGTAATGGGCTATTAATGAATAGTTTCATCTGAAACTAAGTATGCACCTGGGAATTTGATGATGGATAAGATCCAATAGATCTAAAATGACTGTATTGATAACTGATTGATTTGATATGTAATATTTATGTTTGACACATGTTTTATTATGTATGCTGAGAGATGGGCTTGTTTTGAAGGTTTGATCTGCAAGGAAGATATAAGTCAATGGTTGTAGATCTATACATGGGTTTGAGAACCTGAGAGGTATTTACATATGCAATTTTAATGCTGGTAAGTTGTGTATTGATTATGAACATTGGATGGATCTGTACGCGAGTTTGACTCTTAAGAAACAAGTACACATGTGGAAGTATTTTGTGAAAAGAACATATATAAGCTAGGGTTATGCTAAATAAGATGCTTGATCAGTCTAATCAGTCTTGTTGCATTTATGTTGTCTGCCAATGAAGTCTTACTTGATGATATAGGTTTAAGAGTGATGATTGAAGATGAATTGTTTGATTGAAGAGTGATGATGCTGCTAGTTGTCTGTGATTCAATATCTGTGATGATTATGTGATTATTTCAGAATGATTCAGTGGTTCAGGGTATAAATCAGTGTTTGTTTCAGAATGAGAGTGATACAATTTCAGGGTTCAATGTTTTGATATATGTATGAAGATATTCTTTAAGGAAGTTGCGTATACATGCTGATTTGATAAAGTAAAGTAGCATATATATTATGACATTTTATTGATCATGGTTTTCAATTGGTTCAATGAGTTTATGCAGTGCTTGGGTTCAATATTGGTATTATGTTTATGGTTATCTAATTGATTTGGTTGTTTGAGAATAAGTTGATTGATTTGGGTCTCAGTTGGTTCAGTGATTGGTTGATTCAGTTGGTTCAATGATTGAGTGATTTGTTGTAGTGATTACTTTCAGTTTTTATATTTGGTATTAGCCTTAAATGATGGTAGTGGGTTCAGTCTGAAAATTTGATGAAAAGTGGCCTACAAGTTATGATGTTTTGTAGTAGGTGGATCTAGTGTGAAAATTTATGAATGTGGTCCACGGTGGTGCAGGGGGTTAGAGCTCCATTCCCATGGAAAATGACGAACAAGGGAAGGTTGTAGCCTTCTGTAGGCGTGTGCCTACGTGCTGGTATGAGCCTTTGCCAGTACAATACTGTAAGAATTATTTCATCATAATAAAAGGAAGACAAAGATGACAACAATAGTGATTTTTTCCCACATTTGGTTTCCACCTAAAATTCATGGT
This sequence comes from Pinus tabuliformis, assembly GCA_031772625.1. Classification (NCBI taxonomy): domain Eukaryota; kingdom Viridiplantae; phylum Streptophyta; class Pinopsida; order Pinales; family Pinaceae; genus Pinus; species Pinus tabuliformis. The sequence continues at coordinate 692,294,387 of CM062812.1, read as the reverse complement.
GTTCATATGTGACTCTTTATTATGTTATTACTGCACATGGTTACTGGATATCTAATGTTAATGAAGCACTAACATACTGGTTCAAGATAAAATTGACTAGAAAACTATATTGAATGGAAATACACTAGTTATCTTCATTAAAGTCGCGTACATACATAGGTTTACTTCAGAATAGTCACATACAGAAATCATAATAAGAAAATTAAATCAAGTTGTGTTAAAACACTAATTCACCCCCCCTCTCAGTATTTTTCGTAACAAATTAACATTCGGAGAAGTCGCCGCTTTGTTTTGTAGAATCCTACAACAATCATCATATAGTTAGAGTCGAACGATGTACCACACACATATAAACATGTGTTACATGAAATCTATGTCTGCAGATAGAAGTATCTTCCCTAGACTGGGTGGCATAGTCTATAACAATAGAAAGCAAAGAAACCAATGTTTTCCTTAAAGTAAATGGATAACGAGATGAAACTGTTGAGATTGCAACAAGATGATGGAGCTTAGTGAAAAGAGTCGCCTTCACTAAGTGGGCCAGCAGGCTATTTTTGGCGCAAGTCTATTTTTAGACTATGTCTATTTTTAGACATATGGATCATGTCTATGGATTGCAGGTTGCTGTTTATGGATGATTGATCAGGTTGGGAAAAAATAGATGGACTTCTATTTTTGATGAAAGTGTGAGTGATCACAATGTGAGTGATCACAGTGTGAGTGATCAAAGTCAAAAATAGAAAAGTCAAATATTATTATCTCACAATAATATTTGGACTATAAACTTAATCTTATTCTCTTGGAGCACTTCAGTTTGAGCTACAGAGGTGGCACATGCAGCTGTTAGAAGGAAATACGCTTTTCTTATGAGTCATTTGAGTTTTTGCATGCATGACTTCAGTTAGAACTCAATCAGTTGAGTTTGGTGGAGTTGATGGAGTTGTGTTGAGTTTAGCTTTGTTAAACTAGTTGTATTTAGTCTAACTGGAAAATAGACTAGAGATGAGTTGGGTGAATTAGTTATTAATTAATTCACAAGTTATTACCTCATAATACAACTAATGAATACATCAGTTAACTCAGTTGCATGTCAGTGCATGTTCAGTTCAACAGGGACAGGTGGTAGAGAATCAGATTGCTATCAGTTGTGACTATAGTTGTGCACCAGATCTTGCACAATCAAGGGATTGAGTATGCCAATGAGTTTTCCCACGTATTTTCCCACATTATAGCTTGTGCTCACGTCCAACAAAGTGTGAGTGACTATTTTGCAGGTGAAAAACGAGTTTGGTAAGCCATTCTCATCAGTTCTTGAGCAGGTATTGAGCAGTGGAGGCAGGCAAGCAGTGGAAGAGATTTGGAGATCAGATCTGAGCTGTATTGTGTGTAACAGAGGTGGAGATACTTGTGAGAAGTATTATGCTATGTAATTATACATGACTCAATCATTAATATACAGATAGTTGGGGTTTTTAGCGAGATGCTTTCCCCGGGATACATACTGTGTTAATGTGTGAATGCTCTTGATGTTTTATTGTTATTGATGCTGCTATATTGATGATCAACGTAGAGGAGCTTATGTATTGTGTATGTTTTCCGCAATAGTACACGATCAGGATATTCTCCATTGAATATGTGTTAAATTATTCAAAATTTCTACAGAAACCTACCTAGAATCCATCGCAACCCTCATTCCTCTCTTAGCTTGTACACTCTAATCCTAGCTTCGATTGCTATAATTAGAACTTGCATGATCAGATAACAAAATCCAAAGATCTATGATATCTATGCAACATAATCCAATCACTCCATTCAATAGATCAACATGGTATTGACATACATGAAATCATAACATCGCATATAGGAAAACAATGAACTTTTTGTATTAATAGAAATGGAGAGAGTTACAACCAAATATAGAGTTGATCTTATAGAATAGATCCTCCAAGTTGACTTCTCCTTCCTTGTGAAAAAATGGATCACTATGTCACCCTAATGCATGAAATAATGAGTCTCACAATAACGGCATGATGGAAAAATCTATCTCCAAAAGCCAACCACTAGCTAATGGATGGCAGTAAATATATTGAAGAGGATGGCAGGTTAGGAATTCTTATCCATTTACCAATCTAGGCTTGACATCCACTCTTGATGGGAGGATGAGCTCAAGGGATAAGGGGTGAAATCTCCAAGGTAGGATAGAATAAGATTCGAGACTTTCATCCAGGATAGAAGAGGAAGATTTGAGATTCTTTTTATTTTTCTTGAATTTCTAGAATCAACGCACCCCCAGGAAGGGGCAACCTGCCAGTGATCAATGCAGGTCCAAAGAGGGTCAACTTGCTGGTGAACACAGTCTCTCAAAGCAACAAGTTGAGTTGGGCCTTAAAATCACTGAAGTGAAGTAGTTAAAGGAAGAAATTCAAGGATTAGAGAGAATCATGCTTAGGGCTTTGTGAAATGAAGATGACACAGGGTAAAAGGATGTTGATTGATCTAGTTAATAGGCCTATTGACCAAATGTGACAAAATGGGCTATAACACCATGGGAATATTCTGAATTCGAGAAGTTGATGGTGGAATATTAACCAACAAAATTATGTCTTGTTGACCCCATTGGTTGTCAGACCTTTGGAGCGGTCAACTAGATCAAGTATGGAGAGACCCAATGTCGGTGGGCTACTATCGGCCTTCATCCATTAACCCTCGGATACTTTACAAATATAAAGTCTTATGCTTCTAAATATTTGACCCAACATGATGAAAGCGGTTGGACCCACTGCGCCTTCAGGCCATCGACATTTCAGAGGAGTTGCGTGGGTGAGTTCAAGGAAAAAAGTGTCAACTTGACATGATCTGTATCGATTAGAACCACAGGATGGGTGTTTGGTGGACTAATCACTCTTGCGGATAAGAGCGATCTCCCTAGGTTTAGAAAACAAACACTAGAACAAAACAAACACAAAAATATGTGATCTTTCCCTAGAATATTGTTGAAAAAGTAAATATGGACATACATGATAAATTGAAGTTTGTCCTTGCTTATTATTTTTTTATTGTAGCTCTTGTTCCGCCTTTGATCCTCAAAGCCAAAACCTGTAATATTGCCAACAAATAATTAGTCAAAGCACTTGATATATAAAACACTCAATTCTAAATAGATGATCAAGGAGTTCCATTATAAAATTTGCACAATGCAACAAAAAAATAAGAAATTTGCGCCATATTTAGTGCATATTTTAGTGCATTTTTTTTTTCCAATTGAGATGAGAATCCTGGTGCTAAATCAGACTCTATTGTACAATTTATAAAGCATCCTTTTCTGTGCTAGATTTTTCATCATTTTTTCCACCATATTTTGCATCAGATTTTGCACCCAATTTTGTGCCATGTTTTGTGTCTAATTTTGCACCACATTTTACATCTAGTTTTGCATCATGTTTTACGACAAATTTTCCTTCCAATTTTGCACCAGGATTTGCATCTAGTTTAGTGACAAGTTTTGCACCATTTTTTGCATCGAATTTAGCAACATATTTTAGTGGATTTTTTTTACAATTGGGATGAGAAACTTGGTGCTAAATTTGACTCTATTGTACATTTTTTAAAGCATCCTTTTTTTCCCCTAATTTTGCATCCTTTTTCACGCTAGATTTTTCATCCTTTTTTACACCAGATTATACATCGCTTTTTGTGTCAAATTTTGCACCAAGATTTGCATTTGATTTTATGACAAGTTTTTCTTCTAGTTTTGTGCCTTTTTTTGCATCCTTTTTTCATTGTTTTTAGCTTCCTATTTTGTGTCAGTATTTGCTTCCATTTTTTCACCATCATTTACATCAGGGTTACACCTTATTTTGCATCTAATTTAGCACCTTTTTTCATCCATTTTGTGTTAGTTTTTGCATCTGGTCTTACGTTAGGGGTTGCATCTAGTCTTACACTAGTTTTTGCTTGTAATTTTGTACCTATTATTGCATCTAGTTTTGCACCATCTTTGGCGCCTATATTTTCACCATATGTAGAATTTGGTTTAGCACCAAACTTTTCATTTTTTTGGACCATTTTTTACATCCACTTTTACATTTGATTTCTCTCCCTTTTTTCATCTCATTTTGCATCATTTGCTACATCCAATTTTGCATCATTTTAACACCATTTCTTACATCCAATTTCACATCCTTATGAGCTTCCAAATTTGCATCTATATTTGCATCCTACTTTAAGCCATGTGTTGTTTCCACATTTTCATCCCATTTTGTGTCTAATGTTACATTCAATTTTAAGCCATTTTTTACATCCACTTTTTCATTTTGTTTTTTCATCACTCTTTGCATCCAACATTACATCCATTACATATGAATATTAGGGCACGATGGAATCAAACCACCAACCACCTGCTTGTAAAGCAGGTGTTCTTCCATTGAGCTAGCACCCTTCAAAGAATTAGACCTTGAAACTTTATAAATTCTAAATTCTAAAACTTTGTAAAGTCTTATAGGTTTCATTGACTCAATTGGCAGAAACAACTATCCAATAGATGCAAAAAATAATTGTTTTAGAACAAGGAAAAAACTTTCACATGGTTAATATGCTCAACCACCTAAAAAATAACATTAAATTCGATTGTTTAAACTTGAGACTAACCAAAGTATAAACCCAAAGTCCCCATGTTCTATGGCTCCTCTAATACAATTGGAGATGAAATAAATCACTGAAGAACTTAAAATTTTATGTAGATATAGTTAAAATTGACAAAAAAAGGCATAATAATTGTTATGATGATTAAAAATCAAAATCATGTATAGTAGGTAATTCAACAAAGAGACTAGACATGATGGAGCCAACACAAAATCCATTGCACAGTTCTCATATGGGATCCATGAATATGCATACCTCTAGAATGTAGTTCTTCTTATTCCCCCATAAATAAATATAGAACTTCAATGATATATAAATAAGGAACCAAGACACAAAAGGACCTTCAAGAACTAAGATGCAAGGGATGCTGAAAACACAAGGCTGGAGAGTATTCCCAGCAACCCATTTCCCTTGAAGATGATGATAATTAGCACAAGCTCACTTTGGCCCACCTCTATCTTTGAAGCTATGGTTTCTTTTTTTCTCTCACTGGTATTAATATAGTGGATAGGGGCCAAGTTATCTCCATTAATGATTTGTCTTGTTTAATTGGCACATAAACATTTTCAATTTTAAATATGATATTTCTTAAGCTTCCAGTCTTGAAAAAACATTATCGGGAAGCAACGTGAAGGTTTCTCGATTGAGTTCTCAGAAAGCATGTAAACATTTTATGTTCATATGAATAGGTGACCTACCTCTTACAAATAAAAAATAGAACTGCTTGATAACATCGTAATGTAGTCCTATTATTTATGATGATTAAATATGATAGATGGGATCAAACCAGAAGTATTTTGAATTTGAAAATGTTAATAAATCCTTATAAGAATTGAATTAGAAATAAGTTTACGAAAACGAATTACTAGTAAGTGACAATTTTTAAAATATAAAATCAACTACTTTAGTAAAAGGAAAATGAACAAAAAATCTATCAAAGTTGTCTTGACTTTGTTTGATAGATTTTTTTTGATAGCATTATGTTGAAAGAAACAAGTATAGCAAACATAATATATGATAATTTAGCAATCAAGAAGAAGGCATTGTGCTTATTTGTCTGAAAGGAGTCATTTGAGGAGATCTTAGTGCCTGCCACATTATATTTGTAAAGCTAATAACCTTATAATTCCAATAATGTTTGTAATTATATGAAGGAATGGAAAATGTGTTGTGTTTTGCTTAAAAACTTTTGGTGACGATGAAATTCCATTTAAAACTAATTTCTTACATCCTTGAACTTTTCCATCAATGGAATAAGTATTAAATTTTCCAGACTACTTTAAGGGTTTGGGAGAATATATTTTTGGTTGAGTGAGGTAGAACACTACTACAAGGATAAGGTGCCTCCCAAGCCATTTAGTCAAAGGTTGTGGAATGGTGGATGGAAAGATGTGAGTTAAGCCACGATCAATCTTTGGGAAAAGAAGAAAAAAAGAGTGTGAAGTAAAAAAAGCAATGTGAAGTAAAGGAGCATGAACTTCCTTCTAGTTTGGTTATCATTATTATGAAATTGTTTTTGGTTAAAGAAGTCTTTATCAGGTCTTTGGAGGAAATAAAAAGAACAACCAACTCTAACAAGGATCACTTTAATGTGATGTGGTCAAGAAGGTCAAGTGAAAGTGAAATCCATCCTGAAGGAGAACATATATATGTGCAAGTTAAATTGATGATCCATATCATGGAGCATGGGCCTACAAGGAAACCTTTGGCGACTTACTTCCTAATTTAAAAAAAATATATTTGTGGGAGCTGTGATCATTGGAAAGGCTAACTTTGCAATACTTAATTTCACCATTCAATATGTTCTTGCACAAACATTACTGAATATGAAATCACAACAAAAGGTGAATAGAACCAACCCAAGTCAAGCTCGCAAGTGATCCTCTGATGTCATTGATAATGAAGAAGATAAATAAGTATGATTTCTCTATATTGACTTCATTGAAATACTTAATTCATAAATTCATTCAAAGATGCAACTTCAATATGCATTCACTGTTTCATGTGTGTTTAATTGAAATGAGGCCCATTATACTAAAATACAACACAGATGAGTTCCAAAAGAAGAAATTTCACAACCATCCAAGAGAAATTGAAAGATACATACCTCCCCATCTTCAATTGTGATGATGTGTGGAGTAAATCCATGACCTGAACTTGCTATGATAGACACAATTATAAGTAATAGAGTAAAACCAATCCATTATCAAGGAATTACCTTGAGAACAAATCATAGACTAATAGGCTATTTTTAAATGACCCACCATCTAAGACACATCTATATAATTCGACATCTAATTTGAAAAACATGATAAATAAAATTAGAAGGTTGGGAGAATGAATATCAAATTCATTGTAAGCATAAGTGTTTAATAATCCATTTACACATAGCCTACTTAGCAAAAACTACCATTGTTGGTAGAGGGAAAAAAAAGTAGAAGGTTGTTGGAAAAAAGTGCTTTTTTAATGTATTTGTGATCATGTGTAATGGGTAGAGGGGATTGAGATATATGTAGGGGATTTTTTGTTATTTTTTTGTTAGAGGCCAATAGTTCAAGATCTCACTGTTTGTCTTCATCTAGGTTTCTAATGGTAAAAATGGAAAAATTAGAAGAGAAAATGAAATAGGTGTTTTATATAATTGGGTAGAGATGAATTAAGGTCAAGGATCAATAGGATTGAAGTAAATTTGGGCATTTAATACACACCGACTGGTATGACAGTGAGTGTGAAGAGATGTTAGAAGGAAGATCGGTGGGAAATTGGAACTAGTTTGTCAATGGCATTAAAGAATAATATTTTTATATTTTTATAAAATAAGATAACATTTTCTTAATTATCAAATATTGGGAAATTACCTCCAAAGTTGTGCATATATTGTTTTCACTGCTTTAGCCTTTTTGCATTCCTCATCTCAGCTGCTTCTATCCCTCTTCCCCTATTTCTTCATTTTGTGAAGAAGAAGAGCCCATAGTCCATAGTCATTGTGTGTATGTCAACCTTTCTCAAGTGTTTTTGCTGATGGGCATTGTGGCTCCATGATCTCTGAGCGGTGATAGCAAATAATGTTTTATGTTTTGGTGTAGGTTGTTGGAGAATTAAGCAATTCTCTCACTTGATTATGTGGAATGCTCTACATCTATATAATGCATAAGTTGTGTATTGATTTATTCTAGTTGTAGGCCTGGTTTTGGGTGTTGTGCCTCTTTTGCTAAAGCAACATTGTCCATTGTTGTGGGTTTTTGTTGTTAACAATCTCTGAGATTTGTTTTTATTGAGGGGCATTTTGATGAATGCAACTCTGATGTGTTGGGGCATATAGATATATACGGTGAACTGTTTTAATATTAATCCTAATAACTAGTAGTGGATCTTAGATTTATCATCTTTCCCACATTCAGATCTGACATTTGGGGTTTCATTTTGTTGCAGTGAACTACATTAATCCTCCAAGGTATTAGTTTTGAGTACGATTTCTCATATGCTTGATTTGAGACAATACATTTGGCTTCATATATTTGTATTTGATTCACATTTAGATTGATTCCCAACTTTTACTTAGCTTGCTGCATTATTATTTCAGTGACTGTTTCCTCCCCATCCATTACATGCTATCCTATCATAAATAACACACTTTAGGGTTCTCACAAAGGGGCCTTATCTAAATTAGGTCCATCTAGTTTATTTCAATTGAGTTTCTACATGGTTTCATATATGTATGTTTTGAGTTTTGAGCTCTACATTAGAGCTGCAACAACTGGTCATGACTATGGTGAAACATTGAACAAGAGTATCATGTTTTATGAGGCTCAAAGATCTGGAAATCTTCCTAGCAATTAGAGAGTCACTTGGAGGGATGATTCTAGTTTGCATGATGGATCAGCCAATGGGGTGGATCTAGTAGGAGGGGATAATATGACACTTGTGACAATGTTAAATTTGGCCTCCCAATGGAATTCATAGTCACCATGCTCTCATGGAGTGTTATTGAATATGGAAAGAAATTGACCAGTAGTGGTGAGTTGGGTCATTCGATGGAGGTTATTCAATGGAAGACTGATTATTTTCTCAAGGCACATACCGAGCCTGATGTACTGTATGGAGAGGTGGGTGATGGAGACTCAGACCATTATTACTGGCAAAGTCTAGAAGACATGACCAAACCTTGCTAGGAATATAGAATTGATGCAAGCAATCCTAGCTCAGATCTTGTGGGGGAAATAACAACTACAATGGCTTTTTCTTCAATTATTTCAGGCACTTTGATCACACCTACTCCAATGAGCTTCTCAACCATGCCAAGCAACTTTTCACATTTGCTGACAAGTACAAAGGAAAATATGACAATAGCATTATTGTTGCACAAAATTATTATGCCTCTAAGATTGGATATGTGGATGAGCTTCTTTGGGCAGCGACATGGCTTCATGAGGCTACTGGAGATATGTCTTACTATTACAAGAATTATGTGATTGACAATGTTGCTTCTCTAGGTAGAATGGGATGGAAAATGACTGAATTCAGCTGGGATGTCAAGTATGCATGAGTTCAGGTCCTAGACTCAAAGTCCCTCGTGCAAGGTAGAGTTGGGCAGAGTAATGTTGTTCTACAAAACTATCAATAAAAAATAAGAGTTTTCATGTGTGGGTGCTTACAGAAAGGCAATACGATTGTATAGAAAACTCCAGGTGGCCTCCTGTTTTGGTAAAAGTGGAAAAACATCCAGTTTCTCTCCTTGTAGTTTACTATGATTACCTCATTTTTTCTCGCAAGAACCTTCAATGCTCAAGTGAATATGTGCAACACTCAGATCTTCTATCCTTTGCTCAATATCAGATAGATTACATCCTCGAAGACAATTTGAGAGCCACAAGTTACATAGTTGGATATGGTAGCAGCTAACCTCATCCAGTACACCAAATAGCTTCATCTATTATATCTTACAAAGCCCATCCTTCATTCCCTATAGAGGGGGATATGCCACTTGGTTTAGCAGCAAGGGAAGCGATCCCAATGTTTTTCATGATGCTCTTGTTGGAGGGCCTAATCAGAATGACAAGTTCACAGATGAGAGAGACAACTATGAATATATGAAACCAACTACCTACAACAATGGCCCTATTGTGGGTGTCTTGGCCAGGATTCATGTTGGTGGTAGCTTAAACCAACTTCTTCCAGTTGTTGTCCCTACATGTGTAAGAAAACCCAAACCATCTCCTGCTCCAATCCAAGATTCTTTTCCACTGACACCTAAATATTACTCTCCAATTATTATATCACAATCAGAGACTTCATCCTGGAGTTTCTTGGAGTCAAACTTACTACATATATTCTACATTGATAACAAAAAAGTCCAAGGAAACAATGAAGAACATCAAGCTCTCAGTTCAAATATTGTATGGCCCTATTTGGGGTCTGTCTAAAACATGGGGCTCTTCTTATTTAATAAGTGTATGTTACAAACTAGTAAAATATTCTTATTAAATAAGTTTCTCAACCTTTCAATGATAAGTTTGTTACATCACCCAGACATAGCATCCCAGTCCACTATTGACAAATACAGTGTTGTAAATGTGAGAACACTTCCTAAATATTGGGTCCACATGTCCCTAAGGTGCGTAAAGGATTCTCCAAGACTACAGTTCTTTTTACAATTACACAAGATATGTAATGAAGTCAAGTATAATTTAGTCGAATCCAATCCTTGTTTAAGGTAATGCCTTAATTTTGTTTATTTTCCATGGTTATTTCTGTTGTGTATAAAGGACTGCAAAATTTATTGTGTTCTGCTTCAAAACTTTTGGTGATGGTGAAATTCCATTTAAAACTAATTTCTTTCATCCTTGAACTTTTCCATCAATGGAATAAGTATTAAATTTTCAACACTACTTTAAGGGTTTGGGAGAATATATTTTTGGTTGAGAAAGGTGGAAAACTGCTATCTGGATGAGGTGCCTTCTGAGCCATTTAGTCAAAGGTTGTGGAATGGTGGATTGAAATATGTGAGCTGAGACACGATCAATCTTTGGGAAAAGAAGAAAAAAATAGTTTGAAGTAAAAAAAAAGTGTGAAGTAAAGGAGCATGACCTTCCTTCTAGTTTGGTCATTTTTACTATGGTCATTCTAGTGCTTTTACTATGGTCATTCTATTTTTCAATGTAAATATTTTCATTTCCAACCATCTACAAGGCTTAGTAGAAAATGCAGCTTCTGTGGTTATAGGGAAAGACTTAGCTCTACCCAGGATGTACTTGTTGAACCGATTTAAATAAAAGTTCTATTTTCTTATAAAAATTGTGTTCCAACAGTGAAAAAGAAAGTGTAAAATCACTCTTCATCAGTTTGTCAATAATTTCAAAATAGAACAATATTTATTTCATAAATACTAGACCTTGTTGCATAGCCTGCAACACTAGCTTCTGTGCGGAAGCAATGTGAAAATGCAACAAACTTCAATGGAAAAATGGAATCATCAATAATCTGATCCATGTACATTCCTCCCACTGGAATCTCTATTGTACCTGCTAAACACTAGTATGTTCCCTCTATAGAGTACACCTGCTCAATAAAAATGTAAAATCCATGATGCTTCAATTTTTTTAAAAGACTTCATTGTTAACAAACAGACCTATCTTCTCATACATTCAACTAATGATATCCTGCAACTTACAAAGAAAAAATCAAGAACAAGAGCCTTATTGAGTCAATTTAAAAGTAGTAGACATAGACTTTCTTCACAATTAGATTTCAATCATTTGTTATCGGGAAAAGTGTCTATTCAGAATGACCCTATCCCACTGAGTTGTGACAGTGACCTCAGAAACAAACAGGGAAAACTACTCTTGTATTCTCCTTTATGAACTATAAACGAAGAGAAGTAGGATGAACCAACCTGTGTCTTGCGCTAGTCCTTTGATCCGATCTCTCTCCTCTTTGACAGCTTCCAGCTATCTGCTCCCTTACTTGCCCAGCGTCACCAAGTTCCTGCAAGTTCAAAGAAGAAGGAAACTACACAAAGACATGGATTTATGTTCATAAAAAGCTTAGGATCAGATTTAAGCTAAACATACAAATATAACAATCATCAATGATATACAAGCATGTAGGAGAAACTCAAATAGTTTTATTGATAAAACAAGAAGATCCAGGAGGAGTTACAACCGATGATTCCTGATCCAGCATCAACCTCCCAGCATAGAATCCCCTCTTCACCTCCAACAAAGCATAAATCACCCAATACTCTGATATCTATCTCAAAACCAATAGCGATTCTCTGCAATGTACAAAATTCCAGCCTCTGGATCTCTTGGTGAGGGATCCATATATAGATGTATGCAAAGAGGATGAGTCAGCTCATGAATTGATTAGTGGCTTCTCTCTGTCAGTTCTTGCTTCCACTTGGAGACTGAGAGCCTCTTACTCATCACTGGTCGAATTCAGTGAGGCAAGTGTCATTGGGAAAGATTCTGGAAGCTTCCATTGTCTCTCCACCTCGTGGAATGACTTTGCCACTTGTCATTTCCCGCTCAACGTACCCTGGTAGTGCATTCAAGTGCGTTGCAATGCACCTGGCCAGTGTATTTGGGTGCTTTGCAACGCAGCTAGCTAGTGGAGCAGCTAAAATGATCCTGATTTGACTAGTTCTGAGCAGTTTCTGGTGGAGAACTTCTGGGAGAAGCTGTAATTTGTTGACCTTGTTTCTTTAGGAGCTGGAACAACACTTTTAGGGACTTAGGATCCCTTGGTTTATGGACATTTCATGCTTATAGCTGTAAGGCACAAAAATGTCTATAACAGTTGCCCCCTAAAGTATGAGGCCGTTTATCGGGTGAAATGCTTTATTAGGAGGATCCGAAGTTCTTTCAACGCTGGGAGGAGACCTGTAATAAGATACAATACAATACATTATCTTCATACTGTTTTCACGATCTAGCTGAGGTGGGAATTCCCATTCTCAGCTTTATAAATTCATTTTCATGTACATAGGACAGACAATCGTTTGATGGTAGACTGATGATTCTGATGAAGTCATCATCCTTTTGGTAAGATGATTATCTGTGCTGCAATGCTGTGCATTTCAATGTCTTTATTTTTCCTGAATATATATCGCAGCCGGGATGGATGAAACTAGATCTGGGGTCTTCAATCTCGTCCGATCTTCACTCGAAGTACAAGTCGATCCATGTGAGAAATGTTTTGAAGTCGAACATGGAAGGACATCGCTTGATTACCAGTCAATGATGTAAACTGTTAACAAGCGCGAGAGGAGTCACCGATAATGATAATGACCCTCAAGGTACTGCAGTACAATTCACGTGGTGTGAATAAAGGACTTGGCATCGAACACCATGAAAAATCTTTCGGTCGAAGGTCATTGATGTATACCTGTCGCCGGAAGTGAGAAAGTTGCCATTGAGGCATGCAAGCTTCAAAGTACTGAAGGGGTTGTTCCTAGATCAACTTCTTGGATAATGAGTTGATGTCGACAAGAAGCGATCCGTCAAAGGAGGGCCTTAATGAATCCCACATCAATGACACGGAACGGAGCAAATGATTTTGATGGAGGTGAAAACGATCTGATGATATATGGTTCAGGGTGGCGGTCATGAAAAGAATGAAGTATAATGTATGGTAGTGGATAGGACACAGGTGACTTCTCTGGATGACTTCTCTTGAACATGTCGACGACACTTATGTGATGGATTGGTAGCATTTACCCCAAATGTGGATGTTATGGCGTGACCATGGTGATGTGACCGGTGAATGAAACAACCCAACCCGACTCAGGCACGGAGTGGAAGTGTCATGTTCAAGAGCGACTTGCTACCAATAAAGTTTCTTTGAGTTTTCTTCCCAATGTTTCCCCAGTCATTGCTGACCAGTACCTCTTTATTTTTGTCAAGCTTGAGGAGGATAACATATGCTTGTTCTATAATTTTCCCTTCGGGCAAACCCATCGCTATGTTTTAACGAGCCTAGCGATAGTGAAACTCGTTCTCGCCTAAAGACAAGTTTGTCGCTATTAATCTTTTTAACGAGTCTAACGACAAAGATAACTCAGTCCTTTTCATTTTTAGAGAGTCTGAAAAGGTACGTAAAGGTAACTCCAAAGTTCATTTTTCGTCATCTAATCCCTTAAGTCCGAAAAAGTATAAAACAATACAGAAGGGATGAGTTTTCGATTAGCTTTAACGAGCCGAACAAAACAAGTGCTCGATCTTTTTGTGCAATAATCCCTCAGGTCCAAAAAAGATTAAAATCTAGAGGAGGGATAGCACTTCCTGTCGCTTTAACGAGCTGGAAGGCCAAAACTTGGCAATCTTTTCATATTTTACGAGTCAGTTGAAAAGAGCTTAAAGAAGACTCGTCTTTTGAGGAACGAGTGATAAAATGGGTAGCAGCTGATTCCAGGTAAGGTTTGGAATTTTCCAATCACGGCAGTGTCACAAGGATGGCTAGTGAAATCACTCTTCGCAGCTGTTCCTCAAAATGGGTAAACAATCAAATGGAGGTGAATGATCGGCCAATGGAAAAGTGGAGGTGACGGTGCAAACACGACCAAGGCTTTAATGGCTGAAGTACTACATTCACGGTGGTTATTTACCAGGGGATAGTTCATTTTTTAACGAGCTTAAACGTGGGTGGAAACACTTGCTCGGACTTATGTTTATTTTTTAACGAGCTTGAACTATGCGCTGAAACTGCTCGATTAATCCAGTCATATGATAAGAATGTCTCATATAAAAATGACAATCTTTCGAGTGTTGCCCCACATCCTTTCTTTATGCAAGTTAGGAAACGACCAATCCAAAAAACAGATAAATGATCGCTCTTTGCTTGCACTCCAAAAGGTTTGCATGCCCCCAGGCATAAAACAGAGTTTCAAGGTCACCCTCTATTCGAGCTGACAAAACATTTGTTTTATCAGGAAGGGTATACCTCTTACAGGTTACCCAAAGATTGTTCTATTCCCGGCACAAACAAAACACTTCTTCGGCGATGTCTCTCGAAATAAACAAAGGTCAGTGACGATGCTCGCCAACTCACATAACTTTGACAAGAGAATCTTATTCTAGAATAACCCCTCTTCCAATCACGGACGGGGTACAGACTAGTCATATTCTCCCGCGGAAACCTACTCTATACCCGAAGTTTTCCTGCCGAAGCAGACCAGGATGCATGCCCCCTGGGTTTCAGTCATATCCCTCCGAATTACTCGCGCTCATCGGGAGGACGGACTGGGGATTGAGACATTTCTTGCGTGAAAAGACCATTTAGGGACGGTATATGACTATTTGCTATGCGTGATCCAGGAAATGAAAGCTGGTCCACGAGCTTGACCACTCTTGCTTCGTGCGGAAAACACATTACTCTAAAGAGTGAGGAGATGATGGCTCCCATGCAATAAATATAGTCTCATCCAAGGAGTAGGTTATAATCCAAGGGTCCTTGAACGACCATGACGTTCATGCGAACTGTCTTCCTTCTCAATGTTATGGGCACATTGGGAAGGATCCCTAAAGGTCGACTGGTTCCTTTATCAAAGCCTGTCAGATTTCTCATCTCAGGCAACAACGATGGCGAACCAAGCGCTTTCCAAGCAATAGAGGAAAGGATACTCACAGAAGCCCCCTCATCTATGATGGTACCAGCCATGACCATTCTGTATATTTGAACGATAATTCGGAATGGTATGCTTGACGGTAGGCGGGGTCTACCTAGTTGATTCGAGTCGAAGGAGACAACTAGGTTGCTTGGAGGTGGGACCGAGTAGACGGTCGGGTATAGCTCTGACGAACTTCCTTCCTGCGGTAAAGGAACGGGTAAATTGCCCCCATGTTCGTCAGAGTCTGTGTTGATGAAGAGAATTTGGACGGTGTCATCCTTGTTCTCTTCAGTGACTGTATCATCCGAAGATAAAACCTCTGAAGGCAAAACCGGGTCAACTGCCGCCTCGACCTTTTGACTTTCGTCTGGTATGGATTCAGTTGGTTTATCTTCAATGATAGACGCTTCAGCCGACCACTTGAGCGGGCCAGCTGGATTCTCAACTAGTGATGGACTCGGCAAGAGTTTTTAATATCCAGGAGGAAGTCGTAACGGTGAAACCGGACGATCATCCAAAACTCTTTTAGCTTCGTCTAAGAAGGGACAACGGTGGAGGGCATGGTCGCCTTCGCACAGTTTACAAGGAAATCTAGCTTTCCCTTTTTGTCCTGGGACTTCACTTTCACTAGTTGACGGTGTGCTTTCAACATGATCTCCAGAGGTTGATGACACTAGATTGTGCAAATGAGGAGACCAGTCCCTTAGTATCCGGGGGATACAAGGACAATCTCTGTGAAATTGGTCTCCTTTGCAAATGACACATGGCGATTTAGGCCTGGTCAATGCTGTGTGTGGATTTTCGTTAGACGACACTCGTTTTCCCCCATTCGCCTTTGGTTCCTTCTTCTTTTTCTCTTTCTTCTTCTTTTCCTTCTTCTTCTTAGGAACTTGGCTTTTAGCTTTACCAGTCCCGTCAAGCGAAGAGGAAGGAGGAGAGGAAGAATTAGAAGAAGTAGAAGGCTGGTGGGTAACTCTGGACTCGTCTAATTGCTGATTCGATTGTTCAGGAATAGTGGTGTTCTGAACGACATTGGTTGAGAAGAGCCATACTGGCAAGCCAATTGTCAGTCCTGGAAGTGACAATGTGGCCATATGGGGCGCACCAACATCTCCCCAAGAGGAGAAGGGACTAGGATTTCCACCAAGGGGAATTCCTTGGTTGGTAGGCTCCATTTTCTCAACCCAAAGATCAACGTAGTAAAAGGGGATGAATATTCCGTTTAAAATAAATTTTAACACGCTTTGACACAACTTGTTTTTTCAGTTTTTAAGAGTAGAGAAAAAACAAAAGATGACTCTATTCTCCTTCGATTTTTAATGAGCCTGAAGTGACAAGTGCTCAGATGGACCTTTTCCATTAAGGAGTCTGAAAAGGAACGAAAGGGACTGCTCTGGAGGTCTAGGTAGAGGGAGTACCAAACCAATCGCAAAACTGTAGAATACTTTTTACGGTACGGCAGTCAATCTTCCCGAATGTTGTGTTCGGTGCATTGCGATCAGTAGGGCAGCCGACACGGCTTCCTATGGATAAAGGTTTTATGCCTATAGGGGTCTCCCAATATATACTCGATGGTACGTGGGAGCACAAGTCCGTACTGGCACTTATCGTCTCAAAGTGGAGGAATCACCCAACCATCAGTGAGGACAACAGTTACCAGGCTTTACGACGCCGGAATACGTCTCTAGCCTAGACCTCTAAATGTTGTGCGTTAAGTTACAAAGCATTGTTAAGTTCATTGAATTTATTTTAAATTGATCTTTCTTATGAAGTTTGCCTTTTGGGTTCACCACGAGATGTAGATATAATTCCTAAAATGCAATCTAAAGATGATAAGCAAGCTTTTATCTCTTTTCAGCAATGAAAATCCTAGCTACAAGGGGAAAAGAAAGACACAATCTTTTCTCAAAGAGCAAAGAGCACACTGTAAATGCACTTTTCCTAAATCAAGCCAAACAGACTGTCAATATGCAAATGCACATGTGCATGTATTTGTTTTTCACTTTCTTAATATTGATGCCTAAAAAGAAAGTTGTTGTACAAATTTGAATTCGCTTTCAAGTGAAAAACACAAACAAGCTTCTTTTCGAAATCAAAAGGTAGAGATGATTATGACACTTTATGATTTTGAAGTAAACACTTGTTTCGACACTAGAAATTCACAAATTCAAGCCAAAGGCAAAAGTAAAAGCATAATCGACTGTCAACAGCAAATAAACTTTCTCCTAAGATCAAAATCGACACTTACGACAGATCTAAATCCAAGGACGACAGTATGACTAGTCTACTTTTGCAATGGGAAACTGTAAATGACGTAACAAACACACAAAAAAAAATACAGTTTCTTTTATACAAATGAGGCGGAATTAAGGCAAAGAAAAGGGGCTTTTAAACAGACACACACACTGATCACAGGCTGCAAAAATCAGAGACAAAACTGGAAAAAATGAGCAAAGAACCTCAGCTGCACAGGGCTAAGCTGATCAACGCACCTGGTACACAGAGAAACTGGATTGCAACGTAGGTTGCCCTCTCGGGAACTACGCTGAAATGCAGAAACTCTTCACAGCACCTGCGCTGGGGCAGAAACGAGAATTCTATCCGGGTTCTGGGTCACGGTTTGCAGTTTAATCTATGGTTTTTGGCCGAGTAAAAGCAATCAGTAATGCACAATCAGAGGGTTGATTTAAAAGAGGTTTAAGAGCTATCACAAAGGGTAATCATATCATTTGTGAATCAGCTGTTCAGATCATAAACAGATCCAGTGAATGGATTGAAGTAGCAGATGTCTACTTTGCATTTGTAAATGGCAAATGCAGTTCGATTCGCTACTTCTAAGTTTATGAGATGAACAACAAGAGAAACACAAACAAACTAACTAGACACGATCCCCAGCGGAGTCGCCATTTTGTTATCGGGAAAAGTGTCTATTCAGAACGACCCTATCCCACTGAGTTGTGACAGTGACCTCAGAAACAAACAGGGAAAACTACTCTTGTATTCTCCTTTATGAACTATAAACGAAGAGAAGTAGGATGAACCAACCTGTGTCTTGTGCTAGTCCTTTGATCTGATCTCTCTCCTCTTTGACAGCTTCCAGCTACCTGCTCCCTTACTTGCCCAGCGTCACCAAGTTCCTGCAAGTTCACAGAAGAAGGAAACTACACAAAGACATGGATTTATGTTCATAAAAAGCTTAGGATCAGATTTAAGCTAAACATACAAATATAACAATCATCAATGATATACAAGCATGTAGGAGAAACTCAAATAGTTTTATTGATAAAACAAGAAGATCCAGGAGGAGTTACAACTGATGATTCCTGATCCAGCATCAACCTCCCAGCATAGAATCCCCTCTTCACCTCCAACAAAGCATAAATCACCCAATACTCTGATATCTATCTCAAAACCAACAACAATTCTCTGCAATGTACAAAATTCCAGCCTCTGGATCTCTTGGTGAGGGATCCATATATAGATGTATGAAAAGAGGATGAGTCAGCTCATGAATTGATTAATGGCTTCTCTCTGTCAGTTCTTGCTTCCACTTGGAGACTGAGAGCCTCTTACTCATCACTGGTCGAATTCAGTGAGGCAAGTGTCATTGGGAAAGATTCTGGAAGCTTCCATTGTCTCTCCACCTCGTGGAATGACTCTGCCACTTGTCATTTCCCGCTCAACGTACCCTGGTAGTGCATTCAAGTGCATTGCAACGCACCTAGCCAGTGTATTTGGGTGCTTTGCAACGCAGCTAGCTAGTGGAGCAGCTGAAATGATCCTGATTTGACTAGTTCTGAGCAGTTTCTGGTGGAGAACTTCTGGGAGAAGCTGTAATTTTTTGACCTTGTTTCTTTAGGAGCTGGAACAACACTTTTAGGGACTTAGGATCCCTTGTTTTATGGACATTTCATGCTTATAGCTGTAAGGCACAAAAATGTCTATAACATAGAGGACTATAAACCCGTGTATTTAGTGCCTGAGGTTGAAAGCCACACTTTTCCAAAACAGATGACCATACAATATCGGGGGTGCTCAAAGGCATGTATCCTCTTGTTACAAGTTCTCATAATGCCCAGTTAATAAGCCCCATATCCAACAAAACAACCTCATTTTTTAGGTAATAGAACTTTGTACCACTAACCTGCATTATGACCACATGAATGGAAGCTGCTGTTAAATTTTCTTCCTGGGATATTGAAACAAGTTCAAGTTTTATGATATTAACCATTTTAAGAGATTTTTGAAAACTTCCTTATAGACCAAGCTCAGACAAACAACATGCTTTAGCAGTGACAACATTATTAATCCATAATAGAAAACTCTAGAACATCATTGAAGCAATACGAGACAACTACTAAAAATAAAAGGAGAAATCTACAAGGTTCGCCATGTAAATCAAATACATAGGGAAACTACCATTAGGATTCAAACCGGTCCAAAGGAAACCCTAGCAAAAAAATGCCTCTTAAGAATAAGATATTAACACATGCAACATAAAATGAACAGTTGTAGTACCTAGAGAGATCAGAACAAGATGAAAGAAATAGTTTGAGACCATGCACCATAAATTTTTCTTCATGATATTACTTAGAAAAAACGTTTATGCAAGTCCCACTTTGACAAGGATTGAACCCTAACACAAAGAAAAGTGGCAAAATACTTTTCCACTTTGCCACATTATCTTTTACATATCCATACCTTCACAGTGGAACTTGATTGGTGGGAGCCATGATTAGGAGGGGTTTCCATTTGACTCCTATGTGATTGGAGCCTTAAGGATTGAATTGTAATTGCTCAGTTGGTAAGTCAGTTTCATATTTATCCTTTGTTTCTTTCGAATCCTATAAATACCCATCTTTAATTAATGCAAATGGAGGAGATATAGCTAGATATTATATGCAAGGCATGATTAGTGTTCATTGTCTCTGATGGTTTCTATGGATCACTAGAGGACAAAAGAGATTTGGTGTCCTTTTCTTCTGAGTTAGGACTTTATCAATTGGTAATGGAGAATTTATGTAGAACGTATGTATGCCAATCAGTTGAGTAGCATGGTTCTCAAAGGGGAAAAATGCATACTGCCTATCATTTGAGTAATGGTCCACACTTCTTTTTAGACAACCATGCTTAAAATACCACACCTTGTATCTAGGAGTTCGTTCCAAAAAATGTTGATCTTCAATAAGTCCATGATGCTAAATTTCAACTTCTCAGTCTATGCAAAGTTCAAACTACTGAAAATCACTCATGTTTCTCATCCACTAGCAATCACCACTACCTCAAATGGATATAGAAGCATCTTTATCCTTCACAACACCTTTCTCCTCTACAATTCATCTTTCTTCGTCATAGAATTTTCTTCCCCACCATCAATGCTAAGGACTATTTTGATTTAATGCAGCTGCAAGTTGAGACCCAACAATTGCAACATTGTCCTTGGATGCAGATGACCATAGTTGCAATTTTGGTCATTTTTACCTCTGCTAGGCACTTTTATGATTTCTCCTCTATTGGCGAACTTTCTTGTGTGAAAAATATGAAAGGAGCTCACATTATTGCATCTAGGTCCCCCAACAACACTAATTGGGCATCCACCGATACATCTAGGTAAACTTAGGCATCAAAAGAGTATGGTTTTTAACTCAGTGAACTTCATACCAGTTACAAAGGATTGTTACAAAGTTTTTTGACCCTCGAAGGTACTTCTAGACTCTTTTTTCCACCTTTATTTTCTATTGTTAAGTATTTAGAGTTAAATAATCAATAACCACTATTTTTAGGGTTTTTCAAAAAAAAAATCCTTTTTCTTTTTAACAGGAGGGGAGGTGGCTTGACTGTTGTTTAGGATTTTTTCACTGATTTTGATTTTTCAAATTCAACTTTTAAGGATGTTAGCAACACATATAATTTTTTTTTCCATCGTTCCTCCCAAACAACAACTCCTTCCCACAACCTTCTTGAACAGTGAAAATACCAAGAGAGAAGCACTTTTATTGGATTTATTGTGAAAATTTTTTGAGAACAAAGAAGCTTAGACATAAAATTTTCCATATTTCTTGTAGTGGCAGTAGACAAAGATCCAAATACCATCTTTGCCCGAATTCCCAGCCATAGAATTGGGATTTGTAAGGATGTTGACAAGGATACTAAACACCAACCCAACTTGGCTATTGAATCTCTCAATGAGGTTAAAATCAAGAAAGCTATAATAAACACAAAAATTGTTGGAAAATTATATATTACAGAGCAATGCAACACATAAAATATTGCAGAAATATAAACACATAAAACACATAAAACAAGAGAGACACAGATATACGTGGTTCACCCTATTTGGGCTACGTCCACGGAGAAACAACCAGTCCTTCCTTTTATATTATCCAGCAAATTGAAGAGATACAACCTATAGTAGATTCACTATAATTCCCTCTTTGCTATCAATCTCCTCTCTCTTCCTTACTCAGAATACAGATCTACATAGATGCAATACAATTCCCTCATATATACCGAGGGGTTACCTTCTAGGTAAAAAAAAGCCTAAATTAATTATAACTTCTACCATCAGATCTCTGCCTAATGAACGACCTAGATTGACTACGAAATTACAACATTTTACAAGGCAAATTTATATCTATTTTTAGCTTCGGGGGTGTTGCCCCCAATCCCCTTACCAGGGGGGGCTCCCAAAGGTCGCAGCCACCCCCCCGGATCCCCCTTGCAACAAATATGATCTGGGGTCCAATGCGGCAATACCGTTGAATACAGAAGATAATTAGGCTCCACACCCAACAATATCCCACTTGGAGATTGATTATAACAACTCCACCGTTGCTTCACTTGCTGGACAATGACTCCACTTTGGACCTGGCTGTTTCTCATCTTCTTCATCATACTTGAAGACCAATTGAAACTGAGTAGATTCTCAGTTTCTCCCTGGTTACAACTTTTGTTAACATATCTACAGGATTTTGGCTAGTGTGTATCTTTTCGAGCTTCAACTGTCCATCTTCCAACGCTGACCGTATGAAATGGTACTTGAGATGTATATGTTTAGTCTTGGAATGAAATGCAGAGTTCTTTGCAAGATGTATGGCACTCTATCTATCACTGTATAACCTGCTCAACTCCTGCTTCTTACCCAATTCATCCAGAAACCTTTGTAACCAAATCATTTCCTTACTACCCTCTGTAGCAGCAACATACTCTGCTTTCGTTGTTGAGAGTGCAACAACACATTGCAGTTTTGAGACCCAACTAAAAGTTGTTCCACCTACTGTAAACACATACCCTGTTGAGCTCCTCCTGTTATCTCTATCACCTGCCATATATGCATCAACATATCCTTGTAGATCAATGTTTGAACCACCAAAGCATAATGCTTTATTTGTGGTACCTCTCAAATACCTGAGAATCCAATTCACTGCCATCCAATGTTCTTTTCCTGGATCTTTCATATACCTGCTTACATCTCCCACTGCATGTGCAATATCAGCCCTTGTGAAGACCATTGCATACATTAAGCTTCCAACTGCTAATGCATATGGAACTTTAGACATATGATCCATTTCTTCCTGAGTCTTGGGAAATTCATCCTTACTTAATTTGAAATGGCTAGCCAAAGGTACACTAACTAGTTTTGCATTCTGCATATTAAACCTTTTCAACACCTTTTCTATGTACTCACTTTGAGACAATGTTAATTTGTGATTCTTCCTATGTTTAGTTATTCTCATACCAAGGATTTGTTTTGTAGCACCCAAATCCTTCATTGCAAATGAGTTCACCAATTTTCTTTTGAGCACATTTATTTCCTGCATGTTAGAACTTGCAACAAGTATGTCATATACATACAATAACGATGTAATATAGTTGCCATCATTTTACCTTTTGAGATAAACACAATGATCAGAGTGACATCTAGTATAACCTTGTTCAGACATAAACCTGTCAAAATTTAGATACCACTTCCTTAGAGCCCGTTTTAATCCATACAAGCTTTTCTTCAACCTGCACACTAGTTTCTCCTTCCCTTTTAACTCATAGCCTTGTGGCTACTGCATATATATATCTTCCTCCATATCCACATGCAGAAAGGTTGTCTTTACATCTAACTGCTCAAGATGCAAATCTTCAGCTGCTACTAGACTTAAAATAGTTCTGATTGAAGTCATTTTAACAGCAGGAGAAAATATCTCATCAAAGTCTATACCCTTTTTCTGTGCAAACCCTTTCACCACAAGTCTAGCTTTATACCTTTTTCTACCTCCATCTTCTTCCTTCAACTTGTAAACCCATTTATTCTGCAATGTTGTTTTACCTGCAGGCAACCTGACTAAGTCCCAAGTCTGGTTATGTGCTAAGGAGTCCATCTCTTCTTTCATGGCTTGCTCCCACTTCTTCTTGGTTTCTAACTGTATTGTTTCTTCATAACATTCTGGTTCACCAGAATCAGTCAAAAATACATAATATAATGAAGGAGAGTATTGTTCAGGGGGTCTACTTATCCAGGTAGATCTTCTAACACCACTTTCAGGTGTTTGAGGTGCTTGTTGCTGTTGTGGTTGTTGTTTTGGATGCTAGTTATTATCTTTTTCAGGAACCATCACTTTTTCTGTGATCTCATCAAGCACTGTGTATTCTCTGTTTTCTTTTTCCTGTTTCTTTTCCTGTAGCTGATCCTTATACAAAAAAATTTCATTGAATATGACATCTCTACTCCTAATGATTTTGTGTTTTTCATAATCATAAAAGCGATAATTAAAATCATTAACACCATATCCAATAAAAGTACATTTCTTTGATTTTGCCTCAAGATTTGTTCTATTTTCTTTATTAATGTGGACAAAGGCTTCACAACAAAAGTCTTTAAAAAGAAGTAGCTTACATTTTTACCTGTCCATGCCTCCTCTAGAATATCACCATCCAAGGAACTTCAAGGCCCTCTATTTATTAGATAAACAACAGTATCTACAACATCTGCCCAAAATTGTAAAGGAAATTTTGCATGCAATCTCATGCACCTTGCACACTCCATGATTGTCCTATTCATCCTTTTTGACACACCATTTCCTTGTGGTGTTCTTGGAACTATCTTCTCTCTGCGAATTCCATTCTATGAACAATACCTATCAAACTCGTTGCTGCAATATTCACCTCTATTGTCTGATCTAAGACACTTCAAGCTTTTTCCTGTCTCATTTTCAACCAAAGCTTTCCATTTATTGAAAGTATCAAATACATCAGGTTTATTTCGAATACATTAAATCCATGCTTTTCTGGTTGCATCATCAATAAAGGTAACATAATAACGAGAGCAACCAAGAGATGATACCTGAGCAGGTCCCCATACATCTGTATGCACAAGCTCTAATTTTTCGCTCTTCTTTCCTTTCCCAATGCTGAGGAATCTGACTCTCTTCTGTTTTCCATAAACACAATTTTCAGAGAATTTTAAATCAACATGCTTCAAACCTGGCAAGAAATTTCTTGAGCGAATAATTTGCATCCCCTTCTCACTAGTGTGCTCGAGCCTATGATGCCACAATGTCATATCTTTTCCTCTAGAGGTTAAAGCATTAACAAAATTAGAACTACCATTGCATAAATACAATGTACCAGCCTTTTCTCCTTTTGTTATTACCAGGGATCCTTTAGTGACCAGCTAGGTTTTATCTTTAAAGGTAGTCACACAACCTTCACCTCCCAACTGCCCTGTTGAAATAAGATTTTTCTTCAGATCTGGAACATGCCTTACCTCCTTTAATAGCCATTGATTTCCATTCTGCTGTTTTATGAAAACTGTACCCATTCCAATGATTTTATAGGATTTATCTTCACCCAATCAAACTTGTCCAAAATCTCCTTGAACATAATCATGAAAATGTTTCATATCAGGTGTGGCATGGAATGAGGCCCCTGAAGCTACCACCTAGGCATCAATAATATTTTCTAAAGAAAGAATCAAAGCATCTTGCAACACATCACCTGTCAGATTCGCTTCATGATTGTTTTTTTGTTGCGCATCTCCTTCTTTTCCCTTCCAAGACTTGCAGTCTTTCTTTAGGTGTCCTTTATTCCCACATTTCCAGCATACTATCCCTGATTTAGACTTCGATCTGCCTTTCCTTGACTTACTGCGATATCTTGGGCTCTTTCCTCTTTCCATTTTTCTTCCCCTAGTCTCTGCAGTCAAAGCATTACCTGATGTCTCACCGAAGCTTTTCTGTCGCATTTCCTCACTAAGGATTGCACTGACAACAACATCAAACTTTAAAGTACTAGATCTAGAGACAGAGTTACTAATGGCCATAACTAAACCATTCCAACTTTTTGGCAATGAGCATAGAAATAACAAAGCCCTAACTTCATCATCAAAAGTTAGCCCTACAGAACTTAATTGACTGGTAACTGTATTAAATTCATTTAAATGATCAACAACAGATCCACCTTCTAACATTTTCATATTAAATAAATGCTTCATAAGAAATACCTAATTTGAGGCAGAGGGTTTTTCATATAGTTTGGCCAATGTTAACATTAAACCCTCTATTGTCGTTTCCTTTGAAATATTAAACACTACCGATGCCGCTAGGTACAACCATATTGTTCCAAGTGCCTTTCTGTCGAGAATATCTCATTCTGTGTCTATCATACTTGTCGGTTTCTTTGCCTTTCTGCTCAATGGTTGGTACAAATCTCTCTTATACAGATAATCTTCCATTTGCATCTTCCACAGCTGGTAGTTTTGGACGTTAAATTTTTTGACCCTAAACCTACCATCTTCCGC
Organism: Pinus tabuliformis; assembly: GCA_031772625.1. Taxonomy (NCBI): domain Eukaryota; kingdom Viridiplantae; phylum Streptophyta; class Pinopsida; order Pinales; family Pinaceae; genus Pinus; species Pinus tabuliformis. The sequence goes on along the minus strand of CM062812.1, from coordinate 692,268,351 downwards.
CATTGCTCCCACTCAAACTAGGAACCCTTCTCTCCTGCAATTTTATCAGCCAAATAGACCTTCGGCTCTGATACCAGTTGTTGGAAAATTATATATTACAGAGCAATGGAACACATAAAATATTGCATAAATATAAACACAGAAAATGCATAAAATAAGAGAGACACAGATATGTGTGGTTCACCCCGTTTGGGCTATGTCCACGGAGAAACAAGAAGTCCTTCATTTTATATTGTCTAGAAAACTGAAGAGATACAACCTACAACAAATCCGCTGTAATTCCCTCTTCGCTGTCAATCCTCTATCTCTTCCTCACTCAGAATATAGATCTACATAAACACAATACAATTCCCTCATATATAGCGAGGGATTGCCTTCTAGGGCAAAAAAACCCTAAATTAAACATAACTTCTATCGTCAAATCTCTGCCTAATGAATGGCCCAGATTGACTACGAAATTAAAACATTGTACAAGACAATTTGACATCTATTTTTAGCTTCGAGGGCGCAACCCCCTATCCCCCCTCTAGGGGGGTGGGGGGGGGGGGCTCCCAGAGGTGGCAGCTGCCCCCCCCCCCCCCCAAAGGTCGCAGCTGTCCCCCCCCAGACCCCCCCTGTAGCGAATATTTATGGGTGACATTATCGCCCCATTATGAATCGGGGTCCAATGTGGCAATACCTTTGAATACAAAAGATAGTCAGGCTCCACACCCAACAAAAATGGAATCCCTTGCAACTAGCCAAGTTTCTTCTCACACATGCAATAATTATCCTTCAAATCATCTTTTCATTCCTTCAAAAGAATTACAATGAAACCTCCACATGCTATCCAAAAAACAACAATGCACAGTTACCAAAATCACCCCAAACTTGAGCTTTTACAGGCTATTTGAGAGGTACAACTGCAAAAAAGACAAAAACAAGAGTTCTTGCGATACCACCCTACTGTACAAACTATACAACGAATGAACAACATTGTTGTGTGGATCCATACATTATTGTCTATATGAATATACATACTTCTATATGATTGCACAAGACTATTCCAAACAACATTTAAACTAAAGTTTATTACTAACATTTATTTATTCAAGTTTATTACTCCAACAAAATTTCACCATCAATCAGGTATACATTAGTTAGGCTTGAGCATTTATTTCCTTCTTCTCGATTGCAATTTAGTAAATGAAATCCTTCATCCTTTGTAGCCTAAGTAGTCTTGAATGAAGCTTGTCCTTTGTCCCAAGTCTACATAACATCCTAAACTATGACACAAACTTTGGGAAGAGTTTTAGACAAAAACTAGAAAAATAATTGTGGGCCTTAATATCACTTTTAATGTCAAGAATGGTGTTGACTCTATGTATGTAGAGGATATTTTCCTACTATGAGTGGATAGCCTCCTCGAAACTAGCACTGTGAAGAAGATTCATGACAAATTTCTTTTTGGAGGAGAACCAAACAAAGATAACTCTTAATTCTATATATTAAATGAATGGATAAAATGGAATCCATTTAGAAGTCTACTGCCCATTAGCCTCTCAAAATAAGATGTGCCAAAAATGATTGAGAGCCCAACTATTCTCCCTTGATCTAAAAGCTGAGATGGACTGATATGCATCAATTGAAAAGGTTTGGAGTCATTTAAATTATTGATTGCCAAATAGGTTTCTAGAAGATGTTAGAGAATAAGAAGCCAACTGTTCTACTTTTTTTTTCTCCTCTGATTTTTATGACCGCTTCTACAGATAAAAAGTATGAGTTTAAATATTGTAGGTGATGTAACGAATATTGATTCTAATCAAGAAGAACAACATGTCAAGAAAAGGGAAATTCAATCTAAGATAAAAATTAAACAAGGTCAAATGGAGAAAGATAAAAGTTGATCTGAAATGGATCTTCGCAAAAATCTCTTTGTAAATTTGGTAACAATAATTTAATTGTTTTATTTTTGCAAAGGTGAGGAAATGTCCATAATTCACTTGGAAGTTGAAGCGAACCATTGTAATGGTTATCCTTCAAAATCAGTCCATTAAAAATGAAGGTTGTGGAGAAGAAGTGGATTGAATGGAGAGAAGGGATGACAAGGAAATGGAGAATAACAGAGATGAGAGCTCAAAGAAGCAGCCTTCTTGATGATCAGATGAGAAGAGGATAAATTATGTCATGTGGTGAGTGAAGATTGTTGTTGAGCCATACCCATCTGCAAATTTCTTGTAAGTGAATAACAATACACTTAATATATGTATAGTTCACGCTTTTGTAATTAATTGCCTTCTTAATAAAATCTTCATTCAACTTGGTTTTCTTCCGAGTTGGGTTTCTAGGAACATCTCTCTGAATCTGTGTATTTTAATGTTATGTACTCTATGTGAGATTATTGTTGTCATTTATGGTGTATTGTTATTGTTAGTTGCACACATGGTTATGATAAATAATTTCATCCTATCCTATAATTCCCACAAGTATTTAATGAATTTCAACAACTCACTATTTTCCTCCATCCATTATACTCAGAGATTGAAGATCAATGGCAATTATCTCAGAGTCATTGCACTTACATAGGAGGTTTCCAAATTGGTTTACTTGAGTCTAGTGGTTCATTGAGCATATTTAGCATTGTTGGGTGTTTTATTTCTTCCTAGGTTGTTCCCCTCTCCTCTTAGCAATGTTATTTTTTTATTTTTTTTGTCTGTTGGGGAAGTTCAAGGTTAGAGTTGTCCATCCATAAGCCTATAGAAATCTTCCAAACCAAATGTAATTTCTGAAGTTGCACCAGAATTGTACGCAGTCATATGGAAGCCACATAGACTATACACATCTAACAGCGTGTCATAAGCATCCCCTACAACAGCCCAATCATCCCTATGTTGTTTGCTTGTCCACTGCTTGTATTATTAGTGCACCAATCCCTTAAAACTTTGTGTTTCATTGCAAAATACATTATAAATGCATTCTAGACAATGATGAGGCAACCTTTTAATTTTTCTCAAGCCTAGCCAATTAATGAATTCCAACCATATATTTGGGTCTCTCCTTGTTTTCTTGGGCATGTAAATATATATATATGCAATCCATTAATTGCATGGTATCACTCATATTGAACTGTGAAAGCAAAGATGTGTAGGAATATTGAATACCATAGAGTCCTACTTCATTTTGCCACTGAAACAGTTGTAGAATGATACGTGAAATTGGGATTGCAAGCAACTGAGCAATTAAGTATATCACAAACAGAGTAGACTTGCTTTCCATAGGTTTTCATTCAACTGGCCCAACATTTCTTTGTCATATTTTCAAACTAAGCATTATAATTAGTTTATAAACAACAGTTGAATGTGTTCTCAACCTACTATCAGTTTGAAAGACCTAATTTTCATTTAATTTTCATAGTATCATTGCTGGTAAAATGGATAGGCCATAGGCCTACTGTTTACAGATCAAATGTGTAAAGAACGTCCAAACATGAGGAGTTAAAGGATCTAATGGAACTATTACCCTTCCAGGCAGTTGAATTTTGTTCTTGTATGAATTATCTTGGGTTCATTCCCAAATCTAATGCATATGGATTCCTTGATTGAGTATGGATTTATGAAAAAGTTGAAAACAAGATCATAGGATGGTGTTCAAGGTGGCCATCAAAAGGAAGTAGGCATACCCTTACCCAATCTGTCTTTGAAGTCACACTAGTGTGTTGGTACTCTTTATCATATGTCCCTGTAGGAATCTGAGACAAGAGAAGAAAATGTTTCAATTATCTATGATAGGGTAACAGAGAAAAATATGTCATCCCCTTTGTCAAATGGTAGAGGCTTGCTAGACCTAAGCAGTTAGGTGGATGGGGACTGAAGCATATTAATCAATTTGGTAGAGCTCTCACAGAAAAGAGTCTCTGGAGAATGCTTACAGCTATTGGGCTCTAGAAGCAAGTTATTCAATCTAAATATATATCCCCCCCTCCTTGGATGAATGGATAATATTGCCCCATAAGTCCACAACAAACTCTTCCTCCAATGGAAGGTACTGGTGTTGGATTTCCTTCATGTGGGAAATTTATTCTGATGGAAAGTAGTAAAAGGGAGTGTTATGTTGGGTATGGACACTTGGGTTGTTGTGAAAGACAACATAGACTCTCCAAGGAGCTATTATTATAATTAAGACAACAGGCCATCCTCTCTCTTGGAAATGCAGCAACCCCTGGACACATCTCTTTGTTGGACATTCATTGTCATTGATGTCAATATGGCAATATTTGAGGAGCAAAAGGAGCCAAGAGGAGTAGAACAGAGGATGCAAACAACCATCATAGCAACAGAGGAATAAGTAGAGCTATAAGGAAGTAGACAGAGCCATCAGAGGAGCAATGGGTGCATTTCTATTATCAGGAGCTATCGGGCAACAAAATAATTATATGCATGAAGATACAGGCGAACAGAAAGCCCATATACATAGGCTTAACACTATCGGAGGTAGAAGACTTGGCTCTAGGGAAAATACACTATAGGAGGTGGATTGCGGACTTGAAACTCTATACATGGGAGTGTTAATTTGTATCGGGTCCGACACATCACATTGCTATGAGGGGTCTATGTTAACATCGAGCCCTGACCCTGTGTGACTTTCGATCGCCGATAGTGAGTATCGCATTGGCACTTCAGAAGTGGGAGCTACAATATGTCAAGCGGTCCATTGCGATCGTCGATAGCGATATCACATTGGACCTCCTCCAGGGGCAACTCCCAACTGCGATGCATATCCATGCGGACCCGCCGCACATTACAAATATGACTTAATCTATGATTGCATCCATCACATATCGCAAGCCGTAAATCCTTGCCACATTAGAAGCACCGACTGCGATAGACTATGGACCCGACGGGCATATTAACTATGGTTTAATACCATATTGCATCTAGTCCATCGGAGCAGTGGAGGATCGGCTGTCAGCCATTGGTGGAGTCATGGGTTCAATATATAAAGGACCCCGAGAGTCACGAATTGCCGATTGCGATTTAAGTGTGGACCCGATACAGGAATAGCTGTGATTGTAATATTTCTTAAAGTCCGCCTTTCAGTTTGTTTGAATGTTTTTTCTCATATTCTCTGTGTAATGGAATGTCTGGCTTACGTGGGGTGTTTTAAGCCGAAAGGCTTACGATGGTTGTTCTGACGGTTCAGAAGGCTGAACGTCAGTGAAAAGGGGTGAATCATGGCAATTATGATTGCGATCGGGACAAAACATCTCCGTTTAATTGAAAGAACTCTGTGTATGCCGCAGTAATTGCCAAAAGGAGAACTGTTATGGTAAGCTGGGAGGATGTGTTCTCCATGGATCGTTTGGACCAGTCTAATGAATCTACGTATCCCTAGAAAGTTAGTGAACTTGCACAGCGCAGAGGAAGCCGCAGCGACCGAGGAGGAAGCCTAAGAGGCGGTGTAAGTAGAAACGAATGGACAGAGGCATGGGAATGTATAAAACAGTAAAAACAGAGAACTGTTGGTGTTGTTGTTGTGGTGAAGAACCAGAGTGTGAGGTAGCAAGAGGCAGAAGAGGTAGCAGAAGCAGCAGAGGTTGTAGAGGCAGTAGAAGCAGCGGATGCTGTAGAGGGAGCAAAAGTAGCAGAGGCAAGAGAGTAGGAGTGAGAGAACCTCAATGGAATAGAATGTAGCAGCATACCAGTTTATACCAAGGTTGGGTTGGAGCCCAAGAGGTTGGAGCCTCAGAACTGAACAGGACTGAAGTCATTGGGGGTAGGTGCTCCTACGTGCAGAACCATTGCAAAACATAGTTGGTGCTTTGGAGGTTAGAGCTTCACTGAAGTCCAAGTTGGAGCTTGGCAACTATTCACAATCAGATATATACTTATATTGTATTTATTTCATTGCATTGTCTTGAGTTTTAATAAAAGCATTAATTCTAGCTGTTGATTTCTATGTTCTGTGTATACATATACATATCTATATGTGCTTTTGGCAATCACTAGAACAATTAAAAAAAGTAAGAAATACTGATTCACCCCCCTCCCAGTATTTCCAACAATTGGTATCAGAGCCAAGTTCTTCATACTAGCCTAACAACTTGAAGAAGGATCTGCAGACATGATGAGAAATCACGAAGCATCAGGAAGATCTCCTTTGTTCGATGGCACTAACTTTGGTTTCTGGAAGAAAAGAATGACCTACTACTTAATGTCCCTTAGACCTGAAGTCTGGCATTTTGTTCAAAATGAATACCAAACGACTTCCACTCTTCCAATAGACCCAGATGAGAGGAAAGCCTACATCGCAAATGCAAAGGCCTTGAACTCCGTCACTAGTGGAATCACTGATTCCGAGTTTACAAAAGTCATGCACTGTACCTCTGCCAAAGAAATGTGGGAGAAGCTAGTTGGCTTGTATGATGGAGACTCAAAAGTCAAAAAGGAAAAGCTTCAAACTCACAGAAGACAATTTGAAAGTTTGAGGATGGAAGATGAAGAAGATATTGCAGCATACCTCCTCCGAGTAACTAAAGTGGTAAATTCCCTGAAAGGATTGGATGAAAAAATTGAAGAAAGTACAATTGTTCAAAAGGCATTAATGTCTCTTCCAGACAGATTTGACTCCAAAATAAGCGCTATAGAAGAAGCAAAGGATCTAGATACCCTCAATTTGGATGAACTCCATGGAATTCTCCCTGCCTATGAAATGAGGAAAGGTGGCCCAAGCTCCAAAGATGCAACATTCAAGGCCTTAAAGTCAAAGAAGAGGAAAGAAAGGAATGATTGTAGTGATGAGTCAGATGTGGAATCCGAATTGGCTCAATTTGTATGAAAGCTGAAGAGAGGATCTAAGCTTAAAGGCAAGTATCCTCTTATCTATTTTAAATGTGGTAAAATAGGTCATTATGCAGTAATATGTCCTCATAAACATGACAGTGATGATGAAGGAAATTCTAAAAGAATGGCACACAAAAAGAAAGGGTTCAATAAGAAAAACTTCTTCTCCAAGCAAGATGAGCCTAATGAGGATGAGTTTATGGTCATCAAAAAGAAATCAGATGAGGAAAGTGATCATGATGAAAGCCAAGAAACATTATTCATGGCACTCGCAGATGATGATGACTCGGGGCTGGAAGGAAATGTAGATGAAATGTTAATAAGCACCATTGAAGAAAATGAGAAACTACGGAACAAGATCATTTCTGTCAAAGTGGAAAACAAGGAAAAAAGAAGGAAAAAAGATCTCTTGGAAGCAAAGCTTAAAGAAAAAGAAGAGACTCATGAAGAATGTGAGGCTGAAATAGTGTCTCTGAGAAAGGAGTTGGAGCAAATTAAAAAGGGTTGTAAAAGCTCTCAAATACTTGAGACTATTCTGAAAAATCAAAAACCTCAACAAGACAAGTCTGGAAAAGGTTTCAAAGGAGAATCCTCAAGCACTAAAGAATAGTGCAAAAAGCTGTGCCGATGCACTTTCCTGCAATCCAAAAGATGAAAAAGTATTTTATCAAAAGTGCATCCCAAATCCCAAGAATGAAGAGAGAATTACTCCAAAGAAGAATGTGGAGTCGAATCATGGACACTACAACAAATACAAACCTATACTCCACCAAGGGCCCATTACAAATCCAAAGAACGAGGGAGGAGTAATTCCCAGGAAGGAAATTGACTCAAACCATGGTTGCTTCAACAGGTACAAAACCATCTTTCTTGGACACTGCTTTCACTATAAAAACTTCGATCATCAAGTTGGAAATTGTATGGCTCGCAGAAGTGAAAAGACAAAACTAAAGGGCCGAATAATCAACTCATATGCCCCCAAAAGGCAGGGACAAATCAAAACCTTCAATTCATTTGATCCCTTGACCAAATTTGATCTTATTTGCTCTTTCTACTATAATAATGGACATTATGAACAAGATTACCCACTCAAAGGAAGAAACGCGAGTAGTAAGAACTCCAGCATGGATAAATGCGGCCTAGCTCTATATGCTCAAAATAATGGAAACCATTGGTTTGTGGATAGTGGGTGCTCCAGAACATGATAGGAGATAGAAGGAAGTTTGTCTCACTAAGCAAAAGGAAGGGAATGTGTCCTTTGGAAGCAAATTTGGCAGAATTGCAGGAAAAGGAACAGTTACTCTGATCAATGGAAAAGGAAAAGATCAAGATGCTCTACTAGTTGATGGACTCAAACACGACCTCCTGAGTGTCAGCCAAATCTATGATCAAGGACATAAGGTTGTTTTCAGCACCAAAGACTATGAAATAAGGAACTCTGCCTCAGGGGAACTTGTGGCAAAAGGGGTGAGAACATCAGAAAACATTTACATTCTAAACAAGATTCAATAAAATAAATGCTACTTGAGTCAGACAGATGAGAGTTGGTTGTGGCACAAGCGACTTGGACATACAAGCTTCAAAAATCTGATCAATATCAGCAAGATCAAAGTTATACAAGACATCCCAAGGTTGTTCAAACCAAATCAAGGAGTATGTGGTCCATGTCAACATGGAAAGCAGACCAGAACCAACCACAAGACAAAGGAGCTCTCTACATCGAAGCCCTTGGAGATCATCCATGCTGATGTGTATGGTCCAACTAGAAATTAGGGACTCCAAGGAGAAAGGTACTTTGTGTTATTTGTTGATGATTAAACTAGAATGATGTGAATAGATTTTATAAAGTTTAAATTTGAAACTTTTGAGTGTTTTAAGAATCTAAAAGCCCTTGTAGAAAATGAAAAAGATTCAAAAATTAAGTGCCTCAGAACAGACCAAGGGGGATACTTCACATCAAATGAATTTAGTGAGTTCTGTAATATTCATGGAATTAAAAGGGAATTCTCTACTGCCAAAACACCTCAACAAAATGGTGTAGTTGAAAGAACAAATTGAACAACCCAAGAAATGACAAGAACAATGCTATTATCAGTAGACTTACAGCCTAGATTCTAGAGAGAAGCAGTAGGGACAACGGTCTATACACTGAATCGAAATAATTAAGACCAAATTGTGAAAAAACTCCTTATGAGCTATGGAAAGGAAGACCTACTTCGGTGAAGTACTTAAAGATATTTGGAAGCAAGTGCTTCATAAAAATAAATGATGGCTCACCCAGAAAGTTTGATTCTCGTGTTGATGAAGGGATATTTCTTGGATACTCTACAAGGAGCAAGGCTTACAAGTGCTACAATTATCGACTGAAGAAAATAGTGGAAAGAATTGATGTAAAGGTTGATGAAGATCTTCCAGAAAAGGAAATTGAAGAACATGAAGATGCCTTTCTCATTGAATAAGAAGAACCTAAAGGAGAAGAAATAGATGAGGAAGAAGAAGAAGAAGAAGAAGAAGAGGAAAGAGAACCACCTAATACCCCTTCAAACATGAAGTATGTCCAAAGACATCATCCAAAAGAGCAGATCATTGGCGATAGAGATGAAGGTGTGCAGACCCAAAGAAGGATAACAATCACACCCAAGAGAAAAGTCATTGCCCTCCTATCTATGATAGAACCAGAAACATTTGCAGAAGCAAGTAAGGATCCTCATTGGGTAAAAGCCATGGAAGAAGAAATGTCCCAAATTGAGAATAACAAGACATGGGAGCTGGTACCTCATCCAAAGGACAAAAACATAATAGGAACCAAATGGGTGTTCAAAAATAAAATGAATGAGGAAGGACAGGTTATCAGAAACAAGGAAAGACTTGTCTGCAAAGGCTATTCACAAATTGAAGGAATTGACTTTGAAGATAAATTTGCACCAGTGGCCCGTATGGAAGCTATCAGGATGTTCTTGGAATTTGCTTGCTGAAAAGGATTCAAAATCTATCAAATGGACGTGAAATCAACATTTCTAAATGGGGAACTCAAGGAGGAAGTCTACATGGAGCGGCCAGGAGGTTTTGATCTAATAGCAGGAAAGGACTTAGTCTGTAAGTTGAAAAAGGCTTTATATGGGTTGAAACAAGCTCCTAGAGCTTGGTATGCAAGATTGGATCACTACCTACAACAACAAGGCTTCAAAAAGGGAGTGGCTGGTAGTAATCTATACATAAAGACAGATGAAGGTAAGTTACTAATTGCTCTTTTTTATGTTGATGATCTGATTTTTGCTAGTAATAATGATGAAATGAGCCATGAATTTTCTCAAAGCATGTCAAAATAGTTTGAGATGTCAATGATAGGAGAGCTATCCCACTTCCTTGGACTTCAAGTATCTTAAACCAGAGAAGGATTATGTATATCTCAAACCAAATATCTAAAAGACATGCTCAAAAAATATGGAATGGAGGACTGTGCACCCATGAGCACACCTATGACCACAAACTACAAACTGAGCAAAGATGATGACTCCCCTCTAGTAGATGCAACTCATTACAGGTCAATGATTGGAGCCCTTCTATACTTAACAACTACAAGACCAGACATAATGCAGGCAATAGGAATGGTGGGAAGATTTCAATCTGCTCCCAAACAATCCCACTTATTATCTATAAAAAGAATTCTCAGATACCTAAAAGGAACTTCTGATTTCGGTCTTTGGTACCCAAAGAGCTCAACACTGACTGTCACTGCATACACTGATGTTGATTGGGCTAGAAGTATAGATGATCGGAAAAGTACTAGTGGAAATGCGTTCTTCCTAGGAGACTATTTAGTATCATGGCTCAGTAAAAAACAGTCATCCATACAATTATCCACAACCAAACCGAGTATATGGCTGCAGTAGGCTGTTGTACTCAGATACTATGGATGAAGGAAGCTCTAAAAGATGTCGACATATGTAAAGATCAACCGATTACCGTATATTGTGATAACAAAAGTGCTATCAGTCCCATAAAAAATCCAGTGATGCACTCAAGAACCAAACACATACCAATCAAGTATCATTTCCTCCGTGAGCAAGTAGCTGAAAAAAACATCATCCTGGAATATATCAGTACTAAGGAGCAGATAGTTGATATTTTCACAAAACCTCTTCCTCTAGAAGCATTCGAACATCTGCGTCAAAAGATGGGGGTTATTTATTTATCATCACTCAAATTCATTCATAAAGATGTAGTAGGATGGGGGGAGCAGTTTGACAGGGGGAGTCCATATGCATTCCTTTATCATTGATGTCAAAGGGGGAGAGCATAAGAATATTGCCATCAATAACAAAGGGGGAGATTGCTGGACACAGATTTTCTTTGATGTTAATATGGCAATATTAGAGGAGAAAAAGGAGCCAAGAGGAGCAGAACGGAGGATGCAGACAGCCATCGCAACAACAGAGGAACAAGCAGAGCTATCAGGAAGCAGACAGAGCCATCAGAGGAGCAATGGGTGAATTTATATTATCAGGGGCTATCTGGGCACAAAATAATTATATTCATGAAGACACAGGCGGATAGAAAGCCCATATACATAGGCTTAACACTATCGGAGGCAGAAGACTTGGCTCTAGGACAAATACACTATCGGAGGTGGATTGCGGACTTGAAACTCTATACATGGGAGTGTTGAGTTGTATCGGGTCCGGCACATCGCATCTCTATGAGGGGTCTACGTTAACATCGAGCCCTGACCCTGTGCGACTTTTGATCGCCGATAGCGAGTATGGCATCGACACTTCGGAAGTGGGAGCTACAATATGTCAAGCGGTCCATTGTGATCGCTGATAGCGATATTGCATCGGACCTCCGCCAAGGGTAACTCTTGACTGCGATGCATATCCACGTGGACTTGCTGCACATTACAAATATGACTTAATCTATGATCGCATCCATTTCATATCGCAATCCGTAAAGCCTTGCCACATTGGAAGCACTGACTGTGATAGGTTGTGGACCCGACGGGCATATTAACTATGGTTTAATACCATATTGGTTCCAGTCCATCGGAGCAGTGGAGGATCGACTGTCAACCATCAGCGGAGTCATGGGTCCGATATATAAAGGACCCTCGGGAGTCACGAATCATCAATTGCGATTTAAGCACGGACCTGATACAGGAATAGGTGTGATTGTAATATTTCCTGAAGTCCACCTTTTAGTCTGTTTGACTGTTTTTTCTCATATTCTCTGTGTAATGGAATGTCTGGCTTGCGTGGGGTGTTTTAAGCTGAAAGGCTTACGATGGTTGTTCTGATGGTTCAGAAGGCTGAACGTCAATGAAAAGGGGTGAATCATGGAAATTATGATTGCGATCGGGACAAAACATCTCTGTTTAATTGAAAGAACTCTATGTATGCTGCAATCATTGCCAAAAGGAGCATTGTTACGGTAAACTGGGAAGATGTGTTCCTCGTGGATCGTTTGGACCAGTCTAATGAATCTACATATCCCCAGAAAGTCTGTGAACTTGCATAGCGCAGAGGAAGCCGTACCGACCGAGGAGGAAGCCATAGCGACCGAGGAGGAAGCCTAAGAGGCAGTGTAAGCAGAAATGAATGGATAGAGGCATGGGAATGTATAAAACAGTAAAAACAGAGAACTGTTGGTGTTGTTGTTGTGGTGAAGAACAAGAGTGTGAGGTAGCAGAAGCAGCAAAGGCAGAAGAGGCAATAGAAGCAGCGGAGGTTGTAGAGCCAACAGAAGCAGCAGAGGCAGGAGAGTAGGAGTGAGAGAACCTCAGCAGAATAGAGTGTAGCAGCATACCAGTTTATACCAAAGTTGGGTTGGAGCCCAAGAGGTTGGAGCCTCACTGAAGTCCAAGTTGGAGCTTGGCAACTATTCACAATCAGATATATACTTATATTGTATTTATTTCATTGCACTGTCTTGAGTTTTAATAAAAGCATTAATTCCATCTGTTGATTTCTATGTTTTGTGTGTGTATATATATATATATATATATATATATATATATATATATATATATATATATATATATTCTTTTGGAAATCACTAGAACAATTAAAAAAAGTAAGAAATATTGATTCACTCCCCCCCCCCAGTATTTCCAACACTCTTTGGCAACAAGGATGGGAGTTTTCTTCATTTGGATCCACATCTAGCTTAGAAATGGGACTCTTTTACTCTGAAATTTCAAAGAAATTTTATTAGATTGTCTAAGGACAAAGACTCTATGGTTTAGTCAAAGAATCTAGTTGGAAATATATACACAGCAAAATCAGATTATATCACAAGTTTTCTTGAGGGGCAACCTTAGGTTCACTAGTGGTGGAAACTAATCTGGAAGATTAATGCCCCCTCCTAAGTCAAAAATCTTATTTTGGCTTCCCTTGTCAAACAAGGCCCTCACATGGGATGTTCTCCAAAGAAGGCCTTGGCAAAGACCTAGATTTGGTCCCCTTTGCAAATGAAATGAAAAAAAATATGGCATATCCTTTTGGATTCTACTTTCATAAAAGAAGCCTAGAAGGATATCTGTATCTCTCATAGATAGAAAAGGTAAATAGGAAGGATCCTCACTAGTTAACAATTTCAATTGTTGAATGGAGGACTGGCTGTGCTAGGTAACAAATCAAGGGGTATTTTCATCACTAGAAATAATTTTATTTTTGAGGGTGAGCCTTATTCTTCCACTTAAGTCTTTCATAAAATCCATCAAGACAGCCTGGGTCTCTGATGATTAAAAAAGATACCCTTTGGGGCTTTTCAATGGTGCTAGTAAGGATAGTTCAATGGACTATGGAGTTGTGGGTGCGATATATTTTTCTGATGCACATTTTGTTACTTTCATGCTAGGTCTTGGGAGAGATTCTAACAACTGGTTAGAGATCAGAGATTTGGCAGCCCTTCTTAAAATTTCTTTGCACAACATCTATCTTCTTCTTGCTCTTGAGAAAGTGACTCTTCAAAAGATAATTTTCTCAAACATCACCTTCAGGCATATTTACAGGGACCATAGCATGGATGCAGACAACCTATCAAAATAGGGAATTCATGTCACTGAAAGTCTTATGGATCTGCATAATCACACAGATTAAGAATCCTTCCCTCATAATCCCAAACTCTTCATATATTACGATCTATCTATGTTTACAATTCCAACAGATTATCTTCTAATGACAATATCTATGGTTTTTTCCTTACATCGATTGATTTCCTAGATAATGTTTCTTATATAGCATATTTTTCTTTTGGTTGGTTAGGGGTCTTTTTTGTCAATAAATACATTGTGTACACTCATGTGCATGATAATACATACAAAAGGTAACCTTTTTCACCTCACTATAGTCTCAAATTTTTCTTTGGTAATTTTTTTTACATATTTTGGTAATATTTAATTGGCTTGTACTGAGATTGGGCCCCTTTCTCACCTCCAAACATACAGGAAATCCATATTATCATCTTCAGTAAACCATTATATTGCAACTTTCAAATCATATCTTCTTGGATAATTTTCTGACTAGATCTCTCAAGAATTTGTATGTTCACAGAATCTGCAGCTGGTTTTTTTGTCATATTGGGGATTGACTTTCAATGCCCATTATGTGGAAGAACTTCATAGAAGACATTTGAATTGGTTCAATTGGTTTTTTTTGCAAAGGACATTGCACAGTTAAATTTCCCTTTCATGGGATGTTCCAGCAATAATAATTTGGACAATGATTGGTGGTGTCTCCAGTAAGACAGTCACATTGGTGATAACTGTTGAACCATAAGGTAATTCATCCATGTTGCATTAAATCAACCCATTCAAGATTGAAAAGTAAATGAATTTGTAGTTATTTGGAGTTTAAATCTCAGAAACTCGTCAATCTGAGTTGGAATGATCCAAATCCCAATACCCAAATATGAAATGTCATATCTTCCATATTTATCTTTTTCTTTCATTTGTAGTAGCATTGCAATGAGAAGAAACCTCGCCCCCCACCCACCTCTCTCTCTCTCATAGACTTAAAGGTAAATCTATATGTCACTTCAATGCACAAAATTATCTCTTTTCTCCTGCTGTTGCTACTCCATTAAACTGTACTATTGCATATTTTTTCCATAGTGTGAGGCCTTCCATATCTGCTAGTGATTACTCTGATCATACAAACTCCTCTTTAGGTAATAATTCATGATGTCAACATCTATTATTTATAGTAGCAAAATTACATCCTAATATCTGAAGAACTTATTTTTATATTATCAGAAGTGGATGGATAAAGAAGTTAAGTGAAAAGATAAGAACTCTTCATCAATATTGAATCATAGAATAGCAAGAATTAATCAATTCCCACACCTCAGCAAGATGAAATGATTTTTTTGCAAGATACATGAGGGTGCAATGAATATTGTATATAAAGACTTTAAGTATTTCAAAATCAAAAGCCACACTTAAGGGGCTACCTGCATCAACAACTCCATTTGCAGATGAAATATGGTCCCCATAACTTCCTCCAATATAAATTCCCTATAGGTAAAAATACCTAGATTCAACACAAATACCCTCCTAACAGCCATTGAAAAACATACCATGGGCACCTTGTCAACATCACCTGTTTCCTAGCTTACTCCAACTCTTGTTCTAGTTGGTTCTACTTCACACGACTTGTTTCAAGTTGTTGAAGTTGAAACAAGTAAGCTTTGTGGAAGGCACACAAAATCTATCAGATAATGGTAGCTCAAGGGTCTGTACATGCAATGGAAAAGAATAAAGGAATGATGACAAAATTTGACATGGTTCTGTCTACAAAGTTCTTATAGATTTTGTCCTTTCTTATGGTTGACTAAGTGGATCAGAAGTTCTTTTCTCTTAAAATCATTTGTAGTGCTAATTAATGTGTATCTTGGAAACCTATTCCAAACTGAGGCACGCCTATAAAGAAGATACCAACTGAAAAATATTAGCACTTAACATATGTATTATACTGTCATGCACAAATAAACAAAAGGCCCACTACAATGATGTGAGTGGAGTCTAATTTTAAACTGACATCTACAATGATACAATGATACACCAAAAAAACTGTTAGAGTGCACAAGCTTAACGCTAATTTATCCAGATAAAACAGGTTTGGAGTAGTGGTTTGGTGGACATTTGATAACAAATAATAAAAGGTGTAGTTCTTACAAAATTATGTAATTCTATAAAATAGATTAAAAGACACGTTAAAAAGAAAAAAAATGCTCCAAAGTATTGTACTTGATAGCCATATCCCTGAGCTAAGAATTGTTCTTTCAAAATATTGGTGTAGAGACCGAGTCTAGTATGTATCCTAGCTAGCAGAAATATGCTCATTGGAAGTTGCTTCTACACTTCTCAACCAATATGTCATTGACAAAATTGAAAATGTTTGGAGGATATCAACTCTACATTTATGTAGCAAGTGAGATCTGAATGGTTATGACAAGCTCTACTTGAGCCTAAAATATGCCTTTTTAGCTTGGACTCTACTATAACAAGTCTAAACACCACACCATGCCTCTTAATGTTGGGACTACCTATGCTTGTGTTGTGGCAAGACGATATCAATTACACATTTTATTTGTGGTGCCCAAATAATGCTTTCATGGGCTAGGATATTTGAATTCTCTGCCTGTATTATCATATACTAATTCAATTGGGTATAAGAGCTACTTGGTTTTTTGTGTTGTTGATCTGCCAATTTTAAAAGAGACAGGAAAATCCTTGAAGCATAAGTATCTTTTTTGATAAATAATACTATGTTTTCACTAAATTTATCACCAATTTGTTTTATCTTACATTGTCAACCATGTTATTACTGCTAATTTTGATGCACAAATTAAAACCAAGAAAAATATGTTCAAAGCGAACTTGACCATTTCAAGATCCTATAATACATTAGGGTGATTCTCTATACATAAGTAGTAGACTACCATAAGATCAACCATATTTTGATGAAAGGAGTTCTAGGAGAAAAATAAGGATAAAGAAAGTTAACGAAGGCCACAGAAAGACGAAGCCATCCTTCCATCATGGATAAGCTTTCCACTTTTGTTTGCCTCAATTCCCACACAAGAGAAAATAAATAACATAAAGAAGCCCCTGCTTCCAACCATGGTTGTAGCTAGAAATATGATAATGATGATGATCATGATCCTACTAAGGTTGTTGTTCTGGCTTAGTCCTTGATGACTCTGCTCTTCAAGATAGAAAATTGGTTTAGGTTTTAAAGTTATTTTTAGCCTCTCTTCATATGTCCTATAGCTTATGTTATAAGTTCTAATAGTCGCTGGTGTATGAGTTCTTCCATCCCAACTAGGGGTTAAATTTGATGGGCCCCCCTACCCATCACAATTTTTTTTTATGACGGTTATATTTTTAAACTATCCTTTACATGATTTTTACTATTTACCTTTACCGGTTTCATATAAGTTTTGCAAATTATATTCATAATATCTTTCACATGAAAATATTGAATGTAGATATTGTTGAAACTAAATTAGACAATAAAATTTAATCTAACATAAATTGAAATACACATACCATGTTTTCCATGTAAGTCACTTCAATGTCAATCCCGTTAAAAGAGGAATATTTGTGAAATAAGTTTCAAACAAAAAAACATGATGTGCATGAACTATATAAATTTTCAAAAAGTGCATTCAATATCATCATATAAACAAACTAAATTTTGGAGACCTCCTAAGAAAAGAAAACTATGTTTCATTGTCATTTAATTCTAGCAAAAGGTGACATCACCCCCTGCTTTATGTATCCCTTCGAAAGAGGAATGCATATATTGATGATTACAAAAAAAAGGTCTAGATATATAGATTCAATGTGCTACACCCAACATCTGCAGCTCCCATAAAGAGAAATGATCCAAATTGGACAAAAGTATTTATAGTAAATTTCTATTCAAAATGATTTTTTATTGTTTATTTTCTAAACTCAAAAAACCATATAAAATCCATGATTAAGGGGAAGAGTCAGGCTCTTCTTTAATCCATGGTTTCCTTAGATTCGTCAATGACTATCTTCTCAGCCCCACTGTGGGTGATATTTTAGAACCTACAACTTTACCTTTGGGAAAAAGAGATTTTTCCAAGAAATTCAAAACAATGTAAGAAAATATATCATGTTAGATCAAATTCAAGAGGACATGGGAATTTTTACCTATGCCAGGATATACATAGAATTGGACCTAAGTAAGATTTACCAAATAAGATTATCATAGACCACAAAAAATTAGACTTTGATAACACAAGTGCCTTCAGAGATGCGTAATTTGTAGGAAGGTAGGCTATCTGAAAGAAATGAAAAAGACTTATTTAACAGAATGAAGAGTGCCTCCCATCCATTCCAAAAGATAGTTAAGATATATTTCAAAAAATTAACTGAAGAAAGGAAAAGCTTGGGTGTGCAGTGAGCTAGGTGAACACCCTAGTTGACATAAGGCGTCCAACCAACAAAGAATAACCATTTGAAATTTGAAGACACCCAGTTACAAATCATGTAACTTTGGAAGAATATCATTGTAAGGAGAATCTAACTCTTGATTAGTTGGAAAATCAAGGAGCTCCTCATCCCAATTTTCTTAGGCTTTGTTCAAAATAATAATTTGAAAAAAAATAAAACATGCTAAGATGGATCTATACTAGTTTAAGGTGTTTAATTCCTTTAGAAAATATTGAACATACAATCTTTACAATTTCATAATAAGGCATTGAGTATTTCTACAATTTCATAATAACACACTGACTATCTATGATAGATGGATAAGGATCAAATCATCCCAAATACCAGGCTAGTATATTCATTATCTATTTATGAAACAACTTTATCATATTCAGTTTAAGGCTACAATTTTGCTTTTTATCTTCTAATATTTAACTCATTTCAAGGCACAACCTAGCCACATTTGCTGTCTCATTATATAATGCACAATAATGCTCGGATCCTTTTCTATTGACTCAATTGAGGAACTTTCCCAAGATGGGAAAAATATTGAAAAGGTGTCAATATGAATTTGTAATTGTTCCTTTATAAGCTAGGTATAGTTTAATAAGTGCATAAGTAGGTTGTTGCTCACTTCTTTTGACTTCTAATTGAACTGCCATAAATAATATATATAGCAAGATGAGACAAGTTTCTATTGAGCATTAGTTATGCCAAGATTTGGCGTCATTATGATGACGAAAACTTAGTAACCAGAACAATTGACTCTAAATTTAATCCAGATGTGTTATCAAGCATGCCCATCTTAGATGCGTGCATTAGTTTGCTAAAAATAGGAAGTTGAGATAAAAAAAATCACTTCTGCAATAAGATATTTTAGGTTGAGGTCTATTATAATAATCAACACTCAAATTAAAAAAAAAAATGCAATATAAATCTCTACTACTAAACAATATGAAATCAAGCAGATAGGAAGTGAAATTTGTAGGAAAAACTATTCTCTTGGAATGAACTTTTCTCTTGTGTTCCATCTCACTTGCATATTCTGAAAGCTAACACAGTAATGCTATTAGAGCATAAGTGACCCAGAGAGCCTGAAAAGAGGAAAAATCAAGTTTGATAGAGGTGAAGACCACTTGTGGATAGTATCAAGCCCAACAAAAGGTTCATTTTCACTTTGTGGAAGCCATTGCCCAATAGTGAAAGAAAAACAAAGAAGAGGAACACACTTCATGTCTTTACATATGGTTGTAATAATACAGAATAGATCCATCTTAATTCTAGATCTATTAAGCACCAAAAGGAATAAAAAAAATTGAGATGAATCCACAGTTCATTTGTAGGTGTCTGAATTATTTATTGTTATTAATATTTTCTTTTCTTTTCAGTAAACCTACATAGATATAAATATAATAAACATAAGTGTATAGAGAGGATGGGCAGAGGACATACATTACAATCTCTTTCATACTGGGTTGTGTAGAGCACCTCTCGACATAAAGACAATTCAATATTGTCATCCTTGATGCTTAGGGATTTAGGCTCAGGCTTCAATTCTACCTTTAATTCCCAAAATTAACATTTCATTCATAACATGGATGTACAATGTTGGTGGAACCACTTCTCACAACCTGATATGATATTGGTGCATATATTAAGTTTTTCATCAAGGCTTCCTAGTCTCCAATGCCATGATTGGACTCTCTCCTGACAATCTTGCTTCAAGTTGTAAGTGTCCTGTACCTTTTCAAAATCATCATTGCCTTCAGGAGGGTGCATCCATTGTGAGATAGCTAGTGAATTCCTTGAACCAACCAATCACTGGCAACATCCCACAACATAGTGCAAAATGACTGAATCCAATAGATCACATATCTAACCATTTGTTTTCCCACAAACATTACAGTGAGATGCAAGATCACCCTTCCATTTTCATCAAATGCCATAAATTTTTTTAATGTCATGTACTTGTACTCATTGTACCTACCATCTATGTAGTCTACCATCAAACAGGTTCAAGTCTATAAAATATTCTATCCTTTTGGCATCTATTTTGCAACGTCATCACTTCTTGTAAAAAAATTCCCTAAGCATGTCCCCAAACAAAATTCTCATTGACATCAACAAACACATATTTTTATTATTTTCCATGAGACTCATCCTCTATACTAGACTCGGATCCTCAAGGCTCTGGCAAAAGTTCATCTTAGAAAATTAATAAAGAACATCTTCATCTTCAACTGCCTAACCATTTTCTTGTCATTAAACAACCCATGTAAACTTTATGTGAAGAAAACAATTGTCTAGGGACTCCCACACTTATCTAGCCCTTAATAGGACAAACCAATGTCCTTGGTTGTATAAAGTAATCAAAAATAGGATATGATGTCATAGTTGATGAATCAACTTCCATCAATTTTATCAATAAATTACTTTATATAATCATGTTTCATGAAAATAGGCCTGTCTCCTTAGCTATATATGTGCTCTTGATAACCAGTCTACCATTGACACATAATGAATAACCTACAAGCTACTCATGAGTTACAGACCAAATAATAAGTATTTATGGATCTAAGTCACTTTTGGCAAGTTTGACTCACTGGTAGAGACTTGGGGCCAAATTAACTTATTTGCATGGCCAAAAATAGTTTAGACTATATATACCTCAGAAGACTCAACAAATTTATCAACTATGATCATAAATATGTAATCCCCATCTTAACTATCGTCTGGAAGTGGAAGTATGATGTGGTAAATTCCCTCAAGTACATATTTCGTCATGATGCACTTCCAAAATAAGATGAACGAAACAAGGAAATATGAAAATAATAGAGAAGTTACTAACAAGTTACAGTCTAACCTGTTAAGTATTTATGGATCTGATTCACTTCTGGCAAGTTTCACTCATCAACAGAGGATTGGACGAAATTAACTTGACTTGGCAGCATGGCCAAAAACAATTTTTCTTGTATAGACCTCAAAAGATTCAACAAATTTTTCAGACCTCATAAGAATCAACAATTTTTTCAGCTATGATCACAACTATGTAATTTCCCATCTTAACTATAAGTTAGAAGTTGTATTAGAAATGGCAAATCCTTTCATTTAAGTATTTCTTTAGGTTGCACTTCCAAAATAAGATGAAGGAAACAAGGGAATATGAAAAAAACATACATCTTTTACACACACATGTGCATGGTCAAATAACTCAATAAATAAGCATGTTTTATACATGTCGAATATGTTATGTAGAAATGGTCAAGCCTCAAACTCTATAGAACAAGCATAGACCCATGGTGATACTTCAAGGTAATGACCACCTCCTCCATCTTCAGTATGTCTCTTATACAAAGCTGTTATGGTTGGAGGGGGAAAGAAATTGAAATAAATTGCTTTAATGACTTTTTTCTTGTCTCTACTACCACTAAATAGTGGTATTCTCAATATCATTCATTTACTAAATTACATAATCACCCACTAGCATAGCAATCTTGATTTCCTAATTAAGAGATTCATTACTTGATACTAAAAGGAATGCAAGATTCCTTTTCTCAACATGATATTTAGTTTATTTCTCAAAGCTATCGACCATGTTCTTCAAGTTTGATATCGTTTTCTTAAAAAAAGAGAGCCAAAAATAATTCATCTTATGGTGACATCCAAGCCATATAACATCTACATTAAATGTCATATGCATGATCCTTTACCTAAACAATCTGCATACAACAGTTGTATATGCATATTTTCAAGTGAGTTGTAATTTAATTAAAGCATTTTCAGTGCTTGAAACTCAAATTAAAAAAAATAAAAATGTAACCCCATTAACGCAACCAACAATTATCGATGGAATTTTAGAGTTGTTGAAAATTGTTGCAACCTGGACAACCAATAGCTATTTCATGTTTCAATGGACTAGACCATGGTCAAATCCTTAAGGATTTGGTTTAATCAAACCACTTCCTGGATCAAATTGACAAAATGGATATCTCCAAGTCTTGGTACCTAAGGTGAAGGTAAATCCCAATTCATTAGCAAAAGGATCATCTGCAAGAAAGGGCCATTTGATCAATATAGGGGAAAAAACCTGGGACAACTAATTAGTTATGGATGAATTTGACAGAATGGATAGTGCTTGATAACGACTTATCAGAGCCAAAAGTAAAGCCTAATTCATTAGCAAAGGTCATTTACAAGAAAGGGCTACTTACCAAAAAAGAGGGGAAACATAGTTTGTATGTAAGCACGAATTATGCTTATACATACACAAATAAAAATTTATAGTCTACTAATGAATTAGGCTTTACCTTACGAATTATGCTTATACATACATAGATACAAATTTATAGTCTACTAATCAATAAACTCTTTTGCCGCAAGATGACAATTACCTTTAAAATTAAGCATTAAACCTATATAGAATAGTGGAAGGAATACCTTATTGACATTGACATCAAGTGGCCAGTGATGCAAAAACTTGTACAAATAATCAAACATCTCCATAGAGATGTTGATGATTTTCAGACCAAGCTTTCTAGCATGCTTCTTCTATAGTGGTATAGCTCGTTCCAGGGCCTCCCTTTTACGATTATGGAGGATTTTATTACTCTAGAAGGTTCTATTTATTTCTACCCACATAATGGTTGTAGGAATTTAGACAAGTTTGTTAGACTATTTCAACATTGCATCCTAGGCCAACATTTGTACGTAGGACCTTGGTTTCCTCAACTATTTCACTATGGTAGTTAGCAACTGTACATGAAACCTTGGTTTATAGATGTACATCATTACTACAAGGACACCACTTCTTGAAGAGGGATAAAATGTTGGGAGCCTCCCTAAAGGTGTAATATGGGCCTATGGGCCCATTAGTGATAAGAATAGGATAATTATGGTGGCAACTGGCCATTTAATGTAACATGGATTGAGTCCACAATGCCAATTATTATTAGGTAGTGAGCATTGAATAAATATAATGTGGCCTCGTTAAAGGATGGCCACTAGATAGTTAGCAGAAAGTAGTTATAAATAAGGATAAATTCCTCCTTATATGGTCATGTATTGGAATTATTGTACTAAAGCATGGCTTAATGGGAGGTTGTCACCTCAAAGTGTCAAGTGAACAAGAGTTGATACTTCATAAAAGGATCCATGTAAGGTGTTTCCCTACATGAAGAACATTTTTATACATTAAGTATTGAAGTATTTCCTCGCCATTATTGTAAATCTTGTGTGTGATTTCATTTTTAGGACTAAGGTACATGACAATTCTACCTGATTACCTAGACATTTGAAAATCCAAATAAGTGCTAAAGTAATAAAAACAATCATGTAGTGGCACTAGAGAGTCACAAATCAAATGGAAACAATGCTTTATTTTCCGACTGCTACCATTATTTCAAACTTTTCTTCAATGGTCTAGTTACAGCCTAGAAAATTTGTCATGGATCTTAGGCTTATCAGTTGTTAAAACTCATTGAGATAAGACCACTTTACACTTGGTAGGGTGCCAACTGATTAGGGACATGATGGTGAGAACACCATTGACAAGGATCCCTTAAGCTTCCTCGAATGGAGGAAAAAAAGCATATGATATGATGGAAAGTTGGGGATATGGGCTCAACCTACCAATGGAAGGATATCCATACACAACTATTAGCCGAGGGAAAATGGATGTCAAGAAAGGCCTCTTAAGACAGTGACTCTTCCACTACCTGTGTTGGCTTCATTAGTGCTCTAATTTTTGTGCTTCAGTCCTTTGACCAGTGAGACCTTCAAATCTATGATTCCATTTGGCATGCAGTCCTTTTCCATGAATGTGCCTTCCTACTTATCCTGGTTGATTGTGATATGATTTTAGGCTAGGAATGTACCAACATGCCACTCTTGTGAAATAATATTTAAAATCATTTCAGGAATTCAAAAAAGAAAAACACAACATAACTTTACTTCCAAATCCTACCCATAAGTAGTGAACAAAATAATCAGACAATGTCAAAAAGCTAATAATAGGAACACAACCTGAGTTGATTTTTTTTATTAGGTTCCCAACTAAAAACTAAGATCTCCTTAAATAATAGGGATAATTAACATCAAATTGATTTTCTACAAGGTTATAAGTCCTTGGTAATCTATACAACATATAACCCTAAAAATCCCAATCTGTATTCAACCACCCTATTCTCGATTACATGTACCAGAAGACAAAGTTCTGTAAATCATGGCTAGTTATCTAGCCATAATTTCACTATATTTTATTCCATTATGAATTTTTCAATCACGATATATCTTCGGAAAATGGAAAATAAGAAAATTTTCAAGATTCCTAGATTAAAATTTGTAACATAAACAAACCATTCAATTTATTGATTTCATGAAACAATGTGTTTATATTTGAAGTTTTGAAGCATTTTCTTTCCTTTTTCCAGTCATGGTAAAGGAATCAATGAAAATACTTTAGTAAATCAATGGAAATAATGTTTGTATACCATATAAACAATTTTTTTACTTGCCATACATACTATTCATCCAAAGATAACAACTTTTGTGGATTAGAGGAAACAAATTTTCTCAGATACAGTTCTCATCAATAGGCAAATTGTTTTGGGTTTATCAGGTTAACAAGCATAGATAAATAAAAGGACGAATTTACATTCCAAGAAGTAAATCTTGTATTTTTATGAGTGCAGATATCAATGAATACTACGAAAAGTAAATATTGTATTTCACTACTACAAAGATCGCAATTTTAGTATCTTGTAGACTTGATCTTGTTGCATGAATAAGATAAGTTTAAGGGTAAATTACACTGACATGTTGTCCTCAATTTTTATTCTTCACTTATTCTTCTCAAACAAAAATAAAATGCACAAACGATCTGATTGTCCCTTTAGACTAAAATGAATTGATTGAATCTTAAAACCCTCAAAACCCTCAGTGTTAGATGCTCCACAATCTTTTAAACAAAATAAATACAACTAAGTTCTCGAATGCAAAGACATACCTGACACCAACATCACCAACAATACCAATAGCCATACCCGTAGCAAGACCTGAGAGCCCGCAAGCCAGTCCCGATGAAAGATGCACATAGCCATCAAATAGATAATAGGACTTTGCCTTGGGGTTAATTCATGTGCTGATAATCACAACAATAATCAAACCATAAATATCCAGCACTCTATCCATGATGATTGGAACAATTGATTTCATCACAAGCTCTAGCCTCATCACACCCATGGAAGCCACGCCCACGCCACTCTTGGTAGCCCTATGTCCAACTCCCATGCCTACAAAATTTGAACATGTGTTGGAATTAAAACCACAAAGAAATAATTTTTGAGAATTTTGTAAAGGGTAGCAAAGGATTGAATATTACAAAAGGGTATGGGACATGCAGGACAATTTGAGAGATTTTGAACAGAGAGAAAGGGCATTGAACTCTCTCCCAGCCTGGGAGGGAAGAAGCGTAGTAGTAAATTAAAAGTTAGATTTTAATAGGTCAATTTTAGAGTAGTGGGAAATTATATTTGAATTGGTAGTAAAGCCTTATGAAGGGCGTAGTCTAAAAAAAATTACAAATTGGCTGGGAAAATAATGGAAATTCTAGTAATATTATGACAAAACATAGCAGAAATTTATGAAAATATGAGTTACACTG
Source organism: Pinus tabuliformis (assembly GCA_031772625.1). Taxonomy (NCBI): domain Eukaryota; kingdom Viridiplantae; phylum Streptophyta; class Pinopsida; order Pinales; family Pinaceae; genus Pinus; species Pinus tabuliformis. The sequence continues at coordinate 692,242,409 of CM062812.1, read as the reverse complement.
GTCAAAATTCAGAATTTTGGGTTCCCCAAAGGTTCTTGATGGTGCTAAATCCATTTTCACCATTAAAAATAATTAAAACACTTCTGATTTTTTGAAAAACAAATTACCGGATTTCGGAAAGAAAACTATCGTCAAGGTGAATTTGTGGCATTGGTAGACAAAGCCCTTATGAAGCAATTTCTATGGTATTTTATGTTGCCACTATGTTGTCTTCTCATCTAAGAAAAAGGATGTCACTACATAGAGGCTATATCTAATAATGTTGAAGGCCTAGAAAGTGTAATTATGTTGGCTAAAGGCATTAATAAAAACTATAGAAGACTTCCCTAATACAAAAAAATATGTTCATATAAGGAGGGAAATGGGCCATGAGGTTTAAACATAAGGGAAATATCCACTAACTCTTAAGGAGGTGACAAATATCTTAAATATGTGAATAATGTTATCAATAAAATCAAGTAGCTGTAGGTAGCCCATTATATATGGGGAACTTCACTTAGAGCTCAAAATAACCCTATTAGAAAGTAGCCATAGTTTAGAAGGTCTCCATATGTGTTGTTAAGAGGGACACGGGATAAAATTTGACTAAGGGAAATAAGTGGTATAATAATATCGATGCGTAACACCTACTCAAATCACCAAGTATATACCCAAACCATCAACATGCACCCTTCTCTGAGTAAAATTATGAAACACCATGGAACAACTCAACTTAGAACTTATAGCCAAAGCATCAAGAGTTATAATAGAGTTCCTAAGTAATCACAATAAAAATAAGAGACATTGGATATATCATATACACATGGATCATACATATCAAGATAAATGTGGTTGCTAAAGAAACCTCTTCCTGCACCTAGTATCCTAGATGACCAAGGCAAGGTGTCATCAAACCAATGATATATCCATGAATTACATATATATTCATATTTCTTAGTTGGAAAATGATCAACGTGACAAGAATCACAGGGGTTGAGATGACAATGAAAAATTTAAAATATCTTATAAAAACCCATATAGAAAGTGAGGTAACAAATCCTATGACATCCAACCTACGATCTGCAATTCGAAATCCTAAAATTTTTCTCTCAAGAAAGATGTCCCATTGAGGGGGTCAAGAAGAGGTATGATGCCTCACCAATTTGATAGTTCAAGAATTTTGAATCTTGGTTTATTAATTTTGGCCCTAATTAGGCAACGAAAAATGGAAGGAGGTGACTCCCCTTGAAGATTTCAAAAGGGGAAGGCCACATAAGGCCCTATATAAAGATCTAAATCCAAGGACCTCCCTCATAAAAAGAGCTAGAAATGTATTGAAAGAATGTAGACAACAACCCATACAAATCTTGATAAAGACAATAGAACATCCCTTGAATCTAATAATAAATGGGGCATCTACAGATGAGGTGACACTCTAACTCTCTCTCATGTATATGGAAAAGCTAGAAGATGTCATTGAGAGGAGGAATATCATGATGATTAGTTTCAACTCGACTGCAATGTAAACCCACATCAAACCCACCAAGGGGGGTCTTAAGAGAAGCATATAGTTCTCTTGTGCATATGTGGGTTAAATAATAAGGCCCTCTCTCATTTGCATGAAGTGTTCCTAGTATGAATCCATCTAAGGTTCGAGGCCATGAAAAGATGAAGTTCAAGTACATTGAATGAAATATCTATAAAAAACCTCTCTAACAACCTAACATAAACATATAATGATGTCATTTACATTGGAGGTGTATATCACTTGAATTGTGTTACAACTTTAATCTCTCCCACCAAAAAATGTTTCATGCTCCTTTACGATTATGCATCATCCCTACTGGAGAACAACCTCACAATGTAAAATGAATTTACACATGATGTAACTTTAATAGTGCCCCACATTCACCCCCTAGCTCAACACTTTCATTTTATTTTCTCTTTAGTATTCTACATTAACACATTTGAGTTTTTTTAGAAAGCAAACTATTTTACCAAGGTTTTGCTCCTTGGGCATTAGGGCTAGAGATGTCTTTTCTTTATGAGTGATCTATTCATTGTCAACTCCTTATGTGGGAGAACACTACAAGCTCCATCTCAACATGAAGTGCAGATATTGTGAGAAATTCATATCGAGGCTTTGCAAATTATCCAGTTGTTCTACATTTGGTATACATGGTAATAAGGGAATTACACATAAATAATACCCTCAAGACCAATACATGGTTCTCTAAAAATCAAATGGTGCCAATATGATTAATCATAGGTCAAGGATTCTTCTAAGAGGTAAATGTGTTGGTTTGAGGTGTTGTTTTTTTCCCTAGATGCTTAGTGGTTAAAGGCTTTAGGGGTTAAGAGTTAAGGGTCAAGGGCTTGGGGATCAGGGGATTTAGGGGTTAATGGCTTAAGAGTTATAGGATTTAAGTGTTAGGGGTTAAGATGTTTAGTGGTTACGTGTCACAGGTTAAGATGATATGGGCTCAGGGGTTAGGGGCTTCATGGATTCTAGGTTATTACTGTAATATTTTTTGAACTATAAGAAGACTAACAAAGCATTAATTTTTTAGTACAAAGTTGGGTAAAACTCCTATAATAAAGTTCTAGTTTTGATTGAGATTTGAAATTAGGTAAAATCTCTATAAGAGATTCTAATTTATCTAGAAGTATTTAAAACTTAGAGAAGGATTGGGAAATTCATGAGCTTGGATATTTCTCTACATTGAGCGATAGTTCAATGAAGGATTAATAGCCAAAGAAATTTTCATTGAACTTGCGGTTCAAATTATGGGCGAATGAAAACAAATTTGAAGATTTCACAATCTTGTTTCTGTGTAGAATGTGGTCTATTATGTGATTCGTGAGCGTTTCTCTGAGAAAAGGCTTGCCCAAAGATATTTTTGGGGTCCTCTAAACTGTGTTTTACAGAAGTGCATGGAGATGACATTTTGGAGTCTAGGCTTGGAGTTCTCTGTCAATATTGTGTTGGAATCAAATTTGTAAGAGATTCCAAAACACTTAGCAATGGCCAAAGAAAGAAACTTTGACCAAATCAAATAAGCCTATTTGGAATAACCAAGTATACTTTATTTTGGGAAATGAACTCCATTTTAAATCCAACTATCATATGAATGTGAAATGTCTCTATGCATATAGAGCATTTTTATGTGGGCAATTAATGTGGCCCTTATATAAAATATGAACTTATTTAATTGAAAGCATGGGATGGATATACCTAACTTAAAGAGAATATGTGGATGGTGGTAGCTTAAACTTACATTGATGATAGAGAAGCTAACATCCCAAGGTTGAAATGTCTAAGTGTCCTCAGTTGTGAAGTTCCTCTTGAGAGTTCATTGCTTGAAGGGTGAGTTGAGCTTGCCATTGACACCCTTCCACTTGATCTCCATAGTCAATCTCAGATTCTCTTCTTTGTCATCAACAACCAATGAGAGGCCCTTCAATCTCTTTGCAACCATACTACGATGAGCACCCAACAAGAGGCCCTTCCAGCGCTACAAGTGAGCCTAAAAACAGGGGAACAAGCCAACACCACGTCTGAAGGAAATGACTTTTAATTTTCCCACCCACTCTTGTGGTTTGAATTTGTCGCTTGATCATACATTTTAAATTTACAGGTGCATTGTATTTGTTGTTGATTGATATAGGATAGTTAAATATGAAAAAGAAAAAAAAAAATAAAATTCCATAAATACATATATTTCCATAAAAAAATAAATATTAAAATAAAATAAATTTATATTAAAATATTTTATTTTTATTTAATTTATTTATATAACATTAAAGTATTAGAATAATAAACCAATTCTACTTTCTTCCCCTATCAATACCAGATATCTCAACCAATTGCTTCATTCTCCAAAAGTAAAATAGCCACACTTCATAGAATGAGAAAATAGATTTAACTTTTTAATTATCATTTATTCATTTTTTTAATATTTAAATTTAAATAAATTATTATAATATAAAATATTTAATTTTCCCTTTAATAAACATTATTTTTATATGAGAATAGTTATCAATGTATAAGAATTTAATTAGTTTCAAGTATTTTGTACAATAAGGGTTCTGGGTGTTTATGGATATGAAGGCTTACACTTTGTATATATTTTTTTCTTATCTAGCTTTGACTTGTATAATATTTTTTTTGTGGGACGATTGATTGATTGGCACGATGAAATTTTATCCTATCCACCTAGTTTCAAATCTTATGAGGGGATACTTTTGGGCCATTTTGATAAGGCTCAAGGAGTAGGCTCCCCCACCCTCTTCGAGTCTCGAATCTTGCTAAGTTATAAATTCCCGATATATATGTTTTATAAGCTATTGGATATACTTTTGGTGTTATAGTGGCAGTGGCTACTCTTGGTGTTATAATGGAAACCACTAGGTTTGATCTTGGGTCTCGCCTAGATTACTCCAACAAATTACTGATCCACCATGGTTTAAACATGTAGGTGTGATGTGATGGAATAATGCATCAACCAAACCCATATGGTGCATGCCTAATTTTTACAATAAGGGATCTTGGTGTTTTAGGGATATGAAGGCTTACACTTTGTATATATTTTTTTCTTATCTAGCTTTGACTTGTATAATATATATTTTTTTTGTGTTTTTTTTTGGGACGATTGATTGATGGGCACAATGAAATGTTATCCTCTCCACCTAGTTTCAAATCTTATGAGGGGATACTTTTGGGCCATTTTGATAAGGCTTAGCGAGTAGGCTCCCTCACCCTCTTGGAGTCTCAATTCTAGCTAAGTTATAAATTCTTGGTGTATTTGGTTTATAAGCTATTGGATATACTCTTGGTGTTATAGTGGCAGTCGCTACTGTTGGTGTTATAATGGAAACCACTAGGTTTGATCTTGGGTCTCGCCTAGATTACTCCAACAAATTACTGATCCACCATGGTTTAAACATGTGGGTGTGATGTGATGGAATACCACATCAACCAAACCCATATGGTGCATGACACATTGGGTAGTTGTGTTGGCTCAAGGACATGTGGATACAAGAGTTGGATGTATGGGTTGGCTTGAAAAATAGATGCAACAGTTACTGCAAACTTGGATGCGCAAAAGTGGAAGCAAACATGGGTTTAATAGTAGGCACAAAACTTGGCACAAATTGTGGTTAAACAAAAGTGGATGCAACAAAAAATGAAGACAATGACACAAACTTGGATGTAAAGAGGAGGAAAAATTGGATGCAAAAATGGATAAACAAGGACACAAACATGGGTGCAAAAATGGACACAAAATTAGATGCAAAAGTGGATGTAACAGAAGATGCAAAACCTAGCGTAAAATTTGATGCAAAAGGGGATGCAAAACCATACACAATATTCTATGTAAACTTGGACACAAAAGAGGATTCAAATGTGGAAGAAAATGTGGGTGCAAAACATGGCACAAATTTTGGTGCAACAAAAGTGGATGCAAAAGTGGAAGAAAATGTGGGAACAATGGTAGGTGCAAAACATGACATAAATTGTGGTGCAAAAAAAGTGGATGGAACAATAGACACAAAAAAAGATGCAAACTTGGATGCAAAACAAGATGCAAAAGTGGATGCAAACATGGGCATAAGAATGGACACAAAATTGGATGCAACAAAAGTAGATGCAAAAGTAGATACAAAACAAGATGCAAAACTCGATGTATAAACCCGACACAAAAGTGGATGAAAAAAGAGATGCAATATTTGATGCAAAAGTGAAATCAAACGTGGGTACAACATTAGGTGCAAAACATGGCGCAAATTTTGGTGCAACAAAAGTGTATGCATTGATAGGTGAAAAAAAGAAGTAAACTTTGATGCAAAAGAAGATGTAAAAAGGGATGCAAAAGTGGATGCATCAGAAGTTGAAACAAAAGTAGATGCAATGGAAATTGAAACAAAAGTAGATGAAAAATGAGATGCAAAACCCAATGAAAAACCTGACGCAAAAGTGGATGCATCAGAAGTTGAAACAAAAGTAGATGCAATGGAAATTGAAACAAAAGTAGATGAAAAATGAGATGCAAAGCCCAATAGAAAACCTGAGGCAAAACTGGATATAAAAAGGAATGCAAAAGTCAATGCAAACTTGGATGCAAACATGGATGAAAAATTAGAAGTGAAAGTGGGTGAAAAGGTAGGTGGAAAACTAGGCACAAATTATGGCACAACAAAAATGTACACAATAGTGGAAACAATCATGGATGCAAAAGAGGATGCAAATGTGGATCCAAAACAAGATGCAAAAGTGGTTGCAGCAAAAGTAGATGCAAAATTAGACATGAACCTCGACGCAAAACTTGGAAAAAGGGGGATGTAGAAAGGGATGTAAAAATAGATGCAAAAAATGATTCAAAAAATGATGCAAAAGAGGATGAAAAAAATTATGCAAAAGTTTATGCAATTGTAGACGTAAAATGTGGATGCAATAGAGGATGCAAAAGTAGCTCAAACAAAATTAGGTGCTAAACTTGACACAAAACCTGGCACAAAAATTGGTGCAAAGGATGGCGCAACAATTGGCACAAAACCTGGTTCAACACTTGGTTCTAAACTTGGTGCAAGACTTGGTGTAAAACTTGGTGCAAATTTTGCATCAAGTTTTGCACCATATTTGATAAATGGATGAAAATAACACCAAAAATGGGCTCTAGGTGCAAAAAAGGAAGCAAAAAGGGACGTTAATCACAGGTTTTTTTTTTTTTTTCGTAGTGATGATACAACGTTTGTGGGAAATAAATATACTTTGTATTAATAAGGAAAATGAGAGAGTTACAACCAAAGCCTTGATGTTGATATCTTCCTCCCAATTGTCCTCAATTCTAACCTTGCATTCAAAATCCTTCAATAGATACTTTAGCAGAGTGAAAGTATACTTCAAGAGTATAAAATCCAACCCCTTTCCTTTGAGTGCATTAAATTTATAGGCCAAGGATGGAATTTTAGATCCACTTAGGTAGGAATTAGATCCACAGTGGAGGGGATGAGATCCACTATGGTAGGGATGCAAACCACTTGAGTAGGGATTCGAGCCCATATCCTCTGATCTGGATCTTTTACTTCAAGGATGCATATAAAATTGCATTTAAAAGAGCATGTAACCAAGTGACACATACACATAAAATAAGCGAAAATCAAAAGCAACCATGACATCAAAGACACACAAACAACTTGATAATGGGGTTCACCTAGAGTGGCTACGTCTTCGGGCCCTGATCAATGTGGGGAGGCCTCTTTCATTAATTGGTAGCGAAATAAAATTACAAGAAATTAAAAAATGACACCTTATACCTCCACTTCGAGGGATGGCCTAAAAATGTAGACTTTTGCTGAAGAAACAGACTGCATGGTTGGATTCCTAGCAAAAAATCATGAAAATTTACTATAAAGTCGACCATGTTCTGTGCTGGTGACCTTTGGGGCTCTAGGGAATCTTTTCTATTCTCTACAATGTTCTATGTAGAATCACTACAAGAAAAAAGGTCATTGGTGAGGGTCATGCTTGTGACGGACCTTTAAGGTCCATAACCAATGTCACATATGGTGACGGTCTTTAAAAACGTTATTGTAAGTGTATATAGTGATGGTCCTTTGAGGTTTTTCACCGAAGCCATTTTCAATGACACTATTAGTGAGGGTCATTAAAGGCCCGTCACTAATTCTCTCTTTGGTGACACTTTTGGTGAGGGTCCTTAAAGGCCCGTTACTAATTCTCTCTTTGGTGACACTTTTGGTGAGGGTCGTTAAAGGCCCATCACTAATTCTCCCTTTGGTGACACTTCTAGTGACGATCTTTTATTGATCGTCACCAGTGATCTTTTTGGTTACTTTTGGTGGCAGTTAATAAATGTTCGTCATCATTGATCATCCCAATGAGTTTTTGATGACGGTTCCTGCCCGTGACAGACCTTTAAGGTCCATCACCAATGTCGCATATGGTGACGGTCTTTAAAAAATCATTGTTGTAAGTGTATATAGTGATGGTCCTTTAAGGTTTGTCACCAAAGCCATTTTCAATAACACTTTTGGTGAGGGTTGTTAAAGGCCCATCACTAATTATCTCTTTGGTGACACTTTTGGTGAGGTTCATTAAAGGCCCATCACTAATTCTCTTTTTGGTGACACTTCTAGTGACGATTTTTTATTGACCCTCACCAATGCTCTTTTTGGTTACTTTTGGTGATAGTCAAAAAATTTTCGTCATCATTAATCATTCCAATGAGTTTTTGATGACACTATGTACCTGTTACTATACTTTTTGTCAAAATATAACAATTTAAGACCATTGTTGTGGAGTATTTTTCATTATGTGTCCAAGGTCATAGTGGTTATAATAGTCAGTCAATTTGTTAAGAAGTAATTAGTGTGTATCATTTCCCTCGAGTCATAAGAATATAGTTTTCCTGTGAGTCAACACATGGTTCATCTCTATTAGGTTTATTATCTAGCGAATTTCCTTTAAATAAAGTTCCACTAGTCTGTGTAGGAACTATCTTATTTAATACATAATCAAGCTCTGTCAATTCTATTAATGAGAGAGACCTAGTACTCCTCAACACTCACGACACACCTTAACATGCTCTGGAACAATACACTAACATTCCTTGGCACCTCACATGTCTTGGAACATATTTGTACCTGGAACATCTTTGTACCTAGAACATCTTGCCATGAATAGGACGCCCAAGCACATGTTGTCATGCCCTAGTATAGCATATCACTCCTCTAGCATGTGTTGGCATGCCCCGTAGTCCCTAGCATGCCCTAGAACACCTTGGCATAATATTCCATTGGCATACATTAGCATTTGGCACACATTGGCCCTTGGCATGTATTGGAACATATTATTAGTGTGCCTAGCATTCCCCTTTTGACAAAGATAAAGTCTCGAATTATTAACCATCTTATGTGTTCATTTCCTTGCATTTTAGCTTATATATTCCTTTTTTTGCCTTGAAACTCCTTGACACATATTGGCATACTCTGGTACCTTGCACATCGACCTAACATGTCTTAGCATGCCTTGGCACTATTTGGCACATGTTAGCACACCCCAGAACTACCTAGCACACTCTAACACTTCTTGACATGCCCTGATATTCCCTAACATGCCTTACCTGTGCTTAGCATACCTTGTCACTCCCTCCTTGGCATGACAACTAGCACTCATTGACACTCCCTAACACACCCTCATATTCATTCACTTCCATGCATTTTGACCTAGTGCTCCCTTATGTTTTCCTAGTACTCCCTAACACTCCTCAGCATGCATTGGCACTCTCTAGCACACCCTAGCACTCTTTGACATGCTCTGCCACTTCATAACATGCATCACACTCCTTGACACACATTGACACTTGGCACGTGTTGGCACTTGGCAAGTCTTAGCATGTTTGGCATGCGTTGAGATGACTTGGTATGTTTTGGCATGGTTTAATATTAAATTTTTTTGAGATCAATTAATTGAAAGTAGATGAGAAGCAAAGGAGGAAGATTTGGCACTTGGCACCTAGTGTTGGTGTGCCTAGCATGCCCCTCATGGAAAAGGTAAATTGATGACTTATTAACCTTATTATGTGTTCATTTCCTTGTAGTTTAACTTGTTCCTCCCTTTTTTTGCCTTGATAGTCCCTAGCATGCATTGTCACACCCTTGCACATCTTGGCATGGCTTAACACTTGGCACATATTAGCTTCTTCGACATGCCTTTGTACTATTTGACACATGTTAGCATTCCCTAACACACCTTGACAGTCATGCCCTCACAGCTAGTATTACATTTTTCCATGACTTGGGAACTGTACATTCCCTAGAACACCTTGGCACTCCCTAGTTGTCATGCCCTCATAATTAGCCTTACATTTTTTGTGACTTGGGAACCTAGCCAATTCATTAGAAAAACAATATTGTGCCCAACCCAAAGTCTCCCTTTCTCTGAAAATTCTTTGTCCATGCCTTACCACAACCATAGGCTTGCCTCTTACAAGTACTATTTTGAACTTCTCCTAAAATGCTTCATCGTTGCGACACCTAGAATTCACTAACACTCCTTGGCACACACTCTTATTCTTTCATTTCCAAGCATTTTGACCTAGTTCTCCCTTGTGTTCCCCTGACACTCCATAACACTCTTAAACATCCATTGACATTGTCTACCATGTGTTAGCACACCTTTTCATTCCTTCACATGCCATGTCGCTCCATAATTATCATGCCCTCACAACTACCCTTACATTTTTTAGATTTGGGAACCCAACCAAGTCCTGCCTCGACTACAACAACTTAACCAAGTTATAGTTACTACAACTAGACTATGACACATCTTAGGCTACTCATATCCAATATCAACTCATTCCACTTAACATGTTACCAAGTCAAGGCTCACGTCCAACCATGACCATAAAACAACTAAGCAACATCTTTTACATCTTGGCATGCCATAGCACCTGGCACGTCTAATAATCCCTTAGCCCTATGTGGCGTGTGTTTACGAGAACAAAGTCCTTCATACCATAAAAATTGATCTGGTTCTAAATATGAAGATGCAATACATACCTTTTGTAACAGTGGTACACCATGTAGATCAAAATATTGCTCCATCTGAAGTATCCAATTTACCGGATCCTTGCCATCAAACTTCCTCATCTTGTTTTTTCTTGATTTTAGGAGCTCGATCTTGAAATGACTCTAACTCTGTACTTTCAGATCTTTAAGTTCTGAAATTGTGACCTGTAGTAGCCCTCTGTGTCCTCTTTCCAATGCCACAAGTCTGACCCAAATTGGATTCTCCAAGGAAGAGTTATGCGAAATCTCCCACAGTGACTTGATTATAGACTAGTTCAGTAGAGCGAACTTGTACGACATGCTACGAGTCACCTTTTCGACCTTTGGATATGAAAAATTTATACAAGAAACTACAGTCCGTCCTTTTTCTGTACCTTCTTACGAAATTTCAATCCGATTCCTAGAGAGAAAGTTATGACGATTTTCACCAGGTCACCTGTTTAGAATGTAATTCAGGAGTCTGCAAAAAAACCAACTTCCTCAGATCATATCTCTGCAAATATAGTTCGAAAAGCTCTGAAATTCAGACCCGAGGTTCAGTGCGATTTCTTCTCAAATGGGTTTTTTTGCAACTTCTGAAACATCGCAGAAGAAAAGATATAGAGAAAATTCCACGATGACCTATTTGGAGTAGCGAAACCCTAGAATCCAAAGCTCTGATACCAAATGTTATGAAACCAGCTCAAGGAAAGATAGAAAAGATAGATCAACGCCTTATAATTCAGCCTCTTCGAGGGGGCAACCTCCTTTACATTACATAAATGAACAATTCTTGGATGATACAAATGAAAAGACCTCCTTTCTATATATAGGAGTCTAAGGGGTCATAACATAATCAGAGCCGACATAACAATAATAATGTAAGGGCACAATAATAACAATAGTGGGCTTCTATGGGGCATAATAGTAACAATATGGGCACTACATGGGTACATCAATATAATAAGTTGGTTGTACTAATAACAATAAGGGGTTACACTAGTATTGTAGGGGCCTAACAATCCCCTACATTTCTTAGCATGCTTTGCACTCCCTAACACACCCTAGCACTCCCTGACATGCCCTGGTACTCTAGCATGCCTTGGCACTACCTAACATATAACCTTTTCACTCCCTCCTTAGAACACTTAGAACTCATTAACACTCCCTATCACATACTCTTATCTATTCATTTCCATGCATTTTGAACTAGTTCTCCCTTGTGTTTATGTGGCACTCCCTAAAACTAGCATGCATTAGCACAGCCTGGAACCTACCACATCTTGGCATGTTTCCTTCACACTACCTAACATATCTTGTCACTCCCTCCTTACCACACCTAGAACTCACTAACCCTCCCTGCCACACACTCTTATTCATTCATTTCCATGTATTTGAAACTAGTGATACCTTTTGTTTCCTTGGCACTCCATAACACTCCCTGGCATGCATTGGCACACCCTAGTGCCTGGGACATCTTGGTATGTTTCCCTGGCCTCAAGCATGCCTTAGCATTGCCTACCATACATTGTTACTCCCTCAGCACACTTGTATCTCATTGACACTTCATGTCACAAACTCTTATTTGTTCATTTGCATGCATTAATTTGACCTAGTGCTCCCTTGTGTTTCCTTGGCACTCCATAACACTTCCTAGCACATGTTGACACACCATGGCACCTAGCACATCTTGGATGCATGTCACCCTAGCAATCTAGCATGACTTAGCGCAACCTAGCATACCATGTCACTCTCTCCTTAGCACACTTGGAACTCGCTGACACTCCCTATCACACACTCTTATTCATTCATTTCCATGCATTTTGACCTTGGTCTCCCTTATGTTTCCCTAGCACTCCCTAACACTCCTTAGCACGTATTGGCACACCTTGGTGCTTGTAGGCACATATTGGTATGCTTCCCTAGCACTCTAGCATGCCTTAGCATTACATAACATATCTTGCCACTCCCTCCTTAGCATACCTAGAACTCGCCGCCACTTCATTTCCATGCATTTGAAACTAGTGTTCCCTTGTGTTTCCTTGGCACTTGGCCCTAACACTCCCTAGCATGCATTCGCGCCACACTGTGGCACCTGACACATCTTGACATGCCTTAGCAGTTAGCTTGCCTAACATGTCTTAGAATTTTCTAGCATGTGTTAGTGCTTCCTAGCATTCCTTGACACGTCTTTACACTCCCTAATTGGCATGCCCTCATAGGTAGCTTTACTATTTTTATGATTTGGGAACCCAACCAAGTCATTGGCAAAACAATGTTGTGCCCAACCAAAAGTCTCCCTTTGTCTGAAGCTACTTTGACCAACCCCTTATAATTGTAACCATAGGCTTGCCTCCTACAATTCCTATTTTGACCTTCTCCTAACACACTTTGTCCTTGAGACACCTGGAATTAATTGACACTCCTTGGCACACACACTTATTTGTTCATTTCCATGTATTTTGACCTAGTTCTCCTTGTGATGCCCTAACACTCACTAACAGTCCTCAACATGCATTGGAAATTCTTGACATGTGTTAGCATGCCTTTTCATTCCTTGGAATTCCCTCACACTCCTTAGCTATAATGCCCTCACAACTACCCTTACTTTTTTTGGGTCTTGGGAACCCAACCAAGTCTTGCCTTGACTACAACAACTTGACCAAGTTACAGTTACTACACCTAGACTATGCCTTGTTCACCTAAGAACTGACTATAACTCATCTTAGGCTACTCATGTATAATTTCAACTTATCCAACTTAACAAGTTACAAGTTACCATGTCAAGGCTCATGTCCAACTGTGGTCATAAGACAATTGAGCAACATAGTTTACATCTTGACATGCCATAGCACCTCGCACATATAACAATCCCTTGGCACTATGTGGCACGTGTTAGCACCCCCACATTCCTTGGCATGCTTTGGCACTCCCTAGCACTCCTTGACATGCCCTGGAAATATAGCATGCCTTGGCACTGCCTAGCATACAACCTTGTCACTCCCTCCTTAACACACCTGAAACTCATTGATACTCCTTATCACACACTCTTATTCATTCATTTCCATGCATTTTGAGCTATTTCCCCCTTGTGTTTCCATGGCACTCCCTAACACTCCCTGACACTTGACACAAATTCCAATTTTCTTATTCTTAGCTGTGGTGTTCTTCTTTTATACATGTGACCCTTGACTATGACATGAAATCCTCCAAAATCTTCTTAAAGGATGGGAGCTCCTCTTCATGCATGAAGCTATTGGAATGTGACAAGTTATCCAAAATTCATCCAAATATGTAATTTGTGCCTTGGGAAATGTAAAAGGTACCCTTGGTGGAAAAACATGCATAAAGATTTATAACCAAGTGCCCTAAATGTGAGATTTTTTCCAATTGTCAATTGTTTCTCTTGTTGATGATGAAATCAACACCCTAGTTGTGTAAGGCTCACAAAGTGTCACTATGTGTTAACTCAAGGTTGTTTCAATTGTCACCCTAGCAACGAATCCTCTCAGTTTGGATTAATTATTGAATCCTAGAGGTGTCCCAAAGCAAAAATTTGTGGTGTATTTTATGTGACTAGATCACTAGCATTGAAAACCATATTTACATTGGATGGTTGAACATCTTGATGATCCCTATCCTATTGACCACAACTTTTCTATTCATTATTGCTTTCATCACAACACCTCTAGTAGATATTGATGGTGTTCATGAGCCTATTTCTAGTTGTGATAAGGGGATTAGGGGCTCCCTTATCACAACCCATAACCCCTAATGTGTTTAATGCCTTAGCCAAGGGGGCCCAAGGGTGTAGTTGTAGGGAAATTGGGACAAAATTTGGGGGTTCATAACATTAGGAAAAGTGGAATGGCATGACCAAAAAGGTTGTGGGGGGGTATGTTATGGTGTATTGAATGGGGAAAGGGGACACAAGGGTAGCATGGATGCTAGAAATCAGAGCTAAAAGAATGGTTTACTAAGATCTATAATCCTAGCATTAGAGAATGAGAAGGGGTCTTAGGACTTAATTTCATATGGTCTAGGGGACCTAGAGGGAAGGTAGAAATAACAATTGATAGGGGAACCCCCAATAGTGGTGATAAGGGGATTAGGAGTCAAATTATCACAAACCATAATCCCTTAACCCATAACCACCAAATTCCCTATCCCCTTAACCCCCAATCCATAATCCCTTAACCCCTACACTCACAACTCATAACCCATAAATCCCTTGACTCATTAAATCTTAAGACACTAACCCCTAACCTATAATCCATGAACCAACTCATAAGCCATAACTCCTTATCCTCTTAACCCATGACCCTTTTAACCCCTAAGCCTTCACTGCCTAAACACCTTAACTACTAACCCCTTAACCACGAACACCTAAATCCCCTAAGTCTTAAGTCCTTGACCTCTAAACTCAATTGTGTCAATATAAAATAATATACATAAGAGAAAATAAAATGATATCATCCACATCAATGCTTGAAATAAACTTAAATTAGCCATGAGTGGTGAGCCAGGGGGTGAATGTGGGGCACTATTAAAGTTACATCAAGTTTAAATTCCTTTTACATTGTGAGGTTGTTCTCCAATAGGGTTGAAGCATCATCACAAGGAAGCATGACACATTTTTGTGGGGAAGCAATTAAAGTTGTAACACCATTCAAGTGATTTACACCTCCAATGTAAATAACATCATTGTATGTTTGTGTCAGGTTGTTAGAGAGGTTATTTATAGACAATACATTCAATGTACTTAGACTTCATCTTTTCAAGGCCTTGACTCTAACATGGATTTGTACTAGGAACACTTCATGCAAATGAAAGTGGGCCTTTTTGTTTAACCACATATGCACAAGAGCACCAAATGTTGCCCTTCAGATCCCCCCTGGTGTGTTCAAAGTGGGTTTACATTTGTGTCGAGTTGAAACTAATCATAATAACCCTCCTCTTCTTAAATATAACATCTGCTAGCTTTTCCATATACACAAGATACTAGAATTAAAGGATATCCAAATGACCCAAGGAACAATGAATGGTGGTCTCCTAAAGGGATTTAGCTATTTAACATCATACAAAAGCTTTAGAAAAGATTCAATACTTTCGCCTTTCTAGATATTTTTACAACATTTTAAAGCTCCCAACCGTGACAAAGAAATCCTCATATATGGGTAGTTTATAAGAAAATGTATAATATTTTTCTTGGATTGTCGACATAAAACACATTGTCCCAACCCTTGCCAACTCTTTCTTTAAAAATCCTCTTGTGTCAAAATCTTGTGTTTTAGTGCCAACCATACAAATATCCAAGTCTTCAAAGGCGTTATGGTATTCCATAGAGATTTCCACCCTGATTTGACTCGCCTTGTATTTCATTTGAAAACATTTCTTTGTATCCTACTCACGTTTTTTGGTTCCCAAATGTAGGAGTTTTGAAGCAAATAAAATAATCCTCTTCTTCTCCTACTCCAACATGACCCTTGATAAGCCTCCTAATGTAATAATTCCATTGTCCAATATGAAGCCTTTCTAGTCCCAACACATTAGAAGTCATCTAGTCATGGTACCATAAGGATGTATTTATTGGATCAACAATCCAAGTTGAAGGAAAAAAAAATATACACCTTGCAAATCAACAATGAGCTCATTTGGAAGTCTATAGAAATTACCACTTAGAACCCAAAAGTCAACTCCCATCATAATCATCTACCCCATTACATGTCTTCCACATAGTCCAATTTCCAAATAGAAGAAAAGATGGTACCAATGTTTTCCACATAGTTTAGTTTCCTAGTAGAGAGAAGCTAGTATCTTATATGCTTTCCACTTAATTGATCCATTTTGAAAAGTTTTATTTTTCCTCCTTATCCATTTTATCAAAGACAAAGGTCTATGTACTTTTGAATCTTTCTGAAATTTCCACAATCTTTCTAAAGTTGTCTATGTGGATTTCTTATTACAGGTGCCTAGCCAAAGTGATTTTTAGAGAACTAGGTATTGGTCTTGAGGGTATGTGTTTGTGGGTAATGCCATTATTACCATGTATACCAAATGTATAACAATTAGATAATTTGCAAAACCTTGATCTGAATTGCTCACAATATCTACACTTCATGTTGAGATGGAGCTTGTAGTGCTCTCTCACATAAGGAGTTGGAAATGAATAGATCACTCATAAAGACAAGGCCTGTCTAGCCCTAAATCACAAGGAGTGAACCCTCGACAAATATTATTTTTGCTAAACAAACTCAATTATGTCAATGTAAAATACTATACATGAGAGAAAATAAAATTATATTATCTGCATCAATGCTTGAAATAGCATCACATTATCCATGAGTGGTGAGCTAGGGGGTGAATCTGGGGCACTATTAAAGTTATGTCATGTTTAAATTCCTTTTACATTGTGAGGTTGTTCTCCAATAGGGTTGATGTATCATCACAAGGAAACATGACACATTTTTGTGGGGGAGCGATTAAAGTTGTAACACAATTCAAGTGATTTACACCTCCAATGTAAATGGCATCATTTTATGTTTGTGTAAGGGTGTTAGAGAGGTTATTTATAAGAAATACATTCAATGTACTTGGAATTTATCTTTTCAGGGCCTCGACTCTAACATGGATTTGTATTAGGAACACTTCATGCAAATGAGAGGGGGCCTTTTTGTTTAACCACATACGCACAAAGAGCACCGAATGATTCCCTTCAGTTTCCCCTTGGTGCGTTCAAAGTGGGTTTACATTGGCATTGAGTTGAAACTAATCATCATGATCTTCCTATTCTTAGTAACATCTACTAGCTTTTCCATATACATAAGATAGAATTAGAGGATCACCTCATCTATAGATGCCCCATTTATTATGATATTCAAGGGATGTTCTATTGTCTTTATTAAGATTTAGATGGGTTGTTGTCTACATTCTTTAAATACACATCTAGCTATTTTTATGAGGGAGGTCCTTGGATTTAGATTTTTATATAAGGCCTTATGTGGCCTTCCCCTTTAGAACTCTTCCAAGGGGGTCACCTCTTTCCATGTTGCCTTGCCTACTTAGGGCCAAATTGACTAACCAAGATTCAAACTTATTCAACTATCAAATTAGTGAGGTGTCATACCTATTCTTGACCCCATCAATGAGACATATTTCTTCATAGATACTTTTGAGGATTTCCCATTGCAGATCACAGGTTGGATTCCATAGGATCTATTACCCCATTTTCTATATGGGCTTTTAGATGATATTTTAAAATTTTCATTGTCATCTCAAACCCTACGATTCTTGTCACATTGATCATTTTCCAACTAAGATACATGGATCTATATGTAATTCATGGTATATGTAATTCATGGATGTACCATTAGTTTGATGACACCTTACCTTAGCCATCTAGGACACTAGGTGTAGGAAGAGGTTCCTTTATCTACCACATTTAGCTTGATATGTATGATCCATGCATATATGATATCTCTAATGTGTATTATTTTTATTGTGTTCACTTTAGCACTCTATTATAACTCTTGATGATTTGGCTATAAGTTTTAAGGTGCATTGTTCCATACTTATACTCAGAGAAGTGTGCCATCTTGATGGTTTGGGTATATTCTTGGTGATTTGAGTAGGTGCTACACATTGATCTTATTGTACCTCTTATTTCCTTTAGTCAAATCTTATCCCATGTCTCTCTTAACAACACATGTGTAGGCCTTCTAAACTATGGCTAGCTTATAATAGGGTATTTTTCAGCTCTAGGTGAAGTTCCTAAAAAATAAAGGGCTACCCATAGCTATATGAATTTATTGATAACGTTATTCACATATTTGAGAATATTTGTGATCTCCTTAAGGGTTAGTGGATATTTTCCTTATGTGTAAACCTCATATCCCTCTTCCCTCCTTATATAAACATAGTTGCTTGTATTAAAAAGGCATTATATAGTTTTTATTGATATCCTAATTAGACCAACATTATGACTTTGTGAGCTTTCAACATTATTATTAGATATAACCTCTATGTCAAGTGAACTTCTTTTAGTTAAATGAAAAAAAAAACTTAAACTCAATAGTGAAAACATAAGCTACCATCTACCATAGAATCACCTTATAATATTTTACTACCTATTAACTGATCTATTAGAATCTAATTTAATTTCCCGCCACTATTCTTTCTTCCCAGGTTGGAGGTTGGGTGAGAGTTCAGTGCACTCTCGCTCTGCTCATAATCTCTAGGATTTCAATGCAGATACCCCTCTATAATATTCAATCCTTCGCTGCTCCATGGGTTCAATGAGATTTTAATGCGAATTTACTAGATCAGATTTGGGTTCGCTCTTTTTTGAGCTTTAATTGAGATATTCTGCTCCTGATTGGGGGGTTTTTGCGGAAATGTGGAGCAAAAAACATACTGTCTGCATACGAAGATAAAATTACAACCTTCAAGGATCCGAGAAGAGAGTGTGTATGGATACGTTTGAAAGGTATTTTTCTGATATCATTTCTATGATTTTTATTGTTAAAACTTCAAAGGGGTTAAACTTGTATACCAAATTATGGAGAAGAAGGCAGAGTTATGATTGACAAGATTTTATAAATTCAATCATATTCATTTCGTGATTAGCAAGACAAGGCACTCCTGTGGAATTGTGATCTTAAATTTCTGAATGAGCGTTTTGGGAAATTTAATGGTAATGTGGATTGATCAAGTGTTTGGAGCTGAAGATGCAACTTTAATGAGTGTATTTGGTGTTATTAGTTTGGGACAATTTATGTGTTAATATTTCTTTCTAATGCAAACTAGGTCACCTGACACTGGGACTGGATTTGAGTGTTTGACATAGACATGAAAGCCCCCAAACAAGACTTGAGGGATATGTGTGTATATAAAATTAGAAATGATTAAAATTATAGAAACAAATGCAGACATAAAGATGTAATTTTTTTTAACATTTAGAAAATAGAACTATATCAAATACACAAGAATACACCATGGATCATATATATAGAACCATGAAGTCGAGAGTCAGAACTGTAGTTTTCAACATCATTAAAATGAATTTTACATAAATAAGATGATACTATTGATGGGAATGCCAATGGAAAATACAAAATAGGGTGGATTCATAGAGGAATCTCATGAGTGATGAGTCACAGGCTATATCTCATTCTTTTGCATCTTATAATCAAAATCATCAAGATCACCACCATTGTTGTTGTGCTCTCCTTCAATGTCATTTATATCCATTCTAAGATTGGCATCTGCTTGTTGATTTTCCACGACACTTAAGAATCTGGTATATGTATAAAATCATGATCATAAAAACACTCAAATGCCTCAACACTTCTACTTTGCACAATAGAATAACGACCATCAGTGAATCAACTAGTGCACATGACAATTTTTAACTTTTTAAACCCACTACTTGTTATATTACAAACTATAATACAACAGTCTTAGCACTCTCGTACCAAGGATCATGGCCCTTACATACAACCCTGATACAAGGACACAACTAGGGATTGGTGTCAACAACTATGACCACCAATCTCCCATGAACAAGATACACTTGACCTACTTGTTGATGTGGCACCCCACAACCCTTTTAGTCCATGTACCTTGAACACATTTGGTGGGTTCTCTTGCATCCCAATCCATTGATCACTACAACTGTATCTTCAACTGTCGAACCTGCCACTATCAATGATCACAACTCCTTTTGTGTCACTGAACTTTGGCTCACTGATCTACCCACTAGTATCCCTCTTACTTCATTAAGAATTCTTCTCATTGGGTCTTTTGAAACTGCCCTCTTATCAACCATATGGCTCCTTTCATTAGCTGAACTAGGGATCCCATCAAATTGCCTCTTGACAGTCCATTGGTTCCTTTCATGAACACTGCACTTGAGGTCTTCAAGCTACCCACTAGGTGCTCTTTCATCCTTCAAAGGTACCAACATGTAGGGCTTGAAAACCTACCCTCTTATCACTGAAATGACATTTGCATTTGCTGATCTAGGGCACAACATTAATCAACTCTCTTAACTACTATTTTGGCTGCTTCAAATATCAGTCCTTAGGGCTTCCAAAACTGCTCACTTACAGTCCTCTTTTGACTGATCTAGGGCATCCATGACACTGTTGTTCATTACCCATGAACATACCTCCAAACTTCTCCACTAATCTACCTTCTCTAGCCTTCCTTCCTCCATGCCAACAACTTCCCTCACTTATGTCCACTAACTTATACATCTGTGCACAAGGTAGAGTACTCACAACCCTCTTTAGGTTTTGACACCTAGAAACCGTTGTACAAATACACTCAGGTCTGTGGCCTTCATTACAGGGATAACCCAACCGTGTCATCACCATCTTAGGGTCACGACCCTCCCATCCATTGGTAGATCTTGAGTGAGCATTTTGGACTCCCGGAAAGATCAAAATAGCGGCAGTGTATACTTAGGAGGAAGCCCTAGCAAGGGCTTAAACTATTGTCCTAAATACTTTAGGAACAACCCTTACCAATTTTACCAAACCTATACTATTTCTTCTTGAAAGCATTCTACTAGGCCTCCAAACAACTTTGGATTTGAGCACATTATACTATGATGATTTCAACCCTCTTCTAGTGCTTTTGTTACAACTATAGAGAAGCCCTAAATTTGGCCTCCAGCCATACCTCTTCAACTAGGCGTAATCCTCCTTTTCTGCCACCAAAACTTTGCATTGGTCCTCCAATGTATGTCACCTTGTTCCAACTTGGTGACATGCCTTTCATCCTTCCAAAACAGTCGCCCTTTGGGACTCAACCTACCTCTCAAGAAACAAATATTTTGTGCCCTATGACACTATGGTATTTTTCCCAAACTTGTGCCCAATACATGCCTTTCAAACTTGGCCAACCCTCCTCCTTGTACTCGAACCAGAACTTGAGACACAAAGTGTTAAGTTTAGGTATGTTCTATGCTAGAGCAATTTATTTCAATTTTCATAGTTAGCTTAATATCTTTTCTAGATTAGCAGTCACATCAACATTAAATTAAACTGCAGATAGAACATAAATATAAACCGCAAAAGACAATCCAAGACAAGAGGACATAAGATGTGGTGCTAGCCAGGGACAAAACCCAATGTGGGGAAACCCTTCATCAATTCTTCTTATATGATCTTCAATAGTTCAGCAGAGAGAGAGAAATAGAGATAGTACATTTACAACAGAAGTCAACACTTTGACTTATCTAGATAAGAGCATAGATCATCTCCTAGGATGATGATACATGAGATCAGTTGAAGACATGTTGCTTCAACTGATTCTCCAAGGTGACTGCTTCACCTATCATAGTGCTGCATCTCATCATCATGCTGCACCTCACCATGCTACACCATGCTGCACCCATCATCACAATGTTGGACCTCATGCTGCTGTTGTCCCAGTGTTTAGCACTGTTGTACATAGTGCCACTGTTGCACTATGCTTACTGTTGTCCCATTGTACTTGTTGCTATCTGTGCTTTACCATGCTGCTGTTGTCCATGATTCTTCATGCTTGCAGTTGTCCCATGTTGTAGTTGTCCCTATGTGTCACCAAGCTTGTAGCTATCCTTCATGCTTCACTTTCACTAGTCTCACAGAACTGTTGTACTATGCATCACAATGTTCATCCTAAGATACCAAGGTTGCTTGCTATGGTGCTATGGCCTGCGGCCTAGCACTTAGCAATGCCAATGTAAGTGGTTTGAGTTAGGATTGCTGCAATAGTCCTAACGGATTGACCCGCTGCCTACCATAGTTCAGCTGTCATCTACAACTCACCCAAAAATAGATTTCCTTACCTTGATTGCTGTCCAAACAACCTTGATTAGGCTCCTGTATATACTTGGCCTAACAACCCTACACACAGCTCCTACGCAACCTCCTTTCCCACGTAGTAGTAGCCTCTCTTTGCAGCTCAAATAGAAGTGCCCTAACTGTCTTTACTCCAGCATCTCGGTTCTCTTAAATCGCCTTCAAGGTAGACATGCAAGGAGCCTCCTTAATCGGCCTAATATCCAACTCCTTGTTCGATTGAGATAACCCTGTTCTTGGGCCTGTTTTCACCCTCAAACAACCCTCAAACCAACCTGCATCCCCACAGCAACTCAACCTCTAATTAGGCCCTCCACACTATCCTCACGCTGTCTCTTTTGCTGCAGCTAGGGCATAATATGTTTGCCCAACCCTTGTTGTGACCATGACTGCATTTTAGGGCAATGTTAGAGCTGTGTTCTAGGACTACGGTTAGGGCTTTTATGGATCTCCATTTATCTGTGTTCATGACTGCGTTTAAGTGTCTCTTCTTGTTGCGTATTAGACAATGTATTAGGGCATTAAGTGGCTTCTCCATATCACCATTAAGGCTGGCTTTCCGGGTTGTAGTTTAGGGTAGCATAGGTCTCCTTACAAAACCTTTATAGTTCCATGTTTAGGGCTTCTCCTTGACAGTGTTAGGTTCTAGGGCTCCTTCTAGGGCAGCGTATCATCTTGAGATCTCTCCCCCCACCAAAACCCAAAGAAAAGTGGAGAGGAAGAGATCACAAGAGGTGTGTAAAATGACTTGAGAGTCACCTTTATTTATAGTTCTATGTTGAGGATGAGAGGGGGAAATTTGGTTGCTAGCCGACCTTGACAAACTATCCCATAACACAAATAAATTCATATCTCCATGAATACTTATCGAAATCGGATAATCTTTAGATCAATCCTACACCTCTCGACGAGAGGGATCCAAGAAAAATATCAGCTACCATAAATAAGATGACCCACATGGAGTTTTGACCTAGTTGCCAGTTCTAACACTCCCTCTCAACTAGGGAGAACTCCATCCGTTGATCCATCTGTCTGACTATACTATCTTTTCCATCAGTGCCATGCACTACTCTACTCTACACTGCTTTGTTGAACCATGAAGAAGAAGAATTGATCAAGAATGTCTCATGCCATTCTCTACTAAGCCGAAGTCAGTCCTATATGAAGAAAGTGTGTCATATCCCTCTTACTGACCCGAAGTCAGTTTTGTTGATCCCAGATCAATATCACAAGAGAGTGTCTCAAACCACTCATATTGATCACAGATCAGTTTCATTGATCCCAGATCAATGGAGGTCATCCTAGCATAGGGAGTATGGTAGATACAACGATGCATCCATTGATAGTACTACTATGGTCCCTAACCCCATTTCCCTGCTCATTGATCAGATGAGAGGTACTTCCCATGAGTCCCAGACTACATGGGTAGGATGCCTCAACAGGAGAACTAATCATCATGTCCACAGGAGAATGAATCATCCTGTCCCACAGTCACCACAGGAGAACTAATCATCATGACCCACAGGAGAACCTATCATCTTGTTTCATAGTTGCCACGAGAGAACTAATCATCCTGTTCCACAGTCGCCATGGGGTATCATAGGGGAAGGTTGAACCTGTCACCCTATACATAGAGCACCACTAGGTGAGTCACCCTGTGGTCGTATGTCGCTCCAAGAAGTACCCTGCACCCCCCTAGAGCTCCCAGATCTCAATGTGTGCATCATACATGACCCTCATAAGAGGGTCTCTGAACGACACCAGGTCATTCTTGGAAAGTCAAAAATTTGACCTTTCCCAGGGTCTTCGTCAAAAATGTCGGTGACCTGCTCATCTGTACCAATATGTTGGAGCCTTCTCACTCATCGACTTACCATATCCCAGATAAGGTAGTATTTGATGTCTATCTGTTGGAGCAATCATCGAATATGGTATTCCTCAAGAATCAAATCCCCCCTGGTTTTCACAGAGAATCATAGTGGTATTCATCATGTGTACAAACAACTCACTGAAGAGCTTCCACAACCAGGCAGCTTCACACGAGGTCATACTCGTAGCTATGTATTCGGTCTTAGCGGTTCTCAAAGAAATCGTCTTCCTACTTATCAATGATATCGAAGCAGAATCCAAAGAGTACCAGCATTGAGAAGTGCTCTAGTGATCCTCCAGACTGCCTTCCCAACAACATTCGAATAATCATGCAGCTTCATATTTCTGGTAGTGTATCTCAATCCATGAGAGATTGTGCCCCGAAGATATCTCAGAAGATTCTTGGCACCAATCTAGTGAGGCTCAACCAAATATGAGCTCACCATGTGCTAATTTCAAAACATATATTCGGACACAAGTTCACCAAGAACATCAATGCAAATGAGTTTATGAAACTCAGAGGCATTTCCCAAATCTGGTCTGGTGTCATCACCATATAACTTTTGAAAGTTAAGATCCTTGAGGTAGTCACAGGATTGCATTTTACCATTCCACATCTGGAATCCAACTCCCTCTTACTTCTACAAGTGGGAGGGTTAGCACCTATCAGAAATAGATCATTCTTAGAAGGTGCTAGTATGAGAGGTCTATCGTTCACAATGTTCAAACAATGGTTTGGATCGGCTTCACTCTTAGTGAATCTTAGCTTCATTTGACAACTATAAATCCTCTCATACTATGCCCAGGATGTTTTTCTTCAAGCCACAGAGGGCTTTCATCCACATGTATACATGAGATTCCTGATCATGAATCTCAAACTCCTCGGGTTGTTCTAAACCTGTGGACCTGCTACATGAGGGGAATGGTCCCCTTGTAGGATTTTCCTTCTGTACATCTTAGACATGTACCTTCATGCTCTTCTTGAATTCAGGCATCCCTATCACCATATGACTCACATTGGGTAGGGCCCCATAAGTAGACCTCTGGTGTTATAAATGAGATATGTCAATTGACATGATCCCCAATCGACCATCCTACAACTTGATACAAATTTCCAACCTTGAACCAATGAGAAAAAGCATCTTTTGAAAATTCTATTTTCAAACACGTACCTTTCCATCGATGAATGCCACCCTGAAACCTTTGACTTTCATTGCCGAAATGGACACCAAGTTCTTCTTGCGATCAAGTATATAAAAGAGATTTTGTGAATGAATCAAGTTATCCTAATTCAATTGAGGGGTAACACCCTTTCCAGGATAGGTGGCATTGAATCCAAGTATAATCCCACGAATATTTCCATCTCTACCAAGTTAGAGAGAGAGAACCCTTCTATTCGATGGAGTGCCTTGAAGCACTATAATCAATAAGATAGATTCCCAAAGAATCTGAAAGAGAGGGCCAATACAAGACAACACTTCTTTATCTTATCAAAAACAACATTTGATTCTTCATACCAGGGGTTCCTTTGCTTCTCTGAAGAGTCGGTCATTTTCTTGATGACTTGTATTACCTGTCATTCCTCTAATCATTGAAGATGTCCCTGGAATGATTGTTATCATCATCAAGTGATGTGTCCCTGCCATCCAGACTTTCCAATGAAGTGATCTTTAGGTATGCCATCAGAAGCTTCCACTGCGCCATTCTAATAATGTTCTTTGCTTCGATTTCACTCTTGGTGAATTTAAAGAGGGATGAGGAATCCATTGATCCTTTTGTCCTTTCCCAACTGTCTTTGGTGATTTCTCTTTCACTCTTGCTTGGGCATTTTCTTCACCTCATCTCCGATACCATGTTAAGTTTAGGTATGTTCTATGCTAGAGAAATTTATTTCAATTTTCACAATTAGCTTAATATCTTTACCAGATTAGCAACCACATCAGCATTAAAGTAAACTGCAGATAGAACATAAATATAAATCACAAAAGACAAGCCAAGACAAGAGGACCCAAGATGTGGTCTTAGACAGGGACAAACCCCAATGTGGGGAAACCCTTAGTCAATTTTTCTTATATGATCTTCAATAGTTCAACAGAGAGAGAGAGAGATAGAGATAGTACATTTACAATAGAATTCAACACTTTGACTTATCTAGATAAGAGCATAGATCATCTCCTAGGATGATGATACATGAGATCAGTTGAAGACATGCTGCTGTAACTGATTCTCCAAGGTGACTAATTCACCTATCATAGTGCTGCATCTCGTCATCATGCTACACCTTACTGTGTTGCACCATGCTACGCCCATCATCATAATGCTAGACCTCATGCTACTGTTGTCCCAATGTTTAGCACTGTTGTACATAGTGCCATTGTTGCACCATGCTTACTGTTGTCCCATTGTACTTGCTATTGTCTGTGCTTTACCATGCTGCTGTCCATGATTCTTCATGCTTGTAGTTGTCCCATGTTGTAGCTATCCCTATGTGTCACCAAGCTTGCAGTTGTCCTTCATGCTGCACCTTCACTGAGTCTCACAAAACTACTGTACTATGCATCACAACGTTCATCCTAAGATACCAAGGTTGCTTGCTATGGTGCTATGGCCTACGGCCTAGCACTTAGCAATGCCAATGTAAGTGTTTGAGTTAGGTTTGTTGCAATAGTCCTAACGGATTGACCCACTGCATACCACAGTTTAGCTGTCATCTACAGCTCACCCAAAAACATATTTCCTTACCTTGATTTTTGTCCAAACAACCTTGATTAGGCTCCTGTAGATACTTGGCCTAACAGCCCTACACATAGCTCCTATGCAGCCTCCTTTCCCACGTAGTAGTAGCCTCTCTTTGCAGCTCAAATAGAAGTGCCCTAACTATCTTTACTTCAACATCTCGGTACTCTTAAATTTCCTTCAAGGTAGGCCTACGAGGAGCCTCCTTAATCGGCCTAATCTCTAGCTCCTTGTTCCTTTGAGACAACCCTATTCTTGGGCCTGTTTGCACCCTCAAACAACCCTCAAACCAACCCGCATCCCCACAGAAACTCGACCTCTAATTAAGCCCTCCACGCTATCCTCACACTTCCTCTTTTGCTGTGGCTAGGGCATAATATGTTTGCCCAATCCTTGCTATGACCATGACCAGATTTTAGGACAATGTTAGATCTGTGTTCTAGGACTGCGGTTAGGGCTTTTGTGGATCTACATTTAGTTGCATTCATGACTGCATTTAAGTGTCTCTTCTTGCTGCGTATTAGAGAGCGTATTAGGGCATCAAGTGGCTTCTCCATATCAGTGTTAAGGCTATCTTTATGGGCTGTAGTTTAGGGAAACATAGGTCTCCTTAGAAAACCTTTACAGCTCCATGTCTAGGGCTTCTCCTTGATAGCGTATGAGAAACTGTGTCTCCTCCATGATAGTGTTAGGGTCTAGGGCTTCTTCTAGGGCAACGTATCATCTTGAGATCTCTCTCCCCACCAAAACCCAAAGACAGGTGGAGAGGAAGAGATCACAAGATGTGTGTAAAATGACTTGAGAGTCACCTTTATTTATAGTGCTACGTTGAGGATGAGAAGGGGCAATTTGGTTGCTGGTCAACCTTGACGAATTGTCACATAACAAAAATAAATTCATCTCCATGAATACTTATTGGAATTGGATGATCTTTAGATCAATCCTACACCTCTCGACGAGAGTGATCCAAGAAAAATATCAGTTGCCATAAATAAGATGACCCACATGGAGTTAGGCCCTAGTTGCCAATTTTAACACAAATACAAATCACTCACCTTCTTTCTGCTCCTTATCTAGCTTGGCTACTTGAGGAATTCAGCCTCCTAAGATCTGTTTTCACTTGAGAAGAGATGCCTTGTTGGTTGATCATATGAGTCTCACAACTTCCCTTCTTATATTATTCTCATGAGGGTAGACATTGCCCCCAAAAGTGTCCTTTCAAGCCTAGGTCGACTTGAAGTTTCTAGAAAAATCCCTACTGACTCAAAGAAAATTAATTTCTTCATTTTATTAAGAACTTTCATCATAGCCTTAGGTCACCCTTTCTCCTTTAAGGGTTCTCCACTTGCAACAATGAATAAATAATAATTTTTCCTCTCGATTTTGCGCTTAGTCCCACACCTTAGGTGCAAGACCCCATTGCTTGGGTTCTTTGCCCACAAAAACCTTTTGTGGTTAGACCTCTCACAAACCCAACACCTAGGATTGTGGAGTGCCTTCCAAGCCACACAAATCAACACTTCCTCTTAGCAAGGGAGGTACTTCCATTACACGAAAGTAACCATCATCGTCGTCGAAGACACTAGCCCATCTGGCATCCATCACTGTAGCATACCCTATAGAATGTACCATGATATCTTGATAGTGTCTTTGCCTCATCTCATATGAACTTGAAGATCTCAAACTTCCATAGGGTTTCTCCCTCTGAAGCTAGGCTCTCTCTGAGTCTACATGATCCCCACTAGTTGACATTGCTTCCACTGCACACACTCTGATCCATTGGCCATTCAAGGTAGCTCTGATACCATGTTGATTTTACATGACACTGAATAATTTGGTCTATGTCTAAAATCATGATCATAAATACACTCAAACGTCTCAACACTTCTACTTTTCATAACAAAATAACAACCATCGGTGAATCAACTAGTGCACATGACAATTTTAAACTTTTTAAATTCACTACTTGTTTTATTATAGACTATAATACAATAGTCTTAAGGTTTCCGTACTAGGGATAATGGCACTTACATACATCCATGATACAAGGACACAACTAGGGCTTGGTGTCATCTACTCTAACCACCAATCTACCTTGAACAAGATACACTTGACCTACTTGTTGATGTGGCACCCCACAACCCTTTTAGTCCACATACCTTGAACACATATGGCAAGTCCTCTTGCCTCCCAATCTCCTGATCACTACAACTGCATCTTCAGCTGTCCAACCTGCCACTATGAATGATCATATCTTCTTTTGTGTCACTAAACTTTGGCTCACTAATCTTCCCACTAGCAGCCCTCTTACTCCATTAAGAAGTCTACTCATTGGCTCTTCTTGAACTGGCCTCTTATCAACCATATGGCTTCTTTCATCAACTTAACTAGGGATCCCATCAATCTACCTCCTAAAAGTCCATTGGTTCCTTTCATGAACACTTTACTTGAGGTCTTCAAGTTGCCCACTAGCTTCTCTTTCATCCTTCATAGATACCAACACCTAGCACTTGACAACCTACCCTCTTATCACTACAATGCCATTTTCATTTGTTGATCTAGGGCGCAACATTAATCAACTCTCTTGATTGCTATTTTGGCTTCTCCAAATATCAGTCCTTAGGGCTTCCAAAACTACCCACTTACAGTCATTTCTTGACTGATCTAGGGAATCCATGACTTTGTTGTTCATTACCCATGAACAAACCTCCAAAATTCTGCACTAATATGCCTTCTCTAGCCTTCCTTCCTCCATGCCAACAACTACCCTCACTTCTGTCCAATCACTCATACTTCTGTGCACAAGGTAGAGTACTCACAACCCTCTTTAGGTTCTGTTGACACCTAGAAACCCCTGTACAATAATAATTTAAGGGCACAACAATAACAACATGGGGGATGCATGGGCACAATAATAACATTAGGGAGCTACACTAACAATAACAATAAGGGGGATACACTAGTATTATAGGGACATAACATGGACATAAAAATAATGCTTGAGTAGTTATGGATGCTTCTATATAAAATTCTCATCCTCCCATGTGGAATCTTCAACGGGTAAGTTCTTCCACTTAATGGTTAGGTATATCACGATCCAGACAATTTTCCTTGCTACTGCTCAAAGAATCCATGTCGAGAGAAATAAATGGGAAACAATTGGGGTATGCCCACAATCCATATGGATGCATATGTTTACACTAACAATAACAATAAGGGGGATACACTAGTATTATAGGGACATAACATGCCCTTCTCCTTCAAAAAAGTATTGTCCTCAATGCTTGAGTAGTTCTGGATGCTTCTGTATAAAATTCTCATCTTCCCATGTGGAATCTTTAATGGGTAAGTTCTTCCACTTAATGGTTAGGTATATCACGATCCAAACAATTTTCCTCATTACTGCTCAAACAAGCCATGTCAGGAGAAATAAATAGGAAACAATTGGGGTATGCCCACAATCCACATGGATCCATATGTTTATCGAGAAAGTTTGCTTTAACATATCGATGTCACTTTTAGAGATGGTGTACCAATTACCCTTTATGGAATAGAGATTAAAAATTTAACTACCCATAGGTTTTTTATTGTTTTATCTCAATGGGAAAGGAGGAAAATGTCACACATGAAAAATAGTTTGTAGGTCTCTCCGCCTTGAAGGCAACATGTGTGAATGAAAAATAGCAAGAGAAAACACAAGTGCAGGTGATATATGGTTGCTTCTAATGGTGCAAAGGCCAAGAGTAGAGGTGATATATGCATTTTTTTCACCTACAACATCTCCTCCATCCACTCTTATCAACTTTCCTTTGTCCCTTTTCATAAAATTACTAGTTTTAATAATTCAAAAGATTAGAAAACACTTAGTGATTTGAAACGCATCGACTCAAGAATATGTAATGTGATTTACCGAAAGAGTTATCTTGAAAAATTGCTATGAATCACATAATTTTGCATTCTCAACAAAAAATAAGTATTATAACAAAAATTTTGAAATTAAATCTCATTGGGAAGATTTTTTTTTTATATTCCATTAGGAGGGAAATACATCTCTTTATCTTCCTTTTTAATGAACTATCTCACTTTTTGAAACCTTCACATCTTTTCTCTAATTCATAATTCATGGAGGTCAACATTTTTCCCTCCTATTACCCACTTTCAAACCCTTTGTTTTATTGGGTGTGGAGCTTGATTATCTTCTATATTCAAAGGTCTTAGCCAGATGTATACCCCAGGAAGATTGTACACCCCTCCATGCGGGGGGGACTTGTCCCCCCCATGGGGGTCTGGGGGGGCTAATCCCCCACGGCTGGGGGGTCCAGGGGCCAGCGGTCCCCCGGCGGGGGTTCAGGGGCAGCACCCCCGAAGCTAAAAATAGATCTAAAATTGCCTTGTAAAAGTCTAGTAATTTCTAGTCAATCTAGGCCGTTTATTAGGTGGATGATCTGACGATAGAAGTCATGTTTAGTTTAGGATTTTTTTCCCTAGAAGGAAACCCCTCACTATATATGAAGGAATTGTATTGTGTCTATGTATCTATGTATTCTGAGTGTGGAGGAGAGAGGAGAATGAGAGCGAAGAGGGTGTTACAACAGATCTACTGTACGTTGTATCTCTTCAGTTTACTGGATAATATAAAAGGAAGGATTGGTTGTTTCTCCGTGGATGTAGCCCAAACTGGGTGAACCACATATATCTGTGTCTCTCTTATTTTGTGCATTTTCTGTGTTTATATTTCTGCAATATTTTATGTGTTCCATTGCTCTGTAATATATAATTTTCTAACATGTTTATGTAGGTATAGTTATGCTCTACCCCACTTTTATAAGGTAAACTCCAAGTCATGCATTTATTTTTATCTAAATTGAGTGATTGAAAATCGTCTCTCTATATTCACCATACTCAACCGTTCTATCGTTTGATGGTAAAGGAGCCTGGCAGTGTAGGTGTGCCTTCTCCATGTCCTAAATAGCAAAGATGACCAAAGATGATGCATATGTTGGGGTTTCAAACACCCACAGTGGTAGGTAAGAAGAAGAAATCTGATCTCTCTCCTGCAAGTCCTTGGACTCCTACAGTCGTAGGTTCAACTAGCTTGACTAGCTAGCTGAGGTCAGTGCACTGCGATGAGAAGGGAAAATTTAGAATGAACCTGAGGCCTCACTACTCTTCAGCTAGTCAAAGGGCCCATCAACGTCGTTTCTGTTTATTAGGAGGTCAAGTTCATTTGGATTGGAGGTAGAAACTATTCAAAATTACCAGAATTATCTCGAGGACAAACTCAATTACTGGAAAGCCAAGCCCATCAAGTATTGTGACCATATTTTTGAAGAGGTTGAATCTATTTGGAGGTGGATTTATTATCAGAGGGGTTGAATTATTCAGTCAGGGAAAGACCATCATTTTCTAAGGCCGTCTCCTTAAGCAAAGAGTAGAAAAAGTTGTTGAAGGTTCCAGTGTTTTGGAAGACCAAGATCAACTTCTTATAAAGGCCAAGTTGTTTCATTGTTGCCAGATCTATAAGCCAAGTTCAACAATGCACTATAAATATTTAGATCAAGCTAATATGAATCATCATTTTGTCCCTTTTATATCTCTATTTCATGTGTTCATTATTTTGCCTTCCCAGCATTTGACGAAATGTTTGTCTTTGAAATGTCTGAGGAAATGCATTAAAGAGAGATTTACATTTTGTGAATTAAAACCAACATATTTTAGCTTGGGAACATTACATGATAGTATCTCCCTTTATCTTTTGGAATTGCTTCATGCACTCATCATCCCATTTAAGATCTTAGTCCTTCAACAAATTTGATATGGGTTTGGTAATCTCTACAAAAATTAGTATGTACCTCTTGATGAAATTTATTTTATCGAATGAAGATTTCCCTAATTTCTTGCTTCTAGGTAATGGGATTTGTTGAATTGCTTATATGATGGTTGGATAAATTTTGATGCCTTCCTTTGACACTATGTTCCTAGGGAGCTCTTTTTCATAAACTCTGACAACTGACTTCTTTGGATTCAAGGATATCCCATGCTTTTGAATTCTAAAGAAAACTTATTAAAGGAAATCTATTTAAGAAGATGAACATGGGCACTTTTTTTTGGACATAGATTACCTTAGGGATCCCTCCCTTGTATTGGAGAAGAGGTAACCTAATGTGAGGGAAGGTACCGCTGAGGTGACAATGGTAGTCGTTATAAGTTTCCCTCGAGGTTTCACATTTATAGTTAGGGATTTTTATCATAAGTGAGAAATTGGGTGGTAACAGTTTGGCACTATTGCCAAGGATGCCCATTTCCTCATGTACTAAATTTTTACATTCATATATTGATGATCCTACAGTTAAAAGTATAAAATTCCATCTGGTGACTCTGCATAAGGAGGTGGTGTTGAAGAGATATTCTATAGTAACATGTTCACAGGGAATTTTTCACTAGATTGCAAAACTAGAAAGCTATTATAGAAGAAATGTATACAAACTAGCATGCCAGTCACAAAAGTCATGTAGCTCAAGTATTTAGTTTTTTGATGATATAAGTTCCTTATTTTTAATAGATATGGCCACACCATGGTTAGATGACATCTACAAACCACTTGAATTCTCTCAAATTAATGAAGCTCCACATGAAATTCTAGAAAATTCCATTGATAACATTCCTACATTCCAAGAAAATAATGTTCTTTTTGCCTTGGATCATTGGCCAAAATTAGGAGTGTGATATTTAAAATGGGAGGAGCAAGACACTTAGATGTCACCACAAAGTTGTTTACATTGTCTCCTGTGGATGGTGTTGTGGAATGGTGGAAAGGAATTCTTGATAATTAATTCAATGCATGCCCCCCTTCAAAATGCTTTCCTTGAGAAATGGGGAGAATGAAAAGATAATAGATACTTATTGGTTGCTCTTAGTAGTTCTAAAGGAAATCAGACTGAAACTATAGAAGAGTTTAATAAGTGGTTTGACCAGATTGTGTAAAAATCACCATGAAAATATTAAAAGTCTAGAGGCAACCATACTTATATATTGCCTTGATTCAATTGATGAAGAGCTTGGTTTTTAGATCAAAGAAAATGATCCCCAAAACCTTAAGGAAATCCAAATTTGTTGAGTTTAGGAATAGCTACATTATCCTCCTTTGCTAGATGACGATGACCAATGAATTAAATTAACCAGTCCATGATATCCAGGCATCCATATTCATAAGTCTGTCTTTCATAAGATCTTGGCTTAATGCATCAAGGAGCTCAATAACATAATCAGGATGTCAAGATCAGGGTCCTCACAGTTCCATCTGCTTATCGTGCTTGTCAAGACATAGGATTTGATATGTTTTCATGCTGATAAGGGCTGTTAGATTCAATTGATGGAGAGCTTGGTTTCTAGATCAAAGAAAATGATCCCCATAACCTTAAGGCAATCCAAATTTATTGAGTTTAGGAATAACTGCATTATCCTCCTTTGCTAGATGACGATGACCAATGAATTAAATTACCTAGTCCATGATATCCAGGAATCCATATTCATAAGTCTGTCTTTCATAAGATCTTGGCTTAATGCATCAAGGAGCTCAATAACATAATCGTGATGTCAAGATCAGGGTCCTCACAGTTCCATCTACTTATCATGCTTGTCAAGACATAGGATTTGATATGTTTTCATGCTGATAAGGGCTATTATAAGGAATATCTCCAAAAGTGCCATTCCCTTTTTCTCCTAGCTGCCAAACTAACAAGGATACTCAAGGGTACCAATATAAAGGTGTTGCATAAACTTCCATTGCTCCAACTGCTAGATAAATATGTAAATGTTTGCTTCCATACACCATCATTGCTCCTTTGATTATTGCTAAAATTCACTACATCAAATAGCACCATCATTGCTTTAAATGACTATTGTTGTTTCTCCTCCACTCCTCCTGCAATTCTCTGTTTAAAAACATTTTTCTGATCGCTTAACTGATCAAGTTATTGTAGACATTAAAGTCAAAGATATTATCTTATTGATTACTGTCATGAACACTACAAGTGGAGCCTCTAGCATCTCTAAACTTAAAGGCTTTGGTCTAGAATCATATATTAATCAAAAGCATCTGAAACAACTTGCCTACTATACTCTGTTCTGTATGTGTTAATGATAATTACACCTCAAGTGTAATGATCCTTTTTGTACTTGAAGCATCTTTCTATCAACAGTACATCACAAGGATTAGGTTGGTTGATGCTTTTAGGATCCCTTCAGGTTGATGGCCTTGATCTACAAACCACTCATTCAATACCATGCCAACAAACTCTAGAAGATCTCTGTGCTAGCGAAACAGTGTGATCTTTAGAACTTCCTTACTACAGGTATTCTTCAGTTAGGCCCACAGGTGGACTATCATGAAAACTTTAGGATTACTGTCATACAAATGGTTACTATCACAATGGTGATGTGTCAAATTGATAGTCTTAAGCAATTGTTGTAGGGCAATGATGAATTTGCTCTTCCCTTACTACTATGAAAGGATGCTTGACCTGTTGTAGTAACACTACAAATATTGATGAAGTCCTGTCAACTATAATATTACAACTATCCTTTAAGTCTCTTTATATTAAAGGCCATATTAGGGATACATATACAGTCATTGAGATGAGCCTTCAATTTTTCCTTCTACCAAAAGTGCACTATGGCTTTCTTTAGGAATTGTTTATTCAAGTTTCAAGAGAATGACTTCAACATGTCTCTTACTTTTCTGTAGGCAGATAATCACTTTCCACGTTGCTTCTAAATAAAAAATTCTACAATGAAGGCCAAGCTTGGAAAATTCCTTTCAATGGCCTGAACCTTCAAGCTCTTTTCCGATTCGGTGCCCTAAACTCTTTGCTACCCAGACAATATAGAAGAATTGTCACAGATCCTTCACAACTGCACAAGAATGATGTCATATATAGTATTGCATTGAACCTACAGAAGATGAGACTTAGCTTAAGAGACCTGTAACAATCCTTCAAGACTTGTAGAATATTCTTAGATCCAAACCCACAGAGATTAGACACAAACTTCGTTATTCACCTTGCATAATAGTTGCCCATAAACAAGAGAATTATGTTGTGTCTTAGGTCTTTAGGTCTACAAAATAAAAAATCCCTTCCATGATTCAAATCAATCCCCGAGATTTAATTAGAATACCCTTTATTACATATTCACATCCTACATGTTTAGCGAAATAGTCAAGTCTGTATTTGTCTAGTCTTTCTTTACTAGGCATTTATTTTAGTCAACATGGCTAACATGCACACCATGTACTCGATTACATCCTGAAATTAAATGGCATTAAATCTACACAAATAAAACAAATTGAAAGACCTTGAACTTCTAACAACCACAATTTTGTAATATGGTGTACCTTCAAGGTCCACAACCACTCATTTCATTAGGACTGGCAAGTCCCATACAATGGGAAAGCAAGCAGAAGTTGAAACTTTTATTTAATTAATCCATATAGGGCAACTGATGGAGGGTCACTAACAATGAGAGCCAAGGTATATATGCTCTCTTGTATATCTTAGAAAGGGGTCATAACTTTATAACTCTTTGTGAATATTAATTATTGTAACCAACACTATTACTAACATAACTACCACTACTTTTATCAAAGTTTTTAGTTGGGACTGTGAAGATGTTTTAATCTAACTTGTTTCGAGTTAACATTTCACTCATCATCAAAGAAGTGAACTCTTCAAGCAAAAATGTGTCAGATTAAATCCTTTTACACAGTTCATACCAAAAAATAGTGTTAACCTGAGAAAGCCTCCACTTGACTTCTACTTGATTATTACCAAGGTACATCAACTATAACATGGCAGATCAAATCCATTTCTGGAGCATCTCTCATAATGTTTTGCATTATTCTAGCACTTAACATATTCTTGTTGAATGATTTGTTTGCATGGATGCATGTTAGGATATTTTGCAGGATGTTATTGTTATCACTATTGAAGTTCTTCAAAAATGTAATGCTTTTAGAATTGAGATTCCTTTGGTACTTCCAATTATGGAATGGTGGCATTTGACACTTATACATATTCTTTAAAATATTTTGGGCATGGAGCTTCAAATAACTTATTGTCAAATCTCTACTTGACCTCAAGGAATAAATTTTATTACCATATAACTTGTTTTTTGCATGATAACAAGCATCCTAACAAACTTTGCTTTCTCTAGAACTTATAAACTATCTAGACACAAGCACCTTTTTAGGTTTGGCAATGAAGCAGGTGTGATGCCCCATAGTTTCAATTTAAAATTGTTAGAATGATACCCACAGACAATCAAAAAATACATTTATATCATAATGAATAACCAATTTTGTACCAATACCCTATCCATTCCCATCATGAAAGGTAGGTTCCACTTCCAAACCGAAGAATAGCATTCCATCCTCAGTCCCCACTAGCACTACAATTAGCTTTTATAACATACAGGTCCATTGTATTCAATGACCAGATACATTCTCACACTAAAAAATAAAAACTTGAAGAAAAGTGACAATCTGAAATCAAAACTTCAGTAAGTTAGATGCTTTATTACATTTTATGAGAAATAATTCTTTGTAGTTACCCACTTTGTTTGGGATAAAAATTCTTTAAATGGTGTTTCATTTAATTTATTTGAATCTTGTTGGATTTTGATCAAACAAATTTATAATTTGTACCTTGGGTTTATAGTTTTTAGGATTCCTCTATAGATATTTATGATAAAGCTTGGTGGACCTAGATGCTCTTTTCAACATCTTAAGGTAATTTTCTTTGATAAACCCTAGGATACATGTTGATTTTTAGTTTTGCAAGACTTCAGAAATTCCATTAGCTTTATGTGTGACCTAATTAGTTTTATTTTGCGCATGTGCATGTTGGAGTGTACATCTAAACCAATTTAATCATTTTACTTAAAAATTCGTTCAGAATATTAAAAAACCGTAGTATAGAGTAAGAGGGTGCATGCATTTGGGGTGCATTTATTTCTCTACTCCATGCAAGTTGGGAACTAGGACATATTTAGTCCAAAATTGAGTGTAACTTATGACCCTTTGCTACAGTTATAAAAGCAGAGCATGAGAGTAGAGTGAGGTATTCTAGTTTTGGGACTTTCATTGTGTATTTAGTTTTTTTATTTATTTAATGCAATGATAGTTGCAAGTTTGAG
The DNA here is from genome assembly GCA_031772625.1 of Pinus tabuliformis. Lineage (NCBI taxonomy): Eukaryota > Viridiplantae > Streptophyta > Pinopsida > Pinales > Pinaceae > Pinus > Pinus tabuliformis. Next base: position 692,204,214 of record CM062812.1, on the reverse strand, counting down.
ACTTTGAGTGTTTAAGTTTGAGAGTTTGAGAGTTGTATTTGTTGTTCATGAATCATATGTATTTCTAGATCAATGTGTTGTAGCTCTACTTACCATGGTCTGCAAATTTAACATGGTATGAGAGCACGTTCTGAAATCTTCTAGGATTCCATGTATATGGATAGTTGGGCTAATACCTAGGATAGGGAAGTTTTGTTATAATTTTTTAAGCATGGGATGTCCAAGATCCATTCTGGACCTATGATAGTTTACTGAAGGTTGCTGCTTTGTTTTTTTTTAGCTCTGTGTTGTAGGAGTGATAATGTAACCACCTTTAATCTCAAATATGAAGATTGATTAGAAGGCCCCTCCAACTCTTTTGCTTGCATATGTCGGTTGCAGTTTCTTTTGAAGGAGCATGGGCCTTGGCATCCTGTCAAAGGTTGCAACATTAGATTTCTAAAATCTGATTTGCATGTCTCTAGACTTTTGCAAATTAGAAAGTTCGAGTCAAATTGAAAAGGAGGACAAATTTCAGATGTATGTGAAACCATTACTTCAATCTCATTATTAGGTAATATTAATTGATGATTAATTTATTTCTCTTAGAAGCTTTGTTTTTATGTCATGAACACCAGGGATGAGGTCATTGGGAAGTTTTGAGAGTTTAAATATTTTGTAGAAAAATCAAACAGGTGAGAATATTAAAGTGTTGAGATCAGATAATGGAGGAGTATATACCTCCAAAGAGTTTGACACTTTTTGTAGGGAAATAGAGATCAAGAGCCAGTTGATAGTGCCTTACCAAACACATCAAAATGTGGTTGTAGAGAGGAAGAATAGGCCCATCATAGAGACTTCCAAGGCAATGATCCATGACATAGATCTGCCCATTTGTCTTTGGGCATAAGCATGTTGTACAAAAATATACATTTCGAATATGTGACCTCACTAGATATTGAAGGATAAGACACCAAAAACATATTTCATTGGTGAGAAACCACAAGTATCACATTTTGGTGTTTTTGGTTGTCTTGTATACATTCATATCATTGGGGAGAAAATAACCAAGTTGGAACCCTCTAGTTTGAATGGTACTTTGGTGGGATACAATGAGACATATAAGGCTTACAAAGTCTACATTTTGTCTGAATGGAACATGGTTTTCAGCTAAGATGTCAATTTTGATGAGGATGCATGGTCCTTTAAGCCTTATTGTCATGCAACAAAGATTGGGGAGGAAGAGAAGCTTGCTTCCTCAAAGGCTGTTCCACAAATTGCAATGAAATCAAATTTAAATTAGTTAGATACCAGAACAGTGGAGGTACAAATACCATTTATCCTTCTATTTTAGTTAGGAGGTTCAAATGGTTTACCTAGACAATGTAGGGGGCACAAGAGCAATGAGTAGGACATAAATCTTTGTTTTGAGTGTGTCTTCCTCTTGAGAAGTTTTCAAATTATGGTGCATTGGTTTCTTCCTATTTCTTAATAAGCAAATTGTAAGTCATTTGTTCATAAATACTAATTGTCAAAATGTTTAAATGCTATTTGGAAATTCAGTTGAGAAACCCTCACATTGAAACTACTATATACTCTATCAAGTCAACTGGCTTGAATAATGTCATATATGAAATTTGGAAAGTTTGTGTATGTGTTGGTCAATGTTTGAAAAATTAGACTCGAACTAATATTATTTCAATGACTCGATTTACCAAAAAATATATACGACTCCAAACCATTGAAATATAATGTGAAAAACTCTGCTCATGGCACATACATATACCATGTAAGGCTGAATATATCAAAAAAATTTGGCACTGAGTCCAATATATATCAACAACAATGAGACTCTAAATGGCCTCCATAAGCTTTAAAGTTTGAAAATCATGCTACAACCATCTCCTTTCCTAGTCTTGTCTTCTTCAAATTTTTGCAAGATGGTTTTACAATTCAAATCTAATATGTCCAATCTCCTCTAATAGGGCCATGCATGGGAAACTTGGCCTCTTATACTATTGAAGTGTTCGTTAAATCTATAAATTCCCACTCCCCCCCGCCCTGCCCACCTGCCCACCGCCCACCCCCCACCCCCTTTCTTAATGCATAGTATTTGCAATAAATTTTCACATCATCCAGATTAGCATGGATCCATGTAGGATCTTTGACTCTAAGGGTGTAAACCATGGTAAAATTCCAATCTACGGTTTGAAAGAGAACATTAGATTTCTGAAATCCAAGTAGCATAATTCTAGACCTGTGCAAATTAAAAAGTCTGAGTCAAATTCAAAACAGGGACATATTTCAGATGATTTGCATTTGTAATTTAAAGAGGCACATATTTGAATTTTGAAGAGAAGAAGATTAAAAACAGGGACAGATTTCAAAGCATATACATTTGCAATTTAAAGAGAGGGAAAACATGCCTGGAAATGAAAATAATGGGCAGTGGGCACAAGAATTTGGTCCACAACTCCTCCAAGCTTCAAGATACATTATAGCCTCTTGATTAAGCTGCCTAAATCCATTGCAAACAACCTCAAACAAATGCCAAACTAGCACCAAGCTCAAGCATCACATTGCTCTTCAAGATTTCAGCTCTGCTCCAAAACTTGAAATGCTCACAAATGCTCTGTGAGAAAGGTGTGAGACAAATAGAGGGGTGGGATATCTCTTTATAGAAATTTGATCAGTTTAATGCTTTGTTTTTTTGAGTTTTTTAATTGAATAGTGAACTTTTTTCTTGGATTCTGTATGGGGTCATCATGCATCTACTTGGCTGAGTAGGTCTTATTTGGTACCAAACTAGCCCATCGAGCCAAGTCGGACCAAGTTTTAGAACAATAGTGTTGGGCCCTTGTCCATTGTCTCGTAATATACTCAAAATAAAATAATACTAAGTATAGTTGGGTTGTTGTCCACTAAATATAATAGAAGAAAGACATTCCAGTGTTGTATATAGCTTGGCTACTAGCCACTAAATCCTATTCTATTAGAACAATAGAAATAAAATATATAAACTAAACCCTCATAGAGAGGGGGGCCTAAGATTCTTCATGTTATTCATTCACTTCAAGGAAATGGGATGGTGGATGTCTTCTCCAGCCTTGTGGTCTTCCCTTTGTCTCTCATCCCTAGATTTTGGAGCAAGCTTTGAACCTTGGAGGGCTTTCAACAAGTAGTATTCATCATTGAATTGTTGTAGCTTTCCTTTGATACAATTCAATAGGGGGTTCTTCTTTGAGGTTGATTCCATGTGACAGGTTATCATTTCTTTTGCATGCTATTATAGATCTATGGTCAAAGAGGGGTTGTTCTTCTTGTTTCTTGAAAACTCTGCATTGGGGATGATGTGAGACAAGTCCTTTTCTATATGCTTGTTGTTGGTAGCAACTTTTTGTCCATTAACCTGCTCCTCCAGTTTGCCAAGATTATGAACTGCGTTGTATTTGTGCTACTTATTGAAACCTTGTGCTATACATTGAGACTCACCTTTTTGCATTTGGTTCTAGTTCTTTCAACATAATCTTCTTGAATGCTTATCTTTAGTGATTTATATCCGTAAATTCTTTGGCCTAAACATATCTTTGAATCTATAATAAATAAAGCTTGTCAATATTTTCTTTTCAATTATTAAGTTATATGTATCATGTTTTATAAATGTTAAATTTAATATATTTATTATTTGATATATGTTATATTGAAAAATTATATGTAAGTTTTTTATATAGATATATTTGAATTTAATGGTGAATTTTATTGAAATTTTGTATGGGGTTATTTTTTTTTTTAATTTGATGTTCAAACATGAACACAAACCAGGTAACTATGATTCTGGGGAGATGTACAAGGTGAAGTGTGCTATTGATGATAGTGTTGACTACCCTTCCACATCTCTTCTCTGCTAGAGCTTTATGAGCCAAGCCTGTGGTATCATGGGTTTAGTGCAATAACATTAAACCTTAGTCGAAAGAGGCTTCAATCTACCTAGCCACTTTGACTTTACCAAAAAATCATTTTGGATCACTCAACCTGAGTAATTAGTGATCTTCTCATTCTATACATGCAAACCTTGAAGATGGGGTGTAACTCTTACAACAACATTGGGATTTCACCATTGTCTAATGCATGCTAATTTATGGAATCTATTTGATCAAAAATCATTTATATGAAAATATTGGTTGAGTATCATCCTTGGGATTTCACCATTTTCTGACGCATGGTATTGGGTGGAATCCCTCTGATCAAACATCATTTATATGCAGGTCTTGGTTGAGTTTTATTCTTGTGTCTCTAATGCATTCTGGAAAGGAAAGCAGGAGCCTAATGGCATGAATTCCACTGTCTTTCTATGGCATAAGGTTTGGAGTGTGGTTTACAACATTCTCTTGTGTGGATATATTCACATGACTGTTCTTGAATGTTTCAAAAATATGAGAAATAAACCAATATCCAAATTTAAAGACAAAAAATATCATTCAGCCAACAATGAAGCTTTCAAGACCTTGCCAAAATTTTAAAATACAACACCCTAGAGTCAAGGTAACGATAATGTGGATTCCTTTCAAAGATTGTTCGTTCAGAATGCCTATCTATATATGAATCTATGCATTTATGTTAGTTTAATACTAACAAAAAGATATAATGCTTAGAAGATCCATGATATTTAAGCAGATATGCGCTATGCAATATTTGATTGGCTTCAAGGAACTGCACAACAAATGTATTGATCAAGACAAACAAACAATGTTTTAGAAGTTGGAATTGGTATTGAAACTGGTCAAGGGTCAGACTGGACTAGAACCATCTAATAAACTAGTGACTCTAATAATTTATGAAGGATTTGGGTTGTGTGATTCTCTTAGAGCCCATCAATAGTCATTTATTGGAGTTTGAGCCCATACGCATCAGCAAGGGTATTATGTTCTATGCAATACATAGTAGTCTTCTACCCTTTCATTGTTCAATTTGATAAATGCTTGTAGGTAGCAAACCATGTGTACCAAGTTCGAATTTATAGGATTATCTGGTAGCCAACTGTCGGGCTCAACCCTTACAAGTGGTTTTTGAAAACAACTTTAGCATACCCTCAGAATTCATGGTAAGCTGACAATTGGCATGCTAGTTTGATATCTAAAATACGTGGATGACATGATAAGAATAATAGTGCAGCTTTGACGTTATGCATGGCTATTCATACTAATTGGTGTGGTTGCCCAAAGTGTCTATAGCAGAATTTGTAGCAACAACTTCACAAATTATTGGATCTCTTTTGACTTTGAGATCCATTCATCATAAAGAATACCATCTCTTTGCTAGAGACATTTCTTATATGGAGGAACAACAAGTTATTTGTCTTTCTAGTCTAGTACTTCTAACATTGATGTCCAAGGTGGAATTTTATACATTTATTGCATATATGGCTACTTATTTGGGAGAAGGAACACTTTTAGCGCACTAGGTCATGGTTTGGATCTATTCCATGTGCACCGTTTATGGAGAACCTTTCGCAAAAAAAATTCAATTATTCATGCCTAAATTGACTTCTAATGTTAACTATGACATAAGAAAGGCACAATAATTGCTTCACTCATTAATCCTCATTGGAACAACATTCGGCTTTTCATTTGTCTGTAGGTTCACAGGTCCCTGCTCAAAGGCTTAATTAATTCCTGATGTTGCAAAATACTCAACTTGGACAAGCATCACAAGGAAATTCCTCACCCCACAATCTTTCCATCCCTGACATATCAAGTAGAAACATTTGGCATGTGAAGGGTTAATTGTTGTAGGTGGAGTTGTGATTGAAACAAGACTGCAAGCTAAGGAATATTGGAGCAATAATATCAAATTAGATGTTTCCCAATATGAAATCTCTCACCTCTCAAAGAGTACAGCATGATGATATTGATCACTTTCGTAGTTCTCCTAAATAGAAGCTTGAATTCTGGATCATTGATTTTTGGTTGTAATGCATTACACCAAAGCCAGTTAAGTTCCCTTTTGCGCAATTGTTTTTCTTTGGAAAATGCTCAGTGTGCAAACTTGACTACAGTTAGTGCCAGTGGTGTCATGGAAGTAGGCACAAAAGGTGCTACTAAGATTGCAGTGGGAAATTTACAGTCTCCATTTCCATTCCCATTGGTGGCATGCCCAGAAAAGCACTAGTAATGCCCCATCTTTCATCTTCTAATTTGTAACAAACCAGTAGTGGTAGTCTTGTAGAAAATTTCATTAGCTCTAACATGCGATAGGCCAAATGGGAAGGTGTTTTGTTTGAAAATAATGGTGATGTTGGAGGATCATCTGATTATGGAAATAATGCATCTAATCATCTTTTTCTAATAACAGAAGCAACTTCTTGTGCCCCAAAATTTTAAGTGCCACCTTCACTCCTTCTAGTTACAACACAACCAAATTCTAATTCTATGGATCACTATAGTAACACTCCAAGTCTCATTTACTTATTTGATGATGACTAGAGCTATTGTAAAATATTTGTTGTTGATTACTTTTGCAGCTAATGCTAGAATGCCTCCAAATATTTTATGTAAATATACATTTTTGTGATTGCTTGCTAGAAAATACTATTTTTTAGATTAAGAAAGTAGATAGAGATGTTGGAATTCGAAATTGCTAACAAGTTCTATGTGAGGTAGCTACCAAAATTCTATATTCAGGTTTTATAGTTATTGGGAAAGTGTTGTTACAAACACATTGTCACTAGGAAATCGAATCATTTCAGTTTTTGTGGATTAATCAAACGAGGCACCTCAACTTTGATGTTGATGTTGGGAACGTGAGTGGATGTAGCACTAACAGGCTGTTAAGAAAGCTTATCCCTAGCCAACAGGGCTTGGTATTGTATGTGCAATCCCAAAGGCCTTATAAACAACAAAGACTACAAAGTTGTTGAAGGTATTTTAACTGGAATGGCCATTTAAAGTTCTATAAGTTGAAAAGATATTTTCCCTACATATTGAGACTCCAAGTAGTACTAGATCTTATATTTAATGAAGAATTAGGGAGCATCATTACAAGGAACATTTAATTAGTAACTCTTGCATATGGAATGAAATAAGGCTTACTGTGTAAGAATGGGGATTGAATAATTGTACTCAAAGGAAGGAATAGATGAAGGAAAGCCTAGAATTGATTTTTTCTGTGTATACTAAAAAAATGCCTGCCAAAACCTCCTCACTTACATGGAATAAAACATCATTAAGCTCACTTTGATTTGCAAGTGATGAAACACTAATTGGTTTAGCTGTAGAGTCATCTAGAAGAGCCCTTGAAATGGCGAAAGTCAAGCCAAAGGATGATGACTTGGTTTTGATGTGTATGTCTACTCGAGATGATCTTTTTGGTGGTGATCCCTAAGTAAGTATCATATGATATTTATTTGATATATAGCTGAATAATTATCGTTAACTTTGCTATGACACTTTAATGTATTTGTACTCCATATTTTTTTGTTTTGCCATGTTTCTGCTTGGTTCAAATTGTTTGAGTTAATGTTTTCCATAATATGTGAGATGCTTGGACTAGAGATATTATGCTATATCGTTAGCATTTTTATGGAAATTTACTAGTTATAGCATCTATATCGTGATGGTATCATATTTTATAGATGTTATAGCAGTTAACATGGAGTTTAGATGCATTTCATTGAGTGGAAACAATTATTTTTTATCATGTATAGATTGGTTTGGTTAGCAATTGCGTTTGTCTAGGTTAATCTCAATTCAAAGGTGTTGGATTTTGAAATTATACAATTCAAAATTTTGTTGATATCAAAAATCCTCATATTGTTGTGTTTTTGGTTTTGAGATGATGTTTGTAGCCAACATTTGGGCTTTGTTGTGACAATTTTTGTGTATAATTTGATATAAGGGTATGCATTTAAAGTTTAAACTCATTACCTTTGTTGCATTGATTAAAATAGAAGAATCTGACTAACCTAAAAATGAACTGTAGTGACATTGAAGTTAAATGTGAAGTTCTGCATGCATTTATTTGTTAACTTGTTAATGTTAGTTTCTGTTGTAGGGAATCACTTTGATGTTGGGTTGTTTTGTTATAATTACCATTTCAATGGCTAGAAATGTGTCTTGAATTCATGTAAGTGTTTCCTTGGGGTGTGTTGAAAATCCTTGGAAATAGGCACATGGGGGAGCAGGTAAATGCAGATTTGATCAAGCTTATTCTTAAAGGAATAGAAAGGGATATGGTGAGAAACTGGAGGCCAATCATTTTACTTAATGTTTTGTACAATGTCAAGGTTTGAGAAGGTTTGATCTATCATCATGTTCAAGGTTTGTTCTCAATGTCTATTCTACCCTTATGTGCTATGATGTTGGTCACTTCACTAACACTGACACCCCTTTATTCACTGTTGATATGGACATGTGGATGTTGCTTACAAAAATATTATTATGAATTGTGATGTTCTCATGCTGAGATGGTATTCAAAATTATCAATAGTCAATGGTGGTTTTGACTTATCAAATTATCAGTGATAATACATGGATGGCTAATAGTAACATGCATTAGAATTTTCTTTTTTTGGTTTTGGTTATAAACTTGTAGTTTTACTCTTGTCATTCCTGAATGGTTTTGATTATTGACTATTTTTTTTTAATTGTCTCTCTTTATATATATTACAAAATATTTTTGTACTTGCCATTTTCCTACTATATCTGGATCCCAGTTTTTCAAAAAATTGGCAAATCTGTGTCCAAATCCCTATCTGTATCCTACTGAACTTAGATTTTAATTTATCTTTGCATCATGTCACCATCTAGCCATGCACTCCCAAGCAACTTCCTCCATTTGTTATCAATGGTGGGCTAAGAGCTAAGGGTGTTGTTGCCCGTTGGATACAAATATTGAGTCAACTCTTTGCCTGTTAGGATTGTGTTCTTTGTGCCATAATCACCCTCATGTTTTGCATGGATTGGGATTCTAAAGGTATCCCTAGCAGGATGAGTAGTGGAGTCTTCAGAACTATGGTTTTCATTATCATGTTCACTTCCATTTCTTCCTATTTCTTCTTGCATATTTTGCCTCATGTTATAGCTTTCAATAGCAGCTTGGATGTTAAATTATAATTTCGCTGTTGAATTTTTCCCTAGTATATTTTCTAGGTGTTGTTTCGACTCTCAATTTATGTATAACCACTACCCCACCAATTCCATGGGACAATAGTTGCATACCATTTTATCCCCAACTATTTGGCAATGGTTCCATGTAGGATCCTTTTTGTGTTTGGGAGCCATGTCATTTTTTCTACCACATAAATAATTTGCAAATAAAGCCTTACATTTAATTTCTAGATTTTTTAATAAACTCTCTTAAGAGAAATAGGGTTTGAATAATATTTGTAAATATATTTACAAGTTCCAAGTCTTCACTATGAATCAGTTACAGGAATAGATCTAAATCAATTATAGGAACAGATTGAATCAACATCTGGAATCAACAAAAGAGTAGCTCCAAAAACCAAACATTATGATTACCATGGTCCTGGTATTATTGTAATGTCACAAATTTTACCCCGAAACGATATTATTGCCTATAAAATGTATAGTGTTTTCATTCTCAAAAATAGCATGAGAATATTGTAAATATATCGATATTATCATGAGATGCATGAAATTATTTTCCCTACTCATCGATGGAGGGGCATAAAGTCAATTATTTGTGTCTTTGAATAATTTTGTATTTTTTAAATTAGCCTATATTTTGTGATATTTTCTTGATGTTGTCAATATTTTCTTTCACTGATTCTTGGTGATATTTTTGCTGACATGATGTTTACAACATTACCAAAAACACAAGAAGCACCCCAATCAAATCTTCAAATCAATACTCCAAGTCTTAATCCAAATTAGGTTTAATAATAGATCCAAGAAACTCCCCAATCAAATAATGAGTGCTCCAAATCATCGGATGAAACTCATTGAATAAAACTGAGAAGCACTATGAATCAACGCAAGAATATTGTTGAATCAATGCTCTTTACTGCTCAAATGATCAATGAGAAGGATGTGAAGAAAATATAGGGGGAATGATTAAATAGATGGGAAATGAGGTTTATGGCAGTTTTGGGATTTTTTGTTGGATTATTTTTTCCTTTTTATGGGGTTGGGGATATAATGCTACAAAATTGGTCAAACTGTCCAGTTTGATCGGTTTTTTCCTGGACTAGAAGTTTTGGGAACTAATCAATTCTCGTTTCATGGGTGTGTTCTCACTGGAAATGATCAAAGCAATACTAGAACTAGTTGCTTCTAGTTTGGATTGTCCATTTTCAAATTTCAACAACATTGAGCCGAACATGGATCTAAAGATGTTAACTACAAGTTGATGATAAAATGGTTGACATTATCCTTTTCTATTCTTGCGTTCCCCCCCCCCCCCCAAAAAAAAAAAGAAAAAGAAAATATCATACCCACTGTTCTGGTTTTTGGGGAGTAAGGAAATGTCCCTTTATGCGATGGATTTCATTGGGGATGAAGGGACTTGTTGGCCATACCTGAGACATTCCTGGAAAATTTCAGGGACGTTCTTGTATATAATTTCTCTTATATAGGGTAGGTCTTGTATATAATTTCTCTTATCAAAATTCTTTTGCTACATGCAGAGGAATCTGTACATGTTGTGAAAATTTCTGACTTAAAGCATATGATTGTTATCCTAGTTTAGTCTGTTGCTTCTCACAAATAGTTTGTATTGCCTTGTGAAAATCCTTTTTCTTTCTGAATGAACTTGTGCCTCCTGTTTGCAAATCTATGAGTCAAAGATGATCATTCTATCATATTTTAGTATGTTATTCCTTGCAATTAGTTTATAGTGCCTTGTCATAATATATGCAAAGCATCCTTATTTTCCACAAGCTAAGCATCCCTATTTTCCTTATTTTATTAGCTTGCTTCTTAGTGACTGAAGAGACTTTTTTATAACAACATCACTGTCAATATCCTCTATCCTTTTGGAGCATACCTATATTTACCATTTAGCCACCTATTCATGAATTTGTTTGAGTTGAGTCTCACAGCAGTTCAAAATCTGATCAAAAAATCATTAAGGAAATAACCTATAAGACGTATAGAAAAGAAGCTTGTAATTATTTTTTCATTCCCTAAGGAGACTTTGTTGTCCCTTTTTTAAAGTTGAATTTTTTCTTGGACAGTGAAACCCTCATAGCTGAGAGTTGCCACTTGCCAGCATATCCAAAGAGGTTTTCAATACCTTTGCAGATCAAATAGGGCATGTCTATATCACCATATATAAAATTCTATAAAATTTATAGAATTTTATATATGGTGATCTAGACATGCCCTATTTGATCTACAAAGGTATTGAAAACCTCTTTGCATATTGCATAAATATAAAAAATTACAAATGGTTGAAACAATTGATAGTAGATGGAGGTTGCAACACAGGCAAACTAGAAGCATACCATAACCAAGACGATAAAATGAGCATATTTTTCATATTACTAACTAGACTAACTGACAGAACATATGAAATATAATTTTTAAGCAGATTCTAGTTTAATCATTCAGCAGAATTTGATGGTCCTCTAACCCACATGTCCCATGGTCAGTAAACCACACTTCAGTCAATAGTTAGGTTTAATGTTTTGAATTTTCAACAAATGAGCTTCCTTCAATGTTGTGGGCCTTGTGATTGAGGCTACATTTGTTACCTATGCAAGCTAGCAACCAATTTCAAATGTATTTACATAGACATAATGAAAGAACTTCACTATAAGAGTTTCTCATTGGGATACATTTTGCAATCACTGGCATGATTTGGTGTCTTCAAAACTTGTTCTTGTGTGCATGTGTATTATGTTTTTAAAAAATTTCTAGTTCTTTGTTAGTAGTATTAGCTTCTCACATATGTAATAAAATGGTACCACAAATTATTCCATCTATATCGATAATTATGTTGGTATATGAACGTCTTTCTGCAACTACATTCCTATTGGGCTTGAATGAAAATTGCATGAGGTAGCCATCACAAAGTGGCTTGCCTCATGATATCCAAATGAAAAGTAATTGATATTAATGATTGTACATGTGTTGATTTTATGGAAATATATAATTGTTCCAGTTTTTAAATGGGATCCAATGAAGGGTCTATTAAATATTTTGTTTTCAACTCTCAAAAGTTCCATTTTTTTTGGATTTCATGTTATTGTGAGGATTAAGTTTTTTCATGCTGACAACCTATGTCTTTAGGACATAACCATTTTTCCGCTTAACCATATTAAATTGGTATTTTTTGTGTCAATTTGTATAATTTTAACAAATACAGTTTACTACATGTATATTTTAGATATTTTTGTGTAAAGTTTTGCATTAATTATTCATACTCATGATTCTATGTTAGAAAAAAAAATGCAATTTTGATATCAGGTGCAAAGTGAGGTGGGTTGTATAAAAGCCCTGGCTTTCGACATTACAACTTCCTGTAATGGCTTTGTGTTGGGTCTTGTAACAAGTACATGTTTCCTAAAAGGTGAGTTGTGTCTATTTTGATTGCTGATAAATGCAATTTTCTTTTGTATAATTCATTTACTTATGATTAGTATTCTTGGAACAATGACAGGTGGTGGATTTAAAAATGTTTTGTTTATTGGAGTAGATGCTCTTTCTAGATATGTTTATTGGACAGATTGGAGATCTTGCGTTCTTTTTGGGGATGGAGCTGGTGTTGTGCCATTACAGGTAGACATCCAATTTTAGCCTTGCAAATTAAATTACCTTTACAAAAGTCTCACTGCTTTGACTACCGTAGCTCCCATATTTATTAATCCCTTTCTGTTGTTAAACATGATTTTATACCTTTCTATTTATATGTAAACTCAAAACTTCTTAAGTATTTGACATATCCTTTCAAGTGTTGGTATTTTTACTTTGTTGTCACTATAATCTTATACACTAGAATACATAATTAGATGCTATATTGATTAGCTCATTGTGGTTGTCACAGTAACTGTTAGGGATGAAACATCAACCATTTTTAAATAATGGCTACTTGCATAGCTTGCACAACTTGCATGATGACAAACTTATAGTTTTCAAAGCTCTTTTCTAAATCTTTTTTCTTGACAAATTTGTCTTTTTACTTTAGGTACTGTAGAGTGCTACTGTGTGACATATGCTATGATATAATTGCCTGGATAAATAGACAGAAGTGTTGTACAATAATTCTTTTTTAAATCTAAAGAAACATTGTTTCCATATACAAAGTTTATTAATTAAGAACATCTTTTAGACTTCTTTTCTAAGTTATGATTATATTTCGGTAAGGGATTTTGTGTATGCTAATATTGTGTTGTCTCTTTGGTTTTTGTCAGGTAAGAATGGTTAATAAGGAATGTGTTCTTGAGCAGTAGACACACATCTTATTCTACTATTGACATGAAACTCCATGGTTTTCAGGCATGGCAACAAAAACGCAGATGTAAGTGGGATAGCCAAAGTCCGTGTTAGATGAATTTAATACTAGTGATGATTTTGATTCCTTGTTAGATAGAGAATGCCACGAGTCAAATTCAAATAAACAGAAGCAACTCAAGAATGAAGGTGAAGCTATTGCTTTATGTCCAAGTCAATTTCTTTTATTTGTTGGTTGTTGTCATGTTTTGAGTGCAGACTTGTGAAATTCCAAATTGTATGTTGGTTTATGTAAAGGGGATATATATATATATATATATATATATATATATATATATATATATATATATATATCTATATATATTATCATATGTCGTTCATGGTTTCCGGAGATCCGTGTTACATTTGCACAGAAGTTTAGATATCATTTAGATATTTAAACACCAAACAACAACAACATTGAGATTTTTCTTTCACTCAACCTATAACATATTGCATCTGTCTTCATCAATGTTCTTCTTCCATATGCTATCCACTTATGACATTTCCTTTGCAATATTTGGTGCATTTGCTAGTTATAGGTCATTTATAGATTATAAATGTCTTTAGAGTTTCACTTCTAATTGAGTATTCAACTGAACATATTGATTCTCTTATACATAATTATTTTTCCCTCCACCCACTTTTCATAACTTCCATAACCATTAGGTAGGGACCTGCAACTTTGATGTTGCTTTGCTTGTTTAGTAAAATATTTCCGAGACTTTAATTTATTAAAAGTTGTAGAATTTACAATTTATGAAGTTTTAAGGTCTAATTTTTTAAAGGGTGCTAGCTCAATGGAAGAGCACCTGCTTTACAAGAAGGAGGTTGGTGGTTCGATTCCATCATGCCCTGACATCCATATGGAATGACGACAATCAATTTTTGGTGACAGAGGCTCTTTTGACCATCACCAATGAGCTTTGGTGACATTTTTTGACCCTCACCAAAATATGAAATGGTGACGGTCAACGAACACCACCATATATATGCATCAATAGTGACGACCCTCAAAGTTTTGTAACCATAAATCATTGTTGTTGATATGAAATGGTGATGGTCATTGTTTGTCATTATAATCATTATTCACGATGGACCTTGAATGTCACCACAACACCTATACTTTTGACAATGTGGATTTTGGTGATGGTCAACGAACGTCACCATATATATGCACCAATAATGACGGCCATGAAAGATACATCATAATAAATCGTTGTTCATATGAAATGGTTACAGTCATTATCTGTCATTATAATCAATATTCATGACATACCTTGAATTTCACCATAACACCTATACTTTTGACAACGCCACTTTTGATGACGGAGGATATGGTCCATCACCATTGTTCATATGAAATGGTGATGGTCGTTATCCATCATTATAAATCATTATTGGTGACAGACTTTGAATGTCACTACAACACCTATATTTTTGGCAATGCCACCTTTGGTGACATTCAATTTTTGGTGATGGAGGCTATGGTCCGTCACCATTACTCATATGAAATGGTGACAGTCACTATTTGTCATTATAAATCATTATTGGTGACAGAATTTGAATGTCACTACAACACCTATACTTTTGGCGACACTACCTTTGGTGATGTTCAGTTTTTGGTGACAGAGGCTATGGTCCGTCACCATTTCTCATATGAAATGGTGACGGTCACCATCCATCATTATAAATCATTATTGGTGATAGACTTTGAATGTCACTACAACACCTATACTTTTGGTGACGTTTAGTTTTTAGTGACGAAGGCTCTTTTGACCGTCACCAGTGAGCATATGGTGACATTTTTCGCCCCTCGCCAATGTCCTTTTTTCTTGTAGTGAGTATTTGCTCCAATATTCCTTGGAATATTTCTTGAAATTTGTGCCCAAGTGGGGTGCGGTTCAACTCCGAGTTCTACAAGCAATAGGCGTCGGGTTCCATCTTCCATGCTCTCCCCCGCCCATCGTATTGGTTTGGTTTAATTACATTTTGGATGGTGTATATTACAAAGCCTGCTGACAGGAACAACATTTATTGTGGTAACATTAAGGCTTTTGGCCCAGGGGTTGCTAGTTCAAACCCCAGACCTGCCCACCAGTGAGTATAATTTTTATATATAAACAAAACAACTTCCTGTCGGGCCTTCACCACCAACAATCTCTCCTATAGTTTAATCATATGTCATATATATCTACGTATCCATAATGTGTAATGAGCGCCAACCCATCCAGATCCAACTAGTGGGATTTAATTGTCTGTTGGTTGATGCCTGAATTTTTTATTTTACTTTTTAATTCAATTTGGCCACAACGACATTTTTTTCAGCCAATGATTTTGGGGGTTACTGGACATTTTAAATAGGCGAAAATTTGGTCACCACCGATGGATGGAAAGGTTAAATTTGTCGCCTCCTTAGTAGAATCTAGCGATGTTGCCTATGATGCCATGTGTCACTCTCTGATTGGTTTGTATGACTGACTGGGATGCTGATCAGGCTACTGACATCATTCTAACTTCAGCTGCCACATGTCACATTCTGGTTGGCTCTTCTCCATCTGTATGGCCACATCACTTGCTAATGTCATCATTTGTATAAATGATATCAACATATGTACTACTGATGTTACCATGCCAAGTGTCCCTATGGATCCTGCCTGTAAAATTTTTAGTTGTTTTAGAAAAACTTCAACAGGCCATAACTTCTTCATACGATGTCAGATTGAGGTGTCATTCACGCCATTGGATTCAAAATGACAAGCTCTTCGATTTAAAACTAGCTTCGTTGAATTTCAAGGACCTTGAAAATTTTGTTTTTTAGGATCCTCTTGGCTCATTCCTCCCCACTAATGAGCTTTTGGGCCACCAAAAGCTTTATCAGTCAATTGGCAAGTGAGGGAGTTTCTCCCTCACTTTCTCCTTTTCAATCCAATGGACCTTACTTGGATCAATTCCCTTGAAAGCAATACGAAGGTATTCCATGTCTCCTCATAGTGAAGTTCTAGTTCTCCTGTCAAGAATGATATCTTTGAGTAGATTGTCCAAATATTCAGGTGAAAAATCATCCACTATGGGAACCTGTCCAATCTCTTCCGTATCCATGATAAAAGGAGGCTCAAAAAGCTTCAAGTTTTCAATGTTCACAACTAAGTACATCTGCATGTATGCTGGCAAATCGAGATGAAAATAATTGTCTCCAATCTTCTCTAATATGGTGAATGGGCCATATTAGATTGGTCTCAACTTATTTCCTTTCCATTTCATTATGACTTTGCTAATGTCGAGCCACACCCTATGTGCAAACTGGAATTGATGATCAACACGATGCTTTTCATGTCGAGACTTGTATTGAGCTTGAATTTTCTCCAATTGCTCCTTCATTTCTTGGTGAACCATTGGAATTCGCAAGTTAAACTTCCTTGCCTTGTCCCTGCCATTTGGCTCACTTGAATATTCATCTCTCCCAAAGACCAAGTCTAAGGGATCCTTTGGAAAATATCCAAAGCATATCTTGAATGGTGAGCTCAGAGTGGATGAACGTATAGCCATGTTGTATGCATGTGTTACAGATAATGTAGATCAAAGAGCTTCTCCATCTCTAGTATTCATGTTTCTATATCATTACTATCAAACTTCCTCATATCAATATTTGGAATGTGGTGGGTCATATACCCAATTGGAGTGTCTAAAGTCATATTTCATATTCATTTTTTCCTCATCATGACTTTCATGGAGTACCTTGTCACCACTAGGAAACCTTTCTTGCACTAACTTGGTTAACCCTTCCAACTTGACATTCTTTGCATCCATGTCTACTTTAAAAACTCCCATGTGTACTTTTAAACCATCCTTCAAACCTTCCATGTTTTCTTGTAAACCATCCAATTCATTTTTTGTTTCTCTTTGTGAGAGAGAAATTTGTTAGTCCCGTAATTTTGATAAATCATGTTGCATTCCTTCCTCTTGTTCATCCGTTATAGTAAAGATTTATGTTAGATTATTAGGCGTATCCATTTTTTTGGCAAGACATATTTCAAAAAAAATCATATAGATGCTTCACTATGCCCTTTGAATCACTTCAACATGCTTTTTCAAACAAAAGTTATTGCAAATTTAAACAAATACACACATTTTTTCTTGTTTTTTAGAGCTTGATATTGAAAATATTGTATCTCTGTAATTTCAACCTCCCAAGGACTAAACTTGCATCCTATTGTATCCCTTTATGTCTTCTTTCCAACCTCACCATTTTTATCGAGATTGGATTCTTTAAGATAAATTTATGCCAATTATCCCACGATGGCTTGATTATGGATTGGTTCAGTAGATCAAACTTGTACGGGATGCCACATGTCACTGTTTCAACTTACAGCCCTAAAAATCACACCCAAGAAACTACAATCTATGTAGTTTCGTTCAATTTTTACAAAATTTAATTTTTATGCTTGAAGAGAAAGTTATGATTGTTTTCCCTTGAACACTTGTCTGAGACTGAATTACCGAGCATGCAGAAATCATAACTTCCTCAGAACATATCTCCGAGAATATATTGAACCAAGGTCTGAAATTTCATCCAAATGTTCATCAAGATTTTTCCTCTACGTGATATCATTTTCATCTTCTGAAACCTCACAAAAAATAAATTAAGCAAAAATTCTAGGATGTCTTGTTTGAAGCAGTGAAACCTTATGATCTAGAGCTTTGATACCAAATGTTATGTAACCCGATCATAAAATAGAATAAAAGATAGATCAAAGAATTTAAAATAAGTTTCCTTGAGGGGGAAACCTATTTTTACATCACATAAATTAATAGTTCTTGGATGATTCAAATGACAAGACCTCCTTTCTACATATAGGAATTTAAAGGGTCAAAATATAATTACGGCCTAAATAACAATAATAATATAAAATCTCAACAATAACAATAGTGGGTTTCTATAGGGCACAAGAATAACAATAGGGGGCTACACTAGCATTATAGGTACCTAACATAATGTTATAACAAAACCTATTTATAGATTAAAAATCTCCCTAGTAAAAAGTGGTGAATCTCCATGGTTAATAATCTCTCTCCCTCTCTCTCTCTCTCTCTCTCACACACACACACACACACACACACACACACACATATATATCTTATTTTTATAATTAATGATAATAATAATAATTTAAAACAAAGTTATAAGTTAGCTAATTTTTATGACTTTTTAATTTTAATAATGTGAAATGTATCATGAAGTGTTTTGATAGGTTAGTATGTATTGATGCCTATGGACTTTTATCAACCATTTAATTCATATGATTGTGCTATTATTATGTCATATATAGATTATAAATTCTAAATCAACTAACATTATACATTTAACCACAAAATACTTAATAATGTACACGGAAATGTATCATGTAAGTTCATATTGAGGGATATATATTAAGGAAAAAATGACATAATAGATTCGGAAATATATACGGGGTAAAGGATTTTCATATTGGCAGGTATAAAAAATGGAGCTCAGAGTTAATGAAAAAATATAAAGGGGTATAAAAGATGTTAATGAAAAATGCATACCTAGAATATCTACTGAAAGTAGGGGTTTTTTAAATTGGGAAGGTGTTGGTTTTTTAAATTGGGTTGGTATTGGTAGGGGTTAAATAATGTTCATTTTAGAGATATTTTCTAATATGTAGTCAAATTAAGGGTATTCTTTAATATTCCATGAACACACGTGATATGTCAGATGTCCATTGAGTGAAGCCCCCACGAAAAGTATGTAATTGAATGCAAAGAAGTGATCTCCAATGACTGCAACTCCAATAATATACATCCTCAAAAACAAAAATTATGAATATGAACCTTTGTAGGGCAATAATGGGTTTGCAATTTCTTTATATGGTAACATGTGATTAAATTTCCTGAATATTTAGTTAAAAAATATTTATTTAACTTTTAAGATTATTGCGAGTGGATTGAGCCTTCCTCCCAAAACAAAAGAACAATTATCAAACAAGAATTTGCAAACAGAAGAATTGTGGTTAAAGAGGGAAACATTATTTTTCATTGGGGTTTCGTCCTTAAGAAAATTTTAACCTTTTTGAAGATTGCAGGCTTATCACAAGAAGCAACAATGAGGGTGATCAAGGGAAATGACATAAAATATAGAATCTCTAACACTGGCCCAAAATCACTCTTTTTCTGTGGCTTCTATTGTGGAGAAAAAATTTGACATATGATGAGCTTCAAAGTCATGGATTTCAGGGCCCCTCAATCTATCTTCTATGTTTCTCCAATTCAGAGAATGTCAATTATTTTCTTAGTACATGTAGCTTCCTTGCTTCTATATGGGACCACCTTGCTAGGCTCTTTCAACAGACCCACAAAATACAAAATAATATGTCCTCTCCACTATATAATTATGGTGTGACTCCTCTTTTACTAATCCCATTGTCAACAGAGCATGACAACTCATCCCGAGATTCATCCTATGTGAGATTTGGAAGGAGAATAAAATAAAAAAATTTAATAATATCACGGCCTCCACAAACTTTATTTGGAAATCTATCCTAAATAAAATAAGGGAAACAATTTATTCTCTTCCTTGGTCCTCCAAAGATTGTGAATGGAATCAACTTGAAGAAGTCATTCTAACCAAAATGGCCCCCTTCCAATATTCCTTATGACATACTTCCTCTATTCCCAATTTCTTTCCTTTCAGTGATTCCTTTTGATCCCCCCGCCCCCCTCTCCATAGTACTTTATGAAACTTAACTTTAATGAGGCCTCGAAAGAAAATCTAGGCCAAGCTAGTTATGGTGGATTCTTTCCTAATGCAAATGGCAAGAATATACATGTTTATGGAGGTGCCATCAATATCAACACCAATATTGTTATTGAGATATGGGCACTAGAGTAGTGGCTCTGAGTTGTTATTTGCAGATAATTCCACAAGCTTGTTATTGAAGGAGATTCCAAGACTTTTATCACTATCTTCCACAAAATCCGATGTGGATAAGATCCTTCCAAAATATCTAAGAGCTGGATGTTATAAGCTCAAATAGGTAATAATTCAAAACTCCTAGCAAAAATCACACCTACCTCCTCTCTCATGTCTACAAAGAAGGCAACAAGCTCGCTGAATAGCTAGTCATTTTCAATCTCAGCATAACAACTCACCCCTTTACTTGGATTGGAGTGAGGACATTCTAGAATCCATTCGAACTCATTGTTAATATATGGATACGAAGGACCTTATCTCCCTCTCCCCCCCATGCACCCCTTGATTTAATGGTAGCTTACATGAAAAGGGATTACAACTCCCACTATACTCATGTCATGTCCCTTCTAAAACACATCTGTAACAAGGTGTTTTCACACATTCTTACACAATTTGGGCTAAGGGAAAGAACCCAACATTTTCGACTTAGGGGCTTATGAGGAAATTCGACTTATTTTGATTGCTAGTGGAAGGTGGGGGCCACCCATGTGGGAATTTGAATTGGGCCATTTGAATGGCTTGGAGGGAATTCGAAGTGCTAGATGGAGAGGCCCACATGAGGCAAGGAAGACCCACAAAGATAAAAGGAGGAGGGAGCTCTCATTTGGATTCATTCTTACACCTTGCAATCAAAATTACTTGATTATTCGCTTTGTTGTTTAGCTGAGTCAACTGGCTATTTAGACACGAATCTCTCAAATGGGAGATTCAACCTCTACTTCGAGGGACCATCTGTGCCCACCCTAGAGAGGCAGTTCCATAAGTATTTCAAGAGTTCCGGGAGTGTGTTACAGCACTGCCATTCAACCACAATAGGGAGTGCGTATTTCTGGCTAGCTGGAGAATACACAAGGGAAGTTTAGAGCTATCAGTGATCAAGGATTTTTCAGGAGAGTTAGAGGATTAGGTGAGAAACAAAGGGCCAGCCTTTCTTGTGAGTTTTGGAGATAGTAGAACCAGCATCCCAACAATTCGAATTACTGGGGACAACACAAAGGGCCAATCCAGCAATTTCGTGGAGCTGAGTAGGTGCGATAGGCCGGAATCCCATCCAGGAAGTGAGGGTATTGATAGTAGAGGTTAGTACAACACTTTGCGTCCATTTCTGGGAGGATTTATAGGCAGATTCTAGCAGGCCAAGTTTTGCAGTTGCTGTTGAAGCTGGGCTCCAAGGGGGTTGAATTTCAAAAGTCTAAATTAGCCAAATTCCTTTGTGGGTTTTTATGGGTTTTCTAAGGAGAGTCCATGGTTAAAGTTTCAAAATTTTCCGGATGATATTCAAGCCTAGAATCTTAATTCTTATAATAGGGTGAATTGCTAGTTAACTCGGGAATTCACACCATTTTGTGGGTTCAACTTTGGCTCAGAGATAGGCCAAACCTTTTCTGTGTTTTTGTGGGTTTTGGTCAAGGAGCTTGAGATTAAATTTGTAGCATTTTCTGAGCATCGGAGGTGGAATTTCTTGCAGTCCCTTTCCAGCTAGTAGTGTAGTTTTCCAAGCATCGCAGAGCATTAGAGGAGCAATCATTTCCAACATTTGAGATCATTGTATTATCACCTGGGTTTTGTCACGCTTGCCATTGAGGCAAGCCCAGGTTCATTCCTCCATACTATTGTACTTGCTCCATTGATTAATAAAATGGCTTAGCTAGTTATTACTTTTGGAGTTTTATGAGCATTCACTGATTGTTTAAAATTTATGCGTTGTAAATCATTTTTTCTTTGCATATCATTGTTTATTTAAGTTTAGAACATTATAGTGGTATCAAAGCATGATCTTGGCTCAGCTATGGGAAACTAGCCAAAATATCATAGACGCTTTGGGTATGAGTGCATAGTGACGGGTGAAATTGGAGACAAACCCATGGCTTAATGGAAAACCAGTATGCATAAATTTTGGGGTAGAATTCATTGGGATGATGATAAGTTGAACTAGTTGAGGAGGGTGACAAAAAAAACCCATCCTCACCCTTATAACAGAGACATTAGAGGAGCAGGTCGTTGGGGTGTAACCATTGACATCATGTGGGGAAAGCGACTAGATCAGGGCACCAGATCTCCCGAAAAGGAGCAGGTAGGACAAAGATTGTTAGAGGGTGAGACTAAGGGGTGCTTTTTCTAGTGGAGACCTGGCTTCAGATATCAGGAGCCTGAGGAGGAGGTTGAGCATGATGTTGGGAGCCCACAGGATGGTGAGGAGAACATCGATATAACCGGTGTGGCACAGGAGTAACTTTTATTAGAGACCTCTTTGATAGCCTCAGTTGACACCTTGGTGGAGAGGATAGAGCCTACACATGTACATCCATTTGTTGAGGGGGTGCTACCCATGGATGAGATTCCAACAGTTGATGAGGTATCTGGAGCTGTGACCGAGTTTATAGGTGATAGATGCCCACAGAAATTCCACCAGTTTTAGGCCGAACTTCTAGCATTACAAAGGAAGGTCGTGCCAGTACATGAGGCTATTCTACAGCAGAATGAGGAACTGGAGGGCATGAAAGTAGCTTGTTTTGAGTTCGCGACCAAATTGACTCATGTTGGGGAGTGGTTGGATTCCCTACTGGTGCAGCTAGAGTGCACATTGGGTCATTAGAGAAACCCTCTTCAGGCATACATAGAAGGGCTTGGCAGAACTATTAGGTTACCTTGGCCCATTGGATAGAGAAAGACAAAGATACCTAGTCAGATTTCATGTATTGACCAGGATAGCGAGATGAGACGACCTGAGTTGCACAGGGTGCAACACATGCATGTTGGGGTTGTTCTATGTGAAAGATTCTATGCATTCGATACCTCTCTTGGCGTTAGATGTTGAGAGATTCTGAGTTGGTACCTGGTGGAGTGGATAATGGAGATGGTAGTGGACCCAGGTGGAACTCACCAGGAGTTTCTAGGCACTAGGGATGCTGGAAGCCTCGACTGGAATTGGGATCCAGAGGGACCACCTATCATTTTCCAAGTATACTGGTTGACTACGACCTAAAGAGTACAATTGACCTAGAATTCGAGCATGCACCTCCTCTAGGAGAGTTTTCGTCCACACCAGTGGCCAACTAGTTTTTGGGTAGATTCCTTGGGTTGCCTTGGTATGAAAATTGTACATGGGGTCTTATGATGATCAGCATACTCTAGTAGGAGTTTTTCAGAGGAGGTGACATTGGCAGGCCACTAGACATTGCCTTGTATGGGGTTGGGGATTCTTCGCATTTGTGTGAGGCACATAGGAGCAGAGGAGTAGTGCCATTGTTGCTGACACCTGTGGAGGTTCACTTCTTGGATCCCTTAGGGAGGAATTGAAGGGGATGTCCCCTCATCGAAGAGCATGGTGATGTAATAGTAGAGGTGATGGTATGGGTTGGATGCGGGCCGCCACATATGTACACAGCTTTGGGCCATCTCATTCAGGGATGGGTAGGAGCATATAGCATAGAGCAATGGTCTGTTGATGGGCATGGAGATGCATGTGAATGTATCGTAGTATTTTGGACTACGTTGTGGAGTGGGATTACCTCACACACATTGAGTACATGGGAGTGACAGGTATAGTGACACAGGCGGGATAAGACAGTACAGGATGGCATAGCCGTAGCCGAGGGTATCCAACAGTGTACATGGGTAGGCCGCGGTGTATAGTGGCATGTCAAGGAGTAGTGGGATGATCGGTGGTATGCAGGGGTGTATAATAATACACAACAAGGTCTTTGAGTGTTGCCTCTAGGGAGACCTTTGGACAAAATCACCGGGCATACTTATGGGCATAGTTCACCCAGGATCGATGGGGACACAGATGAGCAATACTTGATGGTATCTATAGGGACTCACATGCTTAACCATGTTCTACACCCCTCCCAGGCATAGTCGATTTTATTTTTGACTTCCTGCACTCTGGGCACGAGTAGCGGGGGATGAGGATCTCACTCGAGATATTTGAGTGACACTCAGTGCACTAGGGGGGAGACTTTCCAACAGTGGCATTCGATTGGTGCGTCAGTTGTCAGCCACAAGTTGGGGAATACGGTGATCGTTTGTAGGGGTGCCATATCATTCATCACCGAGACTACATCCAAGGAGCTAGTCCCGAGGGAGACATGTGTCACTCTTTTTTGACATAATATCGGGTCCAAGCATGAGCAGAGGATAGCAGTTATGATTGAGGTAGTCTCCTAGTATGTGTTTGGGCTCTAGACCTTATATTGGCACATTATTGAGAGGGCATATGGCAGACCCATGGGAGATGGTTAGAAGGGAAAAGAGGGATCCACATACCCTGAGTTGATTATGAGTATCAAATACCCATCTTTTGGTTGCATTCAGGGGGTAGCTCTTTGGCACACATGGCTTCCAGTGATCATCGGTACTACATAGTGGTAGGCACAGGGTAGATTAGCGTGCATCAGATTAGCCCACGATACATGGAGCCTATATAGTGATCACATGCAGGGACTAGAGATGAGGGCTAGATGGATTCCATCAGTTGACAGGGCTATGCCGCAGCGGGTCTAGCTATGGGATGTAGGGATTTAGTTGATTGATAGATCACTCGTGATGAGTGGAGTCATGGTCGAGAGTGATATAGTTCGCTCTTGGGATGACACATGGGGGTTCACAAAGGGTTTCATCATATGGGGAGGCAGACATTCTTTGTTGTTGTACAGGTTCAGAGTTAGATTTGCATGGGTAGGCATTGGTGCCATGGAGATGCTCAGGCAGGATGTGTCTCGCCTCTTTCAATATTCCACCATCGAGTTCCAAGAGAGGAGGATACTGACTACACACGATGGGGAGTATGACATAGTTAGAGTAGTGCAGCGTCAGCATGGTGGCACCACCTTGGGATTAGCAAGGAACTGGGGCATCACAACTCTTCATAGCTCAATAACCTTTAGGGATGCGATGGCTACTATAGGGGGAGATCATATAGATCTTCCATTGGGCTTTAGCGAGTCACTGATGGAGTAGGGGAGTTATGGTACTTTCACTTGGAAGGATAGTGAGTGGAGAGAGTGGAGCTTCATGTTGGACATGATTGCTTGGGATCCTGATATTGAAGGATTCTTTCATATCAGGAGAGTGTAGAGGTCAAGCATGATCCAGTGGCACATCTGGGACCCTAACACATTTTTTAGTGACACTGGGGAGCAACAGTTAGAGAGTATTTTTGGTCAGGAATTGCTTGAGGATAAGCGATTTTTGTTGCATTGGAGGAGCTTGTCAGATGAGGATAACACCTAGCAGGGTGAGCACATTTTGGAGCACCCAACTTTGAGGTTTCTTGAGGGAAAGCAACATTTTGGAAGGGAGGAATGTCATGTCCCTTCTCAAACACATTTTTAGCAAGGTGCTTCCACACATTTTTTCACAATTTTGGCTAAGGGAAAGAACCTAGAATTTTTTACTTAGGCACTTAGGAGGAAATTCGACTTAATTTTGTTGTTAGTGGAAGGTGGGGGCCACCCATGTGGGAATTAAAACTAGGCCATTCAAATGGCTTGGAGGGAATTCGAAGTGCTGGATGTTGGTATTATGGTACATGTGTTATCCTTGATGGCAATCCACTCATCGGTCAGTTCAGAATTGTTAAAGGGAAACTCACATTGTAATAGGTCAATTCAAAGGTAACAGAGTAATGGCATAGAAGAACAGGATGATGAAACAAAGGATTATAGATCAGAATCAAGTAATTGAAGAAAAAGAATGTTTTAAGTTGTATTAAGTTGTATACGCTGGTTCACCTAGTCCAAATAGCGTATACAAGCTGGTTCACAGAACAAAAGGCGCATATACGTATGCACACACTTTCATAAGAGGAAAAGTGCGTATGGGATGGAAAATTAAGGTTAATGAATACCAAGGATCCATACCATGGTAATAGCCCATGATATTGATTGGAATAACAATTACTTGATCACGTCCAAGAATACCACATGTTCTAAGTGTTGTTTTGTTCCAAGGTATTGAAAAAGGCTCTAAGTATATAAGGAGGAGAATATCAAAGCGCTAGTGTGCAAGTGGAAATATTTTTCATGAATACTTCTATCTGAAGTATATTTTATGTTGTAAGGGATATGGTTATGGTATGATCTGAAATATCTTGTGCACCTTTGATACAATGTTGGATCAGGATCATGAGACGTGAAATGACTTATCATTGTATGATCTGATAGTGGATGGGCCAGATTTGATTGATAACGAATGTTTTATCCTTTATATGTTATGATCTAGGTATGTCTGTAGTTTGGAATAGCTGCGAAGTTATAAGTTATTATTTGCATATCTATACGCTGGTTTGCCTTGGTGAAGGTGCATATACATGCTGGTTCGACACTTCCAAGTAGCATATGCAGAAGAAAAGCCTGTTGTTCAGAGATGAATGATCTATCTGAGCAGTGTTGTTGTTTTACTATTGTTTATAAATGATGTCTTTATTATATATGAAAGTAAAACTGATTGTATAAGGATATTGAGTCTTGTTGATTGATTGAGTGAGTGAGAAGGGTGATCTTTGCTGCTATCTATTTAGAACTCTGTAAATTGACAGTAGATCTTCAGAATGCCACTAATTGGTACAGTTTGTGGTTCAAAGGTTTTATGATTCAGTATCTTTAGAGGTATACATAGGTTGGGTTAAAGGAAGTAGTGTATACATGCAAGTTGGCTTCACTGAAGTAGCGTATACATTATGACATATGATTTTTGAGGTTGTAGTTGGTTTTGGTTGTTGATGCAGTGTTTTGGGTGTAGTGCTGTGTTCTGGTGATAGTGATCTGATTGTTCAGATTGATTGATTGTTGATAGATGCAGCTATATTTAATGATTATATTAAAATGGTGATTGATGTTATTGATGGGTGTAGTATGAAAATTTGATGAAACGTGGCCTCCATATTGTATTGTTGTGTACCAGGAGTATCTAATCTTAAAATTTATGAAACATGGTCCCTGGAGGAAGAGTGAAGGTAGTAGCCTTTTATAGGTCGACGCCTACGTACTGGTAAACATATCGGCCAGTACAAGAGCTAGGGGGTTGGAGCCCCCTTCTCGTAGAAGCTAGAAAATGAGTGAAGGTTGTAGCCTTCAGCAGGTAGATGCCTGCATATTGGAAAATTATGCACCAATACAAAAATTGTAAACACTTTTTATTATAATAAGATTGAATACTGAGACGACAATAGTGATGGTTTTTTCCCAGATTGGGTTTCCACCTAAAAAAATCCTGGTGCTCATGTGTGTTGCGTATGTGTGTTGATTTATTCTATTCTTACTGCATCTATTTACTGCTTAGTAAATGCATCACACTCTGATTTAAGACAATGAATTAGTTGTTTATCAAAGTTTATAATATATATGCTGGTTTCATTCTTTATAGGCACGAAAATACGCCAGTTGGTTTCAGGAAAATAGCATATACAGTTTGAAAAAGAAAGTCATTATTGTGAAAGATAAAATATTGATTCACCCCCCTCCTCCCCCCCCAACATTTTTCCCAACAATTGGTATCAGAGCAAGTCCTTCAAAAGATTCTTAATCGCTTGAAGGGATATCTCACAAGATGAGAAATCACGAAGGAATGGGATCGACAAAACCACAAATCTTCAATGAGAATAACCTAGCATATTGGAAGATAAGAACCAGAGCCTATCTTCAGTCACTTGGCTAACATTAGGGGATTTTTGAGGTCTAAAATGGGCCTCCTAAGGAAATTATAAAATAATAGTGGAAATAATAAAATAAGATTAGAATACATCATCAAATTTTAGAGGGAAAAAATAAAAAAAGTTTTTTCAACTCATATTTTCAACTTATCTCCCTATGGGTTTACTCATTTTTTGAGCCAAAACACTCGTTGGATGCACACTTTGATTCCTCATCCAGGGAGTACCCATGTTGCATACTTTCGATAGATCCTACTACACGAAAAATGAGAAATACATGAAAAATGTGATTACAATCACGTTTTTTCATGTATTTCTCACTTTTCGTGTAGTAGGGTCAATCAAAAGTATGTAACATGGGTACTCCTTGGATGAGGGTTCAAATTTTTCATCCAAAGAATACTCTCACTTGAAATTTGAGTAAAACCTTAGGGAGATAAGTTGAAAATACAAGTTCAAAAAGTAGTATTATTATTTTAATATTTTTTAATCTTTTTACTTTTTTACTCCAAAAATGGTGAATCATCCCCCATGGTTGACATCATCATCTTGAATCCTATTGGTTCATATAAATTTTAGTTTGGTTGTACATTTTTCTTAGGAGGCCCTTTTTAGACCTCAAAAACCCCCTAATGTGTTTGGGCAATTGTGGAAGGAGGATACCAATATCTAGCAGCAGTCCCCACAAATCCAATAGAAAAGAAAGCATATGAAAACAATGCCAAAGCCGTCAATGCATTATTGGGAAGTCTATCAGAATCAAAATTCGTCAAAGTCATGCAGCTCAACACAACCAAAGCAATATGGGACAAAATCATTCAGAGCTACGAAGGATACTCCCAAGTAAAACATGCTAAGCTCCAAATGCTCATAATTCAATATGAAACTCTCAAGATGCATAGTGATGAAAGTATTTCTAGTTACTTTTTACGAAGAGATGAGATTGTAAATTGTATGAAGAAACTAGGTGAATAAATAAAGGAGGCTACTTTAGTAGAGAAAATTTTGAGATCTCTATCTTCTAAATTTGAGTCAAAAGTATCAACTATTGAAGAGAAGCAGGATCTATAATCCATTATTGTTGTTCAACTTCATGGAATTTTAACTACCTTTGAAATGAGGAAAGGACGTCCATCAGATATCAGAGAATCCGCTTTCAAAGCCTTGACAAAGGGAAAAGAAAAGGAAGATATAAAGGAATCAAGATATATATCAGAAGAAGATGAGGTAAACTTTGTGAAGAAACTTCAACAGGGTTCCAGAAGATTCAGAGGTAAGCTTCCTTTCAAATTTTTTGCTTGTGGCAGAGTTGGTCATTATGCTGCTAAATGTCCTCATAAAGATAATCATGACAAAGGAAAGGATTCTGCAAAAGGTAATAGAAAATTGTTTGTTAATAGAAGAAGTTATTATACTCATGAAGATAGTGATGGCTTGTCTAATAGTGATGAAGATGAATCTAAACAAGATATTAAACTACTCATGGCTTATGAAAATGATGATTTTATGGATGCCTTAGAAGAGGAATATTTTTTTGAAGAAATCACTCAACTTAAAATATGTTTGGAAGAAAACAATATGGTCATAGAAAATTTGACACGTCAACTCACTAAAAGAGAAATCACAATGAAAAGCTAGAATGTGAAATAGTGGGTCTAAGAAAAGAACTTGAGAAGACAAAATCTTTGAATCTTAGATTTTCTAAAGAATCAGAAACATTATATGAAATCATCAAGGTTCAATGTTCTCCTCTAATAAATACTGGTCTTCAATACACTAGAGAAACATCCCAACTAGAAAAGTCTTCAGCCATTACTAGAAACTATCTTGATGCAACAAAAACCAGTGAACAATGCATTAATTCTTAGCAAAAGCCTAAAGGTACTCCCCAGGTAAACCATGCTCATTTTACTCCAAGGGTGAACATCAATAGAAGCACCAACCAAAAGGTGAAAAATACCAAAATATTTTATGATCATAGAAACTTCTTCTTTAATGGACAATGTTTTTCATGCCATAACTTTGGTCATAAGGCTTCTCAATGTGTTTCTTACAAAACTATCATGACTAGAGAAGCAAGAAAACAAAGGAACATGATAGGAATCAATAAAATCTCTTATAATAACTTTTCTCCTCTTGAAGATGAACTTTAATGTTCATTTTGCAATAACTTTGGTCATGAAGAATCTAAATGTAGGAGAAAAACTCGGCCAACAATTCAAAAGGAGCAAACATCATCAAATTCCAAGGTATGGAAAAGGAAGAAATTTCAGTTAGAAAGATATAGCATAACTCTGTTTACAGACGGACAAGAAAAATAGTGGTACATTGATAGCGGATGCTCTAAACGCATGGCAGGTGATAAAAATAAACTCCTTTCATACAAAGGTTTAGAAAAGGAAAAGAATGTCTCTTTTGGAAATGACACACCAACTATCATTAAAGGTAAAGGTTCTATTTATTTAAAAGAAAAGGTTAAAGTTGGAAATGTTATGTATGTTGATGTCTTAAAGCATAACTTGTTG
Organism: Pinus tabuliformis; assembly: GCA_031772625.1. Lineage (NCBI taxonomy): Eukaryota > Viridiplantae > Streptophyta > Pinopsida > Pinales > Pinaceae > Pinus > Pinus tabuliformis. The sequence goes on along the minus strand of CM062812.1, from coordinate 692,173,614 downwards.
AGTGTTAGTCAAATTTGTGATCAAGGAAATGAAGTGTTTCAATCAAAAGAGTGTTTGGTTTGTGAGATTGACACAGGAAAGACCATAATCAAAGGTACAAGAACTCCAAGAAATCTATATATACTAAAAGGAGGTCAAGAACAATGTTATCTAAGAAAAACAAAAGAGAACTGGTTATGGCATAGAAGATTGGGGCATCTAAGATTTTCTCAAATAAGAAAATCATGCAGGCTCAAGGCGGTTTGTGATCTTCTAGATATAATCATCCCAGAAAATACCATCTGCAAACCATGTCAATTCGGTAAGAAAACTAGAGTTCAATTCAATGCCAAAGAAGGATCAACAAGTAAGCCTCTTGAACTCATTCATATTGATTTTTGTGGGCCAACAAGGAAAAAGTCACCTCGTGGAGAAGAATACTACATTTTATTCATTGATGATTTTTCTAGAATGTGTTGGATTAGTTTACTAAAGCATAAAGATGAAGCATTTGAAAAGTTTAAAGTCTTCAAAGCTTTAGTTGAAAATGAATTAGATCTAAAAATCAAATGTATAAGATCTCATCAGGGAGGAGAATTCATATCAAATGATTTTTTGGAATTATGTGAACAACATGGAATAAAGAGACAGTTCTATGTTGCCAAAACTCCTCAACAAAATGTCATGGTGGAAAGAATGAATAGAACAGTTCAACAAATGGCTCGAGCTATTCTTGATGAGTCTGGAACTCTTGACACCTTCTAGGGTGAAGCTGCATATACTGCAGTAAATATTCTCAACAAAGTTAATGTACATGTAAATAGTGATCAAACTCCATATGAACTTTGGTATGGTAAGCCTCCTACTGTAAAACATTTCAGAGTTTTTGGAAGCAAATGTTTCATCAAAAAGACTGATGAAAAACTTGGTAAGTTTGAACCCAGAGCAGACGAAGGAATATTTCTTGGTTATTCATCTAGAAGTAAAGGATACAAATGTTATAATAAGAGACTTCGAAAAATTGTTGAATGCATTGATGTTGTAATCGATGAAGCATGCAAAAATCTGAAACATGTGACATCAACAAAGGAAGATGATAATGATGAAGACGGTGAATGCTTTCCCATATCAAATCGAAATGATATAGAGAAAGAAACCAATGAAGCATCAGAAGAAGATACACTTGACACGAAAAAGGTTCCATCAAGGTAGGTTCAAAAGAATCATCCAAAATCTCAAATTATAGGAGAAAAAGGGTCTGAAGTACAGATAAGAAGAACTATTGTAGGGACTTCTAGTTATCTAGCATTATTATCCTCCATAGAACCATAAAATGTCAATGAAGCTAGCAGAGATGAATGTTGGGTTAAGGCCATGGATGAAGAACTAGACCAAATTGAAAAGAATGATACTTTGGAATTAGTTCCTAAACCTCATGATAAAAATGTTATAGGAACAAAATGGATATTCAAGAATAAGTTGAATGAAAATGCAGAGGTTATTAGAAATAAAGAAAGGCTTGTTTGTAAAGGGTATGCTCAACTAGAAGGTATAGACTTTGAAGAAACTTTTTCACCTGTTGCTAGACTTGAAGACATAAGAATGTTTCTTGCTCTTTCAAGTTTTCAAAAACTGAAAGTGTATCAAATGTATGTAAAATATGCATTTCTTAATGGATATTTAGAAGAAGAAGTATATGTTGAACAATTAGAAGGATTCATTCTAGGAAATGATACAAATATTGTATGCAAAATCAAAAAGGCTTTATATGGATTGAAAAAAACTCCAAGGGCATGGTATTATCGGCTTGACAAATATCTTCAACAACAAGGGTTTCACAAAATGATCTACATACATCAACTTATATACAAAAATTGAAAATTATAAACTGCTAATTATTGTTGTTTATGTTGATGATATCATCTTTGGTAGTAATGAAGAATCTATGAGTCAAAACTTTGCTTCTGTTATGTAGCAAGAATTTGAAATGTCTTTACTTGGAGAAATAACTTATTTTTTTGGTCTACAAGTACAACAAACAAAAGATGGCATATTTCTTTCACAAACTAAATATCTCAAGTAGATTCCAAAGAAGTACAAAATGGAAGATTCAAAACCAGTATGTACTCCAATGGTAACAAGATGTAGTCTCAGTTCTAATGATGAATCTCCTACAGTGAATCAACCAGTGTACATATCTATGATTGGAAGTCTACTTTATCTAACAGGTACCAAACCGGATATCATGCATGCAATAGGAATTGTTGGAAGATTCCAAGCCAATCCAAAGGAATCATATCTTCAGGCTATAAAAAAAATATTCAAATATTTCCAAGGAACTAAAGACTTTAGTCTATGGTATCTTAAAGATACAAATCTCACTCTTCATGCATATACAGATGCAGATTGGGCTGGAAATGTTGATGACCAAAAAAACACTAGTGGAGGTGCATTCTATATGGGATCACGATTAATATCTTGGTTCAACAAGAAACAAAGTTTGATTGCCTTATCTACAGCTGAAGCAGAATATTTGGTTTCTTCATCTTGCTACACAACTAATTTGGATGATGCAAACATTACAAGATATTCAAATCACATGTTGTCTACCTATCTCCATTCTATGTGATAATATAAGTGTTATTAGTATTTCAAAAAATTCAGTCATGCACTCCAAGACCAAGAACATACCCATTAAGTACCACTTTCTACGAGAAAAAGTGCTTAAACAAAAGGTTAAATGGGAGTATGTTCCCTACAAAGAACATGTTGCTGATATATTTACCAAACCTCTTCCCAGAGAAGCATTTGAATATCTCAAACAAAATTTGGGAGTTGTTTCTGCCTCATTCTACTGTTAAAAACCATTTCAAAGGAATGTTTCCTATATGCGGGTTTCATGAAGCAGAGTCGTGTATATACGCGTGTTCCAGTGGCTACAATAGCATATGTGTTTTTCTGACATGGGTGTTCAGTCTGATATTGAAGGTAGTACAGGTTCAGGGGGAGCATTAGCCTTCAAAAACATTATGCATTGTTGGCATCATGGTTGTTGAATTCATCTATGGTCTCAGATATTCATATAACTTGTTGTAAAGGTCATGTAAAGACTTATGGTGTAATAATATATCTCTTTCTATCATAGTATATTATGAATGAATCCTTTTGAACATATGATGTAATTTGTACCCCCACTTGGTTGGGTGATTGATGTATGTATGAGTCATTGATGATAGGAAGGTCATACTCACATAGTTGAGTTATAGAGTCATGTTATTCTTTTGAAACATATTTCTACAGAATCTGCATGTGCTCAGGGGGAGCATGGACAATATAGTGCATCTCAACATGTACTAAGGGGAAGAAAATCTTGGTGTTGCTTGATATATCTAACATGTTCTACATCTTGAAGTAATCATCACCAATATGGTTGCCATCAAGTCCAAAGGGGGAGATTTTTGGCATTATGGTACATGTGTTGTCCTTGATGGCAACCCACTCACAAGTCAGTTCAGAATTGATAAAGGGAAACTCACATTGTAACAGGTCAATTCAGAGGTAACAAAGTAATGGCACAAAAGAATAGGATGATGGAACAAAGGATTATAGATCAGAATCAAGAAATTGAAGAAAAAGAATGTTTAAGTTGTATTAAGTTGTATATGCTGGTTCACCTAGTCCAAGTAGCATATACAAGCGGGTTCACAGAACAAAAGGCACGTATACGTATGCAAGCACTTTCACAAGAGGGAAAGCACGTATGAGATGAAAAATTAAGGTTAATGAATACCAAGGGTCCATACCATGGTAATAGCCCACAATATTGAGCAGAATGACGATTACTTGATCATGTCCAAGAATACCACAAGTTCTAAGTGTTGTTTTGGTACGAGGTATTGAAAAAGGCTCTAAGTATATAAGGAGGAGAAGATCAAAGGGCTACTATGCAAGTCGAAAGGTTTTTCATGAATGCTTCTATCTGAAGTATATTTTATGTTGTAATGGCCATGGTTATGGTATGCTCTAAAATATATTGTGCACCTTTTGATACAATGTTGGATCAAGAACATGAGACCTGAAATGACTTATCATTGTATGATCTGATAATGGATGGTCCAAATCTGATTGCTAACGTGTGTTTTATCCTTTATATGTTATGATCTAGATATGTCTGAAGTTTGGAATACCTGGAAGTTATAAGTTATTATTTGCATATCTATATGTTGGTTTTCCTAGGTGAAGGCGCGTATACACACTGGTTCAACACTTCCAAGTTGTATGTAGAAGAAAATATTGTTGTTCAGAGGTGACTAACTTATCTGATCAATGATCCTATTTTACTACTATTTGTCAATGATTTCTTCATTAGGTCTGAAAGTAAAAGTGATTGAATAAGGAGATTGAGTCTGGTTGATTGATTGATTGAGTGGGAAGGGTGATCTTTGCTGCTATCTGTTTAGAACTCTATAAATTGAGATTAGATCTTGAGAATGTCACTGATTGGTACAGTTTGTGGTTCATAGGTTTTATGATTCAATATCTTTAGAGGTATATGCAGGTTGGGTTAAAGGAAGTAGTGTATACATGCAAGTTGGCTTCACTAAAGTAGCGTATACATTCTAACATATGATTTTTGAGGTTGCAACTAGTTTTGGCTGTTGATGCAGTGTTCTGGGTTCAATTATGTGTTTTGGTGACAATGATTTGATTGTTCAGATTCACTGATTGTTGATAGATGCAGTTGTATTTGATGATTGTATTGCAATGGTGATTGATTTTATTGATGGGTGCAGTATGAAAATTTGATGAAATATGGCCTTCATATTGTATTATTGTGTACCAGGAGTATCTATTCTGAAAGTTTATGAAGCGTGGTCCCTGGAGGAAGAGTGAAGGTAATAGCCTTCTGTAGACTAGCACCTAATACTAGTAAACATATTAGCTAGTACAAGAGCTAGGGGGTTGGAGCTCTCTTCCAGTAGAAGCTAGAAAATGAGTGAAGGTTGTAGCATTCAGCAGATAAATCCTGCATACTGGAAAATTCTACACCAGTACAAAACTTGTAAACACTTTTTATTATAAGAAGATTGAAGACTGAGACGAAAATAATGGTGCTTTTTTCCCACATTGGGTTTCCGCCTGAAAAATCTTGGTGTTCATGTGTGTTTCTTATGTGTATTGATTTATTCTATTCTTACTGCTTAGTAAATGCATCACACTCTGATTTAAGACAATGAATTAGTTGTTTATCAATTTTATTATATATACGTTGGTTTCATTCTTTATAGGCGTGGACATACACTAGTTGGTTTCAATAAAATAGCTATACAGTTTGAAAAAGAAAATCATTCTTGTGAAAGATAAAATAATGACCCCCCCTCCCCTCAGCATTTTTCCCAACACTGGATGAAGGGGCTCACATGAGGCAAGGAAGACCCACAAAGATAAAAGGAGGAGGGAGCTCTAATTTGGATTCATTCTTACACCTTGCAATCAAAATTACTTGACTCTTCGCTCTGCTGTTTAACTGAGTCAACCGACTGTTTAGTTACGAATCTCTCAAGTGGGAGATTCAACTTCTACTTCAGGGGACCATCCATGCCTACCCTAGAGAGGCGGTTCCATAAGTATTTCAAGAGTTTTGGGAGTGTGTTACAACACTACCATTCAGCCACAACAAGGAATGTGTATTTCTGGCTAGCTGGAGAATACGTAGGGGAAGTTTGGAGCTATCAGTGATCAAGCATTTGTCAGGAGAGTTAGAGGATTGGGAGAGCAACAAAGGGCCAACCTTTCTTGTGAGTTTTGGAGCCAGTAGAACCAGCCTCCCAGCAGTTTGAATTACTGGACTTGGGGAGAACGCATAGGGCCAGTCCAACAATTTCATGTAGCTAAGGAGGAGGTGCCATAGGTCGGAAGCCCATCCGAGAAGTCAGGGGATTGATAGCAGAGGTCATCCCAACACTTTGGGTCCATTTCTGCGAGGATTTACAGGCAGATTCTAGCAGGCTGAGTTTTGCAGTTGTTGTTGACGCTGGGCTCCAAGGGGGTCGAATTTCAGAAGTCTAAACCAGCCAAATTTCTTCGTGGGTTTTTTTGGTTTTTATGAGAGGAGTTTGCGATTAAAGTTTCAGAATTTTCCAGATGTTATTCGGGCTTGAATTCCTAATACTTATAATAGGGCAAATTGCTAGTTAGCTTGGGAATTCGCACCATTTTATGGGTTCAACTTTGGCTCAGAGATAGGCTAAACCATTTTTGGGTTTTTGTGAGTTTTGGTCAAGGAGCTTGAGGTTAAATTTGCAATGTTTTCTGAGCATCGAAGGTGGAATTTGTTGTAGTCCATTTCCAGTCAACATTGTAGTTTTCTAGGAAGCGTAGAGCATTAGAGGAGCAGTCATTTCGAGCATTTGAGATCATTGTATTATCACCTGGGCTCTGTCACACTTGCCATTGAGGCAAGCCCAGGTTCATTCCTCCATACTATTGTACTTGCTCCATTGATTAATAGAATGGCTCAGCTTGTTATTACTTCTGGAGTTTTATGAGCATTTGTTGATTCTTTAAAATTTATGTGTTGTAAGTCGTTTTTGCTTTGCATATCACTATTTATTTAAGTTTGGAACATTACAACTTGGCGCATTGCATGCGCTCCCGTCACTTCATCAATCATGGAACAAACCTAACACAAGGTTAAACTTCATTTGAATATTGTAGGCGGCATAGAGAGGTACATGAGGACTCAACAAGAGAATTCTATTGGGTTAACAAAGCTAGAGGAAAAAATTGACAGTATAAACTACATGCTATCCACTCTAGCTAGGAGATTAGCCAATGTCTCCTCCTTGGTTGAAGATAGTGACCAGCCAACACAAATTCCCAGAGATGTTGCCCAATAGTTGTTATGATTCACTGGGTGTTTGCTTGTAATACTAGTAGTGGGGTTTTATAAGTTTCTGTTTACAAGATGCTCTAGTTAGATGAGGCCTTAGCAACCTCAAGACTTTAAGTTTATGCTATTGGTTTTCTTTCCCTTTGGGCAGACCAATAACATAAAAAATTTGGTTTATGCCCAACTTATATATATATATATATAGATAGATAGATAATAGATGAATAGAAACTTTATGTATATTTAGTCGTAAACATGAAATATGATATGATGTTATTTTTACTAGTTTTCGATCTAATTCAATGAAAATTTGGTGAAAATTTGTTTAGGGTTTTTAGTTCAATGTATTATATTACTATAATTTTAGTGATTGCAAAATAGAATTGTAGATTAATTTTTATGTTTTAAAATATCATTGTTTTTTCATAAATACAAAATTGTATATTCCACATTACATATATGTATATTGTCAATATAAATCATGTTACTGAAAAAATTAAACTTTGGGGGAAGATTTTATTCTTCTTCCCAACCATTCAAGATAATCTCAATTAACATATAACTTTTATTATATTTTTAATAATAATATATTTTACATCAAATATGTCAAATACATCAAATATTTTAAATAAACTTTTTTATTTTTATTTTTTTATTTCGGATTTTAATAATAAATTAAATGTATTTCAATGATAATTTTATATTATGTTCACCTATAAAAGATTCTCTTGATAGGTAGAAGACACCAGTGGTTGGTCCTCTGATTCACATGGCGATTGGGTCCAGGGTTCTAATTCCATTTCTCTTTATCCCATGCAAGCTTTTATGTTTACTAAGAAAATTTTCGTGCAACCAGGCAGTGTTTCTACTGCATCGAGGTCAGCAATGTAATTTCCATGTACATTCCACTGGTTGGTCTTCTGATTCGCATGGCAATTGGGTTCAGGGCTCTTTCCATGTCTCTTTAACCCATCCAAGCTTCTTTGTTGACTACGAAAATTTTCGTGCAATTTAAAAGGAGTTGCGTTGCCAGGCAGTGTTTCCACTGCATCGAGGTGAGTATAGAATATCCGAGAGTTAGAATTCTGACCCCCCCACAATTCTAAAGAAGGAAAATCTTTAGGTTCTCTGACTTCTTTACAGACGGAATCTTTAAATTCTCCGACTTGACTAAATTCCTGGAGATACCATAGATTGACAGCCAGCATGTGTCTGGTTTACGAGAGTAGATGGGAGAATATGGCTTGAAATTATGTGTATGGTAGATTTAGAGAATATTTTAGAATCTAAAAATTAAGAAAAAAAATTAATTATTTCATAATATCAGATCCAAAAATATATCTGAAATCTACCATCAACATAAAAATGTTGAAACTATGTTGTTGTTGAATCTGCACTATGAATAAGCACCTGTAAAATTTGTTCTTCGCTTTGTCCATGTTCCTGGCTAGGATGTGGTTGCTTCAATTGCCGGATGGTGAAAAAAAAAATTTATTCTGGACAATGACGTTTGGAAATTCACTTCCTTTTCTAAAATTAAATAGAAAATATAAAAAACACGATTTAGCAGGTCTAAATTTTTACTATATTAGATTTTAGACAGCCCCTTTTGTATATATCAAATCACGACTTTTTTTATTTATAACATGTATATTGTAAAAAATTTCCCATGTTAAATTTTGGGTAATCCCCTTTTAAATATTAAATCTAAACTCAAACTCGGACCTAATAACTATGAAATAAAACAGTGTCTCCTTCATCTAGGATGCACTATGTTGGAGGCCATGAACATGCCAGTTAGTAATTTTCTCGATTATCAAGCCAATAAACGTTAAACAGAAAGATGAATTTAGGATGGTAGAAACTCTGATAGATGGGCTCAACCAGCGAAATCCGTCTCCTGGATGGTATGCAGACGAGGCGTCCACGACCTGCTTTTGGACATCAAATGCTCCTTTAATGCCATTTTCACCTTCCGATCATCGCAGCTCCGCAATAACTTCTCATACATCAAACTGCGGCACTCGCCGGGCAGATCGCTAGACGAATCGGCGCTCATCCGCCGCTTCGCTGCGCTGGACACTTCCTTTTTGGCGGCGGCGTACAGCCTGGCCGCCATGGCCATCAAGTTCTCGGTCGACAGGTCGGATTCGAGGACTGAGAGCGGCAGGAGAAAGTAGAGCTCGCCCAGCCGGAGATCCTCCTCGGGTTGCAGAGGGCGGCAATGGACGGCACAGAAATCACGTGAGCAGCATATGAAATGGTGGGGATCGTTTCGCAGCGCTCGCTTGACGCTAACCGGTGCCGAAAACTGGTCCAACTGGCCGTTGAGGTGGACGACCCTGATAGCCTCAGGACTCACCACCTCAGTCCGCCGGGAGCGTGAGGCCATCGATCCCATTATTCTTCTTCTGTGCAAAAAAACTACAACAAATTTGATCGGCAGCGAATACGGGGTTGTGAGAAACGTAGGGTGGGCCAACTGCATGTCACCTGATAATGGATAAAGGGTATAGACGGCGGTCGAAAGGGCGTTTGGCAAAACTGGATTCAAAGATGGAAGGCGATCAAAACGTTGGGCGACCACAGAATTTGAGATTCGGGGGATTTTTACTTATGATGGAAAGAACAGGATAAGGGAATGCTGAATCAGCCTTGATGACTGTACCTCAACTTCAACATTAGGTGTCCTTAATATAGTTGGAATTCTCACTCGTTACTGATTATTTTAGATTTAAAAAAAAAACATAGTTGGTATCAAACATATTTTTCAATTTATATATAGATAGATATATATTATTTTTTATAAAAATAAATAAATAATAATTTTACTTTAAATAATAATAATAATAATATTATTATTATTATTATTATAAGTTTAGTAAGATTTTTTTATTGTCATATTTACATGTCATAATTCAGGTAACTAAGAAAGAGAGTAGCATAAAATTCGAATTTGATGAAACTTTATTTCCATAGGGATTGCCACTTGAGTTAGTCGAAATAAATCATTATTATAATTATTATTATTATATTTTTTTAAATTTAAATTAGTAAATAAAATTTTATTATAATAGTATAGTTTAATATAACTTCAATTTGTTATGATAAATCCAAAAAAATTATTATTTATTATTATAAATCACAAAAATTTAAATTATGAAATATTAATATCAAATTATTCAAAAAATTATAATTTATATTTTTTCATATAACAATTTTTTTAATTAACTAATTTAATTAAAAAAATAAAAATATTATAACTACTATACTTTTATATTTTAATATTTAATTTTTATGTTACTAATAAAAATATTCTAAACTATTTCATAAACTCTAAAATCCATATCATCTATCTAAAATATTTCATAAACTCTAAAATCCATATCATCTATCTAGAAATTAAATTGAAAATTTAAAAACCCTATTAACATAAATAATTATGTTTTTTCCCACCATTCTTAGACCAAATACTGGTACTGTGTAAAACACTCTAAACAACCGTGGACATAGCGTCTGCCATAAATGTAAATGGAATCTTAGTTATTTACAAGGCCCTTACCGGTAAACCTTTGCCGTCAAAATGCCAAAGTTTGTGTCGTCTGTTTAGCGTTTAAGATGTGTCCCTTCAAACATCTAACGGTCCACATCGTGGAATTTTTGTAAATACTCAAATCCCGATTTTTTTGTAAATACTCAATACTCTTAATAATTGTGGGTTTTTTTTACGGTTTTGTTCTAGAATCATTTTCAGAGTTCCATGAATTGTTTTTAATAGATAGAAAATTAATTAGTGTAAGTTAATTTGTAATATAAAAAGGGTTATATGATGATTTAAGTTTCAAAAGCATATTTTTATTTTTATTTTTAATTGATAAATTCGGTAAAAGTTTATTGGTTTAAAAGAGTAAAAATTGAATTTTTTTAATATTTAATTTATTTTAAAGTTTTTGCTTTTATTTTATTTTTATTCAATTTTTTTTATATTTTTTATTATATAAATTTTTTTATTTTATTTTTATATTTTTATTATATAAATTTTTTAATGGTAATTTAATATTTATAATAATAATTATTGAATTATTTTGTGGATATATCATTTTTTATCCCATGTTTATTTTAAAAGAAGTTTATATCTCAAGAAATCTGAGCTCTCCATATTATAGATTTAGTTTTAAAATAGATTTGGTTTAATTAATAAAATAATAATAATAATAAATTTTATGTTTTTTATTTTATTTTTAATTTTATTTAATTTGATTAAATCAAATAATTAAATTATTAACTATTTTACTTTTATTTTATATAATTTGATGAAATCAAAATATTAAACAAAATATTACATTACATCTCTACCATATTAAACTAAAAAATATTTTAACATAATAATTTAATATTATAAAATACTTCAAAATCCATTTTATTTATTTATTTTGCTTTAATAAAAAAAAATTATACAATCTAACATAAAAACACTTCAAACTATTATTATCATCTTCTTTAGGTTTTAGATTTTCCACAAATTTCACTTCACATAAGGAATTGCATAGTATGTAAAAGCTTTCGTATTCTTCATTGGGAATTAAAGCCCCATTCTGCATCCTATTATCCTTTAAAATTTAGGCTTTCGCATTCACTTAACATCAAATAATTGTTTGTTAAGTTGATGGTAACTTCGATATTCTTTATAAATATCTATGACTTGTAATGGTTTTTTATTATTTTACGTTAAATAATAATTTTATTAGTTAGGTTTCTTATAGTTGTCGTCTTAGTTTGTGAATTTTTTAATTAAAATTAAAGTTTTTGGAAAATGTTAACTATCTTAGTTTTCTCTACATAAAAAAAATATATATTTCTAATTTTTGAAAATATTATTTCTATTTTTCCATTAGTTGAGTGAGTATTTATGTACATAATTTCACTCGTGCAGGGCATCCATTTAATTTTGGTATTTGTCATACATTGAAAAAACAAATTTAAATAGGAAATAATAAATTTTGTGATTGGTTGTTGTACAGACTTTGATAATGGGTATCTTGATTGCTTTGCTATGGACACTGCAATCTATGTTATGCTCCAGTGACAAGGATTTATGGTGTAGGATTTACGACGTAGATTGACTATTGGCTGGGGATGAGGTCCCTTATGTAAACGAGGGAGGGAGGGGGAGAGGGTTGCGTCAACTCTCGTGGTTCCTCCCTCACACTTCCAATAAAGTACATTTTACATGAAATACTTGCCACATGGTTAGTTATCTAAATTAATGGTGGACAATGTATATCAGGTGCAAAATAGGGGGCAATTAATTGTGCGGAGAAACCTGATGGTTGTGGTGGCCCTTATTATTCTGTTGGCATGTTGTCACCTTATTTTATATTAGGCTTCAAAGGAGTTGCACCAAAACCACTTTGTAGATTATCTGATATCCAATTTTGAAAACAAAGGCGGGATTTGGTTGCAAGCTACAAAGACTTGGTGTGGAACCTTTTGAAACCAAGGCCTTGATTAGGATGGGAATCGATTTCATCAAGTGACATGAATCTTTTACCCTCGATTTTGTCTATGTACTTTATTTTAAAATGAAGGTAGGCACTAATGTGGTTGTGGGTGGAAAATTTATTTTACGAAAAAGTTACGTGTTATTGATGAACTGTAATGATTAATGAAAATGATGGAATTGCGTTTATGAGCTTGGAATTGTGGAACAACAAGAGAAATTCGGTAACATAGGTGCTAAGATCAGATATCCTCGAAAGTTCGAATTGGCGAGTATTATGGAAAGGAGGTTCAATTTTGCTAATTCTTGTCAGTTCACAAAATCAAATTGTTGACAGTTCGAATTTCTGTCATTCAACAAAGTTCTGGTGAAAGTATGAAACCGCAATTGCACACCCCCTTTGCCTCATATTTCACGAGAAGCATGGATCTTAGTAAGTAAAGTGATCGTTGTTAAAATGACAGGGTAGAACTCTGTGATGGAACCCAACGTGTGGACCCCCCTTCTCCCTAATTGTTGATGTCATAGGATGGTGCCCCAAAATCATTATGAGTCATTGATCTTGAGGGGTGAGTAGAACCATTGTGTTAGTGGGGATCGAAATTGAAGTGGATTATAGCCGTGGAAGTGCATACATATGTACATACATATCTACACACACAGACACATATATTAATTATGGGTGAGGGTCGTTGATTGCGATTAACCAAGGGAATTGGATTTCATCAAGGGCATAAATTTATTTTAGCGTCGGTGCTAGTTTGGGGGCAATACGATGTTGGACCGTTGGATCTAAGAGATCCTTGGCATTGGATGTCATCAGACTGCAAATCCATTTTAAACCCCTATGGTAGTGACAACCACATGTAAGATTCATGTTGGCCCAAATCTGTGATATCCACAGATAAAACATCGATATGCATGCCCTTAGAGCTCAATTTGAGATGAATATCCTTGTATTTTATTCATTCTATCAATTAAAGAAAGGAAGAAAGCCATGGATGAAATGAATGATGTATTCATTAAAGCTAAGAGAATTATCACATGCCATCCTTTTGGATTGAATCTGGTTAGGTTACATCATATAAACAATTTTAAGTTGTGATAAAAAAGCCTCATGGAGATGAGGGTTTCATTTTAAGTAGTAATGAAGTGGCAATTTCTGGGCAATTTCTGGTTGCAAGAATTTCAACAGATTAGTTCTTTTAGATATGATGATTCAACAGTTCCCACTTATTCCTTATTGTGTACAGTATTTAAAATTCATGAAAAATGAGTGGCTACTTACACCACAAGAGAAGTAGAAGAGATATTTTAATTCGGGTGCCATCCTTTCGGGCTGACTCGAGTTGAATTATAAACTTTAACTAGTAGTGAAGAAGCAATTTATGCACAATTAGTGGTGAATTATCTTTGCACGGATTTCAATGTGTTAGCTCATTTATATAAGATGCTTCAATGGTTACAAACTAGTGTGAGATGAAAAACTAAAGTTGCTAAAAATTATTCAAGGCATAAAACTATATCTAAATTATATTTCCAAAAGTACGTAATGTAGTTCTTGATTAAAGGAGAGTTATGTGGGCAATTGTTTATAAAGACCTCAATTTCACTTTGAGGAGGTATTTGAATTGGTATGGAATACACATTGTGTTACACTGTTTGTGATGATAGTGTAATTTCATTATATGAAGTTATGATAAATTGTGTTTATTTTAGTGTTTCATTTTTTTGTTAATCTTGCATTGGTATGTCATAGTACACATGAGTGATTAACAATATGCCACAATCGAATTGATAATTCATTGTAGACATGTTACTTGATTTATTTCTTTCCATACGCATATTAGTTGAGGATTTAAGTAAGGTTTTTTGAATGACCCATAATTATATGGATAAATGATATTGTATGATTTTGTTTCACATTTGATTTGAAATACAAATAGATGCTAATGATATACATTTTAATTTGGGGTCAACAAAATTGGAAGATGTACATGTTTCAACAATCGCACCAAAGTCTAATGGTGATCATTATATATGAGTAGCTAGTATAGGATAGGAATAACTTAGCAAATTTTACAAAGTAATTGTTATGCGGATTTATCCCTCTTGCGGACAAGAGAAATCTCCCTAGAACCTAGACAGAAACTAGAAACAAACAGATAATCAAGCTAATTCCTTCCCTGAATCTATCTTTTCTTGAATCATAAGCTAACAAGGTGAGAAATGGAATTTCATACCCTATTACGACATACTTGATGAAGATCCCCCTTTGTGATTTAGTGCATCTCCTCCATGCTTGAATCTAGACCTGCACACATGGAAACAACAAAGGATCAAAGGCATATGTAGCATAAATGATTCAATAATTCAAACTAGCGATCAAGGACACTAGTAACAAACATCATTCTAATGGAAAAATATAAATAACATCATTCCAGTGGGAAAATATTAATAACATAAGCCATCCATGAAATTCATCAATTAATCCATTAAACAATGCAGTGAGAAGAAATGCTTGTTTGCATTAATTTCATAAAAATAAAGGAGCTACAAAACATGTGCCTTGATGTTGTGAAGCTCCTCCCATTGATATCAATCCTCTCCAAGAATGGTAAACTCTCCAACCTGATTCCCTCAGCATAAACTTACTCTCTAAAACCTCCCTCAATTCCTCGCCTATGGCTTGATTAATATACCAAAAGGAAGTAGTTTGAGATCCTTAGTCTAGGGATGAGATCCACTAAAAGAGGGATGAGGGATCCTTGAAGAACGGGAATTAGTTCCATAAAAAATGAGGTTAGGCTCGAATAAACATGAGTTTAAGGCTTTCTGCTGGGAATGATTCGCCCAACAATGGTTCTAGATCTCACATTTTATTTTTACTTTTTATTGATTTACCTGCGTAATTTTTAGTGGAAGACATGGCGTAGATATGCACAGTTTATAATGGAAGAAACTACACATGTGCAGATTTTCTTTAGAAAAACTACACAGATGCTCAAAAACAAGTTTTTGTACCATGAGATCCATAAATTCCACTTTATTCAAGGCATATAAGTTGTTGATTTGCAAGGGAGTTCTTCATGACACTTAGATGGATGGCGAGAGATCCAATTTTGATGATCACTTTCCTAATGTGACAAAATGACTTGTAGAAGATTCCCCCCTAAAGTGAAAAGTTAGAAAGGTTTGAGGACTAAAGTACTTTATCATATCAAGGATTGGATCAGAGATCATGGTTGGAATCCTACAACAATCAATCAAGGATTACAATGCAATATAATAATCATCAAATTTTCGCACTTTTGTTGCAGCTTTTTCTCAGCTCATTTCGAGATTACTTTTGTGGATAGTTTTATGTAATGTGACTATTATTTTGATAATGAAGATGAAATATTTTCTAAGCCAGCACTGAGTTCTTCCAGAGGGCTGAAGCTATTGGGTTAGGGCCCAACTGAAACTCCCCAGCACCTTTTTTTTTTTTTTTAGTTTATGAATTAGTTGTTGTTAGATAGATTTCTTCCTTGGTTAGAATAGGTTGCTTTTGGTGATTTACATAGCTGTTTCCATTTTAGTTGTTGAAGCAGGTTAAATAGTGATAAGAGAAAGATAAAAAATTTTCCATCAATGTAGCCTTGACCTCCTTTCCTCCCTTTGGGACCATGAGCTGAGGTTAAGACCCTCTTGCTGCCACAAAAACACAATTTTTCCTTCCCCATGCAATTTCTAGTGTTGTAGTCTGATTTAGAGGTTAATGCTTTGCTTCAAATCTATTTTTCCATGCTCATTTATGTTTCTGCAATAAATCTCTTTCCATGCTTTCCTTTCCATATAGCATTGTTCAACATTCCTTTTTCCTAGATCAGAATTTAGATTAATATGAAGTATAGTTCTGTTTTTTTTTTGTGCAGCTAGTTCCTTTTCTTGCTCAGTTTTCATGTTTGATTTGCAGCTCTTTTGCAGTACATCTATGTTCATAATAAGTCAATAAATCATCCATCACCATCTCTCTTTGCTACATGTTCCACAGGTCATTCACAACCCTCATAAATCTACCTTAATTTTCTACACTTTTCTCATAAACTTTCCTCTCGACCCTTGAACAAATCCAACCATCATTTCGTTCCCTAATCCCCCTAGATGTACCTCAGACACCTTAACACATCCCTCTAGTCTTCCGCTACCCTTTACCACAATTTTTCCACCTTTAAAACCTCTAAAACAACCCTCGGCATCGTCCTGTAGATCCCCTGCAGCCTCCTATAGAATTTCCTGTAGGTGACTTTTTGAAGTCCGATTGCAGGGAAAGCCTCCAGAAAGTTGTCAGAGGCCTCCTAGGACCTCTCCAGACCTTCCTACACCTATTAAAATTCCAAAGTTTCCCTTCATTGCCTCCTAATCGCTGCCACATCCACAAATAAAAAATTACATACACGACCGTTTCACATAGAATACATAAAAATCCAAAAATGATGTTTTTTTCTCATTTCCTTCTAGAAATAGCTTGAATAGATGTAGTTTGCTTCCTGAGTATGTAATGGCATTCATTTCATAAGCTCTCATCTCTCTTTATGCAAAAATAAGGTTAGTTAGTAAATTAGGGTTTGCTAGGTTTTGCTTTACGTTCCAGTCTTCTTTCTCTTTCTGCGAGTAGAATAGCCTCTGTAGAGTAAACCTTCATTTCTTTCATCACATTTAAAGCTTCTTCTGGAATCCATAGAAGTTGGCTTGAGCAACTAGTGATCTTGCGCCAGCTAACCAAGTGACAGCCTGCAGTAAGAACTAGTACTTGTGCATACAAAACCATCGCTTCCAAGTTTTTTACGAACTATCGAGTTGATAAAAGTAAAGTAAGAAGCCCCAAGAGTTGCAACATTATTGCTGCAATACTGGTGCTCACCACTTTTTGGCACCATTGCCGGGGAAGCGTCAGAGTACTTTGTGATTACTACTTTCTTCTATTTTCTACTGCAACATTATGCTAAGAGTTTATTTCAGCAAAAGTAGAGTAGTTGTTTCTTTCAATTTATGCATTTCCTTGCTTTCATTTCAATTCTGCAATTTCCATTTCAGCAAAAGTATATTAGTCATTTCCTTGCTTTCATTTCAATTATGTAATTTCCATTTCAGCAAAAGTAGATTAGTCATTTCGTTGCTTTCATTTCAATTCTGCAATTTCCATTTCAACAAAAGTAGATTAGTCATTTCCTTGCTTTCATTTCAATTCTGCAATTTCCTTTCAGCAAGTTCATTTCAGTAGTTGCAGTTTGTTTGTTTAATCAATTTCATTTTTGTAGGTACAAGCAAAAAAAAAAATCACCCAAAAAGAGATTTCCTTTCATGCCTTATAGGAACAAAGATAATTCAGGGAAATTCCTACCCAACACCCCCACCACATCACAAAGCCACCCTTGTCTCTTCTTCAATGGCAGTGATCCAGAAGAACCTTTAGGTGAACAACCAGAGATATTTGAAGAACCTATAGGAGAAAAAGAAGAAGAAAACATCCCTTCGGAGACAATGGCTGAAAACAGAAATGCTAGCAGGAATGGAGAAAGAATAGAGGGTACCTTTCCCATCCGAGAGACCAATGGGGACACTAAAATGAAGAACATAAGCCCTTCAACCCTACCTCACTTCCATGGATTGACTATAGAAGATCCTGACACCTTTTTGTTTGAGTTTGCTATTATCTGTCATACCTATGACTATGCAGAAGATGAGCATAAGTTGAAACTGTTTCCTTCTACCCTCAAGGATGCAACATTGTGCTGGTTCATGGGGTTACCTAGCAATAGCATCACAACCTAGGCTCAGATGAAGCAAGCCTTTAATAACAAAAATCGAGACTACTGTAGGTCAAAAGATACCAAGGAAGAAATCTTCTAAATGACCATGGGAAGTGATGAATCTTTGGAAGATTATGAAGAGAGGTTCCAACTCAGTTATAAAAGCGCCAGGTGCACACTTGACCCCGAATCTCTGAAGCTGGTCCTGCTCAGAGGAATTCTGGAAGACCTTCTAGACACCCACTCTAGGGCAGCCAGAAAGAGATGTAGGGGGAGTCAACCCATAGCTAGTACCTCCTCATCCAGTTCATCCCTTAAAGGTGAACTTGGAAACATGTTGGAAGACTTCAAGAGTGAGATATTGTAGACTCTTGCCATGCAAATGGATATCTTGCATATCAAAAGGAAACAAGAGGAAGCAGAGAGGGCTTTGACCATTTTTTGTCCTAGGTGCACCAGAAGGCATCCTAGGAACGAATGCCCATTGAACTCTATAGAGGTTTGTTTAGTTTGTAAAGAATATCATTCTACAAATAAGTTCCCTTCCTTACCCGGACTTAAAGTTGTATACCAAGGGGCTGAAGGAGCCACTGAGCCACTCTATTTCATGAACCAAAGGAGACCGCATGGGACTAGACCATACTAGCAGGGAATGTAAGGGACATCTTAGGCATACTACAACCCCAATCAAGCCACTTCCATACCTTCTTGGGGTCCCCCACTCATCCTTCCTGGTCTACACCTCCTCCTGGTCATATCCATCTAAGTATCGTGCCCAACTAGCTGCTCATTCACTCCATTCCTATACTCAGCCACATCCTCAGTGGAATGCATCTCATCAAGGATGGAAGCCCTAGTGCAACTCTCCTCCCAATCCTTTGCCTCCACCACCTTCTCAACCACTACCATTGCTTCCTGTTCCACTAAGGCAACCCCAAATGCCTGCTCAACCGAACCCGAACCTGAACAATAGACAGGCTCAACAAGTATACAGTGGGGAACCATCATGCCAAACCTATGTTGTGGAGATCCAGGAGATTAACCTATGATCTGGGAAGGTCCTCCCAGATATCCAGCCTCCCCCTCAGGAGGTTGAGGAAGATAAAGAGGAAAGTGAACCAAAAACAAATCCACCCTTTCCTGAGAGACTATCTGGGACAACACATCCCATCCAAGTAGAAATTGAACTTCTGGGAGAATTGAAACAGTTATGTGTAAAGATACCACTTCTCCAAGCCATAAAGGATGTGCGCATATGCAATAAGATGATCAAAGAGAAGTGCTTCAGGCATCCAGGCGGGCGCAAGAGAGATGCCCCAACAATCAATGTCATAGGAAAACTGTTCGACTTAATGTTGGGGCAGGTAATCTGTCCTAAATATTTAGACCTTGGAAGCCCAATAGTTGATGTCCACATCAATGGCACCATGATCCCACATACCTTGATTGATCTGGGAGCTGCCATTAATGTGATGACCAAGGACACCATGCTCAAGCTCAAACTCCAAGGCTCCTTGAGAAAGACCACAACAATGCTACAGCTAGCAGACCGCTCCACCGTGACCCCTGAGGGGGTGATGGTCTCCATTGATTCTTGGGAGTACCTTGTTGATTTCTTGGTTCTCCAGCCGAAAGCAAAGCTCACTGGGTATCCTCTCATCCTAGGAAGACCCTGGTTGGCTACTGCAGATGCCTACATCAGCTGTCGAGCTGGGAACATGACAATCAAGAACGAGCATATGTCCAAACAACTAATCCTATACCCTCCTGCCCAACCCCTGCTAGAACATGATCTACCTCTCTGGTTGGAGGAGGAGGATGAGGATGAAGTCTATTCTGCACCACTGTGTATAGTAGAAACTGTCATGGGGGGAAACCCCAAAATGAGGATGATATCATTGGAAATTTGATTCAAAATCCACCCCCCAGTATGTTGCCATTAGAAGATCTAGTGAAAGAAACCCAAGACAACCCCCTATTTTATCTCTGTGTGGCCAATCCGACCTCTCTATGTGTTAAGAATATAGAGTTCGACCCAGAAAGAAACTTGAATCAACTCATCCCTATCCACCTCCCAGGAGAAGGAACTATGTAGCTTATTGAGAAAACATTTAGATGCCTTTGCCTGGAGCTATAAGGAGATGAAGGGAGTGCACCCTTCAATTTGTACTCATCACATTTACATTAAGGAAGATTGCAAACCAGTCAGGCAGGCTCAGAGGAGGATGGATCCAGCTATTAAAGACATTGTCAAGGAAGAATTGCAAAAGTTACCGGATGCGGGATTCATCTACCCCATCTCTGACAGTGAATGGGTCTCTCCTTTGGTGCTAGTGCCAAAGAAAAATGGTAAGTGGAGGATCTGTGTTGATTATCGGGAACTGAACAAGGCCACTAAAAAGGACCATTTTCTTTTGCCTTTCATAGATCGAGTGTTAGATGGTCTAGCGGGGAAAAAGTTTTTCTCCTTCCTAGATGGGTTTAGCAGGTACAATTAGATTCAAATCATCCCGGAAGACCAATATAAGACCACCTTCACTTGTCCTTTGGGTACCTTTGCATATCGGGTCCTTCCTTTTGGTTTTTGCAATGATCCCGCCACTTTCCAAAGAGTAGTACTGAGTATATTTTCCAAACTGGTTCATGATGCAGTGGAAATATATATGGATGATTTTACTCCTTATGGTTCTAACTTCTAGGAAACTTTATCTAACCTAGAAAAAGTTTTGGACAAGTGTATTGAAATGATCCTGTCCCTCAGTCCGGAAAAATGTGAATTCTTGATGACTAAAGGGACTGTGCTAGGCCATGCAATATCTCAACAAGGATTGCAGGTGGACCCCAACAAAATTGCCATCATCCAAAGGGTCCCACCTCCTAAAAAGGTAAGAGATGTCCAAACTTTCCTAGGCATAGTAGGATATTACAAAAGATTCATTAAAGATTTCAGTAAGTTAGCCTCTCCATTGTTTGGTCTTTTGGGAAAAGATGCCGAGTTCATATGGACTGAAACCTGTCAAGAAGCTCTAGATACCTTGAAAAGTAAACTTGTGAATACCCCAATTTTAAGAGGCCCAAACTGGGCCCTACCTTTCTACATTCACACAGATGCCTCAAACAAAGCAATAGGAGCAACCTTAGGGAAAATTGATGAAAAGTTACCTTATGCCATATAATTTATAAGTAAAAATTTGTCAAAGGCAGAGTTAAACTACATGGTAACCAAGAAGGAACTCCTAGTTGTAGTACATTCCTTAGATAAATTCATACATTACATCACATGCTATCAAACCTTTGTACACACTGATCACGATGCAATTAGGTAATTAATGAATAAACCAGATTTAAATGCTCGCATTATTAGATGGTTTCTTTTATTGTAGCAGTTTGATTTAACCATTGTTGATAAGTCTAGTAAGGAAAATGTTGTTGCTGACTTTTTGTCTAGAGTAAATCTACCTGCAGGTGAGGAAGGAATGGTGGATGATCAAATGCCAAATGAACACCTATTTTCTATCTCAGTACTCTCTCCGTGGTTTACTGGAATAGCAAATTACTTGGTTTCAGCACAGTTCCCACCAGATTTGTCCTCGAAAGATAAGAGCAAGATCGTGAGGAAAAGCACCCCTTTCACTTGGATTGGGGGAAGTCTCTTCAACCTCAGCCTAGATCAGATCTTGAGAAGATGTGTCAGGGAGGAGGAATTTTTTGACATTCTCCTAAGCTGTCATGATGGGCCTTGTGGAGGCCATTTTGCAGTGAAAAGGATTGCCTTCAAAATCTTGCAAGCATGTTACTATTGGCCCACTGTTCATCAAGATGTGAAGAGATATACCAACCAATGCAATTGGTGCCAAAGGATGGGGAAACCTACTCCAAAGGATGAGATTCCCATGCAACGTCAAGTGACTTTTGAGCCATTTGAGAAGTGGGGCATGGACTTTGTGGGTCCTATCAACCCTCCTTCAAAACAAAGGAAATACATCATTATGTGCATTGATTACCTAACAAAATGGGTAGAGACAAAAGCAATCAAGGCAACAACAGAGGAAAAAGTAGCTGAGTTTTTAAGGGAGAACATCTTCTATAAGTTTGGGTATCCAAGAGAATTGGTTATAGATCAAGGCAGTTAGTTCACTTCCAATTTTATTAAAGACCTGCTCACACATCATAAATTCAAGCACAGGACTTCCACCCCTTACCATCCACAAGCCAACGGGCAGGTGGAAGTCACTAATAGAGATTTGGAAGGAATTCTGACCAAGGTAGTGAGCAGCAACAGAAAAGATTAGGTAGATAGATTGGTTGAGGCCACCTGGGCCTACAACACCACATGGAAGACCACCACTGGGTTCACACCCTATGAACTGGTCTATGGGAAGAAGGTTTTGTCAATACAATTTGAATACAATACACTAAGGATGGTAGCTCAACTGGACCTAGACCTCAGCGATGCACAAAGGGAAAGGTTACTCCAGCTCAATGGATTGGATTAACAAATATTGCAGGCCCTTCTCCACACAGAGTTAGTCTAGCTTCAAAGGAGGATATGGCACGACAAAAATATCAAGGAGAAGCAATTCCAAGAAGGAGAATTCACGTTGCTCTATGACTCAAGGTATAAAGAGTTCAAAGGAAAGCTGAGGACAAGATGGCTGGGACCCTACGCTGTAGAAAAATGCAATGAAAATGGTTCAGTTCTCATCAGAACCATTGATGAGGAAGCCATCCCCATGCTTGTCAATGGACATAGGTTGAAAATTTACAAGAAACCCCTCTCCAAGCGAGAGTTCGTTGAAGATATGAATAAGATAATGCTGGTAGTGGGGTAGTTCTTAGCCTCCACTCCACCCACTCATTGAGAAAAAATAAAAAATAATAAGGACTCGAGTGAAAACCTCTATGAGGCGCTTGAGTCCCATAATTGGGTTGAAAACCTCTTTTGAGGCGGCCCAGTGATGACAAAAAAAAAAAGAGAGAGAGAATAAGATCCCTGGGTGAAAACCTCCCTTGGAGGTGCCCAAGGCAAGAAAGTAGGGTGAAAACCTCCTGGAGGCACCCTAGTTGTCTTTTCAAAAAAAAAAAGGAGGAGAAAATTGACTTTTAAATGCATTTTAGGTTACAGGTGGACCACAAGAAGCAAGAGGAATTTCCACAAAGCCTATTACTCATCCTCTATCCTCTTCTCCATCATTTCTAACCTTTTTTCCACCTCTCTATGTTTTTTCTGAAGACTATGTATCCTACAGGAGGCCCTGTGTATTCTATAGGAGGCTCCTGTAGAAATCACAGAGAGTCTGAAATAGCTTTTAAAAATAGTTTGAGGAGTTGGGGATTTTCATAGAGAGCATGTAGGCCATCCAATAGCTATCCACCATCCTAACCACCCATCCCACACCTGCACCACCTCATTTCCATTGATTTCTTTCCTTCCTACAGCAAAAAAATAGAAACCAGTTAAAAAAAAAATTGAAATAAAAAGAACAACATCTCCACAACTCACCTACAGCTTACCAAATACCTCTCCATTGCCATCAATATCTTTAGTAGCATCCTCACAGCTCCTAGCACAAGAATCGGCTAAAAAATTTAGAGGGAGAAGCAGCTACAGGAGCTCCTGTAGGATTTCTTGTGGCAGTTCATCCCCTTAAAATCAAGCTCCAGTAGCAAAATAGGTGCAGCCACAGGAATGCAGAGGATGTCCGAAGCAATATTCAGCTAAAGGGAACAGGTACAAAACAAACAAGACACATATCAAGAAGCAAAGAACATATAGCAAAAGGGATACTGACATGCAGCACTAAAATCCGAGCATGCAGCAGCAACAGAACCACACAGCACCGCAGCACGAACATTCGACCTACAGGTAAGTGTCTAACCATTTCCTCTATTGCGTCTGTATAATTCAAAAACTGCATGAATGAATGAAATGGTTGGGATTAAAATAGAAAGATGGCCAGTTAACTAGCCACCCTCATCTAGTTCGGCGGTGCTCATCCGGAGATCCCACACACGTGTGCCTAGTCAACTCATAGAAAAGCCAAAAAGACAGGTAGTGGTGGGTGTTTAAACTCTGATGCAAATGATGGGAAGTGATTGTGGGCAAAAATCATGAGGATTCATGATGACACAACAGCGGGGACCAACAGTCCAAATAATGGCAATGTACCCTTTTTTCCACCTCACATCATCGTTGGAAATATCTCGAGTAAAAATAAGTACTCCTCCTTGAACATATTCACCACCTCTATTTCCACTTTATCATCGTCCTTGCAGCTGCAACAAGCTCTATACCACCTCCATAGCCTCGAAAACACTGTTCTTTGTTGTTTTCAGCCCTCCTCCTCTTATCGGCATTCTGCAGGAGAATTATCGAGTTCTACAAAAGCAGTAATAG
The DNA here is from genome assembly GCA_031772625.1 of Pinus tabuliformis. NCBI lineage: Eukaryota > Viridiplantae > Streptophyta > Pinopsida > Pinales > Pinaceae > Pinus > Pinus tabuliformis. The sequence goes on along the minus strand of CM062812.1, from coordinate 692,149,051 downwards.
GTTCTACAAGGGACCCTATAGCCATTTCTGTAGGAGGGCCAGTAAGTAGTTTTATAGAAGAGAACACGGGGTTTTCGCTCAAATTTAGACTTGAAGAGGTAGGCTCGGTACAAACCCACCTTGGATATTCATATATACAAGGAGTGATGCAATTTTAGGGAAGAATTAAGCCTGAAAAAGAAGAGGAATTGCATTAAAAAAATTTGCCTGTTTCTTAAAAAAAACACAGTTTTTTATTTGTTTCCTGTTTCTACAAAAATTGTTGTCTCCTTCTCCACCTGGGGTATTCCAAAAGATTATAAACATAATGACAGGGGGATTCATGAGGAAGGAACCCCTAAATTCAGTCAGGCTCCATGAACATCCCGAGGTAGTAGCCATTTTTACCAGAGCCAATTGGATGCCATTTTTTGAAAAATTTCAAGGGTATGATGAAGAAGTGACTCAGGAGTTTTCCCTTTCCTTGGTACCCCACTCAAAGACCCATGCCACTGTTACCTTCAGAGGTCTCACCATGGAAATCACCCCAGAGTTTATCAATAGGGTTATCAGTCTTCCACTTGGACTACCCTGGAGCAAAGATGAAAAGCCACTGGGTCAAGTTGCCAAGAAAACCTTCTTCCAACCAAATGAGCACCCTATAGAGGACAAAAATGGCATCAGAAGAACAAGCATATCTTACCCTTGGGATGAGGTCAGTTACCAAATTATAAAGTACATTTCCTATGAAGGGAGGTATAACATAGCTTTTGGTTACCATTTCAGAATTCTGCATGCACTGAGATATGGAATGGATACTCCCACACCCCAAAAACTCAGTATTCCCTATTTTCTCTTATAGTCCCTTATAAATTCCAACATTAAATTGAAGGCAAGAGGTCCAAATCAATTGGCTCACCATGGACTAATTAAACTGCTGGTGGAAGAAGCCCTCCACACCTTCACAATCCCCATAGCCTAGGAGATCTTCAGAAATATGATAGGAGAAGATGATATAAAAGCCCTCAAATATGACCTCAATCCTTCTAAAAGTGAGGGGTAAGAACAAAAAGGGGAAGATGAGGAGGAAACCAAAATAGAGAAGGAAGAACCTAAAGTAGGGAAGGAAGAGACTAAAACAGAGGAGAAAAATACCAAAGCATAGAAGAAGGAACCTAGGACGGAAGAGAAAAAGACTAAAACAAAAAAAGAAAAAGATTAAACCAGAGAAGAAAAAGACTAAAGCAGAGAAGGAAAAAAATAAACAAGATGAGAAGGAAACCAAAACAGAGCTAGAGGAAACAAAGCTAGTAGAGGGAGAAAAGACAAAAGAAGAGGAAAAAGGGGCAAAAAAGACAGAAGTGTCTCCTGAGACACTAGAAAGGGAAGCAAAAACTATTCTTGCTACCCTCAGCACCCCAGTTAAACCCATACAAAAGGGGAAAAGGCAACCATCAATGTATTTCAGGGCTCAAAAAAGCACAATAATAAAAACAGGGAAGCCACAGCCATCCTCAAAAGAGCTTATCATCATTGAAGATTCCCCTATTGTCCAAAGGGAAGAATCTCCCTCCAAAACCCCCATCACTCATGAAAGAGGTAGCCCTTGATCTTCCACTTAAAAGGAAAGAATAAAACTACAGGACTCAAAGACAGTCCTAAAGGAGGCACAAACTGCTCTACCAGAGACCTTAAAAAGCTACAAGAGACTGAAAAACATGAGAAAAGGGTAGAGGAACAGACCAAGGGGAAGGATGAGGTAGTAGAGACACAAGAACCTGACCCCTAGCCTAGTTTGGGCTTTTATTACAATCTTCTTGAAGGGGGAAATTATTCCATAGAAATTTGCAGTCCCACTTTTCTTTGAACTGTAAAAAGAAAGGGTAAGGAGCCACAGATGGATACAAATCACCAATTCCAAAGGGGTGGAAGACATTGGCCACATGGAGAAAAAGCTTGGAGAAATGGGTCAGGACTTGAGCACTGTAAGACATACAAAAGCAATCAAAAGATCTCACTTGGAAGCAGAGAATGAAATGTTAAGAAAACAACTGCAAGAAAGGGAAACCCAATTAGCATGCATGACCAACTGGTCTATGGAGGCACTACAATGCAGACAACCAGCCAAATCATATGGAGTATACCTCAAAGACCAGTGGCTATAGTTCTAGATCAAGACCCTGGCACAGAGAGGCACCATGCCTTTTTAGGATTATAGACAGTTCATGGACCTATGTGATCACAGTTCAATAGAAGACAAGGCAAAGTTGGCAGAATTTTATTTGCATAACATGGCCCTCACTGATATGAACCTATGGGACCCCAACACTAGGATAGGGGACTTGCAGCTGATGGCCATGGAATCATGGATGAGTCATGAGGAGAAAAGGGCAACAAAAATCAAGAAGTTGATGGAAAAAGAACAAAATAAGCCCCTAACGATTAGAGCAGAGTCATTAGACCCTATGGCTCTCATTAGCACACACTAGCTACTTGAAAATGATCCTCAAAGGGCCCCTAAGTACATCAATGATCAGGCCCAGGCTATTGCACATTTTGAGGACATGGAAAGATTGCTTGGAGATGACTGCATTCATGCCTGCATGAGGAGGTGGAATACACTGCCACACAGCTTGCAGATCAGGGAGTATCACTCCCCAACTAGGATGAAAGAAGCATTGAGGAGAGTGCCACTGTACAAGCACTCTATGCAGAGTTTGAGGGCCAATTGGATTGGCCTCAAACTAAGTCCCCCACTGCTGCTAGGACTGCTAGAGGGAAAAAAAGAGGAAGAAGAAAAACAACAGTGGGAAGAAGTGGACAGAAAGGTAGGATTCCATGATAAATAAGAGGATCTCACATTAGAAGCATGGGATGTCAGGGAGGCCATCAAAGATGAAGAGATGGACTAGTTGCTCAAAGGATGAGAAACACATTCAGTAGAGGGTGATGATGAGCCCCATAAATGGGTAATTATATGGGCTCATTTTGCGTCCTAACTTAGCTTAATCCACCATTCTCATTAGTCCATTGCATGTTTTTTATTATATTTATGCTAATAGAGTGAGTTGGGTTTGTCATTATGCCATGAAGTCTAACGTGTACTTTATGTAGATTTTTGGTCAATTTTGAGACAAAGTCAAAGGTTTAATGAGAATTTGGTAGCCAATATTTGAGGGAAACAAGGAATAGGATTTGTAGTAGGGTGCCCCCCTCATTTATGACTCCCTACTTTGAATCCTCCTTCAGAAGGCTCGAAGCACAAGAAGCCACATCAATGCATCAAAGGGGCAGCCGAGAAAGTGAAGAATAATTGCTGTCTATCTTAAGTCTTGGGAGCCAAGCCTCCTTGATTTTAGGAGAGCTGTTGGGAGCACCAGTTGTATAAATAGAGAGGCATAGGGCCTCATTAGGTTGTTGGATGTTAGTCAAATTTTCGCACTTTTGTTGCAACTTTTGCTTAGCTCATTTCGAGCTTACTTTTGTGGATAGTTTTATGTAATGTGACTATTATTTTCACAATGAAGATGAAATCTTTTCTGAGGCAGCACTGAGTTCTTCCAGAGGGCTGAAGCTCTTGGGTTAGGGCCCAACCCAAGCTGCCCAACACCTCTTGTTTTGTATTTATATGTTTTGTTTCAGTTTATGAATTAGTTGTTGTTAGATAGATTTCTTCCTTGGTTAGAATAGGTTGCTTTTGGTGATTTAAATAGTTGTTTCCATTTCAGCTGCTGAAGTAGGTTAAATAATGATAAGAGAAAGATACAAAATGGCCATCAACAGAGCCTTGACCTCCTTTCCTCCCTTTGGGACCATGAGCTGAGGTCAAGACCCTCTTGCTGCCACAAAAACACAGTTTTGCCTTCCCCATGCAATTTCTAGTGTTGTAGTCTGATTTAGAGGTTAATGATTTGCTTCAGATCTATTTTTGACATGCTCATTTATGTTTCTGCAATAAATCTCTTTCCATGCTTTCCTTTCCATATAGCATTGTTCAACATTTCTTTTTCCTAGATCAGAATTTAGATTAATATGAAGTACAATTCTGTTTTTTTTTGGTGCAGCTAGTTCCTTTTCTTGCTCAGTTTTAGTGTTTGATTTGCAGCTCTCTTGCAGTACATCTCTACTCATAATAAGTCAATAAATCATCCATCACCATCTCTCTTTGCTACATGTTCCATAGGTCATTCATAGCCCTCATAAATCTGCCTTAATTTTCTGCACTTTTCTCATAAACTTTCCTCTCGTCCCTTGAACAAATCCAACCATAATTTCCTTCCCTAATCCCCCTAGGTGTACCTCAGAAACCTTAACACGTTCCTCTAGTCTTCTGCTACCCTTTCCCACCATTTTTCCACCTTTAAAACCTATAAAACAACCCTCGGCATCCTCTTGTAGATCCTCCTGTAGATCCCCTGCAGCCTCCTATAGAATTTCCTGTAGGCAACTTTTTGAAGTCCGATTGCAGGGAAAGCCTCCTGAAGGTTGCCAGAGACCTCCTAGGACCCCTCCACACCTTCCTACACCTTTGCATATTCCAAAGTTGCACTCCGTCGCCTCCTAATTGCTGCCACATCCACAAATAAAAAATTACATACACGACCATTTCACATAGAATACATAAAAATCCAAAAAAGATGTTTTAATCATTTCCTTCTAGAAATAGCTTGAATAGATGTAGTTTTATTCCTCGGTAGGTTATGGCATTCATTTCACAATTTTTCATCTCTCTTTCTGCAAAAATAAGGTTAGTTGCTAAATTAGCGTTTGCTAGGTTTTTCTTTACATTCCAGCCTTCTTTCTCTTTTTGCAAGTAGAATAGCCTCTGTAGAGTAAGCTTTCCTTTCTTTCATCACATTTAAATATTCTTCTAGAATCCATAGAAGTTTTCTTGAGCTCTTAGTGATCTTGCGCTAGCTGACCAAGTGACAACTTGCAGTAAGAACTAGTACTTGTGCATACAACACTGTCACTTCCAAGTTTGTTACGAACTACCGGGTTGATAAGATTAAAGTAGGAAGCCCCAGGAGTTGCAACATTATTGCTACAATACTGGTGCTCACCAAAGTACCTCTTTATTTTTTACAAGATTGATAAGGATACCATATGAGTGTCCCGTAAGATCATCCTTCGAATGAGTCCATCAAAGTATTTTTAAAAAACGCTAAGAAGGAATGGTTCAGTCTTGTCATGCTTAACGAGTCTTGTACTGTTTAATTTTTATGACTCCAATAAATGAGTAATTCGGTGTCATTTTATTTTAAGAGTTTGAAAAAGACACAAAAAGGAAACTCATCCAGTTCTTTTACCATAAAATTTTAGCGACCCCGGAGAAAGTAAAGCTCGATGTTTTTCACTTTTAGGAAGTTAGAAGAAAAACATAAGTAAATTCCCTCATGTTCTTTTTCATACATTTAGTCTCTCAAGTCCGAAAAAGGATAAAATAATACAAGAGAGAACTCTATTTACCATGTTTGCTCAACGTATACCTTTTTTGTAAATAGCCCAGTTCAGTTCGTGAAAGGGGTAAACTTATACTGAGTGGACGGTTGCTCATTTACTTTTACGAGTTCGAACAATCAAGTGCTCGACAATATTTTCATGTTTTAAGAGTATGAAAAGGGCTTAAAAGAGGACTCTGTGGGTTCTCTTTTTCATCAATTTTAACAAGTTCAAAAAAGTGATAAAAATACACTCATCTTATCGAATTTCAATTTAATTAATGAGTAGGAAAAGATGGAATGAACTCCACATTTTCATGTATGTTTTACGAGCATGCAAATATAGAAAAGGGAGCTCAGTATTTTCTTGAGTTTAACAAGTCTTGAAAATAATAACCAAAATGGACTTGATATAGGTTTCATTTTTACATAAGCTTGAAACATAGGAAAATGTTGCTTGAGAATGGTTTCATTTTTACACAAGCTTGAAACAGAGAAAATTGTGTTTGGGATAAGTTTTCATGCCCCAATCATAATGACTGCAAGGGAACATGCCCCCCAAGCATCACTTCATTCACCTGAGTAGACTGTTTGTTACTAAAAGTTGGATGAAATAAATGTTCATTTACGAGATCAGATGAAAAATTTGACTCAATTAGGGGAGGTTTTGTTTCATTTTTTAATGAGGTTGGCATAGTAAAAGATCTATCCTCATATGATCTTTTTCATTTTTTAATGAGGTTGACACAATAAAAGAACTATCCTCAAGAGACCTATTTCATTTTTTAACATGGTTGACATAGGAAAATAACCATCCTCATAAAGAGTTATTTCATTTTTTAAAGAGGTTGACATAGGAAAAGAACCATCCTCATATGACCTATCTCATTTTTTAATGCGTTTGACACAGTAAAAGAACTATCCTCATGAGACCTATTTCATTTTTTAAGAAGGTTTACATAGGAAAAGAACCATCCTCATAAACATCTATTTCATTTTTTAAAGAGGTTGATATAGGAAAAGAACCATCCTCATAAGACCTAGTTTCATTTTTTAACGAGGTTGACACAGTAAAAGAAGCATCCTCATGAGACCTATTTAATATTTTAATGAGGTTGACGTAGGAAAACAAATATCCTCATTGAACCTTGTTCATGGCTTCCATCTGGAAGGAACATGCCAAGGGACATACCTCAATCATGGCTTCCAATAGATCTTCATCGGATGGAAGAACAGCTCTCTGGAACGAACACATGTGAAGGGGATCAATAGGGATAAGAAAATCATATTCAAATGCTCCCATTTATGTTTTAACCATGTCAGCTACAAGATCTAAGTCAAAAGAAATCGAGCAGATAGTGAGAGGCTCGCCTACATCGGTAACTGAAAACACGAGACAGGTTGCCACATAATTAACCCATGGCGGGGTAGGTACTACTTCCATATAAGGAACATTCAGGGGTGTCTCATGTCTAGTAGTCAAAGAAAGATCAACGTATGAAAGTTGATCAATCATCACAATGTTTCCATTGTGATGGAAGGACATCATGCGAAAGAGTGTCAATATGACAACTTTCATGGCATAGACATTGTCTTTCTTGAGGAGAAAATTAAAATCCAGGGGACCTTGGACTACCATAAGATCAATACAAACATTTTTACCTTATAGAGTAATAGGTAACCTAGGAAGGATCCCTAAAGGTTCATTAACAATTCTATTAAAAGATAACATGTTCTGAGTAATAGACACAAGCTGAGGGGAGCCCAAAGCTTTCCAAGTATTTGAGGATAAAACATTGACACAAGCACCTTCATCGAAATTTTTGTGTTGCACATTCTTACCATAATCCTTCACAATGATTTGGAAACGGGTGGAATAAGGAAGACGAGGTTCTATCATTCTACTTCAATCAAAAGAAATAGCCTCATTACTTGGATGGGGTTCAAAAGAAACAGATGAAATCCCTCGATGTGTAAAATAATCTGAGGTAACATGAAGAACCTAAGTGGTATGAATTTCACTCTCTAAAGTGAGAGTGGGATCGACCGAAGATGGAATCAATTCGACCACTTGACCAACAAATAGTCCATCAACCTGGGTGATACATGTTTCACCCTCCAAAAGGGAGAGTAGGATTGACTATACTTGGATTAGGTCAATCACTTTTTCAACTGATGGTAGGGGGGAGAGTTCGTGGTAATTAGTTGGAAGTTGTTGTTGTGAAACAAATAGTTTTTCAAACAATTTTTAGGCTTCATCCATGTGAGGGAAAAGGTGACTATGATGAGTCCCTTTGCATAACCTACAAGGAAGCTTGACCTTAATATTTTTCCTTGGAATCTGAGAATCACTAGTTGATGGATCAACATTAAGTTGATACGAATTATTTGACCATACTTCCAAAACCTTAGGAATACCAAGACAATTGATAAGGAAGTGGTCACCCTTAGAAGCTTGCAATTCTTACGATGCATTGTAGAAGTTCCCTCAAAATTACCCATGCTTACAACCATGGTTCGTTGGTTGACATATTTCTTATCTAACTTCTTCTTCTTCTTCCCTTTATTCTTCTTCTTAGTCACGTGGTTACTAGCATTAAGGCTTTTACCAAGCGAAGAAGAAGAAAGGGAGGATGACATGTTGGGTGAAAAAGGTAAAGGATCAATAATAGGTTGGCGATGTTGAGATGGTGAACTCAGTTGAGAGGAAAAACTCAATTGAGCTGGTACAATTGGAGTATTTGGAATTAAAGAAGTTGAGAATATCCATATAGGTAAACCTATCGTGAATCCAGGAAGTGACAATGTAGCCATATAAGGAGGAGCAACATTTGCAAAATCAGGGAGAGGATTAGGGTTCACGGTAAAAGGGAGGTTTTCATCAATAAATTTCAACATTTTTTTTCCATTAGATTCAATCCAAATAAGTTTACTTTTTAATATTAAAATTAAAAAATCACAATCCACACTTAAGGTTTGCAAAAAGTAAAAAAAAACAAGGTAACATACGCTAAAAGATCTAGGGATTCAAACCATACAAACTAACTTGTCATATAGATCAATAATTACTAGTTGGTGATGAAATCCAACATGACAAAGATCAAAGTGAATTTTTTTATAAATATGAATGTTTGGAACCAATTACATTGAAAACCTGCTTAATGAAATAGTCTGGTGCAAGTAACTTTGTGTATTCCATCTCGAGTAAAGATTACCCTCCAAAAAGTCCAAGTGAGTCTAGTCAATGTTTGTTCCAGGTACAACAGGACCTTCCCTCTGTCGTGGCCTCGAGTAATATCCCTAGAATTATGGTCACTAAGGTTACCAACCACAACAATTCTGCCTGGGGGGACATTCGTAAATTAGACATACATGCAAGGGCAGAGTAATAAAGCTCAATCCCCTTGAAAGCTCCTCAATGTGGTTAATTGGAGGTTTACTTTCAAGTGACCCCAAGTACCTTTTGGCACCATTGTAATACGTGAAAATCGCTCTATCATAGCCAATGAAGTGGGTATGATCACTTCACCAGATCTGACATGATCTCGTGCTTAACTCATGTATAAGAAGAGCTTCCCAGAGAAAAACTAAAATAATTGGATTTCTCTCCCTAACTCAAGATTTTATTATTTGTCTGTAGCTTTGGAAAGTTTACTCACTTTCCTATTCCAAATCCATACAACCTAATCTAATATAGGTGGAAAGAGCCCTGAAAATAATAAAAATTCTAGATGAATTCTATTGACGTTGTGTTATTAAGTTGTTATTTACTCAAAGGGTAAATGGATGTGAAACTGATGGCATTATGACTTGACTCAAAACTCTAATGCGTCAAATATGAAATTTTTATTCTTTTCATTTCAATGAATTCTAGCTAGAGTAAGTAAAGATGTTCTTCTTTAAAATATTAACTCCAAAATGTACCACTTCTAATTTTTTAATGCAATTCAAAACTCTAAGTTGCAAACTACACAATGTAATCTATGCACAATTTTCTTGAAAACTATGGAAATGTAATCTATGTACAATTTCTAAGAACACTATGCAAATGTAATCTACACACAATTTTTATTCATGAAATGAGAATTCTTACCATGCAAATGTAATCTATGCAAGATAGTTCTTCAAAACAAACAAAAAATGATTTCAAAGTAGCGAAATAACACCAAGACTATTTCAATTCACTAATCCCACTAAAGAACAAATCAAGTGTAAATAAAGGAAATTGGGTGAAAATTCCAAATATAAAAAATAATAACACTCAAAGGTGAATAAACTCAGACAAATCAGCCCCTCCTGGTGACTGAGGGATAAATATTTTGCAAAAACAAAAGAAAGAATATGCAAAAATTGTTAAGAAACTAAGACAAATCTTTCAGCAATGACCAAAGGAATTCAAATTCAAAAAACCCAAAGAAATCCTCAAAATTAAAATTCTTGAATGAATGTTATGAAATCAACACTTAAAGTGTAATTCTGATTAAACTTCAGTACTGGAATAAAAATGACTCTTGTTTTCAATGTAGCACAAGAAGCACATCTCATCAAAACACTAATTCTTGAGAAACCCTACCTTTCAATCCTTGAAAATGAAAAAATCTCAAGAAAACTCCTTCACAACACTCGATCAAACACACAGAGACTAACTAGAGTCATAGACAAATGTAATGAAACCTTAAAAAACAAAAATTCAGACTTTAATGAGAGGAAAAGCTATTTTTTCAAAAATTTCTTCGAGTATGCATAGGTAGACATTATAGTACATTGTGCACGTGCACTGTTGCTAAAGGTAATTTGCGAAGATATGTGCTCTGTTTCTAAACAAAAACCGCACAGGTCGAGAAAATTAAAGAAAAAATAAAAAAGTATCCAAACAAATCAAAAAATCTAAAAGATCATTAACTTGTCAAGAATCAGATAAAGCTATCAAAAAATGTTCGAGAATAAAAAACAAGGAGATGGAAGAGAACAAGACATTCCCTAGCGGAGTCGCCAATTTGCTATTTGTATAAATCCCGCTTGTGAACAAGAGCGATCTCCCTAGATCCTAAATGGAAACTAGAAACAAACAAACAATCAAGATAATTCCTTCCCTAAATCTATCTTTTCTTGAATCATAAGCTAACGAGGTGAGAAATCAAAATTCATACCTTATTACGACATGCTTGATGAAGATCCCCCTTTGTGCTTCATTTCAAGTCCTCCATGTTTGAATCTAGACCTGCACACATGGATACAACAAAGGATCAAAGACATATGTAGCATAAATGATTCAATAATTCAAACTAGTTATCAACAAGACAAGTAACAAACATCATTCCAATGGAAAAATATAGATAACATCATTCCAATGGAAAAATATTAATAACATAAACCATCCATGAAATTCATCAACTAATCCATTAATTTCATAAACATAAACGAGCTACAAAGCATGTGCCTTGATGTTGTGAAGCTCCTCCCATTGATCTCAATACTCCCCGACAATGATAAACTTTCCAACCTGATTCCCTTAGCATAAACTTACTCTCAGCGGCCTCCCTCAATTCCCCCACTTATGGCTTGATTAATAGGCCAAAAGGAAGTAATTTGAGATCCTTAGTCCAAGGATGAGATCCACTAAAAGAGGGATGAGGGCTCCTTGAAGAATAGGAATTAGTTCCATAGAAAATGAGGACAGGCTCGAACAAGCATGAGTTCGAGGCTTTCTACTAGGAATGATTCGCCCAACAATGCTTCTAGATCTCACTTTTTATTTATTTACCAACGTAGGTTTTAGTGGAAGAAAGAGTGTAGATCAACGTAGGTTATAGTGGAAGAAACTGCACATGTGTGGATTCTCTTCAGAAAAACTGCACAGATGCTAAAAGATAGGGTTTTGTACCATGAGATCCAGAAATTCCACTTTATTCAACATATATAAGTTGTTGACTTGCAAGGGAGTGCTTCATGTCACTTATATGGATGTCGAGAGATCCAACTTTGATGATCATTTTACTAATGCGACAAAATGATGTGTAACATTAATATGCCCATAGTTTCATTAGTCAGGTGTTTATCATGCAGTTCTTAGCACCCATGTTTCCTACACATGTTTGATTTTTCCTCGATGGGGATTGTTACGAAATATTTTCTCTAAAGTGCTATGTTGGGTTGTCATTCTACTAGTTACAATGTGTCAATGGTTTCCTCTCCAAGTTGTGCATTCGTCATTTTGTTAGTTGCATCACATGAGAAATTCTTCTGCAAACTATGGCATGGTGTCTAGCATTTAAGAGCTTATTAGCAAAATTAGCAATCACTACACCTTATTTGTTATTGTAAGTAATATGAAAAGAAGTCATTTTCAAAAGTAGGGCCAAAGCCTGTAGTATATGAATGTTGAAAGAACTTACACAATATATGTTACAACCATGTAGTACTTAGGTCTACCAATTTGTAATTATTTGAGAAATTTTTACTTTTATTTTCCTCCTGAATTTATTTTAAATTGAATTTTTCTAGCAACATAATGTTGTTATGGGTTTATGTGACACTAGGTTGAGTCTAGATACTGATTGGAATATTTTTTGATATATATGTAATTCTCAACAATGATCTCTACCCTTAAAATTTACAAGTGAAACATTGTGGATACTAAACTTTGCAGAAACTAACCATATTATATCTTATAAATAATATAAACATACTCATAAATATAATACTTTATTTTCATTCATATATATATATATATATATATATATATATATATATATTAACAAATATGGAAACATTTAATATAATGCATATGGTATTCAAAATCCAAGTGTTATTATGACCATGCACAAATTGTAATGAAAAATTTACAAAAATATTAATTTAATGAAAATATGTAACTCTTCTAGTTATTGTATTTTTCTGCAACTCTTGGGCGTCACTTTCATGGCTTGTTCAAATATCATTAGTAATCCCTTTTAGTTGTGTTGTTGATTTTTCATCATGGGATTTATTCTCCAGTGTGATGTTAGAGTGACATTTAGAAGTAAGTTAAGTGTCAAGATTTTTTTTTTTTTTCGAGTTGAAAGAGTTTGTGAAGAGTGTGTTTTCAAAGTTGACTATGATAGTTGGGGTTTTACAATTCTTTTAACAAATAAAATAATTATGATAAATTGATTCAGATATCAAAAACATAAATTACCTACAAAGTATATTTCGTTGCAGTTGACTTCTAACTCTGGTTGTCTGTTGTAAAAAGACCAAAAGAAAAATTATACATGTATAAATTTCTTCCAATCCCTTTAAATATAGGTATGAAGAGATACAATGAAATTGGAAAGCCCTATTGAGTGATGTTTATTTATAGGAAAATGGGTAAAGTATTACATAACTAATCATGCTTTATTATGGTTTCTCATGTATCTTTCATGAGGGTGGCAAAGAAGATGATGTTAGGTGATCCAGTTGTGTTGATCGATAATTAATTGACCTTGCAAGAGGAATGTGTTAGGTAACTTTAATAAGGTTACCCCATATCCGAAATAGGCTAGGAAATCCTTAGAACATAATAACATGATAATCTTTTCACTTGATTCAAGTATACATGTATCATCCATCTAGATATATGCATATGTTGTTAATGTATGTATTCTATGTTATCTCTTGTCTTTGTCATCTATATCCATATTTTGTTGTTCATCTTGCTAATTTTCCTTTTTCCCAAATTTATTGACTTAGAGATGTTGGAGTTGCATAGACGAATTGAGGTAGAGATAGACCGATGAATTCGAGAAGTATTAAATATTTTGAGACTGAGTTGGAAGAAGAATGGACCTCATGGTAGAAGCACAAACATAAATTTGCTCAGATAACTTAAAAACAGAGTAGTGCATAGTGTGCATATTTGGGAGGCTGGATTTTTCCTTTCCATGTTCAATTTCTAAGGAGTCGTTATGTTTTGCTTATCATGGAGTGATACATCACAGTGAGTTAGAAATTCCTTGAAGCATGTTTTCTAAGGTATCAATGGAAAATTCTATGTTAGCTCTGAAAAGGGGAAGTATAGATGTAGTTCTAGAACAACATAACCTATTTCATTTAAACAATTTTGTGTATACTATAGGAGATTTCATATTTGATGTTATATGAATTCTATTGAATTTTAGATACATGTAAATTGAATTAAGAGAAGGAACGATGCAACATTTTAGGAATTGATTAGAGCAATGGGACACTGAAGCAGTATTATCTTATCAAGATTAATTTAACATAGTTGCACTGATAGACACTATGGTATAAATAACTCAAATGAAAATTTGGAGAAAATGAGAAAATTAGTTTCAACTTTTATAAATCTTGGGCAAAGGGGACTATGAGGGGTCATATTTTGCATATATTGGAATTGGCTAAAAATTTCGATAATAATTTGGTCAAAAACAAGAATGATAATCTATTTTCTTTTTAATTCAAATTTATGCGAAGATAGTTATGACATATTGCTCCATGATGAAAATCCAATTAATAGACATTTTGAGCCACTTTTGTGCAATAAAAGAGGTTCAACATTAATTAATCATCAACATATGATGAATATAGCACAATACGAAGAAAAAAAAAACATGAATGGATGTAGATAGAGAAATCCAGGAGGAGACATGGATCTAAGAGAATGTTTGGATTCAAGAGTATTTATGATGAAATCTATTTTGAGACAATATGCCAATTAACACAGAATGAATATAATGTGCCATGTCTACGACACATAATTGCACAAAACTTTTGCTGCAATAATGCGTAAGGATTCATTCGCATCAAGATGCATAGAAATATACCTGAACAATTATGCAATCGTGGAATTCCCTCAAATAACAAATGCACAAGGATACATTATACAATTGGTAGATGGTGTCCTTTTTGTTTATGATTGTCTATGTTATATCTTGAATGTAATTGTATACATATGGTTTTTTGATATAAATAATTTTCATTTTAAACATTTGGAAGAAATAGGAGAAGAGAAAAAAATTTACGTGACATTGAAGTTGTCAACAAAGATCCATATATAAAAGAATGCTATTAAAAACATAAAGGGAAAGGTGCAGATAGATTTAAAAACATGAACACAAATTAATATACCACCCAACTTAATAAAATGGTTATCAATAGAAACATGGAATCATGTTTATCATTGCATCAACTCAAAAAAATATAAGAAACAAGGATGTTGACCAGAAATATCTAATTAAAAAGTCAAATTTATCTTTGTGTTGACTAAAAGAACATATCAGAAGTAAAAATGTCAGAAAAAAAGAATAGGTAGAAGCAAAATGATGAAATAGAAAGTGATAAAAGACAATAAAGGGAACATTAAGTCATCCAAACAATCAAAATCAAGATAGAATGTGATGTCCTCAAACAAACCTAAGGAATCTTTACAAATGTTGGATTCTATATTTGAAATAGTAGTTGAACAATATTTAAAAAAAATACTAAATGTACCGATTTATGATGGTGTGATATGAGTCAAACTTACTTAAAAATGGATGTCATAGAAATACAATCAACCACTCTTACCGAAAATAGGCATGTATGCAAAAAATGAAAAAAAAAAATTGGCATTCACAAGGCTATCAAACATGCAGTTCCAGGGCGGATTAGGTGGAATAAAAAAATATCCGTAGTGAAAGAGTTATATGAATTGGAAGAAAGACTAATAGCATAAAGATTACCAGTTTTACAAATACAGGAACTTAGGCAACATTTTAGAAATCCATAATTAGCATTGATTGGTGAATTTATCAATGTACCTATTGACACATCTCGAATTCAAATTGCACTTCCTTGTGAAATAAATCAATCTAGTATAGTGGCTATAGCAATTTAATAATACTTGTGTGTATGAAAATGCATATGTTATTGGTTGAATTTGTGTTCATAAAGTGATGAAGGTACTGAAGCGATTATGTAAAACTTTTCTTTATAAATGGAAAGTGTAAAAATAAATAAAAAATGGAAGAAAATCTTTAATGAAAACAAATATACATATGGATATGATACATATAACGATGACTTTGATGAAGAACTAGTGATAAAAACACTACTACATGGATTTAGTTATTTGTATAATATTTATGATATCCATAATAATCAAATAAACATTGCTCATGGTGAAGGTTAACAACCCTTGGGCATATTCAAAGATGAATATTCAAAAGATATGAGTTTTCAGACATTGTTCTATGAGCAAAAGAGACCTACAAAGTTGCAAAAAGCTTTACATACCACGATATTGTTCAATGAGAAGTTTTGCATCAAGATCATGATTTTGTGTCTCATACAACAAATCTATTTTACAAAGCAGTGTGAAATATCCTCAACTAAGTCTTTAATTGTATTTGGATTCAAGTAAGAAAAGCACAATTAAAATGGAAAAAAATAATAGCCAAATATGTTAGGAAATAAACAAGTTTGAATTGCATTATGAAATCAAACATTGGCTATATGGATTTTAAAAGAATATGAACATTGCCAAACTATTTTTTTCATTTGCACAAGAACTTATATGCAATGATTTGACAATTAGATTCACTAACTTTATTTTTCACATTTAGTAGTATCAAGCATCTCTAGGAGCCTTTAATAAAGACTTTGCAACAAATAAACATAGAGAAAAAAACTATTAACTGAAAACCAGGTAGAAGAAAATGATATTGATTCCTTGATTAGAAGTGAACACGTTATTTGCATGAAATCTAAAAAAATAGAATTAATGCTCTATTCCAATTAATTTTCAATGAATCCAAGTAATTTGGTGAGCTCATTGAATACTTCTTTGTAACAAATTTTCAAAATTGAGGAAGCTAACATGAACAAGCATTGTTATAGATACAAAATGCTCCTATATATTGAACAATTATAAACATTGTGACATAGTTTAGGTTTCATGGATTTCAAAGAACCTACAGAATATGGTTTACTATTACAGATCACACAACCTATGCCATTGGAGTTTGGATACTAAATTAATTAATTCAGGATTAAATCACAAAGAAAAATAGAGAGTAATTTGAGTTTGCTCACAAGAACATGGAAATGGATTTAAATATCTTTTTATTCATTCAAAATGTGCTCTTACAGAAAATAACTCACATTATAAAACAACATCCTCAAAGCGCTTGAATTTCCTATATTGTTACACAATAAACACCACACACAACAACTAAACATCTTCCTAAATCATATAGTAGTCAGTCGCACTCCATGAAAATCATGTAGCAGCCAAACAATGCCAATAATATAATACCCAAACATCTAAGAGCCGAGAGGAAGAATAAAATGCCTAAATGTTGAAAAAAGGGTTCATTTCCTTCCTTGTTCCCATTGTTTATCCTCACATTGATAAACTTTTCATATTCCATTGAAAAAAAACCACTTCCTAGGTCATTGACCTATTCATCTTCCAAAACTGAACTGATTCACCTCCTCTCAGTAAGCAAACAATCCAAATTTGTAAGTTATGTCTCATTTTGTTACCACGCCTATCAGGGTTTTTCCTGTAGTAGTGCAATTAAACAATTGTGAATTTGGATGTGTTGGCAACTCCATGCAGCAAGAATATCAACATGTGATCCTGCGAGTGTCAACAAATCAAGAGAAGTCATGTCTTTGACACCATCTAGCTACATGAGTAGCAACAACTACTAGTTGGGTGTATCAACAACTAACATAATAGGTTTATGAACAACTTTAAAATATATGGGAGTAACAACACTTATTAAAAACTCAACATAATCATTTTTTTGGTTGATGAGAATTACCCGAGGCTAAAGATTCTCTTGCATTAGACATCCTGGTAAGAAAATATGAGCTACCAACTCATGTGGTATTTCCATTAGAGATTGAAGTCCCTTGTAGTCATGTTGGATCTTTCTCAATCACCCATGTTGCATCTTCAAACCCCATATTTCTCCATTTAACCAAATACTCTAGATACACCCTGTGAGGAGTATTCTTTCCTACTTTGGTGGCCTTAATTTCTTCCACTTATTCAACAACTTTGACTAGTAACTATTTCTTCCGCTTAGTGGGTATGCTTGTCTCTTCACTACTTTCTCCTTCAAAAAACTCATATACATTATCTACATCAAATATCATAGAGATATACAAGTCTCTTGGTAGCTCCATCTTGTAGGCATTTTCATAAATTTTTCAAATAATTTTGCATGGGCCTATTTTCTTATATTTTAAATTATTGTAGGTACCCATGGGAAACATTTATTTCTATAGATGTGCCATTACCAACTCTCCTTTAATGAAAACCTTTTCTCTTCTTTTCGAATATGATTTCTTATTCTATCTTTCATTACTTTGTTGCAATGTTTCCTTCACCTATTTATGTATTAGTTGTAGGTTGGCTGCAAAATCACTTGCATTAGCACTCTTTCTTTCCCCCAAATATGGAAATTGTATCAGGTCCACAATACCCTTCAGTGACCACCCATAAACAATATAAAATGGACTCTTACCAATGGATCTATACACCGAGTCATTATATGGAAACTCTTCCTACACCAAGACTATATTGGTTGGGATTCTCACCACTCAAACTTCTCAGCGAATTCCTAAGAATGTTATCCACTACTTCAATTTATCCATCAATCTATGGATTATAGGTTGAACTATATAACCATTTAGATCCCATATTTTTCCACAACGTCCTCCAAAAGTGACCCAAAAATCTTGTATCTCTGTCTAAAGTAATGGTTCTTGGAAACCCATGAAGTCTCACTACTTCTTTGAAGAATAAAATAGCCACTTTAGTAGTATCACTTTTTCTCTTGCATGTTATGAAATGTTCCATCTTCGAAAATCTAACTACAACAACCATCAATGAATCATACTTCCTCTGCATCCTTGGTACTCCCAAGACAGATTCCATGATCCCATCTTCCCAAGGCCTTTCTAGTACTGGCAATGGAGTATACATCCCTATATTTTGACTTATACCTTTGGCTAGTTGACAAAATCGACAACATTCAACAAACTTTCTGACATGCTTATTGATGCTAGGGAAAAAAATGCCTCTCCTTTACTAATGTTGTCATATTATCCATGCCAAAATATCCACCTAGGCCTCTACCATGTAGCTCCTATTGCCACTGTGACAAACACCCTCCAAAAATTTTCTTACACTTGAATTTTGGAGCCTATTGAAGTTCTTGTGATCTGTCATTCTATGGTAACTTTGTGGTAATCTAGTGTTTTGTAAAGTATTGAGTCCTCTTATAAGTGTCAAAGTCACTTTCTTATGCATGCTCATTTTTTGAAGAATTTACAAGTCCACTTCTTTCGATGCAAGATTACATATGCACTGTGTAGCTCTTAAAGATAAGGCTTGCGAAACCATGGTGATAGTAAATGTGCAATCCATAAGAAAATTGTAATGTGAAACACATGTTGACAGTTAGTGCACACTCTCCATTGAAATTCCTCCTCACTTCGATTGCATTGTAGTCTTATTTTGGTGAGTTTTATCAACTGTCGCTCTCGTGCACCTTTGTTTTCACAAGGGTCACTTTCACATTTGCGACAGTTGTTTTGGCTTGATTTCACTTAAAAATGTGTTGTTTTCATTTTATCTTCACTCTGGCATGTGTCTCTTTCACTTTCTTTAAGTCTTTGCAAGTGTCGTTTGCACTTTTCCCTCACTTTCCAAAGTGTCATCTTTTGTCATGGGAAGTGTCACACATCACAAAAAGTAGAGTTATGGTTCATTTCAAGGGGGAAATTAGGTGTAAATGGGTCCTATTTATCATATATACATGTATTATATGCATTCCCAAAGTTGCATGCATTGTCATACTAGTGTTGTCACTTTCATCATATAGTGTACCCTAAGTGTTGTACTTGGAGGAGAGTATTGTTTTGTCATCGCATTAAAGGGATAATGTTTATGTGTGTTGAGTGTTCAATTTTTCGTTGTTGGTTTTCATGAGTGTGTTCTGACTGTATGAGTTTCTATTGATAGAGGACCAACTACGCAGAGGTTCTTTTGACTCAAGTGAATACGAATTCATCAATTCTAGGCCATTTTCAGTTGGACAACAAGTTGTTGTACCTGTGTTTTGAATTATGGGTGTACCTAGGGAATATGGATTTACAAATCAATCTTATATCCTTTGCTAAAATGGGTCGCGCTTCTCCTTAAGTTAGTTGGATGAATTTTCATTGGTTCAATGATAATATCACTTGTTATTTCTACCTTTTAAGGCTGAATATATATGCATATTGCTACCATGGAGGGTTAATTGTATTTTCGGTGGTACTTTGATTTTATATTGTTCATCTTCAGCCATTATCTCCTTCATTTCTCATTGGTATTTCCTATGACAGACCTTTGTTATTATTAGTACCAGTGCCCAAGTGGTATGTATGTCCCTAACTTTAATACAAGAATGAATATCAGTTTTTCATAAATATTTCTATGATGTGTACTTAGCTCTTTAATGCATTATTTATATTATAAATTATCAAAGTCACCTACAACACATTGTTACCAAACTTTTTGTGGATACGCCTAAGAAAAACAATCCATACAAATCAGAAAATCATGATGTGTATTTGAGATATTTCCAAGTAGGAACAATACAGTGGTATTAGAGCATGATTTTGGCTAGTTGTTGGTCTAAATCATGGTAATGCCAAGGATACTATTGTTGGGCCAGAATTCCAGAGGCTAAAACCACAATCCAGTATTATTTTTCAAATTTAATTTGTGGGTTTACACAAAAATGTCGCTACAGGAGAAATTCCTTGAGAAATTTGAAAATTATATTAAGAATTTCTAGAAAATGGTTGTTATGTAACCAATTCACAAAATAGAAGAAAAGATAGATCAATGACTTGAAAAATAGCCTCTTCGAGGGGAAAACCTCCTTTATCTCACATAAATGAACAATTATTAGATGATACAAATGACAAGGCCTCCTTTATATATATAGGAGTCTAAGGGGTCACAATATAATCAGAGTCAACATAACAATAATAATGTAACGGAACAACAATAACAATAGTGGGATAATATGGAGAACAATTGTTGCATTCAATTATGCAAGGAGCTATTCCTCCATGATCCCATCTAATATCAATCCCCAATCTAGATGGTCATGCATGCAACTTTGGCGCAATTTGTAATTCTACAAAATATGAGAAAGTACCTTGCCTCCTCACAGGTTGGTGAAGGGTTTTGGGTCTGATGCAGAATGAATGCACTCTAATCAAGCAATATCTTTCATCCACTCCTGATCTAGAGCCTACACACAAACACAACCAAACAGAGATGACACGTGATGTTTTATAGAAGATCGTCAGCTCAAAACATTTAGAAATCACACATATAAATTACTACAAAACTAACATAAGGGGAAGGGACATAGATTTTATTAACCATATGAGTGAAAGTACATCAATATACCTTCAACAAATAAGATCCTCTTCTCCAGCTTGTAGTATGGTATCCTCTCCCAATACAGTAGAGCTCTTGCATTATAATTTGGATACTCTCTCCTCCCCCCCCACCTACCCTTCCTCTTGGTGAGAATATATAGGCTAATTCTATCATATGGGAGAATGTATCTAGACACCTAGGGGCTTGAGAAGTTAGGAAACTTATGAAATAATGGGACCCTAGACAACTCATACAAAAGTGGGTCAATTTGATCTCCTTGGGAATGGAAAACTCTAGAAACCTTTTTCACAATTATGAGATAATTATTATCTCATAATTATAATATTTTGGCAAAATATTTACGAGAAATTTCTCAATCATGTAATTCCACCCTTTTATCATGGAATAAATCTCACATAGTTAAATTAAAAGTTGGAATGGGATGCATTTTATCCAAACAACTAAGGTAAGTTGATATTAGGTTTCTCTCACTATAATGGAGTGAAAAATAGGGTTATAACAGATGACCGCTAATGCATGAGGTTAGAAGAGAAATTGATGGTTGAAATGCATTACAATAATACTCAAAGCTAAAAATGGGAGGAAGGAACCAAGACTACGAAGTTGGATCGGAGGAACTCAATTACTGAAGTGTCGACTCTATTCATGACATTCTCGTGGTGGGCATACCCATGCTCGATCATAAGGAAATATTGAACATGGCCGCCATAAAATACACCGTGGATCCATGAAATGAAATTATAGAACATGGCCATGAAGACATACATAGTGGATCCATGTGACTCAACAGATATAGAATAGCCACCAACAAATAAATTGTGGATCTATGTCATAGTATACATCAGTAGGACTATGGACACATAATAAGCAAAGAAGTGTCATAGATAGCCCTCAAATTACATAAATGATACATAACTCCAATGTAGCCTGGGAAGGATTCCATATAAGAGTGAGATGTTTCTAACCTAGGGTATTCTAATAACCTTGATGGTACAAATCTACATCACGTGAATATATAAGCCGAAGTCAAACATGGTAGAAACTGCTTGATTACCAACCAATGAGGTAAACCAATAACAGACGTGAGGGAATCCACGAATGAGGAAAATGGCCTCGAGGTACCTAGTACAATCCACTAAGTGTGAATAAATGAGTTGATGTTGAACACCAGTGAACTCGACCAATGAGGAGCCAATGATGTAAGCCCATTGTCAATCGTGAGGAAGCCCGCCACTGAGGTCTGCAAGATCCAAGGTACTATTGGTTCCTAGATCAAACTCCTCGATAATGAACTAAAGTCGACAAGGGAAGATCTGTTGAAGGAGGCCCTTAAGGAATCCCCCATCAATTGACACTGAACAAACTAGAATGATGTGATTTATAGATGAAGTCATGAAGTGATGAAGTAAAACTGACACAGGGATGGTCGAATAAAAAATGTCAATAGGCTACCACAGATGGTTGACACATGATGAGACTTCCCTTGATCACATAACGACATGACATAAGAGTGACTTGGCAACATGACTAATGAGCACCATGTGATATCATGCAATGACGTAGGAGGCATCGAAGCATGCTCCATATGACTGGAAGAGTAACAAGCTGAAGGAGTAAAGATACTCATATGGATGGTATGACTCCTACGCAAGCTAAAACCCAACTGTGAGATAATGAAATAGATAGGTGCCATGTTCAAGGGTAACACAAAGGATGCTGCCATTTGATGACTAATGTAAATAAATGTTCCCTCACTTCTCTTTTTATAGGTTCCTTTCTTGTAAAGTTTTCCCCCATGCCCGAAAAAAAGATAAAAGTATACAAGGGGGAACCTCCTAGCCACAGTAGACTAGCATATTCCTTTTCCATATACCACTCATCACAGTGGTTCCTCTAAGAAAGGGTAAAACACCAAGTGAAAGTGGATGGTGGGCCAAGCAGATGATAATGATAGAAGAGAGAAACCAAGGCTCATTGTGCAGAAATAGGTTGATAAAAAGTTGCAATCACAAGGGATATAGTTTGTAATCCTACTGGGCTATGGCCAGAAAGGAGATGAAGAAGAACACATGAGTCTTAGATTCTAAGTCATGGTGGGTCAGAAGGAAGGATTCCTGAAAGGGGAATAAAATCGACTACATGGACAACAAGATGGAAAATAGGTGCTAACGAGGGTATCCATGAGCATGTAAGCTATAGCACCAAGGTATGACATGCATAATGGAAAGTGGCTAAAGTCGCAACTTGACAGGTCAGACCTAAGGAAAAAATATGGCACTAGTGCTCAATAATGAACTGGTGATGGTGATATATGACCTACCCCTATATTTTGGGTTCAGAGAAATGCACCTAAGGTCCAATGGATGTCACAATAGAAACACCACCCTATCCTATAAAAATCATCACGAAAGACTAGACCCATTGCTAAATCACATAATGAAAGAAATAAGCATGGATAAGGCAAAAACAAGGCCATATGTTTTTTTCATTTTTGACATAAATAAAGTATTACAAATACTTTCATCACACACCAAATAAATAAATAAAGATAAAAAATCACACTACTATGTGCAATATGTACAAGCACAAAACAGTCTAGTAGGTCACTGTTATAGACATTTTTGTGCCTTACAGCTATAAGCATGAAATGTCCATAAACCAAGGGATCCTAAGTCCCTAAAAGTGTTGTTCCAGCTCCTAAAGAAACAAGGTCAACAAATTACAGCTTCTCCCAGAAGTTCTCCACCAGAAACTGCTCAAAACTAGTCAAATCAGGATCATTTTAGATGCTCCACTAGCTAGCTGCGTTGCAAAGCACCCAAATAAACTGGCTAGGTGCGTTGCAACGCACTTGAATGCACTACCAGGGTGCGTTGAGCGGGAAATGACAAGTGGCAGAGTCATTCCACGAGGTGGAGAGACAATGGAAGCTTCCAGAATCTTCTCCAATGACACTTGCCTCACTGAATTCGACCAGTGATGAGTAAGAGGCTCTCAGTCTCCAAGTGGAAGCAAGAACTGACAGAGAGAAGCCACTAATCAATTCATGAGCTGACTCATCCTCTTTGCATACATCTATATATGGATCCCTCACCAAGAGATCCAAAGGTTGGAATTTTGTACATTGCTGAGAATTGCTGTTGGTTTTGTGATAGATATCAGAGTATTGGGTGATTTATGCTTTGTTAGAGGTGAAGAAGGGATTCTATGCTGGGAGGTTGATGCTGGATCAGGAATCATCGGTTGTAACTCCTCCTGGATCTTCTTGTTTTATCAATAAAACTATTTGAGTTTCTCCTACATGCTTGTATATCATTGATGTGTGTTATATTTGTATGTTTAGCTTAAATCTGATCCTAAGCTTTTTATGAACATAAATCCATGTCTTTGTGTAGTTTCTTTCTTCTGTGAACTTGCAGGAACTTGGTGACGCTGGGCAAGTGAGGGAGCGGATAGCTGGGAGCTGCCAAAGAGAAGAGAGATTGGATCAAAGGACTAGCGCAAGACACAGGTTGGTTCATCCTATTCATCTTCGTTTATAGTTCATAAAGGAGAATACAAGAATAGTTTTCCCTGTTTGTTTCTGAGGTCTCTGTCACAACCCAGTGGGATAGGGTCGTTCTGAATAGACACTTTTCCGGAAAACAGTCACATCAAAGTGTGCCCACAACTGGGCACATGACAAGGGTTTCTATACGCAAAATCATGGACGTTAGGTGGACCATATGGCTCACCAATATGGATCCATGACAAAGAAATTAAAACTTCCCAACCCAAAAAGGTTGACCATGCCAAGGAAATTATAACATAATCATAGTCTCAAAATCAACTTGAGCACATAAGGGAGGATCGAGACATAAAGGAGGTTCAATATTCTCGTCAACAGGTGGTGAGGAGTTGGATAATTCATTGGAAATTTCAGTAGTGGAAGCCCAAGAATTGACTTGGTCCATGGGTGGCACTTCCAAGGAGGTTTGAGGAGATTCCACCTGGGTCGATTCAATATTTTGGTGGTGAATCTCTACATTTTCCAAATCAGGGAGACTATGTAGGTTTTAACCCTGTACAGAAATTACCTACATATGAATTCTAAACCATAGAAAATAAAAAATGCGAGAGCATAACAGATAAAGCACATATACATAGAGATTTTCCCTTGGATCCCAAAATTGGGACTACTAGCTTGATATTTCATTATGTTCCTTTCAATGTTACAATACATATTTATACATGCCAAAGCATCCAATACCATGGACCGAAAACCATTGCGTCCAAAACAATGGACCGAAAACCATCACATCCAAAACCATGTGCGAAAAACATGCACAAAACCATAGGTAGTTCCGCCCGACCTAATATAGGGTCCAAAAACAAAATTTTCCAAGGCGTTGCCTCGAACCCCATAGAGTGGGGTTACTTGCACCCCTCAAACCCCTTGTGACCCCTCCTCTACACAATCGGCGCAGTGAAGGGAGGGCTCTGCCCCCCCTCTAACCCCCTGGTTAACTATGTGGGCTAGTCGTGGAAAGAATATAACACAACCCAACATTCTCCCACTTGTTGTTTTCTTTCCATAGGGGGGCACAAGAGATCTTATTCATTTATCCAACCCTGTAATGCCCATTGTTTCTCTACACCAAGAGAACTTCTTTGAGATCACAGATTTTTTCAATGCATCTGCAGTATTCTTCAAAGTGTCCACCTTTACCAGCAACACCTTTTTGTCTTCTATCATATCCCTCACAAAGTGATACTGAACATCAATATGCTTTGTCTTTGAATGATATGCAGGGTTCTTTGCCAAGAAAATTGCACTTTGGCTGTCACACTCTATCCTTATAGCTCCCTGTACTAACCCCATACTTGAACACAATATTTGCAACCAAACTGCTTCCTTTCTTGCATGAGTGGCTACCATGTATTCTACCTCTGTAGCTAATAGTGCCACTACATATTGTTTCTTACTCATCCAACTGACTACACCTCCAAATAGGTTAAACACATACCCACTTGTAGATCTTATCTGATCCAGATCTCGAGCCTAGTCTGCATCAACAAAGCCATGAATATCAAACACTTTGTCCAATCCTGGTCTTCCCTGGTAGCATAAACCATAATCACTAGTGCCATGCAAATACCTGAAAACTCGCTTCACTGTTGTCCAGTGCTCCTTCCCTGGTTTTAACATAAACATGCTCAATACTCCCATTGCATGTGCAATGTCTGGTCTAGTACAAACCATTACATACATCAGGCTATCAACCACACTTGTATATGGAGCACGGGACATGTCCTCTTCCTCTTCCTGTGTCTTGGGACATTTTTCAACAGATAACTTCACACCTACATGAATAGGAACCTTCACCAGTTTACTATCATGCATATTAAACCTCTGAAATATTGTCTTGACATACTTCCTCTGGTTTAACCAGAGCTTCCTCTTTGTTCGATCTCTTTTAATTTCCATGCCCAAAATATAGTTTGTAGCACCAAGATATTTCATGTCGAATTTGGAGGACAAATGGGTCTTCAAATCCTAGATAATTTCTTTGTCATTTCCAACTAGCAACATATCATCCACATATAAGACTAGATAAATAACACGGTCGCCAATTAATTTGAAATACACACAATGATCTGTTTTGCTTCTGGTGAAGCCAAGCCCCGTATAAATGTATCAAATTTTTTATACCACATCCTTGGTGACTGCTTTAACCCATACAAAGACTTCTTTAATTTGCATACCAATTCTTTCTTGCCCTTCACCGCAAAGCCTTCAAGTTGCTTCATGTAGATTTCCTCTTCCAGATCCCCGTGAAGGAATGTTGTCTTCACATCCATCTGTTCTACCTCAAAATCAAAAGCAGCGGCAACAGATAAAAGTAATCTAATAGAAGTTACCTTGGAAACAGGAGAGAAAATATCACCAAAATCAATTCCCGGCACCTAGGAATAACCTTTTTCTACCAACCGAGGTTTGTATTTCTCCACCTTTCCTTCTACATTTGTCTTCTTCTTGAACACGCATTTGCTTCCAATGGGTTTCCTTCCAGCTGGCAACTCCACCAGATCCCAAGCCTCATTTTTGTGCAAAGATGCCATTTCATCAACCATGGCCTCTTTCTAGAGTTTGCCATCCTCTGAATCTTCTGCTTCATTCACAGTTTTGGGATCATCGTTAGTAATAGATAAAGCAAAATTTGAATAGAAAGCAGATGGAAGATACCTTTCTGGTTGCCTTATTTCTTGAAATGATATTATCACACCCGAAGTTTGTGGCTCTTCATCTTCTGATTCCTCCTCTATTATAGACTCTGATTCTTCCTCCTTAAGCTGAAACTCTATCTTCTCAGGTTCCTTTGGTTGGACTTCATGTTTAATAACATCTTTTACCTCTCTGAACACCACATCTCGATTGTACACAACCTTCCTTGTTAGTGGGTTCCAAAGCTTATAACCCTTTAGACCATCCTTATACCCAATAAAGATGCACTTTTCAGATTTACTATGCAACTTGGTTCATTTCTCCTTTGGAACATGTACATATGCATCACATCCAAATACCCTCAGATTTGAAAGAGAGGGTTTCTTACCAGCCCATACCTCTTGTGGAGTCTTATCCTCCAACATTGATGAAGGTGATCTGTTGATCAAGTAACATGCTATCTCCACAGCCTCTGCCCAGAATTCTTGTCCTAACCTGGCACCACTGAGCATGCTTCTTGCCCTTTCCATCAACGTCTTGTTCATTCTTTCTGAAACTTCATTTTTCTAAAGTGTGTATGGAGTAGTCTTATACTGTGCTATACCACACTTATTACAAAATTCTTCAAATTCCTTACTGCAAAAATCTCCACCATTATCTGTCCTTAACACCTTTATGTTCTTCTCTATCTGGTTTTCCACCGGAACCTTAAATTTTTTAAATTTTTCAAAGACTTCAGATTTCTTCTTAAGGAAATATATCCATGTATTCCTTGAGACCTCATCTATAAATGATACATAGTACACAAACTTACCCAATGATGGAACCTTCATAGGTCCAAACACATCACTCTGCACAAGTTCTAATATATGTTTCACCCTCTTACCACCAGAGGGGAAACTCACTCGATTCTGCTTCCCATATACACAATTTTCACAGAAATCAAAAGCCATAGAGCTATTACTCATACCTTCTACCATACCTTTACCATGAAGTATTCGAAGGCCCTTCTCTCCAATATGTCCAAGCCTTTGATGCCACAACATGGTCTTCTCTATAGAGACTGTTACACTAAAAAATGTCACCTTGACTACTTACAGTTAGTATGGCTCAAATCAACAAGTCATGCTACCCTCTTAGGCAAGTCTATGCCTCTGTTATCCATCTCAAACTCAAAACAGAGAGAAAGTCTTGTAAAAATCATGTTTATCTCTGGGGTCGCAGGTTCTCTCTAGTCTTACCTGCGGGGACGCGGACCTTGTTCACAAAAACTGCGTCCATGGACGCTCTGTATGTAAAGGGACAGGTGCGTCCCTCTGTAAAAGACAAAATGCGCGAGTTTTATCTTGAAAAAGTTACTTGTGGTTACTTCTAGAACATTCTAGAGGTCGGTTTGATGAAATGGATGCGCCTCCAGTTGGTTCATGTATCTCTATTAAGGGGAAGCTTATCCCATCAATAAGGGAGCTATCCCACCCAAAGAGGGGGATGATCCCATTGATGGTGGACCAGAATAACCTCTTTACAGCACTATAAATAAAGGCATTGAGCCAGAAGGAGGGGAGGTTGGAGCTATACATTTTCTTTGGGTAAATGCTGCAGGATTTAGGTCTTCCATTAGAGCCTTTGTGAGGAGAGATTGTCTTCACTTGATTCTACTTGGGAGAGGGTGAGCTTTGTCAAAGTAGAGGAAAACCCTTGATGGACCCTGGGAGGAACTTGCACAACACCAAGGCCAGGTTGTAAGAGTTTCTTTGTTTCGTTATTAATACAAACTGGTTTATTTTTCTCAATAGCTTATGTTAATGAGTTATTTCATGTGTTCCTTGGTCTGCATGTTGGATATATGTTTTATTATATGAAATGCAAGTGCTTGGTAATTGTTTGATTGTTTGTGGTTGCAGGAATTGACTTGAGGGAGGAGCTCATCCGTATCGTCAAGAACGGACTTCAACAACAGCGTTTTGGAATAAGGTAAGCCTAAACACTTGTAGTTTTCATGTTATAAAAGGTGTATTTAGAGAAAGATCACTCCTTTTTGTCTTGTTTGTCATTAGAATGTCTTAGACTTCTAGGAAGGTCAGTCGTGTCCGCACCCTTGACAGATTCCGTGTGACAGAGACCACTAGATTTTCTACTCCACTTTCAGGAACCACAGAGCTGTTGCACCCATCAACAATAGTGCTACCTTGTAGCTTGTACAGAGTTCCAATCCGAACTCCCTACATCAATACCAGTGCTCCCTGAACTATGTTGCAGGTATCCTTCTCGAACACTGTTTTTACACCTGTATCATCCAACTTGCATACAGAAATCAGATTTTTGGCTAATGCAGGAATATGCAGAACACCTAGAAATGTTCTAACCCTTCCACCTTGCAACTTCAACTTTACTTTTCTGCGACCAATGATTCTAGCCTTCCTATCATCCCCTAAGAATACATCATCACCATTGTATTTCTCATGCTCGCAGAACCACTCTCTATGGGGAGTGAAGTGAAAGGATGCACCTGAGTCAATCAACCATGCCTCATGATCTACTTGTATACTTGAAGAAGCCAAGTACACATCCCCACCTTCATCTGAGGTGGTTTTCACCTCTACAAAAGGAGCATCATCGGATCCCTTTCCTTTATCAATAGCTTTAGATTTACAGTCCCTTTTGTAGTGCCCTTCCTTTCCTTATTTCCACAACACCACATTTACTAGTTTTCTTGGAGATTTAGATCTCCCTCTAGATTTAGATCTCCCACTCGATGAATTATTTTTGTTTCTATTCTGGGACCTTCCTCGTACAAACAAGGCATCACCATTCTGGCTTTCCATATTTTTTTGTCTCATCTCCTCCGTTAGCAAGGATGAGACTATTTCATCAAACTACAAGGCAGTTGTATTGCTACCTATTGCAATAACCAAACTATCCCATGAATCTGGTAGAGAACACAACAAGCTGATGCACTTATCTTCATCTAAAATTTTAATATAAACAGATAATAGCTGACTTACCACAATATTAATTTCATTCAGATGCTCTGTCACCAAGTCTCCATCTTTCATCCTCAGGTTATACAACTTTTCCCGTAGGAACAGTTTATTCACCAGAGACTTAGATTGGTACAAATTCCCTAACTTGTCCCACAAAGCCTTCACCGTAGCTTCCCTTGATACATTTAGTAATACTGAATCTGAGATACACAATCGTATTGTGCTCTTTTCCTTCCGATCCAACTTCTTCCATTCTTCATCGGA
Organism: Pinus tabuliformis; assembly: GCA_031772625.1. Taxonomy (NCBI): domain Eukaryota; kingdom Viridiplantae; phylum Streptophyta; class Pinopsida; order Pinales; family Pinaceae; genus Pinus; species Pinus tabuliformis. The sequence goes on along the minus strand of CM062812.1, from coordinate 692,118,736 downwards.
CACTTTGATTGGTTTAGTGCCCGGATCTACCGCGATCCACTGATCTTTATCCACCAACAGATCCTCCATCCTGAGTTTCCACAACTCAAAACTCTTACCATTTAATTTCTCAATCTCTATCTTTCCACTGCTCACTATCTTCTTTCACTACCACAACCGATCTCACAGATCTTCAACTGAAAAGGGCCTATCATAGGCCTGAGTGAAACCCCTCAGCAACAAAGGCGGCCCCTTGAAGCCAAAACAACTCTGATACCAAATTTAGGTTTTAACTCTGTACATAAATTACTTGCACGCGAATTCTAAAACATAGAAAATAAACAATGCGAGAGCATAACACATAAAACACATATACACAAAGAGTTTCCCCTAGATCACAAAACTAGGACTACCAACTTGATTTTTCATTATGTTCCTTTCAATGCTACAATACATACTTATACATGCCAAAGCATCCAATACCATGGACTGAAAACCATCACATCCAAAACCATGGACCGAAAACCATCGCATCCAAAACCATGTGTGAAAAACATGCACAAAACCATAGGTAGGTCCGCCCAACCTAATATAGGGTCCAAAAAAAAAATTCTAGGGTGTTGCCCCAAACCCCATAGAGTGGGGTTACTTGCACCCCTCAAAACCCTTGTGACCCCTCCTCTATGCAATCGACACAACGAAGGGAGGGCTCTGCCCCCCTCTAACCCCCTGGTTAACTACGTGGGCTAGTCATAGAAAGAATATAACACAACCCAACATTCTCCCACTTGTTGTTTTCTTTCCATAGGGGTCCACAAGAGAGCTTATTCATTTTTCCAGCCCTGCAACACCCATTGTTTCCCTACACCAAGGGAACTTCTCAGAGCTCACAGATTTTGTCAATGCATCTGCATTATTTTAGAGTGTCCACCTTTACCAACAACACCTTTTTGTCTTCTATCATATCCCTCACAAAGTGATACTGAACATTAATGTGTTTTGTCTTTGAATGATATGCAGGGTTCTTTGCCAAGAAAATTGCACTTTGGATGTCAGAGTCTATCCTTATAGCTCCCTGTACTAACCCCATACTTGAACACAATCTCTACAACCAAATTGCTTCCTTGCTTTCATGAGTGGTTGCCATGTATTCTACCTCTGTAGTTGACAATGCCACTACAAATTGTTTCTTACTCATCCAACTGACTGCACCTCCAAATAGGTTAAACACATACCCACTTGTAGATCTTATTTGATCTAGATCTTTAGCCCAGTCTTCATCAACAAAGCCATGAATATCCAACACTCTGTCCAATCCTAGTCTTCCTTGGTAGCACAAACCATAATCACTAGTGCCACACAAATACCAGAAAACTCACTTCACTGCTGTCCATTGCTCCTTCCCTGGTTTTGACATAAACATGATCAATACTCCCACTGCATGTGTAATGTCTGGTCTAGTACAGACCATTGCATACATCAGGCTACCGACTGCATTTGCATATGGAACACGGGACATGTCCTCTTCCTCTTCTTGTGTCTTGGGACACTGTTCAGTAGATAACTTCACACCTACAGGAATAGGAACCTTCACTGGTTTAATATCTTGCATATTAAACCTCTGAAATATTGTCTCGACATACTTCCTCTGGTTTAACCAGAGCTTCCTCTTTGTACGATCTCTTTTAATTTCCATGCCCAAAATATAGTTTGTAGCACCAAGATATTTCATGTCGAATTTGGAGGAAAAATGGGTCTTCAAATCCTAGATAATTTCTTTGTCATTTCCAACCAACAAAATATCATCAACATACAAGACCAAATAAATAACACGATCACCAATTAATTTGAAATACACATAGTGATCTGCTTTGCTTCAGGTTAAGCCAAGCCCTATGTAAATGTATCAAATTTCTGATACCACATCCATGGTGACTGTTTTAACCCATACAAAGACTTCTTTAACTTGCATACCATTTCTTTCTTACCCTTCACTGCAAAGCCTTCAGGTTGCTTCATGTAGATTTCCTCTTCCAGTTCCCCGTGAAGAAATTTTGTCTTCACATCCATCTATTCTACCTCAAAATCAAAAGAAACAACAACAGATAAAAGTAATCTAATAGAAGTTACCTTGGCAACAGGAGAAAAAATATCACCAAAATCAATTCTCGACACTTGGGAATAACCTTTTTCTACCAGCCGAGCTTTGTATTTCTCCACCTTTCCTTTTGCATTTGTCTTCTTCTTGAACACCCATTTGCTTCCAATGGGTTTCCTTCCAGCCGACAACTCCACCAGATCCCAAGCCTCATTTTTGTGCAAAGATGCCATTTCATCAACCATGGCCTCTTTCTAGAGTTTGTCATCCTCTGAATCTACTGCTTCCTTAACAGTTCTGGGATCATTGTTAGTAATAGATAAAGAAAAAATTGAATAGAAAGCAGATGGACTATACCTTTTTGGCTGCCTTCTTTCTCGAATTGATCTTCTCACCCCTGAAGTTTGTGGCTCTTCATCTTCTGATTCCTCCTATGTTGTAGAGTCTGATTCTTCCTCCTTAAGCTCAAACTCTATCTTCTCAGGTTCCTTTGGTTGGAATTCATGCTTAATAACATCTTTTACCTCTCTAAACAACACATCTCGACTGTACACAACCTTCCTTGTTACTGGGTTCCAAATATTATAACCCTTTAGACCATCCTTATACCCAATAAAGATGCACTTTTCAGATTTACTATCCAACTTTGTTTATTTCTCCTTTGGAACATGTACATATGCATCACATCCAAATACCCTCAGATGTGAAAGAGAGGGTTTCTTACCAATCCATACCTCTTGTGGAGTCTTATCCTCCAACATTGATGAAGGTGATTTGTTGACTAGGTAACATGTTGTCTCCACCGCCTCTGCCCAAAATTCCTGTCCTAACTCGACACCACTGAGCATGCTTCTTGCCCTTTCCATCGTCTTGTTCATTCTTTCTACAACTCCATTTTTCTCAGGTGTGTATGGAGTAGTCTTCTACCATTCTATACCACACTTCTTGTAGAATTCTTCAAATTCCTTACTACAAAACTCTCCACTGTTATCTATCCTTAACACTTTTATCTTCTTCTCTGTCTGGTTTTCAACCAGAGCCTTAAATTCTTTAAACCTGTCAAAGACTTCAAATTTATTCTTAAGGAAATATATCCATGTATTCCTTGAGAAATCATCTATAAATGATACATAAAACACAAGAAGGGAAAATTTTAAGGATGGAAATTTATCTTAAAGTTTAGAAACTTTGGTGAATCTCACTAGTCCATAATATGAAATCTATAAAATTTTTGGAGATATTTTTGTAAAAATATTCAAATTTGTAATATTTTTATATAGTCTATATATAATTTTTTGGTGATTTTTAGGGTAAAATAATTTCATTCTATAAAATTTGGGCAAATCGTTTTTACAAAAAAATGGAGATTAGTGAATCTCTTTTTCGGAAAAAGTATAGAAAATTAGCCCATGGGTGAATATTAGCCCCTAAAATTTTCCCTGACACAAACTTACCCAGTGATGGAACCTTCACAGGTCCAAACACATCACTCTGCATAATTTCTAATATCTGTTTCGCCCTCTTACCACCAAATGGGAAACTCACCCGATTCTGCTTCCCATATACACAATTTTCACAGAAATCAAAATCCAGAGTGCTATTACTCATACCTTCTACCATACCTTTACCATGAAGTATTAGAAGGCCCTTCTCTCCAATATGTCCAAACCTTTGATGCTACAACATGGTCTTCTTTCTAGAGACAACTAGATTTTCTGCTCCACTTTCAGGAACCACAAAGTTGTTGCACCCATCAACAACAGTGCTACCTTGCAGCTTGTACAGATTTCCAATCTGAACTCCCCGCATCAATACCAGTGCTCCCCAAACCATGTTGCAGGTATCCTTCTGAAACACTATTTATACACCTGCATCATCCAGCTTGCTTATAGAAATCAGATTTCTGGCTAATGCAAGAATATGCAGAACACCCGAAAGTGTTCTAACCCTTCCACCTTGCAACTTCAACTTTACTTTTCTGCAACCAATGATAATAGCCTTCCTATCATCCCCTAAGAAGACATAACCACCATCGTATTTCTCATACTCGCAGAACCACTCTCTATGGGGAGTGAAGTGAAAGGATGCACCTGAGTCAATCAACCATGCCTCTTGATCTACATGTGTACTTGAAGAAGCCAAGTACACATCCCCACGTTCATCTGAGGTGGTTTTCCCCTCTATACAAGGAGAACCATCAGATTCCTTTCCTTTATCAGGAGCTTGAGATTTACAGTCCCTTTTGTAGTGCCCTTCCTTTCGACATTTCTAGCAAACCAAATTTACTGGTTTTCGTAGAGATTTAGATCTCCCTCTAGATTTAGATCTCCCACTCGATGACTTATTTTTGTTTCTGTTCTGGGACCGTCTTGGTACAGACAAGGCATCACCATTCTGACTCTCCATATTTTTCAGCCTCATCTCCTCCGTCAGCAAGGATGAGACTATTTCATCAAACTACAAGGAAGTTGTATTGCTACCTATTGCAATAACCAAAATATCCCATGAATTTGGTAGAGAACACAACAAGCTAATGCACTTATCTTCATCTGAAATTTTAATATAAACAGATAATAACTGACTTACCATAGTATTAAATGTGTTCATATGCTCTGTCACCGAGTCTCCATCTTTCATCCTCAGGTTATACAGCTTTTCTGTAGGAACAGTTTATTCACCAAAGACTTATATTGGTACAAATTCCCTAACTTGTCCCACAAAGCCTTCACCGTAGCTTCTCCTGATACATTTAGCAATAATGAATATGAGACATACAATCATATTGTGCTCTTTTCCTTCCGATCCAACTTCTTCCATTCTTCATCAAACACTCCCATTGGTTTAGTACTCGGATCTACCGTGATCCACTGATCTTTATCCACCAACAAATCCTCCATCTAGAGTTTCCACAACTCAAAACTCTGACCATTAATTTTCTTGATCTCTATCTTTCCACTGCTCGCCATCTTCTTTCACCACCAGAATTGATCTTGTAGATCTCCCATTTAACAGGGTCTAACACATGCCCGAGTGAAACCCCTCAGCAACAAAGGCATCCCCTTGAAGCCAAAACATATTTGATACCAAATGTAGTTTTTAACCCTGTACAGAAATTACCTGCATACGAATTCTAAAACATAGAAAATAAACTATGCGAGACCATAAAACATAAAACACATATACACAGAGATTTTCCCCTAGATCCCAAAACTAGGACTACCAGATTGATTTTTCATTATGTTCCTTTCAATGTTACAATGGATATTTATACATGCCGAAGCATCCAATACCATGGACCGAAAACCATCGTTTCCAAAACCATGGACCAAAAACCATCGTGTCCAAAACCATGTGTGAAAAACATGCACAAAACCATAGGTAGGTCTGCCCAACCTAATATAGCGTCCAAAAACAAAATTTCCTGGGGCGCTGGCCCAGACCCCATAGAGTGGGGTTACTTTCACCCCTCAAACCCCCTGTGACCCCTCCACTACGCAATCAGCACAACGAAGGGAGGAATCTGCCCCCCCTCTAACTCCCCGGTTAACTACGTGGGCTAGTTGTGGAAATAATATAACACAACCGAATAGAATAAAGGCCGAAAGGGGCATAATCTCCCTAGGATTATCAATGGGTAGATCCATAACCTCCAAGTTAGCTAACCAGGGAGGTTTGTCATATTCCATATTATGATGGAGTTTCCGACTAGCATTAGGGGGTACTAACTGGACTGGCGAAGAGGTGATCTCTTCCACAACAGGTAGCGGAGGGTTCTCACTAGCTTGATAAACTTACAAAAGATCAGGTGACACAACCCAAGGATCAGGAGTTTGATGGCATCCACAAGTGCCAGAAGAGATCATATGCATAGGATCTTTGGAATATGTAGGAGTGTTAAGTGGAAGGAGTTGAGGAAAAACTTGCAATAGAGCTGAAATATTAAAGAGTCCTGCTCCAACACTTTGAAATTGACCATGGTGATCTCCTTCGAGTGGTACAAAATTCCCTGTGGTGGAAATTTGGGCCGATGGCACGCAAAAGTCAAGCTGATCAATGGTGACAAATTTTCCTTCATGAGGAAAGAAAAGTAAACATAAAATAGACGAGACAATTGTAATCATCACATAAAACCAAATGTGGCCAAGGAGTATGTTATTATTTAATGTGGTGTCAACAACTTCGACATTAACATATACAGTCCCCCCCCACCTAACCCAACAAAAAAATTTAGAATAACCCCCTTAGGTACAAAGTTATGTTCGTCAAAAGCTTGGAGAGTCATGTTGCATGTGATGTGTGTCGGAGAGCCAAGAGCCTTCCAACAAGATATAAACATGACACATGTGGAAGAGCCTTAATCCACCAAAGTGCAATGAATATTATGATGGAAAATATGCACAATGATTTGAAAAGAAATCTGATTGAAAAGGCAAGGAGCGGCTTTGGCAGTGTTAAAACTGATGAGACTATTGTCAAACATGTCAACTCCACCAATGGAAGACAACAAGGCTTTTTGTTGCTGAGGATAACTTTACAAGGCCTCCAAGTCATACATGGCACAAGGAGCCTGAGATATATCTTTAACAATATTGTAATGTTGAGCAACCTTGGAAAAAGGATTATATTTCATCTTCTGGAAAACACCCTTGCAAGGGTGATAAATAGGTTCTACAGGCTTATCCAAAGTGAGAGGTCCAGTGGAAGGAAGTGAATTTGATGAGTCCTTAGAGGGAGAACTCAACTTAGGAACGTCATAAGATTTGACTCGCGTAGTCACGTTGACATCTTCCTTTCACATGAAGAAGTATGAAGTATGAGGAGGATGGGAAGGTAACCCCTCATTTCCTCATTGTGAAGGTCGAGGAGGTTGAGCAACCATCTGCGTCTGGGGTTGTGCAAGGAATGAATGTGTCAAAATGGTAGGATGTTGAGTAGACGGTGGTGAAAGAAGCCTATGGAGTTCATCCATTCAAGGGAATTCGTGAGTAAGGTGGTCACCTTGACAAATTTTACAAGGAAACTTGACTTTACAGTGACGTTCACTAGTGCCCCCTCCCTAACTCTGAGGGTTGGGTTGGGACTCTTGAGAATTTTTATTCTTTTGTTTATTTATCCTATTATTCTTTTTACCACTTGATTATTGATTATTCTTCAGGTGAGTGGACTTCAACATGAGAAGACCAATTGACTACTCAAGAGGAGGTGCTTTAGTAGATCCAAAAGCACTTGTTGGGGCTTGACATGTTATAATCTATCTCCCAATATGAGAAACAAGTTGGTCCATGGAATCGGAAACATACCCAATCACACCATCAACATGTGGGCTAGGAACAGGTTTGGGAGTGTCAAAAGAAGGCTTAGGGGTATTAGGAAACACTTCATAGAGTGTACCCAACTATGAATATATAAGATCTAATTGTTCGGAAGCTAAAATGACTTATTTCTCAGTAACAACTTGAAACATGGATACATCCTTAGCAAATTGAGGTCGGAGAGATCGAATAACCCATTTACGTAAAATATCATCTAGTAACTTGGTTCTCACCAACCTCTTGCAACGATGCCACTCATGAATATGATCAAATATTAGTGTGGCGTTGTCTCGCTTAAAATTAGAAAAGAGGTCAGAATCTATGTCGTACCGAGTGGGTAACTAAAAGTGTGTCAAAAATGTTTTAGCTAGGGAGGAAAAGTCACCATAGGATGCGGTATCTAACTTGATGTACCACTTTGTAGTGTCCCTAGTCAATGTACATTGGAATAAATGAAATTTAATAGAGTCATCCACCAAATAATTAGATGAGAACCAAAAATGATAAGAGGTAATATGCATGGATGTATTATCCCCAGTCTTTCCTTCAAACTTTGGAATCTCATATTGTAATTTGGCGGACATGGGTGGCCACCAAGGATCATGATGGATGGGTCATCAGTCAATTTATTCAAATCTGGTAAATCAAGAGAAGATAAAAATGGATTTTTAAGTTTACCAAATGGGTCATAGGAAGGAGAAGCCCCTAAAAAACCATGTAGAATGATGCACCTACTGGTGATGAAAAGGGTTCGCCCTGACGTAGGACTGTTGTGGGCTAGCATGACTGGTAAGTGGATATTCCCCCTAGGGTACGTAATGCTAGAGAGAAAAGGACTCCCAAAAGCATGATTGTTTATGGGTTTGTACCCAACTAGAGAAGAAGGACCACTCTACACAGTAGGACTGACATAAGGGCGATAACCCATGTGAGAAACGATACTAGCAGCGGTGTTTTCCCCAGGTAAACTATCCCCTCTGGTAAAAGTACTAGTAGGTGGGACCCCTCCAAAGAGCGAACTGTACCAGGCTTGTGACATACAAGAAGTGGCATTTCCCCCGGGCTGACTAGGAACAACTGGTGATCCCCCCCACATATTACTATAAGTAACCATGCCTAACTAAGGGAGACAAATAGTTGGTTGGGAAAACTGTGGTGCAAAGGTTCCTGAACCTACTGGCTGACTAGGTTGAGGTGCCATGGTCAACATAGGATATGGTGTGGGCATGGAAATGTTTGAGAAATTTGCAGGAATCATAGAAGAAACTGGTGGAATTCCCCAAGAAGAAGTGAGAGGTGTGGACGGAGGATGGGTATTGCCACGCTAAGAGGTGGTGATGATGCCATGGAAGCTAATACTGCCGATGCAAAAGGTAAGGAAGTATCAGACTCTGCCATAGGATAAATCATTGACAAAGGAACATTAGTGTAGGATAGTGTGGAACCGTCAGGGTTTAGCCGCAATAACTCTCGTCCCAATGGATCGGTCAAAGGTGAGTTGGAAGGAACAGTAGGATCGTTTGCCAAAATCTCGATAAAATCCATATCAATACCAGAAGAAACAAGTATAAATTCCATGACTATGTATTGGTCTAAGTCTTGAGCACTGATAGGCACTCTTCAAACAGGAGTAACAAGTCCACCTTGTTCAGGAGGTAAATAGTGAAGATGACGAGATCTTCGATGGAAAAATTCAACTAAGGTGATAACTTATAATTTAAATATAATTATGTTAGTAAAAACACCCTAAAGGCCAAAACTACTGACTCGGAACAAACAACACACACTAGAAACGTCCTAAAAGATAGCACATGAAAACCAAAATACAAAGAAGTTGGCAATGGAATAGTTATACTAGTGACTTGCTTCCCAGCGCTTGTAGCTACGAACTCAGACCGAGTTCCCTCACATGATGTGGAACATCCCCTGAGAGGACTGAGAGAGTATGACTAATATTTTTCCTAGGTACAGAGAATACGACCCTGACCCTGCACCTATGTATGAGCCCTAAGAATATAGGTCGATATGGTCACTATGTACAATAACATGATCTAGGAGGATAGTCATAGGAAAAATCCACACGCAAGGGTAGGAAACTTAACCCCCAAAAGGAACTAAGACCGACACCCCCTTGAGAGTTTCCTCCCAAGTGACCCCCAAGTGATAATGACATTGTTTTTATGTGTGGATATTCTACTATATCATGCCACCCAAAACTAAGGGAAATGGGTCATGTCACCCCACCTAGCCCAAATGTGACCTTGTGCTTAACCCTCTTGTGAGAAGGGATTCCCAGAACACATGACTGAAAATGGATTTAACTCCCTACCACAAGCTTCTAAGTTAATTTTTTAGTCCTCGAGAAGTTAACTCACACTCCTATCTCCAAGACCCTAGCGTAAGCCAGTGTTGGTGTACTACCAATAAAAATAAAAGATGAATCTAGTTAATTTTATTATCACATTGATTTTAGTGGTTGTTGTTTACACAAGCGGGATGTGGCATGAAAATGAGATGGTGTGAATGACTCTTAGTTAGTCACCCTAATGCAGCTATACGCAATTTTTAATTTTCACTTCGATGAATGCTAACTACAGGAGGGTAAGATCATTCTAACACATCAATGTATATTTTAATGCACCTCTTCACTAAATCTTTTTAATTGCAAATTATCCAAATATGTTGTTAATTAATGACCCAAAGAAAAACAAGAAGGGAAACCAAAGCAACCGAAAATAAACCCAAGAAAAAATTCCCAAGAAAGAACGCAAAGCACTCCAAAAGCATCACAACTAGGAAAACAAAGTCCAATCAAAGAAACACACTCAAAGCGATCAAATCGACAGCTAAAAGTGAAAAAGGGAGGGAAATGTCATCAAGCTAGGGTTGTAGCATAATGGATAAACCAAGGCCAATGGTTTGAAAAGGTCACAACCCGACCCTATATGCAGATAGGCCTAAACAAGATCAAACGAGGGTGATACAAAACAATTAAAACACACTCAAGAGAAATTTTCTAGATGACAGATTCACAACCAAACACAACACCACCAATTGTGACAAAAATGAACCAAGAGGAGAAGAATCACTCAAAAAGAGACAAAAATAATGAGTCAAAGTAACAAAAGTCTACAATAAGGCATGGATGAGGCCTAAAGAGTTACTGACAACAACCAATCAGATCTGGAAGTTTGATCTAGAGGTGAAAATCAAACCTCAACCCCAAAGAATCCAACAAAAACTTCAAAAACAAATTGAAGGGCTAAGAGAAATGGAAGACTTTGGATAGAAAAGATTAGACTAGATACATGCAACATCTAATCAGCAACAACAAACCGTAAATCACACAAACCTCTAATAGATCAATAGATAAACAGGAGGCCTAGACTAGCTAGGACAGAGGTAAAAAGTTCATAAATGAACAGTTTCTTTTTAAAGGATAAAATCTCGAATGCTGGCACAGAACTCAGATTAGAGCGTTCATGGAAGATCTCAGAACAACTACAAGGGAATGTCTAGAGACTCCTGGACACTTGGATGATTCCCTTTGGAGTGCCTAGGGAAAACAATTGACTAGAAAACTTTAATCACCCATAAAATCCTCATAGGGAGTCCATTTTATGTGATTTGTTTTTTTTTTTTGGAATAAATTGCAAGAGGAATCCAGATACATGGTCAATTCAACCAAATTATGTAGATAAAATTCCAAAATTTAATTTTAAACTTACGATCTGTTCTTATAACATAGAAAAAGTAAGAATAAAACTCCAGATGTAAGATCAGCTCAGATCTGAAGCAAATAAAATCAATGGAGATTGAAATGAATCCCAAAAACTATAGAGAACTCAATGGGAATAAGATAAAACCAAAAAACTTAAATAAGAAGAGGAGATCTAAAACAAAGAGGGCAAAAGAAAAAATCTCCTTCGCATTCAATTATGCGAGTTATTGCTCCATGATCTCATGCTTGATTGAGATCACTAGACTGAAAAAGAGAATGGATAAGGAAATCTAAGATCAATCCCCAACCTAGATGGTCATGCATGCATTTTTGAGGCAATTTCTAATGCTACAAATATGAGCAAGTACCTTGCCTCCTCGTAGGTTGGTGAAAGGTTTTGGGCCTGATGTAGAATCCTCATGATCCAATCAATTGATCTCTTTCATCCACTCCCGATCCAAAGCCTACACACAAACACAACCAAAAAAATACAACAAGTGATCTTTCACAAAAGATCATCAGCTCAAAGCATCTAGAAATCACAGATATAAATCACTGCAAAACTAACATAAGGGGAAGGAACATATATTTTTATTAACCATACAAGTGAAAGTACATCAATATAGCTTCAACAAATAATATCCTCTCCTCCATATTGTAGTATGGTCTTATCTCCCAGTACATCAAATCTCTCATGCTATAGTTTGGATACTCTGTCATGTCCCCCCCTTTCTAGTTGGTGAGATTATATAGACTCGTTCTATGCTCTAGGAGAATGTATCTAAACACCTAGGAGTTTCAGAAGTTAGGAAACTTCTACAATAACGGACCCATAGTCAACTCTTACCGAAGTGGGTCAAGTTGATCTCCTTGAGAATGGAAAACTCTTGAAACCTTTTTCACAATTATGAATTTTTTCTCAATTATCTCAATTATGAAATAATTATTATCTCATAATTATAATATTTTGGAAAAATAATTATGAGAAATTTCTCAATCACGTAACCACCCTTTTATCATGGAATACATCTCACATAAGTAAAAGAAAAGGTGAAAATGGATGGATTTTATCCAAACAACTGAGGTAAGTTGATATTGGGTTGCTATCACTATAATGGAGTGGAAAATAGGGTTATAACAACAACAATAACAATATGGGTGCTACATTAACAATAAGAATTAGGGGACTACACTATTGTTATAGGGACCTAACATGCCTTCTCCTTCAATAAAAGTGTTGCCCTCAACATTTGAGTAGTTATGGATTCTTATGTATAAAATTCTTATCCTCCTATGTGGAACCTTCAACGAGTAATTTCTTTCAATAAATGAGTTACTCTGAAAATGATCAATTTCGTAGTTGTTGGGTTCTTGTTTCCGTGACCACTTCAATCTCCAATATGATTTTTCCTTTTCTTGAAGTTCTAGGAATATTGTTTGAACTGGGAGCTTGTCATCGATAACCTTCTTTAAGCATGAAACATGGAAAAATGGGTGTACTCGAGAAGATGCAGGCAACTCCAATTTGTATGCCATCGTAACAATATTTTTTGACTCCTTGTAAGGACCATAGTACTTGGGTGATAATTTATTATCTTTCTTAGCTTTCTTGTGGGACATTTGTTTGTATGGTTGTACTATAAAAATACCTAGTCACCTATGTCAAAACTTCTTTCACTGCGATGTTGATTTGCTTGTTTTTTAAATTAATTATGCGCTAGAGTGAGGTTATTGTTTAAGAGTTGGAGAACTTGTTGTTGATGCTCAATGTGATCTTCCACTTCTATAACCTTAGAATTTTCTCTTAAAGATGATATGATGGACAACAGGTGATATTCATAAAGTGCCATAAATGTGGTCATTTTTGTTGTAGTATGGAAGGAAGTGTTATACCACCATTTAGCTAGAGGTAACCACTTGACCCATTATGTTTTTTCATAAGATACAAAGCAACAAAGATATCCTTCCAAACATTTGTTCACTATCTTAGTTTGCCTGTTAGATTGAGGATGATAAGATGAGCTATGAGCTAACTGAGTACCAAGACAAGAAAATAATTTCGTCCAAAAATTTCCAGCAAAAATTTGATCTTTGTCACTTACAATCATCTTTGGGATTCCATGTATCTTTTGAATTGCTTCCATAAATGCAGTAGCAATTGTACTAGATTTAAAAGGATGAGATAATGCACAAAAGTTTGCATACTTGGTAAGCCTATCAACTACCACAATGATGACACCATTTCCTTCAGAATTGGGTAAGCCTATGATAAAATCCATTGATACCTCCTCCCAATGCTAACTTGGAATGGCTAAAGGTTGTAATAGACGCATGGTCTTAATTGTCTGAATTTTATTTTGTTGGAAAACCAAACATTATGCCATAAACTTCTAAATATCATATTTAAGGCCATCCCAAAAAAATTCCTTCTTGATCCCATGATAAGTTTTTAAAACTTGTGAGTTCCCTCCCAAGGGGGGGGGGGGGGGGGGGTGTGTGCAATTCCAAAAGAATATTTTGTTCAAGTTGGTAATTCTTACAAATATATAATTGATCTTTGTACCATAATGAATCATTTTTCCAGCTAAATGTATCAGAAGTATTGGTGTCTTGCGACAACTTTTTAATGAGTGTACACACCTCTTTGTCATTCTTCATTCATCCCTTTCTTCAGTTATCCAATCGGGTTGGATAATATAAATGGCACAAAGCAATGCTTCTACATTCTTATCCTTTCTTAAGAGTGCATATGCAGAAGAAAAAAATCTACCCTTTTTTGTAAATGATTTGAAAGTCATATCCCAACATCTTTGTGACCCATTTTTGCTACTCTTCTAAAGATAATATTTGTTCCAAAAAGTATTTAATACTGTCATGATCTATTTTTACCTTGAAGTGTCTTACCATTACGTAAGGTCATCATTGCTTTAGTGCACGTAGTATTTACAACATTTCCTTCTCATAATATGTTTGTGTAAATACTTTCCTATGATTGGATGACTTTGAATAGAAATGGGTCTTACTGCTTGCATTAAAACAAGACCAATTCCATTTCTTGAGGCATCACATTCCACAATAAAGGATTTTGTGAATTTTGTCATACCTAAGACCAATGCTTGGCACATTTCCTCTTTAAATTTGTTCAAAGGCTTTAGTTTCTTTTGGAGTCAAAGTGAATCCATATTTATTCAGTAATGTTGTTGGAGGTGTTTTTATTCTCCCATAATTCTTAACAAACTTGCAATAATATCCTGTCAACTCAAGAAATCCTTCAAGATGCTTTATGGTTGTGGGGATTTTCCACTCCTTAATGGCTTTAATTTTGTTAAGTTCTACTTTAACACCCTCATGAAATAGAATATGACCCAAATATTCCACCTCCTGTACTCCAAAGAAACATTTGGAGGTTTTTGCATATAATTGTTTCTCCTCCAATAGTTTGAGCACCCTATCAACGTGTTGAAAATGATCCTTCCAAAACTTGTTGTATATTAGTATATCATCAAAAAATACTAACACAAATTTTCTAAGGGTTTGAAAATGGAATTCATCAAACCTTGAAATTTGGAAGGTGAATTAGTAAGTCCAAAAGGCGTGGCTAAAAATTCATAATGACCCTCCTAAGTTCTGAATGTTGTTTTTTGAATAACTTCAGTTTTCACTTTAGTTTGATGATATCCTGAACGAAGATCCAACTTGGTGAAGTAAATTTCTCCATGTAATTCATCTAATAATTTGTCAATGACAGGAATGGGAATTTTTTCTTTAGTAGTGAGCTTGTTGAGTTCCCTATCACCATGATCCATTCTTATTGTGCACCAACACTACTAGAGCATAGAAAGAACTTTGACTAGGTTAAATTATACCGACCTCTAGAATTTCTACAACCATACGTTCAATTTCACTCTTTTGGGAATAAGGATATCTATAAGCCATGATGTTTGGGGGAATACTTCCTGGGATCAAATGAATATCATGATCATGATCACAAATAGGTGGGAGGCCTTTGGGAGTCTCAAATACCTTGGAATGATTGTCCAATACATTTTAGAGATCTGGAGAAATAGATGATTTCAATGTTTGAATCTCTAGTGAGCATAATTGTGTAATTATGCCCAACTTTTATTTCTTTAGAAGATTTTTCATGCCATTAGAGATAATTATCTTTCCTAGTTTCACTGTAATACCCCTTAATTCAAATTCCTTTCCTTCCCAAAAAATTTCAAGAAAAGTTCTTGAAAATTAAAAGCTATCATCCCCAAATATTGTAACCATTGGACTCCTAGTAGAACATCATCACCACCCATTGGAATGGAAAGCATTGGAATATTCAATACAAATACTACATGGTTAGCTTGATATTATGGTACTTTCTAGAGAAATTTATAGTTCCTCCATTTGCAACCATCACTTGAAACTCTAGTGCTAGATAAAGGAAGAAATTCAATTCCTTGGCTATATTACAATGAACAAAATTATGGGTAATACCCGAATCAATCACCACTATTACCTTATTCTTCTTTATATATCCTTCTATATTGAGAGTTTGGGGAGTGGTGATTCCTGCCAATACATTACAAGATATGGTCAGATTCATTTCTTTTTTCTCTGGGGTTGGTTCCTAGTGTATATCCTCCTCTTTTGATGTTTCTTGTTCCTTTTCTTCCTCTTCACAATCTATGTAAAATAATTTCTCCTCAACACACTTATGAAATTTAGTGTATTTTCCATCACAATTGTAACAAACCCCTTTTTCTTTTTTATTCTTCCAATTTTTGTGGTGTCAACCTTGTAGGTTATGGAATGCTAGGAGTAGTAACACTTACATATTTATAGTTGTTATTGGTAGACTTCCTTATTGCCATATTTTTTCTTTCACGTTTTATACCCACCCTGAATGCCTTCTCCAATGAATTAGGTTCCCAGAGGCAAACCTCATGTTGGATGTTATCCTTTAAAGTCCCTATGAAGATATCAACCCTATGCTCCTCTGAAATATTAGTTACCCTGGTATTCAATTTTTGGAAGTCCTCAATGTGTTCTACCATTGAACGCTTTTGTTTGATATTTATCAATTGGCTAAAGAATATGTTGCTCTTTGTCTCCTCATAATGTGTTATCATTTCCTCCATAAAAGTTGACCAAGTGACAAGTGGTTTACGAGAAAAAAGCCATCGCTACAATACAAACTAATTTGGTTCTAAATATAACAATGCAATGCATACCTTTTGTGTGTGTTGCACATCATGGAGATCAAAATATTGCTCCATCTGTAGTATCCATGTTACCAGATACTTGCCATCAAACTTCCTCATATCGATCTTTGGAATGTGGTGGGTATTAAACCAAACATTGGAGTCTCTAAAATCATAATTCATATTCTTTTTGTCCTCATCATGATTTTCATGGATTACATTGTCACCACTGGGAAGATTTTCTTGTAGAAACTTTGTCAAACCTTCCTTCAAATCCTTCATGTATGCTTTTAAACCGTCCATATCCTTGTTTAAACCATCCATATCTCCTTTTATTTTTTCTCTAAAACATCCATATTAACAATCATCACTTCCAATTCATTTTTGGTTGCTCTTTGGGAGAGTGAAATTTGTTGCACTTGGTCCTGCAACATTGATATATCATGTTGTGTTTTTTCCTCTTCTTCATGCGTCATATTAGAGATTTCTGGTTACTTACTAGGTGTGTCCATTTTTTTGTTTTGAGGAATATTAGAATTAAATAATGATATCTATGTTTATTTACCCTTTTAATCACTTCAAATTGATTCTTCAAACAAGAGTTATACAAATTAAAAAAAATATATACACACCTTTTTCCTTGTTTTTGAGAGCTATATATTGAAACTGTTGTATATCTATAATTTCGGCTCTCCAAGATATGAAATTCCTTCTTATTTTATCCCTATGCAACATCTTTCCAATGCCACAAGTGAGACTAAAATTTGATTCTTCAATATAAAGTTATGCCCAATCTCCCATGATGACTTGATTTTGGAATGGTTCAGTAGAGAAAACTTGTACAACGTGCCATGTGTAATTGTTTTAACTTTTGGCCCTGAAAATGATACAAAATAAAATAAACTCCATGCAATTTTTGTCAATTTTTACAAAATCCAAATCTAATGCTCAGAGAGAGCTATGATGATTTTCCCTAGGTCACCTGTTTGAGATGGAATTATGGTGCCTGCAAAAACCCTAACTTCCTTAGATCATATCTCTGAAACATAGTGAACCAAGATCTTAAATTGGTACAAGAAGTTCATCAATATTTAGAATACACGTGGTTTGAATTTAATCTTCTAAAGCCTTGTAGAAAAATGTTATAGCGAAAATTCCAAGATGGCCTATTTGAAGAAGAAAAACCCTAGGATCCAAAGCTTTGATGCCAAAAGTTATGCAACCAACTCACAAATTAGAAGAAAAGATAGATCAACGAATTGAGAAATATCCTTTTAGAGGGGTAAACCTCCTTTAAATCACATAGATTAATAATTCTTGGATGATACAAATTACAAGTCCTCCTTTCTATATATAGGAGTCTAAGGGGTCATAATGGAATGAGAGCCTACATAACAATAATAATGTAAGGGCACAAAAATAATAATAGTGGACTTCTATGGGGCACAACAATAACAATATGGGGGATACATTAACAATAATAATAAGGGATTACAATATTATTATAGGGACCTAAAAATGGTGGAGTTGTTCAAAGAATGGGTATCAACAAGGGAAACAAGAAGAAAATGCAGTTGCAGACCTGCAGGTGAAGGAAATGACAGGAGCATGATTGTCGAACAGAGTGCCAATATGAATATTTCATGAACAAAGACTAAAGGTGAAGACAATGATGAGATAAGAGAAGAAATACCCATTTAGGAGGGAGTTCACCTATATACACTCCAGCCAGCTGATAAAGGGGCTTGGGATGAAGCAAAATTGGACGTTTTCATTGATTACCAGTGATTCAGCGAGATTGATGAATCATAGGATGATGAATATAAAGAGGATTTTGAGAACACACTCACGATAGTTGATGCTACACTATTTTCCAATAAAGAAATTTTTTAGGTGACAACATACATGTGGATAGCTATGAGAACCCATATCTAATACTTGATTTGTCTAATGAATAAGGTTTTGCTCAAAAACCTACCGGTGCCCTTAATTTTGCGAACCAATTGAGGGTAAGCCCCAACAATATTGTAGCAGCCACAAATCATTATGGTGATACACAAGAATTAGTGGCAGAATGTAGTGACACCTAACAATTTGGGAGGAGATCCTTCACTTGTAGACCTTCAAACACTCAGAGAGAAATTGGCATATATGAAAACCAATTACCTACACATCCTTTCGGATAGAGACGATCTACTCATGCTTGTTGAGATATACCATGATGTGATAGAAGGGAAGGAGGAGGAATTTGACAGACTTACTTGTGAGTTTGAGAATACTTAGGATTCCTTGAAGAACACTCAGTTAACCCTTCAAGAATCATAGTTTCAAGTTGATCAGCGTTGTATGGGGCTGAGTTGTGGACATTCTTCATTGCCCATGATAGACAATAAGGATGACATGGGCACTCATAATTTTATAGAGGAACCTCCTATGATATTTGAAAATGAGGAGCTCTAGTTGTATAGGCACTTGCAGGGAGGTATGTTATAAAGGGTTTTGATAATGCATCAATGGGGCATAGAGACATGCATATGTGAGATGAGGGAATGTCCATATGGGATCCAGGTTTAGTTGACATGAGTGGAGTGGATACGAGAAGCCTAGGTTGGCATTGGGATCTAGATGGGGTTTTTCATCATATGCCAAAGGTGCAGGATGATTATGGCATTAATGGGACGATTGAACCAATGAACGAGAGCACATGTTCCTTCACATTTCCATAAGATATGTGTATACTTTGGGAGTTTCCCTAGCACTTCATTCATGCACAAGATTGTGGGGTGTTCAGCATGCTCTAGCAGGAGTTATTCAGATGGGATGGCATCGATATGTCATTACGTATGGAATTATATAAAACAATTCCCATACATTGATGTATTGGGCACAGGAACCACTGAGGATGAGCACAATGGTGATGTTCCCACTACCTTACGAGAAGCTATGTCGCTTGGGTTTCCTAGAACAATTTAGGATATGTGACTCTCATTGTAGTGGGTTCACTAGCAGAGTGGAAGATACAACAATACTAGGTGGTATAACAATAGGCATCGGTATCCAATGGTGCACAATACAACCTTATGCAGAGGAGTATAGGGATACGTGACTGCATGTAATAGTGTATGGCAGTGCACTGTGGGATTTTGGAGTGGTTCCTCTAGGAGGAAATCCTGATTAGGATGCCGAGAATTCCATTAGGTGTAATTTACCCAGGATTGATGAGGAGACAGATGAGCATCTCATGATTATACCCATAGGGACTCACATGCTTATTTCTCTTCCACATTGCTTACAGTCATAGAGGTGTTGGCTGTTTTCCTTTGATTCCCTCATCATGAGCAGTAGGACACGATAGGTTCATATGAGATAATTAGATGAGACACAATGCATTAGGAGAGATGCTTCCCAACAATGGTATATGGTCATGGTGCGAGTTGGTAGGTGTAGGCATGGGGATGGTTCAATCCTCTACAGAGGTAGAACATGCTCCACCCTTGAGCCCAAACATAGGAATATTCGTGACACCTTATGGGAGAGGCATTCTAATATGTCTTAGGAGCATATACAATGGTTGTTAGACCCTTCTTGTATGTGAATGTTTAGACTCTAGGTGGGATTATGTAGTGCCCACAGGAGGTAGGATCACAAATGTCACAGTATGGTATGGTAGGTCCACAGTAGTCTTGCATGCACCAGATTGATTCATGATGTATGGATTCCATATACTAACTGCATGTAGGGACCCAAGATGGGGTATGGGTTGGTTCAAGTAGTTGTCAGGATTATGTTGCAGTTGATATGGCTACAAGATCCAAGGATTCGATTGGTTGATTGGCCACTCTATTTCATGACGAGTGGAATATGGGCAGAGAGTGGCCCAACTCACTCTTGGTTTGACATATGGGGGTGAGGTAAGGCTTTCATCACATGGAAAGGCTGATTTTCCTTCTTACTGCTCTATATTAGGGTTAGTATGGATGGGTAGGGATCAACATCGTTAAGATGTCTGGGTTAGATGTGTTGGGATTTTGCATCAAGTTCCAAAAGAGGAGGTTATAGCTAGTGCATGATGGGTATGCAGTCGTGGTCAAAGTGGCACATTGATAGCATGGTGGCACCTTTTTTAGACCAACATGGTATCTGAGTATCACAGGATTTGGGAGTTCATCAACCCGTAGGGATGAGATGGTTTCTATAGGGGAAGATAACTCAATTCTTCCATTGGGTCTTAGTGAGATGTTGATAATATGGGGGACTCCACCAATATGGAAATATTTTCAGTAAGAAGAGATTAGGGGGAACACATGCAGACGAGGGTTCATCTCCATAGGGATTAGCCTACATCTTCATGATTCTACTATTGGAGTGCATGAGTTCGATTACTCATGGGGTTATTTTCTTGAAGTTCTTATTAGGATTCCATATTTCTAGGATACTCTACCTACTATCGATATGCATAGGTATTTTGGTGACTTTATTGCATGGGATAGTTAGAGGAGTGTAGGAGGCTCCACACGGGTCAGAATGGTTTGGTATCTTGGTGTCATGGGATTTATTCATGTGATGGTGGTGTTGCATTGAGAAGTGGTTCACTGGCACATTTTGGACCTTGGAGCAACAACATATGATGTTATTTCTTGAGGACAATCAATTTTTTGTGGGGAGGATTGTGATGTTCCCAATTTTGTTCATTCAAAAATCAATTATGAGTTTTGCAATTTTTTTGGCTAATATTAAAAATGGGAAGTATTATTTTGTGAGTTAAGGCATAATTTATTATTTTATTGGAATGATGGAAAATTATTATTTTATTCAAGTGAAACTTAATAGCTAATTTCGGTGGACTTAAAGTGCCATCCAGATAGATCATTGGGAAGATTATTTTAGATCACCCAATTGTGCCTATTGCAAGGAGTCTTCACCATTGAATGACTTTGTTTGTAGGTGTCTTTAGCTAGTTTATTCTCATTGAAAATTGGTCTCTAGATCCATCACATTCATAAATGTTTCTAATTGATGTTTCAAACCAACCACTGTGGTTCATAATCAGGATGAAAGAGAGATGTGGAAGACTGATGAAACCAAAGGTTTAAATTGGTAAAGGATATGTGAAAATGAAGAACCAACTTAGAAAACCCTAAAAGAATGAAAGGAAAAGTTTTTAATTATAAATTATGAATGTTTATATTATGGCATTGATATGATTTAGTAGTTATGTATTAATATTGTGATATAAATGTATAAGAAGAAGACCTAATTATTAACGTAATATTATCTAGTAAAGATATATATTATTGTAGGTTATTTTTTTAATTAATATAAATTAATTAATTATTATGTTTATAATGTTATAATGTAACATTAATATGATATATTAATGTTGTAAGATTAATGTGTAGGAGTTAATATAATAAAATTTTATTATTTCATATTGTATATAACTTGTTAATCGAATATAAGGAGTTATGTTAGAATAATAATATTATAATGTTATATAGCATTTTAATATTATAAAATATTTAAATGAATAATAAATTAGGAGTCTCAAGGGGAGGGGTTGGAAGAGATTGATTTGGATGTTAAAGTGGGAATCCAATTCTCACTTATATTTCATCCTTCATTTTTGTTAAGGTTATTAGGGTGTTTATTAATTTCTATGGCTTCCCTAAATTTCCTATGGAAATAATGATCAATTTTAGCTAGGATGTGGGTCTCTTCAATACAAATTTGATGTTTGGTTTTATTGGAATGTTATGCTACTCCAAAAGTTTTGAAATGATTATGTTTTATGTCAGGGTAGTGCTCTTGATTCTAGTATTGATTGATCAACCAGTTTCCCCTACATATGGTTTTCCACAAGAACAAGGGATTAAATAAACTCCTTTTTGGCACTTAGTGTCTATGGGATATTTTACAAAATTTAGGTAATTGCGTATGGCGTTCATAGGTTTGAAGGTTTCCATAATTTTATTCTTTCTTAGGATGTGGGCTATCTTTTCAGTGGTCCCCAAAATGTATGGGAGGTTAACTTTGCCAACAATATTATCCATGTCTTTGTTATTTCTAGGTCTTTTGTTAGCATTATAGAGAGCCTCAATGGATTGTTTTCTATTGTATCCATTATTTAAGAAGTTGATTATAATATGTTCCTTTTCTATCTCCAAGTGCTCTTTATTAGAGATTCTCGTAGCTCTGCCTGCCAAGGTGTTAAGAATCCCAAGTTTTTGGGTGGGATGATGGTGGGAGGTGGCATGGAGATATTGCTCGATATGAGTCTTTTTTCGGTATACTTGGTGGGATATGGATCCATCATGATTTTTGGGGATGAGGATGTTAATAAAAGGGAGGCTATCATTAAATTCAACTTCCATGGTGAATTTGATAGAATTATAGACCATTGAGGTGTTTTATGAAAATTTATAATGTATCTAATCCACGAGGCCATATTACGAAAGTGTCACCAACAAATATTTTTCAAAATTTAGGTTTTAAGGGTGAAGAATTAAGGGCTTTGGTTGCACATTCTTCCATGAAAAAGTTGGCAATAATGGGGGATATAGGAGATCCCATAGCTACACCATAAGTTTTTTCATAAATTTCACCCATGAAACAAAAGAATGTGGACCTTAGGCACATTTCAATTAGCTTAGATTTGTCATGATCAATTATCTTTAAAACAACATCCATGGATCCTTCAATATGGATATTGGTGTAAAGTGGAGTTATAACAAAACTTACCAAAATGTCATTTTGATCAAGCTTGATATTTTTAAAAATGTGTAGAATCTTTAACAAAGGAATCAGATTTTCCAACAATGGGTTTTAGTTTTTTGGAGAGGTCATTTACAAGGTAATATGTAGGTCCACCAATAGTATTAAGTATAGGTCTAAGAGGGATACCATCTTTGTGAATCTTAGGAGCACCATAAATCCTATGTGTATATGGATTGTTTTCGATTAGATTCTTGTTATCACATTAAATGCTTTCTTTGATTGAGTTGCATACTTCTTTAGAAATTTTCCTTAAAGGATTATTCTTTAAATTCATGTAGCATCTGATGTTATTAAGATGATCAAGCATTTTTTCATTGTAGCATTTTTTATTCATGATGATTGTAGCTCTTCCCTTATCTAATTTTAATACTATAATGTTTGGTTAAGAGTTTAAATATTTTAGTGCAAGGTATTCTTGCTTACTGATGTTGCTTTTTGAGGGTTTGGATCTCCTAAGAATAATGGAGAAATCTTATTTAATATATTTTTTATTGTTTTCAAGAAGGTATTTAACATCATATTCTATGTGACAAAGGATGCCTTCAATGAAAATGTTACGAGGAGTAGTGGAAAAATTCAACCCTCTTTTCAAAATTTGTAGGGTGTGTTCATCCAATTGGAGGTCAGAGAGATTGATAACAAGGTTCTTAGAAGGGATAATATCACTAGCAAGGGAGGAGGGAATGTTGATTACCATGTATTTTGGAGGATGGGGATTAATTGAAGAAGAATTAGAGGAATTTTGAGGACTAACATTGGCCTCCTAAGGAATATTATAAAATAATAATGGAAATTATAAAATAAGATTAGGTTACATCATCAAATTTTAGAGGGAATGCTGGGCGTGGGATCCCCCCCAAGGCAAGTTTTTGGGGCTTAAAGCCCAAGTTTTGACTAATTCCGATATAAAGACTCCGTGATTTATGGGCGCATAGCACGAAGATGCTAAATGAGTCAGAGGGTTGTCTGCCCTCATTTTTGTAATGAAATGTCAGTTTGAGAGATATACCCATGGTCCACAGAACATGGTATTGTATAAATAGAGTGAGGCTCTAAGTGTAAAAATAACAATCATAGAGGAATGAATCAATGGAAGATCTAATCAGGAAGCATTGAGTTTAAGTTTAGAGTTGTGTCTTTGGGTCGTAGAGTAGGAGAAGGCTCTCTAGCTGAGTGCGCAGAGGCCTAGTAGTTCGCAGCTGAGTGCACAGGGCAGGTTGAGTCTGTACTCGATTGAAGCATTAATAAAGAGAAGTTTTACAATATTTTTGTGTATCTTTTCCTTTTTATCTATTGAAGTATATTAGGTATGAATTAAAAGTTTACTGTTTATTTGCTGTGTGAACTTATATGAATGTGATGAATAAGTGAATATAATATAAGGTACCTGTTTACATGAGGATAACTAACTGTTATAAGAAGATAAGTAAGATCCATGGTGTGAATTGGGGAAATAGCATAGAGCGTTGTTCTAGCAGCGCGAAAGCCCCACAACCCCTGGTTAGGGATGCGTGAAGACGAATATAGCAAGGGTGCGAAGGCCTCACAGGCCAGGAAAGTGCACGAAGTAACCTGCACAAAATTATTCACAGTTGGACTAAATCAACCCCTCATACATCTCAATGGTGCGGAAACCTGGTTCCAGCATCCCCCCATACTACTTCGGCTGAGACCTCAGTCCGCACTCCGCGGACTGTTGCCGAAACGGCCAGTAGTATAGGGATTTGTTTGGCTAACTAACTTTGAACCTAG
This sequence comes from Pinus tabuliformis, assembly GCA_031772625.1. Classification (NCBI taxonomy): domain Eukaryota; kingdom Viridiplantae; phylum Streptophyta; class Pinopsida; order Pinales; family Pinaceae; genus Pinus; species Pinus tabuliformis. The sequence goes on along the minus strand of CM062812.1, from coordinate 692,093,905 downwards.
GTCAAGCCCCAACAAGCCAACAAACGGTTCCATTGTCGGGACCAAAATCTGCATAGAGATGTCTGATTTTGTACCATTGGAATCCAACTAAGAAAGAAATTGAAGGTTGGTTGGATAGAAGAATTCACGAATTCACAGCACAGGAGAATAGGAATTTGTGACTATCAAAAGAAGGGTGGTTAGACTGCTATTTGTACACAGAGATCCACAAAATTTTCTTCGCATCTTTCCCTACTAAGCTATACGAGTGGATGGCAAAGCTAGTAGATATCCAAGGAAGGTGCAAGCTTGACAGTCCTATCGTGTGGACCCCAGAGTTGGTGTGCAAATTGGAAGCATCAGAGGATAAGATCGTGTGCGTTGTTGATCATTGGCTCGATCAGATTATAGGAGTATTCATTACTAAGTTCGCAGTAGACACTGCAGTAAGCTACAACAAGGCTGAGCAACGATTTCTCAAGGACCATGAGGTAAGTATGTTAAGTCTTTGAACAATTGGATTAAAATAATACTATGTGAAAAGTGGATTATGTGTATACATTAATGTTTGGGGCTACGCGAAGTGGGAGAATTTATAGAAACAAAGATAGTGTAGAACTAGAAACTAGCCCCTTAATTTCACCTCCGCGAGGGGAGAAGGAAGAGCTTGCGAATGTCTCACCAAGAAGTGTGATCAATTTGATAAGGCAGAGGATTTCACGCATACCACCTCCACCCACACCACCACCAACTTCACCGCCTTCACCCCCATCTTCGCCCGTACCACCTCTGCCACCACCACGAGTCAATATGGCAAGTGCGATAAAGTTGTTGGTGTTCAAGGGAGTAGGAAATGAAGATCTGAACCAGTTTTGGTTCATGTTAAAGGCTATATGGGAAGCGTAGGGAGTTATAGATGATAACATAAAGAAAGTAACATTGGTCGGCATTCTGCAGTATCGTGTGCTGACCTGGTATATTAAGCATTCTAATGAAAATCCGAATGCAGGGATCGAGGATATCCAAATTGCACTAAATAGAGAATTTAGCAGGCCAAAGTCAGAGGCACAGTCGATCATTGGGTTTAAACAGATCATAATGCTACCAGGTGAGACCCCTTGGGAATTTGATCATAGACTGAAGTGCACAATTTGCGAAGCTAGTATGACTTTGACGGATGGACAAGATTGCGAATGGTTTGAAGCATTGCTAACGCCACATTTGAGGAACGTGTTATTGCAACAGAGGTTAACAACTCAGGCAGAGGCCTTGGAGATCGCGATGAGGCCGCATGAGACCCCAATACAGGATCCTAACCTGGGTGTTCAGCAGATCCACGCGTAGTTGAAAAACTTATGCCTTGAGATGCAAAGTTTGAAACAGGACAAGACGGCTCGCACGGAAGTGCACAAAGAGGTATGGTGTTTTAAATGTAAGGGTTAGGGTCATGAAAAGGACCACTGCCCAGTGTTCACGAATTACCTCACGAGAGGAGGGTCAATGCCGTTAATACCAAATGCACAAGCAGGACCTAGCATGACGCCTCCTTTGTGGTGCACGATTTGTGAAATAGGAGGAAAGCATGCTATAGACAACTGCCAATTGTTACAAAAGTACACAGAATTCGCAATAGTTGTTCTATAATTTTTGTAGATCGGTTGGACAAGATGAGTGCACCTGTAGAAGCTATGAGCTGATGATGGATAGGACTCCCACCTATATAGTTTAGGCTGACATGTGGCCGTTTGACAAAAATGCAGGAGTGGTGCGAATCGAATTTCAGGGGCGTGGACGAGGCCGGGGTGGAGGAGGACCTGGAAGAGGTCGCAGATAGCTGATATGTTACAATTGCGAGGGGCAAGGACGTTATGCCCATGATTTTATGAATCTAACGCATCCATCATGTCTGTATTGTACCTTGTTTGATCATGAGACAGAGGAATATCCCACACTGATAGCGAGGTTGTGCAACAAGGGAGCGCTCCAACCTCCCTCGACTCAGAACCTACAGATGATGAGGTCTGAGCCACACGAGGAACACCCTAAGGTGAACATTGCGCTCTCAAGTGGAATTACAACAGGGGATGATAAAGGCAAACAGCCTGAAGATAGTAATTGGGTTCGCAAGGCTCCAATGAAAGAACCAGAGTTTGATTTGGAGCGCGTTAAGGAAACCTTCATGGAATCTAGGAAGAGCTTTGTTGATGCCTCCACTTCAGGAAGCAAAGACATATCGGAGCCAGAAATGGAGCCATCAATGCTCACGACGTTCCTAGAAACATGCATGAAGCTACTGCGTGATAGTAAGGCTATAAAGGTACTGCAGGAAATCATTAATAGATGCGCTGGGATTGCGCCAGGAGAACCGTGCATAGTCCGGAAGATTGTAAAGCATGCGACGAGGCCGTGAAGAGAAATGATGTTGACTGGACAGATTGGAGAATATAAATGGACCAAGTAATTCTTGACCTAGGGTCAGACACGAAAATTCTGCTGAAGCAGACATGGGAACACATGGGAAGGCCTATGATGCAATGGTCTCCTATCTAGCTGCGAATGGTGAACCAACAAAAGATAATTCCCATGGGGAGATTGTAAGGAATCACCATGCATATTGAAGGGGCAAGTGTGCTAGTAGACTTTGAAGTGATAGATATTGTTGATGATAGCAATCCCTACCCCAAACTATTAGGAATCGATTGGGCCACTAACATGAACAGGGTGATAAATATGAAGAAGCACAAAATGATTTTTGAGAAAAAGTCTCTGCACATAATCATACCTTTGGACCCTGCTGAGGGATCATGCTACACTGAGCCAGTGCATGACTATGAAAGTGACGATGACTTAGACTACATCTACAAGATAACCATGTAAGAGCAAGACTGGGCAAATCCCACCGCAGATGGACGAATCTCATGGGAGTGCGAAATCTCCTGTACATTGAATTCGGATGAAGAGATAAAGTGATGGCAGAACCAGTTACACAAGGTAACCACGCTGAACTGCAACATGATGAAATATTATTGCGCTACGTATCGACAGAAGTAAGGGATCTGCCTACTTATGATGGGCTAAGTGACATAGATGCTTTCTTGAATAGATTTGAAAGAGAGGTGCCGAAATAGCAACTTTTCGAGGTTTTGAAATGGGTACTACGCGCTACACTTGCAAGGTGATGGGGTACACACCAAGGAAGCTTTGAGGACTGGCGTGAATGCAGGAGAATGATGTGCATGCATTTTGGGAAGCCTTAGATGCGTCTAAAAGACAAGTATGACAGATGGAATGATTCGCGTGCACACCTCGCCAAGTGGACAAAGGTCTATGGGGAAGAGCCACATTCTGAGTGGGTGCACCTGTTCTGTCATACCCTATATATTATACCCATGAACTGGTATATAGAGATGGAGCTCCGCCATGGGACGAGTGAATGGGATATCTTGTGTGAAGGGTTTCTATTAACCTTCACTTTTTAGGATCATTGGTGGGACACTATTGATGACGTGCTACAATCAGTAAAAGAAGATATCTTTAAGATACCACAGGAGCCAATAGAATTGATTTAGCTTGAATGGGCTACTCAATTGAGTTGTGCGCTGGAGTGTTATAATGTCAATACTAAGGAAGATGACAAGGATTTGCGAAAAATTAACATTACAGAAACATAATACCATCGCAAGGTTTAAGGACCACTGATTGAAGACCCTGACATAATCGCACTAGTAAAGACAAAGTAGGTGAACATTGGTACGGAAGCCAAACCTAAGTATGCAACGCTCAGTGACTACTGGGATGACGCGACAAAGGATAAGGTCGCTGAGTTACTCCGCGAGTACCAGGACTTATTCCCAACCAAGATCACAGTCTTAAAAGGAATCATCAGAGATTTAGGAATGATGTGGATCACATTAAAGCCCGACGCGAAGCCAGTTAAGCAGAGGCCTTAACGCTTGAATTTGAAATACAAGGAAAAGGTCCGTGTAGAACTAGACAAAATGCTCGCAGCAGGAATCATTGAGCCAGTGGAAGAATATGATTGGGTAATCCCTATGGTAGTGGAGGAGAAGAAGCAGAAGGGTGAGATAAGAATATGCATGGACCTCAGAAAATTGAATGACGCGTGTGTGCATGACTCATTCCCAACTCCGTTCACAGATGAAGTATTGTAAAATGTCAGTGGACAGGAAGCATATTCTTTCATTGACAGATTCTCAGGGTACCATGAGATCAAAATTGTGTCGGAAGATAGGAGCAAGACAAACTTCGTGACTAAGTGGGGATGCTTTCAATACCCTGTTATGCCGTTTGGATTGAAGAACACGTGGGCCATATTTTTGCGCATAGTTGTTGCAGCATTCAAATAATATCCACAAGTTCCTGGAGGATTATATGGATGATTGGATTGTATTTAGATTGGTTAAGTACCATGTAGCGAGCTTACACTTGATGCTGGATACCTGCAGAAGACACCAAATCGCGTTGAACCTCAAGAAGTGTATGTTCCTTGTTCCTTTTAGGAACCTGCTGGGACACATGGTTTGCAAACAAGAACTAATGGTAGACCCTGCAAAGATTGCGGTGATTCTGAATTTGGAAGCACTACGAAGTGTGAAACAACTGCATGCTACCCTGGGACATACGAGGTACTATAGGAAGTTCATAAAAAGCTATGCCCAGATCACCGCGCCGATGAAGCTGTTGAAAAAGGATGTCATGTTATGCTATAACGATGACTATAAGAAAAGCTTGGATGTACGAAAAGAAAAAATTGGCCTCTACACCAATCCTAATCTTCCCAGAATGGGACGAGGAGTTCCATGTCCATGTTGACGCATCGTGTATAGCGTTGGGAGCAGTACTAACACAGGAGGGTGGAGAGAGCTTCGATCACCCTATTGCGTTCATGAGTCCTAGGTTGTCTAAAGCACAAAAGAACTATTCCACAACTGGACGCAAGGGAATGGTTATGTTGTACACTCTCCAGAAATATCGGCACTATTTGCTAGGGGGACACTTCAAGATGTATACAGATCATTCTGCGCTGAAATACTTGGTCAATAAGCCTGTGTTGGGGGGGCGCATATGCAGGTGGCTTTTATTGTTCCAAGAATATGATTTTGAGGTCGTTGTGAAGCCTGGGCGCCTGAACGCGGGACCAGATCACCTGTCGCGCATTGAGACAGGAGAGGAACCTACTAGTTTGGAGGAAGGATTACCTGACACACAACTCTTTACTGTGCATGTAGCAGATGGACACTTTGAAGATATAATCCACTTTCTCATGACTGGAACTGTGCTGAAAGGGTACTCCATCCAGCAGAAGAAGGAACTGGTGGTGCATGTGACAGATTTTTTTGTCATTGCGAGGCACCTATATAAGATGGGAAATGATGAGATACTACGAAGGTATGTACCTAAATTTGAGCGAAGTCATATCCTCGCAGACATGCATGGGGGTGCTATGGGAGGACACTACGCAGGGAGAGCGACCGCGCAAAAGATTCTCTGCATAGGGTTATGGTGGCCAACCCTTCATCAGGATTCAAAAGCACATTGCAAGGTCTGTGATGTATGTCAAAGAATAGGTAAACCATCATAGAGGGACGAGATGCTCTTCAATCTGCAAATGACGCCTTAGCCCTTTGAAAAGTGGGCGGTCGACTTTGTAGGAACTATCAAAACTTAGGGAAAAACAAGCGTGAGATACATTATCACTACGACAGAGTACCTGACTCATTGGGCATAAACGCAGTCGGTAAAAGATTGCATGGCTGCCACAACCGCGAAGTTTTTGTTTGAGCACGTATTGACACGATTTGGATTTCTGAAGATCTTGATGAGCAATCACCGTACACATTTCGTGAATGAAACAATCAGTGCGCTAACAGAAGATTTTCAGGTTTATCATCAGCAAAGCACACTATATCACCCATAATCCAACGAGACAGTAGAAGCATTTGAGAAAATACTAGAGACTGCGCTGACCAAAGTATGCAACACGCAGTGAAGTGATTGGGACCTATGCATACCTGCAGTCTTATGGGCTTATAGGACATGCAAGAAACTGATGGGACAAATACCTCTCCGACTGGTTAATGGAGTGGAAGCCATAATTCCAATGGAGTATATTGTGCCTAGTTTATGCATAGTAGTGCTCACAGGCATAATGGACCAAGGAGCCCTGGAGGAGAGGCTGGCGCAGTTGGAGGAACTCAAAGAGGAATAGTTTTTGGCTAGATTCCATCAGTAGGTACAAAAGCAGTGTGAAAAGGCCTGGCACGATCAACATATTAAGTTGAGCACCTTCAAGGTAAACGATTTGGTGTTGCTATATGACAGTAACTTTGATAAATTCTCGGGAAAGTTCAAAATGCATTGGATAGGACCATATGTTGTTAAGGAGGTCACAGACGGAGGCGCAGTGTAGTTGGTAAAGCTAAATGGAGAACCTTTCCCACGCAAAGTGAATGGTAGTTGATTGAAGCCATACACAGGTGGCCCGCTATCTGAATAGTCGACAGATGCATAGTCTTCATGCTCCAAGTAGCTAAAAGAAGGTGCAGGACTATAAACAGATGTAGGGGATGCAAGAACAGATACAGGGGAGCAGTTCTGACACCCCGGTCTCCGAACAACACGTACATGAGATACAACAGGTAGCCACTCAGTACGTTGCCAACCTTGCAGCAGTCCGAGCAGAGTTGGGAGGTCTCCGCACGAAGATCTCTGCATCGACAGAGTGACTTGAGGGTGAGTCACGATGTTTGTGTTGGGTGCCTGTTGGGTGTGGGATCCCCCCAAGGCAAGTTTTGGGGCTTAAAGCCTAAGTTTTGACTATGTCTGATATAAAGACTCCACGATTTATGGGCGTAGAGCCCGAAGATGGTAAATGAGTCAGAGGATTGTCCGCCCTCATTTTTGTAATGTAATGTCGGTTTGAGAGATCTAACCATGGTTTGCAGACCATGAGATTGTATAAATAGAGCGAGGCTCTAAGTGTAAAAAGAACAATCATAGAGGAATGAATCAATGGAAGATCTAATAAGGAAGCATTGAGTCTAAGTGTAGAGTCGTGTCTTTGGGTCATAGAGTAGGAGAAGGCTCTGCAGTTGAGTGCACAGGGCAAGTTGAGCCTGTAATTGATTGAAGCTTTAATAAAGAGAAGTTTTACAATATTTCTATGTATCTTTTCCTGTTTTATGTATTGAAGTATATTGGGTATGAATTGCAATTTTACTATTTATTTTCTGCACGAACTTATATGAATGTGCTAAATAAGTGAATATAATATAAGGTACATGTTTACGCGAAGATAACTAACTGTTATAAGAAGATAAGTAAGATCTATGGCGTGACTTGGGTAAATAGTGCAGATCACTACTCTAGCAGCATGAAAGCCCCAAAGCGCCTAGTTAGGGTTGCACGAAGACGAATATAACAAGGGCGTGAAGGCCTCGCAGGCGAGGAAAGTGCGCAAAGTAACTTTCACAAAATTATTCACAGTTGGACTAAATCAACCCCTCAGACATCTCAAGGGTGCGGAAACCTGGTTCCAACATCCCCCCATACTGCTTTGGGTGAAACCTCAGTCCACGCTCCGTGAACTGTTGCCGAAAGGGATAGTAGTACAGGGATTTGTTTGGCTAATTAACTCTGAACCTAGGTCAGGCGCCAACAAGCCAACATGGAAAAAAATAAAAAATACTTTTTCAACTCGTATTTTCAACTTATTTCCCTAGGGTTTTACTCAATTTTCAAGAATAACCACTTTTTATATGAGGAATTTAATTTCTCATTGAAGGAGTACCCATGTTGCATAATTTTGATGGACCTTGCTACATGAAAAAATGTGATTGCAATCACATTTTTTTCCGTATTTCCCATTTTTCATATAGAAAGGTCCATCAAAAGTATGCAACATGGGTACTCATTGGATGAAGAATTAAATTCCTCATCTAATAAGTGCTTCTTCTTGAAATTTGGGTAAAACCCTAGGGAGATAAGTTGAAAATACGAGTTGAAAAAGTAGTTTTTTCTTTTTTCTTTTTTAATCTTTGTACTTTTCAACTCCAAAAATGGTGAGTCATCCCACATGGTTGAAATCATCCTATTGATTCTTATAAAGTTTCTTTTTGTTGTACATTTTTGTTTTTAGGCCCATTTATGAACTCAAAACTTCTCTAATGGAAGATTTGTTAAAGGATTAGTAATTAAAGGAGAATTATCGAAACTTAATGGAAGTGAATGTTTGGGAAAAGGAGTTACAATAGAAATGTTTTTCTTTAATATTATCAAGGCTAGGAGATGGCGATTGGGTAGTAGTATGAGGGAATATTCGAAGTAATATGAGGATGGTATTTGTCACAATGGAACGGAGAGTCTGTGACCACGAGATGGGAGAACAATGTGTGGGAAGACAATGTTAAGTCACAGATACCAATGTCACTATGTGTTTTAGAAAGTGTAATATTTGTTGAAGAGCAAGAGTTTACATAAATACACATGGTTAATGAATTGGAATCACAGTTTTTTTCCAATGCAACACTATTTTTTATGTTTATAGGTTGTACAGTTGTATTTAAGCCATCTTCAACAAAAGGGTTGATATTTGTAATTGTTACATACACATTTTCAGAATCAGAGTTATAGTGGGTTAATTTTACGAAAGGAGAGGTTGGTTTGGAGATAGACATAATTATAGGTAGTTTGTTTTGATCATTGGATGATAAATTAAGGTTGATTATAGAGTTTAAAGAAGATACATAAGAGGGACTGATTTCAGAGTTTGAGATAATTTTACTATTCAATGTATTTGGGGATGAGGATTGAGAGATCGATGGGATGGGAGAGTTTTTATTGTTATGTAAAAGCCTATAAAGTTTTAGAGATTGTTTTTTAAATGATAATCATTCAACTCTAAGAGATTTTAGAGCAAATGCGGAATCAATCCTGGACCATAATATTGGATCAATTTGGTTGGCCAAAGAGGTGTGTAAATTAATTTTTTTCTAAGATGACGAATCTAGTTCAAATCTAGTTCTTTTGATTACACTACGAAGAATGAACATGCTCGGTTTGGTGAATATATGATTATTTTTATGGCTTATGAGAGAGTGATTGATTCTAGAAAAGATAGGTGTGTCATAAGAGCCTCTACATGGAGGGTGAATATTTCGTATTTAAGACTTCTATGACTGGTTTCTTGTTGCAAATTGGTTTTTGTATCCAACGCATTCATAAACGTTTATAGTTTATGTTTCAAACACGCCACTATGTTTCATCATCTATATGAAAGAGAGACATGAAATATTGATCAAACCAAAGGTTCTAATAAATAGGTAAATGATAGGTTAAAAGGAAGAGCCAACTTAGAAAACCCTAAAAGGATAAAAGGAAAGGTTGTTAATTATAAATTAGAAATGTTTATGTTATGGAATTGATATGATTTAGTAGTTACACATTAATATTATGATATAGATGTATTAGAAGAAGACCTACTTGTTAATGTAATATTATTTAGTAAAGATATATTAATGCATATTATTGTTTTATTAATATAAATTAGTTAATTATGGTGTTCGTAATGTAACATTAATATGATCTATTAATGTTGTAATATTAATTTGTAGGAGTCTATGTAATAAAATTGTACAAGTGACTGAAAGTTTGGCTCTAGACTGAAGGGGAGAAGGGGTTGGCTTACAGTCTTCCATGTGAAAGTGGCGTAGAAGATCACAGGCATACTTGGACTGAGAAAGGGAAATACGTTCCTTGGATTGCAAGGATTGAAGACCAAGAAAACAATGCAAGTGTCCTAAGTCTGTCATTTAAAACTTCTTTTTAAGGATGGACTTCACATGGTTTATAAGGTTGGGATCACTACCAGTAAGGATAAGATCATCAACATTAAGAACAAGAATAATAAGGGACCTACCCACTTTCTTGGTGTAGACAATATTGTCAGAATGACACCTAGAAAATCCATTATCTAAAAGAAAGCTATCCATTTTGGCATACCAAGCCCGAGGGGGTTGCTTGAGATCATAAAGGGATTTATTAAGCTGACATACAAGGCTGGATTCTGGTTGTATAAAGCCAATAGGTTGATCCATATAAATTTCTTCATGCAAGTCCCCATGCAAAAAGGAAGATTTAACACCCATTTGATGGACTTCCCATTTGAAAGAGGCAGCAAGTGAAAGAACAAGGCAGATAGAGTTCATTTTGGAAACAGGGGAGAAGGTTTTAGTATAGTCAATGCCTTCAACTTGTTAAAAACCCTTAGCAACAAGACAAGCTTTATGTTTATCAACTTTTCCATCTGGTCCATACTTGGTTTTGTAAACCCATTTGCATCTAACAAGTTTTCATCCCTTTGGAAGAGGAACAAGATCCCATGTATCATTTGCCAATAATGAACGATATTGTTCATTCATAGCTGCATCCCAATATGGATGGCCTGAAGCTTCTGCAAAGGTGTTAAGAGCACAATTTGCTGAAGCTTGAGCCAGTAAAGAAGAGGCTCTATCAAATTGAGAATGTGTACATCGTTGATTTGTAGGATCACCTGCAAGAGCACATGCTACATCCCGAGTAGCACAGACCCATTTTGGAAGTTGAGGAGCTGAAGGAGGATCCTAAGAAGGTGGGGGAGGATTTTCATCCTCACTGTCATCTTCTGAAGAAGAAATATTTTCAAAAGTAGAAGGGATAGAGAGAGGTGGCACATCAGCCAAACTAGGCTCGTAGGCTGATATATTTTCAACAAAATTTACATCTCTTCTAATGATAACATTTTTGGACTTAAGTGAAATAAGCCTATATCCTTTAACATCTTCATAATATCCAACAAAAATACATTTTTCACTCTTAGGTTCTAAAGCTTTATGTTTCTCATCTGGAATATGGGCCCATGCTTCACTTCCAAAAACGCAAAAGTGACTTACATCTAGTTTAATTGAGCTCCATGCTTCTTCTGGAGTGATATTCTTTAAAACCTTAATAGCATTGCGATTTACTATGTAATTTGCACAGTTTATTGCTTATGCCCAAAAATTAAGACTAATTCCTTTAGATTGAAGCATACAATTAGCCATTTCCTTTAAGGTGTGATTCTTCCTTTCAGCTACACCATTTTTTTGTGGAGTATATGGAATAGTATGTTGCATTTGAATTCCATGCTCAGTGAAAAAGTTGATGAATTTGTTGTTAACATATTCTCCGCCATTATCTGATCTTAGCTTAAGAATTCGATGTCCAGGTTGTTTCTCAACAAAGGCCTTAAAGGCCAAGAACATGTTAAAGAATTCACTCTTAAGTTTTAAGAAGTATACCCAAGTGTGTCTGGAGAAATCATCAATGAAAGTTAAGAAATACCTGCAGCTAGAGAATGAAACAACTAGAAGTGGACCACATAAATCACTATGAAAAAGTTGTAAAGGGGCTGAGGCGTGCCAATAGACACATTTTTCAAAACTATTCCGATGATTTTTCCAAGTACACATCCAGAACAAACACCATCTTTGCAAGATACTATAGGAAGACCTGTCACCATATTTTCTTTACATAGATTTTGAAGGGAGCGATAGTTTAATTGACCAAATCGCTCATGCCAAAGTTTGCTCACTTCATCATTATGAGCAACAAATACTGAGGGAAGTGTTGATGATCCAAAGTTGTTAAACTTATACAACCTTATAGAATCATCAACAATGTCAGTAGCTAAAATCCGTCTAGGATCTACTAGGTCACTAATTACAACATTGTGAGGTGAAAATTCAACGATTTTACCTTTACCTGAATGAGTTATCTTATATACAGATAGAAGGTTGCAGGATAAGGTTGGAACACATAATACATCATTAAATTGACCATTTACTAGATGAATAGTTCCATCCCCTACAACAATAAGATATTTATCATCACCAACATATATATTTTTGGTGTCACAAGCATTTAACGAAGAAAACATGGCTTTGTTTTTGGCCATGTGATAAGAAGCTCTAGAATCAATGAGCCACTGACGAGAATGAGAAGAAGAAGATACATTTAGTGCATAACCAGATCGAGATGCTTGAAAACCACATGCAAAAAGTGTTATTCCTGAAGATGAAGTTGAAGTTGAAGAGTGCTCCAAATGGATATTATGCTTCTTCATTGTTGCTTCCAAGGTTTCCATCTTCTTAAGGCATTTGGATTCTAAGTGGCCATCTCAATTACAAAAGTTGCAATGTCTACCAGTCTTCTTCCCTTTGTTTTTATTTGCCTTATCATTTTTTTGAAATGATTTTTCATTTTGAGACTAAAATTGCTTAGGACCCTTGTTTGGTTTAGGTCCATTATTTTTATGATACTACTTCTTAGGATTCTTTGAATTTGGTTAATGCTAGGAGGCTAAGGCTTTCTTAGAAGAGTTTCCAAGATTAAGAAGACCAAGATGTAAGATTTTTTCTTGTTCTCTTATTAAAGAATCACAAAAGGCATCAAAAGAAGGGGACTTGTGGTCTTGCCCTTGAGAAATAAATGCTTCTCTAGTAGAATGGAAGGTGGAAACAAACACAGAGTAGGCTGGTCCCAACTAGTAAGAATGGAATAGATAAGGCTACCATATTCTTTCTTACCCTTAACACCTTCCAAGAGAAGTCTAAGGATTTTGAACATGGACAAAAAATATTCAATGGAAGAAAAATGATTGGGGTCCAACGTAAGCAACTCATTTTCAAGTTGATGGACTCTAATTTCATTTTTAATTCCAAAAACTTTAGTGAGATGTTTCATTTCTTCATTAGGGGTATCAAGTTTTGTGATATCTAAGGTCTTGAGAAATAGACATCCCTATCAATCCATGTGCTTGTTCTTGTCTATTTTCCCATTTGGTTGCCTTATCTTCATCTTTAGGTTTATTTTCTTGGCATGAGGCTATTCTATAAAGTCCTTTACTTCTAAGTAAATCCGCAATGTAGGACCACCATTGGAAGTAGTTGGTGTTCTCAAGAATAAATTGGCATGGAATTTCCATTTTAACGGAAACTAAAGCTATAGATGTAAAACAAAGTGTTCCAATGGAAAGATCTAGAAAAATTAGGCTGATTAAAAAAATGGCTCTGAAAACGGCTTTCGGATGAAGAAGTTATGGCTTTTTGAAGAAAAGTTGTTGAAGATGCCGATGAAGTGCATGAATGTGCGGAAATGAATAATAATGTTGTATTTAAAAAAAATCCCTCCCCTTCCAAACTTAATCTAGTTAGCTCACTTTAAAAAAAAATTATGTGACTAATTTTTTAAATAAGTGAAAGTCACTTTTACAATGGTACTTTATGAGATACCCACTAAATTGTGACTTAAATAAAAGATAAATAGACTTTAGAATTATAAGTGCCTCACATTTTAAAATGGGTGAGAACACTTTTACATAAAGTAACTTTAAAACATAAGTTACATGTGCTTTTTGAAAAAATAACTCAACAAAAAGAAAGACTTGAACCCAAGACCTCTATTCTCATAAAGTAACTTTGGACTAAGTCAGCTGGTTTAAAAGGTCAATAATTTTTGGAGAAAAGGAAGGATGCATGCTTACTTGAAAAGCTTTTTTTGACTACAAAAAAAACCACACAACCGAACACGGACATGAAAAAAACAAAACCCTATGTCTTGAAGTTGGCTTTCGCCGGAAAGTAAATATTTTCCTCAATGTTTCTAATTTTCCGAGATCACACTAAGGCGCAGCAGAAAAGAGCATACACATGAGAAAAATCCTTCCTTTCTGTTTCTGATTTTCCCAGATCATCCAGAGTCACGGGGCAAAGAGCATACATAGAAATAAAGAGCTAAATAAACCAAAATAAACATAGAGATGAATAACTAAAACTGTAAAAAAGATTGTATACCTCCAGATCTTAAAAATGACATAGCTAGGGCTACCAGAAACCTTTTCACATGAAAAAAATGGGTTCCTCACTGGAACAGATGCTTCTAACACAATACAGTAGTCCTCTCAGCCTGAAAGAAGTTAGAAACAATAGATCTAGGAAACGACAGTCAGATGTAGTTGTACCGGCTTCCAATTTGGATCACCAATGGATGCGGCCCTCAAATAGCTCTAATACCATGTAGGAATTTATAGGCTAAGTTCCTCAGATAGAACACCAAAGGACACTGCTCTCAAACAAATCATAGATCAATACACTAGTATTCTTGGCGTGGTTAAAACCCTCAAAGAGGGAAACAGTCCACGGCCTGAGCCAACACGGCCACTTTACGAAATTTATTAATAAAAGAATGAAAATTTACATAAGCTTCTCTCATGAATGGTTACCCAACAAATGACCCTCCAAGCTCTTTAAATATAGATCATGGACCAATCGGGTGTTAAGCCATAGATCAAGTGTCGGTAATATTGAGGAGAGAATGAACCGTTAGATCACTTCATGTCTAGAACATATCGTGATCATCAAAGTGTAAGCTACAAATGTACATAGTAAAGAAACACACTTTACCTAACTCTAAACTAGACCAAGTTATACTTAACTATTTCCTATGTGTCAGAATATCCTAACATCCCCCCTTAAGAACAACATGGGATAGGATTGAAGGATGTACAGACATGGCACAATAGGAGAAGGAAGAAGGCATTAGAGCCTAAGGTATCAGAGCTCCTAACACAATAGAGCAGTCATCTCGGCCTAAAAGTAGTCAAAAATAGTAGATCTAGGAAACGACAGTCAAATGTAATTGTACCATCTTCCGATTTGGATCACCAACGGATGTGGCCCTCAAATAGCTCTGATACCATGTAGGAATTTATAGGGTAATTTCCTCAGATAGAAAACCAAAGGACACTGCTCATAAACAGATCACAGATCAATACACCAGTATTCTTGATGTGGTTAAAACCCTCAAAGAGGGAAACAGTCCATGGCCTAAGCCAACGCGACCACTACAGGAAATTTATTAATAAAAGAATGAAAATTTAGATAAGTTTCTCCCATGAAAGGTTACCCCACAAATGACCTTCCATGCTCTTTAGATAGAGATCATGGACCAATTAGGTGTTAAGCCATGCATCAAGTGTCAGTAATACCGAGGAGAGAATGAACCGTTGGATCACTTCATGTCTAGAACATATCGTGACCGTCAGATTGTAAGTTACAGATATACATAGTCAAGAAACACACTTTACCTAACTCTACACTAGACCAAGTTATACTTAACTATTTCCTATGTGTCGGAATATCTTAACACGGAAGGAGGGTTTTTTTCTTTATTCTATTCCTCCAAGAGACACATTAATTATTTCATAAATTCCATTATCTAAGAAGAGGTTGAATTCTTGTTTTTTAGTGTCTAGACATTACCATTAATTAACCTTGGGAAAACGAGGGGATCGATTTAATATTTATAGGAGTGTCAATGCTTCCATATTCAATGAAGTTTTTCCAGTGATCAAATGCAAATTAGAGGGGTTGAACTCATTCACATTTTGAGGCCAATTTGTATCAAGGAGTTATATGAAGGTTGAGTTGACCCTTCCCTAGCTATATGCTCATATTTGGAGAGTCATATTCCACAAAAAAGGGAGTCATCTTGAGATTGGGATTAGAAGGGTTGAGTTTTCGACTTAGTTACCGGAGAATCCACAGTAAGAACCATTTTCTGCCAACGTTTCAAATCCCAACTCGGATTCATCATCAAGACAATTTGAATGCTTGATAGAAGAAGAGCTTAGCTGAACGATTAAATAGTAATGAGGAGAGTAAAATGAGATGAAAGTCGGCTCTTAATATCTGATTGATGAGAGTCGGCTGTAACAGATTATTTTAATTAATTAATTAATTAATTTTTTTTTTAATAATACTTATATTATTCATTATTATTATTAATATAATAAATAATAAAAATTAGAATTAGAATTTAATAATAATTAGTATTAATGATATTATAATAATCGTAGTTAATGTTAAAAATATTAATCTTTAGGATATTGTATTAATATTTAATTTTTTTATTTTTTTATCATTAATATTTATTATTATTTATTACTAAAATTAATTGTACTTAATATTATTTATTAGTAATATTAATTGTAATTATTAATATTATTGATATTATTATCATTAATTATTATTATTACTGATAATTAAAATTAATATTAATAATTATTATTATAATATTATTATTATTATTATAATATTATTGTTATTATTATTATAATTATAATATTATTATCATTATAATTTTTATTATTATTATTATTATATTTAATTAATAATAATACTATTATTATTAATAAATATTAATAATAATAATTATTATATTACTATTATTATTATATTTATTATTATTATTATTAATATTAATAATAATAATATTATTATTATAGTTATTAATAATATTACTTATATTATAAATATTACTTATAATATGATAGTTATTACTAATATCATAGCATTATTAATATTATAGTATTATCATTATTAATATTAATTACAATATGATAGTTATTAATAATATTACTTATATTATTAATTATTATTATTATTGTAATAAATTATTATAATAATTAGAATTATAATTTAATAATAATTAGTATTAATGATATTAATGTTAAAATTATTAATCTTAGAATATTGTATTAATATTTAATTTTTATAATAAATGTTTGATCATTAATATTTATTATTATTTATTATTAATATTAATTGTAATTGTAATTATTATTATTATCATTATTTATTATTATTAATAATAATTAGAAATAATAATAATTATTATTATTATTATTATTATATTATTATTGTAATATTATTATTATTATTAATCTTATTAGTAATAATAATAATAATATTATTATTAATATTATTATTATTATTATTATTAAAACGAGTTAGATTATTCTGATTAGGGGAAGCTAGCTTCCACTAATCTCCATACCATTGTCTCTGTTGAGATTATGCGGGTGCTTGATAATCTCAAGGGCTTCTCTGATCTTTCGTCTATGGTGTTGCTCTTCCCTAGCGATAATCGAGGCGCTCTCCAAGCAGACATGGTGCTTAGTCTTTGAGGAGTGCTCTGCAAGGGCGGAGGTACGAGACATTTCATTCTTAATATCAGCTCCATGTTCTTTGAGTCTGGTCTGTAGGGAGCGACCTGTTTCACCAATGTAGCTTCTTCCACATGAGCAATCAATTTTATAGACCCCTTTAAGTTGATGTCTATCAATGTTATCCTTGACAGATCTCATACCTTGCCTAATAGTTCGAGGAGCTGAGAATTGCGTGCTTATGTTTTTCTTTCTTAGGATTTTCGCAATCTTATCTGTAACCCCATGAATGTAAGGTAGAAAAACCCTACCACCCTCAGGTTGATCTTGGGCCTTAGGTTCATGAGATAACATCCTTTTCTCTGCTTTCTGGATTGCTCTTTTAATCTCATTTTATTTGTAGCCTATACCCTTGAAGGTTGAGACTAAATGCTTCTTTTCTTCATTCAGATGATCGGCGTCAGAAATTCGAAGGGCCCTGATAGCAAGAATATTTAGAACACCAAATTTTTGCGTTGGATGATGGTGGGAATCAGCATGGAGGTAGTTTTCTGTATGGGTTGATTTCCTGAAAACGTTATGCCCTATGGAGCCATCCTCTTTTCTCATGATGAGAATGTCTAAAAAAGGAATGCTCATGTTTTCTTCAAGCTCCATAGTGAATTTTATTTTTGAAGAGATGGAATTTAAGTGAATAAAAAACTTGTTAAGCTCTGACTTACCATGGGTCCATTTTATATTGGTATCATCGACGAATCACTTCCACCATGCTGGCTTCAAAGGGTAAGAATCCAGGGCTTTCTTTTCAAAATATTCCATGTATAAGTTGGCCACGATTGGCGAAAGGGGGGATCCCATCGCTTCTCCAGATGTTTGATCATAATATGTTCCTTGGAAGGTGAAAACTGTTGATCGCAAGCAGATTTCGGCCAATCTTGCAGTCCCAGGATCAGTAACATATTTTATAACCTGAATGGATTCTTCAAGAGGAATCTTGGTGAATAAGGACACTACGTCAAAGCTAACAAGGATGTCATCACGTTGTATCTTCTCATTCTTAATAAGATTCACAAAGTCAAGGGAGTCTTTGATGTAAGAATCAGTGTTTCCCACAAGGGGCTTGAGGATTTTAGCAACATACTTAGCGAGCTCATAGGTAGGGGATCCAATTGTATTGACTATTGGTCTAAGAGGGACTCCTTCTTTATGGATCTTGGGTAACCCATAAATCCTTGGGATGCATTCACAAGAGGGGATTAATTTCTTTTTTAATTTATCATCAAGGCTGGATTCCAAAATTGCCTTTTTCACCTTTTTCATAATCTTGGGGATGGGGTTGATGCTGAGTTTCTTATAACTACCATAATCTTCTTTATCCAAGATCACAGCTGCTCCTCCCTTATCTGCCTTGAGAACCATAATTTTATCATTGTTACGCAGGGATTTGAAGGCTCTTTGTTCTGCTTTACTCAAATTACTTTTGGGAGCTTTGGCCTTTCTCATAATAAGGGAGCACTCTTGTCTTAATGCTTCCCTATCTTCCAAAGGAAGATTGCTAATCCCATCCTCTATGCTACATATCAATTTCTCAATAGGAAGGTTTTTCGGAGCAACTGCAAATCCCAGACCTTTTCTGAGAACATTAATGACCTCGGGCTCTACTTCTTGGGAAGACAGATTTATAACTTTTCTTTTTAATTTTGATTCGGAAGTGTTGACTCCATCGTTCTTTAGATCCTGTCTGTTGTTAATTATGGTTAAATCAGGGTTCTTTAATCCTTGATTTTTGATTTCAACTGAGTTGTGTGAATTACTGTGAGTATTATATTCGCCTAAACCTTGATTCTGGGTCATGTGAAGCCACACATTGGAGGTAGATTTTATATATAGGTTTAGGTCGAGTTTCATTAGTAGAGGAGAGAAGAAAATCATACCACATTAGTTGTACGAGTTTCTTTGGGTAAATAACCAATTGCGTCGAGGTTCTTTTGACTCATGGGAATGCGAATTCACCAATTCTGGGCCATTTTAGCTGGACAACAACTTGTTGTACCTATTTTTTGATTTCTGGGTGTACCTAGGAAATCTAAAGTGAAAATTCAATATTATATCCTTGCTAAAAGTGGCCACACTTCTCTTCAAGTCAGCAGGATGAATGTTCATTGGTTCAATGATGATATCACTTATTATTTTTGATTTTTGAGGCTGAATATATATGCATATTGCTACTGTGGAGGATTAGTTCTATTGTTGGTGGTACTTTTATTTTATATTGTTCATGTTTAGCCATTATCTACTTCTTTGTTCACTAGTATTTCCTATCACAAACCTTTGTTATTATTAAAACCTATGTGCTAGTGGTATGTATTTTCCTATTCCCAACACGAGAATGACTATCAATTGTTCATAAATATTTCTATCATATATACGTGGATATTTTATGCATTATTTCTATTATAAGTTTTCAAAGTCATTGACAACACATTGTTCCTAAACTGTTTGTGGAAACACCTAAGTGAAACAAGCCATTTAACTTAGGAAATCATGATGGGTATTTTAGATATTTCCAAGTATGAACATTACAACCACAAAGTTTTCTTCAAAGTGGGTGGAAACCATCCCAACTCGAACAACAATAGATTCAATGGTGATTACATTTATTGAAGAAAACATTCTTGCTAGGTTTGGATGTCCAAAAAAGATAGTAACTAACAATGCCCAGGCTTTTAAGTCTACAAAAATGATTAATTTATGCCAATTGTATAATATCATACACAACTATTCCATTACTTCTTATCCACAAGGAAAAGGGTCGGCTAAGTCTTATAATAAGATTTTGGTCAGAATTCTCAAAAACATCATTGCATTGAATAAAAATACTTGAGATTCTCAGCTGCAGTTTTCTCTTTGTGAAAACAGAGTGACAAGAAAGAGATCCACTAGAAAATATCCTTTTGAGTTGGTATATGGAACTACATCTTTATTTTCTAACCATCTAGATATGGTTTTAGCTAATTTAATCCAATATGTAGAGAAAGAACCAACCCCCATGTCTAGGAGAATTAATCAGTTGGTAGAATTACAGGAGAACAGAGAACAAGTAACACAAAAATTGATCAAATACTAAGAGAAAATGAAAGTTGTATTTGAAAAGAAAGCTAAAGACAGACCGTTCTATCCAGGAGATTTTGTACTTAGGTGTTATAGACATTTTTGTGCCCTGCAACCTCAAGCATAAAATTTCCATAAACCAAGGGCTCCTAAGTCCCTAAAAGTGTTGTTCTAACCCCTAAAGGAACAAGGTCAATAGATTACAGCTTCTCCCAGAAGTTCTCCATGAAAAACTACTCAAAATTGGTCAAAACAGGATCATTGCAGCTGCTCCACTGGCTAGGTGCGTTGTATCTCACCCAAATGCACTGTGGGGGTGCGTTTCATTTCAAAAGTCCCTTCTGTGGGGTGCGATGGGCGAGAAATGACAAATGGAAGTGTCATTCCGCGAGGTGGAGAGGCAATGGAAGCTTCCAGAATCTTCTCCTGTGACATTTGCCTCACTGAATTCGACCAAGGATGAGTAAGAGGCCCTCAGTCTCCAAGTGGAAGCAAGAACTGTCAGAGAGAAGACACTAATCAAATCACAAGCTGACTCATCCTCCTTACAGATATCTATATATGGATCCCTCATCCCAGAGATCCAGAGGCTGGAATTTGGGCATATTGTAAGGAATTGTTGTTGGTTTCTAGAGACAAACATCAGATTGTTGGGTGATCTAAGCTTTGTTTGAGGTGAAGAGGAGCTTCTTTGCTGGGAGGTTGATGCTGGGTCGAAACCATTGGTTGTAACTCCTCCTGGATCTTTTCTTGTTTATCAATAAAAGCTATTTGAGTTTTCCTCCATGCTTTTGTATCATTGATACTTGTTACATTTGTATGGTCAATTTAAATGTGATCCTAAATTGTTTATGAATATAGATCCATGTCTTTGTATAGTGCTATGCTTCTGTGATCTTACAGGTACTTTGTGAAGCTGGGCGTGTAAGGGAGCAGGTAGCTAGGGACTATCAAAGAAGAGAGGGATCGAATCAAAGGATTAGCGCAAGACATAGGTTGGTCTTTCTATTCCTCTCTATCTATAATTCATAAAGGAAAAACATAAGTAGCTTTTCTCTGTTTGTTTCTAAGGTAGCTGTCACACCTTAGTGGGATAGAGTAGTTCTAAATAGACACTTTTCCCTGTAACAAAATGGCGACCACAATGGGAGACTAATTAGTTTGTTTGTGTATCATTCTTTGTTGTTTGTTTCATAAACTTATAAGTAGCATTCGAACTGCATTTGCCATAACAAATGCAAAGTAGATGACTACTGCTTCAATCCATCCATTGGATCTGTTTATGATTTAAAAAACTGATTCACAAACTATCTGATTGCCCTTGTGATAGCTCTTAGATCCTCCTTAGATCTACCCCTGATTGTTGCATTACTGATTGCTTTTTACTCGGCCAAAAACCAAGAACTGAACTGCAAACTGTGACCCGGAACCCGAGCAGAGTCTCGTTTCTGGCTCAGCGCAGGTACTGTTCAGAGATTCTGAATTTCAGCGCACTTCCTGAGTGGACAACCTGCGCTGCATTTCAGATTCTCTGTGTTGCAGGTGCGCTGATCAGACTAGCTCTGTGCAGTTGTGGTTTCTGTGGATCATTCTTTCCAGTTCTATTCCTGAATTTCGCTGCCTGTGATCAGTATATGTCTGTTTGAAACCCATTTTCCTTGTTGTTATTCCGCCTCCTTTGTACAAAATAACTGTAGATGTTTTTGTGTGTTTGTTGAGTCATTTACAGTTTTCCTTTGCAAAAGTAGCATAGTCGTACTGTCATCCTTTGATTTGAATCTGTCGCAAGTTTCGATTTTGATCGTAGGAGAAAGTTTGATTGCTGTTGATGGTCGATTATCTTATTACTATTTCTTTTGGTCTGAATTTGTAATTTTCTAGTGTCAAAAACAAGTATTCATTTCAAAATCGTAAGGTGTCGTAATCGTCTCTATTTTTTATTTCGAAAAGGAGCTTGTTTATATTTGTCGCTTGAAAAGAAATTCAGATTTGTACATCAACTTTCTTTTTAAGCATCTATATATTAAGAAAGTCGAAAAACAAATACATGCATGTGCATTTGCATATAGACAGTCTGTTTGGCTTGATTTAGGAAAGTGCATTTACAGTGTGCTCTTTACTCTTTGTGAAAAGATTCTTTCTTTTCCCTAGTAGCTAGGATTTTCATTGCACAAAAGAGATAAAAAGTTTGTTTATCATCTTTAGATTGCATTTTAGGAATTACATCTACATCTCGTGGTGAACCCGAAAGGAAAACTTCATAAGCAAGATCAACTTAAAATAAATTCAATGAATCTAACAACGCTTTGGAACTTAACGCACAACATTTAGAGGTCTAGGCTAGAGACGTATTCCGGCGTCGTAAAGCCTGGTAACTGTTGTTCTCACTGATGGTTGGGTGATTCCTCCACTTTGAGACGATAAGTGCCAGTACAGACTTGTGCTCCCACGTACCGTCGAGTATATTTTGGGAGACCCCTATAGGCTTAAATCCTTTATCCATAGGAAGTCGTGTCTGCCGCCGTATCGAACGCAATGCACTGAGCACAGCATTCGGGAAGATTGACTGTCGTACCATAAAAAGTATTCTGCATTTTTGCGATTGGTTTGGTACTCCCTCTACCTAGATGTCCAGAGTAGTCCCTTTCGTTCCTTTTCAGACTCCTTAACGGAAAAGGTCCATCTGAGGACTTGTCACTTCAGGCTCATTAAAAATCGAAGGCAACTAGAGTCATCTTTTGTTTTTTCTCGACTCTTAAACACTGAAAAAACAAGTTGTGTCAAAGTGTCTAAAATTTATTTTAAACGGAATATTCATTACCCCTTTCCTACGTTGATCTTGGGTTGAGAAAATGGAATCCACCAACCAAGGAATTCCCCTTGGAGGAAATCCTAATCCCTTCTCCTCTTGGGGAGATGTTGGTGCACCCCATATGGCCACATTTTTGCTTCCAGGACTGACAATTGGTTTGCCTGTATGGCTCTTCTCAACCTCCGTCGTTCAGAACACCACAATTCCTGAACAATCGAATCAGCAAATAGACGAGTCCAGCGTTACCCACCAACATTCTACTTCCTCTAATTCTTCGTCTCCTCCTTCCTCTTCGCTTGATGGGGTTGGTAAAGCCAAAATTCAAGTACCTAAGGAGAAGAAGGAAAAGAAGAAGAAAGAGAAGAAGAAGAAGGAGCCAAAAGAGAATGGGGGCAAACGAGTGTCATCTAACGAAAATCCACACACTGCACCGACCAGGCCTGAATCGCCATGTGTCATTTGCAAGGGAGACCACTATCACAGAGATTTTCCTTGCATCCCTCGGATCTTAAGGGACTAGTCTCCTCGTTTGCACAACCCGGTGTCGTCAACCTCTGATAATCATGTTGAAAACACACCATCAACTAGTGAAAGTGAAGCCCCAGGACAAAAAGGAAAATATAGATTTCCTTGTAAACTGTGTGAAGGCGATCATGCCGTCCACCGTTGTCCCTTCTTAGACGAAGCTAAAAGAGTTTTGGATGATCGTCCGGTTTCACCGTTACGACTTCCTCCTGGATATAAAAAACTCTTGCCGAGTCTGTCACTAGTTGAAAATCCGGCTGGCCCGCTTAGGTGGTCGGCCGAAGCACCTATCATTGAAGATAAACCATCTCAATCCATGCCAGACGAAAGTCAAAAGGTCGAGGCGGCAGTTGACCCGGTCTTGCCTTCAGAGGTTCCATCTTTAGATGATACAGTCACTGAAGAGAACAAGGATGACACCGTCCAAATTCTTTTCATAAGCACAGACTCCAACGAACATGGGGGCAATCTCCTGTTCCTTTACTGTAGGAAGGAAGTTCGTCAGAGTCGTACCCGGCCGTCTATTCAGTCCCACCTCCAAGAAACCTAGTTGTCTCCTTCGACTGGAATCAACTAGGCAGACCCCGTTTACCGGCTAGTATACCATTCTAGATTATTGTTCAAATATATAGAATGGTTATGGCTGGTACCATCATAGATGAGGGGGCTTCAGTGAGTATCCTTTCCTCAACTGCTTGGAAAGCGCTTGGTTCGCCATCGCTTTTGCCTGAGATGAGAAATCTAACAGGCTTTGATAAAGGAACCAGTCGACCATTAGGGATCCTTCCCAATGTGCCCATAACATTGAGAGGGAAAACCATTCACATGAATGTAATGGTAGTTCAAGGACCCCTAGATTACAATCTACTCCTTGGACGAGACTATATTTATTGCATGGGAGCAATTGTCTCCTCACTCTTTAGAGTAATGTGTTTTCCGCACTAAGGAAGAGTGGTCAAGCTCATGGACCAGCTTTCATTTCCCGGATCACGCATAGCAAATAGTCATATACCATCCCTGAATGGTCTCTTCACGCAAGAAATGTCTCAATCTCCAGTCCGTCCACCCGATGAGCACGAGTGATTCGGGGAGACATGACTGAAACCCAGGGGGCATGCATCCTGGTCTGCTTCGGTAGGAAAACTTCGGGTATAGGGTAGGTTTCCACGGGAGAATATGACTAGTCTGTACCCCCGTCCGTGATTGGAAGAGGGGGTTATTCTAGAACAAGATTCTCTTGTCAAAGTTATGTGAGGTGGCGAGCACTGCCACTCACCTTTGTTTATCTCGGTCGACATCGCCGAAGAAGTGTTTTGTTTACGCCGTAAATAGAACAATCTTTGGTAACCTGTAAGAGGTAGGCCTCTCTCAGTAAAACAAATGTTTTAACAGAATAAAGAAGGGGTAACCTTGAAACTCTGTTTTATACCTGGGGGCATGCAAACCTTTTGGAGTGCAAGCAAAGAGCGATCATTTATCTATTTTTTGGATTGGCCATTTCCTAACTTGCATAAAGAAAGGATGTGGGGCAAAACTCTAAAAGTTGCCATTTTTATATGAGACATTCTTATCACACGACTGGATTGATCGAGTAGTTTTAGCACATAGCTCAAGCTCGTTAAAAAATAAACATAAGACATGAGCAAATGTTTCCACCCGTGTTTAAGCTCGTTAAAAAATGAACTATTCCCCGGTAAATAACTATCGTGAATGTAGTACTTCAGCCGTTAAAGCCTTGGTCGTGTTTGCACCATCACCTCCACTTTTTCATTGGCTGATCATTCACCTCCATTTGATTATTTACCCATTTTGAGGAACAGCTGCAAAGAGTGATTTCACTAGCCATCCTTGTGACACTGCCGTGATTGGAAAATTCCAAACCTTACCTGGAATTAGCTGCTACCCGTTTCATCACTCGTTCCTCAAAAGACGAGTCTCCTTTAAGCTATTTTCAACTGACTCGTAAAATATGAAAGGATTGCCGAGCCATTGGCCTCTCCAGCTCATTAAAGGGACAGGAAGTGCTATCCCTCCTCTAGATTTTAATCTTTTTGGACCTGAGGGATTATTACACAAAAAGATCGAGCACTTCTTTTGTTCGGCTCGTTAAAACTATCGAAAATTCATCCCTTCTGTATTGTTTTATACTTTTTCGGACTTAAGGGATTGGATGACGAAAAAGGAATTTTGGAGTTACCTTTACGTTCCTTTTTAGACTCTCTAAAATTGAAAAGTACCGAGTTATCTTTGCGTTAAACTCGTTAAAAAGATTAATAGCGACAAACTTGTCTTTAGACGAGAACGAGTTTCACTATCGCTAGGCTCGTTAAAACATAGCGATGGGTTTGCCCGAAGGGAAAATTATAGAACAAGCATATGTTATCCTCCTCAAGCTTGACAAAAATAAAGAGGTACTGGTCAGCGATGACTGGGGAAAAATTGGGAAGAAAACTCAAAGAAACTTTGTTGGTAGCAAGTCGCTCTTGAACACGACACTTCCGCTCTGTGTTCGAGTCGGGTTGGGTTGTTTCATTCACCTGTCACATCACCATGGTCATGCCATACCATCCACATTTGGGGTTAATGCTACCAATCCATCACATCAGTGTCGCCGATATGTTCAAGAGAAGTCATCCAGAGAATTCACCTGTGTCTCACCCACTACCATACATTATACTCCATTCTTTCATGACCGCCACCCTAAACCTTGTACCATCAGACTGTTTTCACCCCCATTAAAATCATTTGCTCCGTTCCGGGTCATTGATGTGGGATTCATTAAGGCCCTCCTGTGACGGATCACTTCTTGTCGACATCAGCTCATTATCCAAGAAGTTGATCTAGGAACACCCCATTCAGTACTTTGAAGCTTGCATGCCTCAATGGCAAGTTTCTCACTTCCGGCGACAGGTTTACATCAATGGCCTTCGACCGAAAGATTTTGCGTGGTGTTCGACGCCAAGTCCTTTATTCACACCACGTGAATTGTACTATAGTACCTTGAGGGTCATTATCATTATTGGTGATTCCTCTCGCACTTGTTAATAGTTTACATCATTGACTGGTCATCAAGCGATGTCTTTCCATGTTCGACTTCAGGACATTTCTCACATGGATCAATTTGTACTTCGAGTGAAGATCGGACGAGATTGAAGACCCCGGATCTAGTTTCATCCATCCGGGCTGCGATATATATTCAGGGAAATAAAGACATTAAATGTACAACATTGCAGCACAAATAATAATCCTACCAAAAGGATGATGGCTCTATCAGAATCATCAGTCTACACTCAGACGGTTGTCTGTCCTATGTACATGAAAGTGAATTTATAAAGCTGAGCATGGGAATGCCCGCCTCAGCTAGATCATGAAAATATTATGAAGATAATGTATTGTATTGTATCTTATTACAGGTCTCCTCCCAGCATTGAAAGAACTTCGGATCCTCATAATAAAGCATTTCACCCGACACCAAAAGGTTAACGGCCTCATACTTTAGGGGGCAACTGTTATAGACATTTTTGTGCCCTGCAACCCCAAGCATAAAATGTCCATAAACCAAGGGCTCCTAAGTCCCTAAAAGTGTTGTTCTAACCCCTAAAGGAACAAGGTCAATAGATTACAGCTTCTCCCAGAAGTTCTCCATGAAAAACTACTCAAAATTGGTCAAAACAAGATTATTGCAGCTGCTCCACTGGCTAGGTGCGTTGCATCTCACCCAAATGCACTGTGGGGGTGTGTTGCATTTCAAAAGTCCCTTCTGTGGGGTGTGATGGGCGAGAAATGACAAATGGAAGTGTCATTCCGCGAGGTGGAGAGGCAATGGAAGCTTCCAGAATCTTCTCCTGTGACACTTGCCTCACTAAATTTGACCAAGGATGAGTAAGAGGCCCTCAATCTCCAAGTGGAAGCAAGAACTGTCAGAGAGAAGACACTAATCAAATCACAAGCTGACTCATCCTCCTTACAGATATCTATATATGGATCCCTCATCCCAGAGATCCAGAGGCTGGAATTTGGGCATATTGTAAGGAATTGTTGTTGGTTTCTAGAGACAAACATCAGATTGTTGGGTGATCTAAGCTTTGTTTGAGGTGAAGAGGGGCTTCTTTGCTGGGAGGTTGATGCTTGGTCGGAACCACTGGTTGTAACTCCTCCTGGATCTTTTCTTGTTTATCAATAAAAGCTATTTGAGTTTTCCAGCATGCTTTTGTATCATTGATGCTTGTTACATTTGTATGGTCAATTTAAATGTGATCCTAAATTGTTTATGAATATAGATCCATGTCTTTGTATAGTGCTATGCTTTTGTGATCTTACAGGTACTTTGTGAAGCTGGGCGTGTAAGGGAGCAGGTAGCTGGGGACTATCAAAGAAGAGAGGGATCGAATCAAAGGATTAGCGCAAGACAGAGGTTGGTCTTTCTATTCCTCTCTATATATAAAGGAAAAACATAAGTAGCTTTTCTCTGTTTGTTTCTAAGGCAGCTGTCACACCTTAGTGGGATAGAGCAGTTCTAAATAGAAACTTTTCCCTGTAACATCAGGTGAGATGCTAGACATGAAGATAAGGAAAAGCATATATGAAATTTGGTTTGGTCTATTTAATACTATAGAGACTAAAGTAAATAACACATCCCTCTTGGAGAACCTTGATAGTGAGCTACTACAATTGCCTATTAATGGGAAATTTCTGAAACATTACTTTCAACATTGAGGTCATCTACTCTTTTCATTGTAAATACCGGTGAGCCCACTATAAGCACCTGGTGTGTTTATTTTATTGCATTTTTTTTATTTTTATTTTTATGTATAATATGACTCCATGCCTGAGGTGAAGGCACTAATCTGCAGTTCTTAGCATTTTATTTCCAAAACACTATCCCTAAGTGGAGCCAATATTGTATCCATTTATTTTTCATTCTTTTATGCTTCAAAATAAAAAAACACTCAAATACACACACACACACACACACATAAAGTCTTATGTATTGTATGCATGTGTCGACCTTTTTAGGAAAAAAGAAAAACATTAGACTTTGGAAAAGTGGGTCCGCACCATAAAAATTAATGAATTAATAGACGTGCAAATTCATGGTGGATCCTCATCCATTTCAATGGTGCAATAATCATAAAAGAGTTTAGACATGGTATGCAGTACAGAATATAAAAAAATTGACCCCCCAGAAAGTTGGATCAACAAACTAGTTGATCATCCGATCAATTGTTATCATTCGTTTCTGGGGTTCAATTAACTTTTTACAAACCACCAAAGCCACCCCCTAGAAAGTGGTAAATGGATTTAATAAACCACCTCCACAGATGTGATATGTGATGTCGAGTGAGCCTATCAAGCAAGTGCGCTCAGTTGACTGGGTCTACGTCACATTCTACCTCATCCATTCACCACTCTCCACGTCATCGCCTTCCACATGCCTCTACCACGTCCATTCATATTCATACTTACCATTTTCTTGCCCATATGAAACCCATTAAATAATATTTAGTGGTATTTTTCCTATAGTTCGATAGCTTGATTACCAATCTCGAGTCGCATATCAACCATTCCACATCAACATCCAACAAGCCCATTTTACTAGGTAATTTGATATCCATTACCCATTACTCATTCTCCAAATGATTAAGATCAAGAAAATTGTAAAGTTAACCCATAAACCAAGGGCCAACAAACCCTCTACTCAAGTAACACCTCTCATGGAAACAAAGGCTGAAATTCATGATCCTTTCTTCCCTCTTGACCTTGATAACAATTTTTTCGATCATTATGGCCATTTTTGTGATGGAGAATACACATTTAGGGTAGTCTAGTTAGGACTTTATCACATTATTTCTCCCTCTATGTCTAATTTTCCTGATTTTATATATTGGCTAGCATCCACTTTAATTTCCCAATGAAATCG
The DNA here is from genome assembly GCA_031772625.1 of Pinus tabuliformis. Lineage (NCBI taxonomy): Eukaryota > Viridiplantae > Streptophyta > Pinopsida > Pinales > Pinaceae > Pinus > Pinus tabuliformis. Next base: position 692,064,517 of record CM062812.1, on the reverse strand, counting down.
CTTCATTTCCTCCAAAGGAGAGAAATTCTTGAAATCACAGCCAAACTTATTCAAAATAACTTTAATTCTTGTATAGCACAAAATCTTGAACAATTCACTGATACTACATTTCTCTTAACCTTTAGTAAGTTGTCAAATGAGCATAAGCAATGTTTTTTCAAGTTATGTATGCCTCCTAATTCCCAAATCCGTCCAGAAGAAACAACTTACCGCATATCCTTGTTTCCTTAGGATTCACAACAAGTTCTGGCTTTAGTTTTTTTTCTATTGGGTGAAGATGATATAGTGAACATAACCCAGCATCCCTTGGGCTTCTTAATCTTATGATGATGCCAGATGTTGTCCTATACATTCCCTCCTTTCTAGCCGAGTCTATTAAGAATCAATTCAAGAAAGTTCAACTTGTTGGCTTTTTACATATTTTTCTGTTCTGGTCTACATGTTCTTGTATGCTCATGTTGATAAAATTGAATATCTAGGCCTAAGTATAATTGATTCTCGTAAACAAAGAAAATTTGTAGTGGAGTGGGCCAATGTTGTTAAAAAGAAACCAAATAATGAACGCTTTTCCCAGTTTCTGTCTACCTATATGGCCACTATTTACACTATTTTAGAGAATTATCCTCCCTGAAGAATTTTTCCACAACACAAGCATTTATCATAGCTCATAAAGGAAACTGTGGAAGGAGATTGGTATCTTTTTTAGGATTGTATAGAAATTAATATATGGAGTTGAGATCCCTCATCATTTTCCCATTTCCTACCTATGAGGATATTTTTCTTTGATTTCATAAGGAAAATTATAATGCAAATCAAATTCACTTTTTCTGAGCTCATAAAGGATATATGTTTGAATTAGAAAGAATTGTTGGTTCTTTCATTGTTAATTCCATGTAGGTTGTTCAACAAGTTGAAGACATGATGAAGTAATTCAACTTTAATTTGGCCGAAAAGCAGCATTATGATCCACACCATGTGATTTCCAAGAGGAGGAAGGAGATAAATTATGCACCTTATACACATGATAGTAAACCAAAGCTAGAGTGGAAATAAAAATCTAGATGTTTGGCTAGTCAGTTCAGTGTTAGAAGTTGAAACCCTTGTAGTGAAGGAAAAAGGTCTGAAGAGAAATATTAATGAGATAGTATATGTTGAAATGAAATATGTTTAGTCACAAAATAAAATGAAAATTAAGATTGACTATAACGAGTAAACTCGGTTAAATCTAAGAAAACAATCATCCAGTCAACCTGGTTTTCAAAAGAATTTGGGGAATGTTTATCTTATTGTTCCTTCCAGCTCTACAGAAATAGGAGTGCCTCCAACAGAAGGAACGTCCTCTGCAGTAGATCTAACATTGAATAACTATAAAGTAATTAAACAGAGAAGTCAAAATGTGAAGAATGATATGATCTTTCAATTGGCTTCACAAACAACTACTTCTTATCAAACAAGATTTCTCTCTACGATGGATTTAGAAAGAAACCAATTAAAATTTTTCCTCTTGCACCTAAAGTTTGATCACTTCCTTCTTATTCTAAATTCTAAATTGTTGATTTATATCTAGATGTAGCTAATATCCATTTGCATGAAAAAATCAATTTTCATAGGCAGATATGGGAAATGTTATACAATGAGCTAAGCAAAAGTGCATTGACAATTAATAAAGTTGAAAAGCTCTTGGAAAAAGCTTCAACTAGACCCAAACAAGAGAAGGACAATTCAAGAGCATTACATTTTTAGAATGAAGGTTTCAAAGACTTTATCATCAAGCTTAAGGTTGATCTAAATGAAAGGATGGCAACAAAAAATTTAATACAAAGCATGGAGTCTGAGATGAAATCATTGGGACAAAATTTGAATATGCCTGCAACAGAACATGTTCAAAGAACTTAACTGGGTGTTGTAGAAAAAGAAAAGTAATAATTTATGACAAGGATCATGGATAGGAACAAAGAGATAATTGTGTGAAATAAAATGTTAAATACTTAGAGAAAACTATTAAGAACCATTTATGTACAATTACAGTGTCTACTGAGTCAAAAGATCCTTCAAAAAAATTGGCAAAGGTGATGACTAAACTCACACTTTTAGAAGTTGAAATGAAAAATCTTCAGGAAACTCTAGCTGTGTCTCAAAGAAATTCGAGTGTTAAAGAAAATAAATTGAAACCAAATGATTTAGAAAGAAACCAACTCACTGAAAAATATAAATCAACTCAAGAGGAAATTAAGTAGTTAAAGAGCAGACTGAAAGGTAATATGTATATTATTGAAGGTAGACAGATCATCTGCAATGAAATCATTTAGAAATTTCACTCTACATGGGGGTTATTCAAGTTGTTTTTGAAGAAATGTTCGCACTTGTAAAGATAACTGAAGCTATGAATTCATGCAAGAAACAAGTGCAGAAGGAAGCACAAATAGCTAGAAAATTTATCAAGTTCTTGAATGAAAAATATGCAACAAAACTAAAAACAATGCATATTGTGGACAGGACTGTAGTCATCACGGAGATCAACAAAATCATAGAAAAGAACCTTCTACATATTCAAATTAAAAATAAATTGGAAATAGTCAAGAAATTTGTTGCTTCATTTGACTCAAATTTTATCAAATACAAAGAGTTGGAATTCCATGCTATTAGATTCTAAATGAAGACTTACTAACTTGGGAAACCTATGAATGAGAGTCAATAGCTACTAAATGTAAACTGGATTGAGCTCTTGAGATGACTGTAGTGCTAAAGGGAAAAATTGTATTCAATTTTCTATAGAGATATTTTCAATTGTTGTGGTTGATAAAGACCTTGTTTGATTCAATACTTGAATACACTAGATTGTAAAATTTACATGTTGTTTTTCAAAATATGACACAACATCCAATTCTAGATGAAATTATTTGGAAAAGATGTGAAGACTTAATCCAGCAAGCTATAGTTGAAGTTATGGAACCATGCATCAAGTACGAGGGACAATGTTCCATTTCTCAAACGAATGTTTAAGAGTGGAGACTTTTACTTTCTAATAATGTATGTTTTAAATTATAGAATGAAAAAGTAGTTAGACAGTTTGGCACTTATGCATAACTATTTTTTATATAATTTTATTTAAAAAGATAGAAGAACCATAGAGAAGGGTTCAATTTTTTTACCTCATAGACTTTTTTCAAGCAATTTTTGTGTAATGTTCAAGCCTTTTTGGAAGATTAATAAAATTTTCAAGTGATTCCCCATATTTGTTGGTTATAGTATGTATTTATCTTCTTTGTAACTCATTCGTTGTGTTTGCTCTTCCTTTGTAATTAATGTATGAAGCAATTGTTTTATTTCTTTATAAACATATTTATGAATGCTTTGAGAATAACAAAAGATACATGTTAATATTTGCATAGAGAAACCTTAACGAAGCGCTCCACAATTTCACCCCTCCTTATTTCATTTTCCATTTTCTACTAAGGTTATGTGTATGGGATTATTTTTATCCTTGTGCATTAAATCTTTATTCTCAAAAATTCCTCCTACTACACTGTAACTTCATAAAAGATTGTAGCCACAGATATACAAGCCATCTTGAAAGGTTTTTTTATTCTTCCAAGAGTAAAATCACATTACACATCAAGGGTTGTCTCTAGGAAAATATATTTAAACATTTTTTTTAATATTTTTATTTTACCTGAGTGTATGTCCTATGCATTGGTTCCTTTTTGCCGGGAACTGTCACTAGGGTTACAACAAAGGGAGTAAAACAATCTCCTTAATATGAGCAAGAATATATTCTGCAATCAAAAGGAATAGGTATATCCTCCCTCGTTGAGAGAGAATGATGTTGGACATCAAATATGCATTTTTTTCTTCATGTATTAGGAGCTTGACTAGGACTACCAACTGTAAGCCTAAGTGAATGCCTTGAGGAGAGAGCAGTGGAGGATTGAATAAGCATATGTGGTTTCCTTGAGGATATAGCATCCAACAAAGGAAAGGGATCGACGCTCTTTGAGGATAGGATATGTGTCCAAGATAATAGTGGTTGAACAGGACCGATATTATTTGAGGATTTAGGGTTAAAAATACAAGATAAGAATAGTCCCAAAATGACATACCTTGTGATCCAGATTTTTTAACTTCAAGGATGCATATAAAACTGCATATAAAAGAGCATGTAAACAAGTAACTTAAACACATTGTTGGCATTATGACACAGGTTTGGCATTATGACACAGGTGTTGTCCTTGATGCCAACTCACTCAGATGACAGATCACAGTTCAGGCTCTCAGAATAAAGGGAAAGGAGATATAAGTAGGTTACACTTAACCAAGGCGCGTATACACGTGGGATCACCGATCAAAAGGCGCGTATGTGTATGCACGCACTTTCATGCAAGGAAAAGTGTGTACATGTGGGAAAACTTGTTTTTAGCCCATGGTATCTAGTCCCTGGTATTTGGACCTATGGTTTTTGGACCATGGTATTCTGTCCGAAGTGTTGAACTGAGGTATTGGATCCCAGGTATTGGTTCTAAGTGGTTTTAGACCATGGTATTGAGTATGGCCTAAGACTATAAAATAAGAAGGAGATCATTAGGCAAAGGAATTCACTCAAGCATTGAATATCTTATGAAGAGCAAGATCTAGAACACTGGTCATTAGGTTATGGTGCATTGCTAGATTTGAACCAAGGAGGAACCTCAACGCTAGAAGAAGGATAAGTTCTATTGATGGGTCAAAATCTTAAGGCTTGAATAGTAGTATCCTTGTGCGATTTTGATCTGTTATATTTGGCGCATGACTTGATCTATAAATCTGATAATCTGGGTATAACTGATGTTTGAATATTTGGAAAGGGAAAATTGTCTTTTATAGATCTGTACGCAGGTTTGGCACAGCAAAGGCGCGTATACACATTGGTTCAGTAATTCAAAACAACGTATACGTTGGTTTGCCTTGATACAGAAGCGTATGCACGTAGGTTCTTCATCTTGAAGTAGCGTACGTCTCATAAAATATGTTTTAGCTACTTCTATTTATTGCTGCAGTATTCTAGGATCAGGATTGGTGTCTAGGTACTGTTACTGTATTCTGGTTATAGCATTCAAAGAAGTGATTGATTCAGTTTTGGTTGGTACAAAGGGGATTAGTTGATGCAAATACATTTGATTTTTGATTGATGTTATTTATGGATCCAGTCCGAAAATTTATGAAACGTGGTCCCTGGAAGAAAAAAGAAGGTTGTAGCCTTCTATAGGTCAACACCTACATACTAGTGCATCAGCTAGTACAAGAGCTAAGGGGGTTGTAGCTCCCTTCCAGGAGAAGCTGGAGAACGAGAGAAGGTTATAGCCTTATGTAGGTAGAAGCCTGCATACTGGTATAAGACTGCACCAGTACATAAATATTGTAAAAATAAGTTTCTTATTAAAAGAAGATAGAGACGAATTGCAGCAAATAGTTTTCACCCACATTGGGTTTCCACCTTATATCTTTTGTTCATGTGTGTGATGATCTGTTCTATTTTACTACACCTGTTTACTGTTCTTATGGTTAATGAAGTTCTGATGCACTGATATAAGATCAACATTTAATGGATTAATTGAATTATAAGTTTACTTATATACGTTGGTTGCTTTAGACATAGTTGCGTATATACGCGGGTTCCCATAACTAAAGTAGCGTATATATATCTATGAAAATGAAAATTGTTTGATTTAATAATACTGATTCACCCCCCCTCTCAGTATTATTTCCAACAATTGGTATCAGAGCAGGTCCTTCAAAAGAAGCTTGATCACTTGAGGGAAGATGTTATGAAACCAACTCAAGAAAAGACAGAAAAGATAGATCAACAACTTAGAATTTAGCCCCTTCGATGGGGCAACCTCCTTTACGTTACATAAATGAAAAATTCTTGGATGATACAAATGAAAAGACCTCATTTCTATATATAGGAGTCTAAGGGGTCATAACATAATCAGAGCCAACATAACAATAATAATGTAAGGGCACAATAATAACAATAGTGGGCTTCTATGGGGCACAATAGTAACAATATGGGCACTACATGGGTACATCAATATAATAAGTGGGTTGTACTAATAACAATAACGGGTTACACTAGTAGTATAGGGGCCTAACATGCCCCTCTCCTTCAAAAAGCTTTGTCCTCAAAGCTTGAGTAGTTCTTGATGCTTCTGTATAAAATTCTTGTCCTCCCATGTGTAATCTTCAGTGGGTAAGTTCTTCCACTTGATGAGATACTCTGAAATTGATCGATTTCATAGTTGTCGAGTTCTTGTTTCTATGACTGCTCTAGGTTCCAATATGATTTTTCCCTCCTCTTCAATTTCTGGCAATATTGTTTGAATTGGGATCTTTTGCAACTTTTGAATAAGTGGCCATACTTCTTTGTCCTTCTTCCATTCATCCCTTACTTCGTTTATCCAATCTAGTTGGGTAATAGAAATAGCACAAAACAATGCTTCCACATCCTCATCCTTGAAGAGTCTTCCCATTCGGTAAGGTCACCATTTTTTAAGTGCATGTAGTATTGCCAACATTTCCTTCTCATAAATAGCTTGCTTGAGATGTAGCAATAAAAAACCCAATCACCTACATCAAAACATTTTTCACTACAATGTTGATCTACCTATTGTTTCGTTTGATTTTTCACTGAAGTGACGTTATCCTTTAAAATTTGGAGAACTTGTTGTTGATGCTCAATGTGATCTTTCACTGCTTGAACTTTTTTCTTCTTGATATGTCCTTCTATCTCTAGAGTTTGAGGAGTGGTAATTTCTTCCAATCCTTTACAAGATATGGTCGGATTAATTTCTTGATGCTTGATGTGATCTTTCACTTCTTGAACGTTTTTCTTCTTGATATGTCCTTCTATCTTGATAGTTTGAGGAGTGGTAATTTCGACCAATGAATTACAAGATATGGTTGGATTCATTTATTCTTTCTCGATGTGATCTTTCACTTCTTGCACCTTTTTCTTCTTGATATGTCCTTCTATCTTGAGAGTTTGAGGAGTGGTAACTCTTGCCAATGCTTTACAAGATATCGTCTGATTCATTTCTTCTTTCTCTGGGGTGGGGTCCTGGTGTATATCTTCTTATTTTGATGTTTCTTGATCCTTTTCTTCCTCCTCTTCATATTCTATGTAAAATAATTTCTTCTCAGCACACTTATGACCTTTAGTGCATTTGCTATCACAATTGTAACAAAGCCCTTTTTCTCTTTTTTCTTCCAATTGTTGTGGTGTAACCCTTGTAGGTTGTGGAAGGCTAGGAGAAACAACACTTCCATCTTTATAGTTGTGAGGGGTATGCTTCATAGTTTCCATAATTTTGCTTTCCACTATGTCACAAAGCCCTTTTACTCTCTCCAATTGTTGTGGTGTTTCTCTAAAGAAGGTGTTGCTCTTTGTATCCTCATAATGTGCTATCATTTCCTCTGTGAAAATTGACCACGTAACAAGTTATTTACGAGAACAAAGCCCTTCATACCATAAAAATTGATCCAGTTCTAAATATGAAGATGCAATACATACCTTTTGTGTGTTTTGCACATTATTGAGATCGAAAAATTGCTCCATCTGTAACATCCCTGTTGCGGGATCCTTGCCATCAAACTTCCTCATATCAATTTTTGGAATATGGTGGGTCTTTGATCCCACATTAGAGTCTATGATATCATGATTAACATTTCTTTTTTTCGCATCATGAGTTTCCTTTACTACCTTTTCACCATTAGTAAGTATTTCTTGTAGAAAATTTGTCAAATCTATCTTCAAATCTGCCATGCCTGTCTTCAAATTTGTGTTAAAATCTATCTTCAAATTGTCCATCTTAGCTTCCATGCCATTCATCTTAGCTTCTACGCCATTTATCTTAGCTTCTGTTAACTTTTGTGAGCGTGACATTTGTTGCACTTGTTCTTGTAATTTTGATATATCATGTAGCGTTTCTTCCTCTTCTTCATGAATCATGCTAGAGCTTTCAGGTTCCTTACTAGGTTTTTGCATTTTATTTCCTCGGGGCATCAATTACCGATAATAATTCTCTACTAGCCCTTTGAATTCCTTCAAAATAAATCTTCAAACCAATCTTAAGAAAAAATTTAAAATAATCTACACACCTTTTTTTCACTTTGTAGGAGCTCGATATTCCCTCTGATGTATCTCTGTACTTTCAGAACATCCAGTTCTGAAATTGCGACTTGTGGTAGCCCTCTATGTCCTCTTTCCAATGCCACTAGCCTGATCCAAATTGGATTCTCGAAGGAAGAGTTATGCGAAATCTCCCACAGTGACCGGATTATAGCCTAGTTCAGTAGAGTGAACTTGTACGACGTGCCACGAGTCACTGTTTCAACCTATAGCTCTAAAAAATATATAGAAGAAACCACAGTCCGTCCTCTTTCTGCACCTTCTTACGAAATTTTAATCCAATGCACAGAAAAAAAGTTATGATGATTTTCCCCAGGTGACCTGTTTGGACTGTAATTCAGGAGTCTGCAAATAGACCAACTTCCTCAGATCATATCTCCACAAATATAGCGCAAAAAGCTCTGAAATTCGGAACCGAGATTTAGTGCGATGTCTTCTCAAATGGTTTTTTTTTTCAAATTTTGAAACATCACAGAAAGACATTTATAGCGAAAATGCCACGATGACCTATTTGGAGCAGCAAAACCTTAGAATCCAAAGCTTTGATACCAAATGTTATGAAACCAACTCAAGAAAAGACAGAAAAGATAGATCAACACCTTAGAATTTAGCCTCTTCAAAGGGGCAACCTCCTTTACATTACATAAATGAACAATTCTTGGATGATACAAATGAAGAGACCTCCTTTCTATATATAGGAGTCTAAGGGGTCATAACATAATGAGAGCCAACATAACAATAATAATGTAAGGGCACAATAATAACAATAGTGGGCTTCTATGGGGCAAAATAGTAACAATATGGGCACTACATGGGTACATCAATATAATAAGTGGGTTGTACTAATAACAATAAGGGGTTACACTAATAGTATAGGGGCCTAACAGAAGATCTATCATCATGAGCAACTGTGAAAAAGAGGCATCCATCAGGCCACCAATCTTTGATGGGAGAAACTTCATCTATTGGAAGGTAAGAACCACAACCTATCTTCAATCTCTTGGTGCAGAAATTTGGGATATCGTCGAAGGAGGATACACATTTCCATCAGCAACTCCTACAGATACGGTTGGTAAAAAGCAATATGAAACAAATGCAAAGGCTGTCAATACTCTATTGGGGAGTCTACCTCAATCAGAATTCATCAAGGTTATGCAACTCAAAACTGCCAAGGAAATATGGGACAAAATCATCCTAAGGTATGAAGGAGATGATTAGGTAAAACATGCAAAACTACAATCTCTCAGAATTCAATATGAAACTCTCAGAATGCACAATGATGAAAGTGTGGCTAATTATTTCTTATGAATAGACGAGATTGTTAATCGCATGAAAAATTTGGGTGAAGAAATAAAAGAAGTTACTTTAGTTGAAAAGGTTCTAAGATCCTTGTCTTCTAAGTTTGAATCAAAAGTTTCTGCCATAGAAGAAAAGCAGAATCTTCAGAGTATTACAATGTCACAACTGCACGGAATCCTAACTGCTTTCGAAATGAGAAAAAGGGGGCCATCAGACATGAGAGAAGCCATATTCAAAGGAGAATACAATGAGTCGGGGCATACATCAGAAGGAAAGGAAGAATCAAACCTCATCAAGAACCTTCAACTGGGTTTTGGAAGATTCAGAGGTAAGCTACCTTTCAAATGCTTTGCTTGTGGAAGAGTCAGTCACTATGCAGCCAAATGTCCTCATAAAGATAAGCTTGATAAAGGTAAGGAACCAGTTAAATGGAATAGAAAACATAACGTAAATAAGAAGAGTGATTATACACATGAAGACAATGATGGACTTTCAAATATTGATGAAGATGAACATGGTAATGATTATAGACTTTTTATGGCTTTTGAAGACGATGGTTTCTTTGATGCTATAGATGAAGATGATCTCTATGAAGAAATTTCTAAACTTAAAATCTGTTTAGAAGAAAATAATATGATCACAGATACTCTAACATTCCAACTTGCTGAAAGATAAAAACACAATGAAAAGTTAGAATGTGAAATTGTGGGACTTAGAAAAGATATTGAGAAAACAAAAGCTCTTAATCTTAGATTTGCTAAAGGATCTGAAACTTAAGATGAGATTATCCAAGTGCAACATTCTCCTCTAATCAAGACAGGTCTTGGATATACTGAAGAAGCATCTCAAGCACAGAAGCCATCCACCTCCAAAAGTTATCTTGATGTAGCAAGGAGAAGTGAACAGGTTGACAATCGTCAGCAAAGGCATAAAGAAAATCACTAGGTAAATCAGGGTCAATCTACTTTAAGGATGGACATAGATCACCAAGTAAATCAGGGTCAATCTACTTCAAGGATGAACAGAAGCTACAACCAACTTCAGGTAAATCATTCTCAATTTGCCTCAAGAATGAATGTCAATGGAAACTACAATCACTTGGACAGTAGATTTGATAATCGCAGGAATTTCTTTAATGGCCAATGCTTTTCATGTCATAACTTTGGACACAAAGCTGCACAATGTGTTGCCTACAAGACCATCATGACTCAAGAAGCACGAAATCAAAGGAGTGTGACTGGGATCATGAAGAAGACATACAATAACTGTTCTACTCTTGAAAATGAAATAGAATGCTCTATTTGTAACAACTTCGGTCATGAAGATTTTGAAAGCAGGAGTAAATTTTGGCAAACATCTCAGAAGGAGCAACCTTGATTAGGTCCCAAAACTTGGAGAAAGAAAGAACCGCAACCACAAAGATGTGGTATAGCCTTATATGCGGAAGGACAAGAAAATCAGTGGTACATCGACGATGGATGTATGTATGAGTCCTTCGTGATAGGAAGGTCATTTATAATGTATAAAGTCATGTCTTTCTTGTAGAACATCTTTTTGTAGCCCTTGCCTATAGTCAGGGAGAGAATGCACAACATAGGAGAGCAGATATTTCAGAATGTACTCAGGGGGAGCATAACCCTTTGCCCTTGATGAAAAAGGGGGAGAGTGACTTGGGGTTGCCATCAAGTCCAAAGGGGAGATTGTTGGCATTATGACACAAGTGTTGTCCTTGATGGCAACTCACTCAAATGACAGATCACAGTTCAGGCTCTCAGAATAAAGGGAAAGGAGATATATGTAGGTTCCACTTAACCAAGGCGCGTATACACGTGGGATCACCGATCAAAAGGCGCATATGTGTATGCACGCACTTTCATGCAAGGAAAAGTGCGTACATGTGGGAAAACTTGTTTTTAGTCCATGGTATCTAGTCCCTGGTATTTGGACCTATGGTTTTTGGACCATGGTATTCCGTCCGAAGTGTTGAACCGAGGTATTGGGTCCCAAGTATTGGTTCTAAGTGGTTTTAGACCATGGTATTGAGTAAGGCCTAAGAAAATAAAAGGGGAAGGAGATCATTAGGCAAAGGCATCCACTCAAGCATTGAATATCTTATGAAGAGCAAGATCTGAACCAAGGAGGAACCTGAGCACTAGAAGAAGGATAAGTTCTATTGATGGGTCAAAATCTTAAGGCTTGAATAGTAGTATATTTGTGTGATTTTGATCTGTTATATTTGGCACATAACTTGATCTATAAATCTGATAATCTGGGTATAACTGATGTCTGAATATTTGGAAAGGGAAAATTGTCTTTTATAGATTTGTACGCAGGTTCGGCACAGCAAAGGCACGTATACACACTGGTTCAGTAATTCAAAGTAGCATATACATTGGTTTGCCTTAATACATAAGCGTATGCATGCAGGTTCTTCATCTTGAAGTAGCTACATCTCATAAAATATGTTTTAGCTACTTCTATTTATTGCTGCAATATTCTGGGATCAGGATTGGTGTCTGGGTACTATTATTGTATTCTGGTTATAGCATTCGGAGAAGTGATTGATTGATTCAGTTTTGGTTGGTGCAATAGCTGGATCTGAACCAAGGAGGAACCTGAGCACTAGAAGAAGGATAAGTTCTATTGATGGGTCAAAATCTTAAGGCTTGAATAGTAGTATATTTGTGTGATTTTGATCTGTTATATTTGGCACATAACTTGATCTATAAATCTGATAATCTGGGTATAACTGATGTCTGAATATTTAGAAAGGGAAAATTGTCTTTTATAGATTTGTACGCAGGTTCGGCACAGCAAAGGCACGTATACACGCTGGTTCAATAATTCAAAGTAGCATATACATTGGTTTGCCTTAATACATAAGCGTATGCATGCAGGTTCTTCATCTTGAAGTAGCTACATCTCATAAAATATGTTTTAGCTACTTCTATTTATTGCTGCAATATTCTGGGATCAGGATTGGTGTCTGGGTACTATTACTGTATTCTGGTTATAGCATTCGGAGAAGTGATTGATTGATTCATTTTTGGTTGGTGCAAAGGGGATTGGTTGATGCAGATACATTTGATGTTTGATTGATGTTATTTAGATCTATTTTGAAAATTTATGAAACGTGGTTGCCATCAAGTCCAAAGTGGGAGATTGTTGGCATTATGACATAGGCGTTGTCGTTGATGACAACTCACTCAGATGACAAACCATAGTTCAGGCTCTCAGAATAAAGGAAAACGAGATATACATAGGTTCCACTTAACCAAGGCGCGTATACACATGGGATCACCGATCAAAAGGCATGTATGCATATGCACGCACTTTCATGAAAGGAAAAGCGCGTACATGTGGGAAAACTTGTTTTTAGTCCATGGTATCTAGTCCCTGGTATTTGGACCTATGGTTTTTGGACCATGGTATTCTGTCTGAAGTGTTGAACCCAGGTATTAGGTCCCAAGTATTGGTTCTAAGTGGCTTCATACCATGGTATTGAGTAAGGCCTAAGACTATAAAAGGGGAAGGAGATCATTAGGCAAAGGCATTCACTCAAGCATTGAATATCTTATGAAGAGCAAGATCTAGAATATTGGTCATTGGGTTATGGTGCATAGCTGGATCTGAACCAAGGAGGAACCTGAGTGCTAGAAGAAGGATAAGTTCTATTGATGGGTCAAAATCTTAAGGCTTGAATAGTAGTATCTTTGTGTGATTTTGACCTGTTATATTTGGCACATAACTTGATCTATAAATATGATAATCTGGGTATAACTGATGTCTGAATATTTGGAAAGGGAAAATTGTCTTTTATAGATCTGTATGCAGGTTCGGCACAACAAAGGCACGTATACATGCTGGTTCAGTAATTCAAAGTAGCGTATATGCTGGTTTGCCTTAATACAGAAGCGTATGCACGCAGGTTCTTCATCTTGAAGTAGCGTACATCTCATAAAATATGTTTTAGCTACTTCTATTTATTGCTGCAGTATTCTGGGATCAGGATTGGTGTCTGGGTACTATTACTGTATTCTGGTTATAGCATTCAGAGAAGTGATTGATTGATTCAGTTTTGGTTGGTGCAAAGGGGATTGGTTGATGCAGATACATTTGATGTTTTATTGATGTTATTTAGATCTAGGCTGAAAATTTATGAAACATGGTTGCCATCAAGTCCAAAGTGGGAGATTGTTGGCATTATGACACAGGCGTTGTCCTTGACGACAACTCACTCAGATGACAAATCACATTTCAGGCTCTCATAAGAAAGGAAAAAGAGATATACGTAGGTTCCAGTTAACCAAGGCATGTATACACGCGGGATCACCGATCAAAAGGCGCGTATGCATATGCACGCACTTTCATGAAAGGAAAAGAGCGTACATGTGGGAAAATTTATTTTTAGTCCATGGTATCTAGTCCCTGGTATTTGGACCTATGGTTTTTGGACCATGGTATTCTGTCTGAAGTGTTGAACCCAGGTATTGGGTCCCAATTATTGGTTCTAAGTGGTTTTAGACCATGGTATTGAGTAAGGCCTAAGACTATAAAAGGGGAAGGAGATCATTAGGCAAAGGCATTCACTCAAGCATTGAATATCTTATGAAGAGCAAGATCTAGAATAATAGTCATTGGGTTATGGTGCATAGTTGGATCTGAACCAAGGAGGAACCTGAGCGCTAGAAGAAGGATAAGTTCTGTTGATGGGTCAAAATATTAAGGCTTGAATAGTAGTATCTTTGTGTGATTTTGATCTATTATATTTGGCGCATGACTTGATCTATAAATCTGATAATCTGGGTATAACTGATGTCTAAATATTTGGAAAGGGAAAATTGTCTTTTATAGATCTGTATGTAGGTTCAGCACAAAAAAGGCACGTATACATGCTGGTTCAGTAATTCAAAATAGCATATATGCTGGTTTGCCTTAATACAGGAGCGTATGCACACAGTTTCTTCATCTTGAAGTAGCGTACGTCTCATAAAATATGTTTTAGCTACTTCTATTTATTGCTACAGTATTCTAGGATCGGATTGGTGTCTGGGTACTATTACTGTATTCTGGTTACAGCATTTAGATAAGTAATTGATTGATTCAGTTTTGGTTGGTGCAAAGGGGATTGGTTGATGCAGATACATTTGATGTTTGATTGATGTTATTTATGGATCTAGTCCGAAAATTTATGAAACATGGTCCCTGGAAGAAAATAGAAGGTTGTAGCCTTCTGTAGGTCAGCACCTACGTACTAGTACATCAGCTAGTACAAGAGCTAAGGGGGTTGTAGCTCCCTTCCAGGAGAAGCTGGAGAACGAGAGAAGGTTGTAGCGTTCTGCAGGTAGAAGATTGCATACTGGTATAAGACTACAGTAGTACAAAAATATTGTAAAAAGAAGTTTCTTATTAAAATAAGATAGAGACGTATTATAGCAGGTGGTTTTCACCCACATTGGGTTTCCACATTATATCCTGTTTTCATGTGTGTAATGATCTGTTCTATTTTATGCACCTGTTTACTGTTCTTATGGTTAATGAAGTTCTGATGCACTGATTAAATATCAACATTTAATCGATTAACTGAATCATAAGTTTACTGATATACGTTGGTTGCTTTAGACATAGTTGCGTATATATGCAGGTTCCCATAACTGAAGTAGCGTATATATATCTATGAAAATGAAAATTGTTTGATTTAATAACACTGGTTCACCACCCCTCTCAGTATTATTTCCAACACACATGAAAAGAAGTAGAAATCATAAAGAAAACATAAGGTCAAAGGCACACAAACGATTTGATTACAGAGTTAACCCAATGTGGGCTATGTCTCTGAGCCCTGCTCAAAGTGAGGAGGCCTTCTTTCATTAAGTGGTAGCAAAGAAATGAATTATAGTCAACTTTACAAAAATGACCCTTATACCTCCATTTCTGATGATGGCCTGAAATTAGAGACCACGGCTGGAGTAACAAACCACACGGTTGGATTCTTGGTGAGAAAACGTTCAAAAATGACTATAAATTTGTCAAATTATGACACTAGCACCTCTGGCCCCCCAAGGAATCTTTTCAGCATCTAGCAAGATTGCCTACTCAGAGTTCTGCCACTCCTAGTTTTTCTCTCTATCGATCTAGGTTGAATGGAATGAATGAGGTTTTTATATTAAAAAGGAGGCATACCTACCAACGTTTGGGCCGTTGGCCTATTGGTTGGAGGCGTTGTCTTAAGGCATGGTGGATCGGAGGCTCCGAGGTCCAATCCCCTTGGGATAGTGTGGATGGCGTGTCTGTGTTATATTCAGGTAATTGGTTTTGAATTATGCGGCAACATTTTTATTTGTGGCAAGATCATTCAGATATGCATCATTTGGAGTCACCTGAGTGGCGGGCCAGCCCACTAAGATTGGTGGGTTCAACCCCCATCCACTCCACACTATATGTGTGTCATATAGTCGGTCGATGGGTCAAGCAGGCCCTCTGGTGGTGGCCCGACCATCTGTTTTATATTATTTTTAACATTTTCGTTGGGAGGGGTGGTGGGGTTAGTGGCCTACCACCCCAAAAAGTTTGATTTTTAATATATATAGGCCATTATATAAAAACATTCTGGCATAAATTAAGGGTTATAGGACAAATTAAGGAGGTGAGAAATTTTCCCTTTCCGAACGCCATTTTATGTGTGTCGTCCCTTCACCAAATTGTTGCCTCATTAGTGACTGCCACTTGGCCAAGTTTGAGTAGAACATTGACCGACTATAACTTGAGCATACAAACTCAGATTTCTTTCACACTGTTGGAATCAAGGAGATGAGCACTACGATATGATCTTAGTTTCAGTTCCATCTGATGACTTTAGTTTTGATCTATTTTCAAGGCCACTTCTATTTTGAGAGCCACTCAGATCATTCCTCCCCACTAATTAGCTTTTGGACTACCAAAATCTTTATTAGTCAATTGGAAAGTGAGGGAATTTCTCCCTCACTTTCTCCGCCTCCATCCATTGGGCCTTACTTTGATGCATTCCCTTGAGACCAATATGAAGATACTCCATGTCTCCCCATCGTGAAGTCTTGGTCTTCCTGTCAAGAATGATGTCCTCCAGTATATTTTCCAAGTATTTACGTGAAAAATCGTCCATTGTAGGAACTTGTCTAACCTCTTCGGTGTCCATGATCAACAGAGGCTCATAAAGCTTCAAATTTTTAGCATTCATCATTGAATACACTTACATGTATGCTGGAAAATCGAGATGAAAAACATTGTCTCAATTCTTCTCTAATATGGTGAATGGGCCATATCGGATTGGTCTCAACTAATTTCCTTCCCCTTTCATTCTATCTTTTTTGATATGGAACCACATTTTGTCTCCAATCTGGAACTGGTGATTGACTCGATGCTTGTCATGTCGAGATTTGTATTGAGATTGACTTTTCTCCAACTACTCTTGCACTGCCTAGTGAATCATCTAAATTCGCTGAATAAACTTCTGCACTTCTTCCCTATCATCTTGCCCATGGGAATATTCATCTCTCCCAAATACCATGTCTAAGGAATCCTTCGGAAAATAGCCAAAGCATGTCTCAAATGGTGAGATCTGAGTGGATGAATGCACCGCCTAGTTGTACACATGTTGTACATAAGGAAGTTTCTCGCCACAAAGATTGGGATGCTTGCCACAATAGCCTCAGAGTAAGTGTATCAGTATGCGGTTGAAAAATTCTATTTATCCATCGGTGTGTTGATGAAATTTTGTGCTCCTCTTCAACTTGGTGTCCATCATTCTCCAAAAACTTGTCCAAGATTCTCCAAGAAAGTGAGAGTCTCAATTAGTCACAATGGATGTGGGCAACCCAAAGTGGTCCCATACAAATTGAAAGAAGAGATGAGTAGTATGCTCTGAAGTGACCTACTTTTTACAAGGCATTAATACATACATTTTTCTAAATCGATCCACAATGACATCAAATAGTCATGACCTCTCCTAGACAAAGTAAAAATTCCTACAAAATCCATTGACACACTTTCCCATGGATGAATCAGAACATGAAGTGGTATGTAGAACCCCAATTTTCTATTAGTGGGCTTGCTAAATGAACAAAAAACACATCCCTTACATATTGAGTGACAACATTTTTCATGTGAGGCCAATAACACAACCTTTGCAAATGACACAATTTTTTCCCTACACCAAAATGACCTGACATAAGAGAGGTGTGTGCCTCTCTGATTACATGTATTCTCTCATTAGTGGGGATACAAAGTTTTCCAAGGTGGTATAACAACTTTCCCTACAAATGGTACATGTCCACATGCGATCCATGAGTCAACTTTGCATAAATCTCCTTAAAATCATTATCATCAACATACTATTCAGCATAACATTCAAAAGATAAAGAAGCATTCTGCAAAACTATAGAAACAGAAATAGGAAGGTGAGAAAGAATATCTGCCACTATGTTGTTGGTGGAATTCTAGTATTTTATTACGAAGTGAAACTGCTAGAGGAATCACATCCATCTGAAATGATGTGCTTGTTGAAGCTTGGTCTACAATTGGAGGTATTGCAAGGCCTGGTGATCTGTGTGAATGATGGTCCCCTTAATGATCAAATAGTGCTTCTATTTCTTCATTCTTTGAACCAAGGAATACAAGTCCTTTTCATATGTGGGATACTTCACAACATCTTGGGAGAATTTCTTTGAATGGTAACACACAGGTTTGCTCTATTGTATCAAGACTGTTCCCATGGCGTATCCACTGGCATCAACCTCGATCTCAAATGGATGCTAGAGGTTAGGTAAGGCAAAAATTGGTGCGATTCTTATCTTCTCTTTCAATGTATCAAAGGATTTTTGTTTCTTTCCTCCCCATTGAAAGGTTTTCTTCACACTTGTAGATGCATGTAAGGGGGGTGAAATGACGAAGAAGTTGGCAATGAACCTTCTCCATTATTGTGCCGCAACCAAAAAGCTACCAACCTTGGTAACATTGGTGGGTTTAAGTAATTTTACAATCACATCAATTTTAGAAGGATATATTTTCAATTGTCCACCATCGACAATGTTACCCAAGTAAACCAAAGAGGTCTTACCAAATTCACACTTAGACATTTTGACATACAATTTTTCTTTTTGCAAAACATCAAGCACCTTTTTAACATGACTCACATGATCATCCGATGTCCTACTGAAAACAAGAATGTCATTAATATACACAAGTACAAAATCATTAAGAAAAGGCCTGAAAATATCATTCATCACCCTCATGGATGTGGTTGGAGAATTTCATAGTCCAAATGGCATCACCAACCATTCAAACAAACCCTATTTCATCTTGAATGCATTCTTCCATACGTCCTATTTAGCAATCCTAGCTTGATTCTAATCAGTACGCAAGTCCATTTTTTTGAAATAGACAACATTTTTTAATTGATCTAATAACTCATCAGTGTGAGGAAGAGGGTATTGATTCTTCACTGTTATTTTGTTTATTTCCCTATAGTCTACACACATCTTCCATGTGTCATCCTTATGATCCCTTGGTTTGGAAATTCTTGTACCTGCTTCTTTATCTCCTCCATCTCAATGGCTAACAACCTATACATACCAATGTTGGGTAAAGGAGCATCCTGCTGCAAGTGAATCTCATGTTGGATCTCACTCTTTGGAGGCAACCCACTTGGTTCCTAAAAAATACCATCATAGTTAGAAACAATTTCATACAAATCTTATTTATGAGTGGGACCACAACCTTGGAAAGATTCTGATGTCCCGAAATACTTTTCTCTCACAACCATGAACATGCACCCTTTGTTGGAATTGATCAATCTCTTCATTTGGCCTGCACATACAAGATTGTCACTGATTTTCATGTGATGATCTCCAAAAATGTATTCCACCTCATCTTTCGTGAGATGATACTCTTTTTCATGGAGAAAGAAAATTTCTTTCTTGCCATACAAATATGGACTCCCCAATATAATACCATAGATATCCAAGGGTACAACATCAAGATCAACCTCATCTACTAGTTTGGATGCAATCACAAATATAGCTCTACATTGCTTAGTTACATGTAATTTAGCTTTATCACACTGTTGGGTTGTGTTATATTCTTTCCACAACTAGCCCATGTAGCTAATTAGGGGGTTAGAGGAGGGGCGAAGCCCCACCTTCATTGCACCGATTGCGTAGTGGGGGGGTCACAGGGGGTTTGAGGGGTGCAAGTAACCCCCCTCTATGGGGTCCGGGGTAGCGCCCCAGAAAATGTTGTTTTTTGGACCCTATATTAGCTTGGCGGACCTATCTATGGTTTTCTGCATGTTTTTTGCACATGGTTTTGGATGTGATGGTTTTTGGTCCATGGTATTGGATGCTTTGATATGTATAAATATTTATTGTAACATTGAAAGGAATATAATGAAAAGTCAAACTGGTAGTCCCGGTTTGGGATACAGGGGAAAATATCTGTGTATATGTATTTTATGTGTTATGCTCTCGCATTGTTTATTTTCTGTGTTTTATAATTCGTATGCAGGTAATTTTGTATGGGGTTAAAACCTACACACACCCCCAACCAAGAAGGTAGGCTTTTAGATGAGACTTGGTCTCTAATCCTAACTATTTAACCAAGGATTCTGAAATTAAATTTTCTTGTGAGACAGGATCAAACAAGGTTTCCACATTATTATGTTTCATTACGACTCTAATGTGGAAAAATTCAATTCTCTTTCATTCATTAATAAGAGGCTCATTTGAAGAAATTGTACTTGCATTTGATTCATAATTTTCATTAGCATGAAGAGAAATAGTACCTTGTGTGCCCACTGTCGTGATCAGTGTCTCATAATCAGAATCAGATCCAAGGTCTTGCTGCATGGTTGGCACCATCTTTGGCTTGTTCTTCCCACCAAATCTCTTTGGCTTCAACTTTGAATGTAACTTCCAACAATGTTCATCGCCATTCCCTTCCTTCCTAAAATGTGTGCAAGATGGCTTTTCTCCTCCCTCATTCTTGGTTGTAGTTGCATTCTTGTCCTTTCCCTTGCATTTTCCTTTGAACTTGCCATTATGAGGTTTAAAAGATGATTTCTTTGGTTGCTCTTATTTATCATTCTTGCCCATGCTTTAGGCTCAAATAATAACAAACAATTCTAGATGTAACTATGTAAAGAACCAATATACTTTGTTATAGTTTTGGGTGAATCAAGTGAAATTCCCTAATTCAAAGCTAGTTTTCTAAACTATTCTTTGGATCTTTGTAAATTTTGACCCTTTCCTTGCCTTAAATATTTCCATTCCATTAAAGCCTTTTGTTGATAACCTAAAGGATAAAATTGGTCTTTTAAGGCAGAAACAAAATTGGACCAAGAAGAAAGGAGATTACCCAATTTTTTGTTGCCTTTCTACAACTTTCTCTTACACCAGACGAGAGTGGTGCCACTTAGCCGAAGAGATGCTAATTGGATCTTTGTCTAAACCTCGATCTGTCTAATCCAATTGTTTAGTTTCTATACGTTACATTCTCCATTATATGTGGGCAAATAAAACTTTACATCTAGCTTTAAAAATGGCTTCTAGATGTATTCCTATGATGCTTGTTAGAGTGATATGAAGAAGAAGAAGAAGAACCATCACTAGAGGATGGAGAGGGTGGCTCAGGAGGCTCTCCTCTTCCACCTTAATGATTTACTGATGCATAGTCATCTAGTTCTTTCTTCTCGGACATGATTGTCTTCTCATATTCTGCAAACAACTTGTCAACTTTCTCTTCCATGGTGAAGAATATCATGTGATAATTTTGCTCTTCCTCCAATCAAGCTTCCTCATTTTCCATGTTCTATCTTTGTGGTGCACGCCCCGCTTTCGGATCAAGGAGTTGATTTTTGCTTCTCCTCTTTGGAGCTTGTTCATGGCTAGTGTTCACTCATGCAACTCACATCAAGAATACCTGCTTTGATACCAAAATTGATCTAGATATTTTAACTTCAAGGTTGCATACAAAATTGCATATAAAAGAGAATTTAACCAAGTAACTTAAACATATGAAAAGAAGCAAAAATTCACCCAATGTGGGCTATGTCTCAGGGCCTTGCTCAAAGTGGGGAGGCCTTCTTTCATTAATTGGTAGCAAAGAAATGAATTACAATCAACTTTACCAAAATAACCATTATACCTCCATTTCTAATGATGGGCTGAAATTGAAGACCTTGGCTGCAGAAGCAGATTGCACGATTGGATTCATGGCAAGAAAATGTTCAAAAATGACTATAAACTTATCAAATTATGACACTGGCACCTCTTCCCCCCAAGGAATCTTTTCAACATCTAGAAAGATTCTATGCTCAAGGTTCCACCACCCCTAACCACTCCTGGTTCCGCACCATGCTCTCTATTGTTCTAGTTCAAATGGCATGAATGAGGTTTTTATATTAAAAAGGATGTAGGCCTACCAACATTCAGGTCATTGGCCCGTTAGTTGGAGGAATTGTGTTAAAGCATGGTGGACCAGAGGTCCCAGGGTCCAATCCCCATAGGACCCCATTTATGTCTGTTTGTGTTATATTCAGGAAGTTGGTTTTGAATTATGTGGCAACATTTTTATTTGTGGTGGGTTGGTCTGGATATCCACCATTTGGAGCCACCTAAGTCGCAGGTTGACCCACCAGGTCGGCCGGGTTCAACGCCCACTAGCTCCACTCTATATATTGTTACACAACATTTTGTCACTATCCCTGTACTTCTCGTTCCACAATCCTAGAGGACCTCTACAATGAACCCTACATATTATCCCATAATGAATAGACTCCCATTATGCCCCCTCTTCATGATCAGAATAATTCCCTTTTGCATCATTTCCCAAGAATCTTCCTTTTACCCCAGATTACAAGACCAACGCTAATGACCTGTTTCCTCCTCACGCTGATTTGAAGAAATTAAAACTAGGACTAGTGTCATATGACATAATTGAGCATTTTCTCCGTCATGGCGATCCTCTTTTGCTAAGTTTTTTAAATACGGAGTCGAAGCTTCCATGTTTAGAAGCTTCGTAATGGAAGTCTGATAAATGGTTGGGTTGGATGGAGTCGAGCAAGTCAGTTTGGGCTCCTTTCCCCTATTAATATGGAACAAACCCAAGAGATAAGGCCTCTCCCATGATAAGAGGAACCATCTCCCCTCCATCCAAGCTATATAAACACCTATTTTTACAAGCTAAACTAGTTTTTTAGTCTTAGTATTTTTGGAGCTTGAATAACCAACAAGATATCATAGCTTGTAGTCTTCTAGTTTATGTTTGTGGAGGGAGAATAGTGTGTTTGGTTTGGTTTGAGACTAAAGGGAAGAAGCCTTGAAACTTCCATTGTTGGGGCTATCCATGAGATGCTAGCGGAGTTGTGGGAACCCGAATACATTGGATGAGACTAGCAACGTCAAGGCATTGGTTGTAATCCCTTTCTAAACTTATATGAATACGACTATTGATTGGTTTCCTACATTAAGTGTTATCTTACATTTGATGGCTTAATATTCCTTGACCTTTTAAGTAGGTTGAATACAATTTGTATGCTATCACATTTGTTGTTGTTGTTGTTTGTTTGCTTGTTTCAAGTATTCAAAAGAAGGAAATGAAAGATAGCTAGAGTAAGGAAGCAGGACCATCACCAAGCGGAATAGCGTTTTAAGAGGTAGGCCCTCTTCTTTGATTCCACCATAAGGAAATTTTCCATAGATTGTTTGTTTGTGGCTAGATCTGCTCTCCTGGGCTAGAGGAATTGTCTTTGTCCACATCGAGAATTTACCTGCACCACATATATATGTCATACAGTTGGCTAGTGGGTCAGGCGGGTCCGCCGGTGGTGGCCCTCTCACCCATTTTATATTATTTTTAACATTTTTGGTGGGAGGAGTGGCAGGGTTGGTGGCCCACCACCCCAATTTTTTTTTTTAATATATATATAGGCCATTATATAAATAATTTCCACCAAAAATTAAGTGTTACTGGATGAATTAAGGAGCCAAAAAATTCACCCTTTCTGACTTTAGTTTTCTGTGTGTTATCCCTTCACCAAATTGTTGCCTCGTTAATGATTGCCACTTGCTTAATCTTGACCAGAACTTTTACCAGCTATAACTTGAGCATACGAACTTGGATTTGAGTTTCATTTGCACCATTTGCATTAGGGCGATGAACATTACAATCTGATCCTAGTTTCACTTCCATCTGATGACTTTGATTTTTGAGTTATTTTCAAGGTCACTTCTATTAAATTCCTTCAGAGTATCTGCAACTACAATACCCTCCTTTATCTTCAAGTTATATAGATTCTTAATCAAGAATATGTTATTTGATATTGTATTCTTCTCATTTAAATCATTCAGCTTCTTGCATAGCCTTCCTATTGTCTTGTCATTAGATAGATTAAAGTAGACATTCTTTGCTAGGTACTACCGAATTGTAGAAACGGCCTTCCTCTCCAACGACTTCCAAGATTCACATGTCCTTGTTGGGAATTCATTTTCAACTCATTCAATTGGAAAATATTGATCCTTCAAAATTATTATATCCTCCATTTCTGATTTCCATAGGGAAAAATTGGCCCCATTCAACTTCTCCATGTCACTTATTGTATTAGTCTCCATACTGCTAAGCAATTTTTATTTTTATTTTATTTTTTTATTTTTTTATTTTATTTTTATTTTTTTTAGGTTGTGGTTCACGGATGCCCTGGTCAACGGGTGGCGCTATGTCCACAGAAAAATCTGGGTTGATCGACCCCGAAGGGAATCTAGCCCCGGGACCCACTAGCAAGGCCTGACCCTAAGGGCTTCGGGGAGATTGGACCCTGTGACCTCCCGATGGCAAGGCACTGATTTTGACCAACTAAGCTAACCTTTGGGGCTTACTACTAAGCAAACCTATTTGACACCATTAGAAAAATAAGAACTTGTAGTTATAACACCACTTGTTAATAAAAGACAACAAAAAAATACACTGAAAGAAATAATTTAACTCATACACTGGACATAAGATTCACATGGAAAACCCATTGAGGGAAAAATCATGGCGAAAGGGATTATAATTTTTTCAATTACGATAACAATAGAAAGAATTTTTACATTTCACTCTATGATAAAATTTCTTTCCTTTTGATAAAAATCTTATTAAAAGATCTTGGAAATTAAGGACCATTGTTTCAATGAATGTAACCCTTGGACCCCTAATATAACATTAGCACCACCTATTTGGATTGCAATCATGGGACTAACCAATAATTACTCTCATATATTCAACTTAATCTTATTGCACTTCCCTTAACAATTTATGGTACCTCCATCTACAATCATCACTTGAAATTTACAAAGAAATTAAGCAGTTTTTCGAATTTGTAATTGATGAAGTTATGGGTAATACTGAAACCAATCAATATTGTTACTCTTTTCCTTTTGATATATGCTTCTATATTTAGGGTTTTTGTGTACTGATGTCGGCTGATGTATGACAAGATATTATTGTTGTAGTTTCTCCTAACTATAGATCTTGTGAAGTTTCCACTTCTTGATATTCTTCATCTTCATAGTCTATGTAGGATAATTTCTTCTCACCGAATTTATTTCCTTAAATATACTTTCTATTACAATTAAAAGGTAGTCCCTTTTCTCTTCTTTCATCCATTTTCTAATGAAACAACCTTGTTAGTTTATGAAAGGGGGACCAATTTTCTCGATAGTTATTAGTTAGCATTTTCTAGTCATCATATTTTTACTTTCAACTTTCCTTTCCAGACTGAAAGCATACTCTAGAGATTTAGGTTCAAAGGGACACACCTAGAGTCAGATTACTTCCTTTAAATTTCCCGCAAATAAGTCTAATAAGTTTTCCTCTGGAATATTCTTTACTTTGAGAATCAACTTTTGGAATTGTTAAATGTGCTCTATAATTAGACTTATTTGTTAAAGTTACCAATTGACTAAAGAATGTGTTTCTCTTAATATCCCCTTAATGTGCTATCAATTCCTCTATAAATATGGAACAATATATAACATAATCCATTTTTTTCTTTCACAAACCAATTGAAACCATATTTGTTGATCTTGTTCTAAAACCTTTGACGCAATATTTACCTTTTGTAAGAATGCCACTTGGTGTATATCAAAAGATTGCTCCATATGAAATATCCATGTTACAGGATCATTACCATCAAATTTCCTCATGTCAATCTAAGGAATGTGGTAGTTCCTTGGTGCTAACATAAAGCCCTGATGATGTGGATCTTGGATTGAAAATTCATGATTATGGTTATATGACTCAAAATTTGTGTTATCCAATTGTGATAGCATACTCCCCATATGAGAGTGAATATAAAAAATATGATTATCTTTATGTTCGCGATTTCCATGTATCTCAACATCCCTTTTAGGAATCCTTTCCAAGAGAAGTTTTTCCATGGAAATCATAAATTTTTGTATTTCATCCTTATTTTCATCCATCTTATTTTCTATTAATTTCTTATTTTAATTAATATTCTTTTCTATTCCTTCCTTATTTTCATTCATCTTCTTTTCTATTTCTTCCTTATTTTCATTCCTCTTCTTTTCCATTTCTCTTTTAATATTTTCTTGAGAACCCAAGTAGTTTACCTATTTCAACATAATACCATTTATTTCGTTGACTTTCTTCTCTAATTGAGATGACCTTAATTCTAAGTCTTCACTTTCTTCACGAGTCAAGGATGGTATTTCACTAGATTTAATTGGTGTAGTATATTTCTTTGTAATGCATATTGGAAAATAATAATATCCCTCCTCTTTATTACAACCAAGAAAAAGGGGGGTGGGCACCTTCTAATGAACAATTAGGTCACTAGCAAGTTATGTATCTTAATTTGGACAATATCAGAATGACTGAAGTTTAATTGATATAGGTTTGAGATTTGAGGCCTTCTAGATATGAAAAATTGTTCTACAATTCTTTGCCATGTAGTTTCTGCAATTCCATAGGTGTGAACTAAATCTGATTTGCCAATTGAAATTTATAGTAACTTTCCAAAAATTTGTTGATTTTTTACCTGTTCCCATGTGAAAAATTGTATAGCATGCCACTGTCTAATTATTGAAATATAATACTGTCACTTTTACTTGAATTACATTATATTTCTCCTAAAATTCTTGAAGAATTTATAGTCTAAAAATTTCCAAATAAGAATATATAGAAAAAATACCAAGTTGACCTATTTAAAATTTAATTCATAAATGCTTCGTAGGGTATAACTCCAAAAGTATAGAAAACCAAATTATGAAAATGGAACCAAATATTCCTTGATATTTCTCCTTAAAATGGTCCAAGTTACAATTTATGAATCCTTACATAAAATAAGTTATAGGAAAAATTCCAACCTGACTTGTTTGAGATTCAATTCTGGAGCATCATCCTTCTTGTCTATTATAAGTTGATCCCTCTTATCTTGAATCATGGCCTCATAGGCTACTAATTTGATCCATCTTATATTGAATCATCACCCCATAGGCTACTTGAGATGGGATTTTTTAAATCTATTCAACACACTTACACATAAATCTTGTACACATAGCTTGTTTGTAATCTTAATGGCCCCAAAATCATAATTTTAACCAACAAAAATAAATGATAATAGTAGATAATAAATACTAAACATATCCATAATGATATATATATATATATATATATATATATATGTTACTCCATACCATAACAACTTCTCTCTTTCTTGTTTACCTTTCCCCTTTTCCTTTAATTGTTTTTCTTATATTTTTTATATTCTCTTATTTCTATCTCATTTTTTTTATTATTTTTTAATTATATATAGCTTTCAGAATTCTAATATAATTATCAATAATTATTATGTGGATAGTAGGAATTTAAACTCCATGAAATATTATCTCTAGGGTGTCATTTTTTCATTTTACTTAAATTGATTAATTAAAGAAAATGTCATATAAATAACTATGATATGAAGTGAATTATCATTTCTTGGGCTTGTGGTATTGATAAATCATGGTATTGGCCAATGGTATTATAACAAAGTATATTTAGAAATTAAAAATATTCATGGTAAAGTGGGAGTAAATGTCCATCCTTAAAAATCTCATGCTTACGAATTTTGTTCCATATCTATATAATAATAATAATAATAATAATAATAATAATAATAATAATAATAATAATAATAATAATAATAAAATTTTAATTTAGTTAATTTTTATGATTTTTTTAATTATGATACAGTAAGTGTTTTGATATAATAAGTGGATCAATGTCTATTATCATTCACTTAATTTATATAATTCTGTGAATTATATCATAGTTATAAATTTATCTCAAAAATATCTCTCAGCAGTGATCAAATTTGAAGGGTTGGTATTAATTTAATTTGGAAGGGAATATATTCATCTAACCCTTCAAAGATGAAAAGTTAAACAAAAATGTACTTCTATTGACAAGCATGTATTAAATAATCCCTTCATAAAAAAATTTCCAAACTGAAATAGCGTCCTAAATCATTAAAATTTAAAATTAAGACCAACCCTATTCATGTGTATTTCGTCTTTTATAACTTGTAGCTTATGATATCAATTAAATCCACGCCTAGACCATGTCCCTTTACCCTTGCTCCATTACCCTTGCAAACACCAAGTTTGATTTGATTGAATTTGGTTTCGAGTTTACTAGATTAAAACTCATGAAACCCATTTTACAAATCAAGTCTCAAAATGTCAGGTAAAGGGGAAATCCCACCAAGATTGGATTCCTTCTTCAGTTACAACAGAAGTTAGGATTATATTGGTAAACTTCAAAAGATTGCAACTTGAAGTCCAACATAAAAGTTCATGGGCAATTATTGGAAACTTCCTACAAATATATTTTCATAGATATTTTTTCTTCTTAGGTCATTAGATAGTGAACCTTTTGTTGAGAATGCAGCAAGAAAATTGTAATTGGACTTTTGCTTGGTCAAAATAGAGAAAATTCGAATTTCCTTTTTTGCAAAAATCTTGGAGGTAGTTAATTGAGGTGACATGGAAATTTTCACTCCATTAACTCAGTTAATTCAAACTAGGGAAGCTTGAGTTCAAATCAGTATGATTGATTTCTAATTTGTAGCAATATATTTCAGTAAAATTGAGTTATGGTCAGTTAAACTAGTAACTATTGATGGAACTAGTGGAAGGTCAAGTTGTGGAAGAGTAACTTCAACCACACATAGCGATCAATCAATAAACCCAAAATAACTGATGCATGTAGAGAATTCGAGTTACCCAGTTTAGATGGAGATTTCAAGGCAGTGTACTATAAGTTGTAGTCTATTCTGAAGTGTACAAGAGGATGAGCCTAGATGAAATGCGCAATCCAATTCAGGGAATTTCCTAAATAATAGGGGCTAATTTCCTCAAGGAACAACGCAAGGAAATAGGAGCTTGGAGAGCTTTAAAATTGGCTAACTATTGGCTGAAGTCATTTAGTTAGGCAAAGGGATAGACTATACACTTGTAGGTTGTGCACAGGCTTGAGAAACATATATTTCATCTATATTCTTTGATTAATGCAATATAGATAGGAAGTGGTTATGAACAATTGCTTTCCCTTAGATAAATCTCTGTGCATGTGTGATAATTCTTCTTGCATGTTTATGATTTTTGTTTTTTATCATGAATTGAATTTTGCGGAATAATGGAGTAGCTTTGAGTCTTCTGTTTTAGTAAATTTCATGAGCAGTTTCATATCTACACAATAATTTTTACATGGTATCAGAGCAAGATTCAAAGTAGAGAAGAAATTTCAAAGTTTTTATTACAGGACGATCAGATTTGTAGGATCAATTCTTTATAGCTAAAAGGATGGATTTCTATGGACTAAGACTCGAGTATGCCATTGAGGGAAGCTCGAATTATATTTATTGGAAGGAATGCATGGAGATAGTGTTGGAAGACAATGGATTGAAGGAATTTATCGATAATGACATCCTGAAACAAGTAGAAGTTGATACTCAGGATCTAGTGGAATGGAAGTAGTGTGTAGCTAAGGAAATAAGACTCATACTAGAGGGATTACAAGATCATATTGTCTCAAATATCCATGGGAAAGAGACTCTGTATGCAATGTGGAAAGCGTTGATATATTTTTTTCCAAAATAGTAGTGACCACAGGAAGCTGGTGCTCAAGGATAAACTTTGAAATATCAAGATGCAGAAGAACGATACTATTTTGAAGTACCTTACCAGGTTCACACAATGCCGTGGTGAACTTGGTCAAGTTTTTGTTACTTTTGAAAAATATGATTTGGTAAGCCTAGCCCTTTCAGGCCTTCCCAGGAGTTGGTACAACTACCCAGATTCGGTGAATGGGAGGGAGAAACTATAAGATTGGGAACGTTGTTGGAATTATCATGTGCATGGATCTAGCTAACTGATGTTTCCATTGGTTCATTATGGTAGTTGGCTCATGTTGGAATTGATGTCAACCCTATGTAGTCTAGTTATTATGTTGATTCCTTCCTTGTACCATGCTTGCAAATAGTTGAGTTGGCATTGAGTTGGTTATGTTGGTATTGATGTCAACCCTTGATGTTAGTCTTTGATGATGTATCTTTATGGTAGTATGG
This sequence comes from Pinus tabuliformis, assembly GCA_031772625.1. Lineage (NCBI taxonomy): Eukaryota > Viridiplantae > Streptophyta > Pinopsida > Pinales > Pinaceae > Pinus > Pinus tabuliformis. The sequence continues at coordinate 692,034,416 of CM062812.1, read as the reverse complement.
TGTTCATGTAGGTGTTGCTATGTTGCCTTGTGTTGCCTTGTGTTGGATTGATGATGATGTTATGGGAGATTACCATGGTATAGGAGTCCTTGGTATTTACATAACCAAGGTATTTGTCTATGGTATTATTTTGGAGATTACCATTATATAGGAGTCCTTGGTATTGACATAACCATGGTATTTTCTTGTGGTATTGGTTTGGAGATCGCCATGGTACAAGTATCCTTGGTATTGACATAACCAAGCTATTTTCCCATGGTATTGGTTTGGATATTACCATGGTACGGATGTCCTGAGTATTGGCATAACCATGGTATTTTCCTATGGTATTCACATGGATAATTGTTGAGGATATTTTGGTTTTTACATATGTGGAAAAAAAAGGTCCTCCAATGATGTGAACACCTTTAGTGCACAAGTAGTGGTGATAATAGCTTGATTTTGTCAACTTTGTGTACCCTTAATCCCAATCCAAAAGTTCATTTCATCCTACATGTTTTATATTCTACATTTTGGAGCTTGTTGATGGTTGGTTCAGCATGAGAGTGAATTAGTGAAGGCTGCATAGAGAAGGAATTCTTTTGAATTAGTTGAGAGTGTAGAATCTTCAGCGTATCAGTGAAAATGGATGCATAGTGAGAATATCTGAAGCATGTTGTGGAATAAATCAGATTCGTAGCTCCTGTAGAAAATATTTTTTGGATAGTTTTGCATGCTTATAGATAGTGTTTTTTTTAGTGATTTGATGCTACACTATGGCCACTATTTGCTGGAGTTGATATAATGTCATTTGTGGTGTTTTTGATTGATTTTTTGATGGTGTCTTACTGTTGGAGATTGTATTTCAAAGCTGAATTGGTTTGAGCTTAAATTCTTGGAATCCAGTGTGAGAATATATGAAATGATGTCTGAATAGAGTAGAGGAGCATTGATTTCATGGGTGTGGAGTAGTGATTGTAAATTTTCAGTGAAAGGAACAATTTCTCCATCTAATTAGAGTTGGATAGTCCAATTGAAGTTGGGCGAGGATCGTTGATTATGGTGGCTTTCAACGGATTTTAGTCCGTAGTTTCGTGTGAAAACATAGTTTTCCAAGCTGATTAGTATAATCGAGTCTCTAGGATGATTTGTGTTGGCCAATAGTATATGAGGCCAAGTCTCCTAGTTGATTGGAATCATCAATTTATGTAAAAATACTATAATTTCTTAATATAATATTCAAAGAAACGCAACAATAGCAAGGGTGGTTTTTTTCCCAGTGAAGGGTTTTCCACCAAATATCTTGTGTCTCTTGTGTAATGGTTTTTTTTGTTGTATTTGATGGTAATGTTACTCTCATGGTTGTTTGATTTAACTACTTACATTTTTATATTCATGTGATGATATAATATGTTGTTTGTTATATGCATGATTCAGTAATTGAAGTTTTGAGTGGTAAAATTTTTAAGAAGATCATACTACTGATTCACCCCCCGCCCCTTTAGTAGTGCTCAAGGTTTCCAACAATTGGAAGAAAATTGGGGCTCTTGGTTGCTCCTTGATCGATGGAGAGTAGATCTAGGGTTTGTTTGAGAAAAGATTGAAATTAATTTTCAAAATGAATTCTTAAGGAATGGCTATCCTTACTGTTGCAAATTACAAGGTATGGAGAAAAAATGTGAAATCTCATCTTTTGTCTAGTGGATCTAATATTTGCAAATTAGTATGTGAAGGTTGTGGAAAAGATCCAATTGCAGATAAATTTTTATAGTAGGATGCACAAGCTAGATGCATAATCTACAATAATCTTCATGATGATGATTTGAAGAGGCTACTAGGTTTGAAATATGCCAAAGATATGTGGGACAAGCTAAAGTCTGTATTTGGAGATGGTATCAACAACAATAAGGAATTTGAGAAAAAGAGCAACAAAAATAAGAACAAGAAGAAGGGCCTTCAAAAATAATAATCCCATCCACAAGAGTCGCATTCCTCTAGTGTACATGATTCAATTGATGATGAGAAGAGATCAGAAAATATTGAACCCAAAGGTATAAATTTTAATGATTTTCTAATGAGTTATCATTTTGATGATTCAGATTTTGATCATGTTGAAGCACATAGTGAAGTTGAGAATTTTATTAAGGGTCTCAGAGTGATAGTTGTAGAATAAAAATTTCATGCAAGGATCAAGAAAAATTATTGCAAATCTGTGATGATAAGGAGGCCAAGCTCAAGGAAGATATTTTCAGCTTAATGATTAAGTTGGTCGAATCAAAAAGAGTTGAAGAAAGTATGAGGAAGTAATATAAGGAGAAGGAAGATGAGTGTGAGAAATTAGAAGCTGAAGTGGTGTTCTTGAGAAAGCAGTGGAAGATGGAGAAGATCATTGTAGCCTTCAATAGTTTACCTGAGATCCAAAGATTACCATTGGATAAATCTAGTCTTAGTTTTCAAAAGGGTGAGTCTAATTTTCATGTAGGTAAATAAAACAAAGAAGAACACAAGAAACATGTATAAAACAATATAATAGCAAGAGTGATAACCAAAGAAACAAGAAGCAGCACCAGCAGTTGATCAGGCATCAAAACCAGTAGCAGAGAAGAAAATGTCAAGGAGCTCATACATTCAGAAAGCCTTTTTCTCCTAGATATGATCGCGGTAGATTTATAACGTTTCAAAGGAAACAAAGTCCTTTTGTTCCTTTGATGCATGAGGTACAATTCTATAGCTATCACAAGAATGGACATGTTGCAGCCAGCTACAAGAGAAAAAGGTATAGATCAAATTAGTGGAGCTTGTAACAATTTCAGTAGCCAAGGAGATTCGCGAATAAGTATAATCATGGTTTTTATGGTTATTTCTATTCATGTCACCTGTTTGGCCATAAGGAAATAGATTTCATATTTAACCAATGGCGGAGAAGAACATTTCATGTGAGGTATAGACCTAGCATGAGCAGCAAGAGATCTAATCCTCATGTTTCGTATCTTGGCCATGTGTTGTGTTATACATGGGATTATGGCAAGAGACTATTTGTTGCCCCATTACAGAAGGAAAAATCATCAAAAGAAACAAAAATAAAGAGGAGCTACTAGAAAACTAGTGAAGGAAGAAAATAAGCAGCCAAAGACCATGTGGAGAAAGAAGGAGCAACATATATTCAAGTATTGAAGAGCATCCCCTCCTATGGTCCATGATTATTTCCCACAAAATTTTAGAGGACTGCAGAGTTCATGAGAGGTGCACAATTGTAGGGGGAATGTTTGGTAGCTTGATGAGTATGAGTTACTATAGCAGCATGTAATGAGTTCATTTGAGCCTCATGCACTTTCAGGTCCATAAGATCAATCTGTCGATTGGAGGTATATTGAGCTCAGGGGGAGGTATACATGGTATGGAATTTACATGTGATATTTAGAATATTTTTCATTTTTTTTCACTTAGTCATTTGTGGAAGATTTAAAAAACACTGCATTTTCAACCATACAAATGCTTTTGGGTTCACTAACAAGTTGGTTGAAAGGTTGTACAACCATGCATAGATTGGAATCTTTGTTACTGCCATGTACTAAGGAGATTTGAGACATGGACCATCCATTTATGGGTTAATGATGACATAATAGTCATGATGTATCATTTTTTTGAGTAATTGGTCCATAGGAGATGATCATAGTAGCAATGTAATTCATTGAAAATCTATGTAATATGTTCATGGAGCCATGTAATTGTGTTGTACTATCATTGGGTCATTTAGTCATGAGCCATGAGGTCATGTTATGGTCATATATTGGTCATGTATGAGGTCTTTGTATTGCTGCTACAACCATGTATATATAATGTAATATGTCATCAGTCATGGTCATGTGGACTCTTGATCCACCTTGTGCTTCTTTCCTTCGTCAAGGAAGTAATGTTGTAGCGAAAGTAGTTCACTTCAGGATGGAGATGATGTCAGTGATGGAACATGTTCAAGGGGATCATTATTTTCTCTTGTTTACTTCAACCATACATTGTTGGAATCATGGTCCACTTGGAGGTGTTCATGGTGTGCCTCATACTATGCTATGATAGTTGGAGTTTTTGACCTCATGCCTTGAGCAAAGTTGTTGATTAATGTTGTCTTTATGTGGTTTCTACAGAGAGTGTTGATTGATGCTCATGTGCATATTGTTACACATACATGATGTTTATCATGGTCACTATTATGTTGTTTCTCATTGATGTTTCTTGTGGTTGCCTCATGTTGGCATATTGTTTCTTGTTGCTAGAGGTTGTTGGTTGGTATGCTGCTCTCGATGATGATTGGTATATTTCTACTTGTTGCTACTAATATGGAGAGTATGGTCATTATTTGATATGAATTATGTTTCATTCATGTAGAAATTAGATGCTCCATTGTTTGTGCTTCATTTCTTTCTTCCTATTCATATGGAATTGACCCTTTGTCATTGTTGTCAAAGGGGGAGTGATAGAGGATATTGGTCTGGAGTTTATGCGTGGTTTCCATCGATTCCAAAGTGGTAGATTGTTGGAATTATGGTGTGCATGGATTTAGCTAACTAATATTGGAATTGTTTCAAGAGGGAAGCTAGCTCATAAATTTGGCATTGATGTTAACCATATGTAGTCTAGTTGATGTGTTGATGCCTTCCTTGTAGCATTGTTGTAACTAGCTAAGTTGGCATTGAGTTGGTTATGTTGGCATTGATGTCAACCCTTGATGTTCATTATTTGATGATGCAGCTTTATGGTAGTATGGTGTTCGTGGAGGTGTTTCCTTTTGTTGCCTTGATAACGATGTTGCAGAAGATTACCATGGTACTGGTGTCCTTGGTATTGACATAACCAAGGTATTTGTCTGTGGTATTTTTTTGGATATTACCATGCTATAGGAGTCCTTGGTATTGGCATAACCATGTTATTTTCCCGTGGTATTGGTTTGAATATTACCATGGTAAAGGTGTCCTTGGTATTGACATAACCATGGTATTTTCCCATGGCATTGGTTTGGATATTATCATGGTATGGGTGTCCTGGGTATTGGCATAACCATGTTATTTTCCTGTGGTATTCACTTGGATAATTGTTGAGGATATTTTGGCTTTTACTTATGTGAAAAAACAAAAGTCCTCCAATGATGTGAACACCTTTAGTGCACAAGTAGTGGTGATAATTACTTGATTTTGTCAACTTTGCACACCTTTGATCCCAATCCAAAAGTGCATTTCATCTTACATGTTTTATATTCTACATTTTAGAGCTAGTTGATGGTTGGTTCAGGATGAGAGTGAATGAGTGAAGGCTTCATAGAGAAGGAATGCTTCAGAATCAGTTGAGAGTGTATAATCTTCAATGTATGAGTGAAAATGGCTAGATAGTGAGCAAATCTAATGCATGTTGCAAAATAGATCAGATTCGTAGTTGCTATAGCAGATATTTTTTGGAGAGTTTTACATGCTGCTGGATAGTGTTTTTGTTGATGATTTGATGCTACATTATGGCGACTATTTTCTGGAGTTGGTAGGATGTAATTTTTGGTGTTTTTGATTGATTTATTGATATCATCTTGTTGTTAGAGGTCGTAATGCAAAGTTGAATTTGTTTGAGAAAAAAGTCTTGGGTTCATGGTGTGAAAATATATGAAACAAGGTCTGCATAGAGTAGAGGAGTAGTGACTTCATGGGTGTGAAACAATGATTATGAAGTTTTAGCAAAAGGAACAATTTCTCCATCTAATTTGAGTTGGATATTCCAATCGAAGTTGGGCGAGGATCGTTGATCATGGTGGCTTTCAGCAGTTGGTAGTCTGTAGATTCATGTGAGAACATAGTCTTCTGAGATGATCACTATAATCAAGTCTCCAGGTTGATGCGTGTTGGCCAATAGTATATTAGGTTGAGTCTCCTGTTGGGTCCTTTTCTTAAGGAATAGAAGTTGCAGAGGACATTTTGGATAAATTCATTGGAAGTAGAGCACTCAAAAATCAAAGTGGTAGTAGAATATTTGTTTTGGGAATTACACAGCAGAAAGTAAGGGCACACACCATAGAATCTAGAAATGATTTTAATGAAGTTAACAAGAAACCAAGGTAATGGCTCCAGGCTTTGGAAAATTGTGGATCAAGTGAGCGAACGATCAAATACCAGATGAAGTGAACGAGGGTTATAAAAGAAGATGCAAAGCAACAAGAAACAAGTTTAGAAGGAATTAAATTTTTTTGGGAAGAATCCTAGATTTTCTATTAGAGATATGAGTTGCGTGAAAGAAATATTTCTTGTAGGCAGATCTGATTATATAATGATTAAAGTTTGATACTTGTTTTGAGCTTTAATATCTGTGCATATTTCCATAATGTGTTGTAAGTTGTATTGATGGAATGTTGTTGTGATTGGAACCTTATTTTTAATAATAAAATGAGAATGGAAGTTTTATCATATGTTTATGAATTTCTCACCCTCTTTTAATTTTTTCTACATTTTGTTATTCTATTTTAAAAGTATAATTTAGATTTTCATGATTGAATGTATGGATGATTACACAGACTACACAATATATAATTCTAGATCTTGTTCCACCTTTCTATGGTTCTAGCTCGCCTCGGGTGAGACACTCCTTTGATCCAAGGGAGTGAAAATATCGGTTAAGTGCCAGACTACGCGGAAATATTTGTTGGCATCCTAGAACAAAACCCTAGGTGACTCTTCATTTAATATTTTCAATCAACAAATGGTTTTGTTGTTGATACCTCAAGTTTCTTCGGGGATCTAGATCATGTGACCAAGGTATATTGACCAGGATATTCAAGAATGGTGGCATGGGAAAGTTGATCACTTTGTTTTGCAGTAGGTAGAATTGAGATATAAGAATCAAAATTAGATCCAAGAGGAGGTTCTGTACGTCAATCCTGCTTGTGATCAATAGGAGATATTCTGGTGAAAGTTTCCTGAGGAATTATAGAATTGGTTGACTCGACTTCAACATAAGTTAGGCGTTGCAACACATCCGAGGTTGCACAGAACTTGGATTGCAGTTGATCTGGGTGATCTTCATCAGTTGGATACATATCTACCAAGAGTTGTCGACTTTTGGGTTGATGTGACTGTTGAGAGCTACATCATTGAATTGTGACTAAGAAGCACCAATCCTTCTCTCTTGTAGAATCCATATTCAAGTTTGGGCTATAGGGATGACTGCTAAAAGATATTCCTCTTTGGATTAAAGTATTGATGGTTGAAGACAGGTTGTGGGTATTTCCACAAGATCAAATGGTAGCTTAAATTTTCAATACTGGGGGAATGTATTAGGGGAGATTAATGTCATGTAGATGTAGAAGAATTAAGAAGTTAATATAAGGAATCAAGGAGAGTTGCGGAAGGAGAGAGATTTCAGAGCATTGTGAAGGGAAATAATAGCTACTGAATGGTGAGAAAGGAAGTTGTAGGAAGTTAGGGTTAGAGTAAGAGAATTGCAATGCATAGGAGATGTTGTAAGAAGTTCAGTGATGTGAAATAAGGAAATGGAGACTCTGGAGTTGCAGAAAAAAAATGAGGAATAAGGTTCTTTTTCTAGCAAAATAGGAGTTGCCATTGGGAGTGAAGTGGAAGGTTTTGAAACAGTTATTCAAATGCATGTGGAATCAAAAGGATTTTGGATGCATAAGCCAACTGTCCAACCGACTATGCTACTGATGAAAATACACCAATAGATGATGATCTATACTTTGCGATGAGGTGGCTTTTCTTTGAGGATGATTTAGTACTAGAATATAGAACCCCACAACACAACAACATGACTCCTCCTCTCCCTAACCTTCCCCTAGTGCCATGTCAAAGTCTCGATCTTCTCTTTTCTAGGGTACATAAGTTTATTAAAGTCCACCTAGTGCATAGTCTATATAAGGGTAAAGGTAGTTTTACTGGCATTTTTCAGCCACGTTTAGCTAGTTGGTTCAACTATGTTTCCAAGGATTTATATTTGTTTCCTTAAGACAATAAACTATGGTCGGAGTTGTAGCCAGCTCACTTACCAAATATCTAGAATTCTCAGGAGGGGGGGGTGAAGATGTCAAACAATATTGGTATTTATGTGAATCTGTCTGGATAGCTCATCAGACCCCTGACACAACTAAGCTTATTGAATTTCAAACTACGTTGCAGGATAGACCGTTACAATGGTTTATCAAATGGATCGATGCTAACCCCAATGTCGGTATGGATCTTGTCAAATAAGATTTTGTTCAAGAATTTAAGTTACCTCAGTCAAATCAGCAAGGATTCACAAAAGTTTTGGATATTCACCAGCGAGAGGGAGAATCTAATTGGCAATGTATGTGCCATTTTAAATATGCTATCAGCAATTTTTCTTAACCCATTGATCTGAATCATCAAAGAAATTGCTTCATTAAGGTCTTGTTACCAATGACTCGTATTCCTTTCCCTCATCAAAATATTGATATACTTCAAGATTCTTTGGAACAAGAGATGCAAATAGAATATATGGTTGGATATATGCAAGACTACAGAACCAGTGGTTCTTAAATAGATCCTACTATTGTGGGCCTTCATAATCATATTGCTACCTTAACAGATAGATTAAAATATCTTTCACTGTTATGGCCCGCGAGACCTCATATTTTGTTTTTGTTAGGTTGAAGGACATCATGTCACATAATTCTTGTGACTGAGAGGACCAGGTGTTGGGGGCAAAAACTCCTTTGTTTTATTTATCTTTTTACCATGTTTTCTTGCTAATTATACTTCCATACCAGCTATTTTGTGCCTAAAAGAACAACAGGTACAACCCTTGTCATGTTTCACAAGTTATTTAGTCATTTGTGTTTAAGTCTGAGGAATCATCACTAATGGATGCTAATCTCGTTAATTGCGCAGATTTGGAGCCACAGGGTCAAGATTCATTACCAAAGATGTTAGTACTATTGTTAACTTGCATCTGTTACAGTGCAATTGTTCCAGATCTCCTTTCATCTATCTTTTGATTCAGTTTTGTTTTTATAGCCATCATGTAATTTTAGGGTTTTCAAGGATTTAATTTTATAAAAGGGGATTTGTAGCTGGGAGTTAGGGTTAGCAAGAGATATTCAAGTTCTATAATAGTTACTTTTGATATTAATGCAAATTCCATATTTTTGATCTCCTTCATGAATCTGTGAGTTAAGCACAACCCTAACTAGGGAGTTGGGCCCGCTCTCCTGATCAGGTGTTGTGCCTGTGTGCTTATGTGTGTATACTTTTTAGTTATGCATTTTATTTCCTTTTTTATGTGAGAGTTAGTGTGTTGCTGTGAAAGATATTGTTGTTATCGCTGATGTCGTGAATCATTATGTTGCTACAGTTTACTTATTATTTCAAATTACATGTTTAATTAATTAATTGAACTCTTGATCAATTGCTGGATTATGAATTTTCCCCTGCATATATAGCACATGATACCCTTGTAATAATAAATGACCCCAGATTGACATATTAATGTGGTAAAGGGTTGAATCACAACATTCATACTTGGACACCAACATTTTGGCGTCGTTGTAAGGGAGGCTATCAAGGTGCAGGAACATAACAAGCATTGATCTTGGAATCAATCTCTTGTCCTCGAGAGAGAAAGGCTTTTCCACTTTGCTCCAGGTCTTAAGCGTAGTTATTTTTTATTTTGTTTTGTTTCCTATTGTTTTTCTTCTTTTTCTTGCTCTTTTTGATTTTATAGGGGCCACTCTCTCATCCTGGGGAGGGAAATAATTTTTCACCCTACTCCAGGTCCTGATCTTAGAATTTTCCTACAGTTTTGTTTGTTTGATTTTTAAAGACCCACTCTCTCATCTTGGGGAGGGAAAGAGTTTTTTTTCACCCTGCTCCAGGTCCTGAGCCGTGTAAGTTTTAATGTTTTCTTTCCAAAAAATGTATGAACAAGGGTTCAAATAAAAGGGGTAGAGGAGGACCCCAAAGGCAAGGAAGGAAGGATTTGGGGAGGAATACCTATATCCAGGAGATTATTGCAAAAGCCGCATCAAAAGCCTCTTCGTGAGCTGCTTCTAGGGTGAAAGTTCACACAAAATCTGAGGGGAATTCTCTGTAACAACCTATACTGCCCTCAAAAGTGGAAGTATCCCTTTCAATAGTTAAAGAAGAAGCAGGAAGCAGGGCATCAGAGGGATCAGAAACACCTCCCTCAATATCAGACAAGGAGGAAGTAGCCATCAAAGGGTCAGAAGAAGAGATCCACCCAAGGATTGAAGAAGGAGACTTTGTAGGATTTTCTTCACCTCGTGATCAAGGGAGTGTTGTTAAACTTCTACAACCATTAGTTGTTATACAACGATAACCTATTGAAATCCCAAGAGAGTACTGGAAAGTATTCATGGCACCCCCAACATCTTCAATCGAATTCCCAATTAGGGATATTAGGGGTGAGGCACCAATGAAGCCTATTCCATTGACCACACTACCAAACTTCCATGGGCTTTCCATAGAAGATACAGACACTTTCTTATTTGAGTTTGATAACGTTTGCAGAGGATATGACTATATCAATGATGCTCAAAAGCTAAATATTTTTCCTACTATATTGAAAGGGATAGTGTTGTGATGGTTTATGGGTCTAGGAGGAAAATCCATCTCTACCTAGGATGGCATGAAGAACACCTTCCAGGAAAAATATCAGGATTACTGTAAATCCCAAGACATTAAGGAAGAGATCTTTAAATTCATGCAAAAGGAGGATGAAAATATGGAGGATTGTGTGGAGTGTTTTGAGTACATTCTCCAGAGGTTTGGCAACAGTGATCTGGTGTTGTGCTGTACAACAACCCCCCATTTCATAAAAATTTTCTTGAAAAATCATAATATGAAATGGGTCCCTTTTAAAACTTAGATGTGTGAATAAATTGGTATTAACCCATCTTTTGAAAAATCCTCATCAAAAGGTCCAACGGAAATGATATATTCTAAAATAAACCTTTTGAACAATAATAAAATAGGTATTTTAAATAATTATAAAGCTCTTTATGACATAGAAAAGAACAAGAAGAAGGAGAGAGGATGGCGATGATTAGGGTTTGCGCAAACAGCTTCCTGAGTGCCGCCGCATCGGCTCCCAAATCCGCCTCAGGGGCCGAAGGCGCTTCAGATTTAGGGGAAACAGTGTCCGCTGTGGAGAGGGCGTCTTTCCTGCAAACAATCTCAGAGAAATGGCCGACATGTCGAAGACTAACGGTTCAAACATGCCCAGAAATGTGCAGCCACGCGGGTATGGGGCTTTCTGTCTCAAAGATCTGCGTGAGCATGGATGGGGAACGCAATACAAGCTCACAGAAAGACTGCGGGGCGAACACACCAACGGCAGCTTCCCCTGCGGCGTGGATAAATGAGGAGGTTTTCCCTATGCAGAAGATCGGGGTTTTCAAATGTGGCCCGGAACAAAAAAATGTGCATGAAGTATGGAGTTTAAAGGCCAGGCATTGTCAACTCCTGAGCGCACCAGGAATCGGCAGGGGTGGTATGCATGCCGCAGATACCCCCTTTTCTACACCACTCGGGCCCAAATCCTGCAGTTCCGGCCTAGATCTTCACGATCTAGCATATACCCAAGCACAGGTTGATCCCAGGACGCAGATCGAAGGCGTCAATCATAGATCAGGCAGAGCTAATATAGATCTTGACATGCGAAAGGAAAAACGAGCAAAATCAGGGCCAGATCTGGAAGTTTGTCTATAGCCAGAGCAGGTAAAACCTTTTTGTTTTCAGATTCTAATTAAACCCCCACAGGGGAAAACTCGTTTAGTATGGGTCCAGGCAGGAAGCACCTCTTTACAGCTGAAACAACAAATATGGGCAGAAATGGGATACCCCGTTCAGATCCAACACCTGGTCAGTGGTAGGCGGTCACTCCAGGACTGTAGATCGATGGAAAGCTATGAGATTGGACCAGGATCAATTATTACTTTAAACTTCAGATTGAGAGGAGGGGCTCCATCTCAAGGACAGCAAAACGGAGACAAGGGGAAAAAAATTGCATCCTACAAAAACATTCTTCAGGGCAGCAGAGACGCAGGGCCCTCTTCAGATCCAAGCAGAAACATACCCAGGCCATACATTGTAGATCAGGCAGAACAAACCCCAGCCTTAAATCTAGACTCTACAGGGCTTGACGATTTCGTCAAGTCCTATGAAACGCAGGCTCTAATCTGCAGATTCAACAGCTTTTGGCCCAAACCTTTGGACCTATTCCATTGGATTTTCACCAGATGGACCATGGAATGTGAGATTCACCTATGTTCAAAGGGGTTTTTTATCGTAAAATTTACATCCCAGGAAGTCAGAGATACAGTCATCAGTACAGGGCCATGGTTCTGGGGAACATCGGGGCTGTTTATGACCCCATGGTTCCCAGATTTTGATCCAAACAAAATGACTGTAACAAAAATGCCGGTCTGGGTCAGACTATACAATCTCCCTTTGCACTTCTGGACCGAACGAGTCTTGGAAGGCATTGGAAACAGTATAGGGAAATACATTAAAACAGACCTGGAAAGGATTGATGATAGGATCTATACTTTCGCACGTATTTGTGTGGAAGTAGATCTGAGTAAAGGGCTACCGGACAATATAAGGCTGATCTACAAACAACAAAACTGGCTGCAAGTACTAGATTATGAAAACACCGCCTTCAGATGTAGGCTATGTAGGCAGACAGGACACCTACAAAGCTCATGTCCAGAAGCAAAGAAAACCAACAAGAAGCAGAAAGGGAAGCAGAAGAAAGGGTGGCAATTCTCACCTCCAGATACAGAGGAAGAAGAGTCAGAAGCAGAGGAGGAAGAGACCCCTGCAGAAAAGACTGAGATATCACAAGAAATGGAGAATCAGAAGGGAACCAATCCGAACGGCAAGACAGAGATGACAAGGGTGGATCCAAGCATAGGAGGCATCAAACGTCATCACCACTCTGATACTTCAGACTCAGACAAAGAAACCATCCCACAGAATGCAGAAACAAAGATAGTCATAGCTTCGATTGAGCCCTCTCAAGGAGAGTGGCGTAAGGTCGAAAAGAAATAGGGGAGAAAAACATGAAGCACGAGTCTCACTTGTTGCCGGAATTCAGTTTTTTTGCTTCTTTTTCTTTCCCTCTCCTCTCTTCTCTTTTTCTCTTCTCTCTCTTTTCTTTGCACATTAGCCTTCTAACGTTGCAGGGGGTGCGAAAGCACTCGAGCCTTAATGGCGGCCTACAGAATGTATCAGTGTAACTTTCATTATCTTTTTAATAAAAGTTACTGTTTTTTTCCTTGGAAAAATTATAAAGCTCTTTATTATTACGATAAAGCGATCGCATATCGTAATAATAAGAAAACATATATAAAAGACCCATTGACTCACTCTGATCGGAAAAAGGAAATCGCTATCGGAAATCGGAGAAAGGCAAAAGAACATAGTATAGAAAAAACACCTCCCCCATTCCCCCGATGCTATAAAAGGTATCACCATCAAAAATCGGCCATAACAACCCAATACATGAATTGTGACACTTTCAAATCCTCTGATGCGATGAGACGTATCGTCATCGACGATCGGCGATTTTGCAATGACATAACTACCATGACCCGAACCTATCCCCGATTGCGATACATTAAATCAAGGCGCGTGTTTTGAAACATATTTGAAAGGCTTGCATGCATTGTATCACCTTTTGGTGATCAAGGGATATTTTGGACTATTATTAAAACCTTCCCGTTCACGTTACCAATCATCATTGCGATTTAATTCTGATTATCTGCCAAAAATCTAAGCCATGCTTGAATGGATTATTCATCATATAAATGTTATGATGGGTATTTGAAATCTCCTTTACCATCATTGATAGGTTAAATGGCCAATTAATGAAGCAGTTATGCCGAGATTTTCCACTTAGATTCTATCTGCGGTAGTTTCACTATAATCTTTGATTATTCGCTAATTGATATAATTCTTTCATATTGGATCATACTACCTATTCTCTGTATCACGTTGGTTTCATTCCTTGTGCAGAATTCCACCGAAATAACAAGTTTTAAACAAATGGGAAAGAAATCCAGGAAATCCGAAGTAGCAGCAGCCCCTGCAGCAACAGTGCAGCCAACCAGTGATCCAGGACCAAGTAAAAAAGGTTTATTTTCAGACACTACATGTCTCAGGCCCCTTGGAAATACAAGTTGGCAAAGTATCTATAATTTAATTGAAGTAGAGGATCCTGAAAAAGTATCAGAAGAAACTACTGCAGACTCAACTAATAAATCAGAAGCTTCCCTGAAAGACTTAGCCGACTCATATTTGCACAGGATAGCAGCACGGGAGAAAATTCTTCCATACACGGATGTATTCAGATGGGTGGTTGAAGAAATCCTAGTTTCAAATAGAACGTTTTACACAATAGACGGGAGAATTTTTGGTTCATTTTAGCCTGATGACTTAAGGAAGATGTACCATTTATCCGAACCTGTGAAGAAATACAAGAAAACCTTTCTGGAGAAATTCGCAGTAGAGAATGAGACTGAGTCGGCCCCAATCAAGTAATGGAGACAAAATCCCACAAAGCACAAACATGAATCATTGGGTAAGTACTCTATGCATTCATTATCATCTCCTTACTATTATTCTGGGGCAATGATGTGTAGGATGTGGGGATTGCATGATTCAACAAATTTTACTATTGAAATGGTTCCTCTAATGGAAGTGGCGGTTAATAGTTATGTGATGGATTGGGCAAACATATTGTCCGATAAATTAGCCACTGCAATTCTTGACTTCAAAACAAATGCACGTAAAACCACCAGAACCATTCCCCCTTTTTATTATAGTGCTTATATTATGGATACTCTTTGCTTTAATTCCAAATACTCGATACTTGAGTGGAGATGGACCGCACAATACCCTAAGCCAATCCACATTTATCATCACATGTTATGGAAGGCACACTATAAAGACCACTTGTACCAAATCTATAATGGTTTCATGTTACCTATCTATTATGCCATTTTTGATAAGCCTGCCCCAAGGATTTCCAAGGAGGCAGCGATTGACTTGACTGTTGTAGGGAATTGGTTTGGGGAAGAAAAGTTCACATATATAAGGGTTTATGGTAGCCTCGCAAAACCCCATGTCCTTCCTTTGTATATACCTGATAAGCTGTTGGCTCGAGAGTTGGCCTACCAGATAACCACAGCAGGAACATCCAAAACACTTAGGAATTCTAAAAAACAGTAATGGCCTACATTTCCTTTGAGGTACGGTGTTTACACTCTACATGATTACAAACATGCGAAGAAAGATACAGAAAAAATAAACATGCTCAATCTTGCAACCATCCCCAATAGGCAATATGACCCAAGGAAAGTTGCCTATAATGTGCTTGAACAAGCCAAACTTACAAAGTTTGACCACGAAAAAGATCAATTTGACAACCTGTTTTCTTCATCAGAATCATTATTTCAGGTAAAAACGTTGGCCAAAATGAAATATAAAGATGAAGGACTGGTAGAATTCAATAGGCTTAGAGAACAAAGGTTGCAAACTCTGCCTCTGGACTTATTAGCTACTACCCCGACAACTCAGTCAAGCGAGCCTGAACAGCGAATTATTGACAAACCTCCCACTACAGAGAAAACACCAGAAAAATGAAAAGAGCCAGAAAAAGAGCCGTAGCAGGAGAAAGAAAAGAAACAGGATAGTGAATATATTGATCTAAATACTTAGATTGATCCTAAACTCCTCAAAGAGTGGTAACAATTTGACTCTATTATAAGCAATCCCTAAACTTCACAAGGGTTCAACACACCTCAAGTAACAGTCAGTCAAGAAACAACAACAACTACGGTTCCAATTGAAGGGACCAACGGCCTATCCATCAGCAAAGATGCAGAAATAATTCCTAAAGATCCATCCGATCAGATTGTTTTGCATATAGAAGACATACCACCATTAGATGTCTTTTATAGTCCCAAACACAGGGTTGTGGTGAAAAGACAGAGGAAAAGGAGGAGACTTGATCAATCTTCCCTCTTACCAGAACAAACAGATATGGCTAATGTGGTGTGGAAGGAAGAATTTAACCCTTTCGATGACCTTACAAAACTTTCTCAGTATGCTGGAGCTTATTCGGTAGCCACCATGGATAAAGCCTCGAAAGTAAGCAATCTACTTAAGGAAAGAGATCAAACAATTGTTTCATTGCAGTCACAGGGGTCCGAAGCATAGCGAAAAATAGAACAGTTAGAAAAACAACTATCAACACAACAGCAGATGAATAATCAATTAAATGAGCAATTGCTCAAAGAAAAGCAAAGGATAGACTTAAGAACAATACAGAAGCAAAAGGAATTATCTGAAGCATTAGCCAGGTTGAGGACAATGAACAAACAAATGAGTAAGACTAAAGATGAGCAAATCGCTCAACTATCACACCAAGTAGAAAAGTTCAAGAGTCTTCCTCAACCAGCAGAGTTCAAGTTCGAAGCTCTCCAAATCAATAAAGCATTGATTACACAACTAAAAATGCTATGTCATAACATTTCTTTGGTTGAGCCCCTTTGTGAGATTACTTCATCAATAGTTGACAAATCAGTCGATGCTAGACATGATTTAGAACAAGCCGATGAGACTTTAACCAACTTTCTTGCTTGGCAAGACACTAGTGAAGGGCATGCTGTGAATCTGCCTAAAATTCTAGAGTCACATAAAGAAATCCTTTTTCTAGAATGGCAGTCACAACTGATGAAAGTAGAGAGAGAAACCTCAAGATGCAGATTATCAACCAATAATTTAATTGAGTTAATCAATGATACTCTTTATCTGCCTAACATGATTTCACAATGCTCTCTAGGTAAATTGACGTCAGCCAAAACATTGGAACAAACATGCAATCAAGAATTGGAGAAGAATGGAAGATTAATCGCCGGCATCCAAAGTTTAACTTGGGATACCTTTTGGTTTTTCTTAATTAAACCATACAGTCAGAAAGCCGCACTCAAATGTTTAACCGATGCCATCAGTTGTATGATTCCCGAAATCCATAACGCCACATACTCAGCTCAACTACATTCTCGTCTAAGTTGCCCTCCAGAATTGCAACCGATGCTTGCTATCTGCCAGCTCAAGCCAAAGGGAGATCATCCGAAACAATGAATCATGTTGCTGACTGCAAACAAGCCAATTTTGAGGAGATACTTATAATTTAGTTGTACCAATTAATAACATTTTATTTTGTGATTAGTTAGCCTAATTAGTATTTATAGGCCCTTTCATGCATTTAGAAAGGGTCCTCAGTTTTTGTATGAACTCAAATCAGTAAGTCACACTATTGTGCTTCTGATATATTTTCATAAAGACTGGGCTAGTATTCTAAATTTTAACGAAGAAAGCTTTGATGAAATGTTCACTATTGCTTTATTGTGGAAGGGTTTCTAAGTTAGAAGAAGGAATTTGAATGTGATTGATATCGGGAGTGATTCAAATAACATATGGTACTATTATCTATGCTCTTGCCTCATTCTTGCATGTGAATCAGCATTTATTTATTCTTGCTATCATTGGATATATGTATGTATTTTAACAGCAATCCTTATACTTATCACTATTGAATGTCTAAGGAGTTTTATTCTTTCAATCATATTTATGTCTATGATATATATGAAGAATAGTGTAATAACTTTTTCTTGATTACTTTGTTCAACTATTTGAACAAAGTAATTATCATATGAATAAATGTCTTTGTTTACCAATAGAGTCATCTATATGCATGTTTGTGTATAAAAATCATCAAAAGTTACACTAAAGCAGAAATTTCCCGGGATAGGGTAGTTGTTCATAATTTTACTTTTAGATTAAATCATTCATCCGTTATCATTAGATATTAGAGAATCAACCATTTATCCATCCTATTTACCAATCATTGGGAAACAGGTCCCATTATTTCCAGTCGGAGCCACCACACCAAACAGAAAAGGAGCTGCCTTTAAGGTCTGGACCGGGTGGTTTTCCCCGATGTTGTTGCAAGGAGGTCATGAACTGTGAATGCCAAGAAAATCCAAACCTATAACCCATTCTGAGACTAAATCTCTTCTCCACCTCACCTCGGACCTCCCATTTGCATACTGGAACACCAGTATTCAAATGAGAAGAAGAGGAGTAAACCACAACTGCTCAAACCCATCATACTTCAGAACGATTAAGTCCTGAGTCCCCTGAAGTACAGTCTCTTATCCAGAAACTTCAAGGCTTTTCAATATCACCACAGAAATCTGAGGTATCTCAAGGCAGTGAGACTTCGCAATTCAATCTACCTCACCCTCTCACCAGACTTCAAAGCGAAAAGCTCAGTATTGAACCTACTGAGTTGCCTTTACCCAAAAGGAAAAGGGAAAAAAAGAACATTGGAGGATATGAAAGTGAGACTTTCTCATCATCATCTTCCATCTCATCTTCTCCAGTGCGAAGTTAGCCATCCACCCCTCCATTACACATTGTTGTTCAACAGGGATCAGGAATTTCAACATCTCAACCTCAGACCTCAATATCAACTCCTTCCCAAACATCTGGAACTTCATCAGCAATATCATCGGCTATTAGTTTGACAATGGCTCAGAATCCATGGAGTAGTCCTGGTGCGGTCAATATGCCTACACCACTACACCAATTTCCAGATTCTCCTGAAAAATGGTTGCCGAAATTTAATCCAGATACAGGAACACTAGTCGAGGAGCATATTAACAATTTCATGTTATCAGTTAATTTGAAAGGAGTAACAGAGGAAGATGTTGTTGTTAGGATTTTCCCTCATACCTTACAAGGATCAACTGGGTCCTGGTATTTTTCCCTACCCTCTGGATCCATTACTAGTTGGAACATTTTCTAAGAACAATTTATGACTAAGTATGGCGATGATAGATCTTTAGCAACGTTAATTAATGATCTCTCGAATCTTAGGATAGAATCTAAAGAACCTATTAAGGAATTCAATTCACGATTCAATAAACTCTTGAATAAGATTCCAACCGCCTCTAAACCAAGTGAGCAAATCAAAAGTGAATGGTATATAATAGCCCTACCTTCAAATATAGCTATTTTTGTAGACAGAGCTGCTAAACCAACTTTAGCTGAGAACATGAAAGAGGCGCTTGCTGTAGAGAAATGCATTATTGCTTTAGAAAAGAAAGCTGCTCTTGAAGATAGAAAATCCAAAAAAGTTTCTTTTAAGGATGATTCAAAGAAGAAAACCCCTAAAGATCCATATGATATGGAAGGTTTACAAAAAGTCCTCAAGACTATGTCAAATGAAATGGTTGAGATCAAAAAGCAAGTAGTTGAAACTTCAACAAAAATGCCATTTAGAAATTTTAAGAAACGTGAATCGAAACTGCCAAATGCCATATCTAATGTAGACTTAGATCCCGAAGAGGAAGAAGAAGATGAAACAGTCTTGCCATTCGAGGAACCAGAAGAAGAAGAGACTGTTGAATGCCATGGGATGTGGGATTTTATTTTACCCAACTCCGATACAGAAAATGAACAAGAAGCTTTTCCTGTGACTACCAGAAGTAAAGGTACTCCTAAACCTGTTCAAGAAACTTCAAAGAAAAGGAATGCAAGTACCACTACTAACAAAGAAAAGGTTTCCACAAAGAAAGCTCTAGCAATACCATCCCAAAATCAACCATCATCTTCAAATTCACCTTCAACATCTAAGACATTAGTAGTTGCAGATTCTATGGACTACAATATTATCGAAGATATGAAGAAGACTAAGGCAAATATTACAATGTTTGAACTTAGAAAACTCAAACATCAATAGAAATTACTTCTTAAGGAGCTAAATGATGTACCTTCTTCACCTCTCCCTAATGTTGTATTATCCAAAGCTGCTAATGATTCATGTCAACCACCTCCTGGTAGGGTAGAAGCTACTGATGCAGTTTTAATTGGGGATAGATCAAATTCTCATACTCCTCCTTTCCTCTTGACCTATGAGATCTATAATAGAAATATACACAACTGTTTGATTGACTCAGGGGCTTCCTCTAATATAATGCCAGCTTCAGTTTGTTCCAAACTGAACATTGAACCCCAAAAGTTTGCAATTCATACTGTACAGTTGGATAGAACTAAGGTCTAGGTTTTAGGGGAAATCAACTCAATAACTATCAGGTTATCAGCTGATCCAAGAGTGGTTCAGAGAATTGATATTTTAATCGCTGATATACCTGAATTCTATGGGTTGATTTTGAGTAGAGATTGGTCTGAGAAACTCCATGGTTATATTTCCACCGATTGGTCCCATATGTGGTTACCTTATAAAGGAAAGCCAAATCAGATCAAAATCGATCGGGAAAAACACATGACCCATACTGTTACCAAATTCGAACAGGAAAATCAACCAATAACATTCAATAACAATATTTTGGGGAATTACTCATCTGAATCATTCTTTGGCAATTTCACTGCCCAACCATCTCCTTTCCCAGTTAATAACTTCACATCTCAAATCAAAAAATTCTCACAAACAGATAGGTCAAGATGTGTTAATATCGCTGAGGAAAATGTAAATAAAATTGTTAATAATTCTTTATTTTGGTCGCTATACTTTGATGGGTCTAAATCTAGTGAAGGTGCAAGAGCAGGATGTATTTTAGTTAGTCCTGAGGGAGAAAAAACTATGTTATCATGTAGATTGGAATTTGAATGCACAAACAATACAGCTGAGTATGAGGCCTTAGTTCAAGGACTTTACAAAGCAATTGGTCTTAAAGTTCAATATCTAAAGGTGTTTGGTGATTCAAAAATTGTTATCAAACAAGTTAGAAATTCAATTCATTGCCTTTCTGGTCATCTCGAACACTATCAGTCTTTGGTACAAGAACTCATCTCTCAATTTTTATCATTCATCATTTCTCCCATCCCTAGATCCCAGAACGTAGCAACCGACTTGCTAGCTAACGTTGCCTCCAAACTCCTATCATCCGAAGATTACAACCCAGACAGATTTTCAATAGAATTGATTTTTAGAGCATCAATTCCCGATAATGTCACCAATTGGCGAGTGTTCAATCACGATGAAGACATTTTAAATTTCTTGACTTCAGATAAGTCCTATGATGATCAAATCATTGATGAAAGTGATCATGACCTTCAAATGAATGAAAAACAAGAAGAAAACTCAATACCTAAACCAATGGTCAAACTTGAGGATCTTTATGATATTAAAGACAGGTTTAAACAGGTGACCAATTCAAAACTCCAGAGTTCTACTTTAAGATTTGAATTGATAAACCTAGGCACTAAGCAAAACCCTCAAAACATTAATTTGGAATTAGGACTTTCTTTACAAGAAAGAACAACATTCATTAGATTGTTACAGAAAAACAAAAATGTCTTCGCTTGGAAATATGATGATTTGAAAACATACGATGCATCAATCATTCAACATAATATTCCAATGCTTTCTGAACAAAAGCCAGTCCAATAGAAGTTAAGGAAAATTCATCCTAACCTAGAGAGTCAAATAAAGGCTGAATTAAACAAACTTCTAAAGGCTAAGATAATTTTTTCTGTCATACATTCAAATTGGGTGTCCAATATGGTGCCAGTTAGAAAGAAAAATGGAGACATCAGGATTTGCATCGATTTCAGAAATCTTAATAAGGCAAGCCAAAAAGATAACTTCACTTTACCTACCATGGAATAGACACTCCATTCAGTAGCTGGTTCTGAGTTAATGTCCTTTTTAGACTGTTTTTCAGGATATAACCAAATCTTGGTCCATCCTGATGACAGGCTTAAAACTACCTTCAGAACCAAGTGAGGAACTTATGCTTATCAAAAAATGCCTTTTGGACTTATCAATGCAAGAGCTACATTCCAGAGAGCAATGCACATAGCATTCAAAGGATTGATCAATAAATCAGTAGTTGTCTATTTAGATGATATTACTGTATTTTCCAAGAAAATGTATAATTATTTACATGATTTAAAACAAATCTTTGAACGCTGTAGAAGGTATGGTATCTTGCTTAACCAAAAGAAGTCATTTTTTGCTCTTAATCAAGGAAATCTTTTAGGTTTCATTGTTTCAAAGGATGGTATCTATATTGATCCAGATAGAATTAAAGATATTTCTGATATTCCATTCCCTCATAATAAAAAATCCATGCAGTCATTTTTGGGTCAAATTAACTTTGTCAAAAGATTTGTTCCAGACTTTTCCCAGATTATTTTACCATTGCAAATGATGATTAAGAAAAATTCGGTGTTTAAATGGGGACCTGCAGAAAAAGAGGCATTTGATTCTATTAAACAATCAATCATTAATGCCCCTGCTTTAAGCACTCCCAATTTTTCAAATCATTTCATATTATATACCCTCGCATCAACTTCATCTTATGCAGCAGTGTTGACTCAAATTAATGATCAAAACTTGGAAGCACCAATCTCATTTTACAGCTCAAATCTTCAAGGTGCTGAACTAAATTATTCGGAAGTTGAAAAACAAGCCTTTGTTGTGTACAAAGCCATTAAACACTACAGGCCCTTTCTCTTAAAAGCTCACACAAAAGTTATAGTTCCTTTTTCAGCAGTAAGACAATTATTAGTTCAAAGGGAATTAGGAGAAAAGAGAGCAAATTGGGTCACAGCATTACAAGAATACGACTTAGAAATCAAACCAGCAAAGATCGTCAAAGGCCAAGGTTTTTTTAGGTTGTTCGCAGGAGCATCCAACATTCAAGAACTTGAAGGTACATAAGATACTGAAGAAATCAATCAGATAAGTATCACATATTCTAAATCACAATATGCAGATCTGATTTTCTATTTAAAAAATGGATACGCTCCTTCCAATCTTTCCTATAAAAACAAATGTGCCATTAGATTGAAGGTGAAAAACTTCATAATTGTAGATGATGTATTTTTTAGGCAAAATTATGATTCAATTTTATTAAGATGCTTAGAAAAACCTGAAGCACAAAAAGTTTTGCAAGAGTTACGTGACGGACCACCAGGAGGACTTTTTGGAGCTGATACAACAGCTCAGAAAATCATTCATGTTGGATATTATTGGCCCACCCTGTTCAGAGATACTCAATAATATGTAAGGAAATGCCAAAGTTGTCAAACATCCAGTGGAAGGCAAAGAAAGCCAGCTTTCCCTTTGCAACCAGTCAACATTGAACAACCTTTTGAGCAATGGGGATTGGATATCATTGGGGAAATCACTCCACATTCATCCAAACAGCATAAGTATATCCTTACCGCCACTGATTACTTTACTAAGTGGGTTGAAGAAATTCCTTTGAAGACAATGAACTCTGAGGCAATCATGGAATTCATAGATCAATTCATTATTACCAGGTTTGGTGTCCCAAACGCTCTTGTTTTTTACAATGCATCTTATTTCTCTGGAAATTCTATATTTGAATTTACTATCAAAAGGGGATTTAAATTGAAGAATTCTGCAAATTACTACCCTCAGGGTAATGGTTTGGCAGAATCCACTAATAAAAATCTTATTAAGATTATTAAGAGAACTATTGAGCAGAATCATAAAAACTGGCATAAATCTCTGATATTTGCACTATGGGCTGACAGAATAACACAAAAGGCCTCCATAGGCACTTCACCATTTAATCTAGTATATGGAAAGGAAGTTGTCATACCAGCAAATTTAGTACTTCCATCTCTAGCTTTAGTGCAGTTTATTGAAGAAAGTCCCTCATCTTCTATTCAACTAAGACATGATCAAATTTTAAAATTAGAAGAAGAAAGGGAAAAAGCCAGGATTATACATGCAAAACATCAGCAAATTATCAAGTCATCTTTTGATACAACTTCAACCAGTTCAAAGCAATTACAAGTTGGTGATCTAGTTTTGAAATGGGACAAAGCCCATGAGGATAAAGGAAAACACACTAAGTTCCAGAAAATGTGGCTCGGACCATTTCAAATCAATGAGAAGATAGGCCCTTCTACTTTCATATTGCAAGATCTATCAGGAAAGAGAGATTCTCTTCCTGTTAACGGCCTTATCTTGAAAAAATTCTTCAATTGAGGAGGTAACCCCTTCTCCCTTTGTAAATATTCAATTTTCAACAAAATTTGTGTACATAGTTTATTTGCTAGAATTTTAGGAAAATAAAATTGTATGAAGCCTTCCATTGGTTTTTACTATATTGAAAAGTTACTCAAAAGAAATAGTTCTGATATTTACTTTTAAAAAAATGGAAGCCTTAAACGAAAGGAAAATTTCTAGGAAATTAGGTATATTTAGATTCTGAAACCCCATTTTATTTTTGTGAAATTTTCTCAAGATTTAAAGCTACTGTAAATCATTTTAATGTTTTTAAGCAGCTTGAAAACGGTTATCAATACAAAATAGAAACTGATTCAATCTTAGCATCTTCAACTCTTACCCTGTCATCCATCTTCTCTTAAGGAGAAAATTGTTCATCCCATTCATCAAAGTTTATAATTACTTAGAGTGTAATTCTAAAATATGTATGATATAAAAGATAAGAGGTCTTATTACAAGCCTGCTTACCATGATCATTAGGGGAATAATTCAACTGACATTACCAATACTGCATATCAAAACAGGGTAATGGCTTATAATTATAAGACAATGGGTCTCATCACAAGCCAGCTTGTTCAGTTAAATTACAACCAGTGAATGAAATTGTCAAACATCTAGCCACCAAACCAGGACAATGGCTTTTTATCTTACAAAATAAGGAAAAAGTAAAAAGTAATACAAAATATGGAGATATATTTATGGATTCATTCTTTTTAATTATACTCTGAAATGGATGGGATAATGACTGATCAAACGGTTAAAAGGTATCCCTGTCGAGACTATAGACGTTTGCTGGCAGCAGAGGCTCTACCTATGACAGAGGAGTCATTATAAAGCTAAGTTGGAAAAGTTTTTGTTTTATCATTATCAACCAATTAAGGCTAATTTAAAACATAGAATGTATTTAATTTTAACACGAGAAGAAAATAGCAGAAATAGTTATCATTATATTCAAAATTTATGATTGCCTAGTTATATTAGAATTTTTCGCTAGTTAAGATTTCCAGATTCAGAAAGTTTAAGTATTTTAACATTTATCAGAGATAACTATTTCTCCCAATGAATCACCAATTTTTGTGCTGTTCAAAACCCCCCATTTCATAAAATTTTTCTTGAAAAATCATAATATGAAATGGGTCCCTTTTAAAACTTAGATGTGTGAATAAATTGGTATTAACCCATCTTTTGAAAAATCCTCATCAAAAGGTCCAATGGAAATGATATATTCTAAAATAAACCTTTTGAACAATAATAAAATAGGTCTTTTAAATAATTATAAATCTCTTTATTATTACGATAAAGCAATCGCAAGATCGCATATCGTAATAATAAGAAAACATATATAAAAGACCCATTGACTCACTCCGATCCGAAAAAGGAAATCGCTATCGGATATCGGGGAAAGGCAAAAGAACATAGTATAGAAAAAACACCTCCCCCATTTCCCCGATGCGATAAAAGGTATCGCCATCGGCAATCGGCCATAACAACCCAATACATGAATTGTGACACTTTCAAATCCTCCGATGCGATGAGACGTATCGCCATCGGCGATCGGCGATTTTGCAATGACATAACTACCATGACCCAAACCCATCCCCGATTGCGATACATTAAATCAAGGCGCGTGTTTTGAAACATATTTGAAAAGCTTGCATGCATTGTATCATCTTTTGGTGATCAAGGGATATTTTGGACTATTATTAAAACCTTCCCATTCACGTTACCAATCATCATTGCGATTTAATTATGATTATCCACCAAAAATATAAGCCACGCTTGAATGCATTATTCATCATATAAACGTTATGATGGGTATTTAAAAGCTCCTTTACCATGATTGACAGGTTAAACGGCCAATTAATGAAGCAGTTATGCCGAGATTTTCCACTTAGATTCTATCTGCGACAGTTTCACTATAATCTTTGATTATTCGCTAATTGATATAATTCTTTCATATTGACACATACTACCTATTCTCTGTATCATGCTCATTTCATTCATTGTGTAGAATTCCGCCGAAATAACAAGTTTTAAACAAATGGGAAAGAAATCCAGGAAATCCGCGGCAGCAGTAGCCCCTGCAGCAACAGTGCAGCCAACCAGTGATCCAGGACCAAGTAAAAAAGGTTTAATTTCAGACACTACATGTCTCGGCCTTGGAAATACAAGTTGGCAAAGTATCTATAATTTAATTGAAGCAGAGGATCCTGAGGAAGTATCAGAAGAAGCTACTGTAGACTCAACTAATAAATCAGAAGCTTCCCTGAAAGACTTAGCCGACTCATATTTGCACAGGATAGCAGCACGGGAGAAAATTATTCCATACACAGATGTAGTTAGATGGGTAGTTGAAGAAATCCTAGTTTCAAATAGAATGTTTTGCACAGCAGATGGAAGAATTTTTGGTTCATTTCAGCCTGATGACTTAAGAAAGATGTACCATTTACCCGAACCCAAGAAGAAATACAACAAAGCCTTTCTGGAGAAATTCGCAGCAGAGAATGAAACTGAGTCGGCCCCAATCAAGCAATGGAGATAGAATCCTGCAAAGCACAAACATGAATCATCGGGTAAGTACTCTGTGGATTCATTATCATCTCCTTACTGTTATGTTGGGGCAATGATGTGTAGGATGTGAGGATTGCATGATTCAGCAAAGTTTACTATTGAAATGGTTCCTCTAATGGAAGCGGCGGTTAATAGTTATGTGATAGATTGGGCAAACATATTGTCCGATAAATTAGCCACTACAATTCTTGACTTCAGAACAAATGCACGTAAAACCACCACAACCATTCCCATTTTTTATTATAGTGCTTATATTATGGATACTCTTTGCTTTAATTCTGAATACTCAGTACTCGGGTGGAGATGGACTACACAAGACCCTAAGCCAATCCACATTTATCATCAGATCTTATGGAAGGCACACTATAAAGACCACTTGTACCAAATTTGTAATGGTTTCATGTTACCTCTATTATGCCATTTTTGATAAGCCTGCCCCAAGGATTTCTGAGGAGGCAGCGATTGACTTGACTGTTGTAGGGAATTGGTTTGGTGAAGAAAAGTTCACATATATAAGGGTTTATGGTAGCCTCGCAAAACCCCATGTTCTTCCTTTGTATATACCTGATAAGCTATTGGCTCGAGAGTTGGCCTACCAAATAACCACACCAGGAACATCCAAAACTCTTAGGAATTCTTAAAAGCAGTCATGGCCTACATTTCCTTTGAGGTACGGTGTTTACACTCTACATGATTACAAACATGCAGAGAAAGAGATAGAAAAAATAAACATGCTCAATCTTGCAACCATCCCCAACAGGCAATACGAGCCAAGGAAAGTTGCCTATAATGTGCTTGAACAAGCCAAACTTACAAAGTTTGACCACGAAAAAGATCAATTTGACGACCTGTTTTCTTCATCAGAATCATTATTTCAGGTAAAAACGTTGGCCAAAATGAAATATAAAGATGAAGGACTGGTAGAATTCAATAGGCTCAGAGAACAGAGGTTGCAAACTCTGCCTCTGGACTTATTAGCTACTACCCCGACAACTCAGTCAAGCGAGCCTGAACAACGAATTATTGACAAACCTCCCGCTACAGAGAAAACCCCCGAAAAAGGAAAAGAGCCAGAAAAAGAGCCAGAGCAGGAGAAAGAAAAGAAACCGGAAAGTCAATATATTGATCTAGATACTCAAATTGATCCCAAACTCCTCAAAGAGTGGCAACAATTTGACTCTATTATAAGCAATCCTGAGACTTCACAAGGGTTCGACACACCTCAAGTAACAGTCAGTCAAGAAACAACAACAACTACGGTTCCAATTGAAGGGACCAGCGGCCTATCCATCAGCAAAGATGCAGAAATAATTCCTAAAGATCCATCCGATCAGATTGTTTTGCAGATAGAAGACATACCACCATTAGATGTCTTTTACAGTCCCAAACACAGGGCTGTGGTGAAAAGACAGAGGAAAAGGAGGAGACTTGATCAATCTTCCCTCTTACCAGAACAAACAGAGATGGCTAATGTGGTGTGGAAGGAAGAATTTAACCCTTCCGATGACCTTACAAAACTTTCTCAGTATGCCGGAGCTTATTCGGCAGCCACCATGGATAAAGCCTCGGAAGTAAGCAATCTACTTAAGGAAAGAGATCAAACAATTGTTTCATTGCAGTCACAGGTGTCCGAAGCACAGCGAAAAATAGAATAGTTAGAACAACAACTATCAACACAACAACAGATGAATAATCAATTAAATGAGAAATTTCTCAAAGAAAAGCAAAGGATAGACTTAAGCGCAATACAGAAGCAAAAGGAATTATCTGAAGCATTAGCCAGGTTGAAGACAATGAACGAACAAATGAGTAAGACTAAAGATGAGAAAATCGCTCAACTATCACACCAAGTAGAAAAGTTCAAGAGTCTTCCTCAGCTAGCAGAGTTCAGGTCTGAAGCTCTCCAAATCAATAAAGCATTGATTACACAGCTAAAATTGCTATGTCATAACATTTCTCTGTTTGAGCCCCTTTGTGATATTACTTCATCAATAATTGCCAAATCAGTCGATGCCAAACAAGATTTAGAACAGGCTGATGAGACTTTAACCAACTTTCTTGCTTGGCAAGACACCAGTGAAGGGAAAGCCGTGAATCTACCTAAAATTCTAGAGTCACATAAAGAAATCATTTTTCTAGAATGGCAGTCACAACTGATGAAAGCAGAGAGAGAAACCTCAAGATGCAGATTATCAACCAGTAATTTAATTGAGTTAATCAATGATATTATTTATCTTTCTAACATGATTTCACAGTGCTCTCCAGGTAAATTGAAGTCAGCCAAAGCATTGGAACAAACATGCAATCAAGAATTGTAGAATAATGGAAGATTAATCGCCGGCATCCAAAGTTTAACTTGGGATACCTTTTGGTTTTTCTTAATTAAACCATACAGTCAGAGAGCCGCACTCAAATGTTTAACCGATGCCATCAGTTGTATGATTCCCGAAATCCATGATGCCACATACTCAGCTCAACTACATTCTCGTCTGAGTCGCCCTCCAGAATTGCAACCGATGCTTGCTATCTGCCAGCTCAAGCCAAAGGGAGATCATCCGAAACAATGAATCATGCTACCGACTGCAAACAAGCCAATTTTGAGGAGATACTCATAATTTAGTTGTACCAATTAATGGAATTTTATTTTGTGATTAGTTAGCCTAATTAGTATTTATAGGCCCTTTCATGCATTTAGAAAGGGTCCTCAGTTTTTGTATGAACTCAAATCAATAAGTCACGCTATTGTGCTTCTGATATATTTTTTTAAAGACTGGGCCAGTATTATGAATTTTAACAAAGAAAGCTTTGATGAAATGTGCACTATTGCCTTATTGTGGAAGTGTTTCTAAGTTAGAAGAAGGAATTTGAATGCGATTGATATCGGGAGTGATTCAAATAATATATGGTAATATTATCTATGCTCTTGCCTCATTCTTGCATGTGAATCAGCATTTATTTAATCTTGATATCATTGGATATATGTATGTGTTTTAACAGCAATCCTTATACTTATCACTAATGAATGTCTAAGGAGTGTTATTCTTTCAATCATATTTATGTCCATGATATATATGAAGAATAGTGTAATAATGTTTTCTTGATTACTTTGTTCAACTATTTGAACAAAGTAATTATCATATGAATAAATGTCTTTGTTTACCAATAGAGTCATCTATATGCCTGTTTGTGTATAAAGATCATCAAAAGTTACACTAAAGCAGAAATTTCCTGGGATAGGATAGTTGTTCATAATTTTACTTTTAGATTAAATGATTCATCCGTTATCATTAGATATTAGAGAATCAACCATTTATCCATCCTATTTACCAATTATTTGAAAATTGGTCCCATTATTTCCAGTCGGAACCACCACACCAAACAGAAAAGGAGTTGGCTTTAAGGTCCGGACCGAGTGGTTTTCCCCGATGTCGTTGCAACGATTATCGAGGCATCAACACCTGGACAAGGATATCTTGAAAAAAAATTTCTCCAGTCCCTCAGGGAAGAATCTTTGGAGCTGTTAAACAGAGTAGGAAAAGGGGACATATCTAAACAAGATTTTGACACCATCTATGAGCTCTGAATTCAATGTTCAAGGGACATTGCAAGGAATAGATAGGGAGTCTGGACCTTCAAAGCATCAAGTGGGGGAATCACAAAAGCGAAAATTAGAAACCTACTGGATAATTTGGAAACTGATATCCTAGGTACATTATCTTCCTAGATGGATACATTGTGGGCAAAGCAGAAGCAGATGGAGCTAGAGATAACCATGGCCATTTTCTTCCCTCGATGTAGAAAGAAACATCCACTGAAGGAGTGTCACTAGACATTATAGAGACATGTTCTATTTGTGGATAGAGTCACTCCATCGGTGCTTGTCCATCTCTTCTAGCACTAAAGGTAGTATTTCAAGGGACAAATGAGGAACCAAATTAGCTTTGTTTAATGGGGCCTAGGAAACCATGGCAGCCACGGTCATCGGGCTTAAATCCAGGTACGTCTCAAGATCCTTTTCAATATTATAATAATATGAATCCTCAATCAATGCATTTTTGGCCTCATTATTATCAGTATCCACCTTGTCAACCATGGTACCCTCAACCTAGCTCAAGTTATTCATGGTATCAAAACTGGCACAACCCTGCTCCCCCTACCACTCAATTTCCTCAACCTACAAAGCAGCAACAGTTAAAACTACCTTCTATTGTTCACTGCAATAATCCTCCTCTCCCAACTCAACTTCCAATTCAACCAAACCCAAATCCAAATAATAAGGGAGCTTAACAAATGGACACCCTCAACCTTCCTTCGTACAAAATTTATACCACAGGATTTAATAAGATGAATTTGTCATCTGGCCGGGCAGTAAATGCTCCAACATCACCTATTACTGTTGAACATATTGATAATGAAAATCCAAAATCTGAAGCAGTCAGGGGTGAGACAACCCAACATTTTGTGGAACATTCTCCTCCTCATTTGACTGTTACTCAGGCCTATCAAAATAATCCTCCTTATCCAGAACGATTAGCCCTAAGTAAAGAGGTCCCTCAAATAGAATTTGATCTTTTAAGAGAACTATAGAATATATTTGTCAAAATCCTCCTACTTCAAGACATGAAAGATGTGCTTATTTATGCTAAAACTATAAGAGAATATTGTTCTAAGATACCTAGGAAGAAAACAAAGGATCCTCTTACAATTCATGTTATGGGGAGATTATCTGACATTATGTTGGGGAAAGTTATGCCTATAAAATATGGGGATCCTTGGAACCCGATTCTAACAATCCAGATTAATGGGGTAGATATTCCAAATGTATTGGTAGATTTGGGTGCGATGATTAACGTAATTACCTCTGAAACCATGCTTACACTGGGATTGCATGATCTTAAGCCTACCCCTATAGTCTTAGAGCTAGCTAACAGATCTACAATTAGACCGATAGGGAAACTAGAGGACATAACAATCTTAGTGGATTCTTGGCACTATCCCATTGATCTCCTAGTCCTACATACACAGTCCCCAGTTGGTGGTCACCCCTTTATTTTTTGACAGCCTTGGCTTGCAACCACTAACGCCTATATTGGTTGTTGTTCAGGAAACATGAAAATTTCTAATGGGGAAAATATGAAAAACCTTATTCCATGTCCCCCTAAAGAACCAAGTCCATAGAGAAAGCTAAAACATAACTCTTTGTCTTTGGATGGGATAAAAATTAAACATCAAGAACCCTAGCTAGTACTTACCATGGGGCAAGCCCTCTGCTTTAAGAATGAGACAGAGGATGACACTATCAACACTTTTATTAGCAACCCTCATGTTGTTTTTTATTTAACTCGATAGTTTTTGGAATTTGTCATGAGCTGCGAAATGCAGGAAACTATCGAATAAAAAATAAAAAATGAAGATATTTCTGTAACATCATTCTTTGACATCATAACAGTGGAGATTGAGCCAGGGAAGACACTGAATATCAACTCGAATCTTTCACCAACCCAGAATGAACAGCTCTTGAAGATCCTTTGGGAACAGAAAGAAGCTTTTTCCTCGGATTATACTGATAAGAAAGGTATCCCTGTCGATGTGTGTACTCATCATATTTATATTAAAGAAGATTGTCGACCCGTGAGATAGCCCCAAAGAAGAGTGAACCATGCCTTGAAAAAAATTCTCAAAGATGAGCTTCAGAAGTTATTGGATGCAGGATTCATTTACCCAATCTCGGACAGTCAGTGGGTATCCCCGTTAGTCATTGTTCCTAAAAAGAATGGTAAATGGAAGATTTTTGTAGACTATAGGGAGATGAATAAAGCAACCTTGAAAGATCATTTTCCTTTACCATTTACTGACCAAGTCCTTGATACCTTGGCTGGGAATAAGTTTTTCTCTTTCCTGGACGGGTTTAGAGGGTATAACAAAATCCAAATAGCTCCCAAGGATCAGGACAAAACGTCCTTTACATTCCCTTAGGGAACATTCACTTACCGAGTCCTTCCATTTGGTATTTGTAATGTGCCTGATACCTTTTAGAGGGTGATACTAGGGATCTTTTCTGATTTAGTTGATGATAGCGTTGAAATGTATATGGATGATTTCACGCCATATGAAGGGTCGAAGAAGGGTTTGAAAACTTGGAGAAATTTCTTAAAAGTTGTAAACAAATGCATGTTTCTATGACTACAAAAAAATATCACATGATGAGAGAAGAGGGAGTAGTGCTGGGACATTTGCTTCTGGTTGCTGGAATACAAGTTTATCCTGCCAAGGTAAAGGTAATTCTTCATTTTCCCGTACCCAAGACACCGACTCATGTACATAGTTTCATTGGTTGCGTTGGTTACTATAGGAGTTTTATAGAAAAAAATTCCAAGATAAAATTCCCACTTTTTCATCTATTAACTAAGGATAAGGAAATTTTATGGACAAGTGATTATGCAGTAGCTTTTGAGAAAATCAAAGAACTGATCTGTCAAGCTCCAATCTTGTGTGGTCCTAACTTGAAACTTCTGTTTCATATCCATGCATATGCCTCTCAAACAACTGTAGGGGCGGTATTGGGATAGCAAGAAGATAAGAAGTCGTATGCAATCTATTATGTCAACAAGAATTTAACATCTACTAAGTTAAACTATACGGTAACGAAGAAGGAGTTCATGGCTATTATTTATGTTGTTAATAAATTTTGGCATTACATTACTAGGTATCCTACTTTTGTACACATTGATCACGTAGCAATTAGGTATTTGATGAATAAACTTGTAACTCCTGGGCGTATAACAAGGTGGTTGCTATTACTTCAAGAATTTGATATCGGCATTATAGATAAACCAGGCAAGGATAATGTAGTTGCTAATTTTTTTCTAGATTAAATGCTAATAATGAAGGAGAACCTGTAGAAGATAGCTTTCTAGATGAACATCTATTTGCAATTTCTACTAATACCCCTTGGTATGCAGACATTGCTAACTATTTGGCTATAGGAAAAGTACCACAGTGTTTCTCATACAGGGAATAATGGAGGATCATTCATCATAGTTCCCATTACTCATGGATAGTGGGATACCTCTTTTATATGGGGGGTGATCAGCAAATCTGTCGTTGTGTATAAGAAAGTGACATCTATGAGATCCTGAGGGCTTCTCATGATGGCCCTTGTGGGGGGGATTTTGCAGACAAATGGATCGGCCACAAGGTGTTACAGATGGGGTATTATTGGCCCTCTGTCTTTAGTGATGCACATAACTATGTTTGAAGATGTGATATTTGCAAATGGATGGGTTAGCCTGGTCACTAAGATGAAATGTCGTTACAGCCATAGGTAGTTCTTGAGGCTTTCGAGAGATGGGATATTGATTTTGTAGGTCCATTTAACCTATCTTCACATCAGAAAGTCCATATTTTATTCTGCACAGATTATGTAATGAAGTGGGTAGAAGCCAAGGCTATAGCAAAAGCAATAGAGTAGGTTGTCTCGGACTTTTTGTTTGAAGAAAGTTTTGCTAGATATGGTGCTCCTAGAGAGATAGTTTCAGATGGAGGAGTGCAGTTCACATCACACATGATAGAAAAGCTTATGAAGAAACATGGGATCAAGCATAGGATAACATCCCCATATCATCCTCAAGCAAATGGTCAAGTGGAAAACACAAACAAGTTATTGAAAAACATTCTCATCAAGACCATGGAAAATCATTGCCGAAATTGGGCTGAAAAACTTCCTAAAGGTCTTTGGGCATACATAACAACATCGTGGAACACAACATGATTTTCGCCATTTGAACTTGTCTATGGAAAATCCCCATTTTTCCCAGTGGAATTTGAGATTAGTATGCTCTGAACAGCTCTCGAAGAAGGATTGGACCTCTCAGAAGCCCATAAACACTGGCTGGAACAACTAAATGAGCTTGATGAAATTTGTTTAATGAATGTCTAGAGGAATGCTGCCATACAACAGCAGAGAGAAAAATGGCATGATAAATTTATTAAAATTAAGGTGTTTCATAAAGGGGATTGGGCATTACTATATGATTCCAGTTTTAAGTATTTTAAAGGGAAGCTTCGCTCGCGATGGTTGGGACTGTATGAGGTTGATGTAGTATTTGACAACAAGACTATTAGATTGGTCACAAGCGATGATTAACATGTTTCTTTTGTTGTAAATGGACACCGACTTAGACTTTATCACCACCCAGCCTTCAGAGAATACTTCATCAAACATCTCTTTGAAAAATATGGATTGAAGGTTGTTGGTGCAGAGAATACCTCCTCTGCATCCTCTGTTTCATATATATATATATATATATATATATATATATATATATATATATATATATATGTATATGTATATACAACCCCAAGGGTTAGCTCAAATGGTTGAGTACCTGTCATTAAGTACCTTGCCAATAGGGAGGTCAAAGGGTCAATTCTCCTTGATGCCCTTGGGGTTAGGCCCTGCTAGTTTGGCTGACAAGCTTTAAAAGATTCACTTCGGGGTTGACCTGCCCAGATTTTTCCAACGAAAAATTATATATATATATATATATATATATATATATATATATATATATATATATATATTCTGTTACAACTCGTTTTTTTTTGCAAGTACTTCCACAGGTGGACAAAGATTTTTCTAACTTATGCTGTTGAGAAGAAAAAGTTTCTATGTGTTCAGTGTTGTTACTCATTCAGTTTTGTTAATCCTCCAAAGCTGAAAATTTTTCTAAGTGTTCGGTGTTGTTATTCCTGATGTTGTTACTCCTCCGAAGCTAAATTTTTTTCTAAGTGTTTGGTGTTGTCACTCCTTTGGTGCTATTACTCCCGATGTCATTACTCCTTCGAAGCTGAAAACTTTTCTAAGTGTTCGGTGTTGTTACTCCTTCACTGTTGTTACTCCCAATATTGTTACTCCTCCAAAGCTAAAAATTTTTCCTAAGTGTTTGTTGTTGTTACTCCTGATGTTATTACTCCTTTGAAGCTGAAAATTTTTCTAAGTGTTTGGTGTTATTACTCCCGATGCTGTCACTCTTCCTGTGTTGTTACAATGGTAAGAAAAATATTTTAATTACGTAACATTGTGAATCCTCCAACGTCGTTATACCATGCATGCTGGTACTCTTCCATGTAAGCACTAGGTATGATCCTAATTAGACTTAGCATAATGATAAATAATTTTGTGACATGACTTGGGAATGACCGCAGATGGTCATTTCTTAGTGGGGGGCACAACCATGATTGAATACGACGAATAATTAAATTTTCATAATAATCCATCACGTCACTTCTGAAAAACTGCGCTGGTACGTATAACCCATAATGACGCCATTACATTTTGCATGATTAATCGATAACCATATGGATTTGAAACATCATGTGAATGATTTTCCAATTAAGTCGGATTGTCATACAAAGTTATTATCATAATATCCCATTATTGTTATAACCTGGTCACATATTTTTCCCACTTTTCCCAAAATCCCACTTGCTCTCTGTGTATTTTCTATGATTGGACATGGATATTTCACTTTATATACCTGCATATTACCATTCGCCACCCCTTTGCATGATATTATTTCACGACATTTTCTGCAAGAAACTACCTTGCCGACACTCCCTCTAATGGTTTCACTATTAGTCTGGACAATGTTACTAGAGCCTGAGTAGGAATGGGGGGGTTTGTTGTTCGATATGGACTAGAGACGATGGTGTAGGTTCTTAGTAACCGGGATGTATGGCAAGTTTTCATGGACACAGGTTGGGATAGGTATTTTCAAAGACTATAGGGATTTGATGAAACAATCACAATAGAATTCACTTTAAATTTAGAAGGCGAATACTCCAAGGTACAGGGGCTGAGAGTTCTGGTTACAGAGGAGGCCATTGTAGTTTCCAGTGGATTGCCACAGGGGGGCCAGAAATGGTTTTCTCAAAACGCTCCATTGCTAGAATATCCATAAGTATTTTTGTAAGCTTGAGAGACAGTAGCTCAAAGGGGCAAGGGATATGACCGAAAATCGCTACCCTATCCTTAGGGAGAAGTCGCCTATTTTGTATCAAGGTACATTACCTGTGAAGGGCATTTCTCTATTCTATTCAAAAATCATTTTAAGATTCTATCATCCCTACAATATCAGCATACCCCATTTTACTTGATGGATATGCCATTTTTCTTAATGAAAATCTTATAGTTGATGGCACATTCTGCTTGCCATTCTTGGAAAGTGTTGGGAGTCCTTACCAACCATGGTTTAGTCTGAATGTTGGTTATCCAAGCACTGGACCAAACTCCAGTTTCATGGCCACAGTTTGTTTAATCAGCAGAGGAAGAACTGGCAGGATTATTACCAATGGAGGGGGAAACCAATGAATAGGATGAAGAAGGGAGAAATGTCGTAGTCGATGTTGTACCACAAGAACCAGCATCAACTGCAGAGGCCATGGAAGTAGACAGAATGGAAATCGATGATGCTAGTAATGCTATTGATGATGCATAAGAAACACTTGCCACTGAAATTCGAAGGGCCGAGCAAGGGGTGCAGGTGGTGCTACCCCACAAGAACCAGCACCACCTGCACAAATCATACCGGAACCAATACAAGTGGAAGAAGTTTTGGTTAGCAGTGCTTCTCAAGAACCAGTAGAAAAATAAAAGATAGTCACTTGGTTAGTGAAATGAAAAGGAAAACGGGTTGATTTTCCATGTACAGGTGAGGCCAAGGAAAATTTATTTCACTCACCTTTCATTGTAAGCCTATTGAGGGGAGCTAAAAATTTCGAACGCCCCATCATTCAAAGGTTGAGAAGGCGGTGCCGCCTATTCTAAAGGTCAATGAGAGGAAATTGGATACTATGGTGGAATATTCGACTCAAATACAAACTCTTATCGAGAAATAGGAAAATATGGTCGAAGGTGTGGAGGCCAACACTGCTCCACAAGAACCAGTGCTAGTTGACACGTCAGTGGTAGAAGCCATGAATATGGGCAGTCCTACAGAATATGTGGTGGAAGAGACTTGTGCTGAGAATGATTCAAAAGAATATGAGGCAGCTCAAGGTCCAACAATAAATCATCAAGTGCAGGAACAGAGTATTGAGGGCAACATCCTACCGGATGACATAGGAACTCAGAAAAAGGACCCACTGATTGAAGCTAAATTTCAAGAAGAAAAGACATTTACAACACAAGACGATATACAAAAGGTGGGGGTAGATGATGTGAGTGTCGAAATTCTGGTTGCGAGAGTCCCAAAACGATTTAGAGGGGTCAAGACAAATGTTGTTGTAATTGATAAGCATATGATAGAAACAAAAACCGTGAATATGGAGCCTTTAGATGTAATAATTCTGGAACTGCAAGATGAAATTCTCATTGATGGACAGGCTGAGGAAGAAAGAATTAAGGAAGAATAGGTTGACATAGATGTTGAGGATACACTAGGCCCCACATCAGCTACAGAACTGGTGGGAGGAATCCCCATTAAACAGGAATTCATTGACGAAAACACGCAATGAAAGTCCTCCTTCAATGAGAGATACCATTCCCAATTCAATGAAAACATGTAGTTGAATATTGACAATATTCAGTTGAGGAAGAGGATTTGCCAATTAAAGAGTAAAGCATGAAGATATAGGAGAAAGATTGAAGTCTTCAAACATGGACTTCAAATCAAGCAGAAGAACCTGTAGTAGCCCAAGCCGAACACCCTTGTACCATTTCTGCTGCGACACAGAATGAGCCAATATAATGTTTATTTGAAAGCATGGAGTTCTTCTTAACTATTGAAACTCAAAATGGCAAGAAATTGCCATGAGCTTACAACAAGGATCTATTTCAGTAGAAGATCACAAAAAGGGAATCCAGACAGTTAGAGAGAGGAGGAAGCATAAGAAACAACAAAGAATAATTGTGCAGTTGGAAGAAGAAGTGCGCACCTTGAAACCAAATAAGGAAGAAATGTTTAATCTTGCACAATAGATACTTGTTTTTTTCCCTACAGCTCATAGCTACGTGCTCTTCTTGCATGAACAATATTTTTTATTTTGTTTGAATAGTATATTCCATTAAATTAGTCATCAAATTGAAGACTCAATGCAGTTTATTCGGATCATGAGAGTGCATGACATTCTAGACCATCATCTTCTTTGTAAACTTTATATGCATGACTATTACTTGAAGGATGATCAAACTTTTAATCTTGTTCCTTATGTGGGAAACATCCAACTCAGAGCATTCACCTCTTACACTATCAATCAAGTCAGGTGGAAAAAGGCTTTTGAGGCCAACCAAGCCACTCGGTTGTTATTTGTTCGGAGAGGACACTGCCAATCTGATAGTATCCTTAATAAGCATAAGACTTTTCTAAATATTGAAGGGAAGAAGGAAAAAATTCTTGAAACGTATAAATGGTGCATACAACTATGCAATACTCAAATAGTTACTTGTCAGGAAAAGGCTAAGGATGTATGTCAAAGGAGGTGGATGTTATCTTCCTTTGCGGTAAGATTCAGATAGCTTTTCAAAACCCACAATTATTCCAGGGCATTAGAAAGGATTCCGCGCTATATGGCTTGTCTACAAACCTCTGACATTCATTGGATAGGTCTCCGGTTTCAATTTCCACTTATTTGGTTGCCTGCTAACACATACACCCCAGCCTATAAGGTGAACAGTGACTAGTGGAAGGATTTTTTAACAACCCGAGGGTACAAACTAGCTGGTAATGAGATGGGCAAGAAGTACGACCTTGCCCAGCTACATGTCAAACACAGTCAGGTGAACGCAGACTTACGACGGCGACAGACAACATGAGGACATGCAGAAAAATCAATTGGGGGGAGATGTTGGGGGCCAAAATTGCTTTGTTTTATTGATCTTTTTACCTCGTTTTCTTGCTAATTATACTTCCATACCATCTATTTTGTGCCTAAAATCCCTACACGTACAACCCTTGTCATGTTTCACAAGTTATTTATTCATTTATGTTTAAGTCTGAGGAATCATCATCAATGGATGCTAATCTCAGAAATTACGCAGGTCTGGAGCCACAGGGTCAAGATTCATTACCAAAGTTGGCAATACTATTGTTAACCCGCAGTTGTTATAGTGCAACTTCCACAGATCTCCTTTCATCTATATTTTGATTCAATTTTTATCTTACATCCATCATGTAATTTTAGGTGAACAACCACCGTGGTTTTAGGGCTTTCAAGGATGTAATTGTATAAAAGGGGATTTTTGGCTAGGAGTTGGGGTTAGCTAGAGATCTCTAAGTTCTATAATAGTTACTTGTGATATTAATGCAAATTCCATATTTTGATCTCCTTCGTGAATCTGTGAGTTAAGAACAACCCTAACCAGGGAGTTGGTCCCACTCTCTTGATGAGGTGCTCTGCCTGTGTGTTTATGTGTGTACTGTTTTTAGTTATGCATTTTATTTCCTTTTTGCTGTGAGAGTTAGTGTGCTACTGTGAAAATTATTTTTGTTACAACTGATGCTATGAATCTTTATGCTGCTACAATTTATTTATTATTTCAGATTACATGTTTAATTAAGTAATTAAACTCCTGATCAATTGTTGGATTATGAATTTTCCCATGAATATATAGTGCATGATACCCTCGCAATAATAAACGACCCCAAATTGACATATTAATGTAGTAAAGGGTTGAATCACAGCATTCATACTCGAACACGAACACCAAGAACATCCAATGTGTTGAATTTTGTAGAATTTTTCTACAAATCAGCTAGCTCTGATACCATATAGAACTTTTTCTACAAATCAGCTAGCTCTGATACCATGTAGAAATTTCCCACCTGTAGATCAACCTGGTAATGCAATGTACTAAAGCAAAACACTTGATCTACTTCTACAAACAATTTAGCGGAAGCTTAATCAACCATGAGCAACATCAATAAGAACACATATAACTGATAAGAAGAAATCAATCACACATAACATATAAGAATTTACCCGGGGAAAGCACCTGCCTAAAACCCCATCTTTGTACTATCATACAAGTGGAAATATAGTCTGGATTACACAAAGCCTTAGCTCGGAAGCTATCTAGCTCTCAGTACAATCCCTCTGCTGCTCATAGACAGTCAAAGGCTTCTCACAAACCTTCTCCTCTGCCCTCCAAGCCTCCTATTTCCTTATGCAGTTTCCTTGGGGTCTAGTGCTGCCACCTATGTGAATTGGCCTCTTCATACACTCACTAACCTCTAATCTAACTGCACAAACGTGAAGGAGATAAATCCTCATCATGGATGAGCTTCCTTTATAGGAAAAATATTCATCCAACTGATACTACACTATCCCTTCTCTTATCTCAACTGGGTCTTTGTCTGAACTGACATGCATGAGTTATTTAAGCTATAATATTTAGTTATCTGAAAATACTAGTTGTTACATGCATGCAAGCATTAAAAAACTAAATCTCATTAATTTAACAACTTGTTAAATTAATCTAACTAGACTTGACTTAATTAACTAAGCCAACTAATTACAACTCATCCTTATCTCTTTAACTGAGGGATAAATTCACCAATTAATAGATAAAATATTGCATGTCCTCACATAGACTTCAAGTTTGTTTTTCCTTAACTAATTAACTCATGGAGATTAATTAATTAATATTTTAAATTGCTGTTACGATCAAATTCGTTTTTACTTCCTATAGATTAACCAGGGACTGCTATAAATAGGAAGGGACCCAGAAATGATATTTTTAGAACTTTCTATTTTTAGCAATTTCACCTCTCACCTAAGGTGGCCAATGACCTCACTGGCCAAATTGTTATTTTTAGACATGCTATTTTTAGCAGGTCTATTTTTAGCACATTCTAAATTTAACATTTCTTGTTGCACATTTTTCAACACTCCCTCTCAACAAGAAAGGCTTTCTCTCGAACCCGATCCTGTAACTCTAGAATGTTTTGCATGCAACACATCTACCTAGTCCACTTGCTCCAACAACACTTGGAACAAAAACACTCCCAACTGACCACTCTGTTGGGCTAGGAACATACTCTGATGCTGAAGCTCTACCTGCTACTGACAAGTGCTCCCTCTCTAACATCTGCGCTACTGCAACATCTCCATGCATCTCACACCATTGCACACCTCTCCGTGCCACTTAGCACTGTGCAAAACACTTGTGCCTCTCGCATTGCTGCAGCCTGCTAGCTATGCGCTGTCCTGGGATTCCCTGCACTGTCACTCTCTCTGCTGCTCCATCCACATCTGTCTCTACCCAATCATTCAGTTCCTGCTACTCCACATCGGGGCTCTTGTAGCAAGGTCTCATCTAAGAGGTTGGGCACCTCAAGGATGTTGCCCCTCCTCCTTGGGACAATCACTCTATATCACCCCACCTCCTACTTGGAGGTATGGCTGCATGTGATCTCTCAGGCCACCTGGATTGAAGTTTACCCCTACTGAAGGTCTGTGCATGAATAGATGTCTCTACTCGATCTCCACTCAGCTTCCCCTATTGTGGCTGCTCCACAACCTCCTGAAGCTGCTACACCATTCGTGGCTCCTCCACAATCGTCTGAGACTTCTTTTGGCGTTGCATGTTGAGAGGTAATTTACTCTCCCTCTCAACCACCAAGTATCTAACCTTTGCCTTGCTCCTCAAGGCTTTGCATGCATCTTGTACCTCAAGTGCATATAGGTTCTTGGCTAGCACACTAATCTATTTCCACTTTCCCGCCGTCACGAAATTTTCTAGAAAAAAAACTGATTTTAAATCAGCGATATCTCCCTCATCCAAACTCTGATTCAGCTGATTTTTTTAATTTTTTTTTGGGTATTTTTCCGCAAATAATCCAAATCTGCTATTTATTTCTGAAAAATATTGTACAGAAATTTTCAAATCTGCTCTACAAACTCTCGGCCCAAAACTCAAAACTTTGAAATCTCCCCTCAGTGTATTGTTCTCTCCTTGATCACCTATGCTCCATACCATGTAGAATTTTGTAGAATTTTTCTACAAATCAACTAGCTCTGATACCATGTAGAACTTTTCCTACAAATCAACTAGCTCTGATACCATGTAGAAATTTCCCACCTGTAGATCAACCTAGTAATGCAATGTACTAAAGAAAAACACTTGATTTACTTCTACAAACAATTTAGCGGAAGCTTAATCAACCATGAGCAACATCAATAAGAACACATATAACTGATAAGAAGGAATCAATCACACATAACACAGAAGAATTTACCCAGGGAAAGCACCTGCCTAAAACCCCATCTCTGTATTATCATACAAGTGGAAATATAGTCCGGATTACACAAAGCCTTAGCTTGGAAGCTATCCAACTCTCAGTACAATCCCTCTGCTACTCATAGACAGTCAAAGGCTTCTCACAAACCTTCTCCTCTACCCTCCAAGCCTCCTATTTCCTTGTGTAGTTTCATTGGGGTCTAGTGTTGCCACCTGTGTGAATTGGCCTTTTCACACACTCACTAACCTCTGATCTAATTGCACAAACCTGAAGGAGATAAATCCTCATCATGGATGAGCTTCCTTTATAGGAAAAGTATTCATCCAACTGATAGTACATTGTCCCTTCTCTTATCTCAACTGGGTCTTTGTCTGAACTGACATGCATGAGTTATTTAAGCTATAATATTCAGTTATCTGAAAATACTAGTTGTTACATGCATGCAAGCATTAACAAACTGAATCTCATTAATTTAACAACTTGTTAAATTAATCTAACTAGACTTGACTCAGTTAACTGAGACAACTAATTACAACTCATCCTTATCTCTTTAAGTGATGGATAAATTCACCAATTAATAGATAAACTATTGCATGTCCTCACATAGACTTCGAGTTTGTTTTTCCTTAACTAATTAACTCATGGAGATTAATTAATTAATATTTTAGACTGTTGTTAAGACCAAATTCGTTTTTACTTCCTATAGATTGACCAGGGACTACTATAAATAGGAAGGGACCTAGAAATGCTATTTTTAGAACTTTCTATTTTTAGCAGTTTCACCTCTCACCCAAGGTGGCCAATGACCTCACTGGCCAAACTACTATTTTTAGACATGCTATTTTTAGCAGGTTTATTTTTAGCACATTCTAAATTTAACATTTCTTGTTGCACATTTTTCAACACAATGC
This sequence comes from Pinus tabuliformis, assembly GCA_031772625.1. NCBI lineage: Eukaryota > Viridiplantae > Streptophyta > Pinopsida > Pinales > Pinaceae > Pinus > Pinus tabuliformis. Next base: position 691,990,609 of record CM062812.1, on the reverse strand, counting down.
CCCTATGGGACCTCGTCCACCGCAATCCTCCGGAGTTGTAAAAATTTCATCTGCTCTTCCTTTTCCAAGCCATACACAATTCTAGTAATTTCCAAATCCTCAAGTTGACCACCTTGACAGTTCAACCTTCCACATTAATAACGCTCCTTGAGGACGAGGAGGGGGAGTTCCTAGGGGAGGAAGGACAAGTGGGAGAGGCCCAATTAGGTGTTCTAAATATGATCAGGAAGGACATGTCATGAGAGAATTCCATATGCCATGAAGATCTTGTTGTTCATACTTTCAAGTGAACACCCATGCAACTAAAGCTTGTCCTAAACTTATTGCTTGATGGGAGGAGAAAAACCAAGCTAAGGGAGCTAATTTGGTATGTCTAGAACCTCGAGATCCTATTCCTATAGTGCATCACAATATCAATGTTGTTACAAGAGGAGGAAATAAGACTGGATATGTGTTGGAAATCCTGATCAACCAGTCTTCATAAGACCTGCATCTCAAAAGAAGTCTTACGATCTAAGTCAGCACAAGGAATATTATAGGGACGTAGCTGAAACTTTGTGTCAATTGATTTCTTCGCAAGGATCTCATAGTGAATAAGTAAAGGTTTGTGATGAGAAACATTATGCAGAACCCTTCCAACAAATAATGGATTGGTTTAAGATAGTTCTACAAATTATGAATGACGAGCAACTCATTGGTTAGTTGTGAAAATGGTTAAGGCTATTGTTAAGGATGATGTGTTTTCTGAAGAACCAATTTCTATGAATTTACCTGATTTGCATTCCCAGCGAGTACGGAGGAACAAGAAGTGAACTGGAAGGGAAATATGGATAGATGTTGAGATTGCAAGTCTTCAAATTAAGGAGTCCATGTTGGACTTGGGCTTGGATGTCAATATTTTTCTGAGAAAAACATGGGAAGCTCTCGAAAACCCAAGTTGGTATGTCTAGAACCTCGATATCCTATTCCTACAGTGCATCCCAATATCAATGTTGTTACAAGAGGAGGAAAGAAGACTGGATATGTGTTGGAAATCCTGATCAGCCAGTCTTCATAAGACCTGCATCTCAAAAGAAGTCTTATGATCTAAGTCAGCACAAGGAATATTATAGGGACGTAGCTGAAATTTTGTGTCAATTGATTTCTTCGCAAGGATCTCATAGTGAACAAGTAAAGGTTTGTGATGAGAAACATTATGCAAAACCCTTCCAACAAATAATGGATTGGTTAAGCTAGTTCTACAAATTATGAATGACGAGCAACTGATTGGTTAGTTGTGAAAATGGTTAAGGCTGTTGTTAAGGATGATGTGTTTTCTGAAGAACCAATTTCTATGAATTTACCTTATTTGCATTCCCAGCGAGTACGGAGGAACAAGAAGTGAACTGGAAGGGAAATATGGATAGATTTTGAGATTGCAAGTTTTCAAATTATGGAGTCCATGTTGGACTTGGGCTCGGATGTCAATATTTTTCCGAGAAAAACCTGGGAAGCTCTCAGAAAACCCAAGTTGGTATTTTCCCCTATTCAGTTGCAATGGAAAAACAATATTTTATTCTTCCTATTGGTAGACTAGAGGATGCTGAATTTGATATTGTCGATGTCAAAATATATGCAGATTTTGAAGTTATTGACATTATTGGGATACAGATCTGTATCCATCTTTATTGGGAATTGACTAGGCTTTTGAAAATTATGTAGTCATTGATTTGAAGTGGGAAACCATACCTTTCAAGTAGATGAAATGTGATTCATACAACCTCTTGGTCCTTATCAAGGACCAAGATTTACTGAACCAGTGGACAATGTTGAGCCACCTAATTTACTAGACCAATTATATCAACTAACTGTTGGGAGACAAGAAGATTATATTAACCCCACAATAGTTGGATCTATCAATTGGAGAAGTATTCAAATTACTGAAGTTGGATCCAATTTTTCGATGGAAGATTTGCAAAAAGGGGCTCATGAATTTCATTCCTGACATTGTGCCACTATTCGATGTGTCCGCTGGATTGAAACTGAGGTACGTGGGTATCCCATCTTCAATGGTACTAACTCTATAGTAAATTTTATTAAAGAAATTGACTCTTGCATAGAATAAATTAAAAAGGTTCCTCTAATGAGTGTTTCTTTACAAGCGACCCCTGCAATATGGTGGGCAACCCATCGAGATCAAATTCAAGATTGGAGCACAATTAAGGTTGTCCTGCTTTATCGATTTCTTCTTCCCAATTATATTTTAGGTAAATTCTCCACTTATGATGGTCATACTTTCCCACAAGAGCATGTTAAGTATTGTTGTCCTGTATAGAAGGATGATGGCCTAGTATTTGAAATGTGGTCGCATCTATTTATCCATTCCTTGGGAAATATTTTGCAAGCTTGGTATTTGCAGGAGGAGTTGAAATGAAAAACAAGAGATTGGGATGTGTGTTTTTGTGCAGTTCTGTAGAGACTTTTCCTTTTTTGATGTTGATGAAAGGATAATGAAATCTCTCTGAGCTATCAATGGAGTATTATTTTTAGGTGGGAACACTTTGGAGAAATGCAGCATGTACAGAGACTTTTCACAGGAATATGAATCAGGGTTCCATGAAGTTGTTGTTTGCAGTAAAGTTAATAAATATCTGGATGATGACCTAGAGGAGCTAAGAAAATTTTCCTTTAAAGAGTCTGAAGGGTAACAGAAAATAAAAGAGGATCTTATACATGATGCTCCAGATCTACAGTCTCTTAAGTTTAAGAAGATGAATATCAGGACAAAAGAGAAACCGAAGCTTGCTTCTATTGGGGACTATTAGGATGATCAAACCACTCGGGAAATTTTTTATCTTCTCAAAGTTATTTCCTTGTTCCATCTCAGCATTAAAGGGAATTAAAGGAGATTTGGGAGAATTGAAAATAGCACTGAAGCTAGATGCGAAGCCATTTAAACATAGGCCTTAAAGATTAAATTTGTGAGTCAAGGCGAAAGTGAAGATGGAAATAGAAAAAATGCTAGTTGTTGGTATTATATGCTCGGTTAATGGAGTTGAATGGATAAACCACATTGTCGTCAAGAATAAGAAGGATTTAGAAGAAATTTGAGTGTGTGTTGATTACCATAGCTTAATAATGTTTTGTGTACATGACCCATTTCCAACTCCCTTTAGTGATGAATTCTTGGATAATATTGGGGAAATGAAGCTTACTCTTTTACTGATGGTTTCTCGAGGTATCACCAAATCTGAATTATAGAAGAAGATAAGAAGAAGACTAAATTCACTACCGAATGTAGGGAAAATTTTAAGCATGGAAATCTAACTTAAAGTTTAAAGCTTTGGCGAGTTCCACTAGTCTATAATATGAAAACTATAAAATGTTTGTTGATATATTCGTAAAAATATTCAAAATTTTAATCTTTTTATATATAGTCTCTATATAATTTTTGCAATTTTCAAGTTAAAATAATTTTATATTGTAAAAATTGGGCGAATAATTTTTAGAAAAAAAGGGAAATTTGCGAATCTTTTTTTTGGAGAAACCATGGAAAATTAGCCCACCTGCGAATATTAGTCCCTAAAATTTTCTATGACCAAATGAAGGTCCTATTCTTATAACATTATGCCCTTTGGGTTGAAGAATTCCCCTTTTGTTTTCTTGCGCATTTTTGTTTTTACCTTCCATGAATATATACATAAGTTCATTGAAGCTTATATGGATGATTGGACCGTTTATAGCCTGCTAAAGAATCACCCTAGCTTGCTGAGATTTATGTTTGATAGACGTAGATAAATTCAAATATCTTTGAACTTGAAGAAATATATTTTTGTTGTGCCTTTTCGAACATTATTGGGGCATGTAATTTGCAAAGAAGGAGTATGTGTGGACCGTACCAAGGTTGCAGTAATAGTAAATATGATGCCACTCACTATTGTCTAGCAGTTGTATTCCACTTCGGGAAACATTGGTTATTATCACATATTTATAAGAAATTGTGCTTTAATCACAACACCGCTTGAGAAGCTTCTTAAGAAAATTGAAAAATTTGTGTGGTCTACTGAATGTGATGTTTCATTTGATACTTTGATGAAGAAACTTGCAAGTGCACCCATCCTGTTCTACCCTAACTGGAATAGATAATTCCATGTCCATACTGATGCATATAGAATTTCTTTTGGAGATATATTAACGCAACCAAGTGTAGGAAACTTGGATCAAGACGATGTCTTAGATGCTCAAGTTAAATTAGTTGGAAGACACATCGCAGAAAACTAAACACGTTCTTTGTGACCTCCGCCCGAAGGTATATAAACATTTCATCTTCTTCAGCACAATGTTCACTATAGTTGATCAAGAGATCTAGGATCTTTACTAGTTGCAGCCCAGTGATCTCAGTGCGCAGACGATTGAAGAACTTTCATGTAAGGTGTCTACACTTTAAGACTCGTACAACTCATATTCTTTTGCATTCACCAGATTTAAGGAGACGGCTCTTCAAAGTATTGCAGAGTTTGGTCCTCCATTTGAAGGTACCATAGCGGATTAGAGAGAAATCCAACCACCCCAGAGTTCAAATGCATTAGCAGCAACAAAACATTGAATCGATGGAGAATCAATTGATTGTGGTTAGGGCATGTTGGGTCCTTCATTTTTGAAGGAATAGAAGTTGTGGATGACATTTTGGATAAAGTCACTAGAAGCAGAGCATTAGAAAATCAAAGTGGCAGCAGAATATTTGTTATGGGACTTGTGCAGCAGAAAGTAAGGTTGTGCACCGTAGAAGCTCAAACCATTTTTGGTAGATTTAACAGGAAACCAGAGTAATGGCTCTAGGTTTTGGAAAACCGTGGATCAAGGAAGCAAAGGATCGAAGACATGATCAAGTGAATGCGGGTTATAAAAGAAGATGAAAAGTAGCAAAAAAAAAATTATAAGGAATTGCTAAGTTTTCGAAAGAATCCTAGATGTTCTATTAGAGATCTGAGTTGTGAGAAAGAAAGATTGCTTGTAGGCATATTTGATTATGTAATGATCTATGTTTGATACTTGTTTTGAGCTTTAATATCTATGCACAAGTCCATAATATGTTGTAAGATGTATTGAGGGAATGTTGTTGTGATTGGGATTTGAACTTTAATAATAAAAGGAGAATGGGAGTTTTATCATATGTTTATGCATTTCGCACCCCCTTTTAAAAATATTTGCATGTTGTTATTCTCTTTTAAATGTATAATTTATCTTGTTATGAATGAATGTATGGATGGTTGCGCAGACTACATAATATCTAATTATAGATCCCCTTCCACCTATCTATGGTTATGGCTAGCCTCGGGTGGGACGCTCCTTTGATTCAAGGGAATGAAAATTTTGGTGAAGTGCTATACTACACGGAAATTTTTGTTGGCACCCTAGGACGAACCCTAATTCATTATTCATTTAAAATTTTCCAACCACATCTCCTAGCTGATCGAAGTCAAAAATATATGTAAAAAGACTATAATTTATTAATAGAATATTCAGAGCAGTGCAACAACAGTAAGTGTAGTTTTTTTCTGAGTGAAGGGTTTTCCACCAAATATATTGTGTCTCTTGTGTGATGGTTTTTGTGGTTTTATTTGATGGCATTGCTTCTCTCATGGTCGTGTGATTTAACTATTTACATTCTTATATTCATGTGATGATATAATGTGTTTTTGGTTATATGCATGATTCAGTATATGAATTTTTAATTGGTAAAATTGTTAAGAAGATCACACTACTAATTCACCCCACCCCCCTCCCCGCCACAATAGTGCTCAAGGTTTCCAAAAATACTCCTAGGTACAATTTGGTGCAGGAGGAAAGAAGGTGGAATACCAAAGACGAGACTTCATCCAAGGGCGAAATGAAGAAAATTGTGCCTTGGTTGGAAAGGAAAAGAAGGGAAAAGGGAGGAACTCCCAATCCAAACAAGAATCTAATCAAGGGTGCAATAATAAAGACTTGTCTAGAATCAAGTTCTTTCATTGTCATGAATTTAGGCACTATTCCACGAAGTGTCCACACAAGAAGACAATCTAGAAGACCTCAGGAGGAGCACTAGTTGAATCTTTGGCTTCACAATTGGAGCTTGAATTCACCATTTTTGCATGCATGTCTACCACAGTTATGGGGAGTGTGTAGTACTCCGGTAGTGGTGCCTTGTTCCACATGACGGGGAATAGATATTTTTCAATGATTTGGAAGATAAATATCTCCAAGTGCACATCGATATGGGAGATGACGAAAGGTACAATGTGACTAGGATTGGTATAGTCACCTTTCAGAGGGACTCACGCTCCCATATCAAATGCAAGGATATGATGCTATTTTTTATTCTAAACAAAATATCATCTTCGTTGAATTTTTGGAAGACTGTGGTTATAATGTGATCTTCAGCAAAGGCAAAGCATTCTTGGTACACATATCCACTAGACAAGTGAAGTAGATCGGGTTCGTGTGAAGAACATGTACAAGCTATATGTGGAGGATTGTGCAGCATTGAGCACAAAGATGGAGAAGGTGCAACGTCGATATGTCAGTGAACTTTGGCATAGAGTACGTGGCCATTTGCATCATGGCGATTTGAATATTATGCATCAGGTAACCACATCCCTCCCTAGAGGAACACTAGAGCAACAAGTTAAATACAAAGGGTGTACCTTGGGGAAGTACAAAAAGGCCACTTTCCATGATCAGGATAACAAAGCACATGTGTCCTAGAAAGGATCCACTCAGATGTATTTGCACCTTTCTTGATAGCCTCCACTACCAGGAAAAAATATTTTGTCATTTTTATTGATGAATTCACATAAAAGTGATGGATCTTCTTCATGCAGAATAAGGATGATACATTCTCCAAGTTTGTAGAATTCAAGGGATTGGTTGAGAAAGAAATAGGAAAGAAGGTGAAGGATCCCAGGAGCGATAATGAAGGTGAGTAAGTGACGTATGAATTTAAAAATTTATATGTAAAAGAAGGCATTTGACGAGAGTTTATAGTACCCCAAAACCCATAGAAGAATGGTGTTGCTGAGAGGAATAATAGTAGCATTGTGGGAGAAGTGATGGAGATGTCGCATGATCAAGGCCTACCTATGCATTTGTGGGTCGAGGCATGCAACAAAATAGTCTATTTGTAGAATCAGAATCCTCATCTGATTCTGCACTTGATTACATTGGAGGAGGCTTTCTCGTGGAGAAATTCAGATGTGTCACACTTCAGGATTTTTGGAGCCTTTGTTTACTGCTATGTATCCAAATAATCAAGGAAGAAGCTAGAGCTGACAAAAAATTGGGGGTATTGCTGGGTTACATAGAAACTCCCCACAACTATCGGGTGTACATCTCATCCCTCAGAATGATAGTTGTGTGAAGGTATGTAAAATTTGATGAAGACAAAGCCATGCGGGGCTCTCTTGAGAGGGAGCTTTAGATCCCCACCAATAGAGGAGATTTTATCTCCAAGGAGGAACCTCAGGAAGTTGTGGAGTAACCATAAATTGAGGAGAAGAGAGTGGAGACAACCACTCAAGAAGAACAATCCATAAAAGGTAGGAAAAGGACGAGGGAAGCTAAAAGACTTATGCAGGATGTGAGGGAGAATATGGGTGTTAGTTCAAATTAGCGTGGGAATAGAAAGTCACAAGATCAATACATTGTCTACATGGCTCTAATGGTTGACCTTCTATAGACTGAGCCATCCTCTTTAGAGGAAGCAGTAGAGAAACATGTATGGGTTGATGCAATGGTGGAGGAGTATGAATCCATTGTAAACAACAGTGTTTGGGAAGTGGTCCCAAGACTAGTAGAGAAATCAGTTGTGGGTTTGAGATGGATCTTTAAGGTAAATCATGCAACAAATTGAAGCATAGAAAAGTAAAAGGCTAGATTTTTGGCCAAAGGGTACTCTCAAGTTGAGGGGATTAACTATGAGGATACCTTTTCTACTTGTTGTAGCGACTACAACCACCCTCCAAAATTTTTCCTTAGCTTCATTTTGGAGCCTCCCTACCAACCTTTCACAGCAGCATATCTTGTCTCAAGTACATAAGCTTTCGTGATTTTCTTGTAGAATGACAACCTGTCCATCAAAGCTTTTTGCATCCCCCTCAGAGGTTGTTCCACCAGACTTGGTCCAGCTATAGGCTGAGCAACTCCCTCAAGAAATTGCACATTTCTGGAGGGAAACCAGACTTTCCTCCAAAAATTTCACAATTCTGGCTGGAAGCTTGCTGGTCTCCAAAATTGCGCAATTCTCCCTGTCACTGTTCACTGAGGAAATTGTGAAATTCCTCCCAACAGGACTTCTCAACCCAGAAATTGCACAATTCTAGACAACAGTCAGTTGTTCTGCCTAGAAATTGTGCAATTCCTTTAGGAAGCCAGCCATCTCCCTCCCAGAAATGCACATTTTTTCCTACTAGCTGAGCAAAGTGTTGCATGTGTAGTTAAGTTTACCAGTTCCCTCCGGGACTGAGAAAAACTAATTTGAATGCATGGGCTTCTCCTCCCAAGGTAGAATTCAAAGGCATCCCTTGATTCCGGATCTATTTTTATTATTTAGAGGTTACATGCAAGGATCATCTCAGAAACCTCCTGCCAAGTGTCACTTTTCCTAGATTTATGGCATGTGCGTCACAACCTCAATCTTATCAAAACTCATCAACTCGATGTTGCAGAGGTCATTCCTCACATCGACCTTGAAGCTCTAGCATCCCACATTGCATCTAGCAGTCGTTGGCACATTCAACTCAGTTGTATTGGGGTAAGCCAGCTGCTCATGACTTACGCTGCATTTTTGGCGACTTTTGTATTTCACTTCATATGAATGTTGTCTACTTGATTTTAGTGAGCACTTGTTGTCACTTGCATGCATACTAGCTTGTACTAGCACCATTTAGTTTTCGTTTCATCTCACTATTGTCACATGCATAACACTATTTTGCATGGAGGGTAATCGTTGCGGTGACTCACTTCTACACGTGCATGCTTTCCCATTTTCTGAATCCTAAACTTGTTGTTTGCATGAATGATCATTCACTCTTGTCTACACTCATCTCACCATGCATTCATACTTCTCATGTTTTCAGTCACCCGTCAGTTGGACTGGGCTACCTTGGCACGAACCGTTCCTTGCCCGACTAGCACTGCGCACATTTCCGGAAGCGAAGACCTTGCCTTCCCTCCAGAAATTACGCAAGTCTAGCCAGGCACTGACCTCTAGGCTTGCATTGCACAATTCTTGGAGGTAGTGTCCTGTTGGCCCTAGAAACTGCACAATGCAGTTTGCTAGTTGCATGTCACTTCTGATTGAAATTGCGCATTACATAGTTTTAGTCTTCAGTAGGCTAGGCTGGACTATGCATTACGCATTTCCAACATTTAGCCAACCTCCTGATAGCTCAGACTATGGCTTGCGCGGTTTTGGCAGTCAATCTCTCGACCTCCCAACAGAAATTTCGTGACCTTCATGATCAGTCGCACAAGTATGTTGCAAGTTAGTTCTCAAGTTCGTTTTGCCTTTCGACTAACAGACTACTTTCCATGAGTGTTTCCATGTCTCCAGGTATCGTAGGTGTTCATCTACCTCTCAGCAGTACAAGTAGAATGGTTTCTATGAGAGTAGATTTGAATACACCATTGAGGGCACACTTGGGGATGCAATCGATCAATTGTCTATGAACTTGCCTACCCATGAAGACATCAAGTTGTTTGTAGACAAGGACATCGAGATATGATAAAACAACATCACAGCAAGCAACACCATGAAAAACAGCTAAAGGCAACATACCGGATGCAACGAATGCAAGAGGAAGGTTGTTGACAACACAAAGGCAGAACAAAGTTGCAAGCTCAAGAAGATCCACTTGTGATGAAAGAAACTTTGGAGACTCAGGTTATGAGGTGACGATGTGACATGAAGATCACGTGAAGGCAAAGAATGGAACAGAGAAGTAGTTGCATGTACTGAAGCAGCAAATCAAGGAAGAACAGGAGTTTAATAGATGAGAGAATGAGTTACAGCAGGAACAGGTAGGGCAGGGGGCACAACATACACTCACGGATGACACTGTGCCCATACAAGTTATAGATCCATCCCAATAGTTGGCACAGAGAAAACATGGTGAGAAAGGTTGTTGATGACATCCAAGGGAATTCAGCAGTATCCATGTCATTGTGTGCACTCATGTGATCCTACCCATTCATCACATTCACCGAGGCAACGACAAGAATCAAGTCCAACTAGAGTTGAACATGTAGTTGACAGTTGATGTGCATGACCACCAACACACACTAGAAGATCAGAACGGACAATATGCATCTGTTTGTTGTCGGTTTAGCAGCCAATCGCACCTAAGAATACCATGTGCATGCTAGTAGATAAGTTGGATGGAGGATCCATACCAATGCACCTAGATGCAATGGAGATAAGAGTTCGATTCAACAAGATGTCACCATGGAGCACATGCACACCATCATGGAAGACCAAGATTGGCATTAGATCACCACCTTCACCATCACAAGCATGTCAAAGAGTTGGTCTCACCACAATAGAATGAGTGTCAGTGATTTCTTGCATGGCTTGCTCAAGCCATTTTGTCTCACATGGGAACATGTGCATTGTAATGTAATGTCTTGTTAAGTGGAAGTTCAAGTGTCAATAGTTGGATGTAACAGTCATAGAGTAGATGAAGAGTCATGAGGGTAGATGAAATGTCACAAAGGAAAATGTCAAGGGTCACCCCACCCTTTTATATAAATAGAACCTCATAACTCATTGTAATGGCTTTTGGTCAGCCAAGATTCCAATAGGACTATCTTAGAGAGATATTGGACAATATTGTAATAAGCCTTGTCTTGTCCACTACGCAGAACTAGTACATCTCTTTGGAGGAAGACACGGTTGTGGCTGTAACATTCTGATGTCGAAACTAGTGGTTAGACATGGATGTGTTGTATGATTGGAACATACACTTATTAATATAACAGAGCCAACATGTTTCATGCATATGTTGTATTGTATTCTATGCTATCTAGTTTACTCTAAATTATATATGTATTTGTTTTCTTATGCATGCTTGTATGGACTTTTATGTGTATATATGTATGAATCTTTCTAAAACGTGTTGTTGGTTTAACCGTGACTTTGGATTGCTATCTAACTTGCCTTCCATGTTTTGATGCATATTTTCTCATGTGTTCCCTTCTTAACTTCGTGTTATCATAGGTTTCCAAGGGGCACACTCATCTCAACCCCCATTTGTTTGGACCTCTCATGCACCTTCCTTGGCTTGCTACAACTATCACACCCTTACTACCTGTTAGAAAATTACATATTACAGAGAAATGGAACACATAAAATATTGCAGAAATATAAACACAAAAAATGCATAAAACAAGAGAGACATAGATATACATGGTTCACCTAGTTTGGGCTATGTCCACAGAGAAACAGCCAGCCCTTCCTTTTATATTATCCAGCAAACTGAAGAGATACAACCTACAGTAGATCCATTTTAATTCCTTCTTCACTGTCAATCTCCTCTCTCTTCCTCACTCAGAATACAAATGTATATAGACGTAATACAATTCCCTCATATATAGTGAGGGGTGCCTTCTAGGGAAAAAAACCCTAAATAAAACATAACATCTACCGTCAGATCTCCACCTAATGAACATCCCATATTAACTACAAAATTACAACATTTTACAAGGCAATTTTATATGGACCCCTCTGCAGTGTATATTTTACGGCAGATTTGCCGCCCCATTACGAACTGGGGTCCAATGCAGCGATACCTTTGAATACAGAAGATAATCAGGCTCCACACTCAACACTACCAACTAAGACATCTTACTTTCCTCTATGTGAAATTGCGGTCAACGAATTACCATATGACCCACTGCTGGGACTCCTACACCAAATGGTTTAAGGTCTAATTTTGACGTCTTATCTGGGAGATCCCCTACATGTGGAGGGTCTAGCACCACCAACATTTTGGCGCTAGAAGGAGGGTCGGATGACAAGTCGAGTCCTCACATCTGTTTCAAATATCTACATATCTATCATGACTAACTACAGAGTTGCTCTTCGAGGGTGTATGTCTTATGGAAATGACTTCATAATCTCGGAAGAGCTCTCAATAACTTGTCACATAAAACATACGATGGTGGAGGCCACGTAGCCTTGGTTAGGCATGTGGTCGGCATTGTAGGCTCATGCAAAAGGCATGGAATCTTTGAAGAATACATGACCTCCACATTGTTCATCTACACACTTCGAGGGCACCCAATGCACTGGTGTGACACGTTGTCCGAAAAATATATTAACTCTCTTGCTCATCTAGTCGCAGAGATAGACCATTCTTTCAATCAATTTAACCATAAAGAACTCAATCAAGAAATTCTTAAATTACAAAAAGCACCCAATTAATCCATTGATTAGTTTTACACATGCTTTTGTAATCTTGCATACCGATTTCCCGAAGATGAAATTGATTAGGAATTTCTTTATGGGATATTTGAGTATTTTCTTCGCATATCCAAACCCCACTCAACACATTCGATGATGGAGCTACACACTCATAAGAAGGAATAGTTGCTATCACTAGTGACTGTCCACCATCACCTCATCAAATAGCTCCACCACCGCGGAGTGATATGGGAGATCATGCACACACATCTGTTGAATTGTCACATCCTCCCACCCCACCTGCTCTTGAGATCTGTGCAGATTTGGCTTACGAGCCTGTTGGTTGTCACGTGGATTCATTCCTCAACCTCCATTCCTGCGTTATGTTGATCCTCTAGATTGTATTGTCTTGTGTTCTTCCATTCTGGACTCCTCACCTGCTATAAACGAGGATCAAGTTGTTGATCAAGTTGGTTTTATGCATCCAACCTATGCCATTGTTCATGATGAGTATGTGCAGGAATCTAAAGAAGAACCCGCGGTGAAGGATGACTTCCTTCCAGCCATGCCTCATCCGCTTTATCCTGACATCCCTTGTGATTCTTCCATTGCCAATTTCCCCTGTGAAAACTCATTTCCGAATGTTTCTACTTCCGATCATTGATAGGATATGTCAGATGTTAGTCTATCATTACAGTGCAGAGAGGACACATATTCCTCCAAAAATCCATCCAACCTGTCATATGTCATTTCTGACAACACAGAGGATGAACATATTTTCTTCCCATTTACCCCTCTGTTCGATTCATCAAATCATGAGGATGTCGAAAAACATCCTGAATTTTTTGATCTTGGTTGTCATGGCCTCTCTACTTCTTCATCTGATCATGATGTTGATTCAATTGTTGTTAATCTATCTAAGACACTGGTATACGATGATCTATTTGTCAACGAAGTTGAAACGCTGCAGACTATCGAGGCACTTCAACTCGAGATGATGGTTATGTTAGGCCCTCACTGTCTTGAGGTTGGTTTTACTTCCAGTTAGGAAATTGTTTAAACACTCAAGGCTCCTCATCACTCTCTTCTTTGCAATAAATATCAACCAAACACCCATATTTCGCTTCCTCCACTCAAACTACATGATCCCATCGCTCATTAATTGGAGGAATCTTACACAGCAAGAACACATGCACAATGTAGGTGGTCTACCTTTCTCACATTTTGCTTGCATGTCACATTCAAGAGAATGCATACACTCGACATCTACACATAGTGTAGCACAACACCATGGCAGCTCCACAGAGTGCATGTTATGCACTTTCACCCATCTTTGTTCTGTGGTCACTTGTAAGCTTAGAGTGTGTCCGTTTTCATCGTTATATCTTTCATTCTTTTTGGTTTGCACAACTGCGATGTTCGCAAACCATGCCTTCACCAACATGGGTCAACCAATGTGCCAGTGGATGCATTGGAAGTATCACTTCACTTTAAATGACCCATGCACTGTTAGCTGAGGAGTAGGAGTAGTGTTTTTTTTTGGTTGTTTTCTTGCATGCATATTTGGTTCTTTATTTGTGTGTTTGTTTCCTTGCTTGTTTTTTTGCTTACTCGCTTTTCTTTTGCATTTTATTCTACTTCTTGCTTTCCTTTTTGGTTTGTTTTCTTGTTATTATCCATAGGTTAGTTTCGCATGGACCATGTGTGACTCTTGAAACAAGCTCAGTCAAGTAGAGTAAGGTGAGGGGGAAAACCTTAACAAGCATGTTAGAGGTATACATAAACTACTTCTCTAAAGGAAAAACCTCTTCTACTCTCAATAATTCGGGATCCCTCTTTCACCTCTGAAATGAATAATTGCTATCAGTTATGAAGATGAAAAATGAAAAAATTGAAAAAGTGAAAAAAGTTTGAAAAAAAAAATGAAAATGAATAAGGTGAAAGAAGAGGAAGTCTTCCTATGTAGAGAGGTGATGCAAGTAACTTCGTCAGGGTACTAACTAGGCTCTCTAGCAGCGAAATGATTCTTGTGTACCTCCATGACTCTGTCAGGGTATTGTCCAGGCCTGTTGGCAGCGGAGCAACATCAGAGATGAAACTAAGGCTTTGACGATTATACTTCTTGTGCACCAATATACCCCTCAACCCCAATCAAAACAACTGTGTTTACTTCACTTGGAATGTGTGTCAATCAACCAAGAGCTTGGCAGATGCTACATATTACAATCAAGCAAGTGTGGAAACCAAGACGAACTGAGAATTGAACATTACTTCCGAAGGTGTTAGACTTTATTTTCATGAACAAGGTCCATTCAGAGAGTTGGACTTCTACCAGTGAGTCACCAAGTGTTGTAGCAGCTACAACCACCCTCCAAAATTTTTCCTTAGCTTCATTTTGGAGCCTCCCTAACAACCTTTCACAACAGCATGTCTTTTCTTGTCAAGTACACAAGCTTCAGTGATTTTCTTGCAGAATGACAACCTATCTATCAAATCTTGTTGCATCCCCTTCACAGGTTGTTTCACCGCAATTGGTCCAGTTGCAAGCTAAGTAGCCCCCTCAAGAAATTGCGCAATTCTGGAGGGCAACCAGCCTTCCCTCTAGTAATTGCTCAATTTTTTTTGGCAGCCTGCCAGTCTCTAGAATTGTGCAATTCTCCCTATCACTGTTCAATGAAAAAATTGCGCAATTCCTCCCAACAGGGTTGCTCAACCTAGAAATTATGCAATTCTGGACAACAGCCATTTGCTTTGCCTAGAAATTGCGTAATCCCTCTGGGCAGCTAGCCCAGATCCCTCCCAAAAATGCACATTTTTTCCTCCTAGTTGAGCAGAATATTACATGTGCAGTTGAGTTGACTGGTTCCCTCCGGGACCAAGAAAAATTATTTTCATGCATGGGATTCTCCTCCTAAGGTAGCATGCAAAGGCATCCCTTGATTCAGGGGTCTATTTTTAGCAGTTGGAGGTTACATGCAAGGATCATCTCAGAAACCTCCCGCAAAGTTTCACTTTTCCTATATTTTTGGCATGCATGTCACAACCTCAATCTTATGAAAACTCATCAATTAGACATTGAAAAGCTCATTCCTCACATTGACCTTCCAGTTTTAGCATCCCACATTGCATCTAGGAGTCGTCGGAACATTCAGCTCAGTTGTCTTCGGGTAAGCCCACTGCTCATGACTTCCGCTGTGTTTCTGGCACTTTTTGTGTTTCACTTTGTATGAATGCTTTTTGCTCGATTTCAATGAGTGCTTGTTGTTGTTTGCATCATACTAGTTTGTGCTAGCACCATTTCAGTTTTCGTTTGCATCTCACTGTTGTCGCATGCATGACACTATTTTGCACGGAGGGTCTCCGTTGCAGCGACTCACTTCTCACACATGCATGCTTTCCTGTTTTCCAAATCATGCACTTGTTGTTTGCATGAATGATCATTCACTCTCGTTTTCACTCATCTCACCATGCATTCAGACTTCTCATGTTTTCAATCACCCATCGGCCAAACTAGGCTGCCTTTTCTCGGATCGTGCCTTACCTGGCTAGCACTGCGCATTTTTGGAAGCGAAGACTCTTCCTTCCCTCCAGAAATTGTGCAAGTCTAGCTAGGCACTAACCTATGGGCTTTCATTACACAATTATTGGAGGCAGTGTCCTGTTGGCCCCAGAAAATACACAATGTAGTTTGTTGGTTGCATGTCACTACTGACTGAAATTTCACTTTGTGTAGTTTTATTACTCAGCAGGCCACTGTACTTTGTGCAGTTCCAGAAGTCAGTTAGCCTCTTAATAGCTCGAATTGTGCCTTGCGTAGTTTTGGCAGTCAGTCTCCCAAACTCCCAGTGGAAATTGCATCGACCTTCATGATCAGTCACACAGGTATGTTGCAAGTCAGTTCTCAAGTTCATTTTGGTTTTCAACTGACAGATTTCTTACCATGAGTGTTGCCATGTCTCCAGGTATCATAGGTGTTCGTCTTGTTAACATTATGATACAAGTGTTGTCCTTGATGGAAACTCACTCACAGGTCAGCTCAGATCTGATAAAAGGCAACTCACAGTGTAACAGGTCAATTCAGAGGTAACAGGGAATTGGTATAGAAGAACGAGAAGTTGGAACAAAGGTCTATTGATCAGAATCAAGAAGTTGAAAGAAAATATAGAAAAAAAAAAAGAGTGTATACATATGTACACACTTTCATAAGAGGAAAAGCACGTATGGGTCGGAAAATCAAGAAAATTCAAGAGTAAAGAATACCAATGGTCAATACCATGGTATTAGCCCACAATTTTGAGTGGAGTAATGACTATTTGATCATGTCCAAGAATACCACAGGCTCTAAGTGTTGTTTTGGTCTGAGGTATTGAGGAAGGCCAAAACTATATCAGGATGAGAAGATCAAAGGCCCATGTGTGGAAGTGAAAGGATTTCTCAAGAATACTTCTATATGAAGTATATTTTATGTTGCAGGGGCTATGATTTTGATATGATCTGAAATATTTTGTGCACCTTGAATTCAATGTTGGATGAGGATCATGAGACTTGAAATGACTTGTCACTGAATGATCTGATATTGGTTGGGATAGACCTGATTGCTTAGACATGTTTTATTCTTTAATGTCATGATTTGGGTATGTCTGAAGCCTGGAACAAGAGCGAAGTTGTGAGTTAATATTTGTAGATCCATACATTGGTTCACCTTGGTAAAGGCACGTATACATGCAGGTTTGAATCTTCCAAGTAGCGTATGCAAAGAAAAGCCTATTCTTCAGAAATGAGTGGTCTATCTGATCAATGCTGCTATTTTATTGTTGTCAGTCAATGAAGTCTTCTTAGATCTGAATGTAAAACTGAATGCATAAGGAGTTTTGTGTCTGATTGATTGAGTGTTTAAGTGAGAAGGGTTATATCTACTACTAACTCTCTAAAGCTCTATAAATTGACAGTAGATTTTTATAATATCACTGGTTGGTATAGACTTGATTCAGAAGTTTTATGCTTCTGTAGTTTTGAAGGTATACACAAGTTTGGTTAAAGGAAGTAGTGCATACATGCAAGTTGGGTTTAGTAAAGTAGCATATACATTCTGATGTATGATTTTTGAGGTTGCAGCTGATTTTTGGGTTGAGCACAGTGTTTTGGTGACAATGATCTGATTGTTTAGATTAACTTAATGTTGGTTGATGCAATTTTAGTTTCAAAGTTCTGATGGGTCTAGTGTGAAAATTTGATGAAACAAGGCCTTCATATTGTATTGTTGTGTACCAAGAGCATCCAATTTGAAAATTAATGAAACGTGGTCCCTGGAAGAGGAGAGAACGTTGTAGCCTTTTGTAGGTCAGTGCCTACGTACTATTAAACACATCGGCTAGTACAAGAGCTAGGAGGTTGTAGCTCCCTTCCAGTAGAAGCTGTAAAACGAGAGAAGGTTGTAGCCTTCTACAGGTGGGTGCCTACGTACTGGAATGAGTCTGCACCAGTACAAGATTGTAAACATATTTTTTTTATATTAAAAGAAGACAGCGATAATAGCATCACGTGGTTTTTCTCCCACATTGGGTTTCCACCTTAAATCTTGTTGTTCATGTGTGTTTCTTATGTGTGATGGTTTGTTATGTTATTACTGCACATAGTTATTGTATAATAAGTTATTAATTCACTGGTTGAAGATCAACACATGATAAATTGACTAGATCATAAGTTCTCTAGGTATACATTGGTTTCTCTAATCACAGTAGCATGCACATGTAAGTTCACTTCATTAAAGTAGCATATATAAATCTGTTTGGGAAATGAAATATAATTGAATTGTAAATATTGATTCAACCCCCCCCCCCCCCCCTCTCAGCATTATTTCCAACAATTGTTATCAGAGAAGCTCCTTCAAAAGAAGCTTGATTGCTTGAAGGGAGATCTTTCAAGATGAACAGTCACGAAGGCATGGGATCTATCATATCACCAATATTCAATGGGAACAACTTGGTAAGAACCATATCCTATCTTCAGTCTCTTGGAGCCGATGTTTTGGAAATTGTGAAAGGAGGATATCAATTTCCAGTATCAAAACCTACAAATACAGAAAGTAATAAGTTATACGAAACCAATACCAAAGCAGTCAATACTTTATTGGGAGGCCTGTCAGAATCAGAATTCGTCAAAGTCATGCAGCTCAAGACAACCAAAGAGATATGGGACAAAATCATTCAAAGCTATGAAGGAGGCTCCCAGGTAAAATGTGTTAAGCTCGAAACACTCATAATTCAGTATGAAACTCTTAAGATGCATAGTAATGAAATTATTTCTAGTTACTTTTTACATGTAGATGAGGTTATTAATTGTATGAAGAATTTGGGTGAAGAGATAAAGGGGGCTAGTTTAGTAGAGAAATTTTTGAGATCTGTGTCCTCTAAATTTGATCCCAAAGTGTTTTCCATAGAAGAAAAACAAGATCTTCAATCTATTATTGTTGTTCAACTTCATGGAATTCTAACTGCCTTTGAAATGAGGAAAGGAGGTCCATCAGATATGAGAGAAGCTACTTTCAACGCTTCAGCAAAGGGAAAAGAAAAGGAAGAGCGTAATGAATCATGATATATTTCAGAAGAAGAAGATGAGGTAAACTTTGTCAAAATTCAGAGGTAAGCTATCATTCAAATGCCTTGCTTGTGGTAGGGTTGGCCATTATGTTGCAAAATATCCTCATAAAGATAATCATGAAAAAGGACAAGAATCTGCAAAATGTAATAGAAAATAGGTTGTTAATAGAAGAAGTTAATATACTCATGAAGACAATGATGGATTATCTAATAGTGATGAAGAAGAAACTGAACAAGATTATAAACTACTCATGGCTTATGACAATGATGATTTTTTGGATGCCTTAGAAGAGGAAGACTTTCTTGAAGATATCACAAAACTCAAAATCTGTTTGGAAGAAAAGAATATGATCATAGACACGTTGACACATCAACTCACTGAAAGAGAAAAGAACAATGCAAAACTAGAATGTGAAGTTGTGGGTCTAAGAAAAGAACTAGAGAAGAAAAATCCTTAATGTTAGATTTTCTAAAGCATCAAAAACTTTAAATGAAATCATCAAGGTTCAGCGTTGTCCTCTTATAAAGATATTTCTTAGATATACTGAATAATCATCCCCATCTAAAAAGTTAGTAGCCTTCACCAAAAGCTATCTTGATGCAGTAAAGACCAGTGAACAGTATGTCAATCGCCAACAAAAGCCTAAAATTACTCATCAGGTAAATCGTGCTCAATTTACTCCAAGGATGAACATCAATAGAAGCATCAACCAAAAGGTAAACAATGCCAAAATATTCTATGATCACAGAAACATATTTTATGGACAATGCTTTTCATGCCATAACTTTGGGCAAAGGCTGCTCAATGTGTTGCTTACAAAGCTATCATGACTAGAGAAGCATGAAATCAAAGGAGCATACCTGGAATCAAGAAAAGTTCCTATAATAACTTCTCTCCTCTTGAATATGAAATTGAATGTTCATTTTGTAATAAATTTGGTCATGAATAATCTGAATGCAGGAGAAAATTTCGGCCAACACTTCAAAAGAAGCAATTATCATCAAATCACAAGGTATGGAGAAAGAAGGAAGTTCAATCAGAAATATGTGGCATAGCTCTGTTTGCAGAAGGACAAGAAAATTAGTGGTACATTGACAGTGTATGATCCAAACACATGACAAGTGATAAAGAGAAACTTCATTCATATAATTCTTTGGAAAAGGAAAAGAATGTCTTGTTTGGAAATGACACATTAGTTATCATTAAAGGTAAAGGTTCTATTTATTTGAAAGAAAAGGTTAAAGCTGGAAATTTCATGTATGTAGATGGTTTAAAGCATAACTTGTTGAGTTTTAGTCAAATGTGTGATCAAGGAAATGAAGTTGTGTTTCGATTAAACAAATTTCTGGTTCATGATCTTGATACAGAAAAGACTGTAATAAAAGGTACAGGAAATCCAAACAATTTTTACATACTCAAAGGAGGACAAAAACAATGTTATCTAAGAAAAACAGATGAAAACTAGTTATGGCACAAAAGATTGGGGCATCTAAGATTTTCTCAAATAAGAAAAGCATGCAGGTTCAAGACGATTTGTGATCTTCCTGATATCGGCATTCCAGAAAATACCATATGAAAACCATGTCAAGTCGGTAAGAAAACTAGAGTTCATTTTAGTGAAAAATAAGGATCAGCAAGTAAGCCTCTTGAACTCATCCATATTGATTTATGTGGACCAACAAGGAAAAAGTCACCTCGTGGAGAAGAATACTTTATTTTATTCATTAATTATTTTTCTAGAATGTGTTGGATAGTTCTACTAAAGCATAAATATGAAGCATTTGAAAAGTTTAAATCCTTTAAATCTTTAGTTGAAAATGAATTAGATCAAAAAAATCAAATGTCTCAAATTTGATCGAGGGGGAGAATTCATATCAGATGAATTCTTTGATTTTTGTGAACAACATGGATAGTTCAAAAAATGGCTCAAGCTATGCTTGATGAATATGGAACTCCTGCAACCTTTTGGGGTGAAGCTGCATTTGCTATCGTGACTATTCTCAACAAAGCTAGTGTTTGGGTAAATAGCGATCAAACTCCATACGAACTTTGGTATGGTAAGCCTCCTACTATAAAACACTTTAGATTTTTTTGGAAGAAAATGTTTCATCAAAAGGACTGAAGGAAAACTTGGTAAGTTTGAACCCAGAGAAGATGAAGGTATTCTTATTGGTTATTCATCCAGAAGTAAAGGATACAAATGTTATAATAAAAGACTTTGAAAAATTGTTGAATACATTGTTGTAGTAATTGATGAAGTATGCAAAAATATAGAACAAATGAAACCAATAGAGGAATATGAAAATGAGGAATATGGTGAATTGTTTCCCGTATCAAATCAAATTATATAGAGGAAGAAACAAATGAAGCACCAGAAGAAGATACAATAGACAAGGAAAAGATTCCATCGAAATATGTTCAAAAGAATCATCCAGAATCTCAAATTATAGGAAGAACTCTTACAGGAACCTCAAGTTATCTAGCATTACTGTCCTCCATAGAACCACAGAATGTAAATGAAGCTAGAAAAGATGAATGTTGGGTTAAGGCCATGGGTGAAGAACTTGACCAAATTGAAAATAATGATACTTGGGAATTAGTTCCTAGACCTCATGATAAAAATGTTATAGGAGAAAAATGGATATTTAAGAATAAGTTGAATGAAAATGGAGAATTTGTTAGAAACAAAGGAGGACTTGTTTGTAAAGGGTATGCTCAACAAGAAGGTATAGAATTTGAAGAAATTGTTGCACCTGTTTCCATACTTGAAGCCATAAGAATGTTTCTTGCTCTTTCAAGTTTTCAAAAATTCAAAGTATATCAAATGGATGTAAAAATAACTTTTCTTAATGTAGATTTAGAATAATAAGTTTGTATTGAGCAACTAGAAGGATTCATTCTATGAAATGATGAAAATCTTGTATGTAAGCTAAAAAAGGCTCTATATGGTCTGAAACAAGCTCCAAGGTCCTAGTATTATCGTCTTAACAAATATCTACAACCACAAAGCTTCACAAAGATTATGCAAACAACAAATTATATACAAAGATTGAAAATAATAAATTGCTAATTATTGTTATTTATGTTGATGATATCATCTTTGGTAGCAATGAAGAATCTATGAGTCAGAACTTTGCTTTAGTTATGCAGCAAGAATTTGAAATGTCCTTACTTGGTGAACTTACTTATTTTCTTGGTCTACAAGTATAGCAAACAAAAGATGGTATTTTTCTTTCACAAACTAAATATGTCAAGCAGATTCTGAAGAAGTATGGAATGGAAGATTCTAAACCAGTATGTACTCCAATGGTAATAGGATGCAGTCACAGCTCTAATGATGAATCACCTGCAGTGAGCCAACCATCATACAGATCTATGATTGGAAATATGCTTTATCTAATAAGTACCAGACCTGATATCATGCATACAGTAGGAATTGTTGGGAGGTTCCAAGAAAATCCAAAGGAATCACATCTTCAAGCTGTAAAAAGAATATTCAAATATCTTCAAGGAACTCAATACTTTGGTCTATTGTATCTTAAATATACAGATCTTACTCTTCATGCATATACAGATGCATATTAGGAAGGAAATTTTAATGATCGAAAAAGTACTAGTGGAGCTGCATTCTACATGGGATCATCGTTAGAGTCTTGGTTCAGCAAGAAACAAAGTTCGATTGCTTTATCTATTGCTGAAGCAGAATATGTGGCCCTTGCATCTTGTTGCACACAACTACTTTGGATGATGCAAACATTGCAATATATTCAAATCACATGTACTCCACCCATCTCCATTCTATGTGATAATACAAGTGCCACTAGCATTTCAAAAAATCCAGTCATGCACTCCAAGACCAAGCACATACCCATTAAGTACCATTTTCTACGAGAACAAGTTCTTGAAAAAAATGTTAAATTGGAGTATGTTCCCTCCAAAGAATAGGTTGTTGATATATTTACCAAACCACTTCCCAGAGAAACGTTTGAATATCTCAGACAAAATCTGGGAGTAGTTTTTCCATCATCCTCCTGTTAAAACCATTTTTTCAGAAGAAAGTTCCTATACATGGGTTTCATGAAGGATATTCGCGTATGTATGCGAGTTTTTGTGGCTTAAGGAGTGTATATGTTTCTCTGGTAGAAAAATAGTGGGTCAGACTCTAACATCGGTGCTCAGTCTGATATTGATGATTATTATCTGTTGATATGCTTTGTTCATTGACTTTTATCTGACTGATGAAGATGCCTTGATGAATGGTTTGTTGACAATGTGCAGGTAGCACAGGTTCAGGGGGAGCATTAGCCTTCACAAAAATTCTGCATTTTTGGCATTATGGTTGTTGATTTCAACTATGGTTTCAGATATTCATTGTTGCATAGGTCATGTAAGGATATAGGCTGTAATATGTCACATTCTGTCATAGTCTATTTTCTAATGAGTCCTATTGGACATATGATGGAATTTTTTCCCCACTATGCATGGGAAGGATTATGTAATAATTGTAATATTTCAGCCATGTATAAATAATGATATACCCCCACTTGGTTGGGTGGATGAGTCAAATTTGGTGAATCCCCACTTGGTTGGGTGATTGATGTATGAGTCATTGGTGATAAGAAGGTCATACTCACATAGTTGAGTTATAGAGTCATGTTATTATTTTGAATAAATATCTTTGTAGACTCTACATGTACTCAGGGGGAGCATGGACAACATAGTGTATCTCAAAGGAGAATTTCTTGGTCTGCCCTTTGCCCTTGATGTCAAAAGGGGAGAGTATTTTGGTGTCGATTGGTATCTCTAACAGTTTCTACAGCTTGTAGTAATCAACAACAATATGGTTGCCATAAAGTCCAAAAGGGGATATTGTTGGCATTATGATACAAGTGTTTTCCTTGATGGAAACTTACTCATAGGTCCGTTTAGATTTCATAAAAGGCAACTCGTAGTGTAACAGGTCAGTTCAGAGGTAACCGAGCATTGGTACAGAAGAAAATGAAGTTGGAACAAAGGTCTATTGATCAGATTCAAGGATTTGAAGGAAAAGGATGTTTTCAGATAGTTTAAGCTATATATGCAGGTTTAACTTGACAAAGTGGCGTATACACACAGGTTCACAGAACAAAAATATTGTATACGTATGCACACACTTTCACAAGAGGAAAAGCACGTATGAGTTGGAAAATCAATAAAAATCAAGAGTAAAGAATACCAAGTGGAAATACCACGGTATTAGCCCACAATTTTGAGCGAAGTAATGACTATTTGATCCCATCCAAGAATACCACAAGCTCTAAGTGTTGTTTTGGTCTGAGGTATTAAGGAAGGAAAAAACTATATAAGGAGGAGAAGATCAAAGGTCCATGTGTGGAAGTGAAAGGGTTTCTTAGGAATACTTCTATTTGAAGTATATTTTATGTTGCGGGGGCTAGGATTTTGATATGATCTAAAATATTTTGTGCACCTTGAATTCAATGTTGGATTAGGCTCATGAGACCTGAAATGAATTTTCATTGAATTATATGATATTGGTTGGTCTAGGTCTGATTGCTTACACATGTTTTATTCTTTAAATGTCATGATCTGGGTATGTCTGAACTCTAGAATAGAAGTGAAGTTGTGTGTTAATATTTTCATATATACACATTGGTTCACCTCGATAAAGGTGTGTATACACGCAGGTTTGACTCTTCCAAGTAGTGTATGCAAAGAAAATCCTATTCTTCAGAAATGACTGATCTATATGATCAGTGCTATTGTTTTACTGTTGTCAGCCAATGAAGTCTTCTTAGATCTGAATGTAAAACTAAATGCATAAAGATTTTTGTGTCTGATTGATTGATTGTTTAAATGAGAGGGATTATCTCTACTATTGACCATCTAGAGCTCTGTAAATTGATAGTAGATGTTCAGAATATTGTTTGCTGATACAGACTTGATTTAGAAGTTTTATGTTTCAGTAGTTTTGAAGGTATACGCAGGTTTGGTTAAAGGAAGTAGCGTATACACGTAGGTTTGGTTTAGTAAAGTAGTGTATACATTCTGATGTATGATTTTTGAGGTTGTTGTTGGTTTCTGGGTTTAGCACAGTGTTCTGGTGACAGTGGTCTGATTTTTTAGATTAACTGAATGTTGGTTGATGCAATTTGAGTTTCAAAGTTTTGATGGGTCCAGTGTGAAAATGTGGTGAAACGAGGCCTTCATATTGTGTTGTTATGTACCAGGAGCATCCAATCTGAAAATTAATGAAATGTGGTCCCTGGAAGAAGAGAGAAGGTTGTAGCCTTCTGTAGGTCAGTGCCTACATACTAGTAAACACATCGGCTTGTACCAAAGCTAGGGTGTTGTAGCTTCCTTCCTATAGAAGTTGGAAAATGAGAGAAGGTTTTAGCCTTCTTCAAGTGGGTTTTTGTGTACTAGTATGAGTCTGCACCAGTACAAGATTGCAAACATATTTTCTTTATATTAAAAGAAGACAAAGACAACAACAACAGGTGGTTTTTCTCCCGCATTGGGTTTCCACCTTAAATCTTGGTGTTCATGTGTGTTTCTTATGTGTGATGGTTTATTATGTTATTATTGCACATAGTTACTGTATAATAAGTTATTGATGCACTGATTAAAGATCAAAACATGATAAATTGACTAAATCATAAGTTCTCTGGGTATACGTTGGTTTCTCTAATCACAGTAGCATGCACACGCAAGTTCACTTCATTGAAGTAGTGTATATAAATCTGTTTGGGAAATGAAAGATTATTGAATTGTAAATATTGATTCACCCCCCCCCCCCCCCCCCCAAGTATTATTTCCAAAACATTTTCCTCTCAGCATTCCAAGTACAATGGTTTCTAGGAGAGAAAAGTCAAAGACACTATTCAGGGCACACTTGGGGATGTAGTCAATGAACTTGCCTACCCACGAAGACATCGATTTGTTCTTAGACAAGGACATAAAGATATGATGGCAATAGAATCACAACAAGAAGCACCATGAACATCAGTTGAAGGCAGCATACTGGATGCAATGAATGTAAGAGGAAGGTTGTTGACAACACAGAGGTGGAACAAAGTTGCAAGCTCAAGAACATCCACTTGTGATGAAAGCAACTTTGGAGACTCAGGCTATGAGATGATGGCACAACATGAATATCGCGTGAAGGCAGAGAATGAAATAGAAAAGGAGTTGCATGTGCTGAAGAAGAAACTCAAGGAAGAACAGGAGGTGCATAGATGAGAGAATGAGGTGCAACAGGAACAGGTATAGTAGGGGGCACAACATGCACTCACAGATGAAACTTTTCCCATACAAGTTATATATCCATCCCAGTAGCTGGCACAGAGTAGACATGGTGAGCAGTGTTGTTGATCGCATGCAAGGTAATTCAGAAGTATGCATGTCATTGTGTGCACTCATGCGATCCCACCCATTCAGCACACTCACGGAGGCAAAGACAAAAAGAAATTCCAACTGGAGCTGAACATGTAGTTGAAAGTTGATGCACATGACCACCAGCACACACTGGAAGATCAACACAGACACTACGCATCAATGTGTTTCCGGTTCGGCCACACCCAATAATACCATGTGCATGCTAACAAACAAGTTGGATGGAGGAGCCATACCAATGCACTCAGATGCAACGGAGGCAAGAGTTCACTTCAACAAGATGTCACCATGGAGTGCATGCACACCATCACGGATGAACAAGCTTGGCATTATCTCACCACCTTCACCATCACAAGCATGTCAAAGAGTTGGTCTCACCACAATGGACCAAGTATCAGTGATGTCTTGCATGGCTTGCTCAAGCCATTCTGTCTCACATGGGCACATGTGCATTGTAATGTAACGTCTTGTCTAGTGGAAGTTCAAGTGTCGATAGTTGGATGTAACAGTCATAGAGTAGATGCAGAGTCATGAGGGTAGATGAACTATCACAAAGGGGAATGTCAATGGTCACCCAAACCTTTGCTATAAATAGAACCTCATAACTCATTGTAATGGCTTTTCGTCAGCCCAGCTTCCGATAGAACTATCTTAGAGAGAGCTTGGATAGTATTGTAATGAGCCTTGGCTTCTCCACTGCACAAAGTTAGTATATCTCCTTGGAGGAGCAGGCTGTTGTGGTTGTAACATTCCGCTATCAAAACTACTAGTTAGACATGGATGTATTGTATGACTGGAATTTACACTTATTAATATAAGAGAACCAACATGTTTCATGCATATGTTGTATTGTATTCTATGCTATCTGGTTTTCTCTAAATGATATATTTATTTGTTTGCTTATGCATGCATGTATGGAATTTTCTATGTATGTATGTATGAATCTTTTTGAATCATGCTGTTGGTTTAACTATGACTTTGGATTTCTATATAACTTGCCTTCCATGTTGTGATGCATCTTTGCTTTTGTGTTCCCTTCTTAACTCCGTGCTATCACAGGTTTCCAAGGGGCGCACTCATCTCAACCCTCGTGTGTTTGAACCTCTCATGCACCTTCCTTGTCTTGCTGCATCTGTCACACCCTTGCTACCAACAGTGACATCTTACTTCCCTCTGTGTGAAATCGCGATCAAGGAATTACCGTATGACCCACTACTAGGACTCCTACACCAAACGGTCTGAGGTGTAATTGGGACTTCTTACCGGGAAGATCCCCTTACATTTTGGTAGGTCCAACAACATAAACACTTCTGTAGTAAGGTACTCATCCATCAGATCAATTCTTTCTCTAGTTTTGCATGGGGTGGAAGATCCACCATATGAATGTGAAAACAACATTCCTCATTGTATTTATTGAGGAGGAGGTGTATATTAAGCAACCATAAGGCTTTGAAAGTTTTGATTGGGAGTCTCATGTGTGCAGACTCAAGAAAGTGTTGTATAGTATCAAGTAAGCACCTCGTGCTTCGTACACCAGGATTGATATTTATCTCACTAGTTGGGCTTCACCAAAAGTTATCTGTATACAAACCTCTATCATATTTTGGTAGAAGATAAATTGTTGATTATTGTATTATATGTTGATGACTTGATTTTAAATGGTGATGAGTAGCTAATGAGATGTTGCAAGGAGGACCTTGCAAGAGAGTTTAAAATGATAGACATGGGTCTCATGCACTACTTTGTTGGATTGGAAGTATGGCAAGGTGATGAGTAATTGTTCATCTCTTAGGGAAAGTATGCCAACGAGATACTTCAGAGGTTATGCATGGAAAGTTGCAAACATATGGAGACACCTCTAGTGACCAAATTGAGGAAAGAGGATGTCACTTCAAGTGAGGAAGTGGATGCTATTGTTTACTGACAGTTGGTGGGTTCACTAATGTATCTTATGAACACACAACCAAATATGTGCTATGCAGTCAACTAGCTAAGCCAAGCTATGGCTAGGCCAACCAAACTATTTTGGAGGGAAGCTAAGCATGTTCTATAATACCTCAGAGGCACTGCCCAGTTTGGATTATATGGTAAATATGGATAAAGGGAGTGAATTTGTGTGGCTTCATAGATGAAAATTAGGCAGGTAGTCCAATAGACCAAAAGAGTATGTTATGCTCTTAACTTGCGAGACGATTACCAGAATACCAAATATGCGAAGAAATATACCCAGAACATAGAATAGTGAGAAATAAGAGCAAGTATTTTATTATTCAAAAAGAAATGTTCACTTGCCTCTTCAAGGGAGCAACCTCCAATAGAGCAGATCTCGATTACAAAATAAGACACGATGCCCCTCGCAGGGAGTCTCTATCCTTTATATATGACTCATACATGCAATACCATGGATCAATACCATGGTTCTTATTAATACCATCTATCTAATACCATGGCCCATTTGCAACTAACTATGGTCCTGTCATTAATTGCGGGTTAACCACTTACAATTATTAATATGGGCTTTATTGACTCTTTACTTAACTATAACTATGACTCAATCCTACTACATAAATTAGGGGGTTAGGGTGGGAACCTAACATGCCCTCCCCCTTAAGAATAGCCTTGTCCTCAAGGCTAAAGCTGTGGAAACTGCTAAAGAATAGTGGTTGGTTCCCAGGTTGCATCTTCCAGAGAGGTGTCTTTCCACTTGACAAGGACTTCCCTGATCATGCGGCCACGCAGGTGCCGTTCTTGTGTGTCTAGGACCTGTTCAGGTTGGAGCCAGATTGACCATTCTTCATCCAATTCAGGTAGACTAGTTTGAATTCTGCAATTGTTCCCAATCACTTTCTTGAGGCATGAGACCTCGAAAACTGGATAGATTTTTGTAGTGGGTGGCAAAGCTAGCTTGTAGGCCACTTCTCCAATGCGGTGAAGTACTTGATATGGTCCATAGAATTTTGGAGATAGTTTATGACAACCCTTGTCTTTGAGTGAAGTTTTCTTATATGGTTGCAGCCTCAAAAATACCTGATCCCCTTCTTGAAATTGGCGCTCTGAGCGATGCTGATCTACCTGTTGCTTCATGCGGTTTTGAGCTTGATGAAGATTCTCTCTAAGATGGGCGAGCATGGTTGTGCGGTTTTGTAGGAGTTGATCCACTGCTTGTACCTTTGAGCACCCCTTGATATAAGAAGCAGGGGAAGGAGGGAGTTGACCATAAACTACTTCATAGGGAGTCATTTTGGTGGTGGCATGATAGTTGGTGTTATACCACCATTTAGCTAGAGGCAACCACTGTACCCATAGATGTTGCTTTTATAAAGTGAAACACCTAAGGTAGGTTTCCAGACATTTGTTGACGGCTTCAGTTTGACCATCCGTTTGTGGATGATAAGAAGTACTGAGTTTTAGTTGGGTTCCTTGTAGCTTGAAGAGTTCCTGCCAAAAATTACTGGTGAGACACAATAGAAATGGGCATGCCATGCAATTTGAAGATCTGATCCATGAAAGATTAAGCGACCAAAGTCGATGTAAACGGGTGGGGTAGGGCGCAGAAATGAGCATACTTAGAAAGTTGGTCCACAACCATCATGATGACTGACTTGTTTCCTGACTTTGGAAGACCTGTAATGAAATCCATAGAAACCTTTGTCCATATAGATGCCGAGATGGGCAACGGTTGTAATGTGCCTGGTGCTTTGACTGTCTCCCCTTTGTGGCATTGACATACATCGCATTCTGCTACAAAAGTAAGGATGTCCTTTTTCATGCCTATCCAAAAAAATGATTTTCTAGTGAAAGCATATGTCTTCTGAAAGCCTGAATGTCCTGCAATGGGGGATGAGTGCAATTCTGCCAAAATGCGGCTTTTGAGGGTGGATGTTGGTGATATTACAACTCTGTCCTTGTAGCGAAGAATCTCATCCTGCCACGAGTAGCCCTTGGTGGAATTTGGATCCACCTACAATTGAGTAATGAGTTGGGAGAGCCAGGGATGTGAAAACCATTCCCTGTGAGCCTCTTCAATCCATTCTGGAATGGGAAGGGAAATTGCGAGCATGGTACTTTCCTCCTCAAATTGGCAAGATAATGCATTTGCTACACTATTTTCGCGCCCTTTCTTGTAAATGATCTCATAATCATATCCCAGCTTTTTGGTGAGCCATTTATTTTGTTGTGGGGAGGATAGGCATTGCTCCAAAAAATATTTAAGACTATGATGGTTTGTGCGGATTTGGAAATGACGTCGCAGTAAGTAAGGTCGCCAGGTATCTACTGCATGTAAGATGGCCATCATTTCCTTCTCATAGGTAGATTGTCCCAAATTCTTCCCACTTAGTTGTTGGCTTGTGAAGGCCAAGGGTCGACCTTCCTACATTAAGACCGCCCCAATACCTATACCCGAAGCATCACATTCAATGACAAAAGATTTGGTGAAATCAGGTAGTGCTAAGACTAGAGTGGAACACATGGCATTTTTGAGAGCTGTAAATGCCTGTTGTGCGTCATCATTCCAGACGAATGAATTTTTCTTGAGGAGTTGAGTGAGGGGCTTCACAATGCGACCATAATTGCGGACAAACTTGCGACAATAGCCTGTGAGAACCAGAAATCCTCTTAGGTTCTTCAAGGTCTTAGGTTGAGGCCAATCCTGCATTGCCTGGATCTTTTTGGGGTCCACCTTGACACCTTCATGCCCCACAATGTGGCCCAAATACTCAACTTATTCCATGCCAAAAGAACATTTGGACATCTTAACAAATAATTTATGCTTGCGGAGCAGTTGCAAGAGCAGATCTACATGCTGACGATGTGCGGCCCAAGCGCAACTATAGATGAGGATGTTATCGAAGAAGACAAGGACAAATTTCCTGAGATATGGTTTGAGAAGGTGGTTCATAAGGCTCTGAAAAGTAGATGGGGCATTATGAAGACCGAATGGCATGACCAGGAACTCATAATGGCCTTCATGAGTTCTTAAAGCAGTCTTTAGAATGTCGACTTCCTTCATGCGAATTTGGTGGTAGCCTGAGCGAAGATCCAGCTTCATGAAGAATTGATCCCCATTGAGTTCAACCAACAAATCATCAACAACTGGGATGGGAAATTTATCTTTGACTGTCAACTTATTGAGGGCCCTGAAGTCTGGACACATCCGCCATTCCCCATATTTCTTGAGCACCATGACCATCGGTGATGAATAAGGACTAATGCTAGGACAAATGACACCTGCTTCCAAAAGTTCCTTGATTATTTTTGTTATTTCATTCTTTTGCTTGAACGGATATCTGTATGGGCGCACATTTGGTGGTTGGGCCCTTGGAACCAAGGTGATGCTATGATCATGTTCCCCTCTCGAGGGTGGAAGCTCATGAGGCTTGTCAAAGACTGGCAGATGGTTATTTAAAATCTGTTGCATCTCAGGATGAATCGGCAGAGAATTGGGTTCAATGGCCTGGATGGCATTAAATTGAGCTATAATTCCATGATGGCCCTTTTTTAGCTATTTTTCCATCCTATATGAGTTGATGATAGAGGGAGCTCCCACCTGGAGTCCACGGAGGGTATGTGTGGAGTTGTTCTACTTAAAGCTCATATATAACTCCTGGAAATCCATTGTGATTGGCGCAAGAGTGCGAAGCCAATCAAAACCGAGGACAATGTCGCACCCTCCCATGTGTATGGAAAACATGTGGGTCTTCAACTGATAATCCCTCATTTGAAGTTTGACATTTTCACAGCGGCCTTCACATTTCATTATTCCCCCATCTGCAATTTGGACTTGGAAGTTAGAAACTGCTCGTAGAAAACAATGCACTGCTTCCGTGACTTTTTGATGGATGAAATTATGTGTACTTCCACTATCAATCAAGACTACTACTGGGCAATGTTTAATAAAACCTTTGATTTTGAGAGTTTGAGGTGAAGAAATCCCTGCCAAAGCATGCAGCGAAATAACTGGTTCATCAGGGACATTGTCCTTTTGGTTGTCCTCTTCTACCTCCTCCAGTTCCTCAATTGGTGGGGCTTCCTCCGATGAGCTCTAATTAGTGGCATCAATTTGAAAAAAATTTGGCTCCTTGCATTTATGACCTGGGGAGTATTTTTCATCACAGTAGTAACATAATCCCTGCTTTCTTCTTTTGGCCATTTCTGCAGGTGACACCTTTTGAACCTTAAGTGTTTGAGTCGTGTTGTGAGCCTGTGGGGGGTGACCCTTAGTGGTGAAATTTGGGCAAATGGACTGGGCTGCTAACACACGTTCCACGTTAGAGCTACCTTGCAAGGCTCCGACCATGTGGGAGGGTGGTGTAGTCGGACGTGGGCTTGTATGGCCTCTTTAAGACCGCTGATAAAACATTCCATGTAGAACGCATCTGGGAGATTCCTAGTGCGGAAAGCTAAGGCTTCAAAGGGTGTAACATATTCATCCACTATGCCAGTCTATTGGAGCTTAGTGAGACAACCCAAAAAAGAATATTCCTAGTCAAAGCGCTCTGTAAGAGCTTTTTTGAAGGTGGCCCAAGTCAAAAAACTTCCATTGCAACGTTGATGCCATTCCCACCATTGCCATCTTCCATTGTCCAAGTACATGCTCCCCACCATAACCTGAGTCTCATTATCTAAGATGTTATTCAGATTGAAATACTGCTCCATTTGTGCTACCCATGCGGCTAGGTGAGAAACATCAAATTTATGCATATCCAGCTTGGGAGGTCGCGGACGGGATTGTTGGTGGGTGCCCCAGAGGTGAAGAGATTGGCTAGACTCACCCTCACTATGTCCATTTCCAATATACGCCTCCTCGTGGGCTTCCTCCTTGCCCTTAGAGAGTGCGTCAGTTAGTTTTTCAAGCTAAGCTTGGATGGCTTGCAAGGATTGTTCAAGTTTGTCGATCTTCTCACTAGGCATGGCTTGAGCTCTAATTGCTACCATGCACTGATCCGATGTACTTGAAATTTGGGACCGCCTGAATTATTTTCACTAACAATCGAATGGCACCACCTTGTTCAGCTCGTCATCCTGATTCTTAGGGGCTAGATCACCAATAAGCACCCCGAGGGGTCTTTGAAAACTTCTAACAGAGTTTTACTCCTTTCTTAGGAATACTGCAGTAGCCGAATTCTCAAAATGTCAATGCTGCCAAAAGTCCTGTGAAAATCACGCACCAGTATAGGAACCCCACACAACTACTCAGATCTGGTGGATCTGAGAGATATAAATGGCTGATCGGATTGCTCTGATCGGCGGACAAATTGTTGTTGCGGATCTGATGGATCTAATAGATTGGAAAGGCTGGTCTGCTAACTCGGAATTGCGGGACTAATGTCTGCTACTGCTGCAAACCCCCTTGCGAGATCTGATCTGGCAGAGATTATGCGTGACCCCAAGATAGAAAAGGGAACTATGGTCTCGAGGAGTGTCAGGTGCTACAAATCACAATATACATAAGGGTCTGACAGTAGTACTTGGCCCAATGTTTCAGGGCTCTAACTAAGGAGGATCAACCGTACCCTTAGCCGTACAACCCGACTACCCTATCGTACGGGCAAGTAATCTCTCCGAGTGATGTTCTCGGTGTACTATAACAGCAAGACGACCGATGGTTTATCTATGGCGAGGTTTCAAAGGAGCTAGGGGGCTTCCGATATACCCAGAGGGTACTTGGAAGATAGTCCATGCGTGGTTCTATCTAATGCGCTACTACTCGAAGGGGTACCCACAAGGGTTACAAGGGAGTCCAACAAGCATGACCACCTCTTGTATTTCCTACGTGCATGCCTCCCCAAATCCACAGGTTTATGTGCTCAATGACACATCTCGTGGTTTAAAGACGCCGGAACACATCTCTAGCCAAAAAGAAAATTTGCTAAGAAATGGAGATCCCACCTGCCATGGAAAGTGCTTTGATACCACTTGTTATGCTCTTAACCTGCAAGACAATTACCAGAATACCAAATATGCAAAGAAATATACCCAAAACATAGAATAGTGAGAAACAAGAGCAAGTATTTTATTATTCAAAAAGCAATGTTCACTTGCCTCTTCGAGGGGGCAACCTCCAATAGAGCAGAGCTCGATTACAAAATAAGACACGATGCCCCTCGCAGGGAGTCTCTATCCTTTATATATGACTCATACATGCAATACCATGGATCAATACCATGGTTCTTATTAATACCATCTATCTAATACCATGGTCCATTTGCAACTAACTGTGGTCCCGTCATTAATTGCAGGTTAACCACTTACAATTATTAATACGAGCTTTATTGAATCTTTACTTAACTATAACTATGACTGGATCCTACTACATAAATAAGGGGGTTAGGGTGGGACCCTAACAAAGTACATCAAGTGGAATTTTCAGTGTTGGGTCTGTGACAATTTCTTGGTTCAAGAGGAAGCAAAGATCTATGGCACTCAGCTCAGTCGAAGAAAAATACGTGGTTGCAAGTGAAGCAACATGTGAGGCGATATCGATGAGAAAGATACTTGTTGGATTCTTTGGCCAAATGATGGATCCAATTTTCATATACTATGATAATCAGAATTTCATCAAGCTCTTTGAAAATCTTGTTTTTCATGATCAATCCAAGCATATAGATATCCAGTATCACCATTTACGGGACTGTGTGTATAGGTGAATAATGTTGTTGCAATACATTCTGACAAAGGAACAAGATGTTGACATTTTGACGAAGTCCTTGTCAAGAGGGAAGTTCGAGTCCAAAAGGCATAGGATAGGGGTGGTTGATAATCCCTTTCTTGCTGAGAGGGAGTGTTTAAATGTAGTAAGAAAATCTCAGTTTGACTTTGCCTTGGTCAAACTAGAGAAAATTCAAATTTCTATTTCAATAGAAGTCCTAGAGGTAGTTAACTGAGGTGACATGGAACTTGTCACTCAGTTAAATTAGTTAATTCAATTTGGGGAAGATTGAGTTCAGTTCAGTATGATTGATTTCTAATTTTTAGCACTTTGTTATAGTTAAATTGAGTTATGGTAAGGTAAACTAGTTCTAACTATTGGAGGAACTGGTGGAAGGTCAAGTTGTGGAAGTGTAAGTTCAACCACACTCAATGATCAATCATTTAACTAATCAATCAACCCAAAATAAATTATGCATGTAGAGAATTTGAGTTACCCAGTTTAGATGGATATTCCAAGGCAATGCACTATCAATAATATACTATTATGAAGCATACAGGTGGTGCATTGAGTCAAAGGATGAACCTAGAGGAATAGTGAAATCCAATTGAGGTAATTTCTTAAATCACAGGGGATATTTTCCGCAAGGAACAATGCAAGGAAATAGGATATTGGAGGGCTTGAAAATTGGCAAAGTGTTGGCTAGAGTAAGTTAGTCAGGCAGATGGATAGACTATACACTTGTAGGTTGTGCTCAGGCTTGAGAAACATATGTACTTCATCATTATTCTTTGATTAATACAATACAAATAGGAAGGGGTTTTGAGAAATTATGTTCCCCTAGATAAATATTTTTGAATGTGTGATAATTCTTCTTGCATGTTTATTATTTGTGTTCTCGATCATGAATTGAATCCTGTGGAACATTAGAATAGATTTGAGTCTTGTCTTTTAGTAGATTTCATGAGTAGTTTCACATCTACACAATAATTTCTACATGTTTCTTGGAGTCCAAAATGAGATTTATTTGCAAAAATTATATAAAGAAAGAGATTTGGTTCCTTTTCCTGGTGAAGTTGAGAGTTCATGTCATCCATTCGAGGATTAATTGTTGGAATTTTTGGAACCAAAATGGCCTAGTTATTGGTTAATACAAAGAGGTGTTCTGTAAGTTATAATTTACATTTTAAGAATACATATATAAAAGGAATATTGTAGTAGATGATACTAAATCATTGGATTATATGGTATTAGGAGAGAAAATCTCAGCTTCACCAGAAAATATTGTAGTAAATGAGATTATATGATTGGATGGGATCAGGAGGTAATCTCAGTGTCACTAGAATCTATTTTGGGATGGTAATACTATTCATGTAATCAATTTCTCAACGACAGGATATGACATGACCCAAATCAAATCTCAAATCTTCTAGCCATATCTTGTATGATGTCTAGTGCATATTATCTAAATATGTCTGTTGGCTAGTTGAATTGTTTATTGATTAAACAGTCAAGTATCACATTAATTTGTCAACCTGGGAAAGTCTTTTATTTCAAAGGCTACCGCGTGCTATATGCACTTAATTATAAAAGCATTAAAAAGCTGTAGTATACACAATTCTGTTTCTGTCAAAACTCCTTACTCTATGTTATAACAGTATATTGCAAAGATAAAATGAAAGCAGTTAACTAAGAATACAAATCTGAAAAGAGAAGTAATGGCTGCTCTGTTAGCAGAGGATCAGGACCCTATCCTCAGTGTAAGGATGTTCAGCACCTGCCCCTGTAACCAGATTGCTAATACACACAACAATTCTAATTCACCGGTGAAGTATTCTTTTACAGCTTCAAGCAATTAACAAAACAGAGTACCAGCAAAAAGGAAATTATCAGAGGTAATGCTACAGAATCCAAACAGAGTACCAGCAAAAAGGAAATTATCAGAGGTAATGCTACAGAATCCAAACAGAGTACCAGCAAAAAGAAATTACCAAACACACTTACACACTTGACAGAAAATAAATGGGTGAATCTTGTGAGGAAGGTGGGCCCTGTCCCTCTCACAAGATTCCCCAGAACACAAATGCTGGATTAGGTGCTCAGAACAATTTTCTATTCATCTGCCAAAAGGTCTAGTTACAATAAAAATTCAGACTTTGTTGTTTGTCTTTCAAAATTTCCCTTACAACTTGTTTTTCTCCCCCCCTCTCTAATGTAGATGTCTCCTCTTTATAGAGGAGACATCTATTAC
Source organism: Pinus tabuliformis (assembly GCA_031772625.1). Classification (NCBI taxonomy): domain Eukaryota; kingdom Viridiplantae; phylum Streptophyta; class Pinopsida; order Pinales; family Pinaceae; genus Pinus; species Pinus tabuliformis. The sequence continues at coordinate 691,953,298 of CM062812.1, read as the reverse complement.
AATAGACTGTCATAGTTCATTCAGTTAAACCTTTTTGTCAAAAATAAGAAATCCATCCTTGTTACAGGATGTTGTTACAATAGTGTGACAGTGTATTCTTTCTTGGGTCTCTTACTGTTACACAGCTGGTAACCAAACTTCAACCGTCTTCTTGGAATCCTCGCACTATCCTTTGCCGCTTCCCCATTGTTGCTGATTTAGTAAACTCATGTTGTTCCTGGTGTTTTTAGCAACTGTAACCATGTTTTGCCCTTTTTGGACAGTTGCTGATCGTGTTGTGTTAGCATGGAACTCTGGCGATCTTCTGATAGTTGCCATTTGTTATTTCCGGTATTCCAGTTGTTGCAAAATAACATTTCCCTGCTTTAGATAGTTGTTGTTGCTGGTGTTGTAGCAACTGCGTAGTTGCTGTTTCTGGTGTTGCAGCAACTGCGTAGTTGCTGTTTTCGGTGTTACAGCAACTATGAATTATAATTTCTGCAAACTTTAGACAGTTAAATGGTTACTTAGCAACTTGGTTAATTTTTCCAAAGATAAATATAAAGATAACATGAATATGTAATGAATAATTAAACACATAGTCATGCAGAGAGTTACTTCATACCTTGGGGTGATTAGGTCATTATGTAATCAAAGATTTCAACTTATGAACTGAAAAAGGGTAATATTATAGCAAAAATACAAGGTCAAAAATGGTCAATTTGGAGTCCTAACATCCCCCCCAACTGAAGAGATTGCATGTTCTCATGCAATGCTTACTCTGAATCTGAGTCGGAGTACTGGGATGAACAGTGTAAATTACTGAGACAGTAGCTATAGAAAGTGGTATCAAACTTGTCTCTGAACCCACAGACAGTCTGTAGTTGCCTCCATGCTACCGCCTCTTCCTTTTTGGATAATCCAAACTGACCCTTGTATTGCTGACCAGATAACCATAGAAGTGGAAATTTAAATCTGTAGCCAATCCAATTTTCAGCACATTGTTGCATACATCTAACATAGTAAGGTACCCTTGAAATTGCTGCCTGTAAATTAGGTGGATTATAGGGGTGATACTCCTGCCTCTCCTTGGGACAGTTTTCCCAGAATAGGTTGTTGGCCTTAATAACCAAAGGTGCCTTCGTTCTGACATAGTGTTGGCAATCTCGCAGGACCACTGTTTGTAGTTGCCTAATGTGATCCTTCATTGCAGGTTCACTTAACATTCTTTGGTGCTGTGCAATGAAAGTGGCTGCATTTTGAGGTTCAGCCCTAATCCAAAGAAGGCAGTTCTGTTCATTATGTTGTGCTGAGATAAAGGCGTTTTTCCAAGTGAGTTGGTTGGCTAAAAAGGAAATGAAAGCTCTGAGCTGTATGTCGCCAACAAGAGGGAGTATGTTCATGTTTCTTTCTTCGGACATGGCTTCATTGTGGAGATAAAGCTCGCACAACAAATTCTGATCATTTTTGGGTGCCTCTGCAAAGGTTTCAATAAATTGTTCTGATGTAACCACCTGATGAGGTCTACCTTCTCTGACTGCCTTTATCTGTAAGAATGTTAGTCGTTCCCTCAAAAATGTTGCATAGTTGAAAGAGGGTTTCCTTGAGGCAAGTATCCTTTGAAACAACTCAAACATCTGGGACAGTCTAGATTTTAGTTCCTTAATTTCTTTGTACTGAGCTTTAGACTGCTCAAGTGCTTCCCAGTTCTTATATGCATAATTGAACCAGATTCCCTTTTGCTGTTGGAATGCTTTGCCTTGTGACAGCTCATATTCTCTCCACCATTTTCCTTTTAATTCTTGAAAACTAGCGGTCTCTATGCATGCATCACTAACAGAGGGAGATTCTGTTTGTGTAAAGGCATCAACAAGAATTTTCTGCTCTGTGATAATTGGAGTAGGCCGGGGTGATTCGATGTCTTCCTTTCCATTTCCAGCTACTGTTTCTTCTTCTTGTTCTATATTCTGTACTGATTCCTGTGTAACTGCTTCTTCTTCTTGTTCCATGGCAATTTGGGTAGGCCGGGGTGAGTTTATGTCTTTTTCTTCATTCTGTACTGATTCCTGTGTAACTGCTTCCTCTTCTTGTTCCATAGCAATTTGGGTAGGTCGGGGTGAGTTTATGTCTTCTCTCCATTTCCAGCTACTGTTTCTTCTTCTTGTTCTATATTCTGTACTGATTCCTGTGTAACTGCTTCTTCTTCTTGTTCCATGGCAATTTGGGTAGGCCGGGGTGAGTTTATGTCTTCTTCTCCATTTCCTCCTGATTCCTGTGTTACAACCAATACTTCTTTTTCTTTTTTCACAACAGTTTGGGTAGGCCGTGGTGACTTTATATCTTCCTCTTCATTCCTTGCTAATTCCTGTGTAACTGCTTCTTTTTCTTTTTTCACAACAGTTTGGGTAGGCCGTGGTGACTTTATATCTTCCTCTTCATTCCCTGCTGATTCCTGTGTTACAACAAATCCTTCTAGTTCTTTCTTCACACTTTTTGGAGATCCTGCTGGTTCTTGTGTTACAGCAGGTTGTTCTGTTTTCACCTGTATAGTTTTTGGAGAACTTGCTGGTTCTTGTGTTACAGCAAGTTCTTCTGTTTGCTCCTGTACAGTTTCTGGAGAGCCTGCTGGTTCTTGTGTTACAGCAGGTTGCTCTGTCTGCTCCTGCACCTTTTCTGGAGAGCCTGCTGGTTCTTGTGTTACAGCAGGTTGCTCTGTCTGCTCCTGCACCTTTTCTGGAGAGCCTGCTGGTTCTTGTGTTACAGCAGGTTGCTCTGTTTCAGCAGAGGGTTGTGGTGGTTCTGTTTTTGCTTCTGCAGCAGGTTCTTTTGTTTCAACTTCAGTCATTGGTTCTGCAACTACCTTGTATCCTGCTTGAGTATATATCTCACCACAATTAGCGCACATATATTCATTCTCCTTACTCTTCTCTGCTGCAGATGCTACTCGTGCTAAAATGTGCAGGCTAAATTCATTTTGATAGGCTTCCTTGACCCTTATTATTTCCTCCTGGTAATCCTGAATTTGGGATTTTAGAAATTCAATTTCTTCCTGCAGGGCAGATATGGTAGGCTGAGCTTGTGGAGCGGCAGGTTCCAGTGGAGGCAGAGATTGTGTTTCAGCATTCATTTGATCACTTATACCCCCAACAGGTGGTTCTTGTGTGTCACCTGGGGTAGTGGCTGTTTCTTGTGTTGCAGCCGCTTGGCCAATATTACCTTGGGTGTCGGCAGCTGGTTCTTGTGTGACAGCTGCCTTAAAAGATGATGTCACGACACTGTGAACACTCTGCATCTCAGCCTCCGAGGGTGAGGGAGAGGAGTTTCCAGGGCTGGTGGGAGTACGGGTTTTTAACATGATGGGTGGTGAGCTGGGGAGGGTGTGGCTAGGAGATTCAGCTATTACAGACGACCGAGTCCTTTGCTTGGGTAGAGAAGCAGGGAATTCAGAAATTTTTCTTTTCAGGCTGGCTTTCTTTAAAATAGGGGCAGTGGCAGAAATAGCAGCTGCTTTAGTCGAAGCCCTGGTTCTTCTTCTTTTTGGTGGGGTTTCATTTTTCTGCTACATTTTTTGTTTGAGAAGGGTAATAGGGATGTTATCATCAGAGTCATCGGTAGAAATACCAAGTATGGGAATGGATGGGTTGGTTCTATTGGGGGATGGGGTTGTTTCCGTGGGTATTTCTACTGCTGATTGTACATTTTCAGCAACTTGTGGGGGTGTTTGCTGGAGGACTTCCTCGGGCATTTGTTCTGGAATATCGTCTGTTTGCTGAGGGATTTCTTCGGGTATTTGCTCTGGAATGTCCTCTGTTTGCTGAGGGATTTCTTCGGGTATTTGCTCTGGAATGTCCTCTGTTTGCTGAGGGATTTCTTCATCCTGCTGAGGTATGTCCTCAGCTTGGTGAAGAATTTCCTCTTCCTGATGAGGAATTTCCTGTTCTGGCTGAGGGATTTCTGCCTCTTGATGGGGATTAATGGGGGGTGGGGGGTTATTTAAGGCGAGGCCTCTATTTATCAACAATTGAGCTAGACGGTGGTGTTTCAAGGAAAGAAGCGGACGCTTTGCGTTGACAGTGTAACGTGACATATTTTTAAGACATCCCAATAGATAATATGGCATATTTATCAACTGACCATGCCTCAAGTGATTCAACAATACGAAATCGTGCTGGTAAATTACCTGGTACCGGCCTTCGCACGTCAGGTATTGCTTTACAAATTCAGCAACTTTCGGCCACGGTTGAGGCAATGACTGAAGTGCTACGCCTCTGCCCTTGGGTTCGACCTACTCGCCTGGTTGAAGAAAATCCTGCTGCGCATTAAGGATCAAGTGCTTCCTACTGAACCACCGTGTGCCATTAGCTGGTAGCCCGGTAACTTGGGCTATGACTTCCTCCGTGACTGGAATTTGAACTCCCTGAACGACAGAAAATCCCTCTGTTAAATTGCATGCAAACTCGAGTACTTGCTGTGCGTCAAAGTTTGGAAGTCTCCTAAAATAATCTAGCCATCCCGCTTGCAGAAAGATTTGATAAACCTCGGGATAGAGCTCAAGAAGTGCTGTTGTGCCAGGTTCGTATGTGATGAGATTTCCTCCCATAGCTGTTGTTTCAATGAAAATTCTCAGTTCAGAGTCGAGCTTCCGAGTTCAGTCCAGAGTAAATCGTTGCAAATGGTAACATGCCGTGATGACTTTTACATATTACCGGGAGAGTTAAGGGCGGCGGCAGTTGGCGTACTATACAATTATGAGGGCGCTTTGGTAATCCCCCCCCAAAAGCTACGCGTAAGTGATATGATTGGAGGTACAATTATTCGGTAGTCCTATCAACGTCTCCACATTAACTATTATTTAATGTCCATACATAATCATGCATACCTTTATGTTTTACCGTTTTGGTTGCTGCGTCGAAAAGTCTTGTCTTATCTTTTGCTAGATCCATAATGATTAAAGCGGGTATAAAAGTATGATAATACCAGCGATTTTTTTAATAATGACGGGAAGCAATAGTGGAGAATTGTAATCATCATAGTGTATGGCTGGAAATGGTATATTTTATAAAAAAAATTCGTTTCTTTGGGAGCTGAAGTGGAGAAACTGGTGCTTTTATAAATGAGAGAAATACTGAAAAAGGTATTACGGGATCGGGAAGTGGTGTTACAGCAACGGGGATTGGTGTTGCAGCCACTGGAAATGATGTTACATCAACGGGAAAAGGTGTTGCAGCAACAGGAAGTGGTGTTGCAGCAACGGGAAAGTGGTGTTGTAGCAACGGGAAAAGATGTTGCAGCAACAGGAATTGGTGTTGCAGCAACGGGAAATGGTGTTGCAGCAACAGGAAATGGTGTTGCAGCAACGGGAAATGGTGTTGCAGCAACGGGGCTCCCAAGTCCGCAAAGTGATTCCTTTGAAGCTTTTGTTCTCAGCTATTTTCCAAAGCTAAAATCTGCAAAATACTGAAATGTAATATGGCAACCCTTGGCAGGGATTATTAGTTGAAAAGAATATCTAATCTAAAAATGCATAAATAAATAGAAATTTAAGTGCCTTGAGGGACAGCAAGTTCCCCTAGGAAAGCATAGTGTTTAATTGCCATGCAAGTGGCTTTAAAATCTTCTTTAGAAACAGGCCGGTGATATAAACGGAGTCGATACCCATTCACTAGTAGTGGTGTTCTGCTATCATCGATTGTTAAAAGTCTGACTGTCCCATTTGGAAAAACAGCATCCACTTCATAAGGCCCTAACCACCTTGTTCTTAACTTACCTTGGAAATTCTCGAAACGAGAGTCATAGAGTAGAGCCCAGTTACCTTTCTGGAACTACTTTTGCTTGATGGTTCTGTCATGCCACCTGCTTCTTTGTTGTTGTATCATGGTTGTTTGATGGATGGAATCCAGTCTCTTCTCGTCCAATTCTTGAAGTTGCTACAACCTGGCTGTCTGTGCATCAGTCAAGTCAAGGTTAACAGCTAAAGCAGTTCTTAAAGTTTTGATTTCAAACTCTACAGGGAAAATAGCATTCTTTCCAAAAACTAATTCATAAGGTGAAAAGCCCGTAGTATTCCTCTAAGTAGTTCTATAGGCCCATAATGCCTCGGGAAACCTTTGAAACTAGTCCCTTCTATTCTCCTTTATTGTTTTTGTTAGGATGGCTTCTATGACTTTATTGGTGCTTTCTACCTGCCCATTTGCTCGGGGGTGATAAGGTGTAGTCATTTTGTGCTTAATATGATATTTCTGAAGCGTATTTTTGAAGCCATGAGAGTTGAAAGGAGGTCCTCCATCCGTGACTAATTCTCTAGGCAATCCAAATCTAACAAAGATCTCTTCAAATAAAAATGTTAGTACTACTTCTTCATTAGCTTTAAGGAGTGCCTTAGCTTCTACCCATTTAGTCATATAATCTGTGCATACTAATATGCACACTCTTTGATTGGATGGGGGATTAATGGGACCTATAAAATCTAGTGCCCATTTCTCAAAAGGTTCAAGAATTACCTGGGGATTGAGTGGCATTTCATCCCTGTGATTACGCTGGCCCATTCTTTGACAGCTATCACAGGCCTTCACATATTTCCTTGCATCTTTGAAGAGTGAGGGTTTCTTCATCCTCATAATCTATCCATACAGAATTGTCATTATTAATCATGGGTGTAACATGAGAATAAAGGGTAAGCTGTTTGGTTTCCTGCCCATTAGAGATGGTCATTGATCCTGATCCACAGCTGATGAAAGCATCTGTTGTAGCTAGCCAAGGTCTTCCTAGAATCAATGGATGACCCCCCAACTTTGTTTTAGTTTGTAACACCACAAAATCAGCTGGGTAATTCCAGGATTCTACAGAAATTATTAGATCTTCAATGACTCCTTCAGGTTTAATTGTAGAGCAATCAGCCAACTCTAGGATCGTTGGAGTTTCCCTAATAAAGTTTTTTAACTACAGTAGTTCTGCTGTTTCAAGTGTCATAATGTTTATTGCAACACCTAAATCTACTAGAACTTTAGAGACAAAAGTTTTTCCAACCTGAACTGTTACTGTAGGGTGACCAGGGTCACCATATTTCACAGGAGGATCTTTTTCTGTCATTAAAGCAGTCAGCTCACCCATCACATGAACTGTGAGGGGGTCCTTAGTTTTTCTTCCAGGTTTCTTTATGCAAATATCTCTAACAGTCCTAGCATAAATGGGAGCATCTCTTAACGCTTGCAACAATGGAATTTTAACGTATAAATTCTGTAGTTCACCTAAGAGGTTAAAAGCAGGTTGCTCAAGTGTTTTGGTGAGATCCAGACGTTCAGGGAATGGCGGATCTGTTGTTTGAGTATTATTGTTAGATGCTGATTCAGCTGTTTCAGCATTATTGTTAACTAGTTTTTCTTTTCCAACTTCCTCTTTATCAGAGTCAGTAATGTCATCAATGATTGGTTCAACAACTCTCCCTGAGCGAAGATGGATATCGTTACATTGCATGGGGGAGACAGGCTGATTTTGAATATCAATTGCTTGCAGGGCTTTATTATTATTTGGGTTGGGGTTGGGTTGCACAGGCAGCTGTGGTCTAATTGCTTGGTTATTCGGAGGAGTATTGGATGGTAAAGAAAGAGACTGTTGATGCTGAGGAAATGGCATCTGCTGGGCTACCCAGTTTGGATTCCATTGATTAAAATACGATTGCTGGGGAGCCCAAGGATTCCATATGGTAGGATCAGGAAAAGGAAGACTTGGTTGCTGCATGGGTAGAAAATTCATCGTATTAAAGGGTGGGTACTGCACTTGGTTCATGGGTGGGTAATTTGTTTGAAAAGGAGAATGATTATTCCAACGATTAAATGCTGTGTTAGAATTCATACATTGTCTTTGTGGCCATTGCCTCCTCTGTGTCATCAGGTACATTGCTTCAGCCTCCTCTTCGGTTGACTGCAATGGTGCTTTTATTCCCGGCAGAGAGGGGCATTGCTGGGTCTCATGGTCCTTTTCACAGATTGTGCAGATTGGTATCTTATCTAGTGGGCATTCCCTGAGTGGGTGCTTTTCTCTGCATTTAGAACAAAAAATAGCTAGGGCAACTTCTGCTTCTGCCTGTTTCTTTTTTACCCGCAGAGCATCAATTTGTGAAGAAAGGGAGCTTAACATCTCAGTTTTAAATTCTTCCAACAAATTACCTATTTCAGCCCTTGTTGCTCCTCCACTTGCTGACTTCTGGACTCTTGAATATACATTGTCCCTGCTTTTTGATCTGCTTACTGCTCCTCTTGAACATCTCATGCAGAGGTTGATGATTTCATCAAATGGTTCTTTGGAAATGTCCCCTTTTCCCAGCATATTCAACATGTCCAAGCAGTCATCTCGTACCCCTTTCAGCAATATTGTTTTCAGAATATCTTTACTCATGGTAGGGTGGTCAGACTGCTGCAGATTATACTGCAGTCTTTCCGCAAAGTCCTCTAAATTCTCGTCCTCCTTCTGAACCATTTTAAACAATTCTTCCTTCCTTTCTCTTGTTCGGCAGTAATCCTGATATTTGGCCAGAAAGATTTCTTTCATCTGATCCCAGGTAGTGATTGCCTGAGCTCCTAAGCTCATAAACCACCTTAACGCATTCCCTTTTAGTGTTGCTGGAAACAGTTAGCTTCTTATTAGGGCTCACATAATCATAACTCCTACATAGTATATCGAATTCAAAGAGGAATTCATCCGGGTCTTCAGAGGATAACCCATGAAAGTTGGGTAATGCTGAAAGTGGAATGTTCTTCATAGGATTTGCTCCTCTCGGGAGCTCCCCAATAGGGAACTCTAGAGTAGAGAGTGAGTTTTCCCCTCTTCCTTCTGCTCTGTTATCCTCCATTGGTCTTTCTCCTGAATCGCTTGCTTTATCTTCTGTTTCTTCAGGTTCTTCTACCGGTTCCTCAGTGTATTCTGGTACCTCCAGCTTCCTTTCAGGTCCTAGTACTTCCTCCGTTTGTCGATCTGTTTGTGAGGAATGCTGGATCTGAGGTCTCCGGGAACTCGTCCTCTGTGATGTCTCGGCCTTGGAGATAATTTCGTCAATGAATGTTTTTCTTCCTCCTCCGCCTTTGCCGCCTGTGAAATTAGGTTTCCTGCGTCCTCTCATGCACCTGTTATTCTTAAAGAGAAATCATTAATGCTTTTAAAAATCTCTAGTCGCCTTCCCCGGCAACGGCGCCAAAATGTTGGCTAGTTGAATTGTTTATTGATTAAACAGTCAAGTACCACATTAATTTGTCAACCTGGGAAAGTCTTTTATTTCAAAGGCTACCGCGTGCTGTATGCACTTAATTCTAAAAGCATTAAAAAGCTGTAGTATACACGATTCTGTTTCTGTCAAAACTCCTTACTCTATGTTATAACAGTATATTGCAAAGATAAAATGAAAGCAGTTAACTAAGAATACAAATTTGAAAAGAGAAGTAATGGCTACTCTGTTAGCAGAGGATCAGGACCCTATCCTCAGTGTAAGGATGTTCAGCACCTGCCCCTGTAACCAGATTGCTAATACACACAGCAATTCTAATTCACCGGTGAAGTATTCTTTTACAGCTTCAAGCAATTAACAAAACAGGGTACCAGCAAAAAGGAAATTATCAGAGGTAATGCTACAGAATCCAACAGAGTACCAGCAAAAAGGAAATTATCAGAGGTAATGCTACAAAATCCAAACAGAGTACCAGCAAAAAGAAATTACCAAACACACTTACACACTTGACAGAAAATAAATGGGTGAATCTTGTGAGGAAGGTGGGCCCTGTCCCTCTCACAAGATTCCCCAGAACACAAATGCTGGATTAGGTGCTCAGAACAATTTTCTATTCATCTGCCAAAAGGTCCAGTTACAATAAAAATTCAGACTTTGCTGTTTGTCTTTCAAAATTTCCCTTACAACTTGTTTTTCTCCCCCCCTCTCTAATGTAGATGTCTCCTCTTTATAGAGGAGACATCTATTACAATAGACTGTCATAGTTCATTCAGTTAAACCTTTTTGTCAAAAATAAGAAATCCATCCTTGTTACAGGATGTTGTTACAACAGTGTGACAGTGTATTCTTTCTTGGGTCTCTTACTATTACACAGCTGGTAACCAAACTTCAACTGTCTTCTTGGAATCCTCGCACTATCCTTTGTCGCTTCCCCATTGTTGCTGATTTAGTAAACTCATGTTGTTCCTGGTGTTTTTAGCAACTGTAACCGTGTTTTGCCCTTTTTGGACAGTTGTTGATCGTGTTGTGTCAGCATGGAACTCTGGCGATCTTCTGATAGTTGCCATTTGTTATTTCCGGTATTCCAGTTGTTGCAAAATAACGTTTCCCTGCTTTAGATAGTTGTTGTTGCTGGTGCTGTAGCAACTGCGTAGTTGTTGTTTCTGGTGTTGCAGCAACTGCGTAGTTGTTGTTTCTGGTGTTACAGCAACTATGAATTATAATTTCTGCAGACTTTAGACAGTTCAACGGTTACTTAGCAACTTGGTTAACTTTTCCAAAGATAAATATAAAGATAACATGAATATGTAATGAATAATTAAACACATAGTCATGCGGAGAGTTACTTCATACCTTGGGGTGATTAGGTCATTATGTAATCAAAGCTTTCAACTTATGAACTGAAAAAGGGTAATATTATAGCAAAAATACAAGGTCAAAAATGGTCAATTTGGAGTCCTAACAATGTCTATCTCATTGATATGCATTCCTTTTCTAAATATGTTCTTTTTATTCCTTTGGAGAAAAATAAAAACAAATTTCAATTAATTCAAAATACATTTTTACATATTAAAAGCACATGGCAGTACTATTGATATTCTATGCTTTATCAAATAAAATCCAAAATTATGATTGGAAATTTACAACTACACTTTAGATCCCAACACTCTTATGAGAGGTATACCCATGATTCTTTGAATCTGATTGAACTCCCCATGCATTTGTGATTCATAATATACATAATATTTGGTATTGAAGTACCCACAATCACTTGAATTAGGTCGATTTATTTGTGTATTCATATAATATATGTTATTGTTATTTTTTATCAGATTATTCATATAATAATTTTCAATAATATTATTGTCACACAGTAAAGGGAAGTCTGAGAAAATATAATGTTTTTTTACTATCACATAACCATCTAGTCTATATGTATAAATTAATTGAATGTATAAATGTGATATATGCCCTTTTATAATATATCATCAACCAAGTATCTAGTCCATCAATTTGTTTGTATTGCGCCCATAAGAATATTGTATGAGAAGGATCTCTTATGAATTTCAACGTAATTACATCATATTAACAATAAAAAAACAAACATGAAAGACTTATATGGTTGAATATTTATCCAATGCATTTTTTAACATTTATGTAACTTTGTAGAAGTATACACTTAATTTGTTTGATGCTTCATGCGACATTTGTATTTTGTCTGCAACTCCTCCACCATTTTGTAATTGTTATTATATGGTGAGAGAATTAAGTGTCTTAGTCTATTGTTATATGTTGAGTATTAATCCAGAGAGAGCATTAAGTTTCGGGTATATAACAAGTCGAGGGTTGAGATGAATATGGTTGAGGTAAAAATTCATCAATCAATCTTCATGTAAAACTTGGTTATGCCCGCTCAAAATTTGTATGTACATGGGTTAAATTTATTTCTTTTTTATATATAAAAGACTACATGGGAGAAAAAAATTGAGTAGTTGTATTTTTTCCATATGGTCCATGCTAAAGTAGAAGCAACAATAAATGAACCAAACGACATTGTCTAAACATTCTTAGTTGATCAGCCTTAACAGCGCCACATTCAGGTGGGAAATTGTAGTATTTAGCTAACCAAAACCTCTGTTCTATCTTTTATTTTTTTTAATTTCTTGTTCGCTAGCGAGCCTTCTCCCCTCCCTCTATGGCACACATTCCAACACCTCATAAAAGTACATCATTCATAAAAAATTTAAATAAATCAACAGTATACATTTCATAATAAACTAATTAATGATGTTTATGAATATATATATTATTATAATAAAAATTATTATTTAACATGATTTCAGATTTAATAATATTTATTTTCATAAATATATATTTTAATTATAAAATTAATTTTGTTTTTATTGGATGATTGAGATATATTATTACTCTTTTAACTTATATTTAATTTTCACAAATAACATATTATATAAATAAAACGTTCTATATATTTTTTATATCTAAATAAAAATTTAAAAATAAATACAACTCAGAATTAAAATATAGTTTACTATTTAATTATGAAAAAAAAAGGTATGCAATTACATTAATATGTTAAAAAAAAAACCTACATTATATGATGGAAAAAAACTTCAAAATAATATTAAATATTTAAAAATTATACTTTAATATTTATATCTTTAATAATATTATATTTTATATGATATAATATAATATAAATATGTTTTAAGAGGGTTAGATGTAATGGTGGAAAGTAATGAGATTTTACTATTGTGCAAGGTTCAATTCTTATGAAATTCTAGTTAGGAGACATGGTAAACCTTGAGATAGTGGTCGAACATGTGGACGTACCTAGAGAGAATATATTATTTGGTCTTGAGGCCCATGCACACATAAGTGGATTAAAGCTCGCACTTGTGTCCTGCCTATTTCAAGCACCTGAGGGTAGCTCACTTGGAAAATCATATAAATTCGTTATGTAAAATATTATAAGGTCGTTCGTTTGATTCCCTAATTAACTAGTGGCCATTTTAGGGCTAGGTGTGTTGCACGTAGTAGTTATAGTAGTAGAAAATAGAGTTGACTCAATGTCATGAGAGTAGGAGGCTATCCCAATTGTCAATTCCATTAGTCACATGTTTATATATATATATATATATATATATATATACAATTTAATGATCAAATTTTAAATGCAATTTCAAAATCATTTTAGTCAAATTACATTATAAAAATTCACTTTATGAATAAAATGGTGCATCAAATTTGAAAGGGAAATTTATTGGCAATTGGAAGTAATGTGATTTCCATGCACACCCCAATGGTTAGTCCTTTGGCACACATGGTAATTGGATCTATGGTTTCACCTCCGTTTCTCTTTATCCCATCCCATTGTCCAAAAATTTTATTTCAACCCATAGGTCCAAAAGATAGCCACAATGGGCATACCCTCCATTTGAACTCCTAAATAGAAAGAAAATTAGTAGACATAAGACATGTGACCAAAATATTAGTCATGTTGTCTAAAGCAATGTATCCCTCGATGAATATCAAGAGATTGATGAACATAGGACGAAACCAAAATATACTACAATAGCTAACCCAATAAATAATTCACACTATAACACACAGTAGAGGTGTGGCTCAACAACTTGAATTGATTGGATTAATGAAGAATGAAAGAATATATAGAAAAAAAAATCTCATGGAGATATCTTCTAGAGGTATATTTAATACACTAATAATATCCACACTAATTTTATCTTTCACATGCATCCCTAACTCTTCCTAATATTAGACTTTGCATGTAGCACATGCAAACTACATGAAAATTGTGTGAAGACTGGGAATTATTAAAACATTCAAACACTCATGTGTAATTATGACCACTTTTTCTTGTTGGTCTACATATCATCTAGGGTTGTACAATACTTTATATCAATTCAAAAACTTTTCTTGCTTCTACATATTGGTACAACTTATCTATAGCTCTATGTTGCAGATGTTTTTTCTTCCTTTCTGCTCCAATCTTTATATTCTACATACTTTTTTTGTTCTTTATATTCATATTTAATTTGGTATTCTTTTCCAATATTTCCTCGTCTTCATTATCATATTAATTATTTGATTATTTTTGTGCATTTTCTTGTACTTTAGCTATTATTGATCAAACATTTTTTCCAAATTGCCTAAGATAAAAAAACAACACTTTCATTTTCTTTCATTTCATCTTCCACTATTGTAAAAGATTCAGCAACTATGATGGTTTCTTTCATTTCTTTTGTTCATTTTGTTACGCTTAAAAACATGTATTTACATTTTAAATACTGAAGGCCAATTACATATTTGACTAGACATGTAAACCAAACTATAAGATCAATTAACATGAACCTAATGCACATGAGTGTTGGGTGTTCGAGTTATACTTCAGTGAACTCCTTCAACACTTAATTTTTCAAACTAGGGCTACGTAAGCTTCGAGGCATAGCACAAGAAATTCCAAAGACCTCTAATTTTAACTTCTATAAATCCTACTTCTAATCCATTAATTAAATTTTGCAGAATCAACAGAAAATGAATTAGAAAGAAAAGCTTTCAACAAAACAATGCCAAGCCACTCTATGTATTGGATTCACTTCAAGAAAAACACTTGTGAAAAAAATCTAGACAAAAAAACTAAAGCATGCCTTGCAATCAATCCAAAGAGATATTGAAAGATAAAATATGTTCCTATGATTGAATCCCATTGTGTAGAAAGCATAAAGAAGGATTTTCTATTATACTTTTAAATTTGTTTCCTTTGCTAAAAATATCTCATTCATGTACCAGAGAAATCATGTTCCTGTACCGAAATGAGTCTCATTCTTGCACTAGATTATTATGTTCTGGAACTCCAATGCTCTGTTCCTATATTGGAATGTTCTGTTCCTGTACTGGAAAGTTTTGTTCCTGCACTAATAACTCATTGTTCCCGCACTAGAATAGACTTTATTTCAACCACCCTTCACTCAGATATTAATGTGTTATGGCTAGTAAACTAGAAATAAGTAAAATAGAGAGGAAAAAATCATCTTGAACTTTAATGAAAAAGACTCCCAATCCAAAGCAAGCATTCAATAGAAATAATTGCAAATACTGAAGGAAATTCTTGCGATAACAGAAATGGGACACTCTTGTGTTGTAAATGAAGGTGGATATCCAAAAGATAGCGGTCGACCCTTTTCAAATCTTTGTCACAGTAATAAATATACTCTATTTAAAAGATAAATTTTATTAAGTCTTTAATCCCAAAAAAAATCCATAAATGATTCTTGTACTTAGTCATATTTAGTTTGTGTTTATATGGGGGAATCATTACAGTTTTAACTTTATGCACAAAGTTATCATTATGTAGCCAGAACTTGTATTCATATAATGGCACAATATGCTATAAGGAAATGAATAAAAATTAAATAATCAAACTCATAACCCTATCCAATCTTTTGGAAATAACTAAGAAAATGCTCTCATAAAAGGAAATAACAGTACGATGATTTCAAGAAGAAATAAAATGATGAAACTGGAAATAGAAATCAACCCAACACACATGAGGAATCCTCATATCTCAGATCACGCATAAAAACATTCACAAAGGTTGCACCAAACCTGCAAGCTCATGCATATGAAAATCACTATGTTCACACCAACATAACTGTTAACACCCAGGTTGTTCCCTTTGACTCCCAAGGGAATACGGCCGGGGTAACCACTAACCAATCTTTGGACCACAGTTTCTAGCCAAACTGTAATCAGAGAGGGCTCTCTCTTTATAATTTATCTCTGTTTTGTACTGATCTTAGGCTAGCTATAAGTTCAGGTTTGTTCAAGGTTTTGGTTGGATGATAATTTCAGTCAAGGTGCTTATGCATTCTCCAAAGTGTTCTAGTCCATTGGGCTATGGAGTCAGTGGTCCTTTAGTTATTTTGAGGTGTCGAGTGATTTGCTGTAGTGATGCTGCAGAGCAAGATTAATGTCTGAGAAATAAACTTTCATAAAGTGATTGGGTGGGTTGTGTCCAGTTCATGCAAGGCAATTAAGAATCTTACAGTAAACTGTTAGAGAAA
This sequence comes from Pinus tabuliformis, assembly GCA_031772625.1. NCBI lineage: Eukaryota > Viridiplantae > Streptophyta > Pinopsida > Pinales > Pinaceae > Pinus > Pinus tabuliformis. Next base: position 691,937,500 of record CM062812.1, on the reverse strand, counting down.
GACAGTGAGAATATTGACCTAGAAGCATTTAAGAATTTCTAGTTAATACTCATACACATAGAACCACCAGCTACATGAGCAATTAAGAATTCATGTCCATGGTTAATTCTGAAGACAAACATTTACAGCAGTAAAAATTGAGTACAAGGTGTAGTAACAAATCCTGCACTATTCTTTTTCTTTACTGCTAGCTTAGTGTGACATGAATATGATTTGATAAACATAAGGAAGACAAGAAGAGAGATTAAGGAAAAACTTGTTATTTCATCAGACAGCACAGGAATTTTGCATCAACACATGAATCATCAGCAAGACACCATAGTTCCAGGAAATCACTGAGCTGATATAGCTCTTTGTATTAGACATTTCTGAAGGTAAACAGTATACATGCCTCAGAGTGAAAAATTACCAACCCCTTATGAGTTACTCAGGGGAGTATATATACAAAAATTACATCAAAAATATCAGCGAATGAGTTAATATCTCATTTATTATATGCTAATCTCTGGAATGCAGTAGCTGAAGGAGTGAATGCTGCAGTAATTCCTTAATGCCTCAGCTGTCAAAATAGTCAGAAGATATTTGGACTTTATGGCTGTTAGAGTCGGCTGGAGATGCGCTGTCCAAAACTTGGCTAGCTGTCATTGTCTATGCGATGAGTCACTTTTTAGCTGCTTTTAAATGCTAACCCTTTTCTGCTGTTTGTCTTCTAGTGACCTGGAGCTGGCAGTGGCCGAATGACTGAAGCTATCGTGGCAATATTTGAAGCATCGATTGCCACCAATCCTCCTTAGGCATTTGATGTCTGCACATCTTTATCAATGTTTCCTCGGCCTCTGTATGTCTATAAAGATTGGGAGGGGTTTCAAACAGGTGATTCACTTCATTCTCAATGAAGAACAGGCCTTCAAGCTTGTCATATAAGCTCTGTCCTGTGGGAGGCCCTGCTTGTTCAGATGAACTGCCAGATGCAATAATCTGATTTTCAATCGTGGTTTCCATTCTGTTGGCCATTTGATCCAGAGAGATCAGTTTTCCTGCACCACTTAATAGGCTGGGCAGGCCTTTTTCTTGCAGCACTCCCATTTTAACTTTGTATTCCTCCACATCTGCTTGCATCTCATAGTACTTCCTCTCCACTGTTTGTATATAGTTTCTGAGAGTTAGTACCTTATTGGCAGAGAGGACAGCCTCTGTCTTGTTGGGAATGCCTATAGCTGCCAATTCCTCCCTTTCTTGCCTGTTCAGGAAGTCTATCATTCTGTTTGCCTGCTCTGCTCTGTTCCCTAGCACTGTCTTGGCCTTCTGAATTTCTGCTTGAGCTTGGCCCATTAAATCCATCTGCTCATGCATTATTTTTATTGACCTCCATTGCTGTTTGATGGATTGGCCAATTTTGGCCCATAGGATTCTCTTTATGTCGGCCATAGCAGTTTCCAGATTCAGCTCTTTCTCTAAGGCCTTTATCTTTTCTTTTTGGGCCTTTATTTTTCTGCCTTGTTCTGCTACAGTCATTTTGGACTTGTCGTACTTGGCATCCAGTTCTGCCAACTTCTCCTTGGCCTTCTTTATTTCATCTGCCTGGAGCTCCATTGCTTTGACGGCCTTGGTCAATTCCTCTACACTTGGGCTGGCATCTGGAACTGCTGTTGTTCCTGCTGCTTCTGTTGTGGAAGTAGTTGGAGGAGCTTGGGAAGTGGATTCTCCCTGTTTATCTTGTAGTGCTCCTTCCAACTCTTTCTCCAATTCCCTGATCCTCTGGTCTTGCTGCATTAGGAGGTCTAGTTGGTCCTCAGCCTGTTTTTGCTTTTGAAGTTCTGCAGTTTGTGGATGCTCTGTGGGCTGCAGCTTCAACCTCTTCTTCAATGCATTCAGGTCATCATCTTTCTTCTTCATAAGGGCCTTCACACCCTTTGGATCACTAGGATCATGTCCAAGATCAATGATGATGTCCTCCAAAGATTTTATTCTATTATCTTTGGCCAGGGAGGACATTCTCTCAAAATCCAACTGTGTGTTGGTATTCTTTAGGGATTCTTTCAGCTCATGGGCCATAGTTGCCCTCTCCACTAAGGTTGCATAAACCATTTCTCCAGCTTGCTTGTGGAGTTCTATTTGGTCCATGGGATGGATGTCTTTGGCCAAGACCTCCACTCTTGTTTTCACAAAATCTGCAGCTGATGTAGGCTGAGGTTTTGTAGGCTTGAAATGACTAAATATCATTTTTTCTTCTTTAATGTCATATACAGACATTAATCTCTCTTGCTGGGCTGGTGTAGCATCTATAAATTGCCTGTAGACCTCAGCCCGCAGCAGCTCATTCTGAGCCTTTATTTCTTTGAAAGAAGCCTTAGTGCTTTTGGGCTTCTTGCTTTGTTGGGAAGAAGAGGACACCTCCAAACCGAGCTGTAAAGTTTGCTCCTGTTGAAAGGAGCTTGTACCTGTATGCTGACTGCCCTCCCTGTCTTTTCTTGCACTGTCCAAGACATCTTCAGTAATGTCTTCTACCTCTGGGGAGTCTGCTCTTTGCCTTTTGGCTTCTGGTTGGTGGGAGGGTCCACTGAGAGGAGTGGACTCTTCTCTTTCTCTTTTTGTACCCCTTTCCTCACATGCTAGGGTTTGCAAAATTGGGGCAGTCAATGGCTCAGTTTGAGCTGGTGGTGTTTGCATTATTGGAGCTGCTGGCAGCCCAGTTTGTGGTAGGACAGTTTGCCCTTGCTGCTGTTCTGGCTGCTGCTCTGTTTGCTGCTCTGTTACAGGGGCAGACTTTTCCTTCACTGCTTCCTCCTCTGCACCCATTATGCCTTTGCCTTTGTCTGTCACCGGTGCTGATGTAGAGGGTGCCTGTGGTGCAGTCCTTGTAGCCGAGGTCCCTTCTCCTACTGAATAAGGCGGTCTGAAAGGTACCTGCTGCACATAGTCTAGGTCAATAGTTTTTTCAATCTCCCTCCTATTCTTTAGCATTCTCTCTTCCTCAGTTAGATTTTCAACTAGAGTATCCATCTGCCATTCTTGCAGGTTGGCATATTTTTCAATGTGTGGGTACTGGCAATGCTTAATGCCTATAAGCCTATACTTGTTTCTCCTAGCAGTGATGAAACCTTCAGGGTCATAATGGACCCACCGAAAACTATAGGACAGCTTGTATTTATCCTTAAGGATTAGGTCTGCATCTTCCCACCCTTCTTTCTTGTTCATGATGAAGGGGCCCAACTGATGTTTGAACTTGAGGTGGGCCTTCTTTTTGGAGCTGTGGAAATGGGTGAGGTCGGACTGAATCAATTGCCTGTAATACTCCAAGGCAAATAACCTCATAGGTACATATTTTGGGAGCCTGTATGGACAGAGCTCACAGCCATAGATCCTAAACACAGTATGGTTCTCATATAGGTACCAGTCACCTATTTTATATCTTTTGGAAAGCTGCAGAGCTTTCTTTATCTCATTTGATATTCTGGGAGGAGGGGACCTCATCAACAGGCAAGAGACTGGGTATACAAATTGGTCAACAAATTCACAGTAGGTATAGGGTGAATTTGTGACTTTGTGATAGACATAGGTCCAAAAGATGACAGATCTTCTCTCCCCTCTATGATCCAGCCTTTTAATGTAGCATGGGAAGGCTTCAGCATGGTAGTACATGAACAGGTGGTAAATATAGGCCGAGTACTTGAAGACCCCCTGTCTGTCCACTCTGCTCAACTGATCATGAATCTTGTTAGCTATGAACTTAGCAAAGTTATATTTGCGGGCAGGGGGTTGGCGTGGGCTGTAAGCAGATAGCAATACCAGCATTGTTTTATCCACATGCTCACTGTTTTTGTATCCCAACACATAGGCAATCATGTCTAGTAAAAGCCTGCCTACATCATTGAAATGGACATCCAGGTAGGGAGGTGGCCCTGTAGGCTGGCACTCAGGTCTCATGAAGGTCCTGGTGACCTTTTGAATCTCCTCACTGGTCATCTTGGCACCAGTGTCCAGCAAATAGTTCATGGAAAATGGGATCAGCAACTCTGTCTGATCAAAATGTAACATTTTGTTGATGGACTCAGCATTAATGTAGAAAAGGATCCTCCCAGATGGAGTGCTAATAGCTCTGTGCTGCACATCATAGTTTTCAGCACATAGGTGAATGATTTCAGGGAAGACATTTACAGCTGGGAGACAATAGTATGGTAGGTTTGACTCCCATATCCCATGTGTACCATGACCATCCTTATAGTCCTCTCTTAGTTGAGTGAAGGTCTGCAAGAAGTCCCTGTTACCCTCAAAGTCTTCAATAAGATAGTCCTTGTCAGCAAATGCCAAGGCCTCCAGCTCTTTATTGGGTGGATTTAATGGAGCTACACTGAGGGATGAGGATGCAGAGGCTGCCATGATATAATCTGAATTTGAATAGGTAATGGCAATGGTTTGGAAAGTTTCTTTAAGAGCTTCAGTAATAGGCCAACTGTAGACACAGTCTGGAGTGTTTTCTCAGTGGAAAATGCAAGCTGGTTTCTGCAGTTTGTTGCAAGTTCAGAGGGATGTGAATTGCTTAGGGTAAGTTGCAGAGGGTATGAGGTTTCCTTTAGTAGAGATTGCAGCTGGCCTGTACTCGGCAAAAGGGAACAATGCCGAGCACCTCGAGGAGAATTTCACAGTTTCTGGCCCGCGAATTGACTGTTTAATGCTGAATTTGTGGCTCTGGGGGTCAACAGGTTAGCTCAGCTCATTTTAGGTGGTATGTGCAGAGCTTATTTGGATTCGTACAGGTGTTTTAATGGTAATTTTACAGAGAAAAGGAATGCATGGGTGAAAAGTGAGCTTTACGGTGAAATACCTGGATAAACTAGCTTGGAAGCCTGCGGGCCGGGTCGTGGAGGCTTAATGCAGCTGAATTCTTGACTTGTAGCGGTCTGAATCTTGAATTTGATGGCTGGAAACGAATTTTCGCGGCAGCTGGTTGACAACGGCTACGTCGTTTGTGCGTGAAAATGACCACAAACGACTAATTTAGTCGTTTATAACGACAAATTTGGACAAAACATGCCATTGGCGCTTTTCCGTCGATGACGTCAGCATGACGTCATGGTGGGGCCCGGGTACAGAGGTGACGTGGCTGCTGAGGTGTAGGCCAGGGTGGCAGGACACGGTGGCGGGTGGATAGGGTGGCAGGGTTACGTGGAGGGCCACACGGCGCAGGGGCGGGGAAGGGCGCTACGTCAGGATGACGCAAGCATGACGCAAGGGGGAGGCGGTAACGGGATGGTGGTAAGCGGGTTCCCCGCACCACCTTTGGGCAAAGGCGGTATCGGGGAGGGGGGCTCCAAACAACCCCACCGCCTGCCACGCGTCCCTTGTACGGGGTGGGAAACCGCTTTCCCCGGACGCTAAAGGTCGGCAGGTCGGGGAGCGGAAATGACCGCCCACCGTTAGATCTGGGCGGCGGAGATCGGACGGCTGGCGGGTCCTCCGATGGATCGTGCAGGTTGGGGGGTCCCGCTAGCCTATTAAAATATTCACTTTAATACTTTAGGTGGAAAACTTTAGGGTTAAGGGTTTTTTATGGGTTTTTTCGGGGCAAGGGTTAATCTGCAGGGGAAAAAAGGTTAAAAGGTGGGCTTTGAGCAGAGGAAAGGGGTTCTTGTGGAATTTATTAGGTAGAGGTGATGTGGTGGCTTAGGGGGAGGCTGTCACTCCATCTTGAGGTCAGAGCAATCCCATGACAGGGTTGACCATAGTCCCTGGTGGACTAATGTCTCCCTTGATAACTTATTTAGCTATAGTGCTAAAGGGAGGATATGTATATAATGCTGGGATTTATACACCATAGTGTTATTATAGTAGGGAAAGGGGACCATAGGGGACTTAGATAATAGAGTTAGGGGTTAATATGGATAGAAGAGGTGAATGAGGAGTGAAATAACCAGGTTTATTTGAAAACCACTTAGCTGTAGGAGTAGATCAAAATGAAAAGATTTTTACATAGGAAATGTGGCTTTTAAAGGCATAAGCACCAGTATAAAACCTCAAAAATTTTCATGAATCTTGGCTGCTCAAGGGATGTTAGTAAATGGATGTGAAAAAGGGGACAATGGGAAGTTAGACATGCTCCTTTGCCTTGCTTTTCTTATCTTGACCAGCAAGATTCAATCTGAAATGAATACCACTTCTGCAACCCCATCTTCTTACCCAGCTACTTTGCCTAGCATTTTTGGTTTCTTCTTGGAGGGTGCACTTGAACTGGTAGACCCTTATGTGCCTTTTCTTTTCATTGGCTTTTCTTTTGATCATCTACCTAAGACTGCCCTTATTTCTTCCAAGGCCCCAGATTAAGCAGTTGGGAACCTTAATTCTCTACCTAACTATTTGTCTGCCAAGATTAAACAGTTTGGACAGACTTCTTTCTCTATTCTACAACAGAAAATTGAAACATGACATGATCCAGATTAGGCTGTTGGATCATCCATCAAAATTTGAGTAAACATGGAACTATGTACACACCTTGTTTTCTTGGAAATATGGGATCTTTGTACCATCAAAGCAGAGCATATTTGGCTCTTGAATTTGCCAATCATGAAATATGAAACCTATTGGTATAGGTATCCAACAGTGGCTCCACATGGGGATGGTTTTTCTTCTTGAAAGACCAAGAACAGCAGGTCAGAATGCCTTGACTCTTTGACTTTTCTTTAGCAAAACTTGGAGTCTTTTCTTCTTTTGAAACCTCAAAAACTGTCAACTGTCATCTTTGCAGATCTTGCTGAACTAAAGCCCCTTTTTCTTCTGCAATATCCTTGAAACTAAGTTATTCACATGCTGAAAAAGAAAAAACACTATACACAGTAAATTATGTACAAGGGAACAGCCATGCTATTTTCATGGAAGGTAGTCAAAATAGTGCTTCAACATCCTGCCATTCACAGGACCTTCATCCAGATCAGTTTCATCAAGATTCTTAAGAAAGTAAGTGTTGTTTCCTTGCACTGCTTGGATGATGAATGGTCCTCTCCAAAGGGAATCAAATTTTCCATGTTTACCTTTATCTTCCCTTCTTGAATCCCACTTGAGGACCTTGTCCCCCATGTTGAAATCTTCAGCCTTTGTTCTTCTGTCAAAAGCTTTCTTCAGCTTCTCTTGTAGGATTTGCACTCTGTTATACACTTGATCTCTAGTTTGCTGCAGACATATAATTTGATTCACCCTCCTTTGCATATCATTTGGTTCAGCTTGGCTTTCTTGAAGAAGTTTCATAACAGGAACCCCTAGTGAAGAAGGAAATTTGGCTTCTAGTCCATAGACTAACTCATATGGGCTGACCCCTATTGATCTCTTGGTTGTTAGTCTATCTGCCCATAAAGCATTCACAAGTTTCTTATGCCAATTCTTCTTGTTTTCCTCCAATACCTTCTTTATGATGTTCACCAGGCTTTTGTTTGATGATTCAGCTAGGCCATTCCCTTGAGGGTTGTAAGCAGTGGAGTGGCCCAAAGTAATCTGAAATTTGTGGCAGAAGTTGACCATCTTCCTGGATCTAAAAGCAGCAGCATTGTCTGTTATTATCTTGTTGGGGCAGCCGAATCTAGACAATATGTTATTCTCCAAGAACTGAATAATTGTTGAATCATTTGCCTGTCTACATGGGATGGCCTCAACCCATTTAGTAAAGTAGTCAATGGCTGTGAGGATCCATCTATGTTGGCCTGAAGATGAGGGATGAATTTCTCCAATGAAATCCAAGCCCCATTGCTGAAAAGGTCTTTCTGTTGCAATAGGCCTCAGGGGAAGTGGCAGCAACTTTCTTTTTCCCTCAAATATTTGGCACTTATGACACGAAGTAGTGAAATTTTTAACATCAGAGAACAAAGTGGTCCAATAGTAACCAGCCCTCAGTATTTTATCAACAGTGGATTTCCAATACAAGTGTCCACCACAGCCACTTGCATGAAATTCTTCTTTGATCTTGTTAGTCTCATTTTCAATCAAGCAGTTCAATAAGATGCCCTCATGGTTTTTCCACAGCAAATTGCCATTCATAACACAGAATATTGAGGCTTTCATTTTCACAAACCTACATTTAGTTCTGGACAGTCCTGGGGGAGCACACAGGTTTTGTAACACATAACAGATATCAGAATACCAGGGGGATTGTTCAAAGGCTATATTGATCTTTGGAGTCGCCAGCTCCGGTTCACTGTCCAGTTGATTGACGTCCAAGGCTTGGAAATTTGTTTCAGACATTAATTTGGCCAAGCCCTGCCCTTTTATCAGTTTTGTAGGTTTTATTTCAATATCAAATTCCAAAATGTTGGTAATCCATTTCCCTCTTCTACCTTCCAAGTTCTCTTGAGTGAGTATGTCTTTCACAATTGGGCTTGGTACATAGGCTATAACATGGGAGTACAGGATGTAGATCCTAAAGTCTTTAATAGCTTTGACCAAGGCATATGCTTTCTTTTCCATGATCTGGTATTTCAAGGGTGCATCTCTAAGAGCTTTACTAAAGAAAGCAATGGGTTTCTCATTTCCTTGGTCATCTTTCTGTAATAGAACAACAGCAATTGTGTGTTGGGAGGCAAAGGAAAATATGATAAATTCCCTATCAAATTGTGGATTTGTTAGAACTGGTGTTTGGGTGAGGGCCACCTTTATTCCTTCAAACGCTTGACTTGCCTCTACTGACCATTTTACTTTTGAATCCTTTTTAAGCATGTTATTGAGCAGTCTGCTTAATTCGGCCAGATTTGGGATGAATCTTCTTAGGAAGTTGATTTTTCCCAAAAAGGCTTGTAATTCCTTTACGTTTCTTGGGTGTGGCATTTGTAGGATGGCTTGGATTCTGTCTGGGTCAATCCTAATGCCATCTTTAGAAATAATATGACCCAACAGTTTACCTTCCTCCAATCCAAACAGGGATTTCTTGGGATTTAGGGAAATTCCATATTTCCTACAAGTTATGAATATTTGTCTTAGATGTTTCAAATGTTCTTGGTCAGATTTGGAAAAAGGTGTGAGGTCATCTAGGTAAATGACAAGGAAGTCATGAATCTCTTTGGCAAAAGCAATATCCATTGCTCTTTGGAATGTGGCCCCTGCATTTTTCAACCCAAAAGGCATTTTAACATATTTGAAGGTTCCCCATGGGGTTGTAAATGCTGTTTTGTCCTGATCATCAGGATGAACTAAGATCTGGTTAAAACCTGAGAATCCATCAAGTAAAGAAATTCTTGAGGCCCCCACTACTCTCTGCAAGATGTGATCCATCTTGGGTAAGGGGTAATTATCTTTTAAGGAAACCTGATTCAAGTTCCTTAGGTCAACACAAAGCCTTATCTCACCGGTTTTCTTTCTTGTAGGGACTAAGTTTGAAATCCAATCAGAGAATCTGATCGGTGCTATGATGCCAGCCTTAAACATTTTTTGTACTTCTTGTTCCATTGCTGGGAGAAGCATAGGATTGATTCTCCTAAGTTTTTGTTTAAAGGGTTTTTGATCTGGCTTGAGAGGGATGGTGTGTTGAATTACAGAGGTGTCATAGGATTTTAAATCCTCATAACTCCAAGCAAAGACATCCTGGAACTCCTTAAAAAGGTCAATGTATTTAGGCTTTTGATCAGGGGGTAAAGCAGCAGACAGCTTTATGATTTTGGGTTTTTCAACAGTCCCAATGTTACACTCTTCTATGGCAGTGTTGAGGGGCTGCATTTTTGGTTTGCTGGGAACATCATTGGAGTCAAAAATGTCTTCCAATGGAGCTAACCCAGTTGGGAGAAAATTGTCTTTTAACTGTATCACTTCAGCTTCATCATCAGCTGTCTCCTCAAAACTAATTTGTTGGATTCCTAGTATGTTGTCTTTGTTAAAAATTGTAGGATGCAGCATTTGGTTAGCTGTTTTAGGTGATATTGCTTTGTTGTTCTGTTGATATTTTATTTGTGATTGACTTGCTCTTTCAAGTATTTGTGATTGACTTGCTCTTTCAAGTGTTTGTGATTGACTTGCTCTTTCAAGTGTTTGTGATTGACTTGCTCTTTCAAGTGTTTGTGATTGACTTGCTCTTTCAGTGTCAATATGTAGTCCCGAAAATTCTTGCTGTAAAGTCAAGAAATTGTTTATTTGCATGTCATCATCAAACACTTGCCAATCCTTAACATTGTTTGGGACAGATGGTCTGTGTTTTATCTCAGCTGTAAAGCAGTGGTGGGGCTCAAAAGGTAGCTTGCAGGTACTTGCAAATGTGGCCAAGCTATGAGCATGCAGGTTCTGAGTCCTAGGAATTTTGGTAATCTGAAATTCAGTAAATGAATTTAATAATTCAGCAGCAGCAGACCTGTAAGACCTCAGTCTTTTGTCATTGGTGACAAAATTACCCTTGACTTGTTGGATAACTAGGTCTGAATCTCCTAGGATTGAAACTTTTATAGCTTGCAGGGACTTTACTAGCTTGAGACCTAGTAAAAGAGCCTCATATTCAGCCATGTTGTTAGTGCATCTGAAGTTCAATCTATAAGATCTGCCCTCTGCATGACTGTTTTGCTTATTGTGTATCCAAATTCCAGCCCCTGCCCCTAACTTGTTGACTGACCCATCAAACTCCATGAACCATAAGATCTGCTGCTCTAGGGGAGATTTAATAACTTCTCTATGGTCTGGGATTGTGAGTTGAAGTTCTGGTTTTTCATTTGGTTCATCTTTTAGGACAGTCTCATCACTTGTTTGGATCAGCTTTACTTCTAGGACAGCAGTATCTTGTTCACTACGGCCCTGCTCTTGTTTTAGTGTCTTGGTTTCATCATTATTTATTAGACCTGAATTATCATTGAAGAGAATGTATGAATCTATATCAGAATGGACAGCATATATGGGAAAATTTTGAGGTTTCTCTTCACTGCTGACCATATATTTCATGAGGGATTCTCTATATAGTCTCTTGGGTTGACCAAAGATTGTGATTGTGGCGTATGACATGTCTAACTGTAAAGAACCTTGGAGTTTAGCCCCCCATGATCTTGATAACAGCATTCCATATTTGGGTGGTATGTCAGCAACTACAACATCCATTAGGATTGTTTTGTTTGGGTATTGGACAAGGGATACACACAAGTCTTTTATCAAGCCTAAACACTTGACTTGGCTGGAGTCAAATGAGAATAGGTCCTTATATGGTCTTGTAATGTCTAGATTCAACCTCTCCATCACTGATTTGGGCATGAGGTTATGAGAGGCACCTGAATCAAACATTGCATTGTGTAGTATCTTGTCATGCACGTGTAAACTAACATAGAAAGGCAATATCCCTGTGACTGCTATTTTTCCATCAACCTCTGGACCGAACAACAATTCTGGGGTGTCATCCAACACATTGACATTATCTTTACTATGAGTGAGTTTGAAGGGATTTCTTGATCTGTTGTTTATAAATGTCATGTTTGGCTAATTCTGAGAGAGGAATGGCCACTTTCAGTTTGCCAATTTCAGTTTCCAAGTCAAAAGGTTTCTCAGTTTGAAACTTAGTGGCTTGGGCCGTAACTTTTTTTTTTGTTCACTATGTTTTCCTCTTGGTTTTTACCTTGATCTTGGGCCTTGTCCTTTGCACTCATCTCTTGAGGATTATCAATTGGTTTAGACTGCAAAGAAGGTACAGTCAGTGGCTGTTGTGTTGAGGACATTTGTTCAGTAATCTCTTCCACAATTTCCTCTGTTGTAGGTAAATCAGTTGTGTTGATTGGTTCAGTGACTATGGCTCCTTTAGGCTGTAGCCTGCCCTTTGGTTTCTCAGGCTGTGTTATATTTATAGTTCTGCTCCTTAATTTGTACTGTTTATGAACTTCATAAACAGTTGTGTCATAGCCTTGTTTGAAGTCAAATGACTCACCTGATTTGGTTTGGAATTGTGGAATGTCATCATCTTTGTGATCTTCTTGACTTAGGAAGACTTGATGCCCATCATTCAAACCCATCAGGTTGATGTGGGTGTCATCTTCTTGCTCATTTGAAGTAGATGTTTCAGCATAGTTTTCTTGAAATGGAGGTCTGATTTCTGGATCAGCATTGGCCTTGCCAACGTTTGGGTTTGGATTTCTCCTAAAATTGGGATTCCTGACAATGTTGTTTTGTGGTGCTTCCCATGATGATTTTCTCTCAACTGATTCCACCCTATCACCCAATCTCTTCATTCCATTAAGTATTGCATCAAGTTTTTGATCAAAGGCTGAAGGTTCTTCTTTGTATATGTTTCTCTTTTCCAACCTTGCCCTGTTTCTTTTAGCAATCAGGTTTGCTTCCACTGTGACAGCAACCTTTTGGGCCTCTTCAAGGGTTTCAGGTGCTCTTTCCTTCAACTGATATGCCATGTCAGGATCAAATCCATCAGGGAATTTGTACAAGGCCAAATCAGGAGGAGGTCTTAGGTTTTGTGGTATTGCATTGTACACATTGTTGAATCTAGCACAATACTCTAGAACGGTCTCTTGAGGACCTCTCTTGATTGTATCATATTCACCAAGTATGTGCAGGGGATCCTTCTTCTTCTCCCATCTATTAGTAAATGCTTGATAAAGCTCATCAGGGGTTGTGATAGTGTTTGCAGCAAGTGACCTGAACTAGGTTCTAACATCACCTGTCAGGCTTTGGACAAAAATTCTCATCCTCACACTGTCATCATCTATTTCATAGTTTTCAAAGTGATCTTGCATCCTCTTAGCATGTTGGATGGCAGAGTAAGGGCCAGTGGAGTCAAAGTATGTGATTTTGGTTTGGTAATCCTGAGGTAAGGCTGCAGGATTAGCAGGTAACTGTAAGGGTGCATATCTGTTAGCCATATTTACAGGGTTTAAAGGATTAACAGGGGCAACTGGGACAAAAGGAATGATGGGTACCACAGGGGTAACAGGTAAAGCTGCACCAAGAGTATTGGTCAAGGGAATATGTGCCATGGATGAAGATGTGAGAGGAGGACTTTGAGATGTGGATGGTGAACTAGGGGAACTAGGGGTAGACCGGAAAAGGACCTTGCATGGAGTAGAGATAAGGCTGGGATGATCTGAATCTGAGGTCAAATCAGTAGGCTGCTCCTACCTTTGCTGCCTCCTAATGTTTCTAGGGATGGTATTTGGATTATCAACAATGATGGGTGGATTAGGGTCAGGATTTGCCCTAGTATGCCGTGGATTTTTCTTAGGAGCCAGCTTCTAACTGTTTTTTGAATTTTTTAGGAAATTTTTACATCTGCAAGGACTGGATAAGATTTTGGAATGGCTATATATATTTCAAAGCCAAGAAGATTGACTGAAGCAGCTCTTCCCTAAAGCTGTTAATGTGACACAGAAACAGTTTTGAAGGCTTCCTGACTGATTTACAGGCTTGATCTATAGCTTTGGGAGATAGATAGTAATTAGAAAATCCTAAAGAGTCCCCAGTGGAGTCGCCATTTATGTTAACACCCAGGTTGTTCCCTTTGACTCCCAAGGGAATACGGCCGGGGTAACCACTAACCAATCTTTGGACCACAATTTCTAGCCAAACTGTAATCAGAGAGGGCTCTCTCTTTATAATTTATCTCTGTTTTGTACTGATATTAGGCTAGCTATAAGTTCAGGTTTGTTCAAGGTTTTGGTTGGATGATAATTTCAGTCAAGGTGCTTATGCATTCTCCAAAGTGTTCTAGTCCATTGGGCTATGGAGTCAGTGGTCCTTTAGTTATTTTGAGGTGTCGAGTGATTTGCTGTAGTGATGCTGCAGAGCAAGATTAATGTCTGAGAAATAAACTTTCATAAAGTGATTGGGTGGGTTGTGTCCAGTTCATGCAAGGCAATTAAGAATCTTACAGTAAACTGTTAGAGAAAGACAGTGAGAATATTGACCTAGAAGCATTTAAGAATTTCTAGTTAATACTCATACACATAGAATCACAAGCTACATGAGCAATTAAGAATTCATGTCCATGGTTAATTCTGAAGACAAACATTTACAGCAGTAAAAATTGAGTACAAGGTGTAGTAACAAATCCTGCACTATTCTTTTTCTTTACTGCTAGCTTAGTGTGACATGAATATGATTTGATAAACATAAGGAAGACAAGAAGAGAGATTAAGGAAAAACTTGTTATTTCATCAGACAGCACAGGAATTTTGCATCAACACATGAATCATCAGCAAGACACCATAGTTCCAGGAAATCACTGAGCTGATATAGCTCTTTGTATTTGACATTTCTGAAGGTAAACAGTATACATGCCTCAGAGTGAAAAATTACCAACCCCTTATGAGTTACTCAGGGGAGTATATATACAAAAATTACATCAAAAATATCAGCGAATGAGTTAATATCTCATTTATGATATGCTAATCTCTGGAATGCAGTAGCTGAAGGAGTGAATGCTGCAGTAATTCCTTAATGCCTCAGCTGTCAAAATAGTCAGAAGATATTTGGACTTTATGGCTGTTAGAGTCGGCTGGAGATGCGCTGTCCAAAACTTGGCTAGCTGTCATTGTCTATGCGATGAGTCACTTTTTAGCTGCTTTTAAATGCTAACCCTTTTCTGCTGTTTGTCTTCTAGTGACCTGGAGCTGGCAGTGGCCGAATGACTGAAGCTACCGTGGCAATATTTGAAGCATCGATTGCCACCAATCCTCCTTAGGCATTTGATGTCTGCACATCTTTATCAATGTTTCCTCGGCCTCTGTATGTCTATAAAGATTGGGAGGGGTTTCAAACAGGTGATTCACTTCATTCTCAATGAAGAACAGGCCTTCAAGCTTGTCATATAAGCTCTGTCCTGTGGGAGGCCCTGCTTGTTCAGATGAACTGCCAGATGCAATAATCTGATTTTCAATCGTGGTTGCCATTCTGTTGGCCATTTGATCCAGAGAGATCAGTTTTCCTGCACCACTTAATAGGCTGGGCAGGCCTTTTGCTTGTAGCACTCCCATTTTAACTTTGTATTCCTCCACATCTGCTTGCATCTCATAGTACTTCCTCTCCACTGTTTGTATATAGTTTCTGAGAGTTAGTACCTTCTTGGCAGAGAGGACAACCTCTGTCCTGTTGGGAATGCCTATAGCTGCCAATTCCTCCCTTTCTTGCCTATTCAGGAAGTCTATCATTCTGTTTGCCTGCTCTTCTCTGTTCCCTAGCACTGTCTTGGCCTTCTGAATTTCTGCTTGAGCTTGGCCCATTAAATCCATCTGCTCATGCATTATTTTTATTGACCTCCATTGTTGTTTGATGGATTGGCCAATTTTGGCCCATAGGATTCTCTTTATGTCGGCCATAGCAGTTTCCAGATTCAGCTCTTTCTCTAAGGCCTTTATCTTTTCTTTTTGGGCCTTTATTTCTCTGCCTTGTTCTGCTACAGTCATTTTGGACTTGTCGTACTTGGCATCCAGTTCTGCCAACTTCTCCTTGGCCTTCTTTATTTCATCTGCCTGGAGCTCCATTGCTTTGACGGCCTTGGTCAATTCCTCTACACTTGGGCTGGCATCTGGAGCTGTTGCTGTTCCTGCTGCTTCTGTTGTGGAAGTAGTTGGAGGAGCTTGGGAAGTGGATTCTCCCTGTTTATCTTGTAGTGCTCCTTCCAGCTCTTTCTCCAATTCCCTGATCCTCTGGTCTTGCTGCATTAGGAGGTCTAGTTGGTCCTCAGCCTGTTTTTGCTTTTGAAGTTCTGTTGTTTGTGGGTGCTCTGTGGGCTGCAGCTTCAACCTCTTCTTCAATGCATTCAGGTCATCATCTTTCTTCTTCATAAGGGCCTTCACACCCTTTGTATCACTAGGATCATGTCCAAGATCAATGATGATGTCCTCCAAAGATTTTATTCTGTTATCTTTGGCTAGGGAGGACATTCTCTCAAAATCCAACTGTGTGTTGGTATTCTTTAGGGATTCTTTCAGCTCATGGGCCATAGTTGCCCTCTCCACTAAGGTTGCATAAACCATTTCTCCATCTTGCTTGTGGAGTTCTATTTGGTCCATGGGATGGATGTCTTTGGCCAAAACCTCCACCCTTGTTTTCACAAAATCTGCAGCTGATGTAGGCTGAGGTTTTGTAGGCTTGAAATGACTAAATATCATTTTTTCTTCTTTAATGTCATATACAGACATTAATCTCTCTTGCTGGGCTGGTGTAGCATCTATGAATTGCTTGTAGACCTCAGCCCTCAGCAGCTCATTCTGAGCCTTTATTTCTTTGAAAGAAGCCTTAGTGCTTTTGGGCTTCTTGCTTTGTTGGGAAGAAGAGGACACCTCCAAACCGAGCTGTAAAGTTTGCTCCTGTTGAAAGGAGCTTGTACCTGTATGCTGACTGCCCTCCCTGTCTTTTCTTGCACTATCCAAGACATCTTCAGTAATGTCTTCTACCTCTGGGGAGTCTGCTCTTTGCCTTTTGGCTTCTGGCTGGTGGGAGGGTCCACTGAGAGGAGTGGACTCTTCTCTTTCTCTTTTTGTACCACTTTCCTCATGTGCTGGGGTTTGCAAAATTGGGGCAGTCAATGGCTCAGTTTGAGCTGGTGGTGTTTGCATTATTGGAGCTGCTGGCAGCCCAGTCTATGGTAGGATAGTTTGCCCTTGCTGCTGTTCTGGCTGCTTCTCTGTTTGCTGCTCTGTTACAGGGGCAGACTTTTCCTTCACTGCTTCCTCCTCTGCACCCATTATGCCTTTGCCTTTGTCTGTCACCGGTGCTGATGTAGAGGGTGCCTGTGGTGCAGTCCTTGTAGCCGAGGTCCCTTCTCCTACTGAATAAGGCGGTCTGAAAGGTACCTGCTGCACATAGTCTAGGTCAATAGTTTTTTCAAGCTCCCTCCTATTCTTTAGCATTCTCTCTTCCTCAGTTAGATTTTCAACTAGAGTATCCATCTGCCATTCTTGCAGGTTGGCATATTTTTCAATGTGTGGGTACTGGCAGTGCTTAATGCCTATAAGCCTATACTTGTTTCTCCTAGCAGTGATGAAACCTTCAGGGTCATAATGGACCCACCGAAAACTATAGGACAGCTTGTATTTATCCTTAAGGATTAGGTCTGCATCTTCCCACCCTTCTTTCTTGTTCATGATGAAGGGGCCCAACTGATGTTTGAACTTGAGGTGGGCCTTCTTTTTGGAGCTGTGGAAATGGGTGAGGTCGGACTGAATCAATTGCCTGTAATACTCCAAGGCAAATAACCTCATAGGTACATATTTTGGGAGCCTGTATGGACAGAGCTCACAGCCATAGATCCTAAACACAGTATGGTTCTCATATAGGTACCAGTCACCTATTTTATATCTTTTGGAAAGCTGTAGAGATTTCTTTATCTCATTTGATATTCTGGGAGGAGGGGACCTCATCAACAGGCAAGAGATTGGGTACACAAATTGGTCAACAAATTCACAGTAGGTATAGGGTGAATTTGTGACTTTGTGATAGACAGAGGTCCAGAAGATGACATATCTTCTCTCGCCTCTATGATCCAGCCTTTTAATGTAGCATGGGAAGGCTTCAGCATGGTAGTACATGAACAGGTGGTAAATATAGGCCGAGTACTTGAAGACCCCCTGCCTGTCCACTCTGCTCAACTGATCATGAATCTTGTTAGCTATGAACTTAGCAAAGTTATATTTGCGGGCAGGGGGTTGGCGTGGGCTGTAAGCAGATAGCAATACCAGCATTGTTTTATCCACATGCTCACTGTTTTTGTATCCCAACACATAGGCAATCATGTCTAGTAAAAGCCTGCCTACATCATTGAAATGGACATCCAGGTAGGGAGGTGGCCCTGTAGGCTGGCACTCAGGTCTCATGAAGGTCCTGGTGACCTTTTGAATCTCCTCACTGGTCATCTTGGCACCAGTGTGCAGCAAATAGTTCATGGAAAATGGGATCAACAACTCTGTCTGATCAAAATGTAACATTTTGCTGATGGACTCAGCATTAATGTAGAAAAGGATCCTCCCAGATGGAGTGCTAATAGCTCTGTGCTGCACATCATAGTTTTCAGCACATAGGTGAATGATTTCAGGGAAGACATTTACAGCTGGGAGACAATAGTATGGTAGGTTTGACTCCCATATCCCATGTGTACCATGACCACCCTTATAGTCCTCTCTTAGTTGAGTGAAGGTCTGCAAGAAGTCCCTGTTACCCTCAAAGTCTTCAATAAGATAGTCCTTGTCAGCAAATGCCAAGGCCTCCAGCTCTTTATTGGGTGGATTTAATGGAGCTACACTGAGGGATGAGGATGCAGAGGCTGCCATGATATAATCTGAATTTGAATAGGTAATGGCAATGGTTTGGAAAGTTTCTTTAAGAGCTTCAGTAATAGGCCAACTGTAGACACAGTCTGGAGTGTTTTCTCAGTGGAAAATGCAAGCTGGTTTCTGCAGTTTGTTGCAAGTTCAGAGGGATGTGAATTGCTTAGGGTAAGTTGCAGAGGGTATGAGGTTTCCTTTAGTAGAGATTGCAGCTGGCCTGTACTTGGCAAAAGGGAATAATGCCGAGCACCTCGAGGAGAATTTCACAGTTTCTGGCCCGCGAATTGACTGTTTAATGCTGAATTTGTGGCTCTGGGGGTCAACAGGTTAGCTCAGCTCATTTTAGATGGTATGTGCAAAGCTTATTTGGATTCGTACAGGTGTTTTAATGGTAATTTTACAGAGAAAAGGAATGTGTTATCACAAAATCACTACTGAGGGCTGCAACCAAGCAAGATTTCATGTAACTCTTTCAAACCTAACTTTAGATCAAAGATTAGCCTCTTTGATCAGAGAGGGCTCTCTCACAAACTCTTGATAAAATCCTTCAAACACTAGATGGCTAACTCTTTATTCACTTATGAAAGCATAACTGGTTGGAAACACATCAAACTGGTTCTCATTGGGCTATGGAGTCTATAATATTAAGTAAACAAGGAAAACACAGTGATCTCATGGAAATCAAGGCTCTTAGCATTACATGTCAAACATACTCCACCAAAACATAGCTTGCTGAACACACAGGAAGTCAGAGCATAAGATTATGAATTCTGAGTGATTGCATTACAACAAGACTATAAAAGAACATAAAGTATAAAACACCATCATTATATTTGAACATGACAATCCATCGAGAATCTTGAGAAGAGAATAACTCTGTTTTACTATTACTGTCAAAAAAGGTCTTACAATGGCCCAAAACAACTCTGTTTTTCTATAAAGTATCCAACCTTTTTTACATAAAAGTTATTCCTATATATAGCCAATCAAAACACTACTGCATGAGACTCCTCAACAAGCATGAAGGGAGCTCGGAATTTTGACATTAATGACCTTAACTATATCATAAACAAACTAATTGATTACAAGAGATATGGTGCTACGAAAACAGAGGACTCCATCACATTGGCACTTTAAGTCTTTCTCCTCGTATACTTTGCTGCGTTCTTGGAGCTTGCCACCTGTAGCATTACAATAATAACCAAACCAAACTGACAGCAGATTCAATGTATGAACAGCTTCGGATGCCTGATGCATAGATGATTCATCAACCAATAAGAAAATGAAGCCTATATTCACGGTTGCTGCCTCCCATCGGTGTTCATGTATTAATGATCCAGTTTCAAGCCATTTAATCCTTGGATAGTCCCGTGTGACTGAAGAAAACTCATGATCTGGCCATCCCATAACTAGACAAGTGTATCACTTAACACCTCAGCAGCTCTATCATAACCCTAAAAACTCGGACATAAAGTGAAACTTTCAACAAAAGATAAAACTTCACCTTTTCTTCGAATACTTACACCTGGCATCCTTTTTTAAACATCTGACTGACTTTCTATAGTCTCCATGCTGGCATTAAGTCATCTCTTTAAACATTTGCTGACCTCAGCATTCAAACTCAAGTTTTCAATATAAACAGTCATCTACAGCAGTTTCGTAGCGCGCTACGAAACTGCTGTAGGTCATCAAAATTAAACACATGAACCTTACAGCAACAATAACTCAAGTCTGTGATTTCTTCAGTCATTCTATACAGGTGCAAGGACATCAAAAAGTCTCAAAAAGCTTTTAAAAAGATGATAACCAAAATATATCAAAATTTGGGAAGCACATTCCTCCTTGGATCATTTAGCTAGTTTGTCTAGCTTCCCTTTCAGGCTGATGACTTCTTCCTTCAACTTCTTGTTCTCTGCTCTTAGACTTGCATTCATTTGTTTCATAATCTTTGCCTGCTTCAGAGCTGGCACTGTCCATACATAGGCATCAGATACTGAGCTAGCTTGACTGACCAAACTTGTTTTACCTTTCATTACAGCTTTCTTATAGCTTGTATATCTTACTGCCTTTTCTTTAAAAACATTTTGAACCTGAGGTATTTCCTTACTTGCTCCAGCTTGTTTCTTAATGGCAATCACATTTCCATTTTGACTGATCACAACCTTATTATCCTTGTTCTTGCTTTTAGCTGCTTGGACTGTTTCGGAGAAGATTTCAAGTGCCTCTGTCCTAGGCATTTCCGAAGGTGCTTTCTCTTTCTGAGCTCTCTCCACTTCTTTAATTTGCCTTCTAGTCACTGGTCTGCATGGTTTAAAGGCATATTCTTCACTTGGTTCTTCAAACTTTAACCTTTTAGAAGCCCTTGACCTTTTAGAACTTTCAGGTGAGGATTGTGTTAGATCAATATGCATTGGTGGTACCAATTGATCTTGCTCAAGTTCAAGTGGTTCAATTTGGATTGGATGATCTTGTTCCAATTCAATGGCTTCAAGTAAGTCATTTAAACTACCCTTTGAAATAGGACTTTCTTCCACAGGGACTGACTTTCCTTTTTCTTTGCTTAGTTGGCCTCTAGTTTTCACCCTTGAAACCCTTTCAACTTCACTGGATTTAGCTTCATCTTTTCTTTTGTGAGTCTTCTGTTTTGATGACTGAGGTGTTTCCTTAGGAGATGACTTAGGGGTTTCCTTTTCAGATACTCTAGATGATTTTGGATTTTTATCTACTGATGCTTCAAGTATCTCTTTAACTGCTGGCTTAGGAGTTTTCTTCATTGATGCTTCAGGTGTTTCTTTAACTGTTACAGACCTCTCTGATTTCTTTGTTTTAGCTTTGGGCTTCTTATGGTCTGTTATTTCTCTCCTAATTTCAGCCAAAGTAGTTTCCTCACTCCTTTCTTCTCTTTCTCTTACAGGTAATGGAGTGAGGCCCGTTTTACTTGGGAAACCGGCCATAAACACAAATGAATCCCAATCTTTACCAATTTTATGTAGGCTATCCAACACCAGCAATTTAACCAGACCATGATGAAAAAGAGATGTTTCATAAGCATCTTTCTTTAACTGAATCTTATCACACATCTTGCTAATACTCCTGAACAAGTAAAAAGGTATGTCTATTGAACTTTTACCAGAGAAGTGTAACAGCAGCTTGAAGTGGTATGAGTAAACTTTGTTGTACCTACCCTCACATGTCAGGTACTTCTGGATACATGTCAATAGCATAGCATAATTCTCCTTTAGATAGCTCCTTGGGACAGCTTTAGTGAGATCTTCATCTACATAAGGTGCCTTCAAGAACTCCTTACACGGACCCCTGTCAAACTTGAAATTCTTGAACCACTCTTGGCCACCCCTCGGGATTTCTGTGACAGTAGAAATGACTTCAGGGGACACCGGAAACTCCAACATGGCCACCTTCGAATTCAGTCCAGTGAAGTTCAATGCAAATGCCTTGGTCACTTCTGCATGTCCACCCTTTAATTTTTCACAAAATCGCCAACAACCAGCACTTCGAAATGCCTTTGCTACCTCCTCATTCCTGAGAGTTACATCTAACCCCTCCGGCTCTGTTCTCACACATTTACCAGAACGGTGCTCCTTTCTTTCCATGCTTCTTTAAGTATTTTTACACAAGGGAATGATGGTGGTTTGCAGCGCGAAAACAATCTTTAGCTGTAGAGAGCAGGCTCGCTTGCAGTAGTCCGTTTAAAACAAAGCTCAGGCTTTTCATATAGCAAAAACATTCATATGATATAAAGGACTCATTATGAAATGACCATCTCCTATAACGTCCTTCAAACTGACACACAACTATATGACTTCGGACCTTATGGCAAAATAATGGCTAATCATGACATAAAAAGGGTGTGAAAAGACAATCATGACCGGATTTGTGACTCACTACTCTCGGATTAGACATTCAGAGAAAAACGCTGCAAAAAAAACCCTGAAACTCCGATTTCGTAGCGCAGGCAGTTCAAATTTAAGAGGATGCGCTACGAAATTGCTGACAAACAGAGCGCTACGAAAACACGCAAACTTTATTTCGCAGCAAAACTGACCAATCACACCCGCGCTGCGAAACTGCTAAAGTACCAATGACATGACATGACATAACTAACAATGATGGAGGGTGTCTAATGATCTTGCCTTTACACGAATTCTCATCCACAACTCTTGAATTTCAAATTTGAAATTGACATAAACTAATAAACCTATTTACAAGACTTCAAGACTTTATAAAAACTTATGGACAACCTTATATACATGAACTATAGTTCCTAGTGATAACAGAATGCATGGGTGAAAAGTGAGCTTTACGGTGAAATACCTAGATAAACTAGCTTGGAAGCCTGCGGGCCGGGTCGTGGAGGCTTAATGCAGCTGAATTCTTGACTTGTAGCGGTCTGAATCTTGAATTTGATGGCTGGAAACGAATTTTCGCGGCAGCTGGTTGACAACGGCTACGTCGTTTGTGCGTGAAAATGACCACAAACGACTAATTTAGTCGTTTATAATGACAAATTTGGACAAAACATGCCATTGGCGCTTTTCCGCCGATGACGTCAGCATGACGTCATGGTGGGGCCCGAGTACAGAGGTGACGTGGCTGCTTAGGTGTAGGCCAGGGTGGCAGGACACGGTGGCGGGTGGATAGGGTGGCAGGGTTACGTGGAGGGCCACACGGCGCAGGGGCGGGGAAGGGCGCTACGTCAGGATGACGCAAGCATGACGCAAGGGGGAGGCGGTAACGGGATGGTGGTAAGCGGGTTCCCCGCACCACCTTTGGGCAAAGGCGGTATCGGGGAGGGGGGCTCCGAACAACCCCACCGCCTGCCACGCGTCCCTTGTACGGGGTGGGAAACCGCTTTCCCCGGACGCTAAAGGTCGGCAGGTCGGGGAGCGGAAATGACCGCCCACTGTTAGATCTGGGTGGCGGAGATCGGACGGCTGGCGGGTCCTCCAACGGATCGTGCAGGTTGGGGGGTCCCGCTAGCCTATTAAAATATTCACTTTAATACTTTAGGTGGAAAACTTTAGGGTTTTTTATGGGTTTTTTCGGGGCAAGGGTTAATCTGCAGGGGAAAAAAGGTTAAAAGGTGGGCTTTGAGCGGAGGAAAGGGGTTCTTGTGGAATTTATTGGGTAGAGGTGATGTGGTGGCTTAGGGGGAGGCTGTCACTCTATCTTGAGGTCAGAGCAATCCCATGACAGGGTTGACCATAGTCCCTGGTGGACTAATGTCTCCCTTGATAACTTATTTAGCTATAGTGCTAAAGGGAGGATATGTATATAATGTTGGGATTTATACACCATAGTGTTATTATAGTAGGGAAAGGGGACCATAGGGGACTTAGATAATAGAGTTAGGGGTTAATATGGATAGAAGAGGTGAATGAGGAGTGAAATAACCAGGTTTATTTGAAAACCACTTAGCTGTAGGAGTAGATCAAAATGAAAAGATTTTTACATAGGAAATGTGGCTTTTAAAGGAATAAGCACCAGAATAAAACCTCAAACTTTTTCATGAATCTTGGCTGCTCAAGGGATGTTAGTAAATGGATGTGAAAAAGGGGACAATGGGAAGTTAGACATGCTCCTTTGCCTTGCTTTTCTTATCTTGACCAGCAAGATTCAATCTGAAATGAATACCACTTCTGCAACCCCATCTTCTTACCCAGCTACTTTGCCTAGCATTTTTTGTTTCTTCTTGGAGGGTGCACTTGAACTGGCAGACCCTTATGTGCCTTTTCTTTTCATTGGCTTTTCTTTTGATCATCTACCTAAGACTGCCCTTATTTCTTCCAAGGCCCCAGATTAAGCAGTTGGGAACCTTAATTCTCTACCTAACTATTTGTCTGCCAAGATTAAACAGTTTGGACAGACTTCTTTCTCTATTCTACAACAGAAAATTGAAACATGACATGATCCAGATTAGGCTATTGGATCATCCATCAAAATTTGAGTAAACATGGAACTATGTACACACCTTGTTTTCTTGGAAAATATGGGATCTTTGTACCATCAAAGCAGAGCATATTTGGCTCTTGAATTTGCCAATCATGAAATATGAAACCTATTGGTATAGGTATCCAACAATAACTATATCCAAACACACTATGAAAGATAGGGAGGATGAGATGGGTTGCCTGGGCCCTACCCAACTAGCTCATTTCCCTTTACGAAGAATCTGAAATCAAATGCGCAAAGGAAACATTACAAGTAATGACAAGAACCAAAAATAAACGAAACTAGCATTAGCTCCTTCTTTTATTTAAAGTCTTATGCAAATATACGTAAAACGATAAATCCAACCTAGAGGGACAAGGCAATAAAGAATTACAAAAATTACAACAATAGTGTATCGAAATTTCTTTACTGTATCGCTAGCTAAACCTATCCTAGAATCGCTAATTTATACATAGATGCTCGGCTTTTGGACGCAATGAAAAACTTAACTGGAAAACGGGTTGAACAACAACCAACCTCCATCTTTAGCACATCCAAAATGCTCCAATCCTGATGTAGAAAATGGAGCAAACCCTCAGAGAAAGGTGCACGTCATTCCTTAACAAATGTAGTATTTTTGGAGTCAGACCGGAATGAATGGGTCGACTGTCCACCTGGTATAGGAATGTTTGACAATACAAGAACTTCGATTCATGCACCAACCAAAATCTAACTTTGATTAATGACATTTAATCACCGCACCTTAAGGAAATATGAATAGATAAGCTACAAAGAAATATAATCCTATTCAACCTTTTCAATGACTAATAAGCCCCTATGATCCATATCCAAAAAAAAAAAAAAAGGAACCAAGAACCATGTGTAAAGGTTTTAATTTAATTGTGGAACACAGGTTTGGGTAGCATAGTTAGGAAAAATGTAGGGTTAAAAAAGGACAATTATGACAACCAAAATCCCCCCAACCTCATTTTGTTTTGTGTCCTCAAACAACTACTAACCTCTGCAAAAAAACAAAATTGTGAACCTTCCTTTACTTTGAGATTTGAATACTGATTCCTAACCCTTATCCCTTCAACTTCTTGATACGAGCTTTCCTCAGGCACTTAACCACCTTCCTCAAACGTGTTTTTCAATGAGATGCATGAAATTTCCATCTCTTCTCTTGTCATTTCCATTCCTACACTGCCTTTACCAATTCTTCATTCCTTCTTTTCAATGTAGTATTATGATCTATTACACATTGATTTAAAACTTCAAGTTCATATATTTTTTGCTTCAACTCCTGAATTTGACTTCTCACAACAAAGATGGAATCTTTCTCCTCCTCATCTTCTTGTATTGTCGCTTTCTCAGCCACTTACTCATAGAAAGTATCATTTTATTCTATTTCCTTTTCTAACTCCTACATTTCAAGACTCAGACGAATAGTATCCTCATGCTCTTCTATTGTTAGGTTTTTTTTTTTTTTTTTTTTTTT
Source organism: Pinus tabuliformis (assembly GCA_031772625.1). Classification (NCBI taxonomy): domain Eukaryota; kingdom Viridiplantae; phylum Streptophyta; class Pinopsida; order Pinales; family Pinaceae; genus Pinus; species Pinus tabuliformis. The sequence goes on along the minus strand of CM062812.1, from coordinate 691,911,847 downwards.
TTTTTTTTTTTTTTTTTATGGCCTTGTGTCCTGTTTATGAGCTATCTTTTTCCTCTTGACTTCCTCCATCAAAAATGACAAAGGAATGTCATCTTGTTACACAGTATTTTGTCACACCTCTTGCACTTCCCTGTGACATTCCCCGAACTTCTAGAAACATGAACATTATGCAGTGGACTCATTCATGTATACAGCTCAGATCCCTCCTAAGACATTGATCGGAAAACGCCTTGAGATTTCCTTGAAGAAATAGCTCTAAAACCCTAAATTAAGAATCATCGCTCTTATAAGGATTAAAACAACGATGGTCACATGTTGCATTGTACTTGACCAGCGATGGCATCGTTCTATTCTCTTGGATACCCACAATGATCCCAAAGAGGATGATAAGCTTCGTGATCTAGAAGCTTCCAGAGCGATGAGCTGGAGGTTTTTTGGCATATATGAGGTCAAATCCTCCCAACTTGCCCTCTTGGTATTATCCCTATGAGCTACCTCCTTGAGATGAGGGCCTAATCCTATCTTTGGATATGTCTTAACTCCCTTTCCCAACCTATAAATTCATCCTCTCCCTTTCCCAAATGGTTGGTCTATCTCTATTTTCACCCTTATGCTAAGATTGCGCCTAAAGGCTATTCATTTGATATGGAGAAGAAGTTCTTGGAGATTTCTTGGCTTGGACTTGGATTACCACTCAAGGAGAGCCTATCAACATCAAGGCTTTGGTTGTAAGCTTCCCTTTATTTTCTAATAATACACAACTATTGGTTCATCTTCCCAAAATGCATATGTTCATGTATCATTTAGCTTGACATTCCTTGATCAATTAAGTAGGTTGCTATTGGATTTTCTATTTGTTTTGGCATGCCTTGTTGTGTCTTGATCACTTGTGCAGGTGCATAAACACTGAGAGAAGCAGGAACAAGCTCATGATACAAGCGGTTCAGGGTCCTCAACAAAGGAGATCATAATAGCATCAGAACGAGGTAGGCCATCTCCTTCATTCTTATTTTTAATTGTAACCTAGGAAGATGTCTAGTTGATTGTCACTTCAGTTTCTACACCCACTCATTGGGCTAGAGAGGTCGTCTCTGTCCGCAGAGAGGATTAACCTTGACAACAAAATGGAAACTCCATTGGGAAGCCTATGATCCTTTCCTTTCAATTCTTCACCTTGTATTTTGACGAATTTTATCAACCATCAATTCCCATACTTCATTGCGTGTCTACAGCCAGTCTCACTTTCATGTAAATTTTTTAAGGTTGTTGATTTGAGCTATTCTTGAAGATTTTGTGTTTTTTCTTTGTTTTTCTCACCCATCGCGTTTTTGGCCCTCACAGTCACGATAATATCGCAGATGTGTTGATTACAGTAGCGATGATCAATGCTTTTCTCTTAATAGGTGCAATGATAGCAGAAGTTAAGTAAATTTAGGTTTTGTCTTCTTTTTTCAGTCCTTTTTACCTTCTCCCAGTGATTTACCATTGTGATTTTAGTTGACTGTTTTCTTGTCTAGTTGCAATCGCCTCTTAACTTGGTTTAAGTATGTTTGAAGTTTGAGGCCTTTTAGGGTTTCTAGGTTTTCTAGGTCATACTTCATCCACTCAATGGTATTCTAATCAGCGATCAATTACATGTGTTTAAGAGTATTTTGTGTGTTTGGGCGTCCTTTGCAAATCAATTTTGGTTCTTGAGTCTTAAGTTGTTTTCATTGATGTCAGATTGAGTAGATATCGTGAAATTCATTTAAGTTCCATTTGACAAACAATATATTACAAATTGATTATCTCATTTGAATCAAAAGAAGTGTTTGTTTTGAGTTTGTGTTTCGAAAAGCGAAAGCGAAAGTGTTTGTCTTTTAAGTAGTTTTCGAAGCATTTTTTGTCGCATTCAAATCATTAATGTCAAAGAGATTTTCATGTTTTTTGGCTTGGTTTCATTCTCCTTTACCTTTTACACTAGATTACATTGATTACACTAAAGTATGTATATATATATATATATATATATATATATATATATATATATATATATATATATATATATATATATATATCATTGCATCTTAAGGTAGATTACTTTAAGATCATTTTTTTTGGCATTGCATTTGTTGTGAAATGAAATATTAGATTTCATTTTTTGTATTTAGAAGCATTGGAAATTGTCATTGATGCATTGATCATTGGTTTGATGCATGATTTGGGTGATTTTCTTCCTTACATAGATAGCTTTCATCGAATTGAAGGATTTCAATTTCATCATCTAGTTGCATTTTAGGAACAAGTAACATCGTTAAGGCCTTGAAATCGAAACATAATTTCAAGATCAACTTTAAAATCTATCAATTAATCTAAGGAGCATTTGAAACATTAACCTTCATACTTAGTGGTCTAGGCTAGAGACATGTTCCGGTGTCTATAAAACTTAGCAGTTTTCATTCGCTTTTGCATTAGACAATGCTAGCACAGACTTGTTCTCCCTGTACCATCGAGTATATAAAGGCAGACCCCCATAGGTTGCAAACCTTTATCCATAGAAAGCCAAGTCTGCCTCCCTACAAACATGATACAAAGAACAAAGCATTTGAGGATATTTCCTACATGTACGTCAAGTCCTTGGTAAATTTATTTGCTGAGGTGTATATTGCACTTCACGATTACTTGGTACTCCTTTTGCCTAGAGTTACCTGAGTGATCAATTCGATCTTTTCTGACTCTTTAAATTTGAAAATATCATCGAGCACTTGTCCTTTCAAGATCACTAAACCATCGAAAGTGACTAGAGTCACCTTTTTGTCCTTTTCTCGACTCTTAAAGATGAAAATGAAAATATTTTGTTTCTAAAAATAATTTACCATGATAAACATGTCGAACCCAAGAATTTGCTTCTTGGACCAATATTGAGTAATTCCCTATTAATTTCAAGATTGTTAATAAACCCCTCAATGAATCTCCTTTCCTTTTCTGCTCTTGAGATGAAGTCATCGTGGCTGCACCATTGAGTACATCTCGCAATTCCCCTTCATTTTCTAATACTGAAGTGTCCTCCCAAGGAGTTCATCCAAAACATTCCTCAGTCACTTCAAGGTCAAGGTTTTGAGCTTGGGATTATTCCAAGTATCCCACCCCTGTCTTATCGTCCACCTACATCGGATTCTTGGTCACCTCAAGAATCTGATCCTAAGACCCCAGACAATCCTATTCAGACACATGAAAGTCTGCAGATCCCTGAGAGTCCATAGAGGCTAGTTATTCATCCATTGAATCTGCTATTTGATTCTGTTGTGATATCTCCTCAGCGTCCTTACAGTACTTATGATTGGCTTGGTATTCCTTTGGAGTTATTTCCTCTCACATCTTGGGCTCCTCGTCACTAGTTATTTCCATGTATGGAGTCAGAGGGTGAAATCCCAACCTCTTCTTCGGGTCATTCAGAAGTTTCTGCTACCCATACTCCTCATATCAATGATGAACAAGGATATGAATTCCCTTTAGAAGGTTTTCCTTTCACAAGAAGAGTCCCATCTCTCGCCCTTTCTGAAACTAGTGGAAGCATGTTTCCAACTCGTTATACAACCTTAGCTCAGTTAGTTTCAGGTAATCCTAGTGCTTCGTCTTTGTATCAAAATCCCATTTGGTCTTCAAATGGCATGCCTACATCTTGTCCATTCATTCCAAACATGACCTCTCGAACTTCTATACAAACTATTGTCACATCATTTCCTATTCAACCTACGATTCTATTACAGCCTGTATCATTGTTTCAACTGACCCTTCCAGTACAACCGACAATTTTAGGTCAGGTTTCAGTTAGTTTTTCTACCCCTCCGTCAAGTGGATAGAATGTGCCACTGCCTCGAGGGAAGGATACAAATGTTCCTCTTGTGTCAGGTGAAGCCAATGTGAGCGAGTTACAAACTCACATGGTTGGAGTTAATAAACCTTATTATGGTGGTATTCCTAACCATGTTCCTCTATCCGGGTCAGGTAACATCCAATATCAACAGCCTTATATGGATCAAATTCCACTCCAATAGGCTTATGTCCCATATGGTTTGAAAGACTTGGTTAATCCATCTTACGTTCCTCGAGTAGGAGCTTATGTCTAGCCTGGTCAATCCGCTATTCCTGGTGGATATTATCAGATTCAATTCCGAAATTACCAATACCCATAGGGTATATCTAAGGGAACTGTCCCACAACCCTTGCAGCAGCAAGGACAACCTTTGCAGCAGCAAGGGCAACCATTGCAGCAGCAAAGACAACCTTTGTAGCAGTAAGGGAAAACATTGCAGCAGTAAGGTAAACTGTTACAGTAATAGGGGCAACCTTTTCTGCAGTCTCAGCAACCTTTGCAACAACAAACTCAGTTTGTTTAGCAGTCCACTCAACCTTTGTACTCACAAGGCCAACCTTTGCAACAACAAGGTCGACCTTTACAGTAGCGAAGCCAGCCTTTGTAGCAACAAGATCAGCCTTTGCAGCAACATGCTTTATATGTGTATCAACAAGGTCATCCCTTGCAAGCCGAAGGTCAACCCCTATAGCAGTAGGGTCAGTCTCTTTAGGTTCAGGGTCAACAAGTTCAACAACCTTATAACCCATATGTCACGTACAATGCTTATCAACGGCCTATGGTAGCTCAATATCAAACCTACCCTGGACAAAATCCACCTTATGGTTAAGGTAACCCTAAGTGGGGCAAAAATCAAGTTCCGTATGGACAAAATCCTCCACTGTGGGGGGAAACTCCTTACTAGCAAGGTTGGAACCCATAGTTTGGGTCTCCTCAAAAACCCTATATGCCATTCAGCACGCAATTTCCTTTCTTGGATACGCTGGAATTGCCTGATGTTTCAGGGCTCACAAATGATCCTATTTTTCATTTGCCTTACTGGCCTCCAATTCCAACTAAAATTCCAAATGATTGCCCCAAATTTGAGGGAAAGCCTAAATAGGATCCGCAAGCCCATGTGATGACATATCACTTATGGTGCTCTTCAAATTAATACGTTGATGATTTTATCTATCTTCGCCTCTTTTAGAGAACCTTAACAAGTGTTGCCGCAAAATGGTATATCGAGTTGCCTCAAGATACCTATGTTGACTTCAAATCTCTATCTACGACCTTCCTCACCCACTTCCAATTGTCAGTTCGGTATGAAACTGGCACTCATTTTCTCACATCCATTAAGAAAGATACTTCAACCCACATTTCCTATCATATCCATGAATGGAGGTGTCGACATCACCTCATCAAATTCAAGATTGCTGATGAGTTGTTGACTGAATGGTTCACAAAATCATTCATTAACAAGATTTCTAAGGATATAGCTATGGGTGGATGTTTTACTGAAGAGAAATATATTGCCTGTGCTATGTATCTAGACATAGCCTATTCACAATCTGGCATGTTGTATGAGATGTTTCCTGATGCTCCACGACCATCTTCAGATTTGACAACATCAAAGTCTCCTGATGTACCACCTGTTGATGGCATAATTAGTTCTACGTCTCAGACTTCCACGAAAGCTTCCTCTAAGCTTAAATTTGTTTCAAACACCAGTTCCAATAACCCTTCAAAAAATTCATCAAGTCTTGGTAAAACCTCTAAGGTACATGTTGTTCAGTCTACTGCAGCAAATAAGGCCTCCAAAGGTATGAAAAAGGGAAAAGGTAAAGCCAAAGTCGATTCCCCAAAATAGGATCCACCCAAATCATCTGCTGATGATGTTTCTAAATGGAAGCCAAAATATCCTTGCCTCATCTGTGAGGAAGATAATTACACCAAGGATTGTCGCCGACGTTATAAAGTTAACCACTTATTGAAGGGGACTCCGATTGTTTTAAAATAACATTTTCCGTCTCAACAGATGCATTTGGTAGACCAACTGTAATCCTTTGCCTCCTCTGGTTCCCAATTTTTTGTTGGGAACAGGTCCCCTGGGGCCAATTTTTGGGTTAAAACCCCAAGTTTTGGGGCAGAAAGCCCAAATTTTGTATAAAGAAATGTAAAGTCTCCGCATTTTGTGACCACAGAGTGCGAAGATATCAAGAGTCAAAAAGGGTTTCTGCCCTTAGTTTAGATAGGTTGTGTTGGCTTGATGAGATCCGCCCTTAGTTCGCGGGCCATGGGATTGTATAAGAAGGAGGTCTTAGAGGAGTCTAAGTTGGTTTCAAGTTTAGTTCAATGGAGTTGATGGAGATAGAGTCATTAATGAGTCTGTAAGGAGCTAAGAGCAAGAGTCTTAGTGTAGGAAGAAGGCTCTGCAGCTGAGTGTGCAGAGGCCTGGTGTAGAAGTCTGCAGCTGAGGGCACGGACCCCTACAACTATGTGTGCAGGCTAGACATAGTTTGTACAGAAAATATGGATCATCAATAAATAAGAGTATTTTGAAATTACTATGTATTTTACTTTTGTCAATTGCATGCAATTATGTTATGTTAAGCATTAGTTTCATGTTTTACTACTAAATTGATGTGCGAACCTATATGTTTTCCTATGTTATATGAACGCAAGTAGAGAATATGTTTACGCAAAGATAATCTAAATTGCATGGTAGAATTGGTGAACACTTAAGATAATTCGGACAACTATACAACAAAGTAGTTACAGAGGCATGTAAGTGTCAAGATTGCTTGTCAGGTTACGCGAAGGACAATCATAGACCTTCGCGTAGGTTCTGAAGGGCTAATAGAGAAGTACATCAATAAGCCTGCACGAAGGCAAAGTTAAGGTATAAAACCAACATCACAACCATCTCAGGGTGTGAAACTTGGTTCCTTCATCCCCCCATAATGCTTCGAGTGAGAATTTAGTCTGTGCTCCGTGGATTGATTCCGAAAGGGACAGTAGTGTAGGGATTTGCTTCATTGACTAATGTTGAACTTGGGTTAGGGACCATCAAGCCAACAAATGGTTCCATTGTCAGGACCAGGATCTGCATAAGGAGATGCGTGATGTCACATCATTGGAATCCAACTAAGAAGGAGATTGAAGACTGGTTGGATAGAGAGATCCACGAATTTGTGGCGCAAGAAATTGGGAATCCGCGATTGACGAAAGAACAGTGGTTGGACAGATACCTGTACATAGAGATACATGAAATCTTCTCCTGTTCCTTCCCGGTTGAATTATACGAGTGGATTGCAAAGATGGTAGATGGCTAGGGAAGGTGGAGGCTTGATAATCCTATTGTCTGGACCCCAGAGTTAGTGCGGAAATTGGAAGCCTTTGAAGATAAGATCACACGCATTGTCACTCATTGGCTCGGCCGTATCATAGGAGGGTTTGTGATAGAGTTCGCAGTTTATACTTCGATCAGCTACAGCGAAGCAGAGCGCCGCTTCTTCAAGGGGTCATGAGGTAAGTATTTGAAATCATTAAATACCTTGATTAAGATTCTCTTGTGTGAAAAGTGGGTGATGCAGTTACCTTGATGTTTGGAGCTACACAAAGTGGAAGGTCTTTCAGGGATAGAGGAAGAAAAGTTCCTGAGTATAGCCCACTGATTGAAACTCCTCTAAGTGACGACAAAGGAACAACACACGCTTCTCTTTTGAGCACTATTTAGTTGATAAGACAAGGGTTCCTGCAAATACCTACACCGCCTCCATCCTCATCCCATCCATCCACACTGCCTCCATCCTCACCACCACCACTTACCCCATCACCCACATCGTTGCCACCTCCACCATTGTTCAACATGGAGAACTCCGTAAAGCTACCTATATTCAAGGGAATAGGAAACAAAGATCTGGACCAGTTTTGGTTCATCACGAAGGCTGTATGGGAAGCTCAAGGTATCACTGACGATCAAATGAAGAAATAAACATTGGTTAGTGCTTTGCAGGACCATGCACTAACGAGGTACATTAAGTATAGTACTGATAACCCGACGTCCACGTTGGTAGATATCCAGACTCCACTAAATAGGGAATTCAGTAGACCTAAGTCCTAAGTGCAATACATTGTGGGATTCAAGGAGATCATGATGAAGCCAGGGGAGACACCGTGGGATTTGGATCAAATATTGAAGTGTACGATCCATGAAGCCAACATGAACCTAACTTATGGGTAGCACCGCGAATGGTTTATGTTAATCTGGGGGTTCAGTAGATTCATGCACAGTTGTAGAACCTTTGCCTTGAAATGCAAAGCCTAAAGAAGACAAAAGAGCTCGACCAGAGGCGCGCGAAGAAGTCTGGTACCTGAAATGCAAAGGTCAGGGGCATGACAAGGATCATTGTCCAGTCTTTTCAAATTATGTTCTAGTAGGGGGACCAATGCTTCTAAGGCTGGAGGCTGCAGCTGGGCCAAGTACAGGGCCCGCACTATGGTGTGTTATATGCCAGGTAGTTGGGAAACATGTGACCGATAGTTGCCATTTTCTGCAAAAACTCGTACAGATTCCACAACAACTCTTCTGCAATTTCTATTAATCAGTAGGTCATGATGAGTGCAATTATTGTAGTTACGAATTAATGATGGACAGGACACCTGCATACAGGGTGCAAGCAGAAACGCAGCCTCCAGACCAAGGCGTTGGGGGAGCGCGAGGTGAGTATCTGGGGCGTGGCCAAGGCCGAGGTGGAGGAGGACCTGGTAGAGGTCGAGGGAAGGTCATTTGTTACAATTTTGGAGGACGAGGACACTACATTAGAGACTGTCCAAACCTGACGCGATTGTCATGCCGCTATTGTACTCAATTTGACCATGCGACTGAGGATTGCCCTATATTGTTGGCTAAGATTCATGAAAAGGGGTGCAGCCTCTGCAACCAACTCAGAACCTACAGATGACGAGGGTTGAGCCTCACAAGGAAGACCCTAAGGTAAACATTATGTTGTGAAGTGGCACGATGACTATGGAGGATAAGGGGAAGCAGCCTGCAGAGGGTGAGTGGGTCCGCAAAGCACCGGAAAAGGAGACCGGATTTGATCTGGAATGTACAAAAGAAACACTTATGGAAGTGAAGAAAAGTTTCACTGAGGCCTCTACCTCAGGAATTCAGGAGAAACTAGTTGAAGAAATGGACCCATCCATGATTACCACGTTCTTGGCGACATGCATGAAACTGCTCCACGACAGTAAGGCTATGAAGGGACTATAGGAACTAATTAATCAGTGTGCTGGCAAGGACAACGCTACTAGCAAACCATGTGTGGTCATAAATCTTGGTAAGCATAATGCAAGGATTGGACGTGAGATAAGACTAACCTGTACAGATAGGGTAATACGAGATGGGCCAAGTTATCTTGGATCTAGGGTCCAACGTGATTTTTTGGTCGAAAAAAACATGGGAAAGAATGGGGAGACCTACACTCCCGTGGTCTTTGATCCAGTTAAGGATGGAAAATCAACAAAAAATAATCCCAATGGGAAGGTTGCAAGGGGTAACAGTTGACATTGAAGGCACGAGCACACTGGCATATTTTGAAGTAATAGAGGTTTTGGATGATATCAATCCATACCTCGTGCTCCTTGGGATCGATTGGGCCACTGACATGAATGGGGTAATCAACCTCAAGAAGTGAAAGATGATATTTGAGAAGAAATCACTCCGAGTAGTGGTGCCACTGGATCCTGCAGAAGGACCACGCTATATAGAACCAGTTCGCGATTATGAAAGTGATGATGAATTGGACCAGATTTACAAGATAATGGCACGAGACCAGGATTGGGTGAATCTAACAGCATACAGACGTATTGCATGGGACCGCAAGAGCTCTTGCACATCATATTCGAATGAAAAACTAGAGCACTGGTAGAAATAACTGCATGAAGTATCTACGTTGCGCTGTAATATGATGACCAAGTCATTGCACTGCATATCATCATAGGTAAGAATTTTGACTCACTATGATAGGTTAACTGATGTTGATCACTTTTTAAATGCATTCGAAAGAAAATTTCCCAAGAAGCATCACTTCTAGGAATTAGATTAGGTGTTGCATGCTACACCTGCAAGATGGTCAGGTACACACAAGGATAGTTTTGAGGATTCGCGTGAATATAGAAAGATGATGAGGATACGCCTTGGCCACCCAAAGGTATTATTAACAGAAAATTATGACGGGAGGAATGATCCGCGCGATCATTTGGCCAAATGGACTGAAGTATATGGAGCAAAGCCTCAGCCGGAGTGGGTCCATCTATTTTTTCATATCTTGGATGTTATACCAATGAATTGGTACTTGGAGACAGAACTCTGTCATGGAACTGAAGAATGGGATGTTTTATGCCAAGGATTTTTTATGATGTTCAGTTTTGAGGATGGATTTGAATCTATCGATGAAGTGTTGCAGGAGGTGAAGAAAACCATCTTTAGGATACCACAGGATCCTCTAGACCTGATTCAACCTGATTGGACTACCCAGATAAGCCACGCGCTGGAGTGTTACAATGTAACAATAGAAGAAGAAGATGAAGACGCGATAAATATTAATATCCAGGAGACTAAAGGTCATCGTGGAGGTGAAGGACCATAGCTAGAGAACCCAGAGATAACTGAGCCACTCAAGACCAAGCAGGTGAACATTGGCACGGAGGCAGAAATGAAGTTTGCAAAGATTGGGGACTATTGGGATGATGTGACAGTAGATAAAATCATCGAACTGCTCCGCAACTATCAGGACGTGTTCCCCACGAAGTTTTCTGATCTGAAAGGGATAATAAGGGACCTAGGTGTCATGAAGATACCCTAAAACTAGATGCGAAACCTATGAAACAAAGACCTTACCACCTCAATCTGAAGTATAAGTAAAGGGTCCGTGTTGAGTTAGACAAGATTCTTGTGGCATGTATCATTGAACTGGTGGAAGAATTTGATTGGGTAAGCCCAATAGTGGTTCAAGAAAAGAAGCAGAAGGAAGAAATAAGGATATGCATAGATCTCAGGAAGTTGAATGATGACTGCGTGCATGATCCCTTCCCAACCCCATTCATCGATGAGGTCCTGGATAATGTTGGCAGCCAAGAAGCATATTCGTTCACTGATGGGTTCTTTGGGTACCATTAAATCAAGATTGCATTGGAGGATAGAAGTAAGATGACCTTTGTGACTAAATGGGGATTATTCTAGTTTACGGTGATGCCTTTTGGGCTGAAGAACGCACTGATGATATTTTCGCGCGTAGTCATCATGGCGCTCAAGGATTTTATTCATAAATTTCTGGAAGCATACTTCGATGATTGGACAATGTTTGGACTGGTGAAGCGCCATGTGGCAAGCCTGCACTTGATGCTAGATACATGTCGGAGATACCAGATCATGCTCAATCTGAAGAAATGTTTGTTTTGCGTCCCTTTTAGGATCTTGTTGGGCCATGTGGTATGGAGACAAGGCTTGATGGTAGACCCAACTAAGATCGTGGTCATAATCAACTTGGAGGTGCAAAGGAGTGTGAAATAGCTGTGCACAACACTGGGGCATACGGGATACTATAGGAAATTCATCAAGAGCTATGCCCAGATTACCATGCTGATGGAAAAATTGTTAAAAAAGGATGTTACATTCTGTTGGAATGAAGAATGCCAAAAGAGCTTGGATGTGCTAAAGGAGAATATGGTCACCACACCGATCCTAGTCTTCCCGGATTGGAAGAAGGAATTTCATGTGCATGTGGACGCGTCATGTATTGTGTTGGGAGCAATACTTACATAGGTTGATGTAGGGGACTTGGATCATCCTATAGCGTTTGCAAGTAGGAAGTTGTCCAAAGTGGAGAAAAATTATTCCACAACAGAGCGCAAAGGCTTAGCTATGGTGTACGCGCTCCAGAAGTTTAGCCACAATATTTTAGGTGGGCACTTTAATATGTATATGGACCATTCTGCGTTGAAATACCTGGTTAACAAGCCTGTGCTAGGGGGAAAGATATGCAGGTGTTTGTTGTTGTTCCAGGAGTATGATTTTGAAGTTATTATGAAACCAGGACGTTTGAATGTTGGACCAGATCATCTGTCGTGCATTGAAATGGGAGAGGAACCTACAAATTTGGAGGAGGGGCTACCTGCCAAGCATCTCTTTGTAGTGTGCATCGCAGATGGTCACTTTCAAGATATTATACACTTCCTAATGATAGGTATGAATTGGAAAGTATATACAAGCCAACAAAAGAAGGAACTAGTGGTGTGTGCGAAAGACTTTTCTGTCATTACAAGGCACTTGTACAAAATGGGGTCAGATGAAAAATTGTGTCTTTATGTGCCAGAGTTTGAACGAAACAACATCCTCGCTAAGGCTCATGACAGAGCCGTCGGAGGTCATTATGCAGTAAAAGCAATAGCGCAGAAGATCCTACGCGTTGGGTTATGGTGGCTAACCTTGCATAAGGATTCAAAAGCATATTGTAGGGCATGCGACGCATACCAAAGGATGGGCAGACTCTCACATGGGGATGAGTTTCTGCTGAGTCTGTAGATATCACTATAGCCCTTCGAGAAGTGGGCAATTGACTTTGTAGAACTGATTCAGTCTCTAGGGAAGAAGACGAGTGCACGATACATCATCACCATGACTGAATATTTAACCAGATGGGCAGAGGCATAGCCTGTGAAATACTGTACGAGCTCAACAAAAACAAAATTTATCTTTAATTACGTGCTGACAAGGTTCGTTTATCCAAAAATTCTAATGAGTGATCGCGGTGCACACTTTCTCAATGAGATGATCAGCGCGATGACGGAGGAGTTTCAGGTGTGACATTAGAAGAACACACCCTATCATCTGCAAGCTAATGGGACAGTGGAAGTGTTTAATAAAATATTGGGGAGAACACTCACGAAGGTTTGCAATGCTCAATGAAACGACTGCGATGTTCGCATACCCACGGTGATATGGGCTTGTAGAACGAATTGCAAGAAGTTGACTGGACAAACACCGTTTAGACTGGTTTATTGCATGGAAGCTATGATGTCGATGGAGTACATCGTACCTAGTTTGCACATAGCGGCATTCACAGGAATGGTGGATCACGGAGCCCTCGAGGATAGGCTTGCATAGCTAACAAAGCTTGAAGAAGATAGCTTTCTAGTTGGATTCCATCAACAAGTTCAAAAGGAGCGCGAAAAGGCATCACGATCGGCACATCAAACTCTGCACCTTCAAGGTAAATGATTTGGTTTTGTTATATGACAATAAGTTTGATAAATTTCAAGGGAATTTTAGGATGCATTGGCTGGGGCCCTATGTCATCAAGTAAATTACCGATGCCAGAGCAGATCAGTTGGTAAAATTGAATGGAGATCCATTCCCAGGATGGGTGAATGATAGTCGATGAATCCATACACCGGTGATCCAGCTAAATGACTACTTAACGGAAGCACAGTCTTAGTACTCCAGGCAGCTGAAAGGAGGCACGGGACTATAAACTACATTGCCTAGGTTGGGGAGATGCGCAATTTGGGAACTGCGCGGAATGAAGGAATGTCACAGTATCAGTAGACACGCACAGGGAGCTACACTATCCAAGAAAGGACCACATAGGGCAGTCGGAAAGTGACCGTTATGGTGATTTTTCATGACTTGACAATTAGAAAAAGACCAAATGGAGTGGGGGGGCGCCATTTAAGTCGAAATTTAAGGGCAAGATCTGTGAAAATATGTCACCAATCTAGCATTTATGAACGAGTTATGGGGAGAATGGTCGGATTTGAATTTGAAAATGCCTATAAATTACAGGTGGCTGCCTAGCAAAAAACACTTGGCATTTTGAGAATTGAGGTCTTAAGCTCTCAAGAGTGTATGAACCCTGAGATCTTTGAAGCCCTAATAACGAGTTCAGTGTTTGAGAAGTTTCCAATAGAGATGCAAGTGTTGTTGTCTAGCATAATGTCGGCACTCGTAGAAACCATAAGTGTAGGAGAAGCAATGACAGTCGAAGGAATGGCACCGGAGGTAGTAATGGTAGCTGAGGGAGTTGCCCCAGAGGTTGAAAGTGTAGAAGTACTGATAGAAGTGCCTAAATCCCCTAGGAAACCCAGGCCGAGGCCTACTCTGACCAAGGAGGGTCCAAAATCAAAGAAGGACAAGTAGAATGTGCAGTAGCCGGTGCACGCATCACCTATAAAGCACCCACAGATATGAAATCTCACCGCATAGGAAAAGAGTAAGGTGATTTACCTAGAGCCTAAAGCCGAGGTTGAAGAAATCCATGTGGGCGCAGACGACATTGATATGGAGGGGGCAGAGAACATTGATGTGGAGGGGTCTAACCCCATTTCTAAACTACCCGAGTACATTCCTCCACACAGAGGCAAGACAAAGGTTCTGAAGGATATTGATGAAAGTAAGGTCACACTGCACACACCCTTACTACTGGACCAAATCTTATTTGAAGGACCGCACCTTAAGCATATCCCCCTTTTAAAATTAGAGGACTAGGATTTGGCTAATGCGGAACGTTTTCCCCACCTAGCGATGAACCAACTCATGCACCACGTCTTCTACAAAGACTCTGGTGTGACCACGCTAGAGCCAAGGAAGTGGGTTAAAGGGGTGGATAAGGAGGGTATGTTAAATATGTTGTGGGTGCCGCACTAAAACCGCACACCTATAACCATGGTAGTGATCAAGCAGTTGCTGTGCTTGGTGCACAATGGGTGTCTGTGGCTAGAAGAGTCGATACCCATCACTGACATGCTAATCCATAGGATCACTCAGCTACCACACTCGATAGAAAATCCAGCAATGGAGTTTGGCAAAAATACAGGTGATGAGCCTCATCGTTGAGTAACTATATGGGCCTTAATTGTCCTTAATTGGCCTTATTGCATACTTTTGATTATATTTTTTTTATGAGATGAGTTAAAGTTGGATATTTTGCTTTGTGGTCTAATGTGCAAGAAATGCAGGAATAAAGGATAAAAGCAAGGAAAAATGTAGGAATAAAGGAATAAAGGGTAAAATCAAGAAACTATGGCAAAGACCTTGGTAAAAACTCGAATGGGACAAGGGAGAGTAATTATAGGAGGTAAATTCCCCTCCATTCGAATATTCCTCCATCAGCTCGGAGTGCAAATAGCCATCACTTTGAAGACTAGAAGACAGACGAACAAGTGAAAAGGACAGAAACCAGTTTATCAAATGTATAAGTAGACAAGCTTAGGACCTCATTAGGATTCAGACTTCTATTGTAAAACTCTGTTTTATTTCTGAGCTGCAAGAGACTTGTAACAATTTGTTCTGTAATCCATGGTTTTTATACCAAGAATGAGTTATGTTTAAGCCAGCTTTTAGTAATTTCGATGGCTGAAGCTCTTGGGTTAGGGCCCGACCCAAGCAGTCAAAGCTCCTCTTTATTGTACCTATATCGTAGCATAGAGTTATGTTCTATTTATTTGATTAAGTGGTTTCATGGTTTTTTGTTCATTTGCTTAAGTAGCCTTATGGTTTTCACTGTCTATTTGCTTAAGTGGTTGCACTTTCATTACAACAATATAGCGTAGTTTATTCATGGTTTTCCTGTTCACTTGCTTCAATAGCTGCATTTGTTGTGGTTACTTCCATTTATGCCTTCTTTTAGTTCATAGGTTAGTTGGAGGAAAAATATCACTATCAGGTTGTGTGTAGTTGTCTTGGCCTCATCGCCTCCCTCTAGGACCATGACATGAGGAAGAGACGCTTCAGCAACCCTAAAAACACAATCTCGAGTTCTCGCATGAGCTATGGAGTTCATTGTTTGATGCAGTTATTTGTTCACCTTCACTAGTTTTCTCTATCAATTTCATTTGAAACCGCCTTTAGCATGTTCCTCCTACATCGCTTCCTTGTCGTCTGATCACCAACAAACCTTCACAATTACTGTCTGATTCACTATTTTCTCCAACTGTTACCTCGCGTGGAGTCCACCACTTGCTTTATGAGATTTAAGTCCCCACTGTCGATCTGCCTCGCCTGATCTAACGGTTATCACATCACCTCCACACCTTTAGGTTCTTTAAACCCCCACCGTCAATCTACCTTGCCTGATTTGATGGTTGTCACTTCACCCGATTGCCAACTAGCTTGGACGATCTACACTGTTGATCAACCCCCCCTGATCCAAAAACTATCGTGCAATCTCACGTGGATTAGTGCCCGAACGTTATCTGCCCAAGAGCACATGAGAAAAGTGGTTTTCTCATGCTACGTCTCATGCAGTAAGGCTATTCGCATGAAATTTTGAAATACTACTTACAACCTGAAGGGCACGCGAGAAACTACTTACCACCTTAGAAACCTGCTCCATCATTTCCGCGCATTTCTTTTTCCCGCGATACGATCTCCACCGTCCATCTCTTGACTTCACCCACCCGATCAAATCTCAATCATTCATCGCTCCTATTAACCTTGTCTGTCCATCTCTTGACTTCACCTGCGTGATCAGATCTCAGTTGTTCATCGCTCCTGTTAGCCTCATCCATCTATCTCGCATTTAATCCTTCGCGATATGAACTCCCCCATTCATCCTGTCCATTAACCCCATTCATCCATTTATTCGCTTAAGCCTTCACAATAAGATCTCCACTGTTCATCGTGTTAGTTAACCTTGTTTGCCCATCTATCTACGTAACCTCCTGTGATCTGATCTCCATCGTTCATTTTCCTTTCACCCGACTGATCCAACGGTTCTTATGCACTATTGCTCCCTCACGTCCTCCTTTCATTGATTTCATCCTCTGACTGCTCTTCCACTTGAAAGCCAAGTTAGTTTAGTTCTTTGCTTACACCTTAGTCTAGTTTGATGCTCTTTACTTCTGCAACTTAGATAATTAGCATTAGGTTAGTGTTAATTTAGCAATTCTGCTTAGCATAACTGTTTGGATGGTTAGTTAGGTTATCGTATGGTTTAACATTTCATGCTATTTTCTTCAATACTGCAGTTGAAGTAGCTCTCCCTTAGGATATATTTTCTCTTCTTCCATCAAAGAGTTAAGATTCTTCTGACCCTATAGAAGTCTGGCTTGGAACCCCTAGGGTCTCTTGCCAGATGAGCAGTGACAACAGGCAGTACCTTCACTTTTACTTGTGCATATAGCATTGTCACCTCCAATTTTTTATGAACCCCAAGTTGATAAGTTAAGTTGGTAGCCCTAGGAGTTGCAGCATTCTTGTTGCAATACCTAGGGTCATAACTTTTTGGTGTCATTATCGGGGAGGTTTCTAAGCAGAATGTGATTACTAATTTCTTCTATTTCTAGTCCCCAATTTTCTTCCATTAGTTTATTTCTGCAAAAGTAATCTAGCTTCCTTTCTTTCATTTGTAATTATCTTCCTTCCTTTCCATTCTGCAAGTACTTTCTAGCTTTAAAGAAAATATTATAAGAACCAACCCAAAAACATTTCCTTTCATGCCTCGTAGGAATAGGGACAATTCAGGGAAATTCTTGTCAAATACCCCACTGCATTCAACAATCAACCTTCTCTCTTCTTCAGTGACAGTGAATTGGAAGACCCTTTAGGTGAGCAACCTTACATATTTGACAAACCTATAGAGGAAGAAGAAGAGGAAGAACCCATTCCTACTGAACCAATGGTTGAAAACTCAAATGAAAGGGGAGATAGAGAGAGAATTGAGAGTGCCTTCCCCATCATGGAATCCAATGGGGACACTAAGATGAATAATATAAGCCCCTCTACTTTACCTCATTTCCATGGCCTGACCATAGAGGACCCTGACACTTTCGTATTTGAGTTTGTTGTTATATGTTGAACCTATGACTATACAGATGATGAGCAAAAGTTAAAATTGTTTTCATCTACCCTCAAGGATGTAGCATTGCACTGGTTCATGGGTTTACCTGGAGATAGCATCACAACTTGGGCTCAGATGCATCATACTTTTAACAACAAATATAGGGACTACTGTAGGTCAAAGGATACTAAAGAAGATATTTTCAGGATGACCATAGGCCAGGATGAATCCCTAGAAGACTACGAAGAAAGATTCCAACTCAGTTACAAAAGGGCTAGGTGCACACTTGACCCTAAGTCACTAAAGTTGGTCCTACTTAGAGGAGTAAGGGAAGATCTTCTAGATACCTTACATAAGATAGCTGGAGGAGATGTCTACCAATTACCCTATGACGATATTAAGAATATCTTTAGAAACCATTATAGGGCAGCTAGGAAAAAGGGTACGGGTGGTCAACCTATGGCCAGTACATCATCCTCCAACGTATCCATCAAGGGTGAAAATGGAAATATGCTGGAAGATTTCAAAAGTGATATGTTGCAAACCCTTGCCTTGCAATTGGACACCATGAACATCAAAAGGAAGCAAGAGGAAGCAGAGAGAACCTTGGCCATTTTTTGTCCTAGATGCACTAGGAGGCATTGTAGGAATGAATGTCCATTGAACTGTATTAAGATTTGCTCAATCTGTGAAGAAAACCACTCCACAAACAAGTGCCCTTATTTACCTGGACTCAAAGCTGTATATCAAGGAGTTGAAGGGGTCACTAAGTAGCTTTACTACATCAACAAAAGGATACCTCCTGGGCCTAGACCATACCAGCAAGGTATGCATGGGTCATCCCATGCATATTACAACCCCAACCAAACAACAACTATACCTTCTTGGGGACCCCCTGCTCATCCTTCCTGGTCTACACCCCCTCCTTGGTTCTATGCATCTTAGTATCAATCCCAGCGAGCCAGACAGTCATTTCAACCTTATGTTCAGCCACAACATTAGTGGAAGACCCCACAGTAAGGGTGGAGGCCCCAATTTAACCATGTTACAGCCCTATTGGCTCCACCACCTACCCAACCACAAATCCTGCACTCTACTCCACCCAAAGAACCCCACATGCCTGCCCAGCCAAATCTGAACGCAAACAATAGGCAGGCTCAACAAGCATATAGTGGAGAGACATCATACCCAGCTTATGCTATAGAAATCCAAGATATCAACCTAAGATCTTTGAGGATTCTCATAGACAACCAACCTCCCTCTCCACATGGGGAGGTTTAGGAAGAAAGAGAGGAAAGCAACCTTAAAGTAAATCCACCCTTTCCTCAGAGATTAGCCCAACCACTCCAGCCTACCCCAGAAGAAACTAAACTTCTAGGAGAATTGAAAAATCTATGTGTAAAGATCCCCCTTCTCCAAGAAATCAAAGATGTTTCCATTTATAATAAGTTGATTAAGGAGAAGTGCTTCAAGCATCCAAGAAGAATAAAAATGGATGCCCCTACCATTAATGTCATTGGGAAGTTGTCTGACTTAATGCTGGGGTAGGTAATATGTCCAAAGTATTTTGACCTTGGAAGTCTTGTAGTAGATGTGCACATCAATGGGACCATTGTCCCACACACTCTGATTGATCTTGGGGCTACCATTAATGTGATGACCAAGGACACCATGCTCAAGTTCAACCTCCAAGGGTCATTAAGGAAGACCACAATAGTTCTGCAACTTGCAGACTGTTCCACAGTCACCCCTGAGGGAATTGTGGAGGATGTGATGGTCTCCATTGACTCCTAGGAGTACCCTGCAGATTTCCTAGTTCTCCAGCCTAAGGCTAAGCTTACTGGTTACCCTCTCATCCTTGGGAGGCCATGGTTGGCCATAGATGATGCTTACATTAGCTACAAAGTTGGGAATATGACCATCAAGAATGGGCATATGTCCAAACAATTAGTCCTATACCCTCCTGCTCAACCTACCCTAGAGCATGATTTACCTTTATGGTTAGAGGAGGAGGAAGAAGATGAGGTTTATTCTTCCCAACTTTATGCTTTGGAAGCAACCATAGGAGGAGGACAGTAAGATGACGATGACTTAATTGAAAACCTACTCCAAATTCCAACTCCTAGTTCATTATCATTAGAAGAGGAAGTAGGGGAAACCCAAAACAATCATCCCATTGACTTATGCTTGGCCAGTTCCAACCCACTCCGTTTCAAAACCATAGACTGTGGCCCAAAGAAAACTTTGAACATTAATCCATCTCTTTCTGCTTTAGAATAGGAAAAGCTATGCAACATGTTGAGAGAGAACTTAGAAGCCTTCGCTTGGAGTTATAACGAAATGAAGGTAGTACACCCCTTAATGTGTACTCACCAGATATACATCAAAGAAGGTTGCAAGCCAATCGGGCAACCACAAAGGAGGATGAATCTAGCTCTTAAAGACATAGTCAAAGAAGAACTGCAAAAACTTCTAGATGCAGGATTCATTTACCCTATCTCAAACAGTGAGTGGGTCTCTCCGTTAGTGTTAGTTCTAAAGAAAAATAGTAAGTGGAGGATTTTTGTTGATTATAGGGAGTTGAACAAAGCCACAAAGAAGGATCATTTCCCCCTATTGGGACTCAAAAATGGCATGTTTTCATCCACCTTTTTCTTCACTATTCCTTACATTTCATCATCCCATTAACCTTTTATCATATCATTTTCATAAATACATTTGGGTTTCACCTTCTTATTTTCCATTTTATTCATTTTTTGTATTACAAGTGAATTTATGATTAAATATTAGAAAATATACATATTTTTATATATATCTCAAGAATATGTGAGTTTTGTGATGTGTAGGAAATATGTGAAGAATTAATTCCAAGAGACTTCTCAAATATCTCCTCCACCATATTAAGGAGATAATTATGCAAGCCTATTCCTAAGGAGAAAATCATGGAGGATTTGGTTGGCATATCTTATCCATATCTCCTCCACCATATTAAGGAGATAATTATGCAAGCCTATTCCTAAGGAGAAAATCATGGAGGATTTGGTTGGCATATCTTATCCATATCTCCTACACCATATTAAGGAGATAATTATGCAAGCCTATTCCTAATGAGAAAATCATGGAGGATTTGGTTAGCATATCTTATCCAAGATATGTGAGAGATTTGTGGAGGATTCAAAGGGATCATATTTTGTAATAATGGGAAAGTAGTTGAAAATGCTTGAGAGATTTGTGGAGGATTCAAAGGGATCATATCTTGTAATAATGGGAAATTAGTTGAGAGTGCTTGATAGAATATTGGATATGTAATTATGAGATGGTTATCTTCCTCATGTATATAAGAGAGTGCTCTCTCTTCATTTTGATAATAATGAATAATGGAGAATGGAGATTAGCTTTAAGAGATAGTTTTGTAATTAGGAGAAGGGGATTCTTAGCTTTGATTCATATTCTTTGTTATGTTTTCATGATTTGTAATTTGATTCTTGTAATATAATTTTAGAAAGCTTTATTGTTGTGAGCTCACATATGTTGTTTTTCATTCAATTCTTCACATGTTGTAATTGTTTTTCCCTTATGCAATTTCTTGCTTTCCTAGTAAGTGTTTCAATGCCTTCCTAGATTAATTTGATTTCAGTAATTTAGATTAAATTAGTTCCACTTTGGTCCTGCATATATAGTGCATGTGCCTCGTAAGTCTACAAACCTCGGATTGACAAATTAAATAGTTGGGCAAGTACTACAACAGAATTAAACGATAATATTTTCACCCAACATTTTGGCACCGCTGCCGGGGAGGCACGATGGATTGAAGTTTAGTTTTATTTTTCATGCAAGTGTGTTTAGACATGTTCCTAACTCCGAGATGTTAAGGTGGTAAGACGTGGGGAATAGCCTACGCATCGCATTCAAGATACCATAACGGGCTCGACCTCTTATGGATCAGGGCATGTAGGGTGTGTTTACATTTATGCAAGTGTGAATTTCAATTTCTGCAAGTGTGTTTGATTTTCACAACTGTGAAGAGTGTTTGATGAATTCATGGTTCATGGTTGTAGTTGAAGAATTCGATTACTCAATTAATGAGTAGTCCTTGTAAGAGGGTTTAATTGAGTATTGAATTCAAGATTATTTCTGTGGTCCTTTTGTTTTTAATTCAATTTTTAGTGTGCTGATTTGGAAGAGTTTTAGTGAACTAAAACCTTGTAAAAGGATTAAAAACTCAGACAATTATTAGCACTTTGTTTTATAATCTCTTTCAACATGGCTTTATAATGAGTGTCAGCTTGGAACTACTCACTCAGATCCTTGCAGAAGTCGGAATCTCCTCTTCCCTGGAAAAGGAGATCTTGACAAGAATTGAAAGTTCAGCTACTCCCCAAGAAATAAACAAAGATTCAACATCTGAAGAATCTTGCGTATCTGATGGTGAACAATCATTCGAACAGGAATTCGAGGAAGAAGAACAGCAGATCGGAGAAGAAGAAGAGGAGTTACAACATGATCTAGGTGAGAGAAACTGTGCCTATCAAAGCTTTATCGAACAATGGTTCCAGGTAAGTACTAGATTAGATTCATCTTTTTATTTTTTAGTTGATTTGCTGTTACAGCAACTATACTCATTCACTCTCGAATATTTTCATCCATCATGTAAAAAATTGCTATTGGATATATTGTTGTTATTGCTATGTGAATGGCTTCATTGGAAGTTTAACTACACGTAACTAATTTGTAAATTATAATTAGTATAGAGTAGCTAGGCTTTCATTTTCAGCGTTTTCTTTCATTTTCAGTTTTGCTTCTACCTAGAATAAGTATGCTCTCCTCTGCGCTTAGTGCGATCGCGAGGATCAGAAAATAGGGATGATTTAGCCTAATTTCAGGAATAAATAAATTCATTTTTTTCAATATGCTTCATCAAAAACATCTTTCAATATGCAAATCATTGTGTCCATTTCTTAAAAAATTAAGTCTAGACTCTGTGCATTGCCACATCGATGATTTGTGAAAATGTTGGATCACCATTAGACTACTCCAGAAACGTAAAATTGGCAAAGCTGCCTTACCATGCACCAATATCCACCCATCTCTCCACCATCGCAGCTCCTTCAGAAAGCACACAAAATCTGCAAAAATCCATAAGAAAATCAGGCTTTCTGAGAAAATCAAGCTTTTTGTCCACAAAGTAAGGAAGAGATAACACCAATTCAATTTTGTGGAGGAGGAAAGTTTTATATTGATATCCTGGAAATTCCCGCAAACGAATCCTTGAGGCCCACATTTGAACGAATCACACAAACAAAATCAAACAACCTCCAATCGTTGAGGCATATCGAGATCTCAGCCTGAGAATAATGTAACTTATAACGGATTATACCTCGCCTAACGCCGCTGCCTTGCGCAGGTTTCATGTACCATTGGAAAGCAATAAGAGCTTCCAGAAAATAGTAGCGTATGGCCATTTTGGTTGGGAGGGAGGTCGCGTTGACACAAGAAGGATAGGAAAGCACCAGGACCGTGCTCATAAACTTGCTATAGAACTTGGAAGTCCTCACATATTCTTCAGCTATGGTGAAGATGGAGTTGTCTAACGTTTTGATTTTAGAACCCAGACTCCAACCAATCTACTTACCTACCTTGCTTTCGGTGCAAACAAGTCAAGCCATTCTTCTATTGTTACCTATAGCACCTAATCTGATCACACTTCCTGATTAGAATATTTGATGAAATCCAACAAACGTAAGAGAGAGCAGCAGGCACATATCTCTTTCACGCCTGATGTGAATATGCATGTATTAAGATTACACAGCTGCAGCGCCTGGCTTCAACGTCAAAAGAGGAAGAGAATGCTGCCTAGCTTAAGATTAGAAAAGAGTTTTTGGACAGATCATCCTCCAGGAATCGACATTGTAAGTTTTTCTCCAAGTCCACAACCTCCATGGATTTTAGGTCGGTGATTCAAATTCAGCAATTTAAAAAAATTCCACTATTGATTGCATTAAGACACAACTCTACAAATGTGTTCACTGTACTCCTGAAGGCAGATCCTTATGTTGTTGAATTATATGTGCACAAATGTAGCGTCACCAAAATCAATGCGCCCAGATAATCTTGGCATACATACCTTCGAGGGAACCGGGACTCTCCAATCCCCACGCAGACAGATGGATTTTCTTGCACTATAGAGCATGGGCTGCAAACGCTATGCGCAAGTTTCAGGGCACCTGGAAAAAACAACAACCATTCAAACTGGTTCTGGGCAGAGGTAATTTACCAAGCAAATAAACTGTTATTTCAGTTGTTGTTGAAAATTCAGATGAAATATAGACCATAACGCTGGTTTGAAATATCTCTTTATAGTGTCAATCTTTTCTTAGCATAGATGTAACAGAGTCTTTGCAAATTTTGTTTTTCTAGACATTTGAAATTTTGGTGTTTGTTATTAATATATATATATATATATATATATATATATATATATATATATATAGATATACATATATATATATATATACATATATATATATATATATATACATATATATATATATATACATATATATATATATATACATATATATATATATATATATATACATATATATATATATATATATACATATATATATATATATACATATATATATATATATATATAGATATATATATATATATATATATATATATATAGATATATATATATATATATATATATATATATATATATATATATATATATAAAATTTCCCTCATTCATTCATAAACTAACTACTTGTTCCCTAACAAATACAAAAGCCTTTTCAAATGTTTTAAATCAATTTTCCTGCAAACCAATAAAAACATTTTGAAAAAGTATTGCACAATCAATGAGTACATTGCATGGGGACATGCAATATTTATAGATTTGGGGGGAATAAAAGTATGTTGGATTTTATCATTTATTTTAAAGTGAATTTGTGGGCAAAAGTTAGGATGCATATACTAACAAGATAAATGAGATTGGTGTTGTGTGGGTCAAAGAGAAGCTTATGCAGAAAGCTCAGCTCAACATTACGATGCCACACCCTTTTCATCCACCATTAGTGTAACTTCGAAAATAATTAAAAAAAAATGGACATTTCATAAATTCTTGAAAATGAGCTAATTTTTTTTTAAGTCACTTCATACAGGAATGATCAATGGAGATGGCACACAAAGGTGACAATTTTTATGCAGGAATGGTGCTAAGTTTTTCAGAGTGAAGACAATCTAATGCAAAAGTGATTTTTTGAAATCACAATGAAACATGCATCATTGGATGCTTGAAGGAACTAATTCTTCACTGCACATATCATGACATTTTCCACTACACAAAAATCCTTTTGCGTCATGACTACTCACGCCTAGACCATCCTTATGTTGCAGCAATCTTCCATTTCCTTATCTTTCACGACTTCATGCATGCCTATTTTTCTAAATCACATACATTCCTTTATCCTTTTCAGTTTATTTTTTCCTTCTAGTTTTCCTTTTGAATAAAACTCATTCCCTTTCCATGATTACATTGCCTTGTTTTCCTTGCCATGCTGATCCACACTGCTTCTCCGTGAGTTCTTTCCATTTATAGTCCTACCAAATCTTTTTGTACAAACTCGCGTTGACTGATGTGGGATTCCTTAAGGCCCACCTTTCAACAAGTCTTGCCCCATCGACATCAGCACCTTATCTAGGAAATAGACTAGAGTTCATTTTGGGTACCTTGAGACTTGCATGCCTCAATGGAAAGTTCTCTCGCTGACAATCATGGGAATACATCAATGTCCCTTGATCGTCAAATCTTGCAAATGGCTCGACATCAACCCCTCTATTCGTATTTTTCAAGATGTACTCGGGTACCTTGGCACTCATTGACATCAATGGTGAGTTGCCTTGCATTGGTTAATGGCATGCATCAATGGTCGGTAATCCAATGATTTCTTTTCATGCTTGACACCAACACATTCTTTCTCATGATTAGAATTGTACCAAGAAGTTTAGTAGCAGGTGAAGATTATACACTTTTTCACGACTCCCTCAGCAGTTACAGCAGCATGAATTCTGATCTATGAGAGTACCACAATTCCACTTTCAGCATTTATCTTTTCCATGATTCAGCATCAACAGTTCAGATTCCTTCATTTCCCAGGATCCAGTTACAACAACATCAGTCACATTTTCGTGATCCAGCAACAGCAGTAGCTACATTCCTATTGCATAGTTTATCATTCTTGGGTAAGTAGAGGTATGTTGTTTTCTTATCTTTAATCATCCAATTCCTTATATGCTAACTTGAATATTTTGGAAAATTCTCTCACCATGCTACATTTCCTTTCATGAGCCATGTCAAGTTGCATGAGGACATTCAACCAATTCAGTTGGGGGGGGGGGGAGAACTATATTCACTACCATGATTTCATTTCTTCACCACTATCACTCCATTTTTTTTCTCATTTACCATTCACCAATCACTACATATTCACTACCATGATTCCATTTCTTCACCACTATCACTCCATTTTTTTTTCTCATTTACCATTCACCAACATTTATTTTCCAATGATACTTTGTTGCACTTTGCTTCATACACAATATTGGCATGCTTCATTAATATTACAAAAGGGCTTTCTTATGCACATTATGATTTCCAGTGAGTGTTTACATTATTATTGAAGACAAGATAACAGAAAACAAAATGAATGTTGTTAGCACAAGAACCAACATTCTTTGTATTCATGGTTGTCACACAAGAACCAACCATAAGAAAATGTAAGTTGTTACTCATGTCTTTCACATATTTTGGAAACATTCATTATTAAAAGACATCATCATGTAAAAGCCAAAGTTCAAGATGCCAAATGTTCTTAAAGAGACCCATGCATGGTTGCATGAGGACATACAACAAGTTCGGTTGGGGAGGATGTTGGGACTCAGAAATGGCATATTTTCATCCACCTTTTTCTTCACTATTCCTTACATTTCATCATCCCATTAACCTTTTATCATATCATTTTCATAAATACATTTGGGTTTCACCTTCTTATTTTCCATTTTATTCATTTTTTGTATTACAAGTGAATTTATGATTAAATATTAGAAAATATACATATTTTTATATATATCTCAAGAATATGTGAGTTTTGTGATGTGTAGGAAATATGTGAAGAATTAATTCCAAGACACTTCTCAAATATCTCCTCCACCATATTAAGGAGATAACTATGCAAGCCTATTCCTAAGGAGAAAATCATGGAGGATTTGGTTGGCATATCTTATCCATATCTCCTCCACCATATTTAAGGAGATAATTATGCAAGCCTATTCCTAAGGAGGAAATCATGGAGGATTTTGTTAGCATATCTTATCCAAGATATGTGAGAGATCTGTGGAGGATTCAAAGAGATCATATTTTGTAATAAGGGGAAAGTAGTTGAAAATGCTTGAGAGATTTGTGGAGGATTCAAAGGGATCATATCTTGTAATAATGGGAAATTAGTTGAGAGTGCTTGAGAGAATATTGGATATGTAATTATGAGATGGTTATCTTCCTCATGTATATAAGAGAGTGCTCTCTCTTCATTTTGATAATAATGAATAATGGAGAATGGAGATTAGCTTTAAGAGATAGTTTTGTAATTAGGAGAAGGGGATTCTTAGCTTTGATTCATATTCTTTGTTATGTTTTCATGATTTGTAATTTGATTCTTGTAATATAATTTGAGATAGCTTTATTGTTGTGAGCTCACATATGTTGTTTTTCATTCAATTCTTCACATGTTGTAATTGTTTTTCCCTTATGCAATTTCCTGCTTTCCTAGTTAGTGTTTCAATGCCTTCCTAGATTAATTTGATTTCAGTAATTTAGATTAAATTAGTTCCACTTCGCTCTTGCATATATAGTGCATGTGCCTCGTAAGTCTATGAACCTCGGATTGACAAATTAAATAGTTAGGCAAGTACTAAAACAGAATTAAACGATAATATTTTCACCCAACACCCCCTACCCTTCATTGACCAAGTGCTAGATATCTTAGCAGGGAAGAAGTTTTTTTTCATTCCTAGATGGATTCAGTGGGTGCAACCAAATCCAAATCTGCCTAGAAGACCAAGATAAGACCACATTCACATGTCCTTGGGGTGCTTTTTCCTATAGGGTCCTTCCTTTTTGCCTATGAAATTATCCCGCCACCTCCCAGAGAGAATTCTTGAGTACTTTTTCTAAATTAGTACATGATGTTGTGGAAATCTATATGGATGACTTTACACCTTATGGTTGTGATTTTCAAGAAGCGCTAACTAACCTAGGAAAATTATTACACAAATGCATTGAAATGAATCTGTCTCTCAGTCCAAAAAAATGTGAATTCTTAATGACTAAAGGGATTGTGCTAGGTCATTCAATATCTCAGCAAGGACTGCAGGTGGACGCAAACAAAATAACAATCATCCAAAGGGTCCCACCTCCACAAAAGCAGAGAGATGTTAAGAGTTTCTTAGGGTTAGCTGGATACTACCGAAGGTTCATAAAGGACTTCAACAAGTTGGCCTCTCCTTTGTTTGGGTTTTTGGCCAAAGATTCTTATTCTATATGGTTAAAGAGTTTTCAAGAGGCCTTAGACATTCTAAAGGATAAGTTAACCACTGCACCAATCCTTAGAGGCCCAAATTGGGCCCTCCCTTTTCATATTCATGTTGATGCCTCACATAAAGCGATAGGAGCAGCCTTAGGTTAGGAAGAGGAGAAATTGCCTTATGCCATCTATTTTATTAGTAAGGACTTGTCAAAGGCTGAGCTAAACTATATTGTAACCAAAAAAAACTTCTAGTTGTTGTGCATTCAGTAAACAAATTTAGGCATTACATTACAAGCTATCAAACGTTTGTGCATACTGATCATGCTACAATCAAATATTTAATGAACAAGCCAGATGTAAATGCTAGAATTATAAGATGGTTTCTTTTATTACAGCAGTTTGATCTAACTATTGTTGATAAGCCTGGTAAGGAAAATGTTGTTGCTGACTTTCTATCTAGAATGAATCTGCTTGCATGTGAAGAATGAATGGAGGATGACCAATTACTAGATGAGAATTTGTTTGTTATTTCAGTTCTCTCCCCATGGTTTGCTAATATAGCAAACTATTTGGTATCAGCGTGGTTTCCACCAAACTTGCCCTCCAAAGAAAAGAGAAAGATAGTTAGAAAGAGCACCCCCTTCACCTGGATTGGGGGCAATCTGTTCAAACTTGGCCCAGATCAAATATTAAGAAGGTGTGTAAGGGAAGAGGAAGTCTTTGACATCCTTCTAACCTATCGTGATGGGCCTTGTGGAGGTCACTTTGCAGCAAAGAGGACAGCATTGAAAGTGTTGCAAGCAAGCTATTATTGGCCTACTCTTCATTAGGATGTGAAAAAATACATTAGTCAATGTGATCGGTGCCAAAGGATGGGAAATCCTACTCCAAGAGATGAAATTCCCCCACAACCTCAAATGACTTTTGATCCATTTGACAAGTGGGGCATGGACTTCATTGGACCTATCAACCCTCCTTCAAAGCAAAAACAACACATCATTGTGTGCACTGATTATTTGACTAAGTGGGCTGAAACCAAGGCAATTAAGGCAGCAACAGAATAGAAGGTGGCTGAGTTCCTAAGGGAGAATGTATTCTACAAATTTGGGTACCCTAGAGAGCTACTCACAGACTAAGGCAGTGAATTTACCTCCAGCATGATTGAAGAAATGCTCAACCATCACAAAATCAAGCATAGGACCTCCACTCCATATCATCCACAAGCTAATGGGAAAGTGGAGGTGACCAATAGGAAAGTGGAGAACATATTAACCAAGGTAGTGAGCAACAGCAGAAAGGATTGGGCAGAGAGACTAGTTGAGACCACCTAGGCCTATAATACAACATGGAAGACCACCACTAGATTTACACCCTATCAGCTGATCTATAAGAAAAAGGCTTTGTTTTCCATTGAGTTTGAATATAACACATTGAGTATGGCATCCCAACTAGATTTGGATCTTAGTCATGCATAGAAATAAAGGTTGTTACATTTGAATGGCTTAGATGAATTCAGAATGTAGGCCCTCCTACATACAGAGATAGTTCATCTTCAGAGGAAGATCTAGCATGACAAGCACATCAAGGAGACAATTTCGAGAGGGATACTAGGCATTGTTATATGATTCCAAGTTTAAAGACTTCAAGGGCAAGCTAAGGACAAGATGGCTTAGACCTTATGTGGTGGAAATATGCCATTACAGTGGTTCAGTGAAAATCTGAACTATTGATGAAGAAGCCATTTAATTGCTATTTAATGGACACCGATTGAAAATGTAAAAGAGGCCTTTATCAAAACTAGAGTTCATTGATAGTATGAATAAGACAATGATGATGTTAGAGAAAGTTCTAGCTCCTCCCTCATTAGGACACTGAAAAGAAAAAGAAAAAGAATAAGGATTCAGGTGAAAACCTCCATGAGGCACCTGAGTCCCATCTTTGGGTTGAAAATCTCGTGAGGTGGCCCAAGGATGAGAAGAAATGAAAAAGAGTAAGAATATCCCTGGGTGAAAACCTTCCTTGAGGCACCCAGGGTAGATATCTAGGGTGAAAACCTCTTTGAGGCAGCCTAGGTGTTTTTCAAAAAATATACAATAATAATAAAACATAATTGTTATTTGCAGGTTGGTGAAAAGGACAGGCAAGGAGAAAAGAGAAGATCCAAAGGGAACCCTACCTCACATATATTCATCTCATCCACTCCTTACCATGCATCCCTCCATCAATTCTATTGTTTTTCACTTCATTGCTTCAATTCAGGTAAAGGTTGTGTTTTCTAACAGAATCACCTCAACCATTACCATCATCCCTGCATCCACATACACTCCTACTCCCTATGTCCATTCATTACAGCATCCTCACAACACCATCCATCAACATGATCAAGAAATTCTAAGGGAGACACCAAACATTGCCAATTGGTAATCTAGGAGCTCCACAGCAGCAGCATCAGATCCAGGAGTTCCACAATAGCATCAGATCTTCAGTCACAAACACCTGCAAAAGCTAATGGACCATCAGTAGCACCTCTGATCTTTAACAATTGCAGCATGGCATCAAGACCACAGGTAAGTATCCCACTCACTCACTCATATGCACCATTTGATCAAAAGTTGTAAAGGTTAAGAGGTAGTTGGTTTATAAGTGAAAATTTGGCAAAAAGGAAATTCTTTAATAAGTCAAAAGAGAATGCAAGAGTCCATAGATACAATATTGTTATGGTAACCATTTGAGAATGCTTGAAGAATTAATATTTGGGGTAGAAACACCAGTTCACCTGTTGGGTCCCTATAATACTAGTGATTACCCCATTACTATTGTAGTTATACCCCTTATTTATATTGTTGTGCCCCCATTACCCCCATATTGTTATTAGTGTGCCCATAGAATCCCTCTATTGTTATTTTTGTGGCTTTATATTATTATTGTTAGGTCGGCTGGATTATATTGTGACTCCATAGACTCCTATATATAGAAAGGAGGTTTTGTCATTTGAATCATCGAAGAATTGTTCATTTATGTAATGTAAAGGAGGTTTCCCCTCAAAGAGGCTGAATTCTAAGGCGTGAATCTCTCTTTTCTATCTTTTTGTGAGCTGGTTTCATAACATTTGGTATCGGAGCTTTGGATTCTAGGGTTTCGCTGCTCCAAACAGGTCATCGTGGCATTTTCGCTATAACATTTTTTCTGTGACGTTTCAGAAGTCGCAAAAAAAACCCATTTGAGAAGAAATCGCGCTGAACCTTGGGTCCAAATTTCAGAGCTTTTCGCGCGATATTTGCGGAGATATGATCTCAGGAAGTTGGTCTTTTTGCAGACTCCTAAATTACACTCAAAACAGGTGACCTGGGGAAAATCGTCATAACTTTCTTTCTGAGCATCGGATTGAAATTTCGTAAGAAGGTACAGAAAGAGGATGGACTGTAGTTTTCTTTTATATATTTTTCAGAGTCAAAGGTTGAAACAGAGACACGTGGCACTTCATACAAGTTCGCTCTACTGAACTAGTCTATAATCAGGTCACTGCGGGAGATTGTGCATAACTCTTTCTTGGAGAATCCAATTTGGTTCAGACTAGTGGCATTGGAAAGAGGACACAGAAGGCTACTACAGGTCATAATTTCAAAATTGGATGATTCGAAATTACAGAGATACATCAGATTCAATATCGGGCTTCTACAAAGTAAAAAAAAAGGTGTGTAGTTTTTATTTTTTATTTTTGCATAAGCTTGGTTTGAAGGAATTCAAAGGGCATAGTAAAGCATTATTATCGGTAACTGATGCCCCGAGGAAAGAAAATGCAAACACCTAGTAAGGAACCTGAAAGCTCTAGCATGACTCATGAAGAAGAGGAAGAAATGCTACATGATATATCAAAATTACAAGAACAAGTGCAACAAATGTCACGCTCACAAAAGCTAACAGATGCTAAGATAAATGGCGTGGAATCTAAGATAAAGGGCATGGAAGGTAAGATGGACGATTTCAAGATATATTTGAAGACAGATTTGAAGAAAGACATGGCAAATTTGAAGACAGATTTGAAGACAGACATGGCAGATTTGAAGACAGATTTGACAAATTTTCTACAAGAAATAATTACTAATGGTGAAAAGGTTGTAAAGGAAACTCATGATGTGAACAAAAGAAATGTTAATCATGATTCCATAGATTCTAATGTTGGATCGAAGACCCACCATATTCCAAAAATCGATATGAGGAAGTTTGATGGCAAGGATCCCGCCACATGGATATTACAGATGGAGCAATTCTTCGATCTCAATAATGTGCAAAACACACAAAAGGTACGTATGGCAACTTTATATTTGGAACCAAATCAGTTTGTATGGTATCAATGGCTTTGCTCTCGTAAACAATTTATCACTTGGGAAATTTTTACGGAAGAATTGATAGCACATTATGAGGATACAAAAAGCAACACTTTTTTTAGCCAATTGATAAGTCTCAAACAAAAGGGTTCAATAATGGAGCACATTGAGGAGTTCCAAAAATTGAACATAAGGGTAAAAGATATTCCAGAGGAGCATAGGATTGATGTGTTCATAGGGTCTTTAAAGGATAATATCCAACATGATGTTCGCCTTTGGGAACCTGATTCATTAGAGAAGGCATTCAGGTTAGCAAGAAAAATGGAAAGCAAAATTATGGCAACCAGGAAGCATACCACTCACAACTATAAAGACGGAAGTGTTGTTGCCCCTAGTCTTCCACAACCTATAAGGTTGACACCACAACAATTGGAAGAAAAAAGAGCAAAAGGGCTTTGTTACAGTTGTGATAGCAAATACACTAAAGGTCATAAGTGTGCTGAGAAGAAATTATTCTACATAGATTGTGAAGAGGAAGAAGAAAAGGAGCAAGAAAGGTCAAAAGAAGAAGATATACTCCAGGAACAAAGCCTAGATGAAGAACAAATAAATCCGACCATATCTTGTAATGCATTGGCAGGAATTACCACTCCTCAAACCATCAAGATAGAAGGACAAATCAAGAAGAAAAAGGTAATAGTGTTGATTGATTCAGGAAGCACCCACAATTTTATTCATTGTAGGGTAGCAAAAGAATTGAATTGCTTCCTATATCCAGCACCAGAGTGTCAAGTGATGATTGCAAATGGAGGAACAATAAATTGCTCTGGAAAGTGCCATAATATCAAGCTATCCATGGGAGAATATGTATTGACTAGCCCAATGCTTTCCATTCCAATGGGAGGTGTTGATGTTGTACTAGGAGTCCAATGGCTACAATCCTTGGGTACAATAGCTTTTAATTTTCAAGAACTTTTCATCAAATTTTCTGTGGAAGGAAAGGAAGTTGAATTAAGGGGTATTGCAGGGAAACCAGGAAAGATAATCAGCTCTAATGGTATGACAAAGCTTCTAAAAAAGGAGCAAAGAGGTGTAATTGCACAATTATGTTCGCTAGATGTTTCCACATTGGAATCATCTATTTCTCCAGATCTCCAAAAAGTCCTGGACAATCATTCCAAGGTATTTGAGACTCCCAAAGGTCTCCCACCTATGCGTGATCATGATCATGCTATTCATCTGATTCCAGGAAGTGTTCCTCCAAACATCAGGCCGTACAGATATCCCTATGTCCAAAAAAGTGAAATTGAACGTATGGTTGCAGAAATGCTAGAGGCTGGTATAATTCAACCGAGTCAAAGTTCTTTCTCTGCTCCAGTAGTATTGGTGCACAAGAAGGATGGATCATGGCGCATGTGTCCGGATTATAGGGAGCTCAACAAGCTCACTATTAAAGATAAGTTCCCCATTCCTGTCATTGATGAATTACTGGATGAATTGCATGGATCAATTTACTTCACCAAGTTGGATCTTCGTTCAGGATATCATCAAATCAGAATGAAGATTGAAGACATTCCGAAAACGGCATTTAGAACTCATGAGGGTCATTATGAATTTTTGGTCATGCCTTTTGGCCTTACCAATGCACCTTCAACATTTCAAGGTTTGATGAATTCAATTTTCAAACCATTCCTTAGAAAATTTGTGTTAGTATTTTTTGATGATATACTAATCTACAACAAGTCTTGGAAGGATCATGTTGAACATGTTGACAGGGTGCTACAACTATTGGAGGAGAAACAATTATATGCAAAAAGATCCAAATGTTTCTTTGGAGTCCAGGAGGTGGAATATTTGGGTCATATTGTATCTCATGAAGGAGTTAAGGTAGACCCTAGCAAAATTAAAGCCATTAAGGAATGGAAAATCCCCACATCCATAAAGCATTTGCGAGGATTTCTTGGGTTGACAGGGTATTATCGCAAGTTTGTTAAGAATTATGGGAGAATAGCAGCACCTCTAACAACATTATTGAAGAAAGATGCATTTTCATGGACTCTGGAAGCAACAAAGGCCTTTGAACATCTTAAAGAGGCAATGTGCCAAGCACCGGTCTTAGCTACACCGGACTTCACAAAAACCTTTATTGTGGAATGTGATGCTTCAGGAAATGGAATTGGTGTTGTTCTAATGCAAGATGAAAGACCCATTGCTTTTGAAAGTCGTCCAATCAAGGGAAAGTTTTTAAGAAAAGCTATTTATGAGAAGGAAATGTTGGCAATACTCCATGCACTTAAGAAATGGCGACCCTACCTAATGGGAAGACACTTCAAGGTAAAAACGGATCATGATAGCCTTAAATACTTTTTAGAACAAAGATTATCCTCTGAAGAGCAACAAAAGTGGGTCACAAAGATGTTGGGTTATGACTTTGAAATCATCTACAAAAAAGGGAAGCAAAATGTGGTGGCAGATGCACTCTCAAGAAAGGATGAGGATGTGGAAGCATTGTTGTGCGCCATTTCTATTATCCAACCAGATTGGATAAATGAAGCAAGGGAGGAATGGAAGAATGACGAAGAAGTGTGGGCACTTATTCGAAAGCTACAACAAGATTCCAGTACGTCTGATACATTTAGCTGGAAAAATGATTCGTTATGGTACAAAGATCGCTTATACCTCTGTAAGAATTCCCAGCTAAAACAAAAGATTCTTATGGAATTGCACACTTCTCCCTTAGGAGGGCACTCAGGATTTTTAAAAACTTACCACAGGGTTAAGAAGGAATTTTTTTGGGATGGCCTTAAATCAGATATTCAAAAGTTTGTGGCAGAATGTTTGGTTTGCCAACAAAATAAAGTTGAAACAATTAAGACACCAGGTCTATTACAACCTTTATCCATTCCAAGCCAACGTTGGGAGGAGGTTTCAATGGATTTTATCACAGGTTTACCCAAGTCTGAGGGAAAGAGTGTCATCATGGTGGTAGTTGACAGACTTACCAAGTATGCACACTTTTGTGCATTATCACATCCATTTAAAGCCAGTACAGTTTCTACTGCATTTATGGAAACAATTCAAAAGCTACATGGAAACCCAAAGATTATTGTAAGTGACAGAGATCCCATTTTCACTGGAAATTTTTGGACAGAATTATTTTCTTGTCTTGGTACTCAGTTAGCTCATAGCTCATCTTATCATCCTCAATCTGATGGGCAAACTGAGATAGTAAACAAATGTTTGGAAGGATATCTTCGTTGCTTTGTATCTGATAAACAGACACAATGGGTCAAATGGTTGCCTCTGGCTGAATGGTGGTATAACACTTCCTTTCATACAGCAACAAAAATGACCCCATTTATGGCACTTTATGGGTATCAACCACCATCCATCACATCATATTTAAGAGAAAATTCTAAGGTTCAGGCAGTGGAACATCACATCGAACATCAACAACAAGTCCTCCAACTCTTAAAGGATAACCTCGTGTTGCACAAAATAGAATGAAACAACAGGCAGATCAACATCGCAGTGAAAGAAGTTTTGATGTAGG
The DNA here is from genome assembly GCA_031772625.1 of Pinus tabuliformis. NCBI lineage: Eukaryota > Viridiplantae > Streptophyta > Pinopsida > Pinales > Pinaceae > Pinus > Pinus tabuliformis. The sequence goes on along the minus strand of CM062812.1, from coordinate 691,875,698 downwards.
TGATTGGGTATTCCTACGGCTACAACCATATAAGCAAATGTCCCTCAAGCAAGCTAAGAAGGATAATAAATTATCACCAAAGTATTATGGTCCGTACAAGGTGTTGCAAAAGATTGGTACTATGGCATACAAATTGGAGCTTCCTGCAGCTTCTCGATTGCACCCAGTTTTCCATGTTTCATGCTTAAAGAAGGTTATAGGCGACAAGCTCCCAGTTCAAACAATATTGCCAGAACTTGATGAGGAAGGAAAAATTATATTGGAACCAGAAGCAGTTATAGAAACAAGAACTCGACAGCTACGAAATCGATCAATTTCAGAGTACCTTATCAAGTGGAAGAACTTATCCGCTGAAGATTCCACATGGGAGGATGAGAATTTTATGCAGAAGTATCCTGAACTACTCAAGCGTTGAGGACAACACTTTTTTGAAGGAGAGGGGCATGTTGGGTCCCTATAATACTAGTGATTACCCCATTACTATTGTAGTTATACCTCTTATTTATATTGTTGTGCCCCCATTACCCCCATATTGTTATTAATGTGCCCATAGAATCCCTCTATTGTTATTTTTGTGGCTTTATATTATTATTGTTAGGTCGGCTGGATTATATTGTGACTCCATAGACTCCTATATATAGAAAGGAGGTATTGTCATTTGAATCATCGAAGAATTTTTCATTTATGTAATGTAAAGGAGGTTGCCCCCTCTAAGATGCTGAATTCTAAGGCGTGAATCTCTCTTTTCTATCTTTTTGTGAGCTGGTTTCATAACATCACCAAAGACTCAGCATACCCTATTTCTTGATGCAATCACTTACAGACTCCAGCAGCAAAGTAAAGGAAGGGAATTCCCAATAGTTGGCTCACCATGGTTTGATCAGAATCGTCATTGAGGATGCCCTCCAAAACCTCAAGATCCTTATAAAATGGTCAGTCTTCAGAGACTTACTAGCAGAGGATGACATCAAAACCCTCATCTATGATGTTAGTCCTTTTGTCAGTGAGGAGGAGGCAAAACAAGAATAAGATATAGAGCTAATATGGGATGAGATGAATGAATAAGAAACTAATACATAGGAACATGTTGAAACACAAGGAGGATGATGCTAAAAAGGAACACAAGGAGAATGATATTGAAACGAGAGGAAGAAACTGATGGAGATGAGAAAGAACAGCAAAAGGAAGAAGATAAGAAAAATAGATAGGACAGTTGCAGGAAAATGAAAACCAACTAGCATGTATGGCCAGCCTCTCCTTGGAGGCTATCTAGTGTAGGATTCCAGCAAAATCCTATACTCTTTAACTCAGATAACAATGGATACAATTTCATATTAAAACACTAGCACAAAGGGGCACCATGCCATTTCAGGACTGTATACAATTTATTGATCTTTGTGATCAAAGTGCACTAGAGGATAGGGCCAAAATGGTTGAGTTTTACTTGCACAACATGGCCCTCACAGACATGAATATCTGGGATCCTAATGCAGAGCTAGGAGATCTACAATTAATGGCTTTGGCATCATCGATGACCCATGAGAATTCAAGGGCTGCAGAGATGAAAAGGATGTTGACCAGAGAGAAAAATGAACCTCTTTTCATCAGAGTTGAACAATCAAATCCCATGGCCCTAATCAACACCCATAATCTAATTGCAAATGATCCTCAACTGGCACTTAGATATCTTGATGCCCAAGGGCGAGCAATTTCACATTTTTCGGATATGTTTAGGCTACTCAGAGATGATAATATACATGCTTGCTAAAGGAGATGGAACACACTGCCACATAGCTTGAAGATTAGAGAATATCACTCCCCTCAAAGGTTGAGAGAGGCACTCAACAGGACACCTATGTATAAGCAATCAATGCAAAGGTTGAAGGTCAATTGGATAGGCCTAAAACTCAGTCCACCACTACTCCTAGGGATGCTAAAAGGAAGAAAAGAATAAGAGGAAAAGAGGTAGTGGGAAGAAGTAGAAAGGAAATTAGGCTTCTATAAACAAGAAGAAGAGACCACAACAGAAGCAAGGGATGTTAGAGAGGCTACCAGAGCCATGAAGGACATGGACATTAACTAAGTTGCTCAGAGGATGAGCAACACTTTCAGTAGGGGGGTGATGATGAGCCTCATCATTGAGTAATTATATGGGCCTTAATTGTCCTTAATACACCTCGTAGCTTAGACAAACCAACTATTTTCACAACTTATTGCATACTTTTGATTTTATTTTGTTTATGAGATGAGTTAGAGTTGGATATTTTGCTTTGTGGTCTAATATTCATGAAATGGAGGAATAAAAGATAAAAGCAAGGAAAAATGTAGGAATAAAGTAATAAATGGTAAAAGCAAGGAGCTGTGGCAAAGACCTTGGTAAAAACTTGAATGGTACAAGGGAGAGTAATTATAGGAGATAAATCCTCCTCATTTACTACCCCTCCATTCAAATATTCCTCCATCAGCTCGGAGTGCAAACAACCATCACTTTGAAGACTAGAAGACAATCGAGCAAGTGAAAAGGACATAAACCAATTTATCAAATGTATAAGTAGAGAGGCTTAGGACCTCATTAGGATTCAGACTTCTATTGTAAAACTCTATTTTACTTCTGAGCTACTGGAGACATGTGACAGTTTGTTCTGTAATTCATGGTTTTTATAATAAGAACGAGTTCTCTTTAAGCCAACTCTGAGTTGACTCTGAGGGCTGAAGCTCTTGGGTTAGGGCCCGACCCAAGTAGCCAAAGCTCCTCTTTATTGTACCTGTATCCTAGCATATAGTTTTGTTATGTTTATTTGCTTAAGTAGTTTCATGGTTTTCTGTTCATTTGCTTAAGTAGCCTTATGGTTTTCATTGTCTATTTTCTTAAGTGGTTGCACTTTCATTACAACAATATAGTGTAGATTATTCATGGTTTTCCTGTTCACTTGCTTCAATAGCTGCATTTGCTGTAGTTTAATTCCATTTATGAATTCTTTCAACTCACGTGTTAGTTATAGGAAAAAGATCATTATCAGGTTGTGCACAGGTGTATTGGCCTCATCTCCTCCCTCTGGGACCATGACTTGAGGAAGAGACCCTTCAACAACCCCAAAAACACAGTCTCTAATTCTCGCATGAGCTATGGAGTTCATTGTTTGATGCAATTACTTGTTCACCTTCATTGGTTTTCTCTGTCATTCATTTGAAACCGTGTTCAACACATTCCTCCTACATGGCTTCCTCACCATCCGATCACCAACAAACCTTCACAATCACCATCCGATACACTATTTTCTCCAACTGCTGCCTTGCGTGGAGTCCACCACTTGCTTTATGAGCTTTAAGTCCCCACCATTGATCTGCGTCGCTTGATCTAACGACTATCGCTTCACCTCCACACCTTTAGGCACTTTAAAACCCCATCGTTAATCTGCCTTGCCTAATCCAACAGTTTTCACTTCACCTAATCGCCAACTAGTGTGGTAGATCTACACTGTTGATTGGCCCCGCCTGATCCAATAGCTATCGCGCAATCACATGCGGATTAGTGCTCAAAAGTTATATGCCCGAGAGCACAAGAGAAAAATGGCTTTCTCATGCTACATGTCACGTAGTAAGGCTAATCGCATGAAATTTCCAAATACTGCTTACAGCCTAAAGGGCGCGTGAGAAACTACTTACCGCCTTAGAAACCCGCTCCAACATTTCCACACGTTTCTTTTTCCTGTGATACGATCTCCGCCATCCATCTCTTGACTTCACCCACTCGATCAGATCTCAACCATCCATCACTCTTATTAACCTCGTCCGTCCATCTCTTGACTTCACCCGCGCATCAGATCTCAACCATTCATTTCTCCTGTTAGCCTTGTTCATCTATCTCTCACTTAATCCCTCATGATATGATCTCCGTCGTTCATCCTGTTTATTAACCCCGTTCATCCATTTATTCACTTAAGCCTTCCCGATAAGATCTTCATCGTTCATCCTGTTAGTTAACCCTATTCGCCCATCTATCTACATAACCGCCAGTGATCCGATCTTCGTTGTTCATTTTCCTTTAACCCAACTGATCCAATAGTTCTTATGCATTGTTGCTCCCTCATGTCCTCCTTTCACTGATTTCGTCCTCCGACTGCTCTTCCGCTTGAAATCCGAGTTAGTTTAGTTCTTTTCTTATACCTTAGTCTAGTTTTGATGCTCTTTACTTATGTAACTTAGATAATTAGCATTAGGTTAGTGTTAATTTAGAAATTCTTCTTAGCATAGATGTTTGGATGGTTAGTTAGGTTATGGTATGGTTTACCATTTCATGCTATTTTCTTCAATACTGCAGTAGAAGTATCTCTCCCTTAGGATAGATTTTCTCTTCTTCCATCAAAGAGTTAAGCTTCTTCTAACCCTATAGAAGTCTAGCTTGCAACCCCTAGGGTCTCTTTCCAGATGAGCAGTGACAACAGGCAGTACCTTCACTTTTACTTGTGCATATAGCACTGTCACCTCCAAATTTGTAAGAACCTCAGGTTGATAAGTAAAGCTGGTAGCCCTGGGAGTTGCAGCATTCTTATTGCAATACCTAGGCTCATCAACAGGTGAGTGCGACCTCGTTGAAGCCATGAAGGACAAATTCAAACTTTCTAAGAATCCACGTGGCTACGCCATCACAAGTATAGTTGACCCCGCTGTCAAAGTAGCAACGCAAATCTTGGCAGGAAAGATTATGCAAAACTGTCGTGCAGATGAAGTGACGACACCAGTAGTAACCTTAGCGGCCTAGTGTGCAGAGGGCGTACAATTTAACTGGGCACACTATGTCTATGGGGAGTTCCTCATGAACTACAGAGAGGCGCAAAATCATAGCAAAACATTCCACTATGCTTGATTACTGCTGTCCATAGTGTTGGTCACGTGGGAGTTACCAAAGGATATCCAGTTTCCTCTAGTCACACCCAACCTACCAGAAGAAACAAAGTTCACTTCGCTATGGGCTACGAAGGACCCTCAAAGGGTCAAGGACAACAAGATCTTTTTGATCTTGATGGAGATGAACATCCATATGGCCATCAACCATAAACCGCGGCTATTGCCAACTATGTTTGAGAAGCTACAAGAGTATATGGAGTTCAAGGCCGACTTCCACCGGGTCTCGATACATGCACGAAAGGACCCTGAGAAGAAATGGTATGACCTACCATATCTGGCCATAGACGATGCAATTACAGAGGTCCTCGACCACTGGCCGACATATTCGCGCACTGCCTCGGACTTGACAGCTGGATCTAGCAAGACCACAGCATGGCAAAAAAAGGAAGAGGCCAAGTTGAAGATGGAGTAGTTGGCAAAAAAGAGAAAAAAGGATGCTGAGGATAAGGTCAAGGTATAGCGCACCACCACAAAGCAGACAGGATGACAGGAGGGTTTACATCTTATGAATCGCCACCCTCACTCGCCCAGGGGGCATGGAGGAATAGCTTGTTATGTGTTTTACTCTATTATTTGGCCGAGTCGATGCTTACACATCATGTCAAAGGTGAAACTCTGATTTTATTCTTTGTTGATCGATTACCCAAGTCTGAAAATGGACTCCTTCTAAAGTTTTTCCGTGAGGTCATCCATGTAAATTTACTCGGTCTTCATATGTCGTCAAGCCATTCCATTGGTTTTGTTGATGGTGCTTTCCGTAGCACACGAAACTTGTCTTCTGCAGGATGGGTACTCTATGCCCCTAATGGCGAGTTGATTAACTTACAAGGTATATGCCTTGGTTGAACAACTAACAATAATTTTGAATACAATGCAGTCATTGAACTCTTGTCCAAAACAATTGCTCTTGGAATTAGGGATTTAGTTGTCAAGTTGAATTCATAGCTCGTTGTGTTACAGTTAAACAATCATGACTCAGTGAGAAATCCACAAATTGTAGAAATTTCTCTATAGATAACCTCACTCTGATACCATGTACAAATTCTGCAAATTCTCTACAAATATCCTTCTGAGATCTCTATAGAAAATCTGACTATAAATTAACCTGATAATGCAATATACCAAAGCAAAATACTATAATCTACTTCTACTATCAATTTTCGGAAGCTTAAAGATTGAGAAAGATCAATCTGAACACGTATAATCAAAATAAGAAGAAGAATCAATGAAAAAAACACATGAAAATACTCATGGGAAAGCCTCAGCTAAAAACCCCATTATCTGTATTATCATACAAGGTGGAAATACATAAAGATTATACAAAGCCTTAGCTCTCATAGCTAGCCAGCTCTCAGTACAATCCTCGTGGATGCTCACAGGCAATCCTGGCTTCTCACAAGCCTTCTCCTCTGCCCTCCAAGCTCCTATTTCCTTGCACAGTTTCTCCTAGGTGATCCTCCTGTTACCAAGTGGAAGACTCTCAACCAAGTGGAACACTGATCTCTCACACTCATCTCACACCCTGTCAGAACTGCGCAATCCTCTTGTGCATTAATCCTTCTGCATGCATGATTTTTGTATGAATTTATAGGGTAAGTTCCGCAGAGAGAACACCAAAGGACACCGCTCACAAACAGATCACAGATCAATACACCAGTATTGTTGACGTGGTTAAAACCCTCTAAGAGGGAAATAATCCATGGCCTGAGCCAACGCAGCCACTTTAGGCAATTTACTAATAAAAGAATGAAAATTTACATAAGCTTATCTCATGAACGGTTACCCTAAAAATGACCCTCCATGCTCTTTAAATAGATATCATGGACCAATCGGGTGCTAAGCCATGGATCAAGTGTCAGTAATACCGAGGAGAGAATGAACCATTGGATCACTACATATCGTGATCGACGGATTGTAAGTTACAAAAGTACATAGTAAAGAAACACACTTTACCTAACTCTACACTAAACCAAGTTATACTTAACTATTTCCTATGTGTCAAAATATCCTAACATCCCCCCTTAAGAACAATTTGGGATAGGATTGAAGGATGTACAAATATGACACAATAGGAGAAGGAAGGAGGCACTAGCACCTATCCCCCCTTAGTGACAACTTCCTATACTCCAACCATAAATCGAAGTTTAGTAAACTTCACCTCTGTGAGAGCCTTTGTAAAGATGTCTGCAACTTGATCATATGTTGAACAATATTACACTTCAAGAACATGGTCATGAATGAGCTTTCTAATCAAGTGCATGTGCATTTTAATGTGTTTTCTACGCTGATGTTGGACTGGATCTTTGCATAGTTGAATGGCACTTTGATTATCACACCAAAGTGTAGTTGGATGCTGCTGCTGAAAGCCAAATTCTGACAGGATCTGACAAAGCCACAATGCTTCCTTACTAGCTTCTACGACACCACGATACTCGGCTTCTACTGAAGAAAGAGAAATGGAACTTTGTTTCTTGCAAGCCCATGTAATAGGTCCTGAACCAAGAGTGAACACATAACCTACAGTAGACTTCCGATCAGCAGGGTCACCGACCCAATTAGAATCAGTGAAACCAACCAATAGAGGAGATGCTTCTGCACTGTAATGAATCCAAAACTGAGTTGTACCTCAAACATAACGAAGTATTCTTTTAGCTGCTTTCCAATGACTGTCATGTGGATTTTGCATAAACCGAGAAATAAGGCCAACAGCAAAGGAAAGGTCAGGATGAGTATGGATCAGATACAAAAGTTTTCCTACAAGTTGATGGTATAAGGTAGCATCAACTTCAGGGGAAGTACAAGTGACTGAAATTTTGGCTCCAGACTAAAAGGGAGAAGGGGTTGGCTTACAGTCTTCCATGTGAAAATGGCATAGAAGATCATAGGCATACTTGGACTGGGAAAGGGAAAAACCTTCCTTGGATTGCAAGACTTGAAGACCAAGAAAATAATGCAAGTGTCCTACGTCTATCATTTCAAACTTCTTTTTAAGCTGGACTTCACATGGTTTATAAGGTTGGGATCACTACTAGTAAGGATAAGATCATCAACATAAAGAACAAGAATGATAAGAGACTTGCCCACTTTCTTGGTGTAGACAATATTGTCAAAATGACACCTAGAAAAGCCAGTTTCTAAAAGAAAGCTATCCATTTTGGCATACCAAGCCCGAGGAGCTTGATTGAGACCATAAAGGGATTTCTTAAGCCGACATACAAGGCTGGATTTTGTTTGTATAAAGCCAGTAGGTTGTTCCATATAGATTTCTTCATGTAAGTCCCCATGCAAGAAGGCAGATTTAACGTCCATCTGATGGACTTCCCATTTGAAAGAGACAGCAAGGGAAAGAACGAGGCAGATAGAGTTCATTTTTGCAACAAGGGAGAAGGTTTTAGTATATTCAATGCCTTCAACTTGTGAAAAACCCTTAGAAACAAGACGATCTTTATGTTTATCAACTTTTCCATCTGGTCCATACTTGGTTCTGTAAACCCATTTGCATCTAACAAGTTTTCGTCCCTTTGGTAGAGGAACAAGATCCCATGTATCATTTGCCAATAATGAACAATATTGTTCATTCATAGCTGCGTCCCAATCTGGATGGCCTGAAGCTTCTGCAAAGGTGTCAGGATCATAATTCACTGAAGCTTGATCCAATAAAGAAGAGGCTCTATTAAATAGAGAACGTGTATGTCGGTGATCTATAGGACAAGTGACAAGAGCACCTGCTGCATCCCGAGTAGCACAGACCCATTTTGGAAGTTGATGAGCTAAAGGAGGATCCTGAGAAGGTGGGGGAGGATTGTCATCCTCGCTTTCATCATCTGAAGAAGAAATATTTTCAAAAGTAGAAGAGATAGAGAGAGGTGGCACATCTGCCGAACTAGGCTCGTAGGCCGATATATTTTTAGCAAACTTTACATCTCTTCTTATGATAACATTTTTGGACTTAAGTGGAATAAGTCTATCCTTTGACATATTCAGAATATCCAACAAAAATACATTTTTCACTTTTAGATTCTAAAGCTTTATGTTTCTGATCTGGAATATGGGCCCATGCTTCACTTCCAAAAACACAAAAGTGACTTACATCTGGTTTAATTGAGCTCCATGCTTCTTCTGGAGTAATATTCTTTAAAACCTTAGTAGGAGTGCGATTTATTATGTAATTTGCACAGTTAATTGCTTCTACCCAGAAATTAAGACCAAGTCCTTTAGATCGAAGCATACAATTAGCCATTTCCTTTAAGGTGCGATTCTTCCTTTCAGCTACGCCATTTTGTTGTGGAGTATATGGAACAATATGTTGCATTTGAATTCCATTCTTAGTGCAAAATTTGATGAATTTGTTGTTAACATATTCTCCACCATTATCAAATCTTAGCTTAAGAATTTGATGTCCAGATTGTTTTCAACAAAGGCCTTAAAGGCCAAGAACATGTTAAACACTTCACTCTTGAGTTTTAAGAAGTATACCCAAGTGTGTCTGGAGAAAACATCAATGAAAGTTAAGAAATACTTGTAGCAAGAGAATGAAACAACTGGAAGAGGACCAGATAAATCACTATGCACAAGCTATAAATGGGATGAGGTGTGCCAAGAGGCACGTTTTTCAAAACTATCCCAATGATGTTTTCTGAGTACACATCCGGAACAAACACCATCTCTACAAGATACCATTGGAAGACCTGTCACCATATTTTCTTTACATAGATTCTGAAGGGAGCAATAGTTTAAGTGACCAAATCGCTCATGCCAAAGTTTTCTCAATTCATCATTATGAGCAAAAAATACCGAGGGAATATATGATGACCCAAAGTTGTTAAACTTATACAACCTTGTAGAATCATCAGCAACGCTAGTAGCTAAAATCTATCTAGGATCTCTTAGGTCCTTAATTACAACATCGTGAGGTGAAAATTCAACGATTTTACCTTCACCTGAATGAGTTATCTGATATACAGATAGAAGGTTGCAGGATAAGGTTGGAACACATAATACATCATTAAATTGACCATTGTCTATATGAATAGTTCCAGTCCCTACAACACTAAGAGATCTATCATCACCAACATATATATTTTTGGTGTTACAATCATTTAAACAAGAAAACATGGCTTTGTTTTTGGCCATGTGATAAGAAGCTCCAGAATCAATGAGCCACTCATGAGAATTAGAAGAAGAAGATACATTAAGTGCATATCCAAACCGAGATGTTTGACAACCACATGCAGAAAGTGTTATTCTTGAAGATGAAGTTGAAGTTGAAGAGTGCTCCAAATGGATGTTATGCTTCTTCATTGCTGCTTCCAAGGCTTCCATCTTCTTAAAGCATTTGGATTCTAAGTGGCAATGTCAATCAGTCTTCTTCCCTTTGTTTTTATTTGCCTTATCATTTTGTTGAAATGATTTGTCATTTTGAGGCTGAAATTGCTTAGGACCCTTGTTTGGTTTAGGACCATTCCTTTTAGGATACGACTTCTTAAGATTCTTTGAATTTGGTTGCTGTTGGGTAGCTAAGGCTTTCTTAGAAGAGTTTCCAAGATTAAGAAGAACAAGGTGTAAGAGTTTTTCTTGTTCTCTTATTAAAGAATCACAAAAGGAATCAAAGGAAGGGGACTTGTAGTCTTGTCCTTGAGAAATGAAGGCTTCTCTTGTAGAATGGAAGGTGGAAACAAACACAGAGTAGGCTGGTCCCAACTTAGTAAGAATGGAATAGATAAGGTTACCATCTTCTTTCTTAACCTTAACACCTTCCAAGAGAAGTCTAAGGGTCTTGAACTTGGACAAAAAATATTCAATGGAAGAAAAATTATTGGGGTCCAATGTAAGCAACTCATTTTTGAGTTGATGGGCTCTAAGTTGCGTGCTTGATCTTGCCTATTTTCCCATTTGGCTGCCTTATCTTCATCTTTTGGTTTGGTTTCTTGGTCTGAGGATATTCTCTAAAGACATTTACTTCTAAGTAAATCCACAATGTAGGACCACCATTGGAAGTAGTTGGTGTTGTCAAGAATAACTTGGCATGGACTTTCCATTTTAATAGAAACTGAAGCTGTATATGCTGAAAATAAGTGTTCCAATGGAAAGATCTCGAAAAAATAAGCTGATTAAAAAAAACAACTCTGAAAATGGCTTCTGAATGAAGAAGTTATGGATTTTTGAAGAAAATTTGTTGAAGATTCCGATGAAGTGCAGGAATGTGCGGAAATGAATGATAATGTTATATTTAAAAAAAAATCTACCCCCTTTCCAAACTTTATCTAATAAAGTAGCTTTGGACCAAGAAAGACTTGAACTCATGACCTCTATTCTCATAAAGTAGCTTTGGACCAAGTGAGCTAGATTAAAAGGTTAATAATTTTTGGAAAAGAGGAAGGGTTTTTTTTTTTAAGTCACTGAAGCTTTGGGGTGCGTGCTTACTTGAAAAAGCTCTTTTTTTTGCCTACAAAACAAAAAACATAAAACCCAACACAGAAATACAAAAAAAAAAAACAAACCTTACAGCTTGAAGTTAGATTTAGCCAGAAACTATATATTTTCCTCAATGTTTCTGATTTTCTGAGATCACACTAAGGCGTGGCAGAAAAGAGCATACACATGAGAAAAATCCTTCCTTTCTGTTTCTGATTTGCCCAGATTGCACAGAGTTGCGGGGCAAAGAGCATATGCAGAAATGAAAGGTATAGATCCGGTAATTAAAAAATAAAGAGCTAAATAAATTGAAATAAATAGAGAGAAAATAACTAAAAACTGCAAATAAACATTGTATACCTCCAAATCTTAAAAATGACGTAGCTAGGGCTACCAGAAACCTTTTCGCGTGAAATGAAAGGGGTTCCTCATTGGAATAGATGCTGCTAACACAATGAGAAGTCGTCTCAGCCCAAAAGTAGTCAGAAATAGTAGATCTAGGAAACAGTATTCGAATGCAGTTCTACCGGCTTCAGATTTGGATCACCAACGGATGCAGCCCTCAACTTGCCTCTGATACCATGTAGAAATTTATAGGGTAAGTTCCTCAGACAGAAAGCTAAAGGACACCGCTCACAAATAGATCACAGATCAATACACCAATATTGTTGACGTGGTTAAAACCCTCTAAGAGGGAAACAGTCCACGGCCTGAGCCAACGTGGCCACTTCAGGCAATTTATTAATAAAAGAATGAAAATTTACATAAGATTCTCTCATGAATGGTTATCCTACAAATGACCCTCCATGCTCTTTAAATAGAGATCATGGACCAATCGAGTGTTAAGTCACGGATCAAGTGTCGGCAATATTGAGGAGAGAATGAACTGTCGGATCACTACATATCATGACCATCGGATTGTACGTTACAAAAGTACATAGTAAAGAAACAACTTTACTTAACTCTACACTAGACCAAGTTATACTTAACTATTTCCTTTGTGTCAGAATATCCTAACAAGTTTCCTTTATAGGAGAAAACATGAAACTGATATTACACTCTCCCTATCTTTAATCTCAACTGGGTCTTTCTCAGAATAGACATGCATGAGTTACTGATGAGAGAATCTTCAATTATCTGGAGTACACTAGTTTGATTCATGCATGCATTATCTCACGGAACTCATAATTAGTTCCTCAAACAGTTTGGAACTAATTTAACTAGACTTAACTCAGTAAACTGAGCTAACTAATTACAACTCAAATACAACTCAAACTTATCTCCTTAATTAAGGGATAATCTCCTTAATTTAAGGAATAATTTTTGCATGACTTCAAAAATACTTCTAACTTGAATTTCTCCAACTAATTAACTCAAGATGAATTAATTAATTATTTTTCAAGCAGCTGGTGAGACTAAATTTGAATTTAATTCACAATTTTAATTCAAGGACAAATTAAAATTGGAATATTCATGTTGCCACATTTCAACACTCCCTCTCAACAAGAAAAGGATTATCAGCCACCCTGATCCTGTCTCTATGGAACTCGAATTTACACTTTGACAATGCCTTTCTCAAAATGTTAGCATCTTGCTCCTTTGTTAAAATATACTGCAGCAACATGATCCTCCTCGCTACATAGTCTCTGAGATGATGATACCAAATGTCAATGTGCTTGGACCTATCATGAAATACTGGATTCTCGTAGAGTTTGATACAACTCTGATTATCACAATAGATCACAGTTGTATCCATCCTCTGATCAAACAAACCAACTAGGATTTTCCGCATCCACATGGCCTCACATGTTTCCTGACTTGCATCCATTTATTCTACCTCTACCAATCTGAGTGCAACTAACCTCTGTTTCCTGCTATACTAAGAAACTGTAGCTGACCCAAGGTTGAAATCCCTCCTCATGCGCTCTTCTGATCTGATGGACTCCCTACCCAATCTGCATCATTGAATCCCTGTAGCTTCACTCCCTCTATCCGTCTGTACCATAATCCATACTGAGATGTGCCTATGAGGTATCTCAATACATGCTTTACCACCTTCCAAAACATCTTCGTAGGGCTAACCACCACTTGACTCAGCTGGTTCACCTCATAGCACAAATCTGGTTATGTGTTCACTAATCACATTAGTGAACCCACAAGCTACTTGTACACAGTAGCCTCTACTACTTCTCCTAAAGTAGCATCCTCCTTCCTCCAATTACTTGCTAAAGGAGTCTGCATGGGCTTGCACTTCTCCATGTGGAATCTCCTAAGTATCTAGTTGGCATACTTGCCCTGAGACACAAACAACTCCCCATCCTTCTGCCACACTTCCATACCAAGGAAGTAATGCATGAGACCCATGTCTTTCATCTCAAATTCTCTTGCAAGGTCCTCCTTGCAAGACACGATAAACTGATCATCACCAGTCAATATGAGATCATCAACATAAAGAACGATGATCAACAACTTACCTTCCACCACGATGTTGTACAGGTTCGCATCCGCTTCACTCTTTGTGAATCCAAACTCGGTGAGGTAGTTGTCTATCCTGGTGTACCAAGCACGAGGTGCTTGCTTCAACCCGTACAGTTCTCTCTTGAGTTAGCACACATGTGACTCACGATCGAAGGTCTCAAAACCTTTCGACTGCTCTATGTACAACTCTTCCTCAATATCGCCATTGAGGAATGCAGTCTTCACATCCATCTGATGGATATTCCAACCCATCTGTGCTCATAGTGCCAACATTGATCTAATAGATGATTACCTTGCGACAGGTGCAAAAGTCTCATCATAATCAATCCGCTCGACCTGTGAAAATCCACAGGCAACAATATTGCCTTATGCTTCTCCACACTACCATCAGCAGCTTTCTTTACCTTGTAGAGCCAAAGAGAACTCACAACTAACTTGTTCTCCAGCCTTGGAACCACGTCCTAAACAATGTTACGAACAATGGAGTCATATTCCTCCATCATAGCATCAACCCAAATTGGTTGCTACACTACTTCCTCAAAGGAAGATGGCTCAGTCTCAACACATTCCTCAACAAGGGCCATGTATCCAATGTACCTCTTAGGTGACCTCCTCTATCTGCGCTGAGAAGATGGTGCTCCCATATTATCTCTTGCATCCTACAACAATCTGTCAGCTTATTTTGTGTGCTTCCGTCCATCTCTGGAAGACTCTACTTGAGTGGATGTCTCCACTCCTGGAACCTCTGTATGCGGCTGCTCTACATCAATCTAAGGCTCCTCCTCCTTAGGAACAACCAGTCGGAGCTCCCTCTCAAGGGAAACTTGCATGGCCTTCTGCTCGTCAAACTTGAGATCTCTGTGAACCACAGTCCTTCGACTGGTAGGCAAGTACACCTGATAGTTGTGATGTGCATCAGTGTAGCCCACAAGTATCCCCAACTCCATTGTTGGCTCAAGCTTCTTTTGTGCATCCTTTGTCACATGGAAATATACTGATGAGCCAAAGACCCTTAAGTGACCCACATCTGGTCTCTTATGGGAGAAAGCTTCCTCTGGTGTCTTCATCCCAAGTATGTGATGCAGGATTCTATTATGCAAATAGACCATTGTGTTGCATGCCTCAGCCCACAAGTGAAGTGGTAGGCCTTGGTCATGCAGCATCGTCCACGTTGCCCCTACAATAGTTCTGTTCTTCCTCTCAGACACCCCATTCTGCTGTGGGTTATGAGCTGTCGTCAACTTTCATTTAATCCCTTCTGCTGCACAGAAGTCATTAAACTCTCGAGAGACATATTCTCTACCATTGTCACTTCTCAAGGCCTTGATCTTCTTCCCTGACTCTTTCTCGACTAAAGCTTTGAACTCACAAAACTTTAAGAAGGTTTGGTCCTTCTTTTGCATGAAATAAATCCAACATTTATGAGAAAAAGCATCAATGAAAATCACATAATACCTTTTCTTCGTTGTGGATGTCATCGATAATGGTCCACACACATCTATATGAACTCACTCTAAGATATCCTTTTCTCAACTATTTCGATAATAAAAGGAATACTTAGTGTACTTTCCTGAGGTACAACCTTTGCATGTGTCAACTTGCTCAAGTTTACCTTTGGGAAGTCCTGCAGATCTCTGTTGCATTATCTTTAGGGCCCCATGATGCAAATGGCCCAACTGCCTATGCCACAACTTGCCAATGTCTTCGATTTGCACCAATTCTGCTTTCATACTCAATGATGCATAATCATCTACCTCTAGTTTATAGAGATTCTTCACCTGAATCCTTATCCTCTTGGTATGACCCGTGTCTATGTGTCTAGGAATGCCTTTCCTTTACTGAAGACAACATCGTATCCTTTGTCCTCCAACATTGCGATCGATACCAAGTTCTTCTTCAGTCCAGGCACATACATCACATTTGTCAAGATGAGAGGAGCTCCATGCTCCTTCTAAAAAGAAACTGTTGGAAATAATACAGAGAGGGGGGGGGGTGAATCAGTATTATCAAGTTCTTTTAATAAATCTTCCTTATTTATACTTTGAATTATTTTTGCATGTCAGTACCATAAAATAATGAGCATGAACAAAGAAAACAGATAGTCACACCAAAGAACACCAGATGTAAGGTGGAAACCCAATGTGGGTGAAAACCACCTACTGCAATATGTCTCTATCTTCTTTCAAATTAGAAACTCTTTTTACAATGGTTTTGTACTGGTGCAGTCCTTTACCAGTACGCAGGTTGCAACCTGCAGAGAGCTACAACTCTCTCTCGTTTTCCAGTCTCTCTTGGAAGGGAGCTACAACCCCCCTACTTCTTTTCTTTCAAGGACCACTTTTCATAAATTTTCAAACTGGATCCATAAACATCAAGAGATCATCAAGTACAAGTAAATCACCCAGTCAACTGTAGTAACCAGATCAACACTAACAGTAAACAAAACCCAGAACACCTTATCAACAGAAAAATTCAGCCAACAAAAGGTCTTAAGACAGATACGCAGTTTTTCTTTCTCTGGCCTGCGTGCGTACGCACTTCACCTTCTGCTCCCCTGCGTATACCCGCAGAGACCCTTCTGCCGCACCGCGTACCCATGCACTGTTTCTTCAATCGCGCTGCGTACTTTTACTATAGGCACGCACCCACAGATACTATCACGCCGCGTACTGCTACTATAGCCACGCACCCACAGGGCTATCGCGCCACGCACCTACGCACCTGCAGCTTCTGAAGCGCCGTGTACTTTCCCTATGCCTACGCACCTGATCCTCTGTCGCGCTGCATACCCACGCACTGCGCCTTCTTCTGCTCTGCGTACCCACGCACTTGCACCGTTAATCACCTGCGTACCTCTGATTAGGGCCGAACTGGCAGTCCCATAGTGTGCCATAGATAGTCAGATGCTCAGATCTGTTCATGCGCTCGAGAGATCACCCTTCACAGATTCGCTTTCAACTTCACTTTTATATAAATCAAACTTTTAAAACAATAACCCAATATTTCAGATCTTAAGATATTCAACTTGCAAAAGATACTATGGCCAAGTGATCTCCTTTGCTTTATATAAGCAAGATCTTCCTAAAATCATGGATCAATACCATAGATAACCAATACAAGGGGCCCAAAAACATGGGGCTCAATAATAATAATAATATAAAACAATACCACGGGCCAAAACCATAGAATCAAGAATGGCGGGCTAAATACCACGGACCAAACATTAGAAACCCCCCGTGAGCGCGCTTCTCTGCCTTGAAGTGAGTAACTGGGGGTACGCACCTCATGAACGGATGACCTGCGTGTATGGCCACAGCCCCTTCACGGAGTACCTACGGGTACGCACGCTTTTCACAGAGCACATGCGGACCTCTTAATTTTTATCATTTTGAGAGCCAGATCCGAGATTTTACCACCTGCATGAGTTGCCATCAAGTTCAACACATGAATCATAGAGTCATACCAGAATCATAATGCCAACAATCTCTCCCTTTGGACTTGATGGCAACCTCAAAATCTTCAGTGTCATTCTCCCCCTTTGACATCAAGGGCAAAGGGTTATGCTCCCCCTAAGAACATGCTCCCCCAAAGAAGAACCATAGTCCACCATAGATGACCATGAAAGAGATAGAGACATATTGCAGCAATATTCACACCAGCATCCATGATCTCCTTCTGTACTTCCTCCATAATGCCACAAATGCATTATATGCTCCCCCTGAACCTGTGCCATTCGATCTTCGACCAATCTGAAACTCAGCACATGTATGCATATACCCCAAATGAGCCTTGCGTACAACCAACAATCAGAAGAGAGTCAACATGATGATGCATCAACAACCCCCAGCTTTTGCCTGAGGTATTCAAAGGTCTCCCTGGGCAATGGTTTGGTGAGTATATCAGCAATTTGTTCCTTAGAAGGAACATACTCCAACTTGACCTTTTGTTCAAGTACTTGTTCCCGGAGAAAATGATACTTGATCGGTATGTGCTTGGTCTTTGAATGCATGACTGGGTTCTTTGAAATGTTGATTGCACTTGTGTTATCACATAAGATGGAGATAGGTGGTGTACAAGTGATTTGAAAATCCTGCAAGGTCTGCATCATCCAAAGGAGTTGAGTGCAGCAAGATGCCGCAGCAACATATTCTGTTTCAGCTGTAGACAAGGCAATCGAACTCTGTTTCTTGCTGAACCAAGATACTAATCTGGAACCCATAAAGAACGCACCACCACTTGTGCTCTTCCTGTCATCCACGCTTCCTGCCCAATCTGCATATGTATAAGCATGAAGTGTGATATCTGTATCTCTAGGATACCATAAGCCATAATTTTGAGTCCCTTGAAGATATTTAAAGATTCTCTTCACTGCCTGAAGATGAGTTTCCTTTGGATTTGCTTGAAATCTTCCAACTATTCCCACTGCATGCATGATGTCTGGTCGGGTACCTGTCAAATAAAGTAGACTTCCAATCATAGATCTGTAGGTTGGTTGATGTACTGCTGTTGATTCATCATTTGCACTGAGGCTACATCCTGTGACCATGGGTGTACATACTGGTTTAGCATCTTTCATGCCATATTTCTTCAAAATCTGCTTGAGATACTTAGTTTGAGACAAAAAGATCCCTCCTTCTTTTTGTTGGATTTGCAAACCAAGAAAATATGTCAGTTCTCCCAGCAAGGACATTTCGAATTCTTTCTGCATTACCAAGGCAAAGATTTGACTCATAGCTTCTTCATTGCTCCCAAAGATAATGTCATCTACATACACAACAAGTATTAGCAATTTGTCGTTTTCAACTTTTATATAAAGATTGCTATCTGCTGATCCTTTTGAAAAACCTTGTTGATGAAGATATTTGTCCAAGCGATAGTACCAAGCCCTTGGAGCTTGTTTGAGACCATAGAGAGCCTTTTTCAATCTGCATACAAGATTTGGATCATTTCCAAGAATGAAACCATCTGGTTGTTCAATGTATACTTCTTCTTCCAAGTCTCCATTCAGAAAGGCTGATTTCACGTCCATTTGAAATCCTTTGAAGTTTTGAAAGCTTGAGAGAGCAAGGAACATTCGGATGGCCTCAAGTCTTGCAACAGGAGCAAAAGTTTCTTCAAAATCTATTCCTTCTTGCTGTGCATACCCTTTACAAACAAGTCTGGCCTTGTTTCTAATTACTTCTCCATTTTCATTTAATTTATTTTTGAAGACCCATTTTGTCCCTATAACATTCTTATCTTTTGGTCTAGGAACCAGCTCCTAAGTGTTGTTCTTTTCGATCTGCTCAAGTTCTTCATCCATTGCTTTGACCCAACATTCATCTTTGCATGCCTCTTTCACATTTTGTGGTTCAGTGGAAGAGAGTAATGCCAAATAGCTTGAAGCTTCTGCAACTGTTCTTCTTGTTTGTACACCTGCTTCTTTCTGCCCCAAAATCTGAGATTCTGGATGATTCTTCTGAGCATATCTGGATGGAGTCTTCTCTTCTATCCTTATCTGCTCCTCTGGTTCTTCTTGAGATTCTTCTTCTTCATCATTCTGTCTTTGAGGGTAGTCTTCATCTTCTTCAATATCTTCATGATTTACTTGCCTAGGAATGTATCCCTTCTCATCAACCACTACATCAATGCTGTCAACAATTCTTCCAAGTCTTTTATTGTAGCACTTGTATGCTTTGCTATGTGGAGAATAGCCAAGAAGAATGCCTTCATCTGCTCTAGGTTCAAGTTTGCCAAGTTGCTCATCAGTATTCTTAATATAGCATTTTCTCCCAAATATTTTGAAGTTCTTTATCGAAGGAGTCTCACCATACCAGAGCTCATGACGAGTTTGAGTGTTGTTCACCCAGACATTTGTTTTGTTGAGAATAACAACCGCGGCATATGCAGCTTCACCCCAGAAAGTTGCGGGAGTTCCAGATTCATCAAGCATAGCACGAGCCATTTGTTGGACTGTTCTGTTCATTCTTTCCACTACTCCATTTTGCTGAGGAGTTCTAGCCGTAGAGAATTCTCTTCTTATCCCATGTTCTTCGCAGAAATCGAAAAATTCATTTGAGGTAAACTCCCCACCTCTGTCGGATCTGAGGCACTTAATTTTGTATCCTGATTCATTTTCAACCAAGGCTTTAAAGGATTTGAATTTTTCGAATGCTTCATCTTTGTGCTTCATAAGTCCTAACCAGACAAACTTGGAGAAATCGTCAATGAATAGTATCAAGTATTCTTCTCCTCGAGGTGTCCTTTTCCTAAATGGTCCACATACATCTGTATGTACAAGCTTAAGAGGTGCTAGCTGATCCTTCCTTCTCTGGAAAGTTAGTTCTGGTTTGCTTTCCAAACTGACATGATTTGCATATGGTTTTGTCTGGAATTTTGATATCTGGAAGACCAAGAACTGCCTGATATTTGCATGCTTTCCTTATTTGTGAAAAGCTTAGATGCCCCAACCTCTGGTGCCATAACCAGTGTTCATCATCCTTGCTTAGATAGCATTGTTGTTGTCCTTCTTCAAATATGTATAGATTATTTGGAGTTCTTTTACCTTTGATCACCACTTTACCTGTATCAAGATCACGAACAAGACATCCATTTGATCTAAATATCACCTCGGTTCCTTGATCACACATCTGGCTGACACTCAGAAGATTATGCTTCAATCCATCAACATACAAAACATTTCCAGCTTTGACCTTTTCTTTTAACTGAGCAGTGCCTTTTCCTTTTATAGCTGCAGGAGTATCATTTCCAAAAGAAACTTTCTTTCCCTTTTCTAAAACAGAATATGATTCAAGTTTTTCTTTATCACCTGTCATATGCTTCGAACATCCACTGTCAATGTACCATAGATTTTCCTGTCCCTCTGCATAAAATGCTATCCCACATCTTTCTGTTTGTGGTTCCTTTATTCTCCATGCTTTGGTTCTTGAGGCTTGTTCCTTTGTCTGCTGAAACCTGCTCCTGCATTCAGAATCTTCATGACCAAAGTTATTGCAAATAGAACATTCAACTTCATTTTCAAGAACCGAAAATTTGTTATAGGTCCTTTTTGTAATCCCGGTCATACTTCTTTGTTTTTGAGCTTCTCTAGTCATGATCATTTTATATGCAACACATTGGGCTGCTTTGTGACCAACGTTATGGCAAGAAAAGCATTGTCCATTGAAAAAATTTCTGCGGTTATCAAATCTTCCAGCCAAACGATTGTAATTTCTATTGTCATTCATTCTTGATGAAAATTGAGAGGATTTTACCTGTGGCTGGTTGTAGCTTTTGTTCATGTTTAAGATAGATTGCCCCTGGTTTACCTGATAGTCTTTGTTTGTAATTGGTCCCTGCTTTACCTGGTGATCTCCATTGTGCCTTTTCTCATTCCTTCTTGCTGCATTAAGATAACTCTTTGAGGTGTATGCTTGAGAAGTTTCTCCATTCTAACGCAGACCTGTCTTGTTTAGTGGAGAACGTTTTACATTGATGATCTCATCCAGAGTTTCAGATCCTTTGACAAACTTAAGATTAATAGCCTTTGTTTTCTCAATCTCTTTTCTAAGACCAACAATTTCACCTTCTAACTTTTCAAGATATTTTTCTTTTTCATCAATCTGAAATTGTAGAGTATCAATGATCATATTCTTTTCTTCTATACATGTCTTGAGTCTAGAAATTTCTTCATGAAAGCTATCCACATCTATAGCATCCATGTAATCATCATCTTCAAATGCCATTAAAAGTTTATAGTCATTACCTCGTTCATCTTCATCACTATTTGATAGACCATCACTATATTCATGAGTGTAGTAGCTTTTCTTATTTGCATTCTGTTTCTTGCTCCATCTAGCAGGTTCCTTTCCTTTGTCAATCTTATCCTTATGAGGACATTTCGCAGCATAATGACCTACTCTTCCACAAGCAAAACATTTAAAAGGTAACTTACCTCTGAACCTTCCAGTACCCCGTTGAAGATTTCTGACAAAATTTGATTCTTCTTCTTCTTCTGGCACGTGACTTGCTTCATAGTAGTCTCCTTTGCCTGAAGCCTTGAAAGCAGCTTCTCTCCTGTCTGATGGACCTCCCTTTCTCATTTCATAAGCAGTTAGAATTCCGTGTAGCTGAGACATAGTAAGAATTCATAGATTTTCCTTTTCTTCTATTGCAGATACCTTAGATTCAAACTTGGGGGACAATGATCTTAAAACTTTTTCAACCACAATAGCCTCTTTTATTTCTTCACCCAAATTTTTCATGCAATTAACAATCTCGTCTACCCGAAGAAAATAGTTAGCCACACTTTCATCATTATACATTCTGAGATTCTCATACTGAATCCTGAGGGTTTGAAGTTTAGCACGCTTTACCTGTTCATCTCCTTCGTAGCTCAAGACAATCTTGTCCCGTATTTCCTTTGCGGATTTATATTGCATAAACTTTACGAATTCTGTTTGAGATAAACATCCTAGCAGAGTATTGACTGCTTTAGCATTTGTTTCATATTTCTTCTTCTCGGCTAAATCTATAGGAGTAGCTGAAGGAAAAGTGTAGCCTGTTTCTATGATATCCCAAACTTCTGTACCAAGAGATTGAAGATAGGCAGTAACTCTTACCTTCTAATAATTGAAGTTTGACCCATCAAAAATTGGTGGCCTGATTGATGCTTCCCTCTCGTAATTGCTCATGATGACTGATCTTCCTTCAAGCGATCAAGCTTCTCTGAAGGACCCGCTCTGATACCAATTGTTGGAAATAATACTGAGAAGGGGGGTGAATCAGTATTATCAAGTTCTTTTAATAAATCTTCCTTATTTATACTTTGAATTATTTTTGCATGTCAGTACCATAAAATAATGAGCATGAACAAAGAAAACAGATAGTCACACCAAAGAACACCAGATGTAAGGTGGAAACCCAATGTGGGTGAAAACCACCTGCTGCAATATGTCTCTATCTTCTTTCAAATTAGAAACTATTTTTACAATGGTTTTGTACTGGTGCAGTTCTTTACCAGTATGCAGGCTGCAACCTGCAGAGAGCTATAACTCTCTCTCGTTTTCCAGTCTCTCCTGGAAGGGAGCTACAACCCCCTTACTTCTTTTCTTTCAAGGACCACTTTTCATAAATTTTCAAACTGGATCCATAAACATCAAGAGAACATCAAGTACAAGTAAATCACCCAGTCAACTGAAGTAACCAGATCAACACTAACAGTAAACAAAACCCAGAACACCTTATCAACAGAAAAATTCAGCCAACAAAAGGTCTTAAGACAGATACGCAGTTTTTCTTTCTCTGGCCTGCGTGCGTATGCACTTCACCTTCTGCTACCCTGCGTATACCCGCAGAGACCCTTCTGCCACACCGTGTACCCACGCACTGTTTCTTCAATCGCGCTGCGTACTTTTACTGTAGGCACGCGCCCACAGATACTATCGCGCCGCGTACTACTACTGTAGCCACGCACCCACAGGGCTATTGCACCGCGCACCTACGCACCTGCGGCTTCTGAAGCGCCGTGTACTTTCCCTGTGCCTACGCACCTGATCCTCTGTCGCGCTGCGTACCCACGCACTGTGCCTTCTTCTGCTCTGCGTACCCACGCACTTGCACCGTTAATCACCTGCGTACCTCTGATTAGGGCCGAACTGGCAGTCCCATAGTGTGCCACAGATAGTCAATTGCTCAGATATGTTCATGCGCTCGAGAGATCACCCTTCACAGATTCACTTTCAACTTCACGTTTATATAGATCAAGCTTTTAAAACAATAACCCAATATTTCAGATCTTAAGATATTCAACTTGCAAAAGATACTATGGCCAAGTGATCTCCTTTGCTTTATATAGGCAAGCTCTTCCTAAAATCATGGATCAATACCATAGATAACCAATACAAGGGGCCCAAAAACATGGGGCTCAATAATAATAATAATATAAAACAATACCACGGGCCAAAACCATAGAATCAAGAATGGCGGGCTAAATACCACGGGCCAAACATTAGAAACCCCCCGTGAGCGCGCTTCTCTGCCTTGAAGTGAGTGAACTGGGGGTACGCACCTCATGAACGGATGACCTGCGTGTATGGCCGCAGCCCCTTCATGGAGTACCTGCGGGTACGCACGCTTTTCACAGAGCACATGCGGACCTCTTAATTTTTATCATTTTGAGAGCCAGATCCGAGATTTTGCCACCTGTATGAGTTGCCATCAAGTTCAACACATGAATCATAGAGTCATACCAGAATCATAATGCCAACAGAAACCGTGCCCGCTCCTGAAACACTATACTTTCCATCGTCACCCATCTTTATGTGAATCTTGAGGTCTTTCTCCTCCAAGGCATTGAATAAACTTTTATCGTCGGTCATGTGGAATGAGGCTCCACTATCAATATACCATAGACAACCAATCATCGATGACACCATGCATGTAATGAGGGTAGAGTCCATTTAGAACCTAGAGGCTAATGCCTCACCTTCCGATCCTACCGAGGATATCTTCTTGGACTTCTCCGATGAGAAATTATTCGCATAATGTCCCATCTCAATTTGAAGTATGATATGAATTTTATTTTCTCCTGCAACCCTAAACTTCAAACATCAAATTCTCTTCTCCGTATACTATTCAGTGCTTCGATCAAATTGGCTCTGATACCATGTAGAAATTTCTCTATAGATAACTTGGCTCTGATACCATCCAGAAATTCAGCAA
Organism: Pinus tabuliformis; assembly: GCA_031772625.1. Taxonomy (NCBI): domain Eukaryota; kingdom Viridiplantae; phylum Streptophyta; class Pinopsida; order Pinales; family Pinaceae; genus Pinus; species Pinus tabuliformis. The sequence goes on along the minus strand of CM062812.1, from coordinate 691,851,197 downwards.
ATTCTCTACAAATCTCCCTCTCAGATCTCTGTAGAAAATCTGGCTATAGATTAACTTGATAATGAAATATACAAAAGCAAAATACTATAATCTACTTCTACTATCAATTTGCGAAAGCTTAAAGATTGAGCAAGATCAAGCTAAACAAATATAATCAGAAAAAGAAGAATCAATGCACAATACACATGAAAATACTGAGGGTAAAACCTCAGTTAGAAACCCCACTATTTGTATTATCATACAAGGTGGAAATACATCAATATTATACAAATCCTTAGCTCTCACAGCTAGCCATCTCTCAGTACAATCCTCCTGGATGCTCACAGGAAATTCTGGCTTCACACAAGCCTTCTCCTCTGCCCTCCAAGCTCCTATTTCCCTAGAAATTTTCTCCTGGGTGATCCTCCTGTTACCAGGTGGATGACTCTCAACCAAGTGGAACACTGATCTCTTACACTGATCTCACACCCTATCAGAACTTTACAATCCTCCTGTGCATTAATCCTTCTGCATGTGTGAGTTTCCTTTATAGGAGAAAACATGCAACTGATAGTATATTGTCCCTGTCTTTAATCTCAACTGGGTATTTATCAAAATAGACATGCATGAGTTACTGATGGGATAATCTTCACTTATCTGGAGTACACTAGTTGGATGCATGCATGCATTAACTGACTGAACTCACAATTAGTTCCTCAAACAGTTTGGAACTAATTTAACTGGACTTAACTCAGTAAACTAAGCTAACTAATTACAACTCAAATACAACTCAATCTTATCTCCTTAATTAAGGGATAATCTCCTTAATTTAAGGGATAACTGTTGCATGACTTCACAAAGACTTCTAACTTGAATTTCTCCAATTAATTAACTCAAGATGAATTAATTAATTATTTTTCAAGCAACTAGTGAGACTAAATTCAATTTAATTCACAATTCTAATTCAAGGACAAATTAAAATTGGAATATTCTTGTTCCCACATTTCAACATAAATATTGCGTATGTATCTACGTGTTAGATTACTGGAAAGAAATTTCAATTTCATCACATATCATCATATTCCACATAATTTAAATGCATTAACAGAAGCATAGAAAATTGTATTCTTGATAGGCATTTGCGTCATTTATAAAACTAATCATATTATGGATAGTAAGTAGAAAATAAAACATGCATATGTATATGTATGTATATATATATATATATATATATATATATATATATATATATATATATATATATATATATATATATATATCACTTCTGTTAGAGTGTTTACATAAAGATATAAAAAATTAGAGTGTTCTGGGACACTTGGCTTCAAAGCCTACAAAATGTGTAAAAGAACTAGAAAGGCTATCATCCTACACGATGCTCATGATAGCACGAGATCAATCTGATCGCTCGGCCTAGTAGCTGACGCAATCTCGCAAATACTCCCACTGTGTGTCTCTGCCAACAAAGTGGCACCTCATCAATAGTGGCATACTCTAAGACTCCTCAAGTTATTGCCTCCAGGTTGCGCTCCATCTCAGCTAAGGGGTTTTCCCCTTCATCATAGTCTGCACCCACTATCTGATGAGAAACTCGTCGTGCTATTGGCAAAATTCTAGGTGGTCTCTCTGGTCCCACATCTCCACATTTATCACAATTTGAGTCTCAGTTTACACTTTTAAAAAAAATCATAAAACTTGAAAAAATCCAAAAAACAAGTTTTTACCCTAGTGGCAGAGGTAGATCTGGATCCCACCTGAAATCTATACCAGCATAAGCATAGTCATCTACCATGAGTAGTTGGAGTTCTATCCAAGAGAAAAATTGTTTGGGTAATGCATATGTTGACCCGTTCCTCCTCGAGGCATGATTTGAATCCATCTCACTAGTCTCGGATCTCGGGGGGCAGGATTTGGTACCTCTAGCCACTGATACTAGAATAAGGGAACTAACTCTAAAAATAAGGTTACCAGTATCGAACCAAACCCAAATTGATTCAAGTGTCCATGCTTCCCCTTGGTTAATTGTCTTTTCATATTTTCCAGAAGACCTCCACACCAGTTAAATATGGTGGGGGTCAAACACACAATAGCATACTGGAACTGGGATTTTGAAGGCTCATGCAAGGCTTGCCTACCAACTACACGTACCATAATGAACAAGATCATTCTCAGGGGATGGTTGTTGGTGATTGTCGTTGTCTTCACCTTCCCTCTGTTGGTCATTTCGGCACCTAGACAATGCCTCTGGATTAGAGTTCTTGTACTCTCACCTCCTAGCTGAGATCCAAAGAGTTGGATCACTTCTCCTCTTTGGGATAATCCTGTGATGAAGTAGATATCTGGATCCTCAAGTTATAGTTCTTGGAATTTTATGATGAATATCTCTCGATCTAGATCCCAAAGACTAATCAAATAGGGCAGCAATTCCATATGGGCGCTTAACCCTGTGGTCCTGAAGAACTTTAGTAACCCACAGTTCCTTAGAGCATTGATGCATGCAAGATCCTAAGCTGCTTGGTCGTGTTCGGCATCATGGCCTCTTTCTTTCATTCCAGAACCATGATCTCTTGCAAAACATCATTTAACACCAATTAATGTTTTTTTCATGGATTGAAATCAAAGAATTTTTCTTGAAAAGAAGGTTTTTCTTCCAAAAACTTTGCCTCAGCACCATCATGCTTGTTTTTATAAATAGAGCAATATCATCACGCAGGCCTTTTGGCTCGAGTGTGATCATCATGGGTCTGATGACCATACCTGCAATGATCGTCGGCACCCTAAAAATTGAAAATCCTCCCTTATAGAAATAAATTACCATTAAAAATGCATAAAATGATGATAAAATGCAAGAGCAAAGATGGGCCTCTTACCTATTCCAGATAGTTTGTGAAATGGCACTTTGGATCTCCCATAACGGCCACTTGAAAAGCGAGAAAATTAATGCACAAATGTACTTTCAAAGCTTACTATGGTAAAATGGTAAAAGAATAAAATTACTTTTGGTTATTTATAAGTTTTGAAAATCATTTTTGTCAATATTTTAATAATATTTTTTTTATTATTTCTTGATATCAATGATAAGTGTGTTTCTTTGTGCAGTTACAAGTACCTTCAGGTGAATGATGATCATTATTGACTGATTCTTGCAAGTGTTGTTTTATATCTTTTTCAAACTCACTAAATAAACAAAAAAGGAACCCCCTCGAGTCATCTTTGAGCTCTTTTCTGACTCTCGAAAATTGAAAATATTTCTGAGTACTTGTTGTTTTGAACTCGTTAAAGTAAACAATTCAATGTCATCTCAGTATAAATTTACCCCTTTTATGGGCTGAGGTTCACTATTTACGAAAAAGGTACACCTTGGTTGACATGGTCAAGAGGTTCTCTCGGATATTGTTTTCTACCTTTTCAGATTCGAGAGACAAATTACGAAAAGGGACATGATCAAGTTTTCTTTTTTGTTTATTTTTAAAACTCTCTAAACATGAAAAAGGCATCAAGTTTGTCTTACGTCGGACTCGTTAAAATTTTACGAAGAAAGACTCATTACCATGATGAGACTGAGCTTCTCCTTCCTAGAGCTCATAAAACTTACCAATATGGATTCATTCAAGGAATGAACTTACATGACAAGAATATGATATCCCCTTCAAGCTATGATAAAAATAATTGGGGTACTCGCTAGAAATAGCGAGAAGAAATGAAGATGAAACATCATTTGTATAGGCAGCATGTCACTCTTGAAGATGACACTCTTCTACTCTCGTGTCCGGTTTTGGATATCCTCACTCAGTCACTTGTCTTCCTAGGTTTGGGTGATCCATTTTTGCCTCTCATTTTATTCCATTTTTTCATCATGACCTTTGGTCCTCTGTCGAGTCAAATGTTGACACACTCCGGATTTGTGTCACCAGTGTTCAAGTGATGTCCAATCTATAGTTATTTACCTATACACTGCTTGATTCGATGTTACAGTCTTGAAAATTATTCCACTTTATTCCTTGTTTTGTGTTGTTGATGGGGGATTCATCATTGTCCTCCTTTAACGGGTTGCTTCCTGTCGACCTCAGCTCATTATCCAGGATGATGACTTAGAAACTCCCTTTTAGTACCTTAAGCTTGCATGCCTTAATGGCAAGTCCTTCACATCCGATGATAGGTCTTCATCATTGGCTTTCGATCGGGTGATTCCATGAGTGTTCGAATTCAGCTTCATTATCACATTCACAGATTGTATTATTTTACCTTGACATCCATTGTCATTGGTGGGTTCTCTCATACCTTTTAACTGTCCATGTCATTGGCCGGTAATCAGGTGGTTTTCTAGCATGTTTGACGCCAAGACATTCATTTGCATGATAGAATTCGTACTTTGATCAGGTCAGGATGGAGCGCAAGACCCTGGGTCTTGTCTAATGTGACTTAGGCTACGTAGAGTTATATGTTGTTCATGATTGTACACATGTTTCTACTATATGGATGGTTGTGACCATGCCATGGGACTTTATATTTATGATGATCCTCGTTATCTGCGTTGTTCCTTAAGAAACCAATTTCCTAGATGTACTCGCTAGAAATAGCGAGAAGAAATGAAGATGAAACATCATTTGTATAGGCAGCATGTCACTCTTGAAGATGATACTCTTCTACTCTCGTGTCCGGTTTTGGATATCCTCACTCAGTCACTTGTCTTCCTAGGTTTGGGTGATCCATTTTTGCCTCTCATTTTATTCCATTTTTTCATCATGACCTTTGGTCCTCTGTCGAGTCAAATGCTGACACACTCCGGATTCGTGTCACCACTATTCAAGTGATGTCCAATCTATAGTTATTTACCTATACACCGCTTGATTCGCTGTTACAGTCTTGAAAATTATTCTACTTTATTCCTTGTTTTGTGTTGTTGATGGGGATTCATCATTGTCCTCCTTTAACGGGTTGCTTCCTATCGACCTCAGCTCATTATCCAGGATGATGACTTAGAAACTCCCTTTTGGTACCTTAAGCTTGCATGCCTTAATGGCAAGTCCTTCACATCCGATGATAGGTCTTCATCATTGGCTTTCGATCGGGTGATTCCATGAGTGTTCGAATTTAGCTTCATTATCACATTCACAGATTGTATTATTTTACCTTGACATCCATTGTCATTTGATTCATTTTCCGGAGAATCCACAGTATGAACATTTTTATTCCAACGTTTCAAATCCCAAATGGGATCCATCATCAGGGCATAAGAATGATGATAAAAGAAGAGCCGCTAGGAAAGAAATAAATAATAGAGAGGAAAATGAAACTTAGAATAATCAGAAGTCGGCTGAAAATTAATTATTAATTAATAAATAAAATAATTAATAATTAAATGAATAACTAAATAAAATTAAATTAAAAAAATTAATTAAAAAAAAAATTAATAATTAATAAAAAATTAAAAATTTAGCATATATTAAAAGAATTTGAATTTGAATTATTTATTTACTCACCTGTAAATAAAAATTAATATAAATCTTTAAGATTAAATAAAATAAAAAAATAAATAAAATTATTAATTAATAAATTAATAAAATGAATAATTAATTTTCAGCCGACTTCTGATTATTCTAAGTTTCATTTTCCTCTCTATTATTTATTTCTTTCCTAGCGGCTCTTCTTTTATCATCATTCTTAAGCCCTGATGATGGATCCCATTTGGGATTTGAAACGTTGGAATAAAAATGTTCATACTGTGGATTCTCCGGAAAATGAATCAAAAGATACAAACCACAGATCCCTTAAATCCATCCATTGTCATTGGTGGGTTCTCTCATACCTTTTAACTGTCCATGTCATTGGCCGGTAATCAGGTGGTTTTCTAGCATGTTCAACATCAAGACATTCATTTGCATGATAGAATTCGTACTTTGATCAGGTCAAGATGGAGCGCAAGACACTGGGTCTTGTCTAATGTGACTTAGGTTACGTAGAGTTATATGTTGTTCATTATTGTACACATGTTTCTACTATATGGATGGTTGTGACCATGCCATGGGACTTTATATTTATGATGATCCTTGTTATCTGTGTTGTTCCTTAAGAAACCAATTTCCTAGATGTAGGGGAATTGTGCTTAAGACATTAATAAATATTATTTACTGTCACTTATTTGTCACTTAGATATATGTTGTGTCTTTAAATGAAGGACCTGGAAACTTGGTCTTTAACCCTTAGTACATGTATGACTAGAACATCTCAGAATGCTATTTGTTGCTAGATATAAATGATGAATGAAGAAAGCTTGAAGGAAAAGTTAAATATAGTATGATGATCTTTCACAGAAACTACTATCCATCACTTAGAAGAATTATGGAAATGAGAATGAATCATAGAAAATATGCTTCTTAACACAGAAACTAATATCTGTGACTCTGGGAGAAGTTAAAGATAATATGCTAGTTTTTCACATAAACTATTATCTATAACTTAGAAAAGAAAGTGGGAACTTCAAGTATAGGAGTGCTCTTTTAAGGAATTTTAAGTTTATCTACATAAGCAAATAAAGACCTATAGCTTCATTACTATACTTGAAAGAAGAAAACATAACATGACACATAACATAAAAGATTACAAAATTATACTCGACAACTCATGGAAACTTCCGATTCTTTTATTAATCAACGATGATATTAGGAATCCTGGGCTTACATGGATATTCTGATTGGCCAAAATGCAAAGAAACATACCGGATTGTCTTCCTCTTTAGCTTCGGCTCTAACCTTGATTTTCCACTTTACACAGTGAATTTAACGCGAACCTTTGATTAATATAGAACTCAAAAGAGTTAATCCTGCTTTATAAACCTGTCAAATCCACCCGTTCAGCCTTCTGTTGACTTCCATCGCAAATCGCAATCGGCCCGATAATCACTGTAAAACTTAACTTACGCACCCTTAGGCCACATAACTATGGAATTGTTGGACTTATGTGTAAATCCTTTATATCTGCGTTTTTCTATTGTAAACCTTTTATAATGAAAATATATTATAAAACATGCTTTTTCCACTTTTAATACAGGCTCTGTAAAATTTTCAAGGTATACCTTTCCGCCGATATATCCCCACCATAGATCTGCGCTTTTCGAATCAGGTGGTCTATAAATATTTCGGGTGGGACATAAGCCCAAAGAATACCCACCCGAAATGGGCAGTTTTCTCTCTCCAACCAGCTGCTACGTGTTGAACAATAAGTGGAGTTAGGTGAGCTCCACTAAAAACTGTTTACCATTTTTTCTCCGCCCGAAAACCTGCTTGTAGCTTGAAATCTGCCTTTTCGTACATCTCGCAGACCTGCTAGGGCTTTTAAATATAATATATATATGCTTCGAGTCAAGCCTTTCTATTACAATCATTTATAATAGAAATACATATGAAAATGCATAAACAAATATATATGAAGGGCTTTTGATATATTAATAAAAACCTTTACAACCCGTGATAAGACGAACATGCTGAGTTATAAAATATAGCATATAAACTATTGGGTCCAGAATCCCCATTACTCATTGCAATCAGCGCTTTCCATATATATATATATATATATATATATATATATATATATATATATATATATATATATATATATATATATATATATATATATATATATATATATATATATATATGTTATGCCATAGGACGGACCCGCCGCAATTATAAAACATAATATATATGATTTCGGGTCCAGCCCGCGATCGCAAATCGCAATCAACATAAGTCATAAACGTTATGTGATAATCGCAGACCCTACAGAGTTATAAATCATGGCATAATCAATATCGGCTCCGACCTATCGTTATCGCGGCCCCGCCGGTATTATAAATATAATATATATCTTTTCGGGTTTGTCATCACAAATTGCTATTGGTTAAACCCGTATGCATGTATATAAAGGGCTTTTCGATATAGTGGACCCGCCGAACTTTTAAACACAATGTATATATTTTAGGTCCATCTATATATGTTTTAACACTTGTTTCCTTTGTAAATCCGATACATTTCTTTATTTCTTTTTCGTTTCGATATGCACTTATATATATACATATCGGGTCTAGCTCCACATAACCATTTATATCCGATTCTTTTACATTTCCTCCTTTAGCGATGTAGATATATAATAAACAAAATCTTTCATTTCTTTTAGACTTTTCAGGAAGGATATATAATATAAAGGATTTTTATCGAGTTTGAACTCCCGATAGTGATATAACTGATAAATAAACCTCAAGCACAATATAAGCTACAACAATCTGGATGGCTACGCCCATACCATGGATTTTTTCATATAGTCTTCATCATCCATATGGCTACGTCCATGCCATAGATCCATGTCTTGATATCATATTTGTATATGTATATGCGTCCTTGATTTGGAGGTCTCCTTAAAGTATGTGTCCTTGATCTTGCAAAAGCTTGTAAAGCATCTCAGCCATCACTCCTCATTCTACCTTCATGCTTTAGGGGGAATCTGTTCCACATATATTTTGTCACACCTCCTGCACTTCCTTGTGACATACCCAGAAGTGCCTGAAACATAACCATTATGCAGTGCACTCATTCATGTATACAACTCAGATCCCTTTTAAGACATTGATTGGAAAATGCCTTGAGCTTTCCCTGAAGAAATATCTCTAAAACCTTAAAATGAAAATCATCTCTCTTATAAGGCTTAAAAAAGTGATGGTCGCATGTTGCACTCTAGTTGACCAACGATGGCATCACTATGTTCCCTTGCATACCCGCAATGATCCCAAAGAGGATGAGAAGCTTCAGGATCTAGAAGCTTCTAGAGTGATGAGCTGGAGGTTGTTTGGCATAAATGAGGTCGAATCCTCCCAACTTGGCCTCTTGGGCTTATCCCTATGAGCTACCTCCTTGATATGAGGGCCTAATCCTATCTTTGAAGAGGTCCTAACTCCCGTTCCCAGCCTATAAATTCATCCTCTTCCATTCCCAAATGGTTGGTCTATGTCTATTTGCACCCTTATGCTAAGATTGTGCCTAAAGGCTATTCATTTGACTTGGAGAAGGAGTTCTTGGATATTTCTTAGCTTGGACTTGGATTACCACTCAAGGAGAGCCTATCAACATCAAGGCTTTGGTTGTAAGCTTCCTTTATTTTCTAATAATACACAACCGTTGGTTCATCTTCCCAAAATCCATATGTTCATGTATCATTTAGCTTGACATTCCTTGATCAATTAAGTAGGTTCATATTGGATTTGATATTTTTTTTGGCATGCCTTGTTGTGTCTTGATCACTTGTGCAGGTGCATAAACACTGAGAGAAGTAGGAACAAGCCTGTGATACAAGTGGTTCAAGGTCCTCAAAAAAGGAGATAGGAATAGCATCAAAATGAGGTAGGCCATCTCATTCGTTCTTATTTTTAATTGTAACCTAGGAAGATGTCTAGTTGATTGTCACTTTAGTTGCTAGACGCACTAATTGGGCTGGAGAGATCGTCTTTGTTCATAGAGAGGATTAACCTTGACAACACATCCTCCTCCTCAACATAACCCAAACTAAAGATCAAAGTACCCTTGGCTGCAACTTCTGTTAACATGGAAAGGTTGTTCCGCACTGTCAAATTTTCTATAAAAATCTCCATAGGAGGGTTTTCCGAAGGAACACACTCCTCAGAGTCCTTAATTGTCTCCACTGTAGTAGTTTTCATGACCGACTCTTTTCCCAAAGAATCATGGCATCTTTTTAATGAACCTCATGTAAACCTTCATGAAGGTTCAAGCTTCTCAATCTCACTTTGTTCCTTACTCTACTCCTTCTTAGGTTTTTGATTCTTGGACTACGGTTTGTTGGTTTTCAATTTTCCACCCTTGCCACCTTTTAAAGGTGGCAGCTTCTTCCCCTATTGCTAGATGACCCTTGGTTTGACGACATTTTTGCTTCCTTTCTATGGTTGACTCCTACCATGAGGTCATTTTAGAGTGATTTCAGCCTGAAATGTTTCAAAAAATGTTTCCCATGTAGTGCCTCTACTCTCCAATTTATTTTTAACTAGAATTTTGATTAAGCCATAATGGCCCAATTTAAATCTAATATGGTCTCTTCGGCACTTGTGCACACTTTTGGACATCTTGTCTAAACTTTTCAATAGAAAATGTGGGAAATTGATCACTTTACCTAACTCAAAATGTAGCAGAAGCCAAATGTGGTAGAGATAGGATAATGAGTACCTACCTTCACAAATGAGGAACTTCTAGATAATGAGTACCTCCCTTCACAATGAGTACCTCCCTTTGCAATCAAATTTTCCAATCCACAACATAGTCTTCTTCAAGCAGAAAATTATGCCACACACCCTTTTCCACTTCACCCTTCTTAAACCATTTCTCGCCCGTGGATGGTATCTCTGTGGCCTAAGAAATAGAATGCTTCATCACTTGAAACTATAGAGAGCCAATTGTGGTTGTCCTTCCATCGAAGGTGCATGAAAAATCCTGAGCTACAGCAAAATCGTAACCATCGAATTTGAGCAGGAAGGGAAGAAACCTTATTTCTTGCAATAAGAACAGACAACCCTCATTCTCTACCATCCCCTCCAGTTCTTTTATAGACCATGGTTCAATGCGGGCTAGTTCCATGACACTTGAGGGTTAGACTAATCCCACTCTCCTGCAAAATCTCGAAAAGAAGATCCTTCTTGACATAAAAGATTTTGTTTCAAAATTTTGAGGGTGTGCTTATGTTCTCTACATATATCAAATTTTAATTGCATGCATCAGTGCCTTAACTTGCGATCCCAATGTCCTATCCACTTATACCAGTGACTGCCACACTATCAGTGTAAAAATTTTGATTAGAAAGGCTGGAGATTAGGTATGATTTCCAAGCTGAGTCGGGTAATGATAGCTAAAGGTGGCAGTGGTGATTTAAAATTTCAAGAAGGAAATGCATGGCAGCCAAATCATTAAAGGGTGGCAAGGTTCATGTAATCAATCAGCTAAGGAAGAGACCTTTCACTCACATTCCCGATCCTCATCATGACTTTGATTTGAATATGGTAGTGCTTTATTAAAATAAGACTAACTAGACTTATGATATCCCTGCACTTCAAATATTTATTCCTATAGGCATTGATAAATAATGCCAATTAAATAAAAAATTCAACAGTCGTGGATTTTCAAAAATGGTCATCGTATTTCTCAATAGAGTTTAAAATTGATCTACTAACGCTCATGATTGCAACATAATTCTTGTACCGTGACAAGGTTCCTACATCGAACCCAACTTTCCTCTACTGAAACATATATTCCTACACTAGAACACTACGGTTCTTGTACTGCATAAAGGATTCTTAAAAAAACAAATTTTCTTTGTTATACGCAGGCTTAATTCACCAATAAATTGTAGAATTTAACGGAGTTTCTTCTATCACCAGTTTCATATATCATTATGTTTCCTCGATCTGATCAAGTAAGGTCTTCAAAGATTCATCAAATCCTGCAAAAAAATTATGAGGGAAAGAAAGAAGCAGGACAGGGGTAATTTTTTAGAAAGGGAAGGAAATTATTGACGGCACCTAGAATGAGATAAACCACCAGGGGGATATAGGAAAAATGGAATGGGGAAAACAATTTCAAGGATAAGAGGAAAAAACATAAATTGGGACACGAAACTTGTGAAGAATAGGAGGGAAATTTCAACTAGGACAAAAGAATAAATAGAGGGAAAATTACGAAAAGGTAACAAGAAGAAAGGTAGAGTTTTTACCTCAATCTAGAGATGTCTCTACCACATAATGTTGTACCTTGAAAAAATTAACTGTAGCGGGAGTTTTGTGTCACTTGTACAAGAGCTTCCATGTCAATTTCCCTCAACTTCGATAAGGGCTTAGTTCTTCCAGTCATTTTGCTATCACCAAAAAACTGTACAGAATCCTATTTCTTCTCAATGAAAATCATCATTTATAATAATCAAGTAACATCCTTTTTTATTAAAAATACGGATCCACCCATGAGCATGTTGGTTTTCATGCAGACCCTTCTACAACCATGCCAGCAAGTTAATTTTCACAGTCATAGGTGCATATTTTTTTAATTTGTTAATTTTCTGGTTTTTCTAATTTTTTTAATTTTTTTTATATTTTTATTGGAAAATATAAATCAAATTCATAGTAGGTTGGCATCATCACCTACCATTCTTAGCTTTCGTTTCTAATGCACTTTTTGTATGAAGTTTTCCCTTGTGGTGTGCCGAAAAGATACTTTGAGTCTATGACCATTAACAAGGAAAATTGATTCATGTCTATTGATGGTCTTCATTTATACTACATTTTCAAAAACTTTCACCATTTCATATGGCCCCATCCAGCATGTACAAAATTTCCCCTTAAAATGTTTGAATTTAGAATCATAAATGAGTACCCAATCACCTGGTTGGAACTGCATCCTTTTTATCAACTTGTCATAGCATTTCCTCTGCTATTGCTGCATCAATATATTATGTTGAACATCATCTCTTCTTATTTCATCAAGTTCATTTAGTTGTAAAAAATGATGTTTTTGTGCTTCCGTGATATCCAATCCAAATTGGACAATAGTTCTAAAAATTTTAATCCGGAATTCAATCAGCAAGAGGACCTACTTTCCATACACCATCTCATAAGGTGTATGGCATGTACTATTCCTCGAGGTAGTTCTGTAAGCCCACAATGCCTCAGGTAATATAGTTTCCTAGTCTTTCTTATGAATATTCATTGTTTTGGTAAGACTAGACTGATTAGCTTATTAGTAGATTCTACCTGGCCATTTGCTTACAGGTGGTATAGTGTTGATTTCGTCTGATGAATTTTATATTGATCCATAATACCTTTCACAAAATTAGAAACAAATTGAGGCCCATTGTCAGTAAAAATTTCTCTTGGAACACCAAATCTAGTAAAAATTACATTAAGTAAAAATTCAACAACAACTTTTTCAATGGCAAAAGAAACATCTCTAGTTTCTACCCATTTTGTTACAAAATTTGTGCAAACCAAGATATGTCTTTTGTTTAAATATGTTGGAGCTATATGTCCTACAAAATCAATAGCCCATTTTTCAAAGGGTTCAATCATGAGTTGAGGACACAAAGGAATTTCATTGGCTTGACCAGGTTGGCCCATTCACTGACAACTATCATAGCGCTTGACATACTATTTGGAATCTTTGAACAAAGAAGGCCAAAAGTAGGCAGCACAGAGAATTTTATATGTTGTTCTTTTATCAGCGAAATGGCCCCCACAAGGTTCATCATGGGCATCTTTAAAAATAGCAAACACTTATTCCTCTCTCACACATCTACAAATAATGAGGTCAGCTCTGGTGTAAAAGAGGTCTACCTGAATCCAGGAATATGAGACACTTTTCTAAATAATATTCCGCCTCTATCGAGTGGATAGGTCAGGTGGTGTTTTTCCTATAACTAAATAATTAGCTATATCAGCAAACCAAGGAGAGTTTGTTGACACAACAAAAATATGCTCGTCAAGAAAGGAATCATCTACGGGAATTATTTCACCAAGATTATTTAATAGAAAGATAATCAACTACAATGTTCGATTTTCCTGGTCTATCAATAATAATAACATTAAATTTCTGCACCAAAAGTAACCACCTAGTCACTCTACCAATAGTCAAAGGTTTGTTTATTAAATATTTTATGGCAGAATGGTCTGTATGTATAAGTACTTCATAACCCGTAATGTAGTGTCTAAATTTATTAAAAGAAAATATCACAGCTAAAATTTCTTTCTCAATTACTATATAATTCAATTTAGCAGGTGACAAGTTTTTACTAATGATGTAAATAATGTAGGATTGTTGATTTTATTCTTGTCCTAAGGTTGTGCCAATAGAAGTATCTAAGGAATCTGAGGAAATATGAAATGGGAGAGACCAATTAGGTCCCTTCAAGACTGGTGTGTACTAGTTTTTCCTTAAGTTCCTCAAAATCTTGTTGGCAAGATTTAGTCCAAGAGAAATCGATATCCTTAGCTACAAGTCGAAAAAGAGGGGTAGCTATCCTAGAAACATTTTCAATGAATCTCTAGTGATAGCCCACATGTCCAAGGAATCCTCTCACTTCCATTTATGTTTTGGGTGCAGGAAGACATAAAATAACTTCTATTTTGGTTGGGTCTACCTGGATACCTTTGTCAAAGATAAGATGACCAAGAACCACCCCCACTTTGCACATCAATCTACATTTCTTATCACTCAAAGCGAGGCAAAGCTTCTTGGCAACGAGAAAGCACTTTTTCTAAATTTTTGAGGGCTTCTTGGAAAGAATCACCAAATACTAAAAAATCATCCATGTAAACCTCTACACACTCAAGGTCGGCAAAAATGGCCAATACTGCCCTTTGAAATGTACCTAGCACATTACAAAGTCCAAAAGGAAGCACTCGATAAGAAAATGTTCCCCATGGAGAAGTAAAAGTTGTTTTGTCCTGATCCTCGAGTGCGATTTGTATTTGGTTATAACTGCTAAAGCCATCTAAAAATGAAAAGTACTTTTTACCAATAAGGGTATCAAGCACCTGATCGATGAAGGGAAGGGGAAAATAGTCCTTGAGAGTGGCTTTGTTTAGTTCTCTATAGTCAATGTAAATACGCCATATCCCATCTTTCTTCGAAACTATCACCATTGGGAAGACCCACAGACTATCATATATAGGATAGATAAAATCAGCATCTAACAGTTTTTGTAATTCTTCTTTAACAATGTCTCTTAGTGTGGGATTCATGTGCCTTTGGGTTTGTTGAATAGGTCAGGCTCCCTACTAAATATATATATGATGAGTACAAGTTTCAGGAGGGATGCCTTTCATGTCCTCATAACTCCATGCAAAGGTACCAAGATGGTCTTGTAAAAATCTCACAAGTTTCTCTTATTCGAATAGGTCCAAGTCTGAACTAATATATAACGATTTTCTTGGACTAATATCAACAAGAGTGGTCTCAATCTCAAGAATGTTAGTAGACGCAAAAAAACTTTGTAGTGGAAAGGGTTGGGAATCATAATGAAAATGATGCCCATTCTGCCAAGGTTGAGAGTAATTTACATTTTGATAGGAATATGGTGGTGCATTATAACCAGAAAAATACAGAGTATGTTCAGGAGTCATACATGTACCTACCTAAGGCCATGCTTTTTGTGCTCCCATAGCAGGTAATGGCTCAGGTTCTTGATGCTCTCCTTCGAATGATGCTTTCAATCCTAGTATATAAGGGAATTCCTCGATAGTATGTTTTCTTGTACATATCACACATTTATTAGCACTCTTAACATCTGCAGGGCATTCACACAAAAGATGCTTCTTTCTACATTTAGGACAATAAATGGACAATGTCTCTTGCTCTTCTACTAATTATTGTTGAAATTTCAAAGAATCTATTTGTTTGCTAACAGTATTCATAATTTCAATTTTCATTTTGTCCATTTTATTTTCCAAACCAATTATCATAACATATGTAGATCCAAATCTTCTATTTTTAGAATTACTTTGAATTCCCCTACCATATCTAGATTGATTTCATGAAAATTTCCTGCACAAGTCACAAATCTGATCAAAAGTCTTTTGAGAAATATCCCCTTGTCCTAGCAAGTTCAAATTATTTCTAGCATCATCAGTAAGTCCTCGCAAAAACAAGGTCCTAATAGTACTTAAATCAAATTTATGTTTTGACCTTGGAAGAATATATAAAAATCTTTCTAAACAATCCTCCTGCGCATTAATCCTTATGCATGCATGAGTTTCCTTTATAGGAGAACACATGCAACTAATAGTACATTGTCCCTGTCTTTAATCTCAACTGGGTCTTTCTTAGAATAGACATGCATGAGTTACTGATGAGAGAATCTTCAGTTATCTGGAGTACACTAGTTGGATGCATGCATGCATTAACTGACTAAACTCACAATTAGTTCCTTAAACAGTTTGGAACTAATTTAACTGGACTTAACTCAGTAAACTAAGCTAACTAATTACAACTCAAATACAACTCAATCTTATCTCCTTAATTAAGGGATAATCTCCTTAATTTAAGAAATAACTGTTGCATGACTTCACAAAGACTTCTAACTTGAATTTCTCCAATTAATTAACTCAAGACGAATTAATTAATTATTTTTCAAGTAGCTGGTGAGACTAAATTCGAATTTAATTCACAATTTTAATTCAAGGACAAATTAAAATTGGAATATTCTTGTTGCCACCTTTCAACACAAATATTGTGTGTGCATCTACATTTTAGATTACTGGAAAGAAATTTTGATTTCATCACATATCAACATATGCCACGTAATTTAAATACATTAACGGATGCATAGAAAATTTTGTTCTTGATAGGCATTTGCTTCATTTATAAAACTGATCATATTATGGATAGTAAGTAGAATATAAAACATGCATATATATATATATATATATATATATATATATATATATATATATATATATATATATATATATATATATATATATATATATATATATATCTATATATATATATATATATCACTTTTTGCCACATTTCAACACAAATAATGTTTATGTATCTACGTGTTAGATTACTGGAAAAAAAAAATTGATTTCATCACATATCAACATATTCCACGTAATTTAAATACATTAACGGATACATAGAAAATTTTGTTCTTGATAGGCATTTGCGTCATTTATAAAACTGATCATATTATGGATAGTAAGTAGAATATAAAACATGCATATGTATATATATATATATATATATATATATAGATATAGATATAGATATAGATATAGATATAGATATATATATATATATATATATATATATATATATATATATATATATATATATATATATATATATATATATATATATATATATCACTTTTGTTAGAGTGTTTACATAAAGATATCAAAAATTAAAGTGTTCTAGGACACTTGGCTTTCAAAGCCTACAAAATGTGTAAAAGAACTAGAAAGGCTATCATCCTCCACAATGCTCATGATATCACAAGTCCAATCTGATCACTCTGCCTAGTAGCCGACGCAATCTCACAAATACTCCCACTGTGTGTCTCTACCAACAAAGTGGCACCTCATCAATAGTGGCATACTCTAGGACTCCTCAAGTTATTACATCCAAGTTGTGCTCCATCTAAGCTAATGGTTTTTCCCCTTCATCAAATTCTGCACCCACTATCTGATGAGAAACTTGCCATGCTATTGGTGAAATGTTAGGTGGTCTCTCTGGTCCCACATCTCCACATTTATCACAAGTTCAGTCTCAGTTTACACTTTTAAAAAAAATCATAAAACTTGAAAAAGTCCAAAAAACAAGTGTTTACCTACATCAGTCTAGTTGTTCTCCTGGTGGCAGAGGTAGATCTAGATCCCACCTGAAATTTGTACCAGCATAAGCATAGTTGTCTACCATGAGTAGTTGGAATTCTAGCCAAGAGAAAAATTGTGGCGGTTAATGCATACGTAGACCCTTTCCTCCTCGAGGCATGAGTTGACTCCATCTCACTAGTCTTAGATCTTGAGGGGCAGGATTTGGTACCTCTACCCACTGATACTAGAATAAGGGAACGAGCTCTAAAAAGAAGGTTACCAGTATTGAACCGAACCCAAATTTCTTTAGGTTTCCATGCTTCCCCTTGGTCAGCTATATTTTCATTTTTCCAAAAGGCCTCCACACCAGTTAAATAAGGTGGGGCTCAAACACACAATAGCATACTGGAATTGGGATTTCAAAGCCTCATGCAAGGCTTGCGTACCAGCTACACGCACCACAATGAACAAGATCGTTCTCAAGGGAAGGTTGTTGGTCATTGTCGTTGTCTTCACCTTCCCTCCATTGGTCATTTCAGCACTTGGACAATGCCTCCGGATTAGAGTTCTTGTACTCTCACCTCCTGGGTGAGATCCAAAGAGTTGGATCGCTTCTCCTCTTTGGGATAATCATGTGATGAAGTAGATATCTGCCTCCTCAAGTTCTAGTTCTTGGCATTTTATGATGAAGATCTCTCGATCTACATCCCAAAGACTGCTCAAATAGGGCAACAATTCCATCTAGGCCCTTAACCCTGTGGTCATGAAGAACTTTAGTAACCCACAATTCCTTAGAGCATTGATGCCTGCAAGATCTTGAGCTTCTTGGTGGTGTTCGGCCTCTTTCTTTCCATTCCAGAACCATGATCTCTTGAAAAACATCATTTAACACCAATTAATGTTTTTCCATGGCTTAAAATCAAAGAATTTTTCTTGAAAACAAGGTTTTTCTTCCGAAAACTTTGCCTCGATGCCATCACGCTTGTTTTTATAAACAGAGCAATATCATCACGCAGGGCTTTTGGCTCGAGTGTCATCATCGCAGGTCTGATGACCATACCCGTGATGATCGTCGACACCCTAAAAATTGAAAATCCTCCCTTATAGCAATAAATTACCATTAAAAATGCATAAAACGATGATAAAATGCAAGATCAAAGATGGGCCTCTTAACTATTCCATACGGTTCGCGAAATGGCACTTTGGATGTCCTATAATGGCCACTTGAAAATCAAGAAAATTAGGGCACAAATGCACTTTCAGAGCTTACTATGGTAAAATGGTAAAAAAATAAAATTACTTTTGGTTATTTATAAGTTTTGAAAGTCATTTTTGTCAATATTATAGTAATATTTCTTTTATTATTTCATGATATCAATGATAGGTGTGTTTCTTTGTGTAGTTACAGGCACCGTCGGGTGAACGGTGATCATTATTGACTGATTCTTGTTAGTGTTGTTTTATCTCTTTTTGAGACTCATTAAATAAACGAAAAAGGAACCCCCCTCGAGTCATCTTTGAGCTCTTTTCTGATTCTCGAAAATTGAAAAGATTTCCGAGTACTTGTTCTTTTGAACTCGTTAAAGTAAACAATTCGACGTCATCTCAATATACTTTTACCCCTTTTATGGGCTGAGATTCGCTATTTATGAAAAAGGTACACCTTGATCGACATGGTCAAGAGGTTCTCTCAGATATTGTTTTCTACCTTTTCGGATTTGAGAGACAAATTACGAAAAGGGACATGATGGAGTTTTCTTTTTCATTTCTTTTTAAAACTCTCTAAACATGAAAAAGGAATCAAGTTTGTCTTATGTCGGACTCGTTAAAATTTTACGATGAAAGACTCATTACCATGATGATACTGAGCTTCTCCTTCCTAGAGCTCGTAAAACTTACCAATATGGATTCATTCGAGGAATGAACTTACATAACAAGAATATGTTATCCTATCCCCTTCAAGCTTGTGATAAAAATAATTGGGGTACTCGCTAGAAATAGTGAGAATAAATGAAGATGAAACATCCTTTGTATAGGCAGCATGTCGCTCTTGAAGATGACACTCTTCTGCTCTCATGTCCGGTTTTGGATATCCTCACTCAGTCACTTGTCTTCCTAGGTTTGGGTGATCCATTTTTGCCTCTCATTTGACTATTCCATTTTTTCATCATGACCTTTGATCCTCTATCAAGTCAGATGATGACACACTCCGAATTCGTGTCGTCGGTGTTCAAGATAAGTCCAATTTGCAGTTATTTACCTATACACTATTTGATTCACTGTTACAGTCTTGAAAATTATTCCACTTTATTCCTTGTTTTGTGTTGTTTATGGGGATTCATCATTGCCCTCCTTTAATGGGTTGCTTCCTATCGACCTCAGCTCATTATCCAGGAAGATGACTTAGAAACTCTTTTTCAATACCTTAGAGATTGCATGCCTTAATGGCAATTTCTTCACATCCGATGAGAGGTCTTCATCATTGGCTTTCCATCAGGTGATTCCATGAGTGTTCAACTTCAGCTTCATTATCACATTCACAGATTGTATTATTGTACCTTGAGAGCCATTTCCATTATTGGCGAGTTCTCTCGTACCTGTTAAAAGTCCACATCATTGGCCGGTAATCAGGTGGTTTTCTAGCATGTTCGACTTCAACACATTCATTCGCATGATAGAATTCGTACTTTGATCGAGTCCAGATGGAGCACAAGACCCTGGGACTTGTCTAATATGACTTAGGTTACGTGGAGTTATATGTTGTTCATGATTGTACACATGTTTCTACTATATGGATGGTTGTGACCATACCATGGGACTTTATATTTATGATGATCCTCGTTATCTGTGTTGTTCCTTAAGAAACCAATTTCCTGGTTGTATGGAAATTGTGCTTAAGACATTAATAAATATTATTTACTGTCACTTATTTGTCACTTAGATATATGTTGTGTCTTTAAATGAAGGACCTAGAAACTTGGTCTTTAACCCTTAGTACATGTATGACCGGAACATCTCAGAATTCCATTTGTTGCTAGATATAAATGATGAATGAATAAAGCTTGAAGGAAAAGTTAAAGATAGTATGTTGATCTTTCACAGAAACTACTATCCATCACTTAGAAGAATTATGGAAATGAGAATGAATCATAGACAATATGCTGCCTAACACAGAAACTACTAGGTGTGACTCTCGGAGAAGTTAAAGATAATATGCTAGTTTTTCACAAAAACTATTATCTATAACTTAGAAAAGAATTTTGGAACTTCAAGTATAGGAGCACTCTTTTAAGGAATTTTAACTTTATCTACATAAGCAAATAAAGACCTGCAGCTTCATTACTATACTTGAAAGAAGAAAACATAACATGACACATAATAGAAAAGATTACAAAATTATACTCGACAACTCATGGAAACTTCTTATTCTTTCATTAATCAACGATGATATTAGGAATACAGTGGCCTAGTCTCCAGGTTCTCCAAAATTTGAACCCTTTCTTAGTAAATTTTCCATTGTGGAGCAGTCATTGATTTCTAAAACTACCCCAAATTATTTAACTGCTTTTCTAACTAAATGGAGTAAAAACTATTACAGGATTTTACAGAGAGTAAAAGACACCTCAAAGAACATGAAATAATAGGAACATAACTGAATTCATAAGGAGATGATAACTGCTGGCTTGCTCTGTTGATTTGCTGCCAAATTCCTCTATAAATGCCCTAATGATGCTTAATTCACTTTAGCCGTAATCAAATACGTTTAGTTTGTGTAATCATGGGATTACATGGACATTTTGATTGGCCAAAATGCAAAGAAACATACCGGATGTCTTTCTCTTTAGCTTCGGCTCTAACCCTGATTTTCCACTTTACATAGTGAACTCAACGCGAACCTTTGATTAATACAGAACTCAAAAGAGTCAATCCTGCTTTATAAACCTGTCAAATACGCCCATTCAGCGCTCCGTTGACTTCCATCGCAAATTGCAATCGGCCCGATAATCACTGTAAAACTTAACTTACGCACCCTTAGGCCTCATAACTATGGAAGTGTTGGACTTATGCGTAAATACTTTATATCTGTGTTTTTCTATTGTAAACCTTTTATAATGAAAATATATTATAAAACATGCTTTTTCCGCTTTCAATATAGGATCTGCACAATTTTCGAGGTATACTTCTGCCGATATGTCCCCACCATAGATCTGCGCTTTTCGAATCGGACAGTCTATAAAGATTTCGGGTGGGACATAACCCTAGAGAATACCTGCCGAAAATGGGCGGTTTTCTCTCTCCACCCAGCTACTACGTGTTGAACAATAAGTGGAGTCGGGTGAGCTCCACTAAAAACTGCTTACCCTTTTTGTTCTGCCCGAAAACCTGCTTGTAGTTTGAAATCCGCCTTTTCGTACGTCTCGCAGACCCGCAGGGCTTTTAAATATAATATATATATGCTTCGAGACTGGCCTTTCTATTATAATTTTTTATAATAGAAATACATATAAAACTGCGTAAACAAATATATATGAAGGGCTTTTGATATATCAATAAAAACCTTTACAACCCGCGGTAAGACGGACGCACTGAGTTATAAAATATAGCATATAAACTATCGGGTCCGGAATCCCCATCGCTCATTGCAATCGGTGCTTTCCATATATATATATATATTATGTTGATAGACCTGCGGCAATTATAAAACATAATATATATGCTTTCGGGTCCAGCCCGCGATCGCAAATCGCAATCAGCGTAAGTCATAAACATTATGTGATAATCACGGACCCAACAGAGTTATAAATCATGGAGTAATCAATATCAGGTCTGGCCTATCATTATCGCGGACCCGCCGGTATTATAAATATAATATATATCTTTTCAGGTCCATCATCGCAAAATGCTGCAAAACCCGTATGCATGTATATAAAGGGCTTTTCAATATAATGGACCCGCCGAACTTTTAAACACAATGTATATATTTTAGGTCTGAACATGTATATATGTTTTAACACTTGTTTCCTTTGTAAATCCGATACATTTCTTTATTTATTTTTCGTTTTGATATGCACTTATATATATACATATCAGGTCTAGCTCCACATAACCCTTTATATCCGATTCTTTTACATTTCTTCCTTTAGCGATGCCGATATATAATAAACAAAATATTTCATTTCTTTTAGAATTTTTGGGAAGGATAAAGAATATAAAGGAGTTTTATTGAGTTTGAACTCCCGATAGTGATATAACTGATAAATAAACCTCAAGCAAAATATAAGCTACAACAATCTGGATGGTTGCGCCCATACCATGGATTTTTTTATATAGTCTTCATCATCCATATGGCTATGTCCATGCCATAGATTCATGTCTTAATCTCAGATATGTATATGTATATGCGTCCTTGATCTGTAGGTCTCCTAAAAGTGTGTGTCCTTGTTGCAAAATCTCGTAAAGCATCTCAGCCATCACTCCTCATTCTGCCTTCATGCTTTAGGGGGCATCTGTTACATAATATTTTGTCACACCTCCTGCACTTCTTTGTGACATAGCTCGAAGTGCCTAAAACATGACCATTATGCAGTGCACTCATTCATGTAATAATACACAACCACTGGTTCATCTTCCCAAAATCCATATATTCATGTATTATTTAGCCTTCCATTCCTTGATGAGTTAAGTAGGTTCATATTGGATTTTCTATTTTTTTTGGCATGCCTTGTTGTGTCTTGATGACTTGTGCAGGTGCATAAACACTGAGAGAAGCAGGAACAAGCCAATGTTACAAGCAGTTCAAGGCCCTCAACAAAGGAGATCGGAATAGCATCAAAAAAAGGTAGGCCATCTCATTCGTTCTTATTTTTAATTGTAACCTAGGAAGATGACTAGTTGATTATCACTTCAGTTGCTAGACCCATTAATTGGGCTAGAGAGATCGTCTTTGTTCGCAGAGAAGATTAACCTTGACAACACATCCTCCTCCTCAACATAACCTAGACTAAAGATCAAAGTACCCTTGGCTGCAACTTCTGTTAACATGGAAAGGTTGTTCCGCACTGTCAAATTTTCTATAAGAATCTCCATAGGAGGGTTTTTCGAAGGAACACACTCCTCAGAGTCCTTAATTATCTCCACTGTAGTAGTTTTCATGACCAACTCTTTTCCCAAAGAAGCATGGCATATTTTTAATGAAACTCACGTAAACCTTCATGAAGGTTCAGGCTTCTCAATCTCACTTTATTCCTTACTCTACTCCTTCTTAGGTTTTCTATTCTTGGACTAGGGTTTGTTGGTTTTCAGTTTTCCACCCTTGCCACCTTTTAAAGGTGGCAACTTCTTCCCCTATTGCTAGATGACCCTTGGTTTTATGGCCTTTTTGCTTCCTTTCTATGGTTGACTCCTACCACGAGGTCATTTTAGAGTGATTTCAGCCTGAAATGTTTCAAAAAATGTTTCCCATGTAGTGCCTCTACTCTCCAATTTATTTTTAACCAGAATTTTGATTGAGCCATAATGGCCCAATTTAAATCCAATATGGTCTCTTCGACACTTGTGCACACTTTTAGCCATCTTATCTAAACTTTTCAATAGAAAATGAGGGAAATTTATCAATTTACCTAACTCAAAATGTAGCAGAAGCTGAATGTGGTAGAGATAGGATAATGAGTACCTCCCTTCACAAATGAGGAACTTCTGGACAATGAGTACCTCCCTTTGCAAATGAGTATCTCCCTTTGCAATCCAATTTTCCAATCCACAGTGTAGTCTTCTTCAAGCAGAAAATAAGGCCACACACCTTTTCCACTTCACCCTTCTTAAACCATTTCTTGCCTGTGGATGGTAGCTCTGTGGCCTAAGAAATAGAATGCTTCGTCACTTGAAACTATAGAGAGCAAATTGTGGTTGTCCTTCCATCGAATGTGTGTGAAAAATCCTAAGCTATAGTAGAATTGTAACCATTGAATTTGAGCAGGAAGGGAATAAACCTTGTTTCTTGCAATAAGAACAAACAACCCTCATACTCTACCATCCCCTCCAGTCCTTTTATAGACCATGGTTCAATGTGGACTAGTTCCATGACACTCGAGGGTTAGACTACTCCCACTCTCATGCAAAATCCCGAAAAGAAGACCCTTCTTGACATAAAAGATTTTTTTCAAAATTTTGAGGGCGTGATTATGTTCTCTGCATATATGAAATTTTAATTGCATGCATCGATGCCTTAATTCGCGATCCCAATGTCCTATCCACTTATTCCAGTGACTGCCACCCTATCAATGTAAAAATTTTGATTGGAAAGGCCAAAGATTTGGTATGATTTCCAAGGTGAGTGGGGTAATGATAGCTAAAGATGGCAGCTGCGATTTAAAAATTCAAGAAGGAAATGCATGGCGGCCAAATCATTAAAGGGTGGCAAGGTTCAAGTAATCAATCAGCTAAGGAAGAGACCTTTCACACACATTCCTGATCCTCATCATGACTTTGATTGGAATATGGTAGTGCTTTATTAAAATAAGACTAACTAGACTTATGATATCCCTGCACTTCAAATATTTATTCCTATTGGCAATGATAAATAATGTCAATTAAATCAAAAATTCAACAGTCGTTGGCTTTTCAAAAATGGTCATCTTATTTCTCAATAGAGTTTAAAATTAATCTACTAACGCTCATGATTGCAACAAAATTCTTGTACTGTGACAAGGTTCCTACATCAAACTCAACTTTCTTCTACTGAAACATATATTCCTACACTAGAATGCTACGGTTCTTGTATTGCATAAAGGATTCTTAAAAAAATAAATTTTCTTTGTTATATGTAGGCTTAATTCACCAATAAATTGCAGAATCTAAAGGAGTTTCTTCTATCACCAGTTTCAACTGTCATTATTTTTCCTGGATCTGATCAAGTAAGGTCTTCAAAGATTCATCAGATACTGCAAAAAAATTATGAGAGAAAGAAAGAAGCGGGACAGAGGTAATTTTTTAGAAAGGGAAGGAAATTATTGAGGGAACTTAGAATGAGATAAACCACCAGGGGGATATAGGAAAAATGGAATGGGGAAACAATTTCAAGGATAAGAGGGAAAAACATAAATCGAGACAGGAAACTTGTGAAGAATAGGAGGGAAATTTCAACTAGGACAAAAGAATAAATAGAGGGAAAATTACGAAAAGGGAACAAGAAGAAAGGTAGAGTTTTTACCTCAATCAATAGATGTCTCTGCCACATAATGTTGTACCTTGAAAAAATTAACTGTAGCAGGAGTTTTTTGTCACTTGTACAAGATCTTCCATATCAATTTCCCTGAACTTGGATAAGGGCTTAGTTCTACCAATCATTCTGCTATCACCCAAAAACTGTATAGAAACCTATTTCTTCTCAATGACAATCATCATTTATAATAATCAAGTAACATCATTTTTTATTAAAAATACGGATCCCCCTGCGAGCATGTTGGTTTTCACGCAGACCCTTCCACGACCATGTCAGCAAGCTAATTTTTACATTCATAGGTACATATTTTTTTTATTTGTTAATTTTCTAGTTTTTTTTATTTATTTATTTTTATATTTTTATTTTTATTTTTATTGGAAAATATAAATCAAATTCATAGTAGGTTGGCATCATCACCTACCATTCTTAATTTTGGTTGCTAATGCACTTGTTGTATGAAGTTTTCCCTTGTGGTGGCCTAAAAATATACTTTGATTCTATGCCCGTTCATAAGGAAAATTGATTCATGTCTGTCGATGGTCTTCATTTCTACTACTCCATTTTCATAAACATTAACCACTTCATATGGCCCCATCCAACATGTTCAAAATTTCCCCTTAAAATGTTTGAATTTAGAATCATAAATGAGTACCAAATCACCTGGTTGGAACTACATCTTTTTTAACAACTTGTCATGCCATTTCCTCTGCTATTGCTGCATCAATATATTATGTTGAACATCATCTCTTCTTATTTCATCAAGTTCACTTAGTTGTAAAAGATGATGTTTTTGTGCTTCCGCGATATCCAATCCCAATTAGACAACAGTTATAAAAGTTTTAATCTGGAATTCAATCAACAACAGGACCTGCTTTCCATACACCATCTCATAAGTTGTATGGCATGTACTATTCCTCGAGGTAGTTCTATAATCCCACAATGCCTCAAGTAATCTAGTTTCCCAGTCTTTCTTATGAATATTCACTGTTTTGGTAAGAATGGATTGATCAGCTTATTAGTATATTCTACCTGGCCATTTGCTTATGGGTGGTACATTGTTGATTTCGTGTGATGAATTTTATATTGATCCATAATAACTTTCACAAAATTAGAAACAAATTGAGGCCCATTGTTAGTAACAATTTCTCTTGGAACACCAAATCTAGTAAAAATTACATTAAGTAAAAATTCAACAACAACTTTTTCAATGGCAAAAGAAACATCTCTAGTTTCTCCCCATTTTGTTTCAAAATTTGTGCAAACCAAGATATGTCTTTGTTTAAATATGTTGGAGCTATATGTCCTACAAAATCAATAGCCCGTTTTTCAAAGGGTTCAATCATGACTTGAGGACACAAAATCATTTCATTGGCTTGACTAGGTTGGCCCATTCACTGACAACTATCATAGAGCTTGACATATTGTTTGGCATCATTGAACAAAGAAGGCCAAAAGTAGCCAACACAGAGAATTTTATATGTTGTTCTTCTATGAGCAAAATGGCCCACATAAGGTTCATCATGGGCAGCTTTCAAAATACCAAACACTTATTCCTCTCTCACACATCTACAAATAATGAGGTCAGGTCCGGTGTAAAAGAGGTCTACCTGAATCCAAGAATATGAGACACTTTTCTAAATAATATTTCGCCTCTATCGATTGGATAGGTGAGGTGGTGTTTTTCCTATAACTAAATAATTAACTATATCAACAAACCAAGGAGAGTTTGTTGACACAAAAAAAAATATGCTTGTCAAGAAAAGAATCATCTACAGGAATTATTTCACCAAGATTATTTAATAGAAAGATAATCAACTATAACATTCGATTTTCCTAGTCTATCAATAATAATAACATTAAATTTATGCACCAAAAGTAACCACCTAGTCACTCTACCACTAGTCAAAGGTTTGTTTATTAAATATTTTATGGCAGAATGGTCTGTATGTATAAGTACTTCATAACCCGTAACGTAGTGTCTAAATTTATTAAAAGAAAATATCAAGCTAAAAATTCTTTCTCAATTACTATATAATTCAATTTAGTAGGTGACAAGTTTTTACTAATGATGTAAATAACGTAGGATTGTTGATTTTCTTCTTGTCCTAAGGTTGTGCCAATAGCAGTATCTCAGGCATCTAAGAAAATATGAAATTGGAGAGACCAATTAGGTCCCCTCAAGACTGGTGTGTGTACTAGCTTTTCTTTGAGTTCCTCAAAATCTTGTTGGCAGGATTTAGTCCAAGAAAAATCAATATCCTTAGCTACAGGTCAAAAGGGAGGGGTAGCTATCCTAGAAACATTTTCAATGAATCTCCAGTGATAGTCCGCACGTCCAAGGAATCCTCTCACTTCCATTTATGTTTTGGGTGCATGAAGATGTAAAATAACTTATATTTTAGTTGGGTCTACCTGGATACCTTTGTCAGAGATAAGATGACCAAGAACCACCCCCACTTTGCACATCAATCTACATTTCTTATCACTCAAAGCGAGGAAATCTTCTTTGCAACGAGAAAGCGCTTTTTCTAAAAAATTTAGGGCTTCTTGGAAATAATCACCCAATACTAAAAAATCATCCATGTAAACCTCTACACACTCAAGGTCAGCAAAAATGGCCAGTACTGCCCCTTGAAATGTACCTAGTGTTAGGACTCAATATTGTCTAGTTTTGACCTTGTATTTTGTCATTATGTTACCCTCTTTAGCCCATAAGTTGAAAGCCTTGATAATATTTTGACCTAATTATTCCAAAGGTATTAAGTAATTCTCCTCATTGCTATATGTTTAATTATTCAACACATATTCATGTTATCTTTATAATTAATCTTTGGAAGTTGACTAAGTCGCTGAAAATTGATGAAACTTTTTAAAGTCTGCAGAATTATAATTCACAGTTGCAGGAACACCAGAAACAGCAACTGTGCAGCTGCTGCAATACCAGAAACAACAACTGACTAAAGCGGGTAAAACCTCATTTTGCAATGGCTGAAACATCTGGAACAGCAATTGCCTAGCAGGAGCAGTAATCGTCTGAAGTTGCCAGAACTATACATTGCAGATGCTGACATAGCATGATCAGCCACTGTCCAAAATTGGCAAAACACAGTCGCAGATATTGGAACACCAGGAGCAGCACGAGAACTTCAAGGGAACAGTTGAGATTTACCAAATCGGCAACAATGGTGGAACAGCCAAGGATAGTACGAGGATCTCAAAGAGACGGTTGAGGTTTACCAGCTTTGCAACAGCAAAAGGATCCGATTAACAAAGGATGATAAAATTACACACTATCGTAACAGCATGCTGTAACAGGAATTGATTTCCTATTTTTGAACAAAAAGGGTCCACTAAATGAGTAATGACAATCTATTGTAATAGACGTCTCCTCTATAAAGAGGAGACATCTACATTAGAAAAAGGAGAGAACAAGTTGTAACAGGGGTATTGTAGTGCAGAACAAGTCTGAATCCTTATTGTAATTTGACATTTTGGCAGATGAATAAAGCACTATTCTGAGTATTTTAACTTAGCATCTGTGTCCTGAGGAATCTTGTGAGAGGGACAGGGCCCACCTTCTTCACAAGATTCACCCATTTCTTTTCTGTTGAGTGTGTGTGTGATTTCTGTGTAGCATTTCTTCTGATATTTTTCCTTTGCTGATACTCTGTTTTCTTAATCAATTGGCGCTGTAAAAGAGTGTGTCACCAGTGATTAGGATTTGCAGTGTGCATTGGAAAATTGGTCACAGGGGCAGGTGCTGAACATCCTTACCCTGAGGATAGGGTCTTGATCCTCTGTTACAAGATAGCCATCATTTCTTTTTGCAGATTTGTTACCTTTAGTTAACTTTTTTCATTTCATTTCTGCAATAGATCATAACTGCTGTAACACAGAGTAAGGGTTTGATAGAAAGTAGATTTGTTTATACTACAGCCTTTAATGCTTTTAGAATTAAGTGCATACAGTACGAGGTCACCTTTGAAACAAAAGGACTTTCCCGAGTTGACAATTTAATGTGGTACTCGACTGTTTAATTAATAAACAATTCGAGCAGTGAACATTTTGGCGCCGTTGTCGGGGAAGGCGACTGAAAATTTTAAAGGTATTAACATGTTTTTCTTTCTTTAGAAAGGCAGGATGCATGAGAGGACGCAAGAAAGTTAACCATTCAAGCGGAAAAGGCAAAGGAGGAGGAAGAAAAACTTTTATTGACGATATTATTTCAAAATCTGAGACATCCCAGAGGTTAAGCTCTCGGAGGCCATAGATCCAACACTCTTCTCAGACAGATTTTTAGACAGAGGAAGTAGTGGGGCCAGAGAGGGTTCTAGAACCATCAGAATATACTGAGGAACCGGTGGAAGAAGACGAACGACCAGAAGAGGAACCAATAGAGGAAGTTAAGGTGGAGAAGCCAGTGCAGGACATCGAAATCCCAACAAAAAATTCTGAAGATCGGGCAAGCGCATCAAGGAAACAGCCAATGGAAGATAACAATGAAGGACTTTTCGGTGGAGGATGCAGAATAGAGGGAAGGGGAGAAAATTCTCTCTCCACCCTGGAATTCCCCATTGGAGATCTCCCCAGAGGAGCAACTCCTATGAAGAATATCCCACTTTCAGCATTTCCCAACTTCCATGGGTTATCCACAGAAGATCCCGATGAATTTCTTTTTGAATTTGATATACTGTGTAGAAGCTATGACTATATTAATTCTGCTCAGAAATTAAAGTTGTTTCTAGCTACATTAAAAGGGAATTCAATAAGATGGTTCATGAGCCTGGGATCTCATGTGATTACAACATGGGACCAGATGAAGGAGAAATTTTTGGCTAAATACCAAGATTACTGTCGAACAATAGAAAGAAAGGAGGAATTATTCAAGATGACTCAGAAAGAGGATGAAAGTCTAGAAGACTTCGTGGAAAGGTTACAATATAACTTACAGTGATCTGATCATCCTGATATGAGTAAAGATATTCTCAAATCAATACTGCTAAGAGGGGTACGAGATGACTGTTTAGATATGTTAAACATGCTTGGAAAAGGAGACATATTTAAGGAATCCTATGATGAGATTATCGATCTCTGTAAAACATGTTCAAGAGGAGCAACAAGCAGACCAAAGAGCAAAGATAGTACATACTCAAGAGTCCAGAAATCAGCAAGTGGAGGAGCAACACAGGCCGAAATAGGTAACTTACTTAAAGAATTTAAAACTGAAATGTTAAGCTCTTTTGCTTCACAAATTGATACCTTGCAGGTTAAAAAGAAGCAGGCAGAAGCAGATGCCGCTCTGGCTATTTTCTGCTCCAGATGCAGGGAAAAACACCCACTAAGGGAATGTCCCATGGACAAGGTACCAATTTGCACTATCTGTGAAAAGGACCATGAGACCCAACAATGCCCTTCTCTGCCAGGAATAAAAGCATCACTGCAGCCAACCGAAGAAGAAGCTGAAGCAGTGTACCTCCTCACACAGAGAAGGCAACGGCAACCACGAGGACAAGGTATGAATTCTAACATGCCATTTAATCGTTGGAATAATCATCCTCCTTTTCAAGCAAATTACCCAACCTTCAATCAAATGCAGTACCCACTCTTTAATCAAATGTATTTCCCACCCATGCAGCAACTGAATCCTCCTTTTGTTGACCCTACAATGTGGAATCCCTAGGCTTTACAGCAACCCTATCAATGGAACCCGAATTGGACAGCTCCACAGATCCCATTTCCAAACCAATTACCTCAGTATCAACAATCTGTCTCCTTACCATCAAATGCCCCACCTAATAATCAGACAATAAGACCTCAGCTTCCTGTAAAACCTAACCCCAACCCGAATAATAATAAAGCTCTGCAAGTAATTGATGTTCAAAACCAACTAGTTTCCCCTCTGCAATGTAATGACATTCATTTACGCTCAGGAAGAATACTTGAACCCATTATTGATGACATCACTTCTGATTCTGATAAGGAAGAAATCGGAAAAGAAAAATCATCTAATGGTGAAACAGTTGTATCATCCTCTAATAATAATGCTGAAAAAGTCAAAACATCCTCTAAAAAGACTGCTGAAGCAGCAGAGCCACCATTCCCTGAACGTTTGGCTCTTACCAAAACACTTGAGCCGCCTGCTTTTAATTTGTTAGGAGAATTGCAGAATTTATATGTTAAAATTCCACTTTTACAAGCACTAAGAGATGTACCGATTTATGCTAGAACTGTTAGAGATATTTGTATTAGGAAACCTAGAAGAAAAGCTAAGGACCCCCTCACAGTTCATGTGATGGGTGATTTAGCTGCTCTAATGTCAGAAAAAAACCCCCCTGTAAAATATGGTGACCCTGGTCACCCTACAGTTATAGTTCAGATTGGTAAAACCTTTTTCTAGAGTTCTGGTAGATCTCGGTGCTGCAATAAACATCATGACACTTGAAACAGCACAGTTATTGCAGTTAAAAAAATTTATTAGGGAAACCCCAACCATTCTAGAGCTGGCTGACCGCTCCACAATCAAACCTGAAGGAGTCATTGAAGACCTGATAATTTCAGTCGAATCTTGGAACTACCCAGCTGATTTTGTGGTGTTACAGACCAAAAATAAGTTGGGGGGTCATCCATTGATTTTAGGAAGGCCTTGGCTGGCTACAGCAGATGCCTTCATTAGCTGTAGGCCAGGTTCAATGACAATTTCTAATGGATTTGAAACCAAGCAGTTTACTCTGTACCCTCATGCCACACCTATGATTAACAATGATAATTCAGTATGGTTATATTATGAGGATGATGAGACTCAACCCGTTTTGACTGTCGGACAAGCCCTAACTTTTAAAGATTCAACCAAAGATGAATTAATTAGTAGTTTTATTTCTGAACCTTCTTCGGTTAACTATGAATTACATGATCACTTGACTACAATCTTGGAATCTGAATCACAGCAGAATCTTAAAACTGAAGACTTATCTCAGACATCAGCTGACACCCCCTCCAAAAGTCTAGCAGTTGAAATCGAGCCAAGCAAAACATTAAATATAAACCCTAACTTAACAGATGTTGAAACACAACAGTTAATAAAGTTACTCCATGAAAATAAACAAGCATTTGCATGGGATTACACAGATATGAAGGGAATTTCTTCTGAATTATGTACTCACCGAATTTATATTAAAGAAGGATCCCACCCAATCTGCCAACCCCAACGACGAATGAATCCCAATTTAAGGGAAATTGTGAAAGAGGAACTTCAAAAACTGTTGAATGCAGGATTCATATATCCTATATCTGATAGCGAATGGGTTTCACCATTAGTGATAGTACCTAAGAAAAATGGAAAATGGAGAGTGTGTGTGGACTATAGAGCTCTGAATAAGGCTACTCAGAAAGATCATTTTCCCTTACCATTTATTGATCAGGTGCTAGATAATTTGGCAGGTAAGAGATTCTTTTCCTTTTTGGATGGGTTTAGTGGTTATAATCAGATCAAGATTACACCCCAAGATTAAGACAAGACCACTTTTACTAGCCCATGGGGAACTTTTTCCTATAAAGTTCTTCCATTTGGACAATGTAATGCCCCAGCAACATTTCAAAGGGTGGCGATAGGAATTTTTTCTGATATGCTTAATGATTCCTTAGAAATATTTACGGATGAATTTACTCCTTATGGTGTGACTTTTGAAGATGCCTTACAAAATCTTGAAAAAGTACTTAAACGGTGTATAGAAGCACATCTTGCCTTAAGTACTGAAAAATGTCATATGATGATGAATCAAGGTATTGTTTTGGGACACTTCATTTCATTCCTAGGAATTCAAGTTGATCCAGCTAAGGTACAAGTAATTCAGACTTTGCCTATCCCAAAAACACAAACTGATGTAAGAAGTTTTTTAGGACATGCTGGATATTATAGAAGATTTATCAAAGATTTTTCTAAAATAGCTTCTCCCTTGTTTGTGTTACTTATGAAAAATGTTGAATTTAAGTGGACTGATGATTGTCAAAAAGCATTTAATGAACTTAAACATCAATTGTCTACAACTCCCATTTTAAGAGGACCTGATTGGGCACTCCCCTTTCATATATCCTCTGATGCTTCAGACACTGCAATAGGATCTGTCTTGGGTCAAGAAGAAAACAATCTTCCCTATGCTATCTATTTTATTAGTAAAAATATGACCCCTGTTGAACTTAATTATACAGTCACCGAGAAAGAATTCTTAGCAGTTATTTATGCTATTAACAAGTTTCGACACTATATTACTGGTTACATTACTTTTGTGCATACTGATCACTTGGCCATTAAATATTTAATGAACAAATCAGTTACAAATGCTCAAGTTACCAGATGGTTATTATTATTACAAGAATTTTATATCACAATTGTAGATCGGCCAGGTAAAGAAAATGTAGTTGTTGATTTTCTTTCTCGATTAAAGACTGATGAAAATATTCCAGTAGATGATTCTTTTCCTGATGAATATTTATTTGCGGTATCTGCTCACTCACCTTGGTATGCAGACATTTCCAATTACTTAGTTGCAGGAAAACTACCATCACACCTATCGAACAGAGAGAAAAGAAAGATCGTTCAGCAAAGTGCTAGGTACAGCTGGATAAGTGGGTGGCTCTTTCACACAGGACTTGATCAGGAAATTCGAAGATGCATCAGAGAAGATGAATTTTATGATATATTGAAGGCTTGCCACGATGGCCCTTGTGGAGGGCATTTTGCAGACAAAAGAAAAGCACAGAAAGTTCTCAGAATGGGTTACTATTGGCCCTCACTTTTTAAGGATGCAAAGAAATATGTTATTGCTTGTGATAGCTGTCAAAGAATGGGCCAGCCTAATCACAGGGATGAAATGCCACTTAACCCCCAGGTAATACTTGAACCTTTTGAAAGATGGGCGCTAGATTTTATAGGTCCCATCAATCCTCCATCCAATCAAAGAGTTTATATACTGGTTTGTACAGATTATATGAATAAGTGGGTAGAAGCTAAGGCACTTATCAAAGCTAATGAAGAATCTGTGTTAACTTTTATATTTGAAGAAATCTTTGTTAGGTTTGGTTTGCCTAGAGAACTAGTCACAAATGGAGGACCTCCTTTTAATTCTCATGGCTTCAAAAATATGCTCCAGAAATATCACATTAAGCATAAGATTACTACACCTTATCACCCCCAAGAAAATGGGCAAGTGGAAAGTACAAATAAAGTCATAGAAGCCATTTTAACAAAGACAGTTAAGGAGAATAGAAGGGATTGGTTTCAAAGGTTTCCTGAACCATTATGGGCTTACAGAACTACTTGGAGGAACACTACCGGTTTTTCACCTTATGAATTGGTCTATGGTAAAAATGTTGTTTTTCCTGTGGAATTTGAGATCAAAACCTTAAGGATTGCTTTAGCTGTTAACCTTGATTTGACTGATGCACAGACAGCCAGGTTGCAGCAGCTTCAGGAATTGGATGAAAAAAGATTGGATGCCATCCATCAAACAACCATGATACAACAGCAAAGAACTAGGTGGCATGACAAAACTATTAAGCACAAGCAGTTCCAAAAAGGTAATTGGGCCTTACTGTATGACTCCCGTTTTGAAAATTTTCAAGGGAAATTAAGAACAAGGTGGCTAGGACCTTATGAAGTAGATGTTGTTTTTCCAAATGGAACAGTCAGACTCCTAACAATTGATGATAGCAGAACACCATTATTAGTGAATGGGTATCGACTCCGTTTGTATCAACGGCCTATTTCTAAAGAGGATTTCAAAGCTACTTGCATGACAGATATACACTATACCTTTTTGGGGGAATTTGCTATCCCTCAATGCACTTAATTTCTTGTTTATGTATTTATTTTTAGATTAGATTTTTTCTTAACTAACAATCCCTGTCAAGGGTTGCCATGTTACAATTAATTATTTCACAGATCTTAGTTTCGGAGGATGGCTGAGAACAAAAATTCCAAAAGAATCACTTTGCAGCCTGGGAACATCTTTCAGACCATAAATCGTTCCTTTCACCACTGCTCGTTGCTGCAACACCATTTCCCATTGCTGCAACACCATTTTCTGTTGCTGCAACACCACTTCCCGTTGCTGCAACACCACTTCCCATTGCCGCAACACCACTTCCTGTTGCTGCAACACCATTTCCTGTTGCTGCAACACCACTTCCCGTTGCTGCAACACCACTTCCCGTTGCTGCAACACCACTTCCCGTTGCAACACCATTTCCTGTTGCCGCAACACCATTTCCCCATTGCTGCAACACCATTTCCCATTGCTGAAACACCACATTCCAACGCTTAACACCAATCTTTTTCATTCTTTTACTAAAGATTACCAATTTCCTCATTTGTGTTCCCAAAAAATGAACAATTATTCTGATGGAACATATCATTCTTCATCAAAGGAACCAACCATGCACCCCGATAATTACATTTCTCCATTACTACTTCCTGCCAATAATAAATACCGCCCATATTTTCATAATTTTAGACCCCTTTTAATCATTATTGATCCAGCAAAAGACAAGATAAGACTTTATGGCGCAACAACTAAAGGTAAATATAAACGTATGCATGTTTAAGTGTGGATATTAAATTATAGTTAATGTGGAGACGTTGATATGACTACCGAAATCATTGTACTACCAATCAGATCATTCAGCCGTAGATTTGGGGGGATTACCAAAATATCGTAATGATGACATAACACGTCAATCACCGCCGCCCCTAGTTCTCCCGGTAGTATCTAAGTCACCTCGACTGTACCTTACCATGTCATAACCTCATTTGCAACGGTTTACTCTGTCTCGACCTCGGCTACTCGGCTCTGCACTGTGTATTTTGTCTGAACCAGCAACTATGGGGGGAAATCTAATTACACATGAACCTGGCTCAACAGCATTGCTGGAACTCTACCCGGAAGCCTACCAAATCTTTCTTCGAGCAGGATGGGTAGAGTATTTCAGAAGACTGTTGAATTTTAACTCACAGCAAATTCTGGAGTTCGCATGCAACTTAAGAGAAGGATTTTCCATTGTCCAGGGAGTGCACATTCTGGTGATAGAAGAAGCCATAGCCCAAGTTTTTGGGTTACCAACCAATGGTACGTGTTGGTTTAGTAGAAAACATCTTATTCTGAATGCGCAGCAAGACATTCTCCTACCAGGCGAGCATGTCGAAGCCAAAGGCAGAGGGGTCGCACTTCGGTCACTGCCCCCACCGTGGCCAAAGGTTGCAGAGTTCGTTAAGCAATATTTGACATGCGAAGGTCGTTATCAGGTAATTTACCAACATGACTTCGTTTTGTTAAATCATTTGAGGCATGGTCAGTTAATAAATATGCCTTATTATCTATTAGGTTGTCTAAAAAATATGTCACGTTATACTGTAAATGCAAAGCATCAGCTCCTTTCCCTGAAACACCATCACTTAGCCCAACTTCTGATAAATAGAGGCTTTGCTCTAAACTACCCACCCCCCCTCATTAATCCTCCTCAGCAAATAGAGGAAATTCCTCAGCAAGCAGAAGAAATTCCTCAGAAAGCAGAGGAAATTCCCCAGCAAGTATCCCAGGAAATTCCCCAACAATCAGAGCAAGTATCCCAAGAAATTTCCCAAGAAGCAGCTGAAAATCAATAATCAGCAGCAGAAACACCCCTACAGAGGACCCCATCCCCCAATGAAGCTCAACCATCCACCCCTATACTCCATATTTCCACCGATGATTCCGATGATAATACCCCCATCATCTTTTGCAAAAGGAAAAAGCAGCAGAAAATTGTAACCCCACCAAAAAGAAGAAGAACCAGGGCTTCACTTAAAGAAGCTGCTATTGCTGATAGTTCTCCCATTTTAAAGGAAAGTAGCGGTAAGAGAAAAATCACTGATTTTCCTGTTTCCTTACCAAGGCGACGAACAGGGTCGTCTGTAGCAACTGAACCCATTATCCCTAGTTCCCCACCCATCATCCTAAAATCCCGCATTCTAACTAGCCCTGAGCATTCATCTCCCTCACCCTCTGCTGCTGAAATGCAGAGCATTGACAGTTTTGTGACATTATTTTCTTTAAAGGAGGCAGCTGCTACACAAGAACCAGCTGCCGAAAAATCCAAAATAGACACCCAAGATGATATTGGGCAAGTGGCTGTTACACAAGAACCAGCCACTGACCCAACAGGTGTTACACAAGAACCACCTGTTGGGAAACAAGAAGATAATGACCTGCATGTGGCTGATACACAAGAACCAGCCACTGACCCAATAGGTGATACACAAGAACCACCTGTTGGGGATGCCAATGACCAAATTGATGATGAACAACAACCCCTGCCTCCACTGGAATCTGCAGCTACACAAGCCCCAGCCACCTTAACCTCCCTGCAGGAAGAAATTGAGTTTTTAAAGTCTCAAATTAAGGATTATCAGCAGGAGATAATAATGGTTAAGGAATCTTATCAAAACGAATTCAATCTGCACACCTTAGCATGGGTAGCATCTGCAGCCGAAAAGAGTCAATACAATGAATATATGTGCAGTGAGTGTGGTGAGCTTTACACTCAAGCGGGATACAAGATAGTCGAAGTTCCAATGACTGGAGCCAGCTCACAGACCTCCCCTGTTGTAATCAAAACAGAACAACCTGTTGTTACACAAGAACCAGTAGGCTCTCTAAGAATGGAAAAATAAGAAGCAAAACAACCTGCTGCCACACAAGAACCAGCAGGTTCTTCAAGAATTGTAGAGGAGGACATAAAACCACCCCGGCCTACCCGAACTATTACAGAACAGAAATCCTTTACTGATGCCTTTACACAGACTGAACCTCCCTGTGTCAGCAATGCTCACACTGAGACCTCTAGTTTTCAAGAACTAAAGGACACATGGAGAACAGAATATGAGCTTTCACAAGGGAAGGCATTCCAACAGCAAAAGTCAATCTGGTTCAGCTATGCATACAAAAATTGGGATGCACTTGAACAGTTTCGAGCTCAACGCAAAGAAAATAGGAAATTAAAAGAAAGGTTGTCCAATATCTTTGACTTGGTCTAGAGGGCACTAGCTACAAGAAAACACTCTTTTAACTATGCATCATTTCTAAGAGAACGCTTAGCGTTCTTACAAATAAAGGCAATCAGAGATGGAAGACCTTATCAAGTTGCTAGACCTGATCAATTTATTGAAACATTCACAGAAGCACCAAATAATGATCAAAACTTGCTCTGTAAACTCTATCTTCACAACGAGGCCATGCCTGAAGATAGAGTGATGAATATACTCCCTATCGTCGGTGATATCCAAATAAGAGCTTTCATCTCTTTCCTAGCCAACCAACTTACTTGGAAAAATGCTTTTATGTCAGCAACACATAATGAGCAGAACTGCCTCCTCTGGATTCGAAGTGAACCACGGAATGCAGCCATCTTCATTGCACAACATCAACAGAATCTGACTAAACCAGGGATGCTTGATCATATGAGGCAACTACAAGCAGCAGTCTTGCAGGACTGCCAACATTATGTGAAAACAAAGGGAGCTCTAGCCATCAAAGCAAACAATTTATTTTGGGAGCATTGTCCGAAAGAGAGACAGGAATATCATCCTTACAATCCCCTCAATCTTCCAGTAGCAACAGTGTGCTGAAAAGTCGATTGGGTACTGTTTTCATTTCTCGCTCTTGTGGTTACCTGGTCAGCAATATAAGGCTCATTATAAACTGACCAAAAAGGAGGAGGTGGCAGTATGGCAGCAAATACAGAATGTCTGTGGGTTCAGAAATAGGATGGACAACACCTTCTTTAGCTACTGTATCAGCAACTTACACTCTTCATCCCAGTATTCCGACTCCGATTCATAATAAACGTTGCATGGGGACATGCAACCATTTCAGTTGGGGGGGATGTTAGGACTCCATATTGTCTACTTTTGACCTTGTATTTTGTTATTATGTTACCCTCTTTAGCCCATAAGTTGAAAGCCTTGATAACATTTTGACCTAATTATTCCAAAGGTATGAAGTAACTCTCCTCATTGCTATATGTTTAATTATTCAACACATATTCATGTTATCTTTATAATTAATCTTTGGAAGTTGACTAAGTCGCTAACAATTGATGAAATTGTTTAAAGTCTGCAGAATTATAATTCAGAGCTGCTGGAACACCAGAAACAGCAACTGTGCAGCTGCTGCAATACCAGATACAGCAACTGACTAAAGCGGGTAAAACCTCATTTTGCAATGGCTGAAACATCTGGGACAGCAATTGCCTAGCAGGAGCAGTAACCGTCTGAAGTTGCCAGAACTATACATTGCAGATGCTGACATAGCATGATCAGCCACTGTCCAAAATTGGCAAAACACAGTCGCAGATATTGAAACACCAAGAGCAGCACGAGAACTTCAAGGTAACAGTTGAGATTTACCAAATCAGAAACAATGGTGGAACAGCCAAGGACAGTACGAGGATATCAAAGAAACGGTTGAGGTTTACCAGCTTTGCAACAGCAAAAGGATCCGATTAACAAAGGACGATAAAATTACACATTGTTGTAACAGCATGCTGTAATAGGAATTGATTTCCTATTTTTAAACAAAAAGGGTCAACTAAATGAGTAATGACAATCTATTGTAATAGATGTCTCCTCTATAAAGAGGATACATCTACATTAGAAAAAGGAGAGAACAAGTTGTAATAGGGGTATTGTATTGCAGAACAAGTCTGAATCCTTATTGTAATTTGACATTTTGGCAGATGAATAAAGCATTGTTCTGAGTATTTTAACTTAGCATCTGTGTCCTGGGGAATCTTGTGAGAGGGACAGGGCCCACCTTCTTCACAAGATTCACCCATTTCTTTTCTGTTGAGTGTGTGTGTGATTTCTGTGTAGCATTGCTTCTGATATTTTTCCTTTGCTGATACTCTGTTTTCTTAATCAATTGGCGCTGTAAAAGAGTGTGTCACCGGTGATTAGGATTTGCAGTGTGCATTGGCAAATTGGTCACAGGGGCAGGTGCTGAACATCCTTACCCTAAGGATAGGGTCCTGATCCTCTGTTACAAGACAACCATCATTTCTTTTTGCAGATATGTTACCTGTAGTTAACTGTTTTCATTTCATTTCTGCAATAGATTATAACTACTATAACACAGAGTAAGGGTTTGATAGAAAGTAGATTTGTTTATACTACAGCCTTTAATGCTTTTATAATTAAGTGCATACAGTACGAGGTCACCTTTGAAACAAAAGGACTTTCCCGAGTTGACAATTTAATGTGGTACTCGACTGTTTAATTAATAAACAATTCGAGCAGCCAACACCTAGCACATTAAAGAGTCCAAAAGGAAGCACTCAATAAGCGAATGTTCCCCATGGATAAGTAAAAGTGGTTTTGTCCTTATCCTCGAGTGCGATTTGTATTTGGTTATAATTGCTAAAGCCATCTAAAAATGAAAAGTACTTTTTACCAACAAGGGTATCAAGCACCTGATCGATGAAGGGAAGGGGAAAATAGTTCATGCGAGTGGCTCTGTTTATTTCTGTATAGTCAATGTAAATACACCATCTCCCATGTTTCTTTAGAACTATCACCAGTGGGGAGACCCACTTACTATCATATATAGGATAGATAAAATCAACATCTAAGAGTTTTTGTAATTCTTCTTTAACAATGTCTCTTAGTGTGGGATTCATGCGCCTTTGGGGTTGTTGAATAGGTCGGGCTTCCTCCTGAATATAAATATGATGAGTATAAGTTTCAGGAGACATGCCTTTCATGTCCTCATAACTCCATGCAAAGGTGCCAAGATGGTCTTGTAAAAATCTCACAAGTTTCTCTTGTTAGGATAGGTCCAAGTCTAAACTAATATATAACACTTTTCCTGGACTAATATCAACAAGAGTGGTCTCAATCTCGAGAATGTTAGTAGACGCAACAAAACTCTTTAGTGGAAAGGGCTAGGAATCATAGTTTTCTTGAAAAATCTTGCTAAAAATATGAGAAAGTGAGTCAAAATTTAGCATAACGTCAAAGTTGTTTAAGAAATCCTGAATCTCACTGTCTTCAATTGGCTCAGTATATTGATGGATCAAAGAAACAAATCGAGTCTCCTCAACACCATTGTCATGGTCTAGCCATAAGGTATCTCAAACCTCCTAAATGGATCTAAGAGGTGGGTACAAGATGACCTTTTTCCTAGCATCTCCATGATAAATATACATATAACCCAAGCGACATCACATATAAGTATCTGCGGTGGAAATCCATGGTCGTCCCAAAATAAAGGGATGTCATCCAATAGGATTTTTTGGCTAATGCACGATAAAACCTGTCAGGTATTCCCAAGAATCAATTGAAACAACCGCATCATCTAATACACCATCTGGCTTGATTTTAGATCGTTCAGAAATCTCAAGCACAGTAGAGGTAGGACAAATGTGGTCCAACCGAACTTGTTCCATGGTTTTCCTATTCATACATTGATAGTTTCTCTTAGATATATTAATACATTGGAGACAAGGACATCAACTATCTGGACAGAAACAATTAGGTTTCTAGGGTTGGTATATTTTTCCATTTGAGCACTTCTTGTCATTAACTCAATAACTCTTCCAACAAACTAGATAATATGAGGATCTACTCTTTTCCTCCTTGGTTTTTTAAGACAGAGATCCTTAATGATTTTAGTACAGATGGGGATCTATTTAATAACCTAAAGAAAAGGGACCTTTATACAAATATTTATAAGTTTGGAAACCGAGTTAGAATCAGGAGTGGGGTCATCTTTCTCCATAAACAACCTCTCTGGAAAGGGAGGTTGGTTTGAAGAAGATGGTAAGGGATCTGAGTGTGCAGGATGTAGGAATTTACAGGGTAAGTTCCTCGGAAAGAACACCAAAAGGACACCGCTCACAACCAGATCACAGATCAATACACCAGTATTTTTGACATGGTTAAAACCCTCAAAGAGGGAAACAGTCCACGGCCTGAGCCAACGCGGCCACCTCAGGCAATTTATTAATAAAAGAATGAAAATTTACATATGTTTCTCTCATGCACGGATTACCCTACAAATGACCCTCCATGCGCTTTAAATAGAATTCATGGACCAATCGGGTGTCAAGCCACGGATCAAGTGTCGGTAATACCGAGGAGAGAATGAACCATCGGATCACTACATATCGTGATCGTCGGATTGTAAGTTACAAAATGTACAACGGTAAAGAAACACACTTTACCTAACTCTATACTAGACCAAGTTGTACTTAACTATTTCCTATGTGTCGGAATATCCTAACATCCCCCCTTAAGAACAACTTGGGATAGGATTGAAGGATTTACAAATATGACACAATAGGAGAAGGAAGGAGGCACTAGAGCCTATCCCCCCTTAGTGACAACTTCCTGAACTCCAACCATAAATCGAAGTTTAGTGAACT
This sequence comes from Pinus tabuliformis, assembly GCA_031772625.1. Classification (NCBI taxonomy): domain Eukaryota; kingdom Viridiplantae; phylum Streptophyta; class Pinopsida; order Pinales; family Pinaceae; genus Pinus; species Pinus tabuliformis. The sequence goes on along the minus strand of CM062812.1, from coordinate 691,808,172 downwards.
TCGCCTCTGTGAGAGCCTTTGTGAAGATGTCTGCAACTTGATCATCTGTTGAACAATATTGCACTTCAAGAACATGGTCATGAATGAGCTTTCTGATGAAGTGCATGTGCAGTTCAATGTGTTTGCTGCGCTGATGTTGGACTGGATCTTTGCATAGCTGAATGGCACTTTGATTATCACACCAAAGTGTAGTCGGATGCTGCTGCTGAAAGCCAAACTCTGACAGGATCTGACGAAGCCACAAGGCTTCCTTACTAGCTTCTATGGCACCACGATACTCTGCTTCTGTTGTTGAAAGAGAAATGGCACCCTGTTTCTTGCAAGCCCATGTAATAGGTCCTGAACCAAGAGTGAACACATAACCGGCAGTAGACTTCCGATCATCAGGGTCACCAGCCCAATCGGAATCAGTGAAACCAACCAATAGAGGAGATGCTTTGGCACTGTAATGAATCCCAAACTGAACTGTACCTCGAACATAACGAAGTATTCTTTTAGCTGCTTTCCAATGACTTTCACGGGGGTTTTGCATGAACCGAGCAACAAGGCCAACAGCAAAGGAAAGGTCAGGACGAGTATGGGTTAGATACAAAAGTTTTCCTACAAGTTGACGGTATAAGGTAGCATCAACTTCAGGAGAAGTACAAGTGACTGAGAGTTTGACTCCAGACTGAAAGGGAGAAGGGGCTGCCTTACAGTCTTCCATGTGGAAATGACGTAGAATATCACAAGCATACTTGGACTGGGAAAGGGAAATACCCTCCTTGGATTGCAAGACTTGAAGACCGAGAAAATAGTGTAAGTGTCCTAAGTCTGTCATTTCAAATTTCCTTTTGAGGCTAGACTTCACATGGTTTATAAGGTTGGTATCACTACCAGTAAGGATAAGATCATCAACATAAAGAACAAGGATGATAAGAGAGTTTCCCACTTTCTTGGTGTAGACAGTATTGTCAGAATGACACCTAGAAAAGCCAGATTCTAAAAGAAAGCTATCCATTTTGGCATACCAAGCCCGAGGAGCTTGCTTGAGACCATAAAGGGATTTCTTAAGTCGACAAACAAGGCTGGAGTCTGTTTGTATGAAGCCAATGGGTTGTTCCATATAGATTTCTTCATGCAAGTCCCCATGCAAGAAGGCAAATTTAACATCCATCTGATGGACTTCCCATTTGAAAGAGGCAGCAAGGGAAAGAACAAGGCGGATAGAGTTCATTTTGGCAACAGGGGAGAAGGTTTCAGTGTAGTCAATGCCTTCAACCTGTGAAAAGCCCTTAGCAACAAGACGAGCTTTATGTTTATCAACTTTCCCATCTGGTCCATACTTGGTTCTGTAAACCCATTTGCATCTAACAAGTTTTCATCCCTTTGGTAAAGGAACAAGATCCCATGTATCATTTGCCAATAATGAATGATATTCTTCATTCATAGCTACTTCCCAATCTGGATGGCCTGAAGCTTCTGCAAAGGTGTCAGGATCATAATTTACTGGAGCTTGAGCCAGTAAAGAAGAGGCTCTCTCGAACTGAGAACGTGTGCGTCGCTGATCTGTAGGATCACCGGCAAGATCACCTGCTGCATCTCGAGTAGCACGAACCCATTTTGGAAGCTCAGGAGCTGAAGGAGGATCCTGAGATGGTGGGGTAGGATTGTCATCCTCACTTTCATCATCTGAAGAAGAAATGTTTTCAAAGGTAGAAGAGATAGGGAGAGGTGGCACATCCGCCGGACTAGGCTCGCAGGCCGATATATTTTCATCAAATTTTACATCTCTTCTAATGATAACATTTTTGGACTTAAATGGAATAAGTCTATAGCCTTTGACATCTTCAGAATATCCAACAAAAGTACATTTTTCACTCTTAGGTTCTAAAGCTTTATGCTTTTCATCTGGAATATGGGCCCACGCTTCACTTCCAAAAACACGAAAGTGACTTACATCTGGTTTGATTGAGCTCCATGCTTCTTCTGGAGTGATATTCTTTAAAGCCTTAGTAGGAGTGCGATTTATTATGTAATTTGCACAGTTAATTGCTTCTGCCCAAAAACTAAGACCAAGTCCTTTAGATTGTAGCATACAATTAGCCATTTCCTTTAAGGTGCGATTCTTCCTTTCAGCTACACCATTTTGTGTGGAGTATATGGAACAGTATGTTGCATTTGAATTCCATTCTCAGTGCAATAGTTGATGAATGTGTTTTTAACATATTCTCCGCCATTATCAGATCTTAACTTAAGAATTTGATGTCCAGATTGTTTTTCAACAAAGGCCTTGAAGGCCAAAAAAGTGTTAAATACTTCACTCTTGAGTTTTAAGAAGTATACCCAAGTGCGTCTGGAGAAATCATCAATGAAAGTTAAGAAATACTTGCAACCAGAGAATGACACAACTGGAAGTGGACCACATAAATCACTATGCACAAGCTGTAAAGGGGCTGAGGCGTGCCAAGAGGCACGTTTTTCAAAACTGTCCCGATGATGTTTTCCGAGTACACATCCGGAACAAACACCATCTCTGCAAGATACCATAGGAAGACCTGTCACCATATTTTCTTTACATAGATGCTGAAGGGAGTGATAGTTTAAGTGACCAAATCGCTCATGCCAAAGTTTGCTCACTTCTTCGTTATGAGCAACAAATACTGAGGGAAGATTTGATGACCCAAAGTTGTGAAACTTATACAACCTTGTAGAATCATCAGCAATGCCAGTAGCCAAAATCTATTTAGGATCTTTTAAGTCCTTGATTACAACATCATGAGGTGAAAATTCAACGATTTTACCTTCACCTGAATGAGTTATTTGATATACAGATAGAAGGTTGCAGGATAAGGTTGGAACACATAATACATCATTAAACTGACCATTGTCTAGATGAACAGTTCCAGTCCCTACAACATTAAGAGATCTATCATCACCAACATATATATTTTTGGTGTTACAATCATTTAAAGAAGAAAACATGGCTTTGTTTTTGGCCATGTGATAAGAAGCTCCAGAATCAATGAGCCACTCATGAGAATGAGAAGAAGAAGATACATTTAATGCATAGCCAAACCAAGATGCTTGACAACCACATGCAGAAAGTGCCATTCCTGAAGATGAAGTTGAAGTTGAAGATTGCCCCAAATGGATGTTATGCTTCTTCATTGCTGCTTCCAAGGCTTCCATCTTTTTAAAGCATTTTGATTCTAAGTGCCCATCTCGATTACAAAAATTGCAATGTCTATCAGTCTTCTTCCCTTTGTTTTTATTTGTCTTATCATTTTGTTGAAATGATTTTTCATTTTGGGGCTGAAATTTCTTAGGACCCTTGTTTGGTTTAGGACCATTCTTTTTAGGATATGACTTCTTACGATTCTTTGAATTTGGTTGCTGCTGGGCGGCTAACGCTTTCTTGGAAGAGTTTCCAAGATTAAGAAGACCAAGGTGTAAGAGTTTTTCTTGTTCTCTTATTAAAGAATCACAAAAAGAGTCAAAGGAAGGGGGCTTGTAGTTTTTTCCTTGAGAAATGAAGGCTTCTCTTGTAGAATGGAAGGTGGAAACAAATACAGAGTAGGCTGGTCCCAACTTAGTAAGGATGGAATAAATAAGGTTACTATCTTCTTTCTTAACCTTAACACTTTCCAATAGATATCTAAGGGTCTTGAACTTGGACAAGAAATCTTCAATGCAAGAAAAATTATTAGGGTCCAATGTAATCAACTCATTTTCAAGTTGATGGGCTCTAATTTCATTTTTAATCCCAAAAACTTTAGTGATTTGTTCCAATGCTTCATTAGGAGTATCAAATTCTGCAATATGGAATCTAAGATCAGGAGAAATAGACATCCCTATCAAACCACGTGCTTGATCTTGTCTATTTTCCCATTTAGCAACCTTATCTTCATCCTTCGGTTTCTTCTCTTGGCCTGTGGCTATTCTGTAGAGACCTTTACTTCTAAGTAAATCCTCAATGTAGGACAACCATTGGAAGTAGTTGGTGCTGTCAAGGGTAACTTGGTATTGACTTTCCATTTCAACAGAAACTGAAGCTGAAGATGCTGAAAGTAAGTGTTCCAATGGATAGATCTCGAAAAATTAGGCTGGTTTTAAAAAAAATGGCTCTAAAAAAGGCTTCCGGATGAAGAAGTTATGGCTTTTTGAAAAAAAGTTGTTGAAGTTGCTGACGAAGTGCGGGAATGTGCGGAAATGAAAAAGTCCGCCCCCACAAAATGGAGACTTGAACCCAAGACCTCTACTCTCTTAAAATAGCTTTGAACCAATTGATCTATACAAAAAATTTGAGAGAGAGAGAGGGGGGGGGGGGGGCTTTGGGTTGCGTGCTTGCTTTGAGAAATCTCTTTTTCCCTACAAAACAAAAAACACAAAACCCAACACGGACATGCAAAGAAAACGAACCTTACGGCTCGAAGTTAGCTTTACCCAAAAAACTAAATATTTTCAAAAATTGAACCTTGCGGCTCAAAATTAGCTTTAGCCGAAAAACTAAATATTTTTCTCAATGTTTCTGATTCTCCGAGATCACACTAAGGTGCAGGGAAAAGAGCATACGCATGAGAAAAATCCTTCCTTTTTGTTTCTGATTTGCCCAGATCGCACAGAGTCGCAGGGCAAAGAGCATACGCAGAAATGAAAGGTATAGATCCGGTTAAAAAAAGCTAAATAAACCGAAACCGAAATAAACAGAGAGAAAATAACAGTAAACTGCAAATAAACACTGTATACCTCCAGATCTTAAAAATGACGCAGCTAGGGCTACCGGAAAGCTTTTCGCGTGAAACGAAAGGGGTTCCTCACTGGAACAGATGCTCCGAACACAACAGAGCAGTCCTCTCGTCCCGAAAGCAGTCAGAAACAGCAGATCTAGGAAACGGCAATCGGATGCAGTTCTACCGGCTTCAGATTTGGATCACCAACGGACGCAGCCCTCAAATAGCTCTGATACCATGTAGGAATTTACAGGGTAAGTTCCTCAGAAAGAACACCAAAAGGACACCGCTCACAACCAGATCACAGATCAATACACCAGTATTTTTGACGTGGTTAAAACCCTCAAAGAGGGAAACAGTCCACGGCCTGAGCCAACGCGGCCACTTCAGGCAATTTATTAATAAAAGAATGAAAATTTACATATGTTTCTCTCATGCACGGATTACCCTACAAATGACCCTCCATGCGCTTTAAATAGAATTCATGGACCAATCGGGTGTCAAGCCACGGATCAAGTGTCGGTAATACCGAGGAGAGAATGAACCGTCGGATCACTACATATCGTGACCGTCGGATTGTAAGTTACAAAATGTACAACGGTAAAGAAACACACTTTACCTAACTCTATACCTAACTCTATACTAGACCAAGTTGTACTTAACTATTTCCTATGTGTCGGAATATCCTAACACAGGAATGGGTCGAATGGTGACATATTCTGAATGATTGGGAGCTTCCTCCTCACTTTTCTCCTCGATGATCACCATGGGTTATTTTTTTCTTTGTCTAGAATTCTTGCCCCTCCCTATCTCAGTTGAAGGTCATTAACCCCAACCGACATAGTTTGATAAATAGGAAAAGGAAGTGGTTTGATATAATGGATCATTTGCACCACTTTATTATTTGGGTTTGGTACTGGTTGTGCAGGAAGTTAACGTGGTAAAAAGGGTGGTGGTAATGGTAATGATGGCATGGCCTGAGTCTGTGGAGGAAAGGCTGGTGGCAATGTAGACTAATCCATGGGATAGGTGCATAAGTAGTGGGATATGACTGTGTTGGTACAGAATAGTGATAGTGATAGTGTGGTGATCCTCTCCATCCTTGTTGCCAAGGTGGAGGTGATTATCGATACTAAAAATGATGCCCATTCTACCAAGGTTGAGAGTAATTTACATTTTTATAGGAATATGGTGGTGCATTATAACCAGAAAAATACAGAGTATGTTCAGGAGTCATACATGTACCTACCTGAGGCCATGATTTTTGTGCTCCCATAGCATGTAATGGCTCAGGTTCTTGATTCTCTCCTTCGAATGATGCTTTCAATCCTGGTATATAAGGGAATTCCTCGGTAGGATGTTTTCCTATACATATCACACATTTATTAGCACTCTTAACATCTGCAGGACATTCACACAAAAGATGCTTCTTTCTACATTTAGGACAATAAATGGACAATGTCTCTTGCTCTTCTACTAATTTTTGCTAAAATTTCAAAGAATCTATTTTTTTGCTAACAATATTCATAATTTCAATTTTCATATTGTCCATTTTATTTTCCAAACCAATGATCATAACATATGTAGATCCAAATCTTCTATTTTTAGAATTACTTTGAATTCCTCTACCAGATCTAGATTGATTTCATGAGAATTTCCTGCACAAGTCACAAATCTGATCAAAAGTCTTTTGAGAAATATCCCCTTGTCCTAGCAAGTTCAAATTATTTCTAGCATCATCAGTAAGTCCTCACAAAAACAAGGTCCTAATAGTACTTAGATCAAATTTATGTTTCGACCTTTGAAGAATATATAAAAATCTTTCTAAATAATCTTCCAAGGTCTCATCTTCACCTTGTGCAATAGTGAAAATCTCATCCCACATCTCTCTTGTTTCACAGTATTCCTAATATTTATTTAAAAAAACTCTCTTCATTTGTTCCCAATAAGCTATAGTATTCCCTCCTAGTCCCATGAACCAGCATAGTGTTGAATCCTTGAGAGTTACAGGAAATAGTTTTAACTTTTGGGCATATGAAGAATAATCATAACTCCTACTCAGTATTTCAAATTCAAATAAAAATGAATCTATATCTTCATGTACCTTACCATGGAAATGAGGGAGAAAGGATGGTGGAATATTATTCATTTAAACTACTCCATTCAAATCCACAATTGGAAATCCAAAGGTGGATTGTTCCTCATTTGGTTGATTCTCACTGGTTACTTCAACATGGTCCTCATTATCTGCCATTCTTATTCTTATGATCAAACCAACCTCAACAAAATGTGAAAGTTGACTATGGTTTAGATTGATCTTTTGAGTTCCAGTTGTCTCTTTCCTCCCTCCCACCGGTTGTGAGACTCATGAACTACTGTCTCTAGAGTCTAGGTGAACAGTGCCTACGTGGTGGGTCTGCGTTTGCTTGGACTTTATACCTGCAATAGAAGGCCCAATATGAGAACAAATTTCTGATTTATCATTGTTTCTTCGACCCTTATTGGGCTTCAGACCCCTACCTCTTCTAGTCATACATTTTAAAATAAATCAACCAAAAGAATAACAATTGAAAAACTTCCTGAAAAAACTCAATCAAATGTTGTAGTAAAAAAAAGAGAGACAACACACAAATTAATTCAAATAAAACTCCTTCAAACAATAGAAGCACACCGCATTTGAAAAAATAAAGCAGAATTACCCCTATTGCAGAAAAATAAAAAAGATTTACTGGATTTCTTTCAACGCCTACTCGACATCAACACCAAAATGTTGGGTGTCGAAGTTACAGTTTAGTGAACTCCTTCAACACTTAATTTGTCAAACCAAGGCTACGTAATCTTCGAGGCATAGCACAAGAAATGTGAAAGGCATCTGGTTTTAACTTCTGTAAATCCTACTTCTAATCCACTAATTAAATTTTGCACAATCAATAGAAAATGAATTACAAAGAAAACATTTCAGCAAAACAACACCAAGCCACTCTGGGTACTAGATTCACTTCAAGAAAAATTCTTGCCAAAAAAACTTTGACAGAAAAATTTAAAGCATGCCTTGCAATCAATCCAAAGAGATATTGAAAGATAAAATATGTTCCTATGATCCCAATGTGTAGAAAATAGAAAGAATGATTTTCTATTATACTTCTAAATCTATTACCTTTGCTAAAAATATCTCATTATTGTACCAAAGAAATCACGTTCCTGTACTGAATGCAAACTGCATTTGAAAAAATAAAGTAGACTTCCACCTATTCCTGTAATGGAACATTTTGTTCCTGTAGTGGAATATTTTGTTCCTGTACTGGAACGTTTTGTTCCTGCACTAAGAACTCACTGCTCCTGCACTAGAACAACTTTCAACCACCCTTCACTCATATATTAATGTGTTATGGCTAGTAAACTGGAAATAAGTAAAATAGAGAGGAAAACTTTAGCTTTGACTTTAATAAAAAAGACACCCAATCCAAAGCAAGCATTCAATAGAAATAACTGCAAATACTGAAGGAAATTCTTGCGATAGAAGAAAGGGAACACTCTTGTGCTATGAATGAAAGTGCTTATCCAAAAGACAAAATTGAACCCTTTTCATATCTCCGTCATAGTAATAAATATACTCTATTTAAGTCTTTAATCCGAGAAAAAAATGCCATAAACGATTCTTGTACTTAGTGATATTTAGTTTTCATTTATATGGGGGAATCATTACAGTTTTAACTTTATGCACAGAGTTATCATTACGTAGCCAGAACTTGTATTCATATAAGGGCATGCTATGATGTAAGGAAATTAATCAAACTTAAATCATCAAACTCACAACCCTATCCAATCTTTCGGAAATAACTCAGAAAAAACTCAGAAAAGGAAAGAACAATGTGATCCTTTAAGGAAGAAATAAAATGTTGAAACTGGAAATAGAAATCAACCCAACACGCACGAGGAATCCTCAGATCTGAGATCGCACATAAAAACATTCACAAGGGTTTCACCAAACCTACAAGCTCAAGCATATGAAAATCACTCTGTATGCACCATCACAACTAGATCTAAACACACTATGAAAGGTAGAGAGAACAAGTTGGTTTGGTTGGGCCCTAGCCAACCAACTCGTTTCCCTTTACGAAAATTATGAAATCAAATGTGCGAAGGAAACATTACAAGTAATGACAAGAACTAGAAATAAACGAAACTGGCATTAGCTCCTTCTTTTATTTAAAGTATTCTCCAAATATACATTCTAAAACCATAAATCGAGCTCAGAGGGACAGGGCGATACAAGATTACAAAAATTATGACAACAGTGTATGAAAAGTTCTTTACAGTATCACTAGCTAAACATATCCTAGAATCCCCAGTTTATACATAGATGTTCGGCTCTTTGTCGCAATGAAAAACTTAATAGAAAAACGTGTTGAACAACAACCAACCTCCATCTTTAGCACATCCAAAACACTCCAAGCCTGATGTAGAAAATGGAACGAATGGGTTGGTTGTACACTTGGTACAGGAATTAAAGATGGTACAAGAACTTCGATTCCTGCACAAACCAAACTCTGACTTTGATTAATGACATTTACTCACCATGCCTTAAGGAAATATGAATAGATACGTTACAAATAAATATAAGAATATTCAAATTTTTCAATGATTAATAAGCCCCTATGATCCATATCCAACAAAATGACAAAAAGGAACCAAGAACCATGAGTAAAAGTTTTAATTTAATTGTCGAACATGGGTTTGGGTAGCATAGTTAAGACAAAGGTAGGGTTAAAAAAGGAAAATCATGACGACCAAAAATGAGAGAACTTAAAAAACAAAAAATAAATAATGGCACACTATAAATATTTACATAACACATAATGATTTTTCCTTAGAACCATTTATTGTCGACCTTGGTCCACATCTAAGACTAATTTTTTCATACATCACCTGATCTCTATTGATCGTGAACATTCATCGTCTCATCAGCTCTTATAAGCCTTATATCATGCTTTATTTATAGGCATAAAAGACCCTAATTTGTATCCTCTCAAATCACTATAATTGGTTCAATATCATTGGCCAAGATTATGGTAATATCAATATTTATAACCATTATCCAACTTATTTTAACAGTAGTTAATTTCCCTTTGATCACTTATTGACCATTAGTATTAGTAAACTATGTGCATGTTTCTTACTATGATCCTTTAGGCTACTCTAGTTAATTATCATCTTTTGTCAATTGTTCGACTACACATCGACTTCGACTGAGGTAATTTATCTCAATTTGACCATCTTCCTATCAAATCAACCTTTGAATTATTGTCTCTAGTCAATTTCCCTTTACTGGACTTATTAAGGTTCATTCTAGTTGTCTTAACCAGCCAATCAATTGACCAACTTAACTCTATTCGACTGGTATTACCTACAAAGAGTATTCTCCCACATAATGTATTCTTTGCATGGACTATTAATGGAATGATTTTAGTGAACAAGGGCCCATAATCCAAACTACTCTCTACACCAAGATATTTTACCAACAACCATTGACTTTGTTAGAAAGTATAAAACGTTCTTCATCATGTCTACTTTTACTAGAAACACATTCTTCATTTCCACCATGTCTCTAATGAAATGGTATTGTGCAAAAATGTTTTTTTTCCTTGAATGGTAAGCTAGGTTCTTTTCCAGGTTGATTTCACTCTAATTGTCAAAACCTGTCTTTACTATTTTTGCAACAAAGATCATTTCTAAACTCAACTATCACACCAAACTATTCCCTCACTTGTGTGATTACTTCCTAACTTTTCAACCTCCATCATTGATAGTTCCATGACCAGCTACAACTTACTCATCTAGCTAATAGCTTCATCAAACAAATTCAATACATATTCACTAGTCAACCTTCCTCTTTCTAGATTACCAACCTAGTTAGAATCAACAAATCTTTGTATAGTTGTTTCATTGTCATTATTAGGTCTTCCATGGTAGCAGATCGCACGATCACTTGTTCCACACAAATATCTGAATACTCTTTTTATAGTAGTCTAACACTCTTTTCTAGGTGTTTTCGTATATCTACTCAATGCACCCATTTCATGAGCAATATCTGGTTGACTGAAAACCATTTCATACATAAGACTACCTACAACACTTTCACATGAAAAATGGACCAAGTCCTCTCTTTCTCCTCATGTCTTTGAACATTGATCAACAATTATCCTTCCCCAACAAGAATTTGTGGCTTCACTAGTTTACAATCTTATATGTTGAAATGCTTCAAAATTTTATCAATGTGTTTCCTTTAATTTAGAAGTGTTTCCTCACTACATGGTCTCTATTAATATCCATCCCAGGAGTGAAATATGCAGTACCGAGATCCTTCATGTCAAATTTGGAAGATGATACATCTTTACTTCTTGAATTGTACCCATTTCATTTCCAAATAGAAACATGTCATTGACATATAGCATGTTGAAAAACGGCAACAAGAAATTTCTAAAAATAGAAGTGCTAAAAATAGCACTACTAAAAATAGCAGTTTGGGCATCAGTGCTGGATTGGGCAACAGGGAATGAAAAATGGAAGTGCTAAAAATAGAAGCTCTGTTTTTAGCAATTCAAGTTGGATTCCTATTTTTAGACAGCCCCTGGTCTAAAATAGAAAGTAAAATTTGAATTTGGTCTTACGAGCAGTTTGAATATTAATTAATTAATTCTCTATGAGTTAATTAGTTAAGGAAAATCAAACTTGAAGTCTTTGTGATAACATGCAATAGTTTCTCCACTAATTGGGGAATGTTTCCTTGATTTGCTCCACTAATTGAGGAATTAAGGATGAGTTCTATATTGAGAGGATCAGTTGACTTAGTTTAACTTAGTCAAGTTCAGTTAGATTAATTTAACAAATTGTTAAATTAATGAGATACAGTTTGTTGATGCTTGCATGCATGTGACAACTGTTATTTTCAGATAACTGTGTATCCACTCATGGATAACTGATGCATGTCAGTTCAGACAGAGACCCAGTTGAGATCAGAGAAGGGACAATGTACTATCAGTTGGATGAATATTTTTCCTATAAAGGAATCTTGTCCATGATGAGGATCTATCTCCCTCAGGTTTGTGCAGTTAGATCAAATGTTAGTGAGTGTGTGAAGAGGCCAATTCACACAGGTGGCAGCGTTGGACCCCAAGGAAAACTGCACAACGAAATAGGAGGCTTGGAGGGTAGAGGAGAAGGTTTGTGAGAAGCCTTTGACTGTCTATGAGCAGCAGAGGGATTGTATTGAGAGCTGGATAGCTTCCAAGCTAAGGCTTTGTGTAATTCGGACTATATTTCCACTTGTATGATAATACAGAGATGGGGTTTTAGGCAGGTGCTTTCCCCGGGTAAATTCTTCTATGTTATGTGTGATTCATTCTTGTGTGTTCTTATTGATGTTGCTCATGGTTGATTAAGCTTCCGCTAAATTTTTTGTAGAAGTAGATCAAGTGTTTTGCTTTAGTACATTGCATTACCAGGTTGATCTACAGGTGGGAAATTTCTACATGGTATCAGAGCTAGCTGATTTGTAGAAAAAGTTCTACATGGTATCAAAGCTAGTTGATTTGTGGGAAAAATTCTAAAAAATTTTACATGGTATCAAAACACAGGTGATCAAGGAAGAACAATATACAAGAAGAGGAGATTTCAAAGTTTTGAGTTTTGGGCCGAGAGTTTGCAGATCTAAAAATTTATGTACAAAATTTTTAGAAACAAATAGCAGATTTGGATTCCTTGCAGAAAAACACCCAAAATCAAAAAAAAAATCAGCTGAATTGAAGTTCGGGTGAGGGAGATATCGCTGATTTACAATCATCTCTTTTTCTAAAAAAAAAATCATGATAGCGAGAAAGTGGAAATAGATTGGTGTGCTAGCTAAGAACCTGTACGCACTTGAGGTACAAGATGCATGCAAATCCTTGAGGAGCAAGGCAAAGGTTATATACTTGGTGGTTGAGAGGGACAGTAAATTACTTCTCAACATGCAGCGCCAGAAGAAGTCTCAGACAATTGTGGAGGAGCCACGATTGGTGCAGCAGCTTTAAAAGGTTGTGGAGCAGCCACAACAAGGGAACTTGAGTGGAGATCAAGTAGATATATCTACTCATGTAGAGACCTCCAATAGGGGGAAACTTCGAGCCAGGTGGGCTGAGGGATCACATGCAGCCATACCTCTAGGTAGGAGGTGGGGTGATGTGGAGTGATCGTCCCAAAGAAGAGGGGCATGATCCTTGAGGTACCTAACCTCTTGGATGAGACCTTGCTACGAGAGCCCCCAATGTGGAGTAGCAGGAACTAACTAATTGGGTAGAGACAGATGTGGATGGAGTGGCAGAGAGAGCTACAGTGTAGGGAATCCCAGGACAGCACAGAGCATGCAGGCTGCAACAATGCGAGAGGCACAAGTGTGTTGCACAGTGCAGGGTAGCATAGAGAAGGGTGCAATGGTGTGAGATGCATGGAGATGTTGCAGTAGCGCAGAGGTCAGAGAGGGAGCACTTGTCAGTAGCAGGTAGAGCTTCAGCATCAGAGTATGTTTCTAGCCCAACAGAGAGATCAGTTGGGAGTTTTTTTTTGTTCCAAGAGTTGCTAGATCAACCACACTTGGTATATGTGTTGCATGCAGAACATTCCAGAGGTACAAGGTCGGGTTCGAGAGGAAGCCTTTCTTGTTGAGAGGGAGAGTTGAAAAATGGCAAAAAGAAATTGCTAAAAATAGAAGTGCTAAAAATAGCAGTTTGGGCATCAGTGTTGGATTGGGCAATAGGGAATGAAAAATGGAAGTGCTAAAAATAGAAGTTCTATTTTTAGTAGTTCAAGTTGGATTCCTATTTTTAGACAATCCCTGGTCTAAAATAGGAAGTAAAATTTGAATTTGGTCTTACCAGTAATTTGAATATTAATTAATTAATTCTCCATGAGTTAATTAGTTAAGGAAAATCAAACTTGAAGTCTTTGTGAGAACATGCAATAGTTTCTCCACTAATTGGGGAATGTGTCCTTGATTTGCTCCACTGATTGAGGAATTAAGGATGAGTTCTATATTGAGAGGATCAGTTGACTTAGTTTAACTTAGTCAAGTTCAGATAGATTAATTTAACAAGTTGTTAAATTAATGAGATATAGTTTGTTGATGCTTGCATGCATGTGACAACTGTTTTTTTTAGATAACTGTGTATTCAATCATGGATAACTGATGCATGTCAGTTCAGACAGAGACCCAGTTGAGATCAGAGAAGGGAAAATGTACTATCAGTTGGATTAATATTTTTCCTATAAAGGAATCTCATCCATGATGAGGATTTATCTCCTTCAGGTTAGTGTAGTTAGATCAGAGGTTAGTGAGTGTGTGAAGAGGCCAATTCACACAAGTGGCAGCACTGGACCCCAAGGAAAACTGCACAAGGAAATAGGAGGCTTGGAGGGCAAAGGAGAAGGTTTGTGAGAAGCCTTTGACTATCTATGAGCAGCAGAGGGATTGTACTGAGAGCTGGATAGCTTCCGAGCTAAGGCTTTGTATAATCCGAACTACATTTGCACTTGTATGATAATACAGAGATGGGGTTTTAGGCAGGTGCTTTCCCCAGGTAAATTCTTTTGTGTTATGTGTGATTGATTCTTGTGTGTTCTTATTGATGTTGTTCATGGTTGATTAAGCTTCTGCTAAATTTTTTGTAGAATTAGATCAAGTGTTTTGCTTTAGTACATTGCATTACCAGGTTGATCTACAGGTGGGAAATTTCTACATGGTATCAGAGCTAGCTAATTTGTAGAAAAAGTTCTACATGGTATCAAAGCTAGCTGATTTGTAGGAAAAATTCTACAAAATTCTACACATTACATATATGGAATGCTTGCCTTCCATCTTGAAATATATACAATTATCATCTATACTTCTCACAAATCTGTCAATATACATGTGGCACCACATCCTAGGTGATTACTTAGGATCATAAATAGACTTCTTTAGCTTGTATACCAACTTCTCCTTTCCCTTTAGTACAAAACCTTTAGGTTGTTTCATGTATATTTATTCTTCCAAGTCACGATATAAAAATGTTGTCTTTAAATCCAAGTGCTCAATCGCTAAATAAAATATCGTGGTCAAAGACAATATTATTCTAATGGAATTTAATTTTCCAATAGGGGGAAATATCTCATGAAATTTGACTCCCTCAACTTGGGAATAACCTTTCACCACTAATCAAGCCATGCACTTTTTGACTTAACCTATTGTGTTCAATTTTTTCTTGAACACCTACTTGCAACCAGCATGCTTCCCTCCATCAAGTAACTTAACCAACTCCCATGTCTCATTCTTGTGCAAATAATTCATTTATTCATTCATGTATTTTGACCAAAATTTATCCTCTATTGAATTGATCGCCTCCACGATTGACTCTGTTTCATTATTGGTGATAGATAACATAAAACCATAGTAAAAATTAGGTGGGATATACCTTTCATGTTCTTTCCTTACTCAATTAAATTTCCTCAAAACTGAATTTTATTGTTCCATCTCTTCCACTAACTTGGAAGACTCATCTGAGTCACTTTCCTTCAACTTCAAGTCGAACACCAATATTTGTTTTCATTTCTCCCTTTCTACAATATCTTTAGTCTTTGAAGTACACCTAACTTCCTTGAATATTAGATAGTCATATAAACTCTCTTCCTTGTCACCAGACCCCATAACTTATATATTTTCATTCCATCACTGTATTCCATGAAAATATATTTAATTTCTTTATTATTCACCTTTGTCCTCTTTTCCTTTGGAACATGAAAAATTGCCTTATAATTAAAAACTTTGATATGTGTGAGTGATATATTTTTCCTAAACCATACTTTGCATGGAGTTTTATCAACACACACTGATGATGGATACATATTGAGAAAAACCCATTGTTGATTAATTCTACCTAAAATTCTTGTGCTAGTCTTGCACCATTAAGCATGCTCCTCACCTAGTCCATCAACATCTTATTCATTCTCTTAGAAAATTCATTATGTTGAGTAATATACGGAGTAGTATTTTGTTGTACTATCCCATTACGTTTTTATAACTACTTAAATGATTTATGACTAATTCACCCTTGTTTTTAGTTCTTAGCACCTTTATGTTTCTATCTATTTGGTTCTTCACAAGAGATTTGAACTCTTGAAAATTATTGAAAACCTTTGAATTATTCCTTTGGTAATATAACCATGTCATCCTAAAGAAAGCATCAATGAAGGAAACATATTATATAGATTCACCTAGAAATTGCACTAGTGCTAGACCAAATACATCACTACGAATTAACTCTAGACCCTTTTACCTTGTAGTTCAAGATGGGGATCCATAAATACAATGTTCACATAAATCAACTTCTAAAGTGTTAATATGTAAAACTTTGACCATACTTTTGCTTTGCATAGCTTGAAATCCTTTCTCTCCAATGTGTCCCATCTTTTGACGCCACAACATGGTTTCATCAACTAAATAAGAGGTTGATCCATTAGTTTCAGGAATGACTAGACTACTACAAATACTCAAGTAAATATGCCTTGATAGCTTGTACTTTGTCCTTTGAAAATGTTTCCTCAAAACCATCACCCCATGAAATATATTAAATGAATCCTTCTCGAATACTTATACATATATGCATCACCCATTCGAATAATAGATATTAAATTCCTAGAAAAACTTGGAATATGTAGTACACATAGAAATGTTCTACTTTGACCATTCTTTGGCAATGGTCAAACTTGAACTTAGCTAACTATCCTTGTTATTATTCATCCCCTAGGTATACATCCCATCCATCATATTCTTCATATTCACAGAACCACTCCCCATGGGGTGTCATGTGATAGGATGCTCCTAAGTCAATCAACCATGGCTTGTGATATAATTGTGTACTCATCGAAGCTAAATATGCATCCCCTCCTTCATCCAAAGAATGTGTTCTTCTAATCAACTACTCATTAGTTCATTTTCTTTGCTCATGAATCTTTGACTCAAGGTCTCTTTTTTCATGCACTACTTTACTGCATTTCCAACATCTTCTTGTCAACTTAGTAGGAGACTTAGATCTTCCTTTGGAAAATTTACATTTACATTTTTCAACTGGTGGGACTCCTATCAATAATGCATCTTGAGTTTATCCTCTCCATTGTTCCTTGACCTTATATCCTCCAATAATAGAAATTCCATGAAATCATCAAGAGTCAATGTGATCATGCTGATACCAATAGCCATGAATATACTATCTTCTAAATTTTCAAGGAATGTAATAGGTCAATGCACTTTTTCTCTTCAGCAACAAAAATATCCACTCTTAAAAACTGACTTGATTATGGTATTGCATGCATGTAGGTGTTTTATGACCAAGTCACCCTCTCTCATCCTTAGGTATAGTTTTAGCAACTTACTAACTAGTGATTTTGAATGCTAAAAGTTTCTAAAGTTATCCTATACTGTTTTGGCTATGTCTTCCCCTGAGACACTCAATAACATAAAATCTATAAGAGAAATTTGAATCACACTCCTCTATTTTCTATTGATATTTTCACAATCATTTGTCTACATGATAATTGGAGAGGTTCCAAGATGCACAATGATCCATCGTTCTTATTGCACAAGGAGATACTCCATTTGAAGCTTCCAAAGCTCAAAATTATGACCATTAAACTTCTCGATATATATTTTTATACTACTACCCATACTTCTTTAACTCAAGATTTGTCTTAAAATTCCCACTTGAACTTGATTATCTCAAGTCTAATCAAGAAATATTTTTGGAACATATTTAATTTTAAGATCCATAAACTTTGGTAGTGGAGGCATATCTTTGTAGCAAAAAATGAGCTCTAATACCAGATGTTGGGCTTAATGCATTTGATTTACATTTCAAATACCAAAGTCCAAATACTAAGTAGACTAGACATGTAAGCTGGACTAGAAGCTCAATTAGAATAAACCTTTAAATGCACATGAGAGAACCTAATGAACATAAAATAAACAATCGAACAACACAAATAATTATACAACACACTAATATTTTACTATGGAAACCTTTAACCAAGAAAACTAACCAACCTTTAAGCATCATTGCTCTTAGATTTTGGATTGAGTATTAAATCCATATTACAACGAATGTCTACCTTGGTCCACAACTAATACCAATGTGCTCATGCATCACCTACTTTCTTCCAATTGTGAATATTCATCATCTCATTGTCTCTTGTCAATCTTACAACATTCTCTATTTATAGGCACAAAAAAACTAATTAATAGCTACTTAAATTAGTACATATAATTAAAGATCACTAGCCAAGATTTTGGGAATCTTGAGATTCTTAACCATTTTTTTACTAATTCGTATTGTAATCGATCTCCCTTCAACCACTATTTGACCAATAGTCTCAATCAACAATTTGTGTGTGCTTGATTGTAATCCCTTCGACTACTCTAGTTAATTATTAGCTTTTGTCAGTTACTAGACTACCCATCGAATTTGACTAAGGTAACTGCCCTTGAATTGACCATCGACTTGCTATCCCTATTTGATTGTCCCCAACTAGACTTATTAAGGTTCCTTCCTAGGTCTCTTACTCAATCGACTAAAATCAAATTGATTGAGATTGCCTATAAAGAGTACAACACCTCATGTAATTTTTTTGTAGTTATGGAAGCTTTTCCATAACCACTTTCATCTTCATCATAGTTGGTTTTTGCAAGCCACTTCTGAAGAAATCTTAATTTAGCCTCACAACTAAATTCAACAATCAATGCTCGATTCTATTCACAATTTTTACTGCTGGAAAGGTAGTTTCAATTTCATACTCCATATGTATATCCACATAGTGGTCTTCACTTTATTTACCATGCTTATGGTCTATATCTCATATAGAGTCCACCTTTTCCTTTTGCAATTTCTTCAACAAAATTCTATATAGTATTGAAGACAACTATATTTTGTCATGTTTATCTTATTTTGCTTCAATTGGCTTTTTCACAACTTATCCAATTACTTCTACGTTATCAAAATCTTCTAGTTCTTTTGTTACTACATTCACTTCATCAACAATTACAAAATTGTATGACTTAGGTTTATATTAACTAATGTTTCTCCCCCTTTTACCTTATGCTATATACAAAATATTCCAAGCTTCTTTGGGCCTGTTTGTTGTTGAAATTTGTGAAGAATGTCATTATGGAAACCTTGTTGAATGAGAAACAATGTTATAACATCATCCTTGTTTGCTCTAAATTGATCCCTCTTATCTTGATTCATGGCCTCATATACTACCCAACATGAAGCTTTTTTAAACGCATTCACCACAATATCACATAAATATTCTTCACCTAGCTTGATTTTGATCCTAATGGCCCCAAAATCATAGCTTTTATGAACGAGAATAAATGATAATAATAGATAAAAACTACCAAACAAAACCATTATTATGAAAAACATAAACTATCACTATGTGAATATGTTACTCCATACCTTAACAACTTGTATCTTTCTTGTCTACCTTTCCCCTTTTATTTTAATATGTTTCTTATATTTTCTATATTATTTTATCTTTATCTCATAATTCTCTTAATTTTTAATGTTTGATCACCCCTTTTTCTATTCTTACTTTTTATATAATAATTTTTTCAAACTATAGTGGAATACATGAATTATCAAGACTTATAGTGTTCTTGAACTTTGCAAAACCTTCTGAGCATGTGTTCTAGAATGAAAAATATGCAACTTTAGTGGGTGGAAACTCGAGGCTAATAGAGTTGGTCACCATCTTATCTAAATTTAAGAAGGGAATGAAATGAAATATAGAGTTAAAATAAAGCATGAAGATATGGTGAAATTGAACTTCATTTAATAAACACAAATGTTGAAAATGTGTGCATGCATAATGAAAGAAAACTAGCTTGAACAGTGGTATCTTATCTATGTGAAGAGATGTGACGACTACACGCATTCCTGAACTATGTTACAATGAGGCTCAAAGGCATTTTTATCATGAATAAAAAATGAGAAACCCTAAACATCCAAAACCATAACCCTAGGAGATGAAGCACCAAAATATTATGGGCCACAACGGGGTAAGTTAGAACATCAACTTCCCAGGTTCTTAACTTTGACATATGATCTCCATTTGGCATGCATAATTTCTCGTTAGAAACGTCTATCCGAGGAGAAAAAAAATTGACAAAAAATATATTCAAAGACACAACTTTTCCCATGTCCCTAAAAAACATTGTTTAGGGCCACAAAACAACTCTGTAAGTTTAGGACCTAAAACTACCAAAATAGGAAAATTATACTGTGAGCTACTGGAATAGGTGGGTGGCCACCAATATTCACCTAGATCATTCCTCCCCCCTTAGGAAGAAATGATCCCCATTGTGTTAAGTGTCTACATGAGATGAGGAAAATTTTGATGAACTTAGTCCCTAGTGAGACACTTGTGTTGGTGCAAGAGCTGGCCTATTTTGACAACATGATAGAGATGGATTCTCTATTGGTGGGTGTTCTTAGTCTATATGTCCATGATCTAATTAGTCATGTCCTATTCAATGTAATATGGTTTGATCTTTGTTGGTGTTAACAATTCTACAATTTCTAATTTTTCCACTAATGGTGGAATGTAGGGCTGAAGTTGGTCCACATTTAAAACTTGGTGCAGGTTAAGGAATGGGGGGATACTTAGATCAAAAGCATTGTTACTCATTGTCTTTGTTATAATGTAAGTTCAATAGTAGAGTGTTGAAGCTTCTGATAGGACCATACAAGTTTTTCATTTTGCAAATGTAACCAAACCTTATCTCCCAACTAAAACTTTTGTGGCACCCAGTGTTGATCATGATGTTGTTTGTACTTAGCATTGTGTTTGTGCAATATATGAACTAGGTGGGTCCAGGAAGGCTCAAAAATCAAAGGTGGCCTTGGAAAAGCTCAAAACTAAATTGAGGACCAAAATGTAGAGCTCATTGTCTTAATTCCAATGGTGCAAATGCCACTCAAATATGAGTTTATACACTCAATATATTGGCAATCATAATTTTTGTCAACTAGGCCCCACTGACTAAATTTGGCAGACCGCTAAATAAATTTGGAGCCCAGCTAAATTGGCAGACCTGCTAAATCTAGCAGAATCCACCAAGCTTGGCGGCAATTAACAAGGCAACAAATTGGTACTTATTGATGGTCAAAAATGGTTTAGTTGTTGCCTACTTAAAATTTTCGATGACCCCTAAATTATGGTTGGAAATTTTTGGATTCATTATTAAAAAAACATTATTTTTAAAAATATGGTTTGGGTTGGCCAAGCGGAACCACCCAACCCCCAACCTATTAAATCATATGGTTGTTGGACATAATACAATTGTCACATATGATAATGGATCGACAGGGTTTGAAACTGCACCAGCCTGGAGGTCAGTCTTCCGATCGGTGATCCAAAAAAACACACCACCCAAATCAATAAAAAGCAGCAAACAAAAATCATAATTGCCGACTATTTTGGGGAAGTCGCGGGGTTAGAACCTGGGCCTATCCCCACACATTTGGTTTGACCACCAATGGTGATCCAAGTGGATATTAGTGGCCACCCTCCTATTCCACCTATACCTCCAACCAGTTTCATCAGTTTCCTTGTTTATAGTAGCATTTACTATTTTTAGCAGTTTTTCGTGTCATGAACTTCTGAAGCCATTTTGACCCCCTAAACAATGTTTTTTATGTCTACAGCAAACCCATATACATAGGGTGGGGGCCTATAGTAAATCTTGTAGTACTCAGAGAGATATTTCCAATGAGGTATCGTACTTGCCAAATAGAGATAATATGACCAAGTTACGACCCCAGGAAGTTGGTTGCCCAACTAACCCCAACAAGGCCCACAAACTCTTTCTGTTCCATCTCATGGGGTTAAGGTTTTGGTTGTTTAGGGTTTTCCCTTGTTGTTCAATAATATAAAGGCCCTTGAAGCTCATTCTAACACAGTTCAGAAGCATGTAGCCGCCATATCTCTTCTCAAATATAAGCTACCGTTGCCCGAGATAGTTTCTTTCCATTTATGTATGTAATCATATTTCAATTATTTGATATTAATGAAATGAAGTTTTATTTCTGAAGCATCTCTGTGTTTATGTGTATATCTATATTTTGTTGCGTTCTTGCATAACTTTGTATCATTGGTATCAGAGCATTCTGATCTTTCTCTTTTTTCTTTACAAATCCCCAATGAGGTCAAGGTATAAGGAGTTAGGGCTTGAACTAGTTGAACCTTTGCAAGACAAGCCTCGCAAACCCTGATGGCCTCCCTTGGTGGAAGAAAAGAAAGATGAGGGGAAGGAGATCCTTTCAAAATATTTCTCTAGGAAGCCCTCGAGTGACAAAGGAACGCGATGATGGATAACTTTGCCCAAATCCTTCAATGGCTACCCACAGGCAACACATCTTCATCTAGCAGACACTCTCGAGGTGCCACTCCTTTTAAAGTACAATTTAACTTTGACATTCCCATATTTGAAGGACAGAAAAATGCAGGCAGCATAGATAGATGGTTGAATCTATTGGAAGGATATTTTTTAGTTCATGACTTTTCCAATCAGGAAAAGATTACTTTTTCACTCCTCAAATTCGTCCCACATGTCAAGGACTTGTGGGAAACCTACTGTGAATAAAATCATGAGAGGCAATCCTCGTTGTTTTCAACCGCATCCACTTGGAATTTTTTTTGAGACACCATCAAAGAATAATATTACCTATCGGGAGCTATGAAGATAAATACATAAAGTGGACCACATTGCAGCAAGGAAGGGACCAATATGTGCCTAGTTTCACAAATGGCTTCCATAACCTTCGCATGAAGATAGGTATGAAGGATTCTAAGCAGCATTTGGTACTCAAGTACCGCGATTTTCTACACAAGTACATCCAGGACGAGATGAAGTTCTTGGACATCTCCTCACTTGGCACCACCTATCGATATGTTGTCAAGGTTAAGAAAAAATTTAAACATAAGAAGCAAGACTTTGGATCTGAGAATTTGAAGCAAGGGAAAGGCACCCCCAAACCGCAGAACAAAGGAAAAATCCAAGGCGTGGTGACCCAAGCAAACCCGTCGAAGCGGCAAGCAAAGAACAACACCATGAAGACAAATAAGGACACAGGGAAATGGTGTGAGTTCCATAAGAGCCCCACTCACAACACAAGTGAGTGCCAAGCCAAGCAATCACTAGTGGTTGAGCTGAAGGCTTCCGAATCAGATGCATGTTACAACTCTGAAACAAAAACATGACAAGGGTAATGAAAAAGGGAAGCAGATTATTGATGTAAAACCTATTGCCACTGTTTCCACCACCAAGATCTAGAAGGATGAGCCCGAAGATCTAGAGGAGGGGGAGCGACTCTTCCACTCACAGATGTGGGTGAAGGGTTCTCTGTTGTAGTTCATTGTTGATAGTGGAAGCCAAAAGAACCTCATTTCAGTAGAGTTCATGAAGTGGTTGGGCCTACCAACCACACCACACCTACAATCGTATACAATCGGCTTCACCAAGGGCAAGATCTTTGTGTCATCCAACAATGCCACCTTCCCTACAACATCAAGCCCTTCACAGATGAGGTATTGTGTGATGTTTCTCCTCTTGAAG
This sequence comes from Pinus tabuliformis, assembly GCA_031772625.1. NCBI lineage: Eukaryota > Viridiplantae > Streptophyta > Pinopsida > Pinales > Pinaceae > Pinus > Pinus tabuliformis. The sequence continues at coordinate 691,784,778 of CM062812.1, read as the reverse complement.
TTTGTGATGTATTATTAGGCCAACCATACTTGTGGAAGTGACATGTTGTGTATGAGTCTAGGCCTTGCACTATTATTATTACTTTGGGAAATAATTTGTACAGGATGTTGGAGGTAACTCTGCCTACCGTCATTTCTTTGATCACTATGAATCAATGTAGTAAGATCATTTCCCAAACCGGAAAATTTGTTTTACTTACAATTTGCCCTCAGGGAAAGAAGAAGATTATGGACATGACCTCCAAACAGGGATCCTCTGCACAACATCAACAAATGGACAAGGTTGTGGAGGAGTACAGGGACATCTTCACCTCACCCACATGGGTACCTCTACACTATCAGGTCAAGCACTCCATCGATCTTACCCCATGTGTGTCGCTGCCCAATGGACTGATCTATCAGTGCTCTGTTGTGGAGAATGATGAAATCAAGAGGTAGATTCAGGAGTTGTTGCAGAAAAGTCACACTAGGCCAATTTCATCACCCAGTGGGAGCTCGATCGTGTTGGTACAGAAGAAGGATGGGACATGGATAATTTGTATTAAGTATCGGACATTGAATAAAATCATTGTCTAAAATAGGTATCCAATCCCATAGATTGATGACCTTCTGGACCAGCTCAAGGGGGCAAAATATTTCAGCAAGATTGACTTGAAGTCTGGTTATCACCAAGTGCCGATCGAACCCTCTAATGTGTGGAAGACTTCCTTTAAATCCATGGAGGGTCTTTTTGAATGGTTGGTCATGCCTTTCGGGTTGAAGAATTCCCCTGCAACCTTCATGAGACTGATGGACGACATCTTGTGACCCTTAAGCAACTCATTCATGGTGGTGTATTTGGATGACATTCTGATATTCATCCAGAGTTGGGAAGAGCACCTCCACCATATTTGACAGGTCCTCCAAACCCTATGGAAACACAATTTGTGTTCTAATTTAGAGAAATTAACTTTTGGTATGATCCATGTTCAATATTTGGGGTAGATAATTGATGAGAGGGGTGTGCATGTGGACCCAGCCAAGATACAAGTCATTTAGTATTAGCCAACCCCAACCCCTCTAATAGAGCTCCATATATTTCTGGGTCTTTCCAACTTCTACCATAGGTTCGTGTTGGGGTTCTCTCATCTCACTTGGCCTTTGAGTTAAGTCACCAAGGGAGGAGTGAAAGAAAATTTATTTTGGTCCAAATCCCAACAGAAGTCATTTTTCAAGTTGAAGCATCGCCTTTGTTCTTCACCACTGCTCACATTACCAGGCCTGCAACAACCATTTGAGATCGAGACAGATACCTCTAACTATGTTATTGGTGCAGTTCTTACTCAATAGGGGCATGTAATGGATTATCATAGTGAGTCACTTTCAGACACAATCTGAAAGTGTCCCACCTATGACAAAGAGATCCATTGTGTAGGCCTATCGACAATGGAAGAATTACATTATGGGGAAGGAAACGGTCATCCACATAGACCACCGACCCCTACAACTCTTACAGACACAGGGGAAGTTGCAGAAATATCACCATTAGAAATGGTCCACATACCTACAATAGTTCCATTTGAACATTAAGTACAAGAAGGGGAGCACCAACAATGTTGCAGACTACCTCAATCAAACGTTATTCATGGCACTGACCACTGTTCTCAACTCTTGTGGGCACGAGACTATGGTGTGGCCGCGTCTTTGCAAGAGCGACCCATAATTCAGCAACACATACTAGACACTCCTGGAAGGCAATCAAGTTCCAAATTTTCACCTCTAGGATGCGTTGTTGTGCCTCCTAGGACACCTATGTGTTCCTTCAAGCGAGAATGCCAAGATGATTTGGGAGGTGCACTATAGTCAAGTCGCTAGACATTTTAGGGTAGAGAAAACAATGGTAGTGTTGCAGAAGTATTTTTATTGGCCGAAACTTCGACAGAATGTTTGGAAGTAAATCAAATCCTTCACTTCCCACATCATTGCCAAACCGACCACCAAGAAGCAAGGCCTATATACTCCTCTACCTACTCTTATTCGACCTTGGGAACCCATCTCCATGGATTACATGTCGGACCTTCCTTCTACTAAGAATGGCAATGACTATGTTTTCGTGGTTGTCGATAAGTTCTCTAAGATGGCCATTCTAGCAGCCTGCAAGAAAAGTATCACAATGAAGCCACTTCTATGATCTTCTTTGAATGAGTGTGCATACACTTTGTGATCCCACTGTGCATTATCTCATATTGGGACAACGAGTTCCTAAGTACATTTTGGTCAAGTCTCTGGTTGATGTTGGATACCAATCTCACTAAGTCCACGGATTTCCACCCCTAAATTGATGGCATGTGCAATTCAAAGCATCCATGCACTGTAGGTTTTAACCTCATACAAAAATTACCTACATACGAATTCTAAAAATATAAAATAAACAATGGCGAAAGAATAACACATAAAACAAATATACACAGAGAGTTTCCCCTAGATCCCAAAACAAGGACTACCAGATTGATTTTGCATTATGTTCCTTTCAATGTTACAATACATATATATACATGTCGAAGCATCCATAAACCCCAATCCATTAACCCTAGATTAGAACATAATCATAGTTCCCTTTACTAGATCTACAAAATACCATGGATCGAAAACCATCGCACCTAACACCATGTGCAAAATCCATGCACAAAACCATAGGTAGGTCTTCCCACCTAATATAGGGTCCAAAAATTAAATTCCTGTGACGCTGCCCTGGACCCCATAGAAGGGGGCTACCACCCCCCTCAAACCCCTCACTACACCTGGTGCAACAAAGTTAGGGCTCCACCCCCCCGCTAACCCCCTGGCTTAACTACTGGGGCTAGTCGTGGAAAGAATATAACACAAACCAAAATTCTCCCACTTTTTGTTTTCTTTCGACAGGGGACCATAGGAGAGATTAGCCATTGATCCAACCCTGCAACACGCATTGTTTCTCTACACCAAGAGAACTTCTCAGTGCTCACAGAATTTTTCAATGCATCTGGAGTATTCTTCAAAGTGTCCACCTTTACGAGCAACACCTTTTTGTCTTCTACCATATCCCTCACAAAGTGATATTGAACATCAATGTGCTTTGTCTTTGAATGATAAGAAGGCTCTTTGCCAAGAAAATTGCACTTTGGCTGTCACACTCTATCCTTATAGATCATTGTACTAACTCCATACTTGAACACAATATCTACAACCAAACTACTTCCTTGCTTGCATGAGTGGCTACCATGTATTCTACCTCTATAGTTCAAAGTGCCACTGCAAATTGTCTCTTACTCATCTAACTAATTGCACCTCCAAATAGGTTAAACACATATCCACTTGTAGCTCTTCTTTGATCCAAATCTCCAGCCCAATCTGAATCAACAAGGCCATGGATGTCCAAAACTCTCTCCAATCCTAGTCTTCCTTGGTAGCACAAACCATAATCACTAGTGCCATGCAAATACCTGCAAACCTACTTCACTATTGTCCAATGTTCCTTCCCTAGTTTTGACATAAACCTGCTCAATACTCCCACTGCATGTGTAATGTATGGTCTAGTAAATACCATTGCATACATCAGACTACTAACTGCACTTGCATATGGAACATGGGACATGTCCTCTTCCTCTTCTAGTGTCTTGAGACACTATTCAACAGATAACTTTACACCTACAGGAATAGGAACTTTCACTGGTTTACTATCATGTATATTAAACCTCTACAGTATTGTCTCGACATATTTCCTCTGGTTTAACCAGAGCTTCCTCTTTGCCCAATCTCATTTAATTTCCATGCCCAAAATATAGTTTGCAACACCAAGATCTTTCATGTCGAATTTGGAGGACAATTTTGTCTTCAAATCCTAGATAATTTCTTTGTCATTTACAATGACAAAAATGTCATCTGCATAAAAGACTAGATAAATAACATGGTCACCAATTAATTTAAAATATACGCAGTGATCTTCTTTGCTTCTGGTGAAGCCAAGTCCCCGTATAAATGTATCAAATTTCTGATACCACATCCTTAGTGACTTTTTTAACCCATACAGATACATTTCTAACTTGCATACCAATTATTTCTTACCCTTCACCACAAAGCCTTCATGTTGCTTCATGTAGATCTCTTCTTCCAGATCCCCATGAAGAAATCACATCTTCACATCCATCTATTCTACCTCAAAATTAATAGCAACAACAACAGATAAAAGTAATCTAATAGAAGCTACCTTGACAACAGGAGAAAAAATATCACCAAAATCAATTCTTGGCACCTGGGAATAACCTTTTGCTACCAACCGAGCTTTGTATTTCTTCACCTTTCCTCCTGCATTCATCTTCTTATTGAACACCTATTTTATGCCAATGGGTTTCCTTCCAGCCGAAAACTCCACCAGATCCCAAGCCCCATTTTTGTGCAAAGATTCCATTTCATCAACCATGGCCTCTTTCCAGAGTTTTGCATCCTTTGAATATATAGCTTCCTTCACAGTTCTAGGATCATCATCAGTAATAGATAAAGAAAAATTTGAATAGAAAGCAGATGGACTATACCTTTCTGTCTGCCTTCTTTCTTGAATTGATCTTCTCATAATCGGATTTTGTGGCTCTTCATCTTCTGATTCCTCTTCCGTTGTAGAGTCTGGTTCTTCCTCCTTTAGCTAAAACTCTATCTTCTCAAGTTCCTTTGGTAGGACTTCAATTCTAATAGCATATTTCACCTCTATAAACACCACATCTTGGTTGTACACAACCTTCCTTGTTACTGGGTCCCAAATATTATAACCTTTTAAACCATCCTTATACTCAATAAAGATGCACTTTTTAGATTTACTATCCAACTTTGTTCTTTTCTCTTTTGGAACATGTACATATGCATCACATCCAAATACCCTCAGATGTGAAAGAGAAGGTTTCATACCAGTCCATACCTCTTGTGGATTCTTATCCTTCAATGTTGATGAAGGTGATCTGTTGACCAGGTAACATGCAGTCTCCACCACCTCTGCCCAAAATTCTTGTCCTATTACCCAGCACCACTAAGCATGCTTCTTGCCCTTTCCATCAACGTCTTGTTCATTCTTTCTGCAACTCCATTTTTCTCAAGTGTGTATGGAGTAGTCTTTTGTCATGATATACCCCACTTCTTACAAATCAAATTCCTTCTTGCAAAACTTTCCACCATTATCTATCCTCAACACCTTCATCTTTTTTTTGTCTGGTTTTCCATCAGAGCCTTAAATTCTTTAAACCTGTCAAAGACTTCAGATTTCTTCTTGAGGAAATATATCCATGTATTCCTTGAGAAGTCATCTATATTATAAATAGGACATAGACTTACCTAGTGATGGAACCGAAACAGTTCCAAACACATCACTGTGGACAAGCTCGAATATCCATTTCGCCCTCTTACCACCAGAGGGGAAACTCACCCGATTTTGTTTCCCATATACACAATTTTCATAGAAATCAAAATCTAGAGAGCTATTAGACATACCTTCTACCATACCTTTAACATGAATTATTCAAACGCCCTTCTCTCCAATATGTCCAAGCCTTTGATGCCATAGCATGGTGTTTTTTGTAGAGACCACTAGATTTTCTGCTCCACTTTTAGGAACCACAGAATTGTTGCACCCATTAATAGCAGTGCTACCTTGCAACTTGTACAGATTTCCAATTCAAAGTCCCTTCATCAATACCAGTGCTCCTTGAACCATCTTGCATGTATCTTTCTCGAACATTATTTTTACACTTGCATCATCCAGCTTGCTTACAGAAATTAGATTTCTGGCTAATGTAGGAATATGCAGAAGACTTGGAAGTGTTCTAATCCTTCCACCTTGAAAATTCAACTTGAATTTTCCACGACCAATGATTCTAGATTTCCTGTCATCCCCCAAGAATATATCACCACCATCATATTTTTCATACTCACAGAAGCACTCTCTATGGGGAGTGAAGTGAAAGGATGCACCTGAGTCAATCAGCCATGCCTCATGACCTACATGTGTACTTGAAGAAGAAGCCAAGTACACATCCCCACCTTCATCTGAGGTGGTTTTCACCTCTGTAAAAGGAGCATCATCATATCCCTTTCCTTTCTCAGGAACTTTAGATTTACAGTCCCTTTTATAGTGCCCTTCCTTTCTGCATTTCCAGCACACCTTTACAAGTTTTCCTAGATATTTAAATCTCCCTCTAGATTTAGATCTCCCACTCGAGGAAATGTTTTTATTTCTGTTCTTGGATTGTCCTCGTACAGACAAGGCATCACCATTATAGCTCTCCATATTTTTTCATCTCATCTCCTATGTCGGCAAGGATGAGACTATTTCATAAAACTACAAGGCAAGTGCATTGCTACCTATTGCAACAACCAGACTATCCCACGAATCTAGTAGAGAACACAAAAAACTGATGCACTTATCTTCATCTAAAATTTTAATATCAACAGATAATAACTGGCTTACCACAGTATTAAATGCATTCAGATGCTCTGTCACTGAGTCTCCATCTTTCATCCTCAGGTTATACAGCTTTTTCCTAGGAACAGTTTACTTAGCAGAGACTTAGATTGGTACAAAGTACCTAACTTGTCCCACAAAGCCTTCATCGTAGCTTCCCCTAATACATTCAGCAATAATGAATTTGAGACACACAATCTATGGTGCTCTTTGCGTTCGGATCCAACTTCTTCCTGTATTCATCATACATTATCATTGGTTTAGTACCTGAATCTACTGCAATCCACAGATATTTATCCACCAACAGATCCTCCATCTTGAGTTTCCACAACTCAAAACTTTGACCATTAGATTTCTCAATCTTTATCTTTCCACTGCTCGCCATATTCTTTCACCACAAGGATCGATCTCGTTGATCTCTCACTGAACAAGGTCCACTACAGGCCTAAGCAAAGACATCCCCTTGAAGCCGAAACATCTCTGATATCAAATGTAGGTTTTAACCCCGTACAGAAATTACCGACATACAAATTCTAAAAGTAGAAAATAAAGAATGGTGAGAGCATAACACATAAAACAAATATACACAAAGATTTTCCTGTGGATCCCAAAATCGGGACTACCAGATTGATTTTTCATTATGTTCCTTTCAATGTTACAATACATATATATACATGTCGAAGCATCCATAAACCCCATTCCATTAACCCTGGATTAGAACATAACCGTAGTTCCCTTGATTGGATCTACAAAATACCATGGACCGAAATAAATCGCGCCCAAAACGATGTGTGAAATCCATGCACAAAACCATAGGTAGGTCTGCCTACCTAATAGGGTTCAAAAAAAATTCCTAGGGCACTGCCCCCCGCCCCCCCGATGCACCCGACGCAACGAAGTGGGGGCTCTGCCCCCCCTCCTCTAACCCCCCGACTTAACTACTAGGGCTAGTCATGGAAATAATATAACACAACCTAACATGCACATGGGATGAAATCCTCCCTTATATCCAACACAGCTACAATAGAGCTCTTGATAGCTCAACTAGCCACAACCCCTTTTAGGTGGGATTGGGATTCCAACCACTATGTCCCATTGATGTGGCCATACCATTTGCAACTACTCAGGCATATTCATCTCATGTCCAGTCTGAAGCTGACAGGCTAATAGATTCATTGAGTGCATTCAGCACATCTTCCAGCAGATCCATGACATATTGGATAGAGCCACTACTAAGTACAAGAAGCGACATGATCAGCATCGGGTTCCACACAAGATCTAGGTGAGTGAAAAAGTTTGGCTACATTTGCAGAAGGAACGCCTTGCTAGGCCCCACCGCAAGCTTTTCCCACTCTGATATGGGTCATACACCATCACCAAGGTTGTAGGGGGAAACGCCTTCAAGCTTTGCATTCCATCATTCCTTAGCCTGCACTCAATATTCAAAATGGACCGCTTTTGTCCATACTTTCCACCATTGTTGGACACATCTGACATTGTAGAACAAATCAGACTAATGGAGTTAAATACAGAATGCATGTAATAGGCCACAATTGATCTAACCATGGACATGCAGGTCAAGAACACTTGCCAATTGAGGATCCATCTATTTTGAGTTGTCAAAGTAGGTCAACTCCTTCACCAAGGAAAGTGGTTCACCAAGGACCAGGTACAACAGAAATTTCCTCACCTCATGGAAGCTCTTCATGCAAAGGGGGCCATTGATTCCTAAGGAAGGAGGAATTATCTAGGTGGATATTGGCTGCCACCCGCCTATTCCACCTAGACCTTCAGTGGATTTCATCATTTTCCTTATCTATAGCAGCATTTACCATCTTTATCATTTTTTTCAGGTCCTAAACTTCCAAAGCAGTTTTGACCCCCTAAATGACATTTTTTAAGGTCCGCATCAAGTTGTAGGGCTCGGAGAGATATTTTCAACGAGGTATGGTACATTCCAAATGAAAATAATATGACCAAGTTACGACCCAAGAAGTTGGTTGCCCAACTAACTCCAATGGGGCCCACAAAATCTTAGCATTCCATCTCCTAGGGTTAAGGTTTTGGTTTTTTAGGGTTTTCCCTCATTGTTTAATAATAACAAAGCCCTTGAGCCTCATTGTAACATAGTTCAGAGGCATGTAGCCACCACATCTCTTCTCAGTGATAATCTACCATCACCTGAGTTAGTTTATTTCTAGTTCTCTATGTAAGCATATTTCAGGGCTTTGATATTAATGAAATGAAGTTTTCTTTCTATTGCACCTCTGTTTTTATGTGTATATCTATGTTTTTTTGCATTCCCACATAAGTCCAGATAAAATGGCCCACGGACCTTGACATTGATATCAACGCCGAAAACATGTATATATATCATTTGTTTGCCACCCGAACAGAGGAGAGACGAGAGACCGAGCAACGAAACCATGGACAGAGGGAAATGCGCCTAGGTGGGGAACATTTTTTGAGATAGAATATTCTATGGGAATATTCTCTAGAATATTCTACATAATATTCTCATGTAGAATTAGTGAGGAACCTTGGAGATTCCTTGGGGGGCAATTTCGAAGGTGTCAAAATTATGTTGACTTTATACTCATTTTACTTAGTTTTTCACAAGGAATGTGATGGCATAATCAGTTTCTTAATCTGAGCAACCAAATTTAAGTCAACCCACAGAAAAGAATCTTTGAGGAATCTTTGAGATTCCCGGGGAGCCCATATTTGACTAAGTTAGAAAGGGATCGAGTTTACAGTCGGATTTCACGGTTTTTCGTAAGAAATGAAATGGTGCGGGTAGTTCCTTTATCCGAGTAATCAATTTTCAAGTCATCCTAAGATTTGGAGGTATAAGATTCATTGTTGCCATGTCTTCATTTGATTTTGTTGAGATGATGATTCGATTTTGTGATCCATGTATGCCACTTTTTGAGAGGATCATTTTATGTCACTATATGTGAGAGACTATTATTTTGTCATGATGAATGAAATATTTTATGAGTAAGATTTATTATAGAAGAATGTCCCATAGGAGAGAAAAATGTCACTCTAGTTAAGGGAGTTCATCCTTGTATTTGACAAAGAATGCGTCAAGTACTCATCATCTTCTTGCAACAACTAATGAAGCGACATCCCCACTCTTAACAGTGGGCCTAGAGATGTAGCCCACACTGGGTAAACTTCGTTATCATATCTTATGTTTATGGTTGTTCATGATTATTGCTTCTTGTTTCATGTTGATGATTTGTTGAATTTTTTTAGAATATGCATTGCTTATGATTTTACAAGCAAATGTAAGTGTCAGTAAAAGGTCCTGTATGATGCAGATTTTTTGTTTGAAAGCACTCATGAAAATTTCTCGGATCAATATATCATGGAACCATTGGTGGATGCATTGAATTTGTTCAATAAACTTGGTAGATTTTTTGGCTTCATATTGAACATGTGCATATTTTTCCATGGTAGTTACAAGGGGTAGTGCAAGATCAGTGGGACACAAACATTGAAATCTTAGGCCCACCTGAAAGGGGTTGTGATCAATTGAGCTATGGAGAGATTAGTTGTAGCTATAATTTCACATAGGGGAGACTCTAATCTCATGTTTGTGGATGCTTGGATTCATACATCCATACTATGTGCACAATCATCATGTTGATTAACTCTATCTGGCCATCAATCTGGGGGTGGAAGGCAGTCAACTTGGTAAGCTCGATGTCTAAAATTGGGTAGAGGCTCAACCAATATACACTTAGAAATTTTATATCTCAATTTGATATGATGGTCTGTGGGATCCCCATATGTGCCCACACTCATTTGAAGAAGAGCTTGGCAGTGGATTTTTCTGTAATACTCTTCTTATATGCAACCAAAATTGTCATCTTAAAAACATCTATCAACGACCACAAATACATATTCATTACCATGCTTGGTAGAAGGAAGGTCAAGAATATAGTCCATCGAGATGGATTACCGAGGTCAGTTAGGAGTAGGAAGAGGGGTGTATATTCCTTACTTCTTAATGGTTTTTTTGGCAATGGTGCAATCAATGTAGGATCTAATATACTTGCCAACATATTATCAGAGTTTTGGCCAATAAAAATACTTCTATAATACTGCCATTTTTTTCTCCAAAACAAAGTGACTTATGACCCAACTGTAATGTGCCTCCCAAATCATCTTGGCACACTCACTTGAAGATACAAAAATGTGTCCCACATAGCACAATATCCAATCTTGAAGGTGGAAGTATGGAACTAGCTTGCTAATCCTCAACATCTTGTAGGTGGAATTGAATTCCAAGTAATTGGTGTATAGTTGCATCCTTCCAGAGGTCTCGTGCTCACTAGAGTTGAGAATTGTGTTCAATGCCATAATCGGGTGTCAGTTTAGGAAGACGTGTGACATGATTGGTGCTAGCCTTCTTCTATTTGATGTTCAAATGGAATTGTTGTAGATATGTGGACCGTTTCTAATGGTGATTATTATGCAGCTTCCCCTATGTCTACATAAATTTAAGAGGATGACGATATGTGTGGATGATCATCTCCTTCCCAATAATATAATGTTTCCATTGTTGGTAGGCCTGCATAATAGAATACATTTCCTTATCATAGGTGGGGTATCTTCGGACAATCTCAGAGAATGTCTCACTGTGATAGGCTACTTGATGACCTTACTAAGTAAGGACAACACAATAGCATAGTTGGAGGCATTTGTATCAATCTCAAATGGTTGTTGCAGTTCTCTCAAGGTGAGCACTATTGCAAAGCAAAGGCGGTGTTTCAATTCAATGAATGTCTTATGTTGTGACTCAGACCAAAACAACTTTTCTTTTGCTACACCCTTAGTAAATTTACTAAGGTCCAAGTGATATGAGATAACCCCAACACTAATATTCAATAGAAATTAGCAATTCCCAAGAAGTTTTGAAGCTATATTAGAGTCATCTAGGCTAGTCAATCTGAATGACTTGGATTTTAGCTAGATCCACATGCACACCATGCTCATCAATTATGTAACCCAGATATTTGACCTCATCTATGCCAAAGGATCATGTATCTAAGTTAGCACATAGCTTATATTATCGTAGAGTGTCAAGAACCTACAAAATATGTTGCAAGTGCTCTTCCCAACACTTGTTGAAGATGATGATATCATCTAGATATACAACCATGAAAGATTTGGTGAAATTCTACAAGATGTCATCTATCAGCCTCATAAAAGTTATAGGGGTATTTTTCAAACCGAAGGGAATGACCAACCACTCAAAGAGATCCTCATTGGACTTGAAGATGGTCTTCCATACATCTATGGGTTCTATTAGAACTTGGTAACTATTCAAAATCAAATCAATCTTGTTGAAGTACTTGTCTCCCTTGAGCTAGTCAAGAAGGCCATTAATCCATGGAATCAATTATTTATTCCTGACTGTGATTTTTTTCATATCTCTATATTCAATGTAGAGTCTTGAGGCTCCATCCTTCTTCTGTATGAGTACAATTAGGCTCCCACGATGTGAGGAACTTGGTTGGATGTGCAATTTTTGTAGAAACTCCTAGATATTCCACTTTATTTCCTTATTTTCTAGAAGAGAGTGGTGGTATATTTTCCCATCAAATAGAGGTGTAATGGGGGTTAGATCGATCAAATTCTTGACATGACAATGCAAAGGTATCCCTATGGGTGAGGAGAAGATGTCCCCATACTCTTCCATGACCTTATCCGCTTGCTTTTTCTACACAAAGGAACCCTTTCTAGAGGCCATGGGCATAGCCATGATCTTCCCCTTACTTTGAGAGTGAACTAGGAAGAAAAAAATCTTATGCAGGCAGATGATCTTACTACATTTCTTAGCAAAAATCAAAGAAATGGCAGTAGGCAAGGCTACCTCTAATACCCTATATAGTTTTTTTCCCAAAGTAATAATTGTTGAAATATGGTAACAATAATATTCCAATTTAATTTGTCGTTGAATTAAATTGTGAATTAAAATTGAATTTAGTCTTAACAGCTACTTGGAAATAATTGATTTATTTATTTTAAATTAATTAGTTGGAGAAATTCAAGTTAGAAGTATTTCTGAAGTCATGCAAGAGTTATCCCTTAAATTAAGGAGATAAGATTGAGTTATAATTGAGTTGTAATTAGTTAACTCAATTTACTGAGTTAAAACCAGTTAAAGTAGTTCTAAACTGTTTGAGGAACTAATAGTGAGTTAACAGTCAGTTGATGCACTAATGCACTCAACTAGTGCTACTCTAGTTAACTGAAGATTCCCTCATCAGAAACTCATGCATGTCCATTCTGAGAAAGACCCAGTTGAGATTAATGTTCAAGGACAGTGTACTATCAATTGCATGTGTTTTATCATGGAGAAAACTCATGCATGCAATCAAGGATTCATCCTTGAGGATTACGCAGTTTTGAAGGCTTGTTTTTCCACTTGATAATAGGCTAATCATCCACAAGGAACAGCGCAAGGAAATAGGAGCTTGGAGGGCAGAGAGGAAGGCTAGAGAGAAGCCAAGATTGCTTGTGAGAATCTGTGAGGATTGTACTGAGAGCTGGCTAGCTATGAGAGCTAAGACTTTGTATAATTCCTATGTATTTCAACCATGTATGATAATACAATAGTGAGGGGTTTTATCTGAGACTTTCCCCAAAGTATTTTCATGTGTATTGTGCCATTGATTCTTCTTCTTCTAGTTATATTATTCAGCTCGATCTTTAATCTTCCGCAAATTGATAGTAGAAGAAGGTTATAATAATCTTCTTTGATTTATATTGCATTATCAGGTTAACCTATCACATATTTTCTACATGGTATCGGAGCTATGAACAGTATAATGAGAAGAGAATTCGAAGTTTGAAGTTCAAGGTTGCAGGTGCAAATCGAATTCATATCATACTTCAAGGTTGGCCAATGGCGTTCCATGGCTTGAGACTCGAGTATGCCCTGGAAGGTAGCTTGAATTACATAGAATGGAAAGATAGAATGGAGGTTGTATTAGAAGACAATGGCTTGAAGGAATTCATTAATCAAGAAATCCCAAAGCTAGCTTCAACTAATGTGCAAGAGTTGGCTGAGTGGAAGAAGTGTGTGGTGAAGCTAAGACGGATCATCCTTGAGGGAGTTCGAGACCATATTGTCTTGAGTCTCCATGGGAAGGATACTCCATTTTCAATGTGGAAGACATTGAAGGACCTCTACCAGAACAGCAGCGACCATAGGAAATTGGCGCTCAAGGATAAGCTTCGAAGAATCAAGATGGAGAAGGGCGATACTATTTCCACATATTTGAACAAGTTCACAACCTCCAGAGATGAGCTTGGCAGTGTGGGAATAACTACTTCCGATGATGATATGGTGAGCCTCGCTCTCCTTGGCCTTTCAAAGAGGTGCAATAGCTACCAGGACTCTGTGAATGGAAGGGAGAAACTGTCGGATTGGGAACGGCTGTGGTCGGATCTTATGTAGGAGGAGACCAGGAGGAGCACACGAGATGGTTCTTCATCCAAGAATGATGATGAAGAAAATCTGACCTTAGCAAGTAAGGCAAGGAAAGGGAAGGGGAAGGATTCCCATTTCAAATCAAATTCTTCTCATGGAGGTAAGAAGGGTGACATGTCTAAAGTAGGATGCTTTAATTGTCACAAGATGGTACATTATGTGACTAATTTCCATTTGGAGAATTCCAAGAAGGAATCCTCGGAAGGATCAAAAGGTGAGGCATTAGCCTCTTAGTTCGAAATGGACTTTACCCTCATCGCATGCATGGTGTCATAGATGACGGGTTGTGTCTGGTATCTTGACAGTGGAGCCTCATTCCACATGACCAGTGATAAAAATTTATTCAGTGCCTTGGAGGAGAAAGACCTCAAGATGCGCTTAGAGATGGGTGACAACGGAAGGTATAGTGTTTCAGGAGTGGGCACAGTTTCTTTTCAAAGGGAGCATGGAGCTCCTCTCACCTTGATAGATGTGATGTATGTTCCTAGACTAAACAAGAACTTGGTATCGGTCGCAATGTTGGAGGAAAAAGGATACAATGTTGTCTTCAATAAAGGAAAGGTGTTCCTAAGACACATAGCCACGAGTCAGACCAAGAGGATAGGGATTCAAGTGAAGAATCTCTATAAACTAGAGGTAGATGATTATGCAACATTGGGTACGAAAGCAGAATTGGTGCAAAGCCAAGACATTGGCAAGTTGTGGCATACGCAGTTGGGCCATTTGCATCATTCTGCTTTGAAGATAATGCAGCAGATATCTACAGGACTTCCCAAAGGTAAACTTGAGCAAGTTGACACACGTAAAGGTTGTACCTTGGGAAAGTACACCAAGTCTTCCTTTCATGATCGAGACAGTTGAGCAGAGGCTATCTTAGAGCAAGTTCATACTGATTTGTGTGGACCATTCTCGATGGAATCCACAACGAAGCAAAGGCATTATGTGATTTTCATCGATGACTATTCTCATAAATGCTGGATTTATTTCATGCAGAAGAAGGACCAAACTTTCACAAAGTTTTGTGATTTCAAAGCTTTGGTCGAGAAAGAGTTAGGGAAGAATATCAAGGCTTTGAGAAGCGACAACGATGGAGAATATGTCTCTCAAGAATTTAAGGACTTCTGTGCAGAGGAAGGAATTAAACGAGAGTTGACAGAACCTCATAACCCATAGCAAAATGGGGTGGACGAGAGGAAGAATAAAACTATTGTGGGGGCAGCACGGGCAATGTTGCATGACCAAGGCATACCACTTCACTTGTGGGTTGAGGCATGCAACACAGCGGTCTATTTGGAGAATAGAAGCCCACATCACATACTTGGGATGAAGACACCAGAGGAAGCTTTCTACGGTAAGAGACCAGATGTGGGCCACTTCAGGATCTTTGGCTCATCAGTACATTGCCATGTGACAAAGGATGCACGGAAGAAGCTTGAGATGATATTTGTGGGGTACACTGATACACCTCACAACTATCAAGTGTACTTGCCTACCAGTCAGAGGACAGTGGTTCGCAGAGATCTCAAGTTTGATGAGCAGAAGGCCATGTGAGTTTCCCTTGAGAGGGAGCTCCAACTACAGGCTGTGGAGGAACCATTGGTTCCTAAGGAGGAGGAGCCTCAGACTGATGCGGAGCAGCCGCATGCAGAGGTTCTATGAGTGGAGACATCCACTCAAGTAGAGTCTTCCAGAGATGGATGGAAGTGCACAAGAGAAGCTCACAGATTGTTGGAGGATGCAAGAGAGAATGCAGGAGCACCATCTTCTCAGTGCAGACAGAGGAGGTCACCTGAGACGTACAATGGATACATGGACCTTACTGGGGAATGTGTTGAGACAGAGCCATCTTCCTTTGAGGAAGCAGTGAAGTAGCCAATTTGGGTTGATGCTATGGTGGAGGAGTATGACTCCATAGTTCGTAACAATGTTTAGGATGTGGTTCTGAGACGGAGAACAAGTCGATTGTGAGTTCTCATTGACTTTACAAGGTAAAGCAAGCTGCTGATGGTAGTGTGGAGAAGTATAAGGCAAGATTTGTTGCCCATGGCTTTTCACAGGGCGAGGGGATTGATTATGATGAGAAT
The DNA here is from genome assembly GCA_031772625.1 of Pinus tabuliformis. NCBI lineage: Eukaryota > Viridiplantae > Streptophyta > Pinopsida > Pinales > Pinaceae > Pinus > Pinus tabuliformis. The sequence goes on along the minus strand of CM062812.1, from coordinate 691,768,722 downwards.
TTTTCTCCTATCGCAAGGTAATCATCTATCAGATCTATTTTGGCACTATCAGCACAGATGGGTTGGAAGATCCATTAGATGGATGTGAAGATTGCATTCCTCAATGGCAAGATTGAGGAAGAGGTGTACATATAGTAGCCAGAAGGTTTTGAGACCTTCGATCATGAGTCGCATGTGTGCCAACTCAAGAGAGCGTTGTACGAGCTAAAGCAAGCACCTTGTGCTTGGTAGACCAAGATAGAAAACTACTTCACCAGGTTGGGCTTCATGAAGAGTGAAGCGTATGCGAACTTGTACCACATCATGGTGAAAGGTAAAATGTTGATCATCATACTTTATATTGATGATGTCATATTGACTAGTGATGATCAGTTGATCGTGTTCGAGATGAAAGACATGGGTCTCATGCATTACACCCTTGGCATGGAAGTGTGGCAAAAGGATGGGGATTTGTTTGTGTCTCAGGGAAAGTATGCCAATGAGATACTTAGGAGATTCCACATGGAGAAGTGCAAGCCCATGCAGACTCCTCTAGTAAGTAACTGGAGGAAGGAGGTTGCTACTTCAAGAGAAGTGGTAGAGGCTACTATGTACAGGAATCTTGTGGGTTCACTGATGTACTTGATGAACACACGCCCATATTTGTGCTATGCGGTGAACCATCTCAGTCAAGTGATGGTTCAGCCTACAAATATGTTTTGGAAGGTGGAAAAGCATGTATTGAGATACCTCAGAGGCACATCTCAATATGTATTATGGTACAGACGGACAGAGGAAGTGAAGCTATAGGGCTTCACTGATGCATATTGGGCAGGGAGTCCATTAGATCAGAAGAGCACATCAGGAGGGATTTTCAACCTTGGGTCAGTGGCAGTTTCTTGGTACAGCAAGAAAAAAAGGTCAGTTGCAGTCAGTTCGGCAGAGATAGAATACATGGCTGCAAGTCAGGCAGCATGTGAGGCCATCTGGATGCGGAAAATCCTAGTTGGTTTGTTTGATCAGAGGATGGATCCAACTGTGATCTATTGTGATAATTAGAGTTGTATCAAACTCTTTGAGAATCCAGTATTTCATGATAGGTCCAAGCACATCAACATCCAGTATCATCATCTCAGAGACTGTGTAGAGAGGAGGATCATGTTGCTACAATATAGTTCGAGAAAGAAGCAAGATGTTGACATTTTGACAAAGCCATTGTCAAGTGTAAATTCAAGTTCCATAGAGACAGGATTGGGTTGGCAAATAATCCCTTTCTTGTTGAGAGGGAGTGTTGAAATATGGAAACAAGAATATTCCAATTTAATTTTTCCTTGAATTAAATTGTGAATTAAAATCAAATTTATTCTTAACAGCTACTTGGAAATAATTAATTAATTTATTTTAAATTAAGTAGTTGGAGAAATTCAAGTTAGAAGTCTTTCTGAAGTCATGCAAGAGTTATCCCTTAAATTAAGGAGATAAGATTGAGTTATATTTGAGTTGTAATTAGTTAACTCAGTTTATTGAGTTAAGTCTAGTTAAATTAGTTCCAAACTGTTTGAGGAACTAACAGTGAGTTAACAGTCAGTTGATGCATTAATGCACTCAACTAGTGCTACTCCAATTAACTGAAGATTCCCTCATTAGAAACTCATGCATGTCTATTTTGATAAAGACCCAGTTGAGATTAATGTTCAAGGACAGTGTACTATCAGTTGCATGTGTTTTCTCATGGACAAAACTCATGCATGTAGTCAAGGATTCATCCTTGAGGATTGCACAGTTTTGAAGGCTTGTTTTTCCACTTGGTAATAGGCTAACCATCCACAAGGAACAGTGCAAGGAAATAGGAGCTTGGAGGGAAGAGAGGAAGGCTGGAGAGAAGCCAAGATTGCCTGTGAGCATCTGTGAGGATTGTACTGAGAGTTGGCTAGCTGTGAGAGCTAAGGTTTTGTATAATTCCTATGCATTTCCACAATGTATGATAATACAATAGAGTGGGGTTTTATCTGAGACTTTCCCCAAAGTATTTTCATGTGTATTGTGCCATTGATTCTTCTTCTTCTGGTTATATTGTTCAGCTCGATCTTTAAGCTTCTGCAAATTGATAGTAGAAGTAGGTTATAATATTCTGCTTTGATTTATATTGCACTATCGGGTTAACCTATCATAGATTTTCTACAATAATAATAGTATGAGGTCTGGACTCATATGCATCATGACGCTTCCACAAGTATGGTTGGCCAAAAAAAAGATCACAAACTTTAAGGAGAGAAACACCACAAAATATCTTATCTGTGAGAGGCTTGATGTTATAGGGTGGGTGACATTGTTGACAGGCGCAAATATCTCTGCATTAGTGGAGCCACCTAATGGCGTATGGATGTAGGTGTGGTGTTTCCAGCAGGCCCAACCTCTTAATTACCTTTTCTAATATGAGGTTATTTTGACTCCCACTATCAACAATGAAATGTAGTAGATCACCCTTCACCCACATCTATGAGTGGAAGAGATGCTCACCTTCCTCTGGATCTTCATGCTCTTTGTTTTACCTTGGTGGTGAAAATAGTGTCGTTGGGTTTTGCATCAATGATTTTTTTCCCCTTTTCGGGTTTTGGCCCAGGGTCAGAACCTGTGTTTGACTCTGAACTTTTAGCCTAGCCACCAGTGATTTCTTTGTGTGACATTCATTTGTGTTGTGAGGGGTGCCCTTGTGGAAATCACACCACTTTCATGTGTATTTCTTTGTATTCCCATTCTATTCTTTTCTTTTGGATTAAATGGGTTTTCCTGGGGTTTTCCACCTTAGCTTTGTCCTTTATTCTATGGTTTGGGGGTTCCCTTACCCTGCTTCAGGTTCACAAATCTAAAGTATCGCTTCTTATGTTTAAATTTTTGGTCGATTTTGACAACATATCGGTATAATGCACCAAGTGAGGAGATGTCCAATAACTCCATTTCTTCCTGGATGTATCTCTGCAGACAACCACGGTACTTGAGCACCATATGTCACTCAGATCCCTTGATACCCAACTTTGTGGATAAGGTACGAAATATATTTGTGAACTCTGTCACTTCTTAGTCCCTTTCCTACCATACTGTGGTCCATTTTATGTACTTGCCTTCATAGCTTCCAACAAGGTAATATTGTTCCTTAACAACATCCCGAAAAGAGTTCCAAGAGGGTGTGACTAAAAATAGTGGGGATTCCTCCCTATCCCTTTTCCCATAGTAAGTTTCCCACTAGTCCTTAACATGGGTGGTGGCCTTAAGAAGTGAAAAAGTGATATTTTCTCTATCAAAAAAACTATGGAGCGAAAAAATATCCTTACAACATATTTAACCATTTATCTAGAGTATTTTCATCTATTTGACCTTAAAATATAGGAATAACAAAATTAGCTTGTACCTTAAAAGGGGTGGCACCTCTAAGTGTTTTTTGGATGAAGTATCCATCATATTGTTTGTTTGTCACTCAAGGGCATCTTCGAGAAACAATTTAATAGGATCTCCTACTCCCTCATTTTTCTTTTATTCTACCATCGGAGGTTGTCAGGGTTGAATAGGACAATATTGCAAGGGATGAAGTAATTTGAGTCTCAACTCCTTATACCCTGACCTCATTGGGGACATGCACAAAAAAATAGAGAATGAGCAAACTGATATGATTCCACTGATTAGAATTTAAGAGGGGAATGAAATAAAATATAGATTTAAAATCAAACATAGATATAAAATGAAACTAAACTTCATTTAATAAATATAAATGTCAAAATTGTTAACATGCGGAATGAAATAAAACTAGCTCGAATGGTGGTAGTTTATCTCTAAGAAGAAATGTGACAGCTACACACCTTTCTGAAATTGTGTTAAATGGAGGCTAAAAGGAATTTTTATCATGAAAAAATAGAGAAACCCTAAACATCCAAAACCCTTACCCTAGGAGATGAAGTGTCAAAGGCTTATCAATCGTAATGGGGTAAGTTGAAATGTCAACTTCTAGGGGCCGTAACTTTGGCATACGATCTTTGCTTGACATGCATGATAACCTGTTAGAAAGGTATATACAAGGAGAAAAACGTTTGAATACAAATGTCAATCAAAGTCTCATGCTTGCCTATTTCCACAAAAAACATCATTTATGGCCTCAAAATGGCTTTGGATGTTCAGGACCTAAAACTACCAAAACTAGAAGACTTCCAAAATAGGAAAATTATGTTTTGAACCAATGGAATAGGTGGGTGGCCACCAATATCCACCAAAATCACCCTCTTTTTCCAATAGATAATATGCATTATAATTCTAGCAAGAAAATTCGTTTCACCAAAGAGAATAGTTACCTCTTGCATTTTCTTTGTTTTGTGATATTTAGTTTAGGAAATTCTATGTTAGTTAGGATGTTATGTTGGAGTGTCCTTATGGGATAGATGTGGAAATTATATTAGGGGTGGCATTAGATTTTAGAAGATGGACAATTGTAGCAAAAATATGAGAGTGTTGTTAGTTGCAACCTCCATTTTGTAATAGAGGTGTTTTTGCTTAGGGCAAAAGGATGAGTTGGATAGAAGGAGAAAGGAAAGGGATTTTCAGTGTGTCCTGTGCAGTTGTTTGGGTCTATAGAATGAAATTGTTAATCATTTGTAATTTTTTTTTTATGTAATCTAAATACAAGCTTGTGTTATGCTATCTATTCATAGTGTAATTGATATTTGTTATATTGTGTTTCTTCCAACTGCATGCTTCATAAAAGTAGGAGGAGAGAGGATTTACAATTGTTTGTTAACATCTAATCCTTTTTTGGATGAGTCAAAATTGTCATTCCACCCGAAACAACACGACATGAAACCCCTATCGATTTCCACTTAGGCCTCGATCCTCAGTTCTCAAGTTGGTTCAAGTTTGAATAAGTGTGGGATATGTCCAATTTCTTGGAACTAGAGTACAAAGTTTCACTCCTAGCACGTGATTCTGCCAATGTGAAGTTCTTCTTTGAGGCCCCAAAAAAACCATAGTGGCTTTTGTTGGGGATGCCTTAGTGGTTTTACAGAAATATCAGGGGATCCTAACAATAAATCTGGGCAATCCACGTACTCTGCTAGTATTGTTAGTGGTTTCCATTATGCCCCCACCAAGTGTTAACTCATGGCAAACCTAGGAGACCTCACAATCCATTTGGGTCATTGATTTAACTATGCCTGCAATCACACCATTCAAAGGTGTTTTCCCATTAAGTGAGGGCCCATGGTAGTCTTAAGATCCCCCCGCAATTCCTGTTAGGATATAGATCACTCCTTCTCATGATTTAAGTTGTCGATAACAAAATTTGCACATAGTAGAGGGCTAGTCCAATAAGTCGCGGATGGTCCCTTCAGTTGGTAGGCCTAACAGATAGAAATATTCTCGACAGTTGTAGTTACTACCACCACTCCATCACTAAAGAACTGAGGCTTGTGATGAGCGTTGAATGGTCCCATCAGTTAACAACCCTAACAGACGAAAACATTCCTCTCAATGAACAAATCCCACACTAAACTTTTTTAGGTTTTAAACCTGTACAAAAATTACCTGCAGATGAATTCTAAAAATAGAAAATAAATAATGACGAGAATATTAAAAAAATACACAGATATTTCCCCTGGATCCCAAAACGAGAGCTATCAGGTTGATTTTTCATTATGTTCCTTTCAATGTTACAATACATATATATACATGTTGAAGCATTCATAAACCCCAAACCATTAACCCTGAATTAGAACATAACAGTAGTTCCCTTGACCAAATATACAAAATACCATGCGCAGAAAACCATCATGCTCAACTACCATGTGCAAAACCCATGCACGAAACCATAGGTAGGTCTGACCACCTAATATAGGATCCAAAAAAAAAAAAAAATCTCTGGACGCTGCCCCATACCCCGTGCAGGGGGGTTACCGCCCCCCCTAAAACCCCATAACGGGTGGGCGTTGCGCCCGATGAAACGAACAACGATGGCTATCACCCCCCCGCATGTGCGACTAGTCGTGGAAAGAATATAACACACCCAACATCTTTCCTAGCATTAGACAGAAAGAACAAAGGTGACGCTCCATCAATAGGGTGCCTATAGTTGGGAGAGATGGAAACTCTCCTCAATAAAAAATGAGGGCTAATTTCCTCAACTAAAATATGATGAATGACTGCTCTACAATAAAACTTGGTGACTTTATAGAGTGTTGAAATATTGAATAGTGAACAAGAGTTCTACAAAAAACCAATTCTAGGTTCTAATGTCTCATATGTTCAATTCCTTTGACTTTGATACTAATCCGACAGATAGAAAAGGAAAAATAAACATAAAATTTGATTGAGAAATGTTCTAACACCAACAATAATTATTTTAGTTTTATCTTTTGCAACACATGCAAGTTATATGAAAAACATTGTGTGAAGATGGGGAGTAATTAACACATTCTAACAAAGGTTTATATGGTTTCAATGATTCCCATAAAAAATATATTCTCATTGACCAACTTATTTTTCATGTCACAAGAGGGACCTATGAATCCAAGATGTGAAACCAATTTTATAATTTTGTAAACGGTTTAGGAATTCTTGTCAAGGTAAGTAAAAGCACTTTTGACTCGGTATTATGCATTCTAGTGGAATTTAAAAAGACATTGTGTTTTCAAGTAGTGCTTACACAACGTCCGGGTGAGTATGGCATGGTCGATTTGAAACTTTGGGCCTCCCACAATTCTAAACTGGGGAAATATATTGACCTTTCACTCCTCGACAGATGAATTCTTTAAATTCTCAACTAAATTCCTAAAGATACCTTGGTAATGAGCCAATGGAGATTAGTTTGACAACCATCACACATCTAGTTTCCTATTTTTGATTAAAAATGTTGTGGATAAAGGATTGAATTGCTGACCAACTTATTGACTTATGAGTGAGAGACTCAAGTTGGCGTAATGGATTTTGTTGCTTAGTCAGGTAAGTCATTGCGTTCTATCTAAATATAACCTGAAATTCACCTTCATTGAACACTTTCATGTGGACCACTAATTCTCTATTTAATCCTACTAACACTTGGTTATGTTGGATGATTTCTAGCGTTCTTGTAAATATCAATTTTGGTTGTCTTGAGCCTTTAGGTGTCTATATATTCTCTTTTCTTCCACTCAAAATATCAGTGCTAGAGAAAAATGGATAACGATCACAAGGAACTCATGAAGGACTCTAGTGGAAGCAATGTTAAGTTAAAAACATTGTACAAGAAAATGGTCAAGCTCAAATGGGAACACGACTCAGATCAATTCCACAATTTCAAGAATATTTTATTGGCTCTCATAAGTTACTTTTTCTTTGCATGTCGCAATACTTTGTTAAAAGATAGTCAAGACATATTATAACTTATATGGGAATCTTAAAAGTGACTTTGGTTTGTTTCAAATGTGTTCGAGTGTGTATGAATAATTAATAAACCAGTTAAGCATGTAAGCATGTAAAGTATGAAGAACTCATGGAAAATTCAAAAATGAGAAGAAAAGTGAATAGAAGAAAGTTCACAACCCATATTCGTTGACGAAATTCGTCCCTCATGGACTATGTCTCTGAGCCCATTTTTCTTAAATTGGGAGGCATTTTATATTAGCTCTAAAGTCTTAAAAATTGCATCAAAATAGCCTCTCCGTGTTTCCAATAGACTCTACTCAATCTTTACAAGAAGCTACAAAAAAATTAAACTCAAAATGGATGAGTATAATACCAAAATGGCTTCCAAAATTCCCTGTTTGTGCTCGTTTGTAGGCCTCAAACTAGAAATAAATTCTATTGTGTTTACAAATCCCACCTACCATCTCCCTTTGGTGAATTTATATATTGAAACTCACTATTGTTTGACCATACAATAAACTATATAGAAATGGACCAATCACCATTGAACCTCGTGGCTCATTAGTCACACCTTATCCACAATTTGGATATTATATCTACCTCAACTCGATGTTGTCAGATTTCAATTTTTGTTCATTGTCCAACTATATGCTAGAGCCATGGCACACAGTTTGGTTTACATTGGTGCTTTGGTTCGTTGTGGCTTGTACATGTTGCTCGTTCATTATGGAGGTCATAGGGTCAAACCTGCGGCCTCCCCCTTTTGGCATTTATTGATAAAACCAAAAATTAATAACACTTCAATATCTTATACAATTAATACCCATGGTATGACAATTAGCTCGATACTTTGTTACAACGATGTTGGCGGTTCAAACCCCATGACTTCTAATAAATTTTGACCGACAAATTTTCTTTATTTTTCCCTAGGTTCCATGTGGCACCCACTAATTGGGCCATGTAACATATTTTACTTGTGCCCCTGTAGCCTAATCAGTTGCCACATAGCCTACCACTTGTTCACCATGTCATTCACTACTAGGTTTCCATGTGTCAACTAAGACTTTCCACATCAGCATATGACATTTCCATGTGTCACCATAACCCCTACCACATCATCATACTGATTGCCACGCCAAATTTTTTGCATTAACACATGGCACTTCCTTGTACATTTTTCCATATCCATGCAATCTTCAAAACATGATAACTTTTACGTACAAAATTTGTATTCGCTCGTTCAAGTTGCGTTGGATTTGGTTCATGGAGCTCTACATAATGATGCAAATTTCACTTGAATATGGACACTCTTAATTTTTTTCCATCCCCGTATCCTCCCAAATCATTCCTCCCAACTTAGAACTTTTGGACCTCCAAAATCTTGATTTTAGACAGACTTTAAGTGAATATGAGGCCTCTCCACTTGTGTTGTGTCATTGGCGCATCCTTCTTAGAATCTGTACATCTAACTCACCACAAAAACAATCAACACTATACATAAATTGTTAAGGACATTGATAAAACTTTCATTCACACCTACATTCATTGTTGCTACTACAAACAATACACTATTAAACAATAAGAAACCGAATAAAATAACCGAACATATAGATGCAAACAAGAATGTACCATGCTTGTCTTTCATAACTAGAACAAGATCAAACACTTCATGCAACGACACTTCATGTTGTACATTTTTTTATTCTTTAAGCATATATTTATGATTAGTATTCAACTTTACTACTTCCATTTTACGCTTAGTTTCTTTAGATTATATAGACATACACATTGAATTCTTTCTTACATAAGCTTTCCTTTTCGATTGTTCCATCATAAGAAAAGATCTCTCTGCCTTGATTGGATGAGAATGTACAACATATTCAATTCCTTTCTTAAATAGATGATATTGATTTTATTCTCTGAAGAAGATTGCTTTGTGATCATATAAATACACCCCTATAACACAATTCCATAGATATCTAACATCACCACATCAAATTCAACTTTATTCATGAACTCAGATGTTATTGAAAATTTTAAAATGCATTTCTTTGTTACCTATAACTTATCATCTTTGTGCATCCAATTTAATGAATAAATTTTCTAATGTGGTTTTATTCTCAACCCCAACTTCTTAACAAATTATACCGAAATCAAGTTTGCTTGAGATCCGCTATCTATTAGCGTGTCAATTTAGTGTGCTTTGAAATTACCCTAATATGAAACAATTTGCATAATTTTTTATCCTCAAAATCAACATTGTTTTGAGAGGCACATGAACTATCAATGTCAAAATCGTTACCAACATCAATTTTACCTTTCAACACCATAGTTGCAATTGTGTTCCATTGCCGGAGTCTGGCCGTAGGTCTTGATGTATTTTCGCTGCCACTTTTTGCTTGAATCATTTTGGTCTCAATTCTAGGTGCAATTTCCAACAACACTCATCATCAAGACCCTCTTTCGTGCAATGAGTGCAGGAGGGTTTTCCATCCTCCTTTTTCATTGATTTATCCTCTTCACTTTCCCTTGGTCTTTTCCTTCTTTGCGTGGAGCGGATTCCGTTGAAACACCAATGTCACCTTTCCTTGCTTCAATATATGTTTCCCGAACACAATATTCATCAAAATTAGCTGGACCAAACATAAAAGCAATGTTACATGTATAGGTGTGCAAACCACCAATGTACTTCATGAGTGTTTCTTGTGTATGCAACATCACAACCAATATTAAGGTGTTTTTTTTTTTTTTCCCTGAATTCTTTTGTGTAATCTTTCATTGTTCAACCTTTTTTTCACCTTAGGTTTTGATGTTCTACAATGTTTTTTCCTTATAACCTAAGTCGTAAAATTTACTTTTAAGTGCGAAAACAAAGTCTCGCCAGAGAGGGAAAGTTTTACTAACTCGTTGAGCTCCTTTTTGAAGCTTATTCTACCACCAAATAAGCATCATGCCTTCTAGGTAAATAGAGTCCAACTTGATTTTGGCCGCATCATCCACAATCTGTTGCACACTACAGTAAACTTACATTTGTTGGACCTATTTTTCAAGTCATTCTGCATTAATATCTCCACCAAACATAGGAAGATCAAACTTCTTGTCCAACTTTAGCAAAGGTTTTGCAGAAAGTTTCAAGCGAAGGTGGAGAAGAAGAAGATGTAGGAGTATCCTTCAGGTCACCATCAGAATCATCATTCTTCAATTGATTCGACGTTCCCTCTGTCTCATATTTGGTTGTGTTTGTCTTTTCTGATTTCTTCTAATCTCATACATCTCCTTGACCATTACCTTCATTTTCATGAAGGCATCTAAGAAAGCCACATTAGAGTCGAAAGGATGCTCCCCTATCGAAGTCATCTCTTCAATGTGAGCTACTTGCCTTCTCATTCCAATTTTTGGATTTCCTTCCACAAGTGTTACTTCACCTTGCTTGAGCTTGCTCCTGGTGATCAAGCACACTCACAAACCAAATTGTCAACCTGCTTTGATACCACTTGATTTGGGAATCTTAAAAATGACTTTGGTTTGTTTAAAAAGTGTTTGAGTGTGTATGAATGATTAATAAACCCGTTAAACACATAAGCATATAAAATATGAAAAAATCGTGGAACTGCGGAAATGAGAAGAAAACTTAAAACAAGAAAGTGCACAACCCATATTTGTTGATGGAGTTCATCCTTGATGGACTACGTCTCCGAACCCCTTTTCCTTCGATGGGGAGGCCTTTTCTATTAGCTCTCAAAGTCTTCAAAATTACACCAAAAGATCCTCTTCTTGGCTCTAACAAAGTATGCTCGATCTTTACAACAAGCTACAAAAATAAAACTGCATTAAAAAACGTTGAGTATAATGCACCAAATGGCCTCCAAGATTCCTTGCTTGTGCTGGTTTGTTGGCCTTGACTAGGAATAAAGTCGATTATGTTTACAAAACCTACCTCCCATCTCCCTCTCGGACATTCATATATCAACACTCACTATTGTACACGATCGAGCCTCGTGGCACGTTAGTTGCACCCGAGTGCTCTTGTTGTCAGCCCCATATAACAATACCAAATGAAGCTTTTGCAGCGTTGTCCAATTACAAAGTAGCATAGTGACTGGCCTTGAAGTGTTTGGATACTATCGGATTCCAATTTTGGTTCACAGTCCAACTATATGCCAAAGCCACAGCACACAATTAGGTTTATGTTGGCGCCCGGGTTCGTTGTGGCTTGTACACGTTGCTTGTTCGTCGTGGAGGCCGCAGGATCAAACCCATGGCCTCTCCTTTTGGCATTTACCATTACAACCAAACATTAATAAGACTTTTCAATATTTTATACAATCAATACCCCCATGGCCTGACAGTTAACCCATTGGGTTGTTCTAACAAAGTTGGCAGTTCAAACACCTTGGTGTCCAACACATTTTGACCGACGAATTTTCTTCATTGTTCCCGAGGTGCCACATGGCACTCACTGATTGGGCCACGTGGCATGTTCTACTTGTTCACTTGTAGTCTAGTGAGTTGTCGCATAGCCTGCCACATGTGTCGCTGCCATGTTGCCACAAGTCAACTGAGACCTACCAGGTAAGCTCTGTGCTTATCTTCCGTGTTAGTGTACAGCTTGGCCATGTGTCACCATCAAGCCAGCCACATCATCATATATACTGCCACACTAGCATCCGTACATTGCCATGTGGCTCTTTATGGTACATTTTTTCATGTTACATGCAATCTTCAAAACGCGATAACTGTCGTGTACGAAATTTGTTTAGCCCATTCACGTTGTGTCGAATTAAGTTCGCTGACATCTCTACACATTGGCAATCCAGAGACTTTGAATTTTTTGTCATTCCTGAATCGTCCTGGATAAATCACTGTGTGAAAAATTGGTTAATTCACAAATTGATCTGACTAACTTCTCCCGTGCAATGAGAAATGCATGAGTGGAATAAAAAATAGTTACTCAATTAGGCCGGATTACCCGGAAGAATTCGAAATCCAGATATTTGGTTCTTTTATCATTAATGTACCCAATTCGAATTTGGTATTGTAGATGACAGAAATTTAAATTCAAAAACAAAACATTCAACTTACAAATCGAACTTAGAAGTTTTACAAACTTGGAAAGTTTGAAAATCAAGCTTATAGTTCCAAAAAAACCAAAACCATTTAAACCCAGAGAAATATATCAAAAAATAAAATTAGAACAGATAAACTCCGCATGGAACTCTTTTCACCATTCAACCCATTTAAACCCAGAAATATATCCTAGAACAGATAAACTCCGGATAGAACTCTTTTCACCACCCAAATTCGCTCGCAATATTTTCCTATGAATACCGCTTGCCACATGCCAACAAATTAACGTGACCGAAAAACAGTGTGTATATTTTTTTCTTTCAGTCAGAGGTTACAGTTGGTAGAGGATATAGTTAAATAGCCGAGAAATATGGACTTGTCTAGCCAAAATAAGGCCAAGGGCCTAACGAATTAAATTGGCTGGAATTAATGCTAGGGTGTTTAGATTACTCATTAAAAGCCATTACAAACCAAGAACTTGCTACCATTTGAAAAGGAAAATGAACCATAGTAGATTGAGTACTAATTGAAGATGTGGGTAATTGCAGAATTCACTTGTAACTTGCTGAAATGTACAAAAAGATTGGGAAATTATAAAAAAAATTGATCCACAAACGGAAGCCAATAAAGGCTGAACAGAAGCCAACAGAAGCGGAACAGAAATGTTCAGATTTCATGGGTTAAGCACCAAAAACACCTCAAAGATGGTCTAACAGTTAAGTGAGAGGTTTGGTCGCATCGATGTTGTGCTCTAATTCTACTCAAGACTATATATATTTGAAAGCTGCTTCAGGCAAGATCTCTTTAATTCAAAAAAAATTAATCTAAAACGAAAACCAATAAAAGCTGAACAAAATTATACAGAAATTCTTCTTGATAATCAAATCTAATAAATACGCTGAGCTGAAAAATCAATTTACAATTCTGAGCAAGGATGAAATTCCCATTCAACACAATCAGAAAATTTACAAAACCATCCAGATCTTTGTTGAAAGTCGAGCTGAAAAATCAATTTACAATTCTGAGCAAGGATAAAATTCCCATCCAATACAATCAGAAAATTTACAAAACCATCCAGATCTTTTGTTCAAAGTTGAGCTGAAAAATCAATTTACAATTCTGAGCAAGGATGAAATTCCCATTCAACACAATCAGAAAATTTACAAAACCATCCAGATCTTTTGTTGAAAGTCGAGCTGAAAAATCAATTTACAATTCTGAGCAAGGATGAAATTCCCATCCAATACAATCAGAAAATTTACAAAACCATCCAGATCTTTTGTTGAAAGTTGAGCTGAAAAATCAATTTACAATTCTGAGCAAGGATGAAATTCCCATCCAATACAATCAGAGAATTTGCAAAACCATCCAGATCTTTTGTTGAAACTATGAAGAAGGGTGAGGAAAATATGAAAAAAGATCTGTTTTGAAATTCCAACCGTGATTCTGAGAATCGAAGACGCACTCTGAGAAATGGGCTCAACAGGCGAAACCCGTCTCCTGGATGGTATGCAGACCAGGCCTCCACGACTTGCTTTTGGACATCAAGTGCTCCCTTAATGCCATCGTCAACTCCGGATCATCGCAGCTTCGCAACAACTTCTCGCACATCGAACTACGGCCCTCGCCGGGCAGATCGCATGTCGAATCGACGAGATCGCATGTCGAATCGCCGCTCCTCCGCCGCTTCGCCGCCCTGGACACTTCCTTTCTGGCCGCGGCGTACAGCCTCGCCCCCAAGGCCACCAAATTTTCGATCGACAGGTCGGCTTCGATGACCGAGAGCGGCAGGAGAAAGTAAAGCTCGCCCAGCCGGAGATCCTCCTCCGGCTGCAGCGGGCGGCAATTGACGGCAGAGAGATCACGCGAGCAGCATATGAAATGGCGGGAATCGTTTTGCAGCGCTCTCTTGACGCTAACCGGTGCTGGAAACTCGTCCAACTGGCCGTTAAGGTGGACGACCCTGATAGCTTCAGGACTCGCCACCTGAGTCCGCCGGGAGCGTGAGGCCATTGATCCCATATTTCTTCTTCTGTGAAAAAAACTGAAAATTTGATCGGGGTTGTGAGTATCGAACTTGTGACAAACATAGGGTAGGCCAACTGCCTAATAATGGATAAAGAGCGTAGATGGCGTGTGAAAGTTCAAGATTACTGCACCACCGGATTGAGAGATGAAAGGCCAAAACGTTGGGCGACCGCAGAATTTGGAATTCCGGGATATGTTGGCGGGAAATACAGGATAAGGGAATGCTGAATTAGGCGTGATGGATGTTTCTCAACTTTAGCATAAAATACATTTAAGGCCACGTCATCGTATGATGACAGGTCACCTAAGGATAATAATTACGTCTTTTCCGATAGACTTTGGAGTCCTTGGAACAAATCCTGCTGTCGTGTAAAACACTCTGGACATGGACATATGACGTGCCAGAAATGCAAATGGAATCTTATCTACAAGGCTCCTATCAGTGAATTTGTGCCGTCGAAATTCTAAAGTTTGTGTCGTTTGTGTTGGGTTTAGGGTTTGTATCTTCAAACAATTGATGATCCCTTACGTAAGATTTTTGCTAATCCAAAGGAGAGAATTTTCATAATACTTTTAATAATTGTGGTTTTTATTATTTTTCTCAGTTTGATTTTTTATTATTATTGAGTCCGGAACCCTTCTCAGAGTTTCTTGAATTGTTTTTGATAGATAAAAAAATATTTAAGCCAAAGTTAATTTTGTAATATAAAGGTAACCTGATGACTTAAGTTTCGAAAGTACAACTTTGCGTTTTATTTCTTCATTAATTATTTACAAAAATAAAAATAGATATAGATATTAAATAATTTTCTAATAAAATAAATTAAATTTATTTTTTTTATTAATTTTTTTATTTTAATTTAATATTAAAATACTTTGAACGATTTGTTTTTTAAGTTTTAAATGATTTTACTGTATAACTTAAAACCATTTTAAAAAGAACTTAAACCTTTCAGATATTTAAGATATTTTTACTATGATTTGTTTTTAGTATGATTTTTTTGAAGTTTTTTTTTCTGGGTTTTTTTGACTTAATTTTTTTTAATTCTAGTAAAAATTTATTGAAATTACAAATTTGATTGGTAACCTCTGCACAATCTAAATACTTTGGTATCCTAAGTTTGTTAGGGTGTTGAATCTATATATGTCAAAAAACCAATTTAAATAACACAAATCAAGATTTCCCTTTCTACACAATCCAAGTACCCTCATACCCTAAAGTTTTTATATATAATCAAAAAACCAATTTAAATAACACAAATCAAAATTTCACTTCAAATTTTTCCACTAAATACAAACACCAAAAAATCTAAAAAATCACACTAAAAACAACTCCATAACTTAAAACCACTTAAAAAAAACTTCAAATATTTAAAATGCTATCATCGCTCTTTAAAGTTTTGGATTTTATCCTTCAAATATTTAAAATGCTATCATCGTTCTTTAAAGTTTTGGATTTTTGATAAACTCCGAATTTCCATAACTTAAAACCACTTAAAAAAACTTCAAATATTTAAGATGCTATTGTCGTTCCTTAAAGTTTTGGATTTTTGATAAACTCCGAATTAGAAATTGCTTGATATGTAAAATCTTTCTTACCATTCATTGAAAACTGACACCAATCTAGATGCTATCATCTTCTAAAGTTTGGATTTTCACGTTGACTTCACATCAAATAACTATTTATTGACTTAATGGTAACTTCGATATTGTTTTTTTAAGTGATTTTACATCAAAATACTATTTGTTTAATTATGTTTTGGCATGTAACTTTTAAAGTTTGGGTTTTCACGTTGACTTCACATCAAATCACTATTTATTGAGTTAATGGTGACTTCGATATTGTTTTTCTAAAGTGATTTTACATCAAAATATTATTTGTTTAACTATGTTTACGCAAGTAACTTTTATTAATGGAATGTTTATAATAATTGAAATGTGTAAATACTTTTTTAAATTATTTTATTAATGTGACATTTATTATAATAATTTTATTAATATTTAATATTTTATTTTTAAATTAAAAATAATTTAATTTAATTTTTATTATAGTAATTTTATTAATAAAAAGAAAATACTTATTTTTTAAATAATTATATTGTATTATATTTATTTTATTTTTTAAATCATAAATATTTTCGAAATTGATGGTTTGAGGGAAGGGATCTAAAGCTTTATTTCTAGGGTTTCTAGGATTTGATCCTAATGCTTTAGTCGCAAGGGTTTCCCCTTCTATTTTACCTTCCCTTTTCTCTTGACACTGTTATACTGGCATTCCTCAATCTTTGATTCATCACCTCTCGATGTTACCACTTTCTGCCATCCCTCCCGTCTTCCTTCCATCTAGCCCTTGCTCTTCCACGGTGGCTCTCTCGTTTTGTGATCCCTCTCATCTCCTCTCCTATTCCAGAATCCTCCCTACTTGAAACCCTCTCGCTTTCAACTTAGACCCCTTTTCTGTAGGGTATGTTTGACGCTTTTGATGGAGTGACTTTGATTATGTTGGTTGTTTCCTACAATTTACATTACACAGTCAGTTTCCTATGCAATATTCTAACCGAGGAAATGCTTAGTGGGTCATCAAACTCTCAATCTCCCTCACAGTGGTAGTTATAAAAATCCGCTATGAAAAAGAAAATTAATGTCAAAAGGAAGGTGGATGAACCCATCTTAGTCCTAGGAGCAAATATCACAATGATTGACATCCCAAAATCATGGAAGACATCATTATAGTGAGCAGGTTTGCCAACAAAAGGATGGGCATGCATATTATGAAAAGTTGGATGGTCAAGCATTTAGCCTTGATTATAGGATACTCACCCAGTTGCATTAATCTGGCAAAAGGATAGTTAGGTCGGGTTACTAAATTAAAGGAGGATGCTTATAATCTTCTTCATAGGCACTCGCAGTGAGGCTCTCAAACCCTTTTTCTCAAAAAATGGTCAACAGATTTTGATGATCACTTAGAGTGGCTCTCAGTGGTCCCAATTTGGGTTAGAATTCCTGCCCTTCCCTACAATATTATTCAGAAGAGGTTTTCCAAGAGATCAATAATACCCTTGGTTTCTTTTAGGAAGCGGATTTCTCTTTCAGGAAATCAAGTTATATGGAGATGGCTTAAATATTAGTTGAACTCAATCCGGTGACAAGCCTTCTTGATTCCATTACTACCAAAGAAGATTCAAAATAGCATAAAAAATTCCTTGATTACAAAGGAATTCCCTATATAAATGTGCTCGTTTTCACTCATATGGCCAGTTGTGAGAGGATTGCATAAAATACATTTAAGGCCACGTCATCGTATGATGACAGGTCACCTAAGGATAATAATTACTTCTTTTCCGATAGACTTTGGAGTCCTTGGAACAAATCCTGCTGTCGTGTAAAACACTCTGGACTTGGACATATGACGTGCCAGAAATGCAAATGGAATCTTATCTACAAGGCTCCTATCAGTGAATTTGTGCCGTCGAAATTCTAAAGTTTGTCTTTTGTGTTGGGTTTAGGGTTTGTATCTTCAAACAATTGATGATCCCTTACGTAAGATTTTTGCTAATCCAAAGGAGAGAATTTTCATAATACTTTTAATAATTGTGGTTTTTATTATTTTTCTCAGTTTGAGTTTTTTTTATTATTGAGTCCGGAACCCTTTTCAGAGTTTCTTGAATTGTTTTTGATAGATAAAAAAAAATTTTTTTTTTTTTTTTTTAACACTAGGACAATCGGTAACTGGTGAGAGTTATCCTGGGCAGGCCCAGGATCAAATCCAACTGGCTGCCACTATAAACCTAGGCTAGGTGCAGCAACCTGCAAGCCACACATAGCAAGAACTTATGCCTCAACAAGAGCCGAGACGTCCACTCTGGGGTCGCCTACTCTTCTAGCCAAGATAAAAAAAATATTTAAGCCAAAGTTAATTTTGTAATATAAAGGTAACCTGATGACTTAAGTTTCGAAAGTACAACTTTGCTTTTTATTTCTTAATTAATTATTTACAAAAATAAAAATAAAAATAGATATTAAATAATTTTCTAATAAAAAAAAATAAAAATTAATTTTTTATTTTAATTTAATATTAAAATACTTTGAACGATTTGTTTTTTAAGTTTTGAATTTTCCCTACAATTCAAATGATTTTACTGTATAACTTAAAACCATTTTAAAAAGAACTTAAACCTTTCAGATATTTAAGATATTTTTACTATGATTTGTTTTTAGTGTGATTTTTTTTTAAGTTTTTTTTTTGGGTTTTTCTAATTTAATTTCTTTAAAATCTAGTAAAAGTTTATTGAAATCACAAATTTGATTGGTAACCTCTGCACAATCCAAATACCTTAGTACCCTAAGTTTGTTAGGGTGTTGAATCTATATATATGTCAAGAAACCAATTTAAATAACACAAATCAAAATTTTGCTTTTTGCACAATCCAAGTACCCTCATACCCTAGAGTTTTTATATACAATCAAAAAACCAATTTAAATAACACAAATCAAAATTTCACTTCAAATTTTTCCGCTAAATACAAACCCAAAAAAATCTAAAAAATCACACTAAAAACAACTCCATAACTTAAAACCACTTAAAAAAACTTCAAATATTTAAAATGCTATCATCGCTATTTAAAGTTTTGGTTATCCTTCACATATTTAAAATCCTATCATCGTTCTTTAAAGTTTTGGATTTTTGATAAACTCCGAATTTCCATAACTTAAAACCACTTAAAAAAAACTTCAAATATTTAAGATGCTATTATCGTTCCTTAAAGTTTTGGATTTTTGATAAACTCCGAATTAGAAATTGCTCGATATGTAAAATCTTTCTTACCCTTCATTGAAAACTGACACCAATCTAGATGCTATCATCTTATAAAGTTTGGATTTTCACGTTGACTTCACATCAAATAACTGACTTAATGGTGACTTCGATATTGTTTTTTTAAGTGATTTTACATCAAAATACTATTTGTTTAATTATGTTTTGGCATGTAACTTTTAAAGTTTGGATTTTCACGTTGACTTCACATCAAATCACTATTTATTGAGTTAATGGGGACTTCGATATTGGTTTTTTAAAGTGATTTTACATCAAATCACTATTTATTGAGTTAATGGTGACTTCGATATTGTTTTTCTAAAGTGATTTTAGATCAAAATAATATTTGTTTAACTATGTTTAAACAACTAACTTTTATTAATGGAATGTTTATAATAATTGGAAATGTGTAAATACTTCTTAAAATTATTTTATTAATGTGACATTTATTATAATAATTTTATTAATATTTAATATTTTATTTTTAAAGTAAAAATAATTTCATTTAATTTTTATTATAGTAATTTTATTAATAAAAAATAAAATACTTATCTTTTAAATAATTATATTGTATTATATTTATTTTATTTTTTAAATCATAAATATTTTCGAAATTGATGGTTTGAAGGAAGGGCTCTAAAGCTTTATTTTTAGGGTTTCTAGGGTTTGATCCTAATGCTTTAGTCGCAAGGGTTTCCCCTTCTATTTTACCTTCCTTTTCCTCTTGACACCGTTATACTGGCATTCCTCAATCCTTGATTCATCGCCTCTTGATGTTACCACTTTCTGCCATCCCTCCCGTCTTCCTTCCATCTAGCCCTTGCTCTTCCACAGTGGCTCTCTCGTTTTGTGATCCCTCTCATCTCCTCTCCTATTCCAGAATCCTCTCTACTTGAAACCCTCTCGCTTTCAACTGAGACCCCTTTTCTGAAGGGTATGTTTGACGCTTTTGATGGAGTGACTTTGATTATGTCGGTTGTTTCCTACAATTTACATTACACAGTCAGTTTCCTATGCAATATTCTAACCGAGGAAATTCTTAGTGGGTCATCAAACTCTCAATCTCCCTCACAGTTGTAATTATAAAAATCCGCTATGAAAAAGAAAAATTAATGTCAAAAGGAATGTGGATGAACCCATCTTAGTCCTAGGAGCAAATATCACAATGATTGACATCTCCAAAATCATGGAAGACATCATTATAGTGGGCAGGTTTGCCAACAAAAGGATGGGCATGCATATTATGAGAAGTTGGATGGTCAAGCATTTAGCCCTGATTATAGGATACTCACCCAGTTGCATTAATCTGGCAAAAGGATAGTTAGGTCGGGTTACCAAAATTAAAGGAGGATGCTTATAATCTTCTTCATAGGCAATCGCAGTGAGGTTATCAAGCCCTTTTACTCAAAAAATGGTCAGCAGATTTTGATGCTCACTCAGAGTGGCTCTCAATGGTCCCGATTTGGGTTAGAATTCCTGCCCTTCCCTACAATATTATTCAGAAGAGGTTTTCCAAGAGATCAATAATACCCTTGGTTTCTTTTATGAAGCGGATTTCTCTTTCAGGAAATCAGGTTATATGGAGATGGCTTAAATATTATTTGAACTCAATCTGGTGACAAGCCTTCTTGATTCCATTACTACCAAAGAAGACTCAAAATAGCATAAAAAATTCCTTGATTACAAAGGAATTCCCTATAAATGTGCTCGTTTTCACTCATATGGCCATTTATGAGAGGATTGCCCTAGCAGGCATAGAAGAAAAAAATTGGTTCAAAAATCACATAAAGATTTGGTGTCTAGAAGTTCTCCCTCAAATAGTTCAATCACTACAAGGAATTCTCTAGAAGAAATGTTTCAATACATATTATTGATCTGATGGACCAAGGTCAGATCCCCGTGGAAATTACACTTGATGCTTCAGTTGCAACTACAAAGGTTAGAAAAGGTGATTTTCCTATCACCATTGAGAAACCCCTGGAAGTTGCGCATCTTGGTATAACTATCATATCCTCCTCCTCCTTGGGTATGTTATCTTCATGTTCCCCCTCATTAGTTTCTTTTTCAAATGCTTTGTCTCTGGATAATATTTCCCCTTCAAATCTGTCTAATGTTTTTGTTCCCATCCCTTCACCCTCTTATCCCCTTCTACCTCCTCTCTCCACCTCTATCACGCCTTCTACTAAAAACCTTCCTCCCCTTATCTTGGAGATCTATTTCCCCCTCTTCCTTCTACCTCTTCAATCCTTATCCTTTGACTCAGTTGAAGGGGAACTCTAGATAAGAGGTTTTATTCTCAAACCAAGAGGGAATCTAGGTTCTATTGATGCATTTTTACCTCTAAGCTTAGGCAGGAGTCAGAAATTGCATATCTCTCTAGCCAAGGAACAAGCCTTCTTAGAGGTGAAACTTGGAAAGAAACAATCTATTTTTGGGGCCTTAGAGCAATAGGCCCTGGACGGGTTTCAAAATGAGAATCTTTCCTCTAAATATTCGTGGATTTTCCAACCCCTCAAAATCTTTGGCTTTGAAGAGGCTTGTTGTATCCCTCTCGCCTCATGTTTCCATTCTCTGGGAATCCATGATAAATGTTTTTAAGGCTAAATCTCTCCTCTCCCCTCTCCTTCATAATTGTTCCTTCCATCATATTGACGTTCAGTGGAAATATGGTGGACTGATCACAAGGTGGAACATAGTTGTTTTACATTGCACTTTGGCTTAGGCCTCGAAGTCATGTCTTGCTACAACCTTCATTATCAGGGATGATGGTTTTGGTTTCACTATTTTGAACATATATGGTCCTTATAGAGAGTGAAAACCTTTCTTTGAAAATATCTTTATTCACCCCTATTTAAATTTAGATTTCATGTGTCTTGGGGGTAATTTGAATTTCTCATTAGGGCATTCTGAAATTTGCAGTCCCTCTATGCACCCAGACCTAATGGTCATTTATTTTGTTAATAAGCTTGAAAACCTAGGGTTTTTGGATGTACTTCCTAAGAAAATCCTCCCTACCTAGACAAATAACAAGACCATTCCATCTTATATTTCGAAAAGACTTGATGTGTTTCTCATATTAGAAATTTTTATGGACCATCCCTTCCAAATTTGTTAATGGGTGGAGGATGGGGGTGGGTCTGATCATCGACATGTTATCTTTGATACGACCCCTAACACTCAAAATCCTCCAGGACCTTTCGAATTGAATCCTAATTGGCTCAATCATCCATCTCTTATAGAAAAATTAAGGCCACTTGGAACCCCTATGAGCCAGCTTGGGGATCATCCCCTATGATCCAATGTCAAAAGAAATTTAAAATGGCCAATTATGGGCCAAGGATAATAAATACTAGTATGAGAGGTCTCTTATTGAGATTGAGGTGAAATTAAAAGACCTCCTTCTAAACAAGTATCATTCCTCTCTCACTGAGAATCTGTTACGGCAAAAGTAAGCTCTTGAAGCAAAAATATGATCCCTCCTTTGGAGAAAGAGAAGGAATGACATTTGAAGAGTAGAGCCCTTTGGTTGCAAGTTAGGGATGAGAATACCAAAATTTTCACATGATAGAAAGCCACAGGAAAGTTATCGATACAATATGGGAAATTAATAGAGAGGATGGTTTGAAACCTACCTCCTTAAAAGATATCTCAGAGGAAGGAGTCTCCTATTTCAAGGACATTTTCAAATCATCAAGTTGAGAAAACATTCAAAAAATATTACAAATAGTGGCCTATTTTCCTTGATTCATTGAGGAGAATGATAACCAAGATATTATGAAGGAGGTTACAAATGAATAATTGGAATTTTTTCTCCATAGTTTCCAAAAATAAAAAATCCCTGGGCTAGATGTTCTCTCTATAAAATTTTACCTTGATTGCATTGAATTTGTAGGGAAAGATCTGCTACAGGTTATGAAATACTCTAGATGATAGGGGAAGATTCTTTCTCCCTTCAACTCCACTTTTCTCTCCACTATCCCAAATCTGATAATCCCATTTCTTTCGATCATTTCCATCCCATCTCTCTACACAACACTTTCTACAACATCATCTCAAATATTATTGCTCTCTGTATAAAGCCTTTTCTTTTAGATCATATATCAATGGAATAGTTTGGCTTTCTCAAGTACAGGAAAATTCATGAAGATGTTGGTCTTGCTCAAGAAGGTCTTCAATATATTCATACCCAAAAGAAAAAGTTTGTTATATATAAGGTAAAGCTTTTGATATGGTGGATTTACTTTACATTCGATGAATTCTCCTTCATTTGGGTTTCATCCCCTCCTTTTTTTCTTGGATCTATAGATGTATTAGTTTATCCTCGATGGGCCTTTTAATAAATGGTTTGGCTTCCCCATTTTTCTATCCCCAAAGAGGGCTTAGACAAGGTTTCCCCCTATCCCCTCTTCATTTTCTACTTGTGGCTAAAGCCCTCATCAAGGTCATCATTGATGCAAAAAATCATCATATTGTTAAAGGTATTGAGTTTTCTCAGGCTTATTCCATCACACATCATTTTGTGGATGATGTCATCCTCTTTATAGCGATGGATATAGGTTGTCTCCAAGCTATGAATAATATTTTAGATTTATTCTCTCTTTCTAGTGGAATGTTAATCAACTGTGCAAATTACTCCTTAATGGAATTCTCTCAGACAAGGGGACATCAACTCAATTCCAAGGATCTTCTCAGTCTCCCATTCTCCTCTAAGTGATCTAATCAAATACATGGGTTCCTTTTTAAATTAAAATGGATACTAGAAAAAAGAGTGGGATGACTCATCGCTAGCACTGGTACAACAAGTGGCTCTCCAAAGCAAGTTAGATGATACTCTACAAGGCGATTATAGAAGCAATTCCTATTTATTGGGCATCCCTTGCATGGGTTCCTTTAGGAATATTACATAAAATAAAACAAATTTATTTAAGATACATATGGTCAGGGGAACAAAATCACCACCTTTTTTCACTAACTACATGGTCCTCCATATCCATTCTTAAGTAGATGGGGGATGGGGCTTAAAGAATCTCATTTGGTTCTCTAAGGCTCTTGCTACAAAACAAGTCTAAAAATTAATTCTGAGAATAGGGATGTTGGCACAAGTCATAGAATATATATATATATATATATATATATATATATATATATATATATATATATATATATATCACCTAGGTGATTTCTAACCTTTAGATCAATGGTTTGGCAAACACTTGAAAATTTTGCATCAATTGTCCTACAAGGTCTTAGATGGTAGATTGTGATGGTTCAAAATTGCTTGATGGAAAAGATCCTTGGATAGGATGTGGGGATTATCATATCCTCTTTAATCAACTCATTTAGGCTCTACACACTCTATTTCACATAGTGTTTTCATTAATGATAACAAGATGTCATTGATGTCAAAGGGGATGTGTGGCCAGTAGTCACAAGACCATTCATGATGATCAATGAAGTAGTAGAACTCTTTATAAAGAAGTATGATAGCTTGATCCTTCACTAGGTCTCATTACATGAGGACATGGATTCTGTTGTAGCGCTACAACCACCCTCCAAAATTTTTCCTAATGCTTTGTTTTGGAGCCTCCCTCCTCCAATCACAGCAACTGATCTTATGCTGACCTAGGAACTTGCGTTTTAATTTAGTTTTATCTTCTTCTTACGACATGTGGTTTCCACCTTGCTTTTTTGTCTAACCCGCAATCCGATCTCTTCACTTGGTTTCAACCTGGTTCCAGGCCTACCTTTGTGAACTGGGTAATCCTTGAGGACAACTAGCCTTCACTCCAGGATTGCACAGTCCAAGCTCACAAGGAGCCTTCGGCTCAAAAAAATGAGCAGATTCAGCTCACAGCTTGCCTTCAGCTGGGAAACTGCGTAGAGCATGAGAGGCAGCCTTAGCCACTTAGCCTAGGAATCGCGCTAAATCTTTCCCTCAGTAGCTGCCCGATGCATGAGCTAGTGAGTTGTCCAGCTTCCCCAGGAATTGTGCAATCTCTCCGTGCATGCATGGCAACTTTTTCCCGAAAAAGAAAAAAGAGAAAAGGGAAAAAGAATCTCGAAAATAGGGATCTTTTTTTAGCAGTCATCGTTACGCTTGAGTTATTTTTGGAAACTACCACCATGTGTCGCTTTTCCCTAGATTTTTGGCCTTCACGTAATAAACCCTAAATCGACCAAATCTATTTAATGGATGTCCCATCGTTCATTTTGAAATTCGATCTTAGAGCTCTGGCAGTCCCGAGGAGATCTCGGAACCTTTGGCACAGTCATCGTAGATTTTCTAGGTAAGTCTTGCTTTTCTAGTCTTTTGATGCTTTTTCTGTTGCTTTTGTTTGCTTGGCTTGTGAGAGTGTTGTTTTACCTGTTCTACTGAACGACCGTTGGAGTTTTGATTTGTTTTAACTTGTATAAGTGTTTTTTTAAGTTTACCATTGCCTTTTCCAAGTGTCGCATGCATAACCTAGTTTTTGCACTAATGTTCATCGTTGCGGCGTCTCTCTCCACATACTTCATTATTCTTCGGTTTGATTGATTCCTACACTCATTTTGTTTGCATGCATCATCATTCACTCAGACCTGCACTCACCTTCACTTCCACTTTCACATCTGCTCATTTTCATGTTTCCATTAGGTAAATATGGGCTTCTTGGGCCCAAATCTGGCTCTTCCCAGGCATGCACTATGCATTTCTAGATCTCAAGTCTTTGCCTTGGCTCTAGAAATTGCGCATAGGCTGCCAACGCTGGCTCCAACTACACACTCTGCAGTTCCAGGAGCCAGTCCCAAAACTTGGTCACTGGGATTGTGCAATGCACATTCCTATCTGGCCTAAGCCTTACTGAAATACACATTGCGTAGTTCTAGTCAGCGACACCTCTCCACTAGCAGTTGGGACTGCGCAATGTGAAAAACTAGCTAGCAATCAATCACCTCTGAGAGCCAGTATTGTGCCATTATTCCCATTAGTTGCTTGGTTTTTTGTCTGTTCTATTCTTGAAGTGCTTTTGGTTTCACGCTAATACTTGCATGCCACGAGTGTCCTCTTTTTCTCCAGGTACAATTGTTTTGTATCCACTCTCCACAGTTACAAGTAAAATGGATTCCAAGGGAGCTGCATCAAAGGATATTGTTGAAAGTAGCACTAGGGATGTAGTTGAGCAAGTGTTAGTGAGTTTACCAGTTTATGCAGACACTCAGTTGTTCATTGAGAAGGGCATGAAGTTAACATGGTAGGAAATCAAGGATATCTTTGTAGGAGACTTCAAGGAAGATCTAGAAGATCGACAGGTGTATGTCAATATCCACCGGTCAGGATTACATAAGGTTGCATGCAGGTACCCTGCATTCCCATGTGCAAACATCATCCATTGGATTGTCTCACACATAGATCCCGAGACTATGACATTGAGTAGTGCCAGTGGAACATAGCTTGCTACCTTTAGGACGGAGAATTACCATCAGATGTATCACTTACCTCAACTAATGAACTGCATGGATGAACTTTTCTATGCCACCCACAGCTATGTAAACACCAGGGATATTATAAAGCATTGGGTGAAGGAGCCATCAAAGTTCAGATCCACACCCAATCATGTTTACAAGATGAAGTCACTCAGAAAGGCCTATCAATTCTTGATCATCTTTGCATGAATATTGTATGGTCAAGAAAGCATAGAGACCTTTCTGCAGAATTGGGTGGTTGTGTTGGACCAATTGGTGAATGATGGAAAACCATTCAACTGGTTAGATCTATTGGCTCATCAGTTGAAATTCCATGTGACTAATGCCCAGAATCTACCAAAGGATGAGCAAGTGATATTCTACATGTCTGCATATTTACTTGATGCAATTTGTGCCCAACATCAGTTTCCTAGCATGGGTTGGATATGGACACCACAGGAGCATGCTGTCAATATTTATTGCAAGTTTCTTTCCGAGTGCAACTACCGAGGAGTTATGGTGAGGCTAGCTGACCATTTCATCACCTCGGTGTACAAGTTGATCTTTGAGCAAGATCCACCTTGCATGTCCCAAGAAGCGATGGAGGCATTACTTAACATTGCATATTGGTATGCCTCATCCAGTGGCACCCTCATCAGGACGCTTTGCAGAGAGAATCCTCCACATGTTCTACCAAGGTTTTCCATGGACAAGTTGTTCATGCAAGAGGTCGCATATCACATTTCCATAGGGTTATCAACAGGGTTGCATAGGAGGAAGAAGAAACCATGGCCTTCTCTTCCTTTGCAGATTGGATTGTATGGGATTAAGAGCTTGAAAGATGTAGATGCCAAAGCCAAGGAGATAGTGAAGTATGATTTTGGCACCAAGGTTACAATTCGTATGATCCCCATGAGATTTGCAAGAACTACTGTGCGAGAGTGTATTATCCATGGATCCACAGGGCATGTCATTGGGTAGAGGAGGACCTTGGGAGGTATTGTTACAACCTCTCCAATCTCAATGAGCCAGTCAACATAGCCACAAAATGGAAATCTACTCTGCAGGCAGCAACACCACACAAAGCAACAACAATAGTAGCAATAAGCAACAAACCGACGTAGGATAAGGGTAAGAGGAATATTTCCGAGAACTTAAAGGCTGAGAAAAGCTACAAGTTCAAAGAATATCCTCTCATTGAGAAAGCAGCTTTAGCAATGGAGGCAAAGAGGCAACAACACATAAAGACAAAAAAATGGAGGAAGAGAGAGAATCAAAGGTTGGAGGAAGAATAAAGGAAGTTGCAAGAAACAAAGAAGAAGTTGAAAGAGGAACAAGAACTAAGAAGGAGAGAGATGGAAGAGATGCAGAAATAGGAAAATGAAGAAGGGAAAGGTGCGATCATAGAGAAAACTACACCCATACAGGTTAAGAAGTCAGAACAACCAGCAGATGAAGAGGAGGGTGAGTAGAAGCAGGATCGACAGCTTGCTCAACAGATTGAGCAAATGTTTGAAGCAACGGACATGGAGTTGGGACAAGAGCCACAGGACCAAGATACTAACCTCATACTGAGAGAATCCAATGTCGCCCCTCAGGCTCCCCCACCTCCAGTATCAAATTCAGTCCTGAGCAAGCAAGGAGAGGTTGTTCTCCTTGATGATGATCTAGTGATGTATGTTAACAAGCTATCATTTGATGAGTTGCAACAGAGGATAATACAGGCATGGAGAAAGAATTTCCCAGATGATCACGCATTACTTGCATTTGTGAAAGAAAGGGTAATAGTGCTAGATGTCAGGAAGCATCCAGTCGCCATGGTTGATGCCACTATGGCTTACGCAAGAGCCACAAGCTCAAACGTCAAGTTCTTGTTAGCATAGAATGAACACATGGCTAACAACTTACAAGCAGACAAGAAGAAAGCAGAACAATCCGTAGGATCTACAATGGCAGAAATGAGGAAGGTGATACTTGATGAAGTATCAACCCTTGAGGCCACCATGTGGAAACTCTATGATGGATTTGTCACCGTGCATAAAGCAGTTGTCCATCTATTTGGTTTTTAGCAGTGGATCATAAAGATTGTCCAATCTCTCAGAGCCATACACACTACTATTGCCCATGTGCAAGAATGGACAATGAGATACAAAGGAGCCCCGCCTCACTTGCTCAAGATGATGAAGTCGTAGGTAGAGCTAAACAAATCAAATATCTGGATGCAAATCTAGAACGATTAGTAGCTCGACTTGTTCGTAAGTAACATACAGGCTTCATATACATGGTTGTTCAAGATTTTGGATGTGATGGTGAGGATGCACATGATCTCGTCAATCGGTTCCCTCACCATAGTCAGGGAGAAGAACCAAGTCCGACCAGAGATCAACAAGCACATGGAGAAGCTAAGGCGAGAGGCCACCAATGATGACTTGGAGATGAGCACAGGAAACATGCAGAAGTACGTTAGTGGTCCTGCCATAGTCAAGACCATGTTGTGCATGCTTTAGGATGAGTTGGACAAAGGTTCACAAACCATAGACCTACAAGCTATGGAGGAAATAGTACGCTACCAGAAATACACTATCAAGCAGTATGGGGACACAATAGCATAGTACTAAGCTTGGTATTAGTACATCACCGAGAGTCATCAAGTGGATGTTGTTGAGTTGGTCTTCCCCCAGACTTCTAAGTCATAGTGTTGTGTCTTGTCTGGCTGTCTCTAGCCTATTTTGTCTCACATGGGTACATGTGGAAATTGTATATTATTTGTGAATATATTGTAAGTGAAATTCCAAGTGTCATTAGTGGAATGTGAACAGTCACTATGTAATGTAATGAGTTATTTGTAAATAATTTGAAGAGTCATGAGGGTATTCAAAGAGTCAAAGGGGAATGTCAAGGGTCACACCACCCTTTGTTATAAATAGAACCTCATAACTCATAGAATGGGCTTTTGGGAGCCAAGATTTTGGCTAAGCTTAGGCTTAGAGAAGGCTTGGGAGTATTGTGACAAGCTTTGGCTTCTCCACAACATAAAGTGAGTATACTTCTTTGGAGGAACAAGTGTTCATGATTGCAATGTTCCACTATTGGGGCTAGTGGCCGTCAATGGTGTATGTATGGATGGAATTTTCACTTAACAATAATATAATTGAGCCAACATGTTTTCATGCATATGTTGTTATTGTAGTTGGACTATTATGGTTTCTTTAGCAATGTATGTTGTTCAACTTAAGAATTTGCTTATGAACTATTTTTTTTGCAATTGTATGAATCTAGTTGAAGGTGTGTTCTTGGATTAACTCGTCACTTTTTTTTGTGGACTATTCCACATTGCATCTTGTGATGTCATTCCGCTCGTGTGTTCCTTTCACACTGCATACTATTACAGAATTCTAAGGGATAAACTTCCTTTTCCCCTCCATATGTTAGAACCCCATGCATCTCACTTGACTCATTGCAAGGTCACACACTTAATTTCGACCAAAGTCATCATACTTATCTCTGCTCAGTAACATGGTCAAGGAACTACATTACCACCCACTACTGGGACTCCTACTCCAAACTGTCTGAGGTCTAGTTCAGACTTCTTACCGGGGAGATCCCCTTGAATGTTGGTGGGTCCAACACCGTCAACATTTATGGCGCTAGAAGGAGGGCCATATGAAAAAATGAGCTGTCAAAGTCTGTATTGAATCTCTGCACATCGTTTAGGACTTACATCACAATCTCAATTCCAACATGCTTTTCTCACGCTCATGATTTCAAAGTTTCGGAGGATGTTATCGATGACTTATCACAACTTAAATATGATGGTGAAGGCAGAACAACCTTGTTAAGACACAAAGTTTCGTTTTTGCATTTCTCTGATAGGAATGAAGTTCCCTTGGATGACATTGCTTGTGGGTTGTTCGCTTACACGTTCGAAAGGCGTGTTAAGAAATGGTGTCTCACATTGCCCGCAACCTCTATTCAATATTTCAATCAAACGATCAGAGAGTTAGGTTGTGATTTCTTTCGTTATGACTGTAAAGCACTTAATCACAAAATATTAAAATTATGAAAATCACCTGACGAATCTATTGTGAAATTTTATAAACGCTTCTGTCATATTTGTTTTTAATTTCTGGAAGATGAAGTTGATTGGGAATTTCTCACTGAATGGTTTAAGTATATTCTTCACATATCTAAAAATCCACATGAGTTAGAATCTTTTGAGCCCCTCCTACTATATCTCGGTGTTAGAGCTTCTAAATCTTAGACGGGCAAGGTTGGTGTCACAAGTGACTCTCCGTCCTCTTCTCATCAAACAACTCTAGCTCCACAAGACGAGGTGAGAGAAGTTGTGAATCCACCTGTTGAACTCTCACCTCCTCCCACCCCACCTACTCTAGATTTCTGCGTAGATCTGGACTATAAGCTTGATGGTTGTCACATGGTCTCATCTCATCGACCTCCATCTTCGGGTTCTTTCGATCCTCTAGATTTTGGTGTCTTGTGTTCATCCATTCCAGATTCCACATGTGATGTTCACAAGGATTAGGTTATGGATGGAGCTAATGTTGGGAAGCCAACTTGCACTATCATTTTTTATGAGTATGTGTGGGAATATGAAGAAGAAGTTGCATTGAAGGATGACCTCCTTCTATCTACACCTAGTCCGTTTTATCCTGACATCATATGTGATTCTTCCATTTTTATTTTTCCTGTAAAAATTTATCCCTGGATATTTTTACTTCCAATGATTCACTGAACAATCAAGATGTTAGTCCATCATTCAATTGCGAAGAGGAAAAATATTTCTTCCCGAATCTACTTGATCTCTCATAATTCATTTTCGGAAATTCAGAGGGTGAAATTTTTTTTTTCTCATCAACCCCTCTATATGATTCATCATATCATGAAGATGATGCTGTCGATCTCAAAGTTTTTGATCATGGTTGTCGTGATATTTTCACTCATTCATTTGATCACGATTCTGATCCACCTATTATCAGTTTTTCTAAGCCACTAGTCTTTGATGATGAATCTTCTGATGAGTTGGAAACCCCTCAAGCTGTCGAGGCACTTCAGCCCGAGCTGATGGTTATGTCAGGTTATCGTAGCCTTGAGGATAGTTCCAATTCTAATCAGAAATCTATTGAATCACTTGAGGCTCCTCAACACACTCTTGTTCACATGGAAAATCAATCCATTTTATAGCTTTCACATCCTCCACTCGAATCACACGATCCTATCACTCATGCATTGGAGGAGTCATACATAGAAAGCACTGTGGCGAAAAAAAAAATTCTTCCTTTTTCATGTTTGCTCGTTTGTCACGTTCGAAAGAGTGTACATATTTGTTGTCCATGCACAATGTGACACAACACCATGATACGTCTACAGGGTGCCTTTCATGTGCTTTCAATCTTTTATTTGTTGTAGACGCATTCAAACTTTGAATGTTCTAGTTTGCATTGTTTTATCTTTCTTGTTTATTAATTGGCTTTAATATATTTTTTGTGAGTCAAGCCATCACTCACATGGGTCAACCAATGCACTGGTGGTTGCATTGGAAATATCACTTCACATGAGTTGGCCCATGTTATGCTTAGCTTAGGAGTAGGAGTAGTGTTTTCTTTCCTGTTTGCTTATGCTTACTTATTTTGCTTCATTTTACTTCTTTCCTTTTCTTGTTTGTTTGTTTATGCACCCATAGGATTAGTTTCCCCATGAAACCATGTTTGGCTTCTTGTGACAAGTAGGGTGAAATACAAGAGGACTTGTACAACTATCAAAATTTGGTTATCTGTCTATTCCCTCTCTTTATGAAGATCTTGTGTTTCTTGTCAATGATACCTTGATGGAAAATACATTCCTTTTAGAGTGAGTTATTGGTGAAATCACATCGCTTGCACTTTTAACTAGTACCGCCTACTCTAAATGGTTTTCTATATTCGGTTAACGCTTTTCAACTTAGTCAAGTAGAGTAAGGTGAGGGGGAAAATCTTAACAAGTATGTCAAAGGTATATACAAACATCCTTCTCTGAAGGGACAACCTCTTTTTCTCTCAATAAGTCAAGATCCCTCTTCTGCCTCATGAAATAAATAAGTGCCTATGCACAGTTCTTTGAAAAATAAAAAATTGAAATGAAAAATAATGAAGGTGAAAGAAGAGAAAGGCTTCCTAAATAGAGAGGTGAAGCAAATAACTCTGTCGGGGTACTATCTAGGCTCACTGGCAATGAAGCAATGCTTGTGTTCCTGAAGTGACTCTGTCAGGGCACTGTCCAGGCCTGCTAGCAATGGAGCAACACTAGAGATGAAACTAAAACTCTGATAGTCTATATTACTTGTACATCAATATGCCCCTCATCCCTAATCAAAACAACTTAGTTGACTTGGATTGGGATGTGTGTTGATGATAAAGAGAATGGTAGGGACTATATCTTTAACTAAAGCTAGTGAAGAAACCATGATGATCAAAGAATTGAACAATACTTCCGAAATAGTTAGACTTGCTTTACACGAGACAAGGTCCATACAGAGAGTTGGAGTTCTACTAGTGTGTCAACAACGTTGTAGTGGCTACAATCGCCCTCCAAAATTTTATCTATGTTTCATTTTGGAGCCTCCCTCCTCAAATCACAACAACTCATCTTATGTTGACCCAAGTACTTGTGCTTTAATTGAGTTTTATCTTCTGCTTACGGCTTGTGTTTTCCAACTTGCTTTTTTGTCTAATCTACAAGCTGATCTCTTCATTTCGTTTCAACCCGGTTCCAGGCTTGCCTTAGTGAACTGCGTAATCCTTAAAGACAACCAAACTTCAATCCACGAATTGCGCAGTCCAAGCCTATAGTGAGCCTTCAACACCAAAAAAGGTGCAGAGCCAATTGATATCTTTCCTTCAGCTAGGAAACTTCGCAGAGCATGAGAGGCGAGCTGAGCCACTTAGCCCAGTAATTGCGCAGAAGCTTTCCCTCAGTAGCTACCCAATGCATGAGCTAGTGAATTGTCCAGTTTCCTCAGGAACTATGCAATATCCATGTGCATGCATTGCTACTTTTCCCTAAAAAAGGAAAAAAGAAAAAAGAAAAAAATGCATCCCTAAAAATAGGGATCTATTTTTAGGAGTCGGAGTTACACTTGAATTATTTTTGGAAACTGCGACCATGTGTCGCTTTTTCCTACATTTTTTCCTTCACGTCATAAACGCTAAATTGACCAAACCTATTTAATGGATGCCCCAGAGCTCATTTGCACATTCGATGTTAGAGCTCTGGAATTCTTGAGGAGATCTAGGAACCTTCAGCATAGTCGTCACAACTTTTCTGGGTAAGTCTTGCTTTTCTAGGATTTTATTGCTTTTTTCTGTCGCTTTTGTTTGCTTCACTTGTGAGAGTGTTGTTTACTCGTTTTATTGAATGACCGTTAGCATTTTGATTTGTTTTAGCTTGTAGAAGGGTTGCTTTAAGTTTTGCATTTCCTTTCCCAAGTGTCACATGCATAACCCATTTTTTTCACTAACAGTCGTCATTGCGACAACTCTCTCCATATGCTTCATTGTTCTTCAGTTTGATTGATTCCTACACTCGTTTTGTTTGCATGCATCATCATTCACTTAGAACTACACTCACCTTCTCTTTTACTTTCAAATTTGCTTGTTTTCATGTTGCCATTGGGAAGATCTCGGCTTCCTACACCTAGATCAACTCTTCCCAGGCATGCACTGCACATTGAGGATCTCAAGGTTTTGCCTTGGCTCTAGAAATCGTGGAGAGCCTTCCAAGGCCTAGCTCCAACTGCGCATTGCGTAGTTCCAGGAGCTTGTCCTGAGCCTTGGTCACTGTGATTGTGTAGTGTGCAATCCCAAATTTCATAAGCCTGATTGAACTGCGCATTGCGCAGTTCGCGTCAGTAACACCTCCCCATTGGCAGCTAGGAATGCACAATGCGTAGAAATAGCTGGCAGTTAGTCACCTCTGAGAGCCATTATTGCATAATTCTTCCCAGCATTTGCCCAGTTTGTTGTTTGGTATGTTCTTGAAGTCATTTTGGTTTCACACTAATATTTGCATGTTGTGAGTGTCCTCTCTGTCTCCAGGTACAACAATTGTTGAGAAAATATCCACAGTTATAGGTAACATGGCTTCCAAGAGAGATGCATCGAAGGATATTGTTGAAAGTAGGACTAGAGATGCAGCTGAGCAAGTGTCAATGAGTTTACCATTTTATGCAGACACTCAGTTGTTCATTGAGAAGGGTATGAAGTTAACATGGCAGGAAATCAAGGATATCTTTGCAAGAGACTTCAAGGAAGATCTAGAAGATTGGTAAGTGTATGTTGATATCCACCAGTCAGCCTTACATAAGGTTGCATGAAGTTACCCCGCATTCCCATGTGCAGACATCATCCACTAGATTGTCTCACACACAAATCTCGAGACTATAACATTGATTAGTGCCAATGGAACACAACTTTCTACCTTCACGATAGATAATTACCATCAGATGTATCACTTACCTCAGCCGGTGAACCAGATGAATGAAATTTTCTATGCCATCCACAACTATGTAAACACCAAGGATATTATAAAGCATTGGGTGAAGGAGCCATCAAAATTCATATCGATGACCCATCATGTATACAAGACGAAGTCACTCAGAAAGGCCTACTAGTTCTTGATCATCTTTGCATGCGGATTGTACAGTCAACAAAGTAAGGAGACCTTTCCACAGAATTGGGTGGTTGTGATGGACCAGTTGGTGAATGATGGAAAACCATTCAATTGGTCAGATTTGTTGGCTCATAAATTGAAAGTCCATGTGAATAACACCCGAAATCCGCCCAAGGATGAGCAAGTGAGATCCTACATGTCCACATATTTAGTTGATGCAATTTGTGCCCAGCATCGTTTTTCTGGCATGGGTTGGATATGGACACCACAAGAGCATGTCGTCAATATTTATTGCAAGTTGCTTTGTGACTACAGCTACCGAGGAATTATGGCAAGGCTAGCTAACCATTACATCTCCTTGTTGTACAAGTTTATCTTTGAGCAAGATCCACCTTGCATGTCCCAAGAAGCGATGGAGGAATTATTTAACATTGTAGATTGGTATGCCTTACTTGGTGGAACCCTCATTAGGATGTTTGGCGAAGAGAAGCCTCTGCATGTTCTACCAAGGTTTTCCACAGACAAGTTGTTCATGCAAGAGATCGCATATCACATCTCCATAGGGTTATTAGTAGGGCTGCATAGGAGGGAGAAGACACCATGGCCTGCTCTTCCTTTGCAAATTGGATTGTACGAGATTAAGAGCTTGAAAGATGCGGATATCGAAGCCAAGAAGATAGAGAAGTATGAGTTCGACACCAGATATTACAATTCATATGATCCCCACGAGATTTGCAAGAACCACTGTGCGAGAGTGTATTATCCATGGATCCACAGGGCATGTCATTGGGCAGAGGATGACCCTTGGAGATATTGTTACAACCACTCCAAGCTCAATGAATCAGTCAGCATAGCCACAAAATCGAAAGATGCTATGTTGGCAGCAACACCACATGAAAAAACAACAAAAACAACAATAAGAAGTAAACTTGTGTAGGATAAGGGTAAGAGGAAGAGTGTCAAGAACCCAGAGGCTAAGAAAAGCTACAAGTTCAAAGAAGATCCTCTTATTGAGAAAGCAACTTTGTCAGTGGAGGCAAAAAGGCAACAACGCATAAAGAGAGAAGAACAGAGGAAGAGAGAGAAGTAAACGTTAGAGGAAGCATAAAGGAAATTGTAGGAAATAGAGAAGAAGTTGAAAGAGGAGAAGAGCTAACAAGGAGAGAGAGGGAAGAGAAGCATAAACACAAAAATGAGGAAGGGCAAGGCGCGATCATAGAGAAAACTACGCCCATACAGGTTGAGGAGTCAGAATAGCCAGCAGATGAAGAAGAGAGTGAGGGGATGCAGGATCGGGAGCTTGCTCAGAAGATTGAGCAAATAGTTGAAAAAACTGACATGGAGTTGGGAAGGGAGCCACATGATCGAGAAACCGACCTCATGCCTAGAGCATCCGAGATTGCCCCTCAGTCTCCATAACCTCTAGTATTAGAGCCAGTCTCGAGCGAGGAAGGAGAGGCTATTCTTCTTGATGATGATTTGGTGATGGATGTGTATAGTCTGTCATTTGATAAGTTTCAGTAGAGGATTATATAGGCATGAAGAAATAATTTCCCAGATGATCATGTGTCACCTACATTTATGAAGCAAATGGTGATGGTTCCAGATGTCAGGAATCATCCAATCGCCATGGCCAATGCCACTACGGCTTATGTAGGAGCCAGAAGCTCAAACGTCAAGATCTTGTTTGCAGAGAATGAATAGATGGCTAAGAACTTGCAAGCGACCAGGCATAAAGTAGAAAAATCCACAAGATACGCAATGGTAGAAATGAGGAAGGTGATACTTGCTGAAGTATCAACTCTTGAGGCCACCATGCAGAAACTCTATGATGGATTTGTCACCGTGCATAAGGTGGTTGTCCATCTATTTGGTTTTCAATGACGGAGCATAAATATTGTCCAAACTTTCAGAGACATACACACTGCTATCGCCCATGTGTAGGAATGGACAATGAGATACAAAGGAGCCCCACTTCACTTTCCCAAGATGATGAAGTCGTAGGCAGATCTAGACAAAACAAAGATCCAAATGCCGATCCAGAACTATGAGCAGCTCGCCCTGTTTGTTAGTAACATACATGCTTCATAGGCATGGTTGTTCAAGAGTTTGGATGTGAATGTGAGGATGCACAAGATCCTGTCAATCGGTACCATCTTCATAGCCAAGAAGATTGACGGGTACATGCAACAACTAAGGCAAGAGGCCACCAACAATGACTTGGAGATGAGCGCAGAAAACATTCAGAAGTACATCAGTGGTCTTGCCATAGTCAAGGCCATGCTACACATGCTTCAAGATGAGTTGGAAAAATGTTCCCAGACCATATACCCACAAGCTATGTAGGCAATATTATGCTACCAGAAAGACACTATCAAGCAGTATGGGGACACAATAACATAGTACCAGTCTTTGTATCAGTACGTCACAGAGAGTCATAAAGTGGATGTTGCCAAGTTGGTCTTCCCCTAGACTTCTGAGTCATAGTGTTTTGTATTTTCTGATTGTCTCAAGCCTATTTTGTCTCACATGGGTACATGTGGAAATTGTATATTATTTGTAAAAATATTGTAAGTGAAATTCCAAATGTCATTAGTGGGATGTGACCAGTCACTATGTAATGTAATAAGTTATTTGTAAAGAAGTTGAAGAGTCATAAGGGTAGTCAAAGAGTCATAGGGGAATGTGAAGGGTCACCCCACCCTTTCTTATAAAGAGAACCTCATTACTCATAGAACAAGATTTGGGAGCCAAAATTTTGGCTAGGCTTAGGCTTAGAGAAGGCTTGGGAGTATTGTGACGAGCCTTTGCTTCTCCAAAATGTAGAGCAAGTATGCTTCTTTGGAGGAGCAAGTGTTCATGGCTATAATGTTCCACTATTGGGGCTAGTGGTTGTCAATGGTGTATGTACGGGTGGAACTTCACTTAATAATAATATAACTGAGCCAACACATTTATGTACATATGTTGTTATTGTAGTTGGACTTTTATGGTTTCTTTAGCAATGTATGTTGTTTAACTTACACATTTGCTTATGAACTATTTTGTTTGCAATTGTATGAATTTGGTTGAAGGCGTTTTGTTGGATTAACCTATCACTTTGTTTTGTAGACTATTCCACATTGTATCTTGTGATGTCATTACGCTCATGTCTTCCTTTAAAGCTACATACTAATACATGCTTCTAAGGGATAAACTTCCTTTTCTCCTCCACGTGTTGGTGCCCCCATGCATCTCACTTGACTCGTTGCAAGGTCACACACTTGATTCCGACCAAAGTCATCATACTTTTCTCTGCTTGCTACCACAGTCAAGGCACTACATTACCACCCACTACTGGGACTCCTACTCAAAATGGTCTGAGGTCTAGTTGGGACTTCTTACTGGGGAGATCCCCTTGATTGTTAGCGAGTCCAACACCGTCAATAGGTTCTTGAAGTTATATGAGTTTTTGATGAAGCTAATACTCTCAAATCCTCTTACAATTAGCATGGTTGTGTACTGCTCGTCAATACCTTTCCAACAATATATTTTTCTGAGTAAAACTCCTCTTGGATGAGAATTTATGCTCTGTTAAAAATCAATATTTGTTTGGGGAAAAAATTAAAAGGTCAAACTATAGGGCCAAACCCAAAATATTAATCTTGTAAATAACATGCAAGTTTGGAGTAGATCCATTGTTGACTCAACAAATCAACAACCATGGTCACAAGAAGTAGTGCATTGTTTCATGCCACTAAATGACATGTAAGTTTAGGGTCAATCACTAGTGTTGCCAATAGATCAACGACCAATTTAAAGAGAAATAGTGTCATGTTTAAGCTTCCAATTAAACAATGACATGTGGAACATTGACATCATGATGATGTCATCAAAAGATTATATAGAGACCCTAAGATCCAGGTCATGGGAATCTGTTACATGGGATCTCGACCCGATCATTCAAATATATTAAATTTAGAATTCCCAGGAAAGAAATTGGTGGGCCCTTCATTGCCTAAACGCTATAAATATGGTGGCACAACCATCTTGAAGACACATAATTTTGAATTCAAAATATAACATATCATCTGAGGTTTGGTGCAAGGGTTTGTGGGTGGAACAATTTCGACTAAATCAAAGATATTCTAGTTTGTTTTGTTTTGATTCCTCTAACTTGGTTTATATGTGAGACATTTTTTCAATTTTGGTTTAGTTTGGACGGATGGTGGCTAAGCCACCATTTTGGTATTGGGTTGTGGCTCCTCCTAGCATCGCTCTATTGTACTGAAGGAGGAAGGCCACCATGGCCCTGGGAATTTTACGTTGATTGCATACCACCATGACAGAGTACTGTAGCTGAAGCTCAAGTGTTACACCCACCATTGTATGCCATCTTAACCCTTGACACAAAGTATTGTAGCCATTGTGGATAAGGCCAAGGCCATGCATTGTATCCATCGTGAATGAGGGAAAGGCCAAGGCCATGTATTGTAACCATTGTGGATGAGGGAAAGACCAAGTTTTATTCCCAATATATATAAGGGTGAGATCAAGTTTTATTGCCATTGTGGATGAGGGAAAGACAGAGTTTTGTAGTCATTGTGGGTGAGGCCAAGGCCATGTATTATATGTCACCATGAATGAGGCCATATATAATAGCCATTGTGAATGAGGAAGAGACCAAGTTCTATTTCCACCATGGATAAGGGAGAGGCTGAGTTTTATTTCCACCGTGGACAAGGGCGAGATTGAGTTTTTTAACCACCATGGGCGAGGTCGAGGTCTTATATCATATGTCACTCCAAATGAGGCCATATATAATAGCCACCATGGATGAGGGTGAGACCAATTTTCATTGCCACTTTGGATGAACCTGGGGTATTATGTGCCATCGTGGATGAGGCCAAGTAGTGTATATCTTCGTGAGCCCTAAGTTTGAGTGTTGAGCCATTGTAGCTCTAACATGGATAAGGAAGAGTATTTTCGCCACTGAGTACAACAAGTATTGTATAGTCACATTGATCCATGGAGGGATGGAAAGTCAATAGGACATTGTTGAACACAATGAATCCATAATAAATAAATAAGAATATCCCGATGTACCAAGGCAAACTGAAACAGAAGTTGGTAATTCGTTGGTATAGTGTGTGAGTGGTTGTGAGTTTGATCCATGGTACGAATAGGTTGGTTAATATTTTTTAATACATTCACCCATTTTCTAGACTTGTTTGAAACTTTCGATGACGTAAACCAAAATATTGTGGTTGGATTTGAAAGGCACTCAAAAAAAGGTCTTTTGTCAAATATTTGATTATATACATGGTTTATTATGGTTTTTTTGGGTTATTGAAGTCAATATTAATCCAATTTGAAATCCAAAAGAAGTTGAGAAATCAATACTTATGGATGGATGCATCCAAATATGTTTGATAGTTTTTTGAATCATGTTTGATGACTAGTACCTCATATGTGTGTTTGGAAAAGTCACAAGTCTATTGAAAGTGTTTCAGATACACGAAGTTAACGAGTATTGGGGAAGCATTTGAGTGACCAAATTGTAGTCATGGTTGGAGAAAATTTTTGGAACATCAACTAGTATGATAGCTAGCAGTTGATATTGACATGACTTTTGTAAGAGTAATTATAGTTGAGATGATGATTCCAGTGATTGTAGGTTTTAGGGTAGTATAATAGTTGCAATTTGTATGCCAAAGAAAGTGATTGTTGCAGTGGTAGAGATAGTGGGAGTGAATCATACGTATTGATTGCATATTTTGGTTCTACTTATGATTCAGTGATATTTTATGATTGTGGATTGAGTATGAAAATGTGATGAAATAGAGGTCCACAAGGAAGTAGAGGAAGGTGGTTGCAACCTAAATCTAGTTGGAGCCTACTCATTCTTGAGGTTGGTGCCTCAATCATGTTGGGGCATATTGTGAGCAACTAATTGCATCTTCGAAGTTGGTTCCTCAATCAGGTTGTAGCCTATCGCAAGTGGTTGCTTGCATATTTTGGGGGTAGTTGACTCTTGTAGGATGGGGTCTTCAAATTGATGTAAAATAAATAAAGACCAAGCAAAGGAAGAGTTGGTGGTTTTCTCCCATTTGGCATTGCATCTAAAATTTTTGTGTCTCCTTGTGATGTGATGCTTTCTTGTGTTGTTGATTGCTCCTTTCATGCTATTGATTTGGTGATGCATTGATATAACTAATGACCTAATGATAATGGTTCATTTCTAAATGGATGAATGATTAATAACGATTGCTAAATTGTTAAATTGACCTCACATTGATTTACCACCCCCACCCCCCTCAATGTGACTTTCAAGCAAACACACTCTTGGAATTTTCTTCTTAAATAAAGCCTCTAATCATTTGGACTCAATGGGTAACCCCATTTGGAAGTAGTCTAATGGCCTATTACTGGAAGGGGATCTAGTTAAAGAGTGGAACATGTATATTGAATCTCTTAGTCATAATATGGTATCTCTCTCAAATTCTGAAGACACTCTAGTCTAGTCAAATGCTCCCTTGGCTTGGTACAACCCCAAATTTGGTTATCTATCTTTAGCCCATCATCCTCAAGCTTACCCTCCTCCCTAGTGGATTAAAATGATCTGGAAGCAAAATTGTCTACCCAAAACCAAACTATTCATGTGTCTACTCCTTAAAAAACAAAGCACCAATGTGGGATAGGTTACAAAAAATCTCTTTATATGGGCTCAATAGATTCCCACTTCGTATGGAAAATGCTAAGAACATCTCACATCCCTTTATACATTGTCTCTTTACTATCAGAGTATGGGTTGAAATTTGGAAATATATTGGTTTCTCACATCAATGGCATGGGGATTTTGTGGATATGTGTCTAAAGAATTGGCTGGAAATAAAACCTCCTAAAAAAATTAGAGCTCTCCCTTTGATTATCTGTTGGGACATTTGGATGGAAAGCAAAAAAATATATTTTTGATAATCAGGGACAATCCTTTCTTAGAGTGGTTGTCAATAGCTTGGATTTAATATCATCTATTCCTAAACCTCCTAAATATAATCAAATTTGAAACAAAATTGAAGTGGAAATCCACAAAGATAAACCTTGGGCATTCTTTGATGGGGCATTGCAACACAATCCTTATATAGGAGGATCAAGAGGCACCATCCATTTGACAGATTCGCATTTCTTCACTTTCTCATGTAACATTGGGCATGCTTCAAACAATTTTGCGAAACTTTTCGCCTTCAAATTTCTCCTGCAGGTTGCCTCTTATCTTCACCTCTCTCAGATTAATATATATGGAAACTCCTTCTTGGTGATCAAATAGATGTAAAGAACTTACAGGCTAGAAATTACACCCTCCTTCCTATATATCAAAATGTTCTCCTAAAATCCGAATCTTTCTCTTACTTGAATTTCTCACATATCTATAGGAAACATAACTAGTTAGTTGATCAAATCTTGAAAAGAGGTTTAGTGATGGATAAGGGACAATGTGAAATATTTGGAAACACAGAGGGCATCATCACGACCCACTGGTTATGCCCATGGGCTTAACTAGTTCCGAAATTTTCATATACAACTCAAAATACTATCATTTTTACTTTCTCTTATGAGCATATAACAATTGGGCCTCTTCAATTTTTCTTCTCGACCATCTCCTTTTGATGGTATTTTTAGGGTGCTTAGACTCTTGACATCTTGAGCCTCTAGGATTTTTTTACCCATTCGGCATGATACAACTTCCATGTTTTTTTATTCAATCGACATGCTTCATGATGATATTTCCATAGGCTTTGGCCGTTTTGCCTTTACTTTTAAAACCAATTTTCAGTAAAACAGAACCTTAGGTTTATCAGAATAACTGTTTTTATCCATTGGGTTGTATACATAAGTAATAAGTCAGTTATGTGCACATTATCAATAGCTCTGTTTTGTTGTTTTGATCCTACGCAAAAGGTAAATGGTTCTTTTTGTTAAATGTTTATAATAATCATAACAAACTTTAAATCCCTCCCAGGCAAAAAGGCTTTTTTTGAATATTGTGGCATATAATGTAAATAAATTTTATTCTTACACCTAATAAATATGTTTTTTTTTTCTCCGAGGAAAAAATACTTTAAAAATTAATAATAAAATATTACAAAATTAATTATATATATGACTGACCATATTGGGAAAGCATTTTCATTATAAATGATATGTACATGATATTACTTGATATCTATAAATGCATATTAAATGGTGTAAATTTGGTGGTATATACTTGTTGAATGTTGAATTGGGAGATGTGTCTTACTCGTG
This sequence comes from Pinus tabuliformis, assembly GCA_031772625.1. NCBI lineage: Eukaryota > Viridiplantae > Streptophyta > Pinopsida > Pinales > Pinaceae > Pinus > Pinus tabuliformis. Next base: position 691,725,065 of record CM062812.1, on the reverse strand, counting down.
ATTGACCAACCTTGCAATAAAAATACGTGAGCGTGTATTTAATTTTTTATTTTTTTGAGAAAAGGCTTTTGTGTTGATTTGATTAGGTAAGGTTTATTTTCCAATAATGTTTGTTTAACAGCCCAAGCCAGGAATTTTTAGTGGGAGTTAGTTAATTGATCGAAACTTTGACAGGAAATTTTATCTTCGGGTGTTTGGTCTATCTTAAAACAACTACAAATTTCGAATCAAAAAGTAAATCAACATAAAATTCACTCGGCCAAAAAATCATTAAAATTGTCATATATTCAATCATTCTTCTTAACTTTAAAACATAAACACACATTCATTTTTAAGGTTCTAATTAAAATTTAGTATTCTTTTCAATATCTCCTTACTTCCATTCAATGTTTCCTCGATTTCCCAACCCATTTATGTTTAGCACATCCCATATATTACATTAGCATGCAGATATATCTGACACTGTAACTTACTAAACTTTGAACCTTATCCAAAATGAACTTTGAATGGGATCATGGTTACCTTGTGATTTATACTTGGATAATGAATGTAAGTAAAAAATATATTAAAAAGGGAAAATAAAACAATCTCTTTTGCAAAAAAAAAAAAGGGGCAAAAGGGAAAAATAAAACAATCTTTTCCACAAAAAAAAAAATGGACATTTATATTTAATAATCTAAAAGAAATTACATGCTCTAAGAGTGTAATTTGTAATTTAGTGTAAAAAGTGTATTAGAATTAATTAGATTTATAAGTATGCATATTTTGGAATAGGACTTTCATATTTTTAATTTAATTATTAATAATTATTAGTGGATGATAAAGATTTAACTTCCATAAAATATTTTAAAATATTTGACTTCCATAAAATATTTTAGAATATTCACAGTATTATACACACAACAAAGGTTGAGATTTCTCTTCAATGTAGTTATGCTATTTTCCCTTTTTAATTAAATTGCTTAATTAAAAAAAAATGCCATAACGACAAGTGTCAATTGAAGTGAGTCATGCTTGTTTTAGGCATGTGGTATTGACAAGCCATTGTATTATAACAAATTCTATTTACAAATTAAGAATCTTCATGGTAAAGTGACGATAAATCTCCATGGTTAAGAATCTTATTCCATGTTGTTTTAAATGTGTATATGTTTAGCTTATATATTAATTATTTTTATCATTAATAATAATAATAATAATAATAATTTGGATAGACGGTGAATGGGTGCACTGTTAAATCCTTGCGATAGGTCACCGGTTCAAATCCCCGTGGGTGCGTAGGTTAGTCTTAACAAAGAAAAAAAAAAAAAAAAAAAAAATAATAATAATAATTTAATAATAATAATCAAAGAATCACAGGTGCAGACTTAAGAAGAGAAAGAACCTCAAAATCTGCCTTAGTAGAACACATGCACTCTTCCTCTCATTACATCTCTATGGAAAGAGCCAAACTAATTAAAAAATAGGACCACTATCTTAAGAGAAAAAGTAAAGAAGCCATAGAAATAGAAAAAAGAAAGAACAACTTGAATCACGATGTTGGATTAAAACTAAGCAATACGTGGAAACCTTTATTTGATATCATTAAAAACCTATGACCTTTCATCTAAACTAAAAATCATTTTAACAATTGAAGAATAACAAATAATAAGCATAATAATAATTAAATAATTTAAATAAATGATCAATCTAATCATATTAAATCTAATCAAAATTGTCGTATAATATAACAATTCTAAGATTTAATTAAATATCATAACTATTCATCTATTAATCTAAGATCAAACAACAACATATAATTTATATAATCATAATAAAATTGATATGTGAATAAATAAGTTTCATAAAATATGTAGGGATATCTCAACATATCCTTCCACCTTATACAGATTCTTAAAAAAAAAAACATTTTAGACCACTATTAACATTTTTATTTCAAAAATTTTACAACAAACAATGATTATCTATTAATCAAAATTAATCTTAGTTTCAAAAATTTTACAACAAACAATAATTATTTATTAATCAAATTTAATCTTAGTATTAAAATAAAAAGAAATAATAATCAAAATTAATCTTAGTATTAAAAAAAAAATAAAACAAATCATTTAATCAACCTATAATTTATATAATCAATCTATATACTAAACTAAAATAAAAAGATTATTTATATAATTAATTATAATATTAAAATTTAAAATATATAAAATTAATAATTAAAAAAAACTTTAAACTTAGAATTTTTATATATACAAATAAATTACAGAGAATTAATTAATTAAAACCCTAATAATTTAAAAATTCCAAATTTTCAATATATTTTAGATTATGGCCGACTAAAACTCTTACATTATTTTTATTCATAATCCTTATATATACTCTCAAGATTAGCTCCTAGATACATCATTAATTTTTTCTTAAATCTATTGTCGTATCCCCTGATGATGGACTCACTTAGTAGTCTGAAATGTTGGGTTCATAAAACTCTATAATAAGTCATTCCTCCATTATAAAAAATAATAATATAGTTTTTCTTTGTTAGGTAATGTGTGTCCTAAGATCTCTGACACGCCTAAACTTGACCACTGACATCTAAGATGTCAAAATCACCTAGAGATCACATTGGGCCTAGGCCACAGTAACCCTTAGAATTGTTGGATTTTTTCCCACGGGGGTTTGAACTGGTAACCTTTTCACCACAAAGTGCCTTAGAAAGATACCTATCAAGGAATTTAGACTTCTGTGATCCATAACTTGTTTAGATACTCTTCGGCAAAATCACATAATCAATCGTTTGTCGACGCGTTTCGAACCAACCAGTGTGGTTCATCGTCAGGACAAGTTGAAGAACTGATCTGGTTTAGCTTGATTAAATAGAGTGTGCAGCGACTCCAACGGCTATATTGTAACGGCTAATTTTGACCTGAGGATCAAAGTCAAACCCCAGATTTTACTAAAAATAGAAGCATATAATATTATTATTTAATTGAATAATACATCTTTTTATTGTCATAATGGTCATTATATCTTCATCTTTATTGCCTAACCTATATTTATTATCCCTAAATTATTTAAATACAAATAAATAGTATTAAAATATTATTATTCTTAGAATTTAGTTACAATAGGTAACTATGTATTCATTTAATAATAATTGTTTAATCAAAAGGTCCAATGGTAAATTAGATAAATGGTCATTAATAAATTATGGTAAACTGAATAATGGTAATCTATAACTATTATTATTCCCAAAATTATATAGTTACAATAGGTCACTGTGAATTTATTAAAAATAATTATTAAAATTAAGGGTCCAATAAATCATTTTTATTAATTATTTTAATGTAATGGCCCATTCGAAATTAAATTATTATTTCATACAATAATTTATGTTTACTAAATGATCTATATTTACCTAATAATATATAATTCTGATATTAAAATCGTATTCTAGTTAAAACATTATTATGTAAATACCAAAATCAAATTACATGCTTATCTAATATAGAAATTTATATCTATATGTATTAAAAAATTAACTATGTTATTACTTATCAATATATAAGAAAACAGTTAACGGAAATAACTAGGTTAAAAAACCATGTAAAGAATCTAATCCAATTTTAAAAAATTACCCCCTGGGATAAGGTTAATGCCAAATAAAGCTCGAAAAAACTTAAAAACCTATTACTAACTCCTATACTCCATGACAAACCCACCAAAAACAGAACAGGAGGGGGGGGGAAGACAGAAACCCTAAGACCTAACAGAAGGGGAAAGAGGAGGCTAGGAAGACAAGGCTGGGATCCAGCAACTGCTAATCTTCTAGCCATCATCCCTATTAAGATTGTTCGGCCTTTTCTCAATCTCCAGGGCCTCTCTAAAAAAGATACCTATCATCGTCTAATCTGCTAGTGGGTTAAAATAAAGTTATAATATAATTAGTTTTTATGATTTCTTTTTTTAATTTTAGCACCATGAGATATATAATGAAGTAAGTATTTTGATGATTATTATGGATTGATGCCTACCAACCATTTAATTTATTGTAGAGTATTCACAAATCAAAGGTGCATTTATTTTCCAAAGTGTTTATGTATTTTTTGTGCTCTTAATTAAATTGATTAATTAAAAAAAATGTCATATGAACAAGTGTTGGATGAAATGAATGAGATAGGATTTTTTGGGCATGTGGTATTGATAAGCCACGATATTTTCCCATGGTATATAACAAAGCTTATTTTATTTTTTTAACACAAAATTGAGTACTTTTATATTAAGTCTATGCTCAGTCACAACAAGTACACAAGGATTACATTAGAAATTTTCAAAACTGACTAAAGATATGAGAGATCACAAACCCATTATATAGTAAGAAAAATAAGAAAATATTATGTTAGTAAGAAAAATAAGAAAATACTTAACTACATAATATTTGCAAAACTACAAAAGGGGAAAAGACACATATAGTGAGAGTCATGAAATTTAGTTGTTTTCTGTCATTGGCCTGCTTAGACCAATATCCCGCTTTCCTGGATCCTCCTAGTGTTGGTTTGGTCTTGTAGGTGCATTTGTACTAAGTTTGAAATCTATTATTATACTTCAGAGCACATCTACTTCATTTATCAAGCGAGAGATTTGATTTTGAAGCACCATTATCGTATGAGTGTGTTCCACCTGAGTGTGATACATTTGACAAAATTTTACTTTCAGATTATAGTTAACCCTATGGAGGGCTTCATGAGTAGATAGTAAATGACAGCAAGGACTTGCCACTGAGGAGGTATTTGAATTAGAGTCTGAGTTCATGAGAGAATGTTGGACACAGATTCAACGTAGACAAATACCATAAGGGAGAAACCCAGGACTCCCCACGATGACTTCAAGGCCAGCCAAAAGAATTTCGAAACAAGGGAATTCCACTTCCATGTTCTTAGACCTTAAAGTATTGGATACCTAAGCCCACATGATATAGCAACAACCATATGAGTTTTATGTCAGCTACAAGACAGGAATCAGGAAAATACTACACCACCTTTGAACTAGAGACATGCACAATGCTTCAGGGGAGGAATACAACAAAGTTGTTGGGATGACAACCAACAAAACCTTAAACTTATTTAATAAGTTCAAATTAAAACCCTGAGTGCCAAGAGAGGAACCAACATCCTTGGAGTTTCCATATAACCCAAATTAATGTAGAGAACTGAATTGAAAATGTGAAACAAAGAGTTACCTTCCTGAATTAGAGCCTAAACCAGCTTGACGTCAACAAAGTTAGGAAGCCCAGGCATTGTCGAGGTGGCTTTAGAACCACTAAGTCCCAACCTCCAGAATTCTTGCTCCTCATACTCTATATATATTGACATTGGTCTTTATATTATCTTTAGTGCACAACCTAGTGCGAATGTCTTTACAATTTCTTCATAGCAGAGATATTGCGAGTCACCGTATGTATAATTAATTGTTCCACTAATCTAGATAGCTATAATTTGAAACCAAATCATGAAATTTCAATTGAGCATATGCTTCTTTGTGTTGATTTTCATCATTATTCTCCTTCAAGACTAGCAGCGAGAATTAAATCCCAGGGTAATATGTTATTTGGTTTCAAAGTGATTTAGGGTTTATGGGCGAAGAAGGTTGTGGATGCATTGAGGGAGTGCAAGCTTGAGTATTGTTCATTATGGAAGAAGCAAAATACCAGAGAAGGGTGTGCCAAATACCAGAGATAGGTGTGCGTCAGTGGGGAAAACACTTGTTCCAAACTTGTTGTGCTCTCAGAGTCCTTCTCTGGTATCTTTGAATTCATTCATCAAAACACCAACAACGTCACCTATCTTTACTGGGTCTATGGGGTTTTCTTTGATGAGGGAGCTTCTATGTTTAGGCTTAAGTCATCCACCATGATACCCTTTTTTCAGGGCTTGAAATGGCTTCCTTGCAGTGAATTATTTCAGTGTTTGGTTGTTGCTAAGCCCAAAAGAAGGGATAACTTCGTAAATTCTTGTATTTTGAGCAGCGACGGTTAAGGGGATGGAGGAGGGGATTACAACTCCCTAATAGAAAAAGGAAACATAGAAACAGTCAGAGACTGTTTATAAAAAGAGTGGCAGTGAGAGATTGAGTTGGCTTCCTGGGTGGGCTCAGATGATGCAAAGACCCTTGTAGTGGCCATTGTCACATCCCTGAGTTTTAGGTCATTTGTGGCACAACCCAGATACATTCCTTCCCTCTCCATGTATCCAACCTTCAATGTCAGAGACCGCATCATCATGGAAAAGCTCTCCTATTATTTTAGAAAGCCAGATGTGACTGATATAGTAATATTCAAGGCTCCCCCAAATTTACAGGAAAATGGATACACTGCAGGAGATGTCACCATTTTAAGTTGACAATTGTCAATGAGTCTTCCATAGAGATGCTATAATTTAACCCCTTATTTTAGTCATTTGCATTATTGTTGTTAGGTTTTCAAAGATAGTAACTTGTACCTTTCTTTGAAGTTAGAGAATTCATGCAGTAATTTGTCCTAATAGAGAATTTGTTTTTAGCGTTATCAAAGAAAGACTCAGTTTGTTGATTTTTTGTAGGGATTGAATCTGTAACTTTGTTGACCATGAATATTTCACTCATATCAGTAAAGTCCCTTTTTTGTGTGTTGAATTTCAATTTGATAAGAGATGTAATATTTGGGAACAAATATTATTCTGTAGCTGCTAATAATTCAAGGATATTTAATGCTACTCCTAATTAGTTCTATATTTTTGGAATTAAAAAATCTTGGTCTTTGATTCCTTCTACTTGTTTACTCATGATCAAATTCTATTACCAATTGAAAATTCTATTACCTACATTTTTCATTTTTCCGGTAAGGACAAATCATTTTGGTCCACTGCACTGCAATGTATCGTCATGGGAAACTGTCCTGAGATTGCGACCTTGATTTATGAGAAGAATGAAATGAGCCCATGTTAAGCATGGTCAATCAAAAATTGCATGTGATCAAATGGAATTAGAACTTACCAATCTTTAGGACTTAATGGTTGCTACATTGTATAGCATGAGGATTTTGGATAATAATTTTTGCATCTATTTATAGTGGAAAATTATTAAGATGCTTTTTTTCCGAAGTGCCCATTTTTTGTTAGATTTGTGAACCTTGGTAAGATTTGAGTCCATGATAAACCCAGTCAATCATGGTCAATAAAAATTTATGTGATCAAATGGAATGAGAACTTGCTATGTTCTAGTGGGCTCAAATGATTGTAACATTTTATAGCATGAAGATTTTGAATTGTATTTTGCATTTATTTATAGGATGTTGTCTAACACTTTTATTTTTTGGTTTTTTTTGGCTGGAATTTGGTGATACAAATTTGGCGAGATTGTGTTCTTTTATTATTTAAAATGTGTTTTTGAATACGTATATGGATTCAACGCCCTCTAAATCTCTGAGGTACTTGGATAATGCATACGACACAACTCAAACATGTGATTCTAATAAATATTTGCCAAATTTTAAGAAAAATGGACTAGGAAACATGCCTAGAAAAGAGCCGAAATAAGGAATAGTTAGACCACAAGCATCCATAGTGGCAAACTCTAAGATGCTCATTTGAAAGAGTGCTCTGTAGATACAAATGGGTTAATATTTCTTGTGAAGATTTGTGCACCTTGATGCAGTTTTCTGTAATGTATGAATGTCACCAAAGCTTTCATGAAACTACCTGTTGCTTGGTTGCCCATTGGTATTCAAAGGACCAAATGCATTGGGGGCACAATATTCTTATGAAAACTCTTTTTAACATTACTGGATCACCACATTTTTCATATCTTTGTTTCCATTCCTATGGTTTGATGGTGTATTAGTCAACGCTAAATCCATTCTTAATGTTATTGAATCATTGCATTTTGTATATCTTTGTTTCCAATCCTATGGTTTGATGGTGTATTAGTGAACACTATACGTTATTCAACGTTGTCGTTGATTGATTGTTAATTTGTTAGGAATGCCAAATTTGCAAGGTTGATTCCATTGATGGATGTAGGTACAGGTGTCGGTATTTGGATGCCCTTTCCAAATCTCAAAGGCGAGTTTGCATGATTTAGGTGTATGCAATTCAAGTGATGTGTTTATGTGTATGAGTGTGCTTGATGACTTTGTGTTTAACACATAAATGTTGAATTCGATAACGTGGAACATTAAAAACCTGAATTTGATAAAAAAGGGTTGAATTTGATCATTCTTTCATATTTTGAATGCATTAAGAAATCTGGAGCTTTATGAAACCACTTGTATGAAACCACGTTTTTTTTTAATAGTCCAATCAGGATAGATGATCAGTTTTTTTCTCAAACAAACGCCAATAAATTTCACTTCTTTCTTCTATACTATTCTTTCCTATGCTACTACCTTATGTGGTGCAATTGCTAGTTAAATTGGTTGGTTGAGAAAAATGTTATATGAACATGAGTTATGGTTTTTTAGGCATACATGGTATTAGTAAACCATGGTATTGTAACGAATTTTATTTATAGTTTATTCTATGCTTAAGAATTTTGATATATGTTTTTTTAAATGTATATATGTTTAACTCATATATTAATTATTTTTATAATTAATAATAATAAATTATAATTTAAAACAAAGTTATAATTTAGGTAGTTTTTATGATTTTTCCTAATCTTAATATTGTGAGATGTATCACGAGGTAAGTTTTTTTATGTTTATCTGTATTTACCAACAATTTAATTATGATTGAGATAGTAATTGCTGAAGGCTTCTTATTTCACCTTAAGGTGAATGAGGATTTGTTGATTTTTTTAATTGATGGCCTAGATTGATTCTCAAGGGAATATGCTCAGCATATGCTTAGTATTAATGCTTATCCACGACTGTAGTGTGTTACATAGTTTGTTAGGTTACAATGACTTTTAATAAATTAAAAAAAATAATTTTACAAGGGATTTGAGATTATTCCAATTCTAATAAGTTCATATTCTAATTAGATAGGGAGTTAATATATAAGAATTTTTGTTTTAGCAAAAGGATCCATTTTACAATAAGATGTGTAATTCCTTTTTTTCTCAAGTTAAAGTTGACCCATAACCTTTTTATACACAGTTAATCAAGTAAATGTGTACATTGGTAAGGCATTCTTTGTGTTGCAATAGTTTTTTTTGTTATATTTATAAAGTGTTCAACGATATCAACGATATCAACCACATTAATATTTTTAATGTAGTTGTACTGGTAGTTAGGTATGATGACCATTTAATGAAGGTGGATTTAGTCCATTGTGTTTTTTTTAAGCAAGTGTCGCCCCGTAGCGTAGTTCTTGCAATTAAGATTAAGGGTTATGTTGCTACAAAATTTGCATATAGAAGCTCCTAATATGATGCATATAAAGCATACAAGGAAATATTTAACCTGACATTAGTATAATATGGAGAAGATTAATATATGTTTACATATACGTAAGCTAACAAAAAATGATTATTCTATGAAATTGTTTTACAAAGCACAATTGTATTAAGATTTATATGACAAAGTTTAACAATTTATATCCCCCCGCCCCCAAAAAAATATTAAAACAAAATTGCAATTCAATTATGAAGTAGTAACTTTGGTAGGACTTGTTTGAACATGTTATGTGTATATACAACTAAATAGATGTCACATTCATATATATCTAAATTACAAGTTGTTTAGTACAATGCACAATTACATAGTGTTAGATCAATTTGGCATGGCACTTAACATTATGCTAGACTCTTCGTTAGGCAAGGACTACTAATGTGAAAATTGCGAGGGGCAATTTTGTGTTTCTTTTGGCCTAATAATTCAACCATTGACCATTTCATAACTTGTCGATGTTTTGAAAAAGAGATGAATAAACAATAGTTAATAATGTTTCTTTGTTTTTTTCTAAAAATTATGATACATTTTCTAATAACTTTCTAATTATATGAAAAACTTATTGTAAAATTGAGGATTCTAATAAATGATAAAATTAGAAGGACCAATAAAAATTAAGATTAGAATAGTAATGGCATAAGAATGTCTTCTCTATTTGACTTATAGATTTATATATAAATTAGTTAAAAAATCGTATCAAAAAATAAAATATGCATATAAGAAGTTATGCTTTGTTATTGTTAATTTAGGTGAATGATGTTATGTTATTAACGAATCATAAAATTGCTTGTGATAAAATATAATAATTTTATATAATAGTGACATTTTCTTTTTAGGTAATATCATTGTTATTATTAAAACTTGTGTAAAAAAATGTAACCATAAACATGAATGCTCTCTATTCAATACATAATAAATGAAAAAAAAATGCAATTATTTATTTATATATAGTAATATTAAAATAAATTATAGAATAAATTCACCTAAAATTTTATATAAATATATAATATACAATATAATTTTAGAGTATGACAATTAAGTAGTATGTTATTAAATATAAAATTTATTAAATTGTAATTATTTATTTTTTCCTAATAAAATATGTTAAAGCATTAATATTATCAATAGAATTATGTAAAATATCATATAAAATATATGCAATGTAATTTAAATTTTATAATTTCTTATTAAAGTAGCTTTGTGTATGCCATTCTAAATTCTTTTGATTTTCTTTTCACTTTTGATTTTCCTTTCACATAATATGAGCATGTAGATTTAAATTGATGTGAGATGTCGAAAATTTAGATTATGATATTTGGCTAAAGTTAGTTCATATTTTATTAATTAATATTTTTTAATAAATTTTATTTATAATAATATAAATAATAAGAGATAGTTGGGTGTATTGTAAGTGTATTTTTTTATTTTAGAATTGTTTATTTAAAATTTATGAATAAGCAACACACATAAATGAAAAATAAAAAAAATACAACATATTTTATATTTTATAAATTAACAATTTTATTTTAATTTTATTTAGAATAATATAAATTTTAATTTCCTTTTTAAAATTAATATAAATTTTATTTAGAATAATATCAAATTTATAAATTTTCACTAAATCAAATTTTGTATAAAATATAAATTTTGATGAAAAAAATAATGATTTTACTTCTTTTTTTTTAAAGATTCGTAGGTTTTTTATATTAATTTTCTGTTAGAAAGAAGCAGGTTACATCCACATTTCATATGATTAGGTGGCCTCAACTTGCCCATTGAGAAACTAGGTCTGTTGGCCACCTAACAACATGATAAGCCATCCAAAAACAAAATATAATGAGTCTTGCTAGCCACGCTAAATACGTTTGAGTGTCCTTGTACTTCCTACAATCTAAATAACTATAAACATAACTGAAAACATTCCTAAAAGTTTGAGATTGTTGCATACAAAAACTACAACAAGGGGTGCACCATCACACTATTCATCTTCAACTGAATCAACAGGAGTAGGGTCCTTCACAGTGGAGCCTGACAACTCAGTGTGAGGGATACATGGGATATGCTACTTGATGCGGCTGAGGCGGCCATTTTGCTACTGCAATTGAAATTGGATCTTCTAAAACTCCTTGTTATAATCTGAGTACCCATGGGATGACATAGGCATGCATGTTGGGACTCCAGAGCTTTAGCTAGAAGGCTCTTCATCATCCAATATAAGTGGATTATTTTCTTATATTGGGTGGATCTTCCTCGAGTATGTCCAGGGTCTGGTACCAAAGTTTTCCACTCATCCAAATCAATTTCTAGAATTTCATCTTTCTGTTTGATCTCCTCTTCCCATTCTGCAATGAGTTGTCTGACTCGGGTAGAACTACTCGAATGGTAAGCCTAGGCTGCTTCATTAATGATCCGCGAGGCCGGCTTACGCCCACACACTGTCCCCCCTGATGAACTAGGCTGATTGGGTTGAACAAGGGACGATTTATTCTATTTCCCGTGACTGCGGGTTCCTCGAACATTCTTTCTTTTACTAGAGGTGACACGAGCCATTTTGTTGATGAACTTTCAAGGCGAATGATTGACTATCTGTATGTATGGAAGTAGGCCTGAACAAAGTCTATACTTGGAAGCAAGAGGGTGTCGGGGGTCACTCCAGACCTGGGAACTTGCCTACGAAATCACATAATAGGCCTAGAAAATTAGGAGTCGATTCAAGTGCCCGTTTTCGAAAGGAAACTAGTAGAGAACTAAGGCCTCGAGCCATCCATTATTCCAACTGTGCCTGTGAAGGTCGGGCTTGTAATTACAAACATAATTTTCCACTGACCAAAACCCTGAAGGTTCTAGGCCAAGCCCACCTATATTCATTTCAAGTAAAAATCATGTGCGTCAAAGGTAGAGAGAGTAACAAAACCCTGAGCTGCCCATAGGCCAGACCCCACACAAACCCATGCGCAATAACCAAATTCCATAGACCATTGACACAGGAACACAATAGACATGAGACTCTTCACACAATACTGACCCAACCATGAAACTGTGCCCATGAAGGTTGGGTATGTAATTACAAACATAATTTTCCACTGACCAAAACCTTGAAGGTTTGAGGTTGAGACCACATATATTTATTTCAAGAAAAAATCATGTGTGTCAGAGGCAGAGAGAGAAACAAAACTCTGAGCGATCCATAGGCCAGAACCCACACAAGCCCATGCACGATAACCAAATTCCATAGACCATTGACATAGGAACATAGTAAACACGAGACTCTACACACAATTCTGACCCAACCATGAAGAATTCCAGAGATATCTCCTTCCATACCCACCAAACTAACACATTTCCCTTCACCCCATAGACCAACAGACAAAGACGATGATCCATAGAAGCAGGGATAATAGAATTAGGACTAGAAACATACCCGTGATAGGAACCTTGAACTAGAGGAGACTGAGCCAGTGCTCGGTGAAGCTTCTCGATGGACGCCTTCCCCAGGACGATGAGCAACTCGGACCAGATCCATAATGAACGAAGCATACAAACAAACTTATCAAACTTAACGGGGGATAAATTGAAATCCACCACCTTGTTAATGGCTCTGCCACCTTCCAGGTCGACATTAAAACCTTGCATGTGCACCACCACTTCTCCTTTGAACAGACCTTAGAGGAAAGCCCCATGGAGAGTGTTCCTTATTTTCTCATGATTGTCTACTGAAATAGAATGTGAACTGGAAATAGAAATGGAAGGGCAAACCAATGTGATATTGTTGTTGTTCATGGGCCTCTAGTAGTAGAGACCACCTCCCTTTTAGCGATAGTTTCTAAAAAAAAGTTGGGTTAGATTCGATCTTATTGTGCAGCACATCCTTAGTTATCTACTCTTATGCTTTTAACAGAGGCTAGTGCCTTTTTTGAAAAAGGGAAGAAAAAATTGGAGCATATTTAGGCTTATCTCATGAGTACACTTCTTGGCTTGTTGCATCTACCCAGTTTTGCAAAAATTATTTATGAGTGCATTGCAAGTTACAATATTAGGTGCTAGACCAATTTCCATAATTATATCGCATGCTTAAAAAGAATCTTCCATATGTCCCTTATTACAGTACCCACCAATCACTGGATCAATTTATTTTCTTGTCGCACCTTTCCACCCTTGAAATTCCCATGTATTATCATATTGAAACAACATATGTTAGGATGAACACTTTATTTTTAACAGAGAAATTTGGCATAGTCCACAAATAGAGAACCTTACCAAATTTTCTTCATACCTATACGAACATTCACCGATTCTTGGATGTTGCATTACACAAACCTTCTAGTTGTAAATCAAACCTAGTTCACCTTCACAAGACATACTCCATCTTGAAAGACAACTACATCCAAACAAACTATGTGAATTTGAACAGCTTCAACAAGCGTTTCCTTACATAATTCTCTGGCCATTTGGGTATGAACATATTTTAAATGGGCAATCGAAATTTATTACATCTGATTGGACAGTAGAAATCAACCCAAAAAATTACATAGATGCAAGATGTGGGTGGCCTCTTTGAAATTTTCTAACTTAATGAAAGCATTCATCAAGATGTCCAAACTTTCTGGGGTGATTTCAAACAACCATATTTGTAAAAATATGCCAAAATATTAGCAATTTGAGCAGGGTGTTGAAATCTAATGCAATTTATGTGGAGTTGGGGGAGCAACCTCTACCATTTGGAATGAAGAATCAAATTTGGAATCATATCGGATAGTCCTAAAGAAATTATGTTGGTAGTGTCTGAGTTTATTGGATGCTCCCCCTCTAAGTGAAGTGTTGAGTCCCACCCAATAAGGGGGAGCATCCAATAAACTCCTACACTACCAAGGCCCATCCAATAAACTCAGGCACTACCAAGGCCCATCCAATAAACGCCTACACTACCAAGGCCCATATGGTATAAAGGCCTAGTTTCCAACTCCTTAAATATTTGCCTTGGCTCTAGCTATCAACACAGGAGAGTGATGCAATGGTATCTTCAAACAACAAGGTGAGTGTGTAGTGCAACTGCATCTAGGTTCTCTTACTGCAAAAAGGGGGGAGAAAAGTAAGACTCTAAGTGAGAAGTAATAGCACCACCTAGGAAGAGACACACATGAACTAGAAGGACTTGTCTAACATCCAGTGGAAAAGTCCATAGTGGATGGGAAAATCATTACAACTAATGAACAAGGGAAGAACTATCTAGCATCCAATGGAATAATCCACCGCGGATGTGACAGTCATTATAACCGATAAGAAGGGAAATGTCTGTCTAGTATCCGTAGAATATTCCACAAGGATGAGACAACAATAGCAACCATTACAACACATTATCAACAAGGTAAGCACTAAAATAATCGAAATAGTTCAACTATCTTAGTACATGAGAAAGAAAACATGAAATGCAAACGTTGACAAAATAGTCTTAAAAACATTCATAAGTCATGCATGAAGAACATGATAGCCTTAAACGCTTTCATTATTAAGTAAAGGTTCCAAGACACATATTTACATTGTACATCACTAGCCCCAATAGTGGGACATTGGAGCCACTCCTTGCTCCTCAAGGAGCTAGCTGATCTCTCTAATGCCTTACGAGAGGATCCAAGGTTAAAAGTCCTTTTCTCATACAATGAGGGGGTATATATAACCAAGGGTGATGATTCCCTTTGTGAATCTTTGACTACCCTCATGAATATTCAACTTCCTATGACTTTTCAACTTACATGACTCTTCATATTCTTGTGTGTCCATTGAACTTTCACTTTACAATACATTTGATTCACAATATACATGGCCCATAGTAGTGATGTGGCATATGACAACTCATGACACAACTTGAAATGACACTATTGCCATGGACTAGCTTGATGATGTGGCAATGTCAATCCATTGTTGCCGCAGAGTGATAGATGTGTTATTAGATATGCTTTCTTTTATCCTTCGCATAGCTTGATAATGCAGGGTCTTCAATGATCTTTGGTCTTGGCAAGTGGTTGCACACTTGTGTTCCTTCGCTTGCTCTTGGTAGGTTCACTTGTCCATTTGGCTACAAGTGAGTCTCTAGGCATGCCTCCCTCCTTCTTCTCCTTCTTCATCATCTCGCCATGGCTTGATAGTGTACCTGTTCCTCTAATTCACTCATGACGGGACGTCATCAATCCGAAAACTCCCTAGTCTAATATGATGCATTATTTTCCATGAACTGAGCCTGGGACAAGTGACAGGCTGGGAGAGAGGGCCCATTAACTGCAGATTGCATAGTTCCAAGTGACAGGGAGATGGATTGATCATTGAGACTGCACAGAGCGCAACTCAGGATTGAATAAGGAACTTTTCAGCACAATACCCACTGGGGAGAAAAAATGCGCAGTGGCCATTGGGAGTCAGAATTGGGTAGTTCAATCCAACAATGGTTGATGCGAGATGATGCCATGAGGGGTAAGTTCTATGCCGTTTTCAAATGCAAGGAGGATTGGGAAGTAGAGAGGCCTGGAGGATGAATATGCGCAGTTCTTGAGGTCAATGAGCTCCAGTTGAGGGAGGACACTGGGGAACACCTCTGTGCAATTATGGAGGCTAAGGGAGGTTGGGTTCTCTGCGCATTGAGGGGTTTTAGCAGGCAAGGGAAAAACTTGAGAACTGACAGTGTGAAGTGCGCAGTTCAAGTCAGACTGAGAGGAACTGCTACACAATTCTGGGGGTCAAGGAGGGCTACGAAGCTTTGGAATTGCGTAGTACAAGTTCCCTAGAGGAAAGTGACTACATACTGCATAGTTCTAGGTAGAAATTTTACAACACTGAGGGTTGAGACTGCACAATATGCAGTTCAGTAGAGGTCCAGTGAAGCTGAGTTGCCTGGTCGGGAAGATTTTCAGAAAAATGGATAAGTGTGGGAGGAATATGGACTTATGATGAATTTGAACTTGTGATCACACACTTAGAATACTTCGATGAAAAGATAACATAGACCACTGGAGCAACAAGAAATAATTCCCCTCTGTGCGATTGTCTCATAACAAGAAGCGACAAGTGTGACACTTGACATAGACTTTAGGATGACAGTGACGACACTTGTGCAACAGTTCTCAAGACTTTGTGTATGAGTGTGACATATGTTTTCATGGGTAGGATAACTTGTATACACAAAGAAAAACCTTTGAAACCACTAGAAAAGGTTCACAAACATGACAAAATAGTCAAACATGCCAAAACACAATAGTTGATCCAACAAGTGAAAGAGAGAAAAACACTTACAGAAAACACATGGAATGACTTTCAGTGTTTGCGACCATACATGTCATTGAAGACATAATGATGTGACAATGATAAGCTATCATTCATACTATGCTAAGAGGTGTATTTCAACTTTATGAGATGTTTTTTTTTTCGTACCTACCCTCCAAAGAGTTGCGAATCAGATGGAGTCTTCATGCGGTCTCGATCTTTTATCATACCCTGGGTTCCTTGGCCTTCTTATATGATAATTATCTTTTCTCCTTAATTCCTTGAGTGTCATCTAGCATGTTATCCTTCTTCATCCCCTTCTTAATGATATTGCCATAGCCTGGTAGAATTCATGTATCTGTAATCCACTCATGACAAGACAACATCAGTCTAATAAACCCTTAGTCTAGGATGTTGCATGATAATCCATTGACTAAGTCGGAACTAGTATAAGGTCAGGGGGGAGAAGGCTTAGTGACTGGGCTAGACTGAGGGATGAGATTTCATAGTGCCCAATGAGGGGAAGATTTGCGCAGTGCCTATTGAGGCATAAAATTGCATAGTTCAAGTAGGCAATGGCTATTGTGGGATGAGGTACTAGAGGAAAAATATGTGCAGTTTTTAGAGGCAAGGGGGACTAGGTAGCAGAGAGGCCTGGAGGACAAATTTACACAATTCTTGAGGGAAGTGAGCTCCGACTGAGGGAAGGTCACTGAAGGAAGCCTTTGTGCATTTTTGGATGCCAAGGGATATTGGGCTTTCTGCGCATTGCGTAGTTTCAGTAGGAAAAGAAAAAGCTTGAGGGTTGCAGATGTGAAGTGTAGAGTTTAGGAAGGCTAGATGAGGCTAGGTTGCTAGGAATCCTCCGGAATTTGGCTAAGTGTGCGATCAGTGGAACTGATGTAAATAGTGATAGAACTTGATTATGACCACACACTTGGACACTTAGTGATACACCATAGATCATCCAGAGCATATGAAAACATACTTCGCTTAATGCAACAAACTTTGTGGTAACTTACTACAAGTGTGGCTCCAACGATAGACTTTGTGAGGATAACGATGACACTTGTGTAATAGTGCGTGAAACTTTGGAAATGAGTGAGAAACATGTATGTATGATGGGAACAAATCATTTTCACAAATATTTACCTTGGAAGTAAACAAAAACTTTCCTTTGCATGACAAGCGATAACTCCCATGCCCGAAGATGACACTTGCTATATCAAGATAAAAGCGTGAATGACTCTTGCGATTGAAGAAGGGAGATTGAAGTCATCATGATATGAATTTAAACAGGAACGTAAAAAATTATAGATATAACCATAAATAAAAATATGTAGTAGAAATAACACTTCATTTCATTAATATCAAATATTGAAATATGCTTACAAACAAAATGGAAATAAGACTAGTTTGGGTGATCGTAGCTTATCTCTGAGAAGAGATGTGGCGGCTACATTCCTATTAAATTTGTTACAATGAGGATCAAGGGACTATTTATTATTGAAAAACATGAGGAAAACCTAAACAACCAAAACCCTAACCCCAGGAGATGTAACGCCAAGAGTCTGTGGGTCCTGTTGGGGTTAGTTGGGCAACCATCTTCCCGAGGTCATAACTTGGTCATATTAGCTCTGTTTGGTGCGTACAATACCTTGTTGGAAAGGTCTCTCTGAGTACTATATTATTTTTTTGCAGGCCCCTACCTGTGGCTATGTGCCTATAGTGGACCTCAAAAAAATGTCATTTAGGGGGTCAAAACTGCTCTGGAAGTTCAGGACCCGAAAAACTGCTAAAAATAGTAAATGCTGAAATAAACAAGTAAACAAATGAAAATGACTGGAGGTCTAGGTGGGATAGGTGGGTGGCAACCAATATCCCCCTGGACCATACCTCCCCCCTTATGAAGCAACAGTTCCCATTTCGTGCAGAGCCTCCATGAGGTGAGGAAATTTCTGTTGAACCTGGTCCTTGGTGAGCCACTTGCCTTGGTGTAGGAGTTGGCCAACTTTGACAACCTGATATACTTGGATATTTTGATGGAAAGTGTTCTTGACCTGTGTGTCCATAATTTGATCAGTTGTGGCCTATTCCATGTAGCCTGCATTTAACTCTGTTGGTGTGAGATGTTCTGCAATGTCTGATGTGTCCAACAATGGAGGGAAGTATGGTTGAAGGCGGTCCACATTGAACACAGGGTGCAGCCCAAGGAATGGGGTAATGCTGAGATCAAAAGAATTATCTCCCACAACCTTCATAAGGGTGTAAGGACCATATCAGAGTGGTCTGAGATTCCAATGGGCTATGGTAAGGCATTCTCTCTACAAATGAAACCAGAATTTGTCGCCCACTTGAAACTTGTGTGGCACCCGATGTTGATCATGTCACTGCTTGTACTTGGCATTTGAATTCTCCAGGATGTCGTGAGCCTATTGGCGGATGTGTTGGATGCATTCAATAAATCTGGTTGCTCTATCAGCCTCAGAAAATACATGTGCGGATTATGTCTGCATAGTCGCATGAGGCATGGAAACATCAATCAGACACAATGGTTGAAATCCTAGACCAACTTGAAAGGGACTGCGGCCAGTCAAGCTATGGAGAGCTCTATTATAACTATGATGTACATATGGAAGAATCTCATCCTAGGTTCGAGTATTCTTGGAGTTGTACATGTATAGTATGTGCACTATCATCCTATTGATGACCTCCGTCTGGCCATCAATATGGGGATGGAAGGCAATCGATTTGGTGAGCTTGGTGTCCAATAGTGTCCAAAGGCTTGACCATAATGTGCTCAAGAACCTGCTATACTGATCTGATATAATGGTCTGCAGGATCCCAAAATGCGCCCATACTCATTCAAAGAAGAGTTTGGTAGTGTCCTTTATTGTGATCTCTCCTTGCAGGTCACCAATATAGTCATCTTAGAAATATATCCATAACCACAAATAGGAAGTCATTACCATGCTTAGTAGAAGGGAGGCTAGACATATAGTCCACGGACATGGATTCGCACGGCTGGTTGGGAGTAGGCAGAGGAGTGTATAAGCCTTGCTTCTTGATGGTTGGCTTGGCGATGGTACAAACAGTGCAAGATATGATATATTTCCCAACATCCAATCAGAGTTTTGGGCAATAAAAGTACTTTTGTAGTACAACCATAGTTTTCTCCACACCAAAGTGTCCTACAACCCGACTGTAGTGCACCTTCCAAATCATCTTGGCACGATCGCTTGAAGGAACACAAAGGTAGCCCAGGTAGCATAATAATGCATCCTCGAGGTGGAAATCGAAAAATTTCTTGCCAACTACTAGCATCTAGTATGTCGAGGTGAACTCTGAATCATTTTTGTATAGTTGTGGACATCCAGAGGTCTTGTGACCACAAGAGTTGAGAACAATAGTTAGTTCTTCAAATGGGGGCCATCTGAGGTAGTCTACAACATGATTGGTGCTACCATTTTTGTATTTAATGTTAAAGTGGAGTTGTTGCAGATATGTAGACCACTTCTGACAACAATTGTTATGCAACTTCCCTTTTGTCTATATAAACTGAAGAGGTCAGTGATCGGTGTGGATGGTCATCTCCTTCCCCAGAATGTAGTGCTTCCATTGTCAGCAAGCCTGCATGATGGAATACATCTCTTTATCATAGGTGGGGTACTTCCAAATTGTATCGGAAAGTGTCTCACTATGATAGGCCATTGGATGCCCATGTTAGGTGAGGACTGCACCAATAGCATAGTCTGAGGTATCTATCTCAATTTCAAATGGCTGCTACAGGTTTAGCAGTGTGAGTACCAGTGCAGAGCAGAGGTGGTGCTTGAAATCAACGAATGCCTTCTATTGGGACTCGGACTAGGAAAAATTTGCTTTCGCCCTACCCTTAGTAATCTGACTCAAAGGCGGAGTGATATGGGAAGATCCCAGCACAAAACTTCGATAGAAATTTGCAAAGGCCCAAAATGCTACGAAGCTCCATTAGAGTGGTCGGGGCTAGCTAGTCCCGAATGACTTGGATCTTGGCTGGGTCCACATGCACACCACGCTCATCAATGATGTAACCCAAGTATTGGACTTGGCTCATGCCAAAGGTGCATTTCTCCAAGTTGGCACACAGTTTGTGCTACTAAAGGGTTTGAAGGACCTGTTGATTATGTTGTAAGTGTTCTTCCCAACTCTTGTTGAAGATGAGGATGTCGTCTATATAAACCACCATGAACGAGTTGGTGAAGGGTTGCAATATGTCATCCATTAGCCTCATAAAAGTAGCAAGGGAATTTGTCAACTCGAAGGGGATAACTAACCATTCAAAAAGGCCTTCCTTGGATTTAAAGGCAGTCTTCAATACATCTGTGGGATCTATTGGAACTTGGTGATAACCAGACTTCAAGTCGATCTTGCTGAAATAATTGCCCCCTTGAGTTGGTCCAACAGGTCATCAATCCATGGGATTGGATACCTATTCTTAACAGTGATTTTGTTTAGTGTCTGATAATCAATGTAGAGCCTCGAGGTCTCATCCTTCTTCTGTTAAAGTACAACTAGGCTCCCACAAGGTGAGGAACTTGGTCGAATGTGCCCTTTCTGTAGCAACTCCTGGATTTTTCGCTTGATCTCTTCATTTTCCATAATGGAGCAGCAATATATTGGCTCGTTGGGTAGAGGTGCTTCGAGAATCAAATCGATTAAATTATTTACCTAACAATGCAAGGGTACCCTCGTGGTCAAGGAGAATATGTCCTTGTATTATTCCACGACCATATCCACCTGCTTCTGTTGCTTGGAGGAACCCTTCTTGGGGGCCATGGTTGTGGCTACAACCTTCCCCTTACTTTAAGAGCAAATCGGAAAGAAAACCAATTTCCCAGTCTAGGATATGACCTTACTACATTGTTTAGCAGAGATCAGAGAGATGGTGTTAGGTGGGGCTACCTCCGGTATCCTATATAACTTAGTACCTAAATAAATAATAACAAATCAAGGTCTAGACTCATAAAAAACATATCACTTCCATAAGTATGGTTGTCCTAATAATACATCACAAAATTCAAGAGGAGAACCATCACACAATACCTCATCTATGAAGGGCTTGATGTTGTAAGGAAGGCAACACTGCTCGGTGACGCAGAGATCTCGTCCTTGGTGAAGCCACCCGATGGTATATGGTTGCAATTGTGCTATAGTCGGTAGGCCCAACCACTTCATGACCTCTGCTAAAATGAGGTTCTTTTGGCTCCCACTATTGACAATGAACTACAGTGGAGAATCCTTCACCCACATCTGTGAGCGGAATAGGCGCTCCCCTTCTTCTAGATCTCCAGGCTTAATCTTCAGGATCATGGTAGTGGCCATAGTGACACTAGGCTCCACATCAATGATCTTCTTCCCTTTTTCATTCCCCTTGTAAGGTTCCGACATAGAGTCGGAACATGCATCGGACTCAGAAGCCTTCATCTCAGCCACCAATGATTGCTTGGCCCAAAGCTCACTTGTGTTGTGAATGGAGCTCTTATGGAACTCACACCGATTTCTAGTGTCCTTCTTAGTCTTCGTGGTGTTTTTATTTTCTTACGGCTTCGGCGGGTTATCTTGGGTCACCCCACCTGGGATTTTCCCTTTACTCTGTGGTTTTGGGGCTTCTTTCCCTTGCTTCAAATTCACAGATCCAAAGTCTCTCTTTTTCTGTTTTAGCTTCTTCTCGATCTTGACAACGTATCGATACGTTGTGCTGAGTGAGGAGATGTCTAGGAACTCCATCTCATCATGGATGTACCTATGTAAGCAGCCGCGGTAATTGAGTACCAAATTTTACTCAGAATCCTTGATACCTAACTTCGTGTGAAGGGTATGAAAAACATTGGTAAACTTTGGCACATCTTGGTCCCTTCCCTGTCGCAGTGTGGTCCACTTTATGTATTTATCCTCATAGCTCCCGATAGGGTAGTACTGCTCCTTGATGGTGTCCCAGAATGAATCCCAAGTGGGTGCAGCTGAAAATAGTGAGGGCGTACTTTCATTCTTCTTCTCATAGTAGGTTTCCCATCAGTCCTTGACGTGGGGGGCGGATTTGAGAAGAGAAAAAGTAATCTTTTCCCTGTTGGAAAAATCATGAACATAAAATTATCCTTCTAATAGATTTAACCATTTATATACAGCTTCCACATCTATCTGACCCTCAAATATGGTAATGTTAAAGTTAACTTGTACCTTAAAGGGTGTGGTGCTTCCAAAGTAGCCGCTAGAAGTAGATGCGTCACCCTTGGGTAGCCACTAAATGATTTGTGCAAAGTTGTCCATCATCGCATTCCTCTGTTCCTCAATGGCTTCTTCGAACAAGATTTTGAAAGGATATCTTACCCCCTCATCTTTCTTTCCTTCCCCCATGGGAGGTCGTCGAGATTTGTGAGGCTAATATTGCAAAGGTTTGAGCAGTTCAAGCCCTAACTCCTTATATCCTGACCTCGTTGGGGACATGCAAAGAAAAGCAGAGAAAAAGAAGACCACTCTAATACCACTGATCTAAATTTAAATAGGAATGCAACAAATTACTGATATAACCATAAATACAAAGATGCAATAGAAATAACACTTCATTTCATTAATATTCAATACTGAAATATGCTTACAAACAAAATGGAAATAAGTCTAGCTTGGGTGATGGTAGCTTATCTTTGAGACAAGATGGCGGCTACATGCCTATGAAATTTGTTACAATGAGGTTCAAGGTCCTATTTATTATTGAAAAAAATGAGAAAAACCTAAACAACAAAAGCCCTAACCCTAGGAGATGTAACACCAAGAGTCTGTAGGCCCTGTTAGGGTTAGTTGGGCAACAAACTTCCTGGGGTCATAACTTGGTCATATTATCTCTGTTTGGCGTGCACGATACCTTGTTTGAAAGGTCTGTCCGATTACTATAGTATTTTATGCAGGTCCCTACCTACAACCACAAGCCTACAATGAACCTCAAAAAAACGTCGTTTAGGGTGTCAAAACTGCTACAAAAGTTCAGGACCTGAAAAACTGCTAAAAATAGTAAATGATGAAACAAACAAGGAAACGAATAAAACTGACTGGAGGTTTAGGTGGGTGGCCACCAATATCCACATAGATCACATCATATTACCAATAAGTAACTAAGGAACGACTAATCACTGGATCCATAATAGGCTCCAAAATTTGAGTGTAGGCCAAAACTTTGGAGGGTGTTGCAGCCACTACAACACTTGGCGATACACTTGAAGAATCCATCTTCTCTATTTTGGTTAAGTCCTTTTTTGTAGGGCCTTGGTTCTTCAGGGAGTATTGATTCATCATGCATAGTACTTATTGAACCTCAGAGTTACCCTCTCTTTGACATTTTTTTCTCACCTTTTTCTCTCACTTTCTCATAAGATTACAGACCCAATCAATGATAAATATTAGGTTTTGTCTTATGGAAAGCATTAAAATAATTGCCATATTATATTTTCATTTTCTTTCTATTTGAATAGATTTTTGCAAATTAGCTACAGAACGCAGCCTATTCCGCAGCTAACTGTGGATTCTGTAGCTACTCTCATGGTTTGGCAGGTTCTAGGTGTCAAATGAAGAATTGGGCCACATGGGCATTTCTAGAATCATATCCACATGGATTCTATCCTATTCACTTGGTCCAGATCGACGGAAAAGCAAGGCTAATGTCATGGTCAAAGATGGAGTCAAAATACATTATCCAGAAGTAGTAGGACTCTTGATTTGCTCTTTCGTAGCTAATCAAGAGTCTAACAACTCTGTTGCAAATTTATTTTGAATTAGCCACTTGTAGCTGATTAGAAGTTTAAACAGTCTTATTACAATTCAAATTAGCCACCTGTAGCAAGTTTTTGTCATAAACAGTCATGTTAGATGTAATTCGAATTAGCCACCTGTAGCAACTTTATCTCATAAACAATTATGTTATTTTCCTATAAATATCGGTTGCATGGAACTGAGAAGTAGTTATAAGTTAGAAGGAATTACGTTAAGTTCAGGCTTTTTGTTGATACTCTGTATTCAGACTTCGTTTTGTTCATAATACAAACTTCGTGTTGTCAATGATAATTTAGAGTGCATCCTTAACTAGCTAGCATTCCAGCCACATCAGTTGCAGAGGGTCCTTGCACTAAAGGACGTTTTTCGTTTGTTTTTTTCAGTTTAATTTCCATTACTCTGTTTTCAGCAAATCTGTTTTCTAATTTAGAATGATATTTCATTTTAGTTTTTAATCAATAGCATAATGATAAAATCACAACTGTGCAGCCTTGTTCTTCCAAGATATTTCGTGGAGAAAAATGACTTTGTTTCCAAACTGAATTAAGATTGAAGTAATAAGAATACACAGTCTCTTAGTTTTCTTACCGTTTTGTCATTCATTCTCTTAGAACAGAATTGTCAATTAACTGTGTTAATGGATGTTTTCAAAATCCATTTCAAGATGATGATGATCCTAAACTAAATGGTTAAATGCCTAATTCATACGGTGATTGAATTTACTCAGTACATTGTTATTTTCCTAGAAACTTAGGAACTAAGGTATAATTGATTTCTTGCACAACACTTCAAGAGAGTAATGCTTCACATTTGAAAGTTGGAGAAAGTCAAAAATACATTAATTGTTTACAGTTAGTTTTACATGCTTTTACCTTTTTTTCTTTCAGATCCTTAGTTGCAGCACTGATATTCCTAAAAATCATTTCAAGGAGATTGATTTAATCATACTCCAAAATTGAATGGTTGAATGTTTAATGAATGCAATTATTGAGTTAGCTTCTACATCAATTTCACTCTTGGTTTTAAGAATTAAATCCATGGATTAGGACTAATGTTAAGATAAGATAGATGCTCTGTTTTTAGTAGTTTCTAACTAGCCAACAGTTCTTGGTCCATTTTTAGGAAATTAGATTAACTTAGGAACATTTCCTTCCCTTTAAAATTCATTAGATTCACTTAAATTTTCTCATAGTTTCAGGTTGTACATTCTTAGACATCAAAGAATAGAAATCCCCCCCAAAAGCAACATAAAATACAAAACAATGAAGTAAGAGAAAGGTTAACTAAGCACATATAGTGCACCGCACTTCATCAACTTACAAACCTCGGTTGATAATTTATGCAAGCAATTTAGGACACTAAATTGACTAAACATTACCTTGACCTTCTCACTTACCCCACAAAGAACCATGGTCTCCTTTATATCTTCTCAGTCGAACACAACATAACATTCAACATAATCACAATGTTTCAAGTTGGGAAGGGTAGTGTAGCTTGCAAGATTAAGGTTTTCAGAGTATAATTTTTCATCTCTGGTGTTTCTTTTCTACCAGCAGCCCTGGACAGTACCCTAATAGAGTCACATAGGAACACAAACATTGCTCTACTTCCAGTGAGCCTAGATAGTTCCCTGGCAGAGTTTTTTGCTTCACCTCTCCGTGTAGGAAGCATTTCTCTTCTTTCACCTTTAATTATTTTTTTAAAGAGAACTATGCACTAGCACTTATTTATTTGGGGTGCAAAAGAAATCCTGACTTATTGAGAGAAAAAGAGGTTGTTCCCTTAGATAAGCATATAGAAACCTATGATTTAGGTTTAATCGTTTAGGTTTTTCCCCTTCTCTATTTCTACTAGTTGGATAAGCTGGAGAACACCAAAGAAGAAAAAACCAAGGCATGAGGTTTCCAAACTAGATGTGGGTTCATGGTTGGAACAAAATTCTCCTTATAGATAGATCATATTTTCCATCGGAACTTCATCAGCCAAAATATGTAACCAACACAAGGAAGATGAAAAGATGGCTTGCCAAATGCTGAAGTGTCACAAGACTCTTTATAGTTCGACCACACACATACTAAGAAGCCAAAATAGGTCCAAGAACAACACTTATTTGCATGATGAAAGCAAAAGGAAAACTCAACACGAAAGGAAAACAAGACGAGAAGAAAGAAAACACACAAAAAGGAAATAAATTGAGAAGACAAGGGAACAAAATGGCTAAAGAAAATATGATGTAGAATAATAATAAGAAATGAGGACATACTAAAGGGAACGAGTGTAGAATGAGTGCAAGAAAGGGAAAACTAGGATGCGGCTAGTTCTACTTCTAACCTAATAGCTAGAAGGTCAGGGTCACATATAATGAAATTTCCAGCGAAGCCACTGTATTCGTTCCCGACCTACATCCACAAATATATGAATGATTAAAACAAATATAAAGTGATGTGCAATAGAAGATACAAAAACTTGCACAAGAAAAGGAAGGTATTTCCTGTGGGCAGAAAGGTGTGTCACACCCACTACTTTTATCCAATTCACATGCTTACCTTTTCGATGAATACCATTTTTCAACAAACCATGGAAGACTCTTACGAATGTGTCTTCATCTACACCAATATCCTTAGTCAGCATGAGGAAATATTGAAACTTGTTATTTGCAACAAAGCTTGCTAAGTAAGATTGTCCCAACTATTCAGTGATTGGATCGTAAAATTCATGATGGCCCTCTTGAAAAACCCTAAATCTTAAAAAATGTGATTTTTTTATTAGAAAAACGGGATCACGATGGGAATGGATCTAAGCACACTTAGCAGTCATGCCAAGAAAGTGAGGACCTACCATAACCATCAACGAAGGTGTTATCGAGAAATCTAGTGTCTATGCAGAGCTGCTAGTCCCACTAAGACTGGTAGCTATCTTAGAAACAAACAAACTAAAACTACTTTCGTTTTCCTTTATGAGAAGTAGATAAGAGGGGAACAAAGGAGACCAACCTCTGTCTTGCGCTTGGTTCCTTGCTTGATTCCTCTCCCTTCTGATAGATCTTTGCCACTCGCTTCCTCATCTACCCAGCTTCAAAGAGCACCTGTAGAATCAAAGCAGCATAACACTATCCAAGAACAAAGATCTACTATCATAAACAATATAGGACCAAATATATATTGACCACACAAATGCATATATCATCAATCATACAAGAATGTGGAGGAAAAATTGAATAGCTTTATTAATATCAAGAATAGCAAAGAGGATTACAACCAATTGTTCTGACCCAGTGTCATCCTCTCAGCAAGAAAGCCCTTCTTCACCTCATGAAAAGCTTAGATCACCCAACACTGTGATGTTACACCAAGAAACCACCAGCACTTCCTTACAAGATACAAAATTCCAGCCTCTGGATCTCTGGGATGAGGGATCCATATATAGATGTTTGCAAGGGGGGTGAGTCAGCTTCTGAGATTTGATTAGTGTCCTCTCTCTGATAGTTCTTGATTCCACTTGGAGATTTATGATCTATTACTCATCCCTGGGTGAATGCAGAGAGGCAAGTGTCACAGGAGAAGTTTCTGGAAGATTCCATGATCCTCCACCTCGCAAATTGACTCTGCCATTTGTCCACTCTCGCCCATCACACCCCATAGAAGGGATTTTCAGTATGCATCGCACCTCCTGTGTGCATTTAGGTGGGATGCAACACACTTTGACCATGGAGCAGGTGAGATGGTCCAGTTTTGACTAGTTCTGAGTAGTTTTTCATGGAGAACTTCTGGCAGATGATGTAATCAGTTGACCTTGTTATTTTAGGGGATGGAACAACACTTTTAGGGACTTAGGAGCCCTCTGTTTATGGACATATTTGATTGGGTTTGCAGTGTCCAAAAATTTCTATAACAGTTGCCCCTAAAGCATGAGGTCGTTAATCTTTTGATGTCGGGTGAAATGCTTTATCATGAGGATCCGAAGTTTTTTTGAGCTGGAAGGCGACCTGTAATAAGATATAATACAATAAATTACCTTCATAATATTTTCATGATCTAGCTGAGGCGGGCATTCCCATGCTCAGCTTTATAAATTCATTTTCATGTACATAAGACAGACAATTGTCTGAGTGCAGACTGATGATTCTGGTAGAGCCGTCATCCCTTTGATTGGATGATTATCTGTGCAGCAATGATGTACATTTGATGTCTTTATTCCCCTGAATATATATCGTAGCTTAGATGGATGAAACTAGATCTGGGGCTTCAATCTCATTCGATCTTCACTCAAAGTACAAGTCGATCCATGTGAGAGATGTTCTGGAGTCGAACATGGAAAGACATCGCCTGATTACCAACCAATGATGTAAGCTGTTAACAGGAGCGAGAGGAATCATCGATAATGATGATGACCCTCAAGGTACTACAGTACAATTCATGTGGTGTGAATAAGGGACTTGGCGTCGAACACCACGGAAAATCTTTCGATCGAAGGCCATTGATGTAAACCTGTCGCTGGAAGTGAGAAACTTGCCATTGAGGCATGCAAGCTTCAAAGTACTGAAAGGGTTGTTCCTAGATCGACTTCCTGGATAATGAGTTGATGTCAACAAGAAGCGATCTGTCATAGGAGGGCCTTAGTGAATCCCACATCTATGACACGGAACATAGCAAATGATTTTAATGGAGGTGAAAACGATCTGATGATATAAGGTTCAGGGTGGCGGTCATGAAAGAATGGTGTAAATGTATTGCAGTGGATGAGACACAATTCTCTGAGCGACTTCTCTTGAACATATCGGCGACACTGACATGATGGATTGGTAGCGTTAACCCCAAATGTGGATGGTGTGATGGACCAATGGTGATATGACCAGTGAACGAAACAACCCAACCCGACTCGGATGCGGAGCGAAAGTGTCATGTTCAAGAGCGAATTGCTACCAATAAGGTTTCTTCAAGTTTTCTTCCCAATTTTTCCCCAGTCATTGCTAACCAGTACCTCTTTATTTTTTTCAAGCTTGAGGAGGATAACATATGCTTGTTCTATAATTTTCCCTTCGGGCAAACCCATCGCTATGTTTTAACGAGCCTAGCGATAGTGAAACTCGTTCTTGTCGATATGGACAAGTTTGTCGCTATTCAGTTTTAACGAGTTTAACGACAAAGATAACTTAGTCCTTTTCAATTTTAGAGAGTCTGAAAGGGACATAAAGAAAAATCCAACAATCCTTTTTCGTCATATAATCCCTTGAGTCCGAAAAAGTATAAAATAATACAAAAGGGATGAATTTTCGGTAATTTTAACGAGCCGAACAAAACAAGCACTCGATCTTTTTGTGTAATAATCCCTCAGGTCCAAAAAGATTAAAATCTAAAGGAGGGATAGCACTTCCAGTCACTTTAACGAGCTGGAGAGGCCAATTACTCGGCAATCTTTTCATATTTTACGAGTCAGATGAAAAGAGCTTAAAGGAGACTCGTTTTTCGAGGACCAAGTGATAAATTCAGGTAGCAGCTAATTCCACGTTAGGTTTGGAATTTTCCAATCACGACAGTGTCACAAGGATGGCTAACAAGATCACTCTTCGTAGCTGTTCCTCAAAAAGGGTAAACAATCAAATGGAGGTGAATGATTGGTCAATACAAAGTGGAGGTGATGATGAGAACACGACCAAGGTTTCAAAGGCTGATGATAATTCATTCACAATGGTTATTTACCGGAAATTGGTTCATTTTTTAATGAATGAGCTTAAACTCTGGGGGAAACATTTGCTCACTGCTTATGTGTAATTTTTAACGAGCTTGAACTCCACATAAAAACTGCTCGATCCAGTCGTATAATAAGGATGTCTCATCTAAGATGGCATTTTTTCAAAGCTCTGCCCCGCATCCTTTCTTTATGCAAGTTAGGAAATGACCAATCCTACGAGTTTAAAGGGTTAGAGGACCTACAAATTTAAAAAATAAATGGTCGCTCTTCGCTTGCATGCCCTCAAGTATAGTGAAGTAGAGTTTCCCAGGTTACCCCTCAATTTGCAGATAAAACATTTGTTTTATCGGGAAAGGCCTACCTTTTACAAGTTACCCCTCAATTTGCAGAGAAAACATTTTTTCTATCGGGAAAGGCCTACCTTCAGACAGAGGTATCTTATTCCGGTCTAATCTCATAAACCAGTCATATATCCTTCGCGGAATCCTACCCTATACCCAAGGTTTTCCTGCCGAAATAAACCAGGGTGCATGCCCCCTGGGTTTCAGTCATGTCCTCCCGAATCACTCGCGCTCATCAGGTGGACAGACTGGGGATTGATGAGACATTCCTTGCGTGAAAATACCCTTCAGGGATGGTATTTGACTATTTGCTATGTGTGAACCGGGGAATGAAAGCTGGTCTACGAGCTTGACCACTCTTCCTTCATGCGGAAAACACATTACTCTAAAGAGCGAGGAGACAATGGCTCCCATCCAATAAAGATAGTTGCGTCCAAGGAGTAGATTATAATCCAGGGGTCCTTGGACTACCATTACGTTCATGTGAACGATTTTCCTTCTCAATGTTATCGGCACATTGGGAAGGATCCCTAATGGTCGACTGGTTCCTTTATCAAAGCCTGTTAGATTTCTCATCTCAGGCAAAAGCGATGGCGAACCAAGCGCTTTCCAAGCAGTTGAGGAAAGGATACTCATAGAAGTCCCTTCATCTATGATGGTACCGGCCATGACCATTCTGTATATTTGTGCAATGATTCGAAATGGTACACTAGCCGGTAAACGAGGTCTTCCTAGTAGATTCCAATCGAAGGAAACAACTAGGTTGCTTGGAGGTGGGACCGAATAGACGACCGGATATGACTCTGACAAACTTCCTTCCTGCGGTAAAGGAACGGGTAGATTGCCCTCATGTTCATCGAAGTCTATGTTTACGAAGAGAATTTGAACGGTGTCGTTCTTGTTCTCTCCGGTGACTGTATCATCTGAAGATGGACCTTCTGAAGGCAAGACCGGGTCAACTGCCGCCTCGACCATTTGACTTTCGTTTGGTGTGGATTTAGATGGTTTATCTTCAATGATAGATGCTTTGACCGACCACAAGGGTGTGTCAGTCGGATTTTCAACTAGTGATGGACTTGGAAAGAGTTTCTCATATCTAGGAGGAAGCTATAACAGTGAAACCAGACGGTCGTCCAAAACTCTTTTAGCCTCGTCTAGGAAGGGGCAACGGTGGACGGCGTGATCACCTTCACACAGTTTACAAGGGAATTTACTTTTCCTTTTCTGTCCCAACGTTTCACTTTCAATAGTTGACGGTGTACTTTCAACATGATCATCAGAGGTTGTCGACACCGGATTGTGCAAATGAGGAGACCAGTCCCTTAAGATCCGAGGGATGCAAGGACAATCTCGATGATAGTGATCTCCTTTGCAAATGAAACATGGAGATTTAGGCTTTGATAGTGCAGTGTGTGGATTTTCACTAGATGATGCCTGGTTGCCCCTTGTCGTCTTTGGCTCCTTCTTCTTCTTCTCTTTCTTCTTCTTCTTTACTTGACTTTTGGCTTTACCAGCTTCATCAAGCGAAGAGGAAGGAGGATAGGGAGAATCGGACGAAGTAGAAGGTTGGGGGGTAGCTTTCGTATCGTCTAGTTGCTTACTTGATTGCTCAGGAATCATGGTGTTCTAAACGACAGAGGTCGAGAAGAGCCATACGAGCAGGCCGATTGTCAATCCTGGAAGCGACAATGTGGCCATATGGGGTGCACCAACATCTCCCCAAGAGGAGAAAGGACTAGGATTTCCTCCAAGGGGAAATCCTTGGTTGGTGGATTCCATTTTTCTCAACCTAAGACCAACGTAGGAAAGATGATGTTTATTCCGATTAAAATAAATTTTAGATGCTTTGACACAACTTGTTTTTTCAATTTTTAAGAGTCGAGAAAAAACAAAATATGACTCTAGTCGCCTTCGATTTTTAATGAGCTTGAAGTGACAAGTGATCAGATGGACCTTTTCCTTTAAGGAGTATAGAAAGGAACGAAAGAGATTACTCTGGAAATCTAGATAGAGGGATTACCAAACCAATCGCAAAACTGCAGAATAATTTTTACGGTACGACAGTCAATCTTCCCGAATGCTGTGTTCAGTGCATTGCGATCGATAGGGCGGCAGACACGGCTTCCTATGGATAAAGGATATATCCTATTGTGGTCTCCCAATATATACTCGACGGTACGTGGGAGCACAAGTCCGTACTGGCACTTTTCGTCTCAAAGTGGAGGAATCACCCAACCAGCAATGAAGGCAACAGTTACCAGGCTTTACGACGCCGGAATACATCTCTAGCCTAGACTTCTAAATGTTGTGCATTAGGTTCCAAAGCATTTTTAGATTCATTAAATTTATTTTACATTTGATCTTGCTTAAGAAATTCGCCTTTCAGGTTCACCGTGTGATGTAGATATACAATTCCTAAAATCCAATCTAAGATGATAAACAATCGTTTAATCTTCTTTTTGCAATGAAAATCCTAGCTACTAAAGAAAGATATATGATATTCTTTCAACATAGAGCAGAGAGCACACACTATATGCACTGTCCTAAAATGTATGAATGATAAAAAGAAAGCTAAGCGCAAATCTGAATTATTTTTCAAAGCGACATTACTAACAAGCTTCTTTTCAAGAAAAAATGAAGACAATGACGACACTTTGCGATTTGGAATTGAAAACTTTCTTTCGACACTTGAAAAACTACTAATTCAAATCAAATACAAGAGTAACAGTGTAATCGACTATCAAGAACAATCTGATTCTCTTTTATGACTGAAAACGACACTTGCGACACTTCCAAATCAAGAAACGACAGTTCAATTACACTACTTCTTTGTAAAAGAGAACTGAAAATGGCTCACAATACATGAAAACATTTACAGTTCTTTGCACAATGGAGGCGGAATAATTGCAAGGAAGGGGGTTTCCAACAGAGGTATACTGACTACAGACAACAAAACTCCTGAATAGAGCTGAAAAGAGTGAAGAAAAACTAAAGTCTGGAGGCAAAATTAGCCTTTTCTGATCAGCGCACCTGTTACACAGGGATTCCAATATGCATCCCACCTACAACACACAGGAAGTGCGATGCATATTGATATCCTTGAAGAGAGGGTGCGATGGTACAGTGTGAGACTTTTGATCCAGTTCTTGATCACAGTTTGCAACACAGTTCAGGGATTTAGGCCGAGAAAGTGATAATCAGTAAATAAATCACAAGGGTAGATCTAAGGAGGTTACTAGAGTCATCACAAGGGCAATTAGAGAATTTGTAAACCGATTGTTCAGTTCATAAACAAAACCCAGAGATAGATTGAAGCAGCATTGATCTACTTTGCACTTGCATAGAAAATGCAGTTCGAAGGCTAGCTGGCTTGACTTCATGCTCCATCTGTAAGTTTATAAAGCAAACAAATATAGACAAACAAACAATCTATTCGCTCCCTAGTGGAGTGGCCATTTTGTTATCGGGAAATCTAGTGTCTATGTAGAGCTGCTAGTCCCACTAAGACTGGTAGCTATCTTAGAAACAAACAAACTAAAACTACTTTTGTTTTCCTTTATGAGAAGTAGATAAGAGGGGAACAAAGGAGACCAACCTCTGTCTTGCGCTTGGTTCCTTGCTTGATTCCTCTCCCTTCTGATAGATATTTGCCACTCGCTTCCTCGTCTACCCAGCTTCAAAGAGCACCTGTAGAATCAAAGCAGCATAACACTATCCAAGAACAGAGATCTACTATCATAAACAATATAGGACCAAATATATATTGACCACACAAATGCATATATCATCAATCATACAAGAATGTGGAGGAAAACTTGAATAGCTTTATTAATATCAAGAATAGCAAAGAGGATTACAACCAATTGTTCTGACCCAGTGTCATCCTCTCAGCAAGAAAGCCCTTCTTCACCTCATGAAAAGCTTAGATCACCCAACACTATGATGTTACACCAAGAAACCAGCAGCACTTCCTTACAAGATACAAAATTCTAGCCTCTAGATCTCTGGGATGAGGGATCCATATATAGATGTTTGCAAGGGGGGTGAGTCAGATTCTGAGATTTGATTAGTGTTCTCTCTCTGATAGTTCTTGATTCCAATTGGAGATTTATGATCTCTTACTCATCCCAAGGCGAATGCAGAGAGGCAAGTGTCACAGGAGAAGTTTCTGGAAGATTCCATAATCCTCCACCTCGCAAATTGACTTTGCCATTTATCCACTCTCGCCCATCACACCACATAGAAGGGCTTTTCAGTATGCATCACACCTCCCGTGTGCATTTAGGTGGGATGCAGCGCACTTTGACCATGGAGCAGGTGAGATGGTCCAATTTTGACCAGTTCTGAGTAGTTTTTCATGGAGAACTTCTGGGAGATGATGTAATCAGTTGACCTTGTTCTTTTAGGGGATGGAACAACACTTTTAGGGACTTAGGAGCCCTTGGTTTATGGACATATTTGATTGGGGTTGTAGTGCCCAAAAATGTCTATAACAGAAGGCTGAAGTGCCTCACCTACTTGACAAAAATATGAAGAGAGAGGTATTGAACAATGAAGATCAAGGGTTGTGAAACAACTGCCATTGGATGTTCTGATGGGAAAATGATAAACTGAATGACAACCCCAAAGACAAAGAAATGTTAAGATGATCTAATTAAAACATCAGATTCCTGGTTTGCGATCAACAAAGACAAATCAATTCGAACAGTTTCGTGAATGCTCTAAACAATCGAACCAAGTTCCTTGCGAGCCAAATATGACAGACTACCTTCCTGTAACTAGTGACAAATTGTACAAGCATTGTAGTCATCAAAAGAGTTTAAAAAGGATGCTAGCACCATGAATGCATGAGACCAGTTGGGACATGGTGAATGGAAAAGAACTTGATTCATGTGACAACTTGTGCATTCATTATCACTCAAGAAGATTTTTGGTGTGATGAGAGGAAAAATTTGCAATATAAAATTTGTAAGAAGACTGAGGAGCTAACCATTAAGGGATAAATTCGATAAGTATGATTCCTTCGGGAAAAGATACTCCTTGAGATAATCCACTTCCTAATTCCATGATTCTATGAGAGATGTACATTCCCAACCCGAGTTTGATGTGAGATATTTGCATTAAGACAAATGAATTGTAATAGATTTGTGAATTCGATCATAAGTAAAATATTGAAAAGTTGAGAGGTCACACCCAGAATACCAAACATTTTTTACACATGAAATCACATCGAGTGAAACCATGTAGATATATGGATTGTGCGAGAGAAACTAGATCTGATTTAGTTGGGGGGGCTTACCATAGTCATGAGATCTTAACATAACCATGAATGAAAGTTGAAGTCCCTTGCCTCCTTGGCAGGTCCTGAAACTTTCTAGCATTGTAGAATCGTGTTTTGAAGCTTGAACTTGATCATGCATTGTTTAAGGATAACTACTATTGCTGATTTCAAAGCTTCTCACCAGATGGAAGCCATCTCTGTCACAGGTTTCACCATATTTTACAACTTCAACAATCAAATTACTTATTTGAAGAGGCTCTTTTAATAGCATATTAAAATACAAATGAATCGGTAATATATCATGAGAAAGCTAATTTGAAGATTTATCTTCATGCAGGAGAAGAGATGATAGGGAATGGGAAGGGTACTCTATGATTTGATTGTTTGCAATTTCATCATAGACAACCTCACCAACTTGTGTCAATCGAGGGGCTAACTCATCGGATGAATAAAATGAGAGCATGGAGTATCTCTGTCACAAGAAGAAGTGTTGCAAATGGTAGGAAACAAGGGGTAGTGAGGTGAAGAGGAAGTTTCGATATGAACATCTTCTTTGACTGAACCAGATTCAAGATCTAAATTAAAATCTTCATGAGGAACCTAAAGATCATATGATGTGCTTGGGCATTCGTCATGACATAGGAAAATTGAGTTATCCTCATTGGAATGATCACTTCCCAAGGCTGGGGGTTGATTGAAATAATTGATTATATTGGATTTCCCACCGAGATTAGCAGATTGAGAATCATTCAAGAATGGAGACTCATTGTTTTGACATGGAAGGAGGAAATATTAGAAGCATATTCACTTTGCTACTCCTCTACCTAGGTATTGTGATTTCTTTGTACCTAGTCGGAATTTGGGCGAGCAACTTGAGAATCAAGATAATGTGAAAAACCAGCTGGTGAAGCAAATTGATGAAGCGGGTCATGGTACAAGGAGTTAGGATGTGTAGATGATAGAGGACAACAAAAATCCAGATTAGATTTGAGACCGAAGTTGTGAACAGTGACATCATCTTGTGGAATGTAGGAGTAGGTCTTCACCGTAAGCTTCATGAGCCATTCTGGAATTTCCTCCATTGAAGTGGAAGAAGAATGAGAAGATGGACTAGAGATTTGATTCACAAATTTCCCAATTTTATAATCACCTTAAGGAGGAAACCTCATGGGGACTAGAAAAGGAGGAGGACAAAGAACAAAAGGGGTAGTAAGATCTTCCTCTAAAATTTTAGGTGCCTCGTGATTCACAAGAGTTGGAGAAAAAGACAAATCAAGAGGTTCAGGATCACTGTATGACCAGACATGAACCAAGTGCTCAAACTCTTGTTTCAAGAAATCCCAGTTCAAATGCTCTTTAGGAATTTCATAATAGAGGTGAAGGAACCGATTAGAAAAATACTCAATTGATGCATCAGGATACATTCTTAAACGATTGATTCTTCCACAAACATCTCAGTATTTATACTTATCGAAGGATTTGTGAAGCTCCTCGAGGAAGTGACAAAGGGAAGGAATGGAAGTGGGTGGAAAGGTATGTCGCCACCATTTAGCACGACCTTGAAGGGAGAGGAAGAAAAGAATGCAAGCCAACTCTTCATCATTGATTTCATAAGATTCACAAAATTTAAGAAAATCTGAAATGTGCTCGGTTATGGATGTTCGATCAACATGTATTTAATTTCTTGGATGAAACAAAATTTGTAAGGTATGAAGGTGAATCATGATCAACCTATTTCCATAATTTGTCATAATAGAAGTGTTATCAATATGTCAAAGAATCCTATTTAACACTCAAATCCAAGCACATCCCCATAAAATATCACTTTGTCAAAGAACATGTAGTTGATCAGAATGTCAAGCTAGAATACATTTTTTCAAAATAATAAGTTGTATATAACTATACAAAAACACTATTTAGCGAACCTTTTGAGTATTTTAGATAGAGGTTAGGAGCTACCTCTCCTTTTTCTCAGTAAATGGAGCAATATCCAAATATAGTTCACAAGGTGCATTGCAGAAGAAAGAAGTGTTGTTCATATACAACAAAATCATAGGAGCATTAGTCTCAGAAGCACATAAGAAGAAATGTTGCATGTTGAAGGACACAACCTTGACAAGGGGATTCTAGATGCAGTTGTGATAGATGGAAAATCCATATCTATTCATCAAAGGGAGATATATGAAAATATAAGGAGCAATTATAGATAGGGGGAGCTCTCAGTCCAAAGAAGAAGTACTAAAGTTGCAGCTAGATTTGGTTATTTTATACTGATGTCAAAGGGGGGGAGATAAATGTACATAATGAGAATCAATATCCTTAAGGATAAAGAAGAAAACTAAAGAATATTTAGCTAATATTTAGGGGGATTTCTCAACAAAAGTGAATTAATGAAATGATTATGTCTGGTGGTGTTTCCATCAATGCCAAAGGGGGAGATTGTTGCACATAATTTGTCATTGATTTCAACTGCAGTTTCATTGATGTCAACATTGATGGCTAAGGAAGTGCATATGTTTTTAGTAATGCAAAAGGAAGCTTAGGTGGATTTCTACCCAAGATGAAGTGGCAGAGGGCCCAACATGGTGAGTGAACAAAGTTGGGTGTTTCCATAGCATGGAACAAAATTTGGAGTTTCCATGATGCACCGATAAAAAAATTTGGTGTTTCCACAAGGTGACAAAGAGGGATAGAGAATGAGACCCCAGAGAAATTCATTTTGGGTGCCAAGTACTAAATGATCACTTAAGCACTAAATAAGCCCATGCAGTGTGGTATGTACAAATACAGGAGACAAAATTTATAACTAAATCAAACAAATTTCCCAAAAAAAAATCCTTATTAATTTGGTTCAGTAATTTATGAGTAAGCCATGATTAAAACATGATAAGAAGATACCATATGGATTTAGCAATGTTAAGCATACTAGGCACCCAATGCTTTGGTGATTTAGTAGCCCGATATGATGTAAGCACAAATATGGTATGATGTAGTAAAGGTGGGTCCCATACCAGGGTACTAGAGCACTAGGCATCAAATTGTGTATACTTTAAATGTTAGATTGGTCTTTTATATGATGTGGAACCACGTGGATGATAGGTGGAAGATCTAATGATGTGGAAACAAAGGCGAGTGACACTTGGTAGGCGAAAATGGAGTTTTTGGCCAACCAATAAGGAATTAGCTAGTGACATGTGGTAGTGTCAAAGCCTAACACATGGTAGATGACATGGAAATATAACACATGGTGGATAGTGATTTATCCACAATGGTTTGACATCGCATACCTAGAGGTATCAGGACATGCGCCATGACTGTTTTGGTAAGGTTATCTTGTGTTATTTGTTTTGGATGAAAAAAAAATCATGGTCATGGGGCATGTACATGTTCAATATACGAGAGTACCAGAGTACCATAAATGGACAAAAATATTAAGTACTCTATTATGCAATGTCCTAGTGTAATGGGGAAATTACCATCATTTGTAGAATCTTGTGAAAAGTTAGTTAGTCGACTGGTACCAAGGTACTAGAATGGTTAATTATACCAGAGTTCTCTAGTATGTAGTGATCTGTTATGAAAGTAATGTTCCATCCTATTCAATTTCCACATAAAGGACGAGGTCAAAAAACATGGTCATGGACACTCAATATTTTAGAACTTGGAGCTAATATGTTTTGAAATAATATGGATATCCTGACATCAGACCATATAGAAGTGGACCAAGACTCTAGATCTATTGGAACTATTCATTTAATAATTTGTTCTTGGCACAAGGTCATGTGGGTTTTATGGTTGATATCCTAGAGCTAGATTTAGTGTTGAATAATATGGATAAGCAAGTCATTCAAATACCCATATATCTATTAAGAAAAATTGGACCCAAATTCCAAATCTTTTGAAATAGATTTATTATATCATGATCATGAAGCGTGATCATGGGTGTTTGATGGTTTAATCCTTAGGGGAAAAATAACCATGAAATTGGTAAAATAATATGGGTGATTTGGATCAAATGTCCATGGCATGTCGACCCACATCTAGATCATATATTCTAAGTTGTGTTAGATTTGATCAATTTATTCTCATGTTGTGTCATCCCTAACCAAGTATTTGTTGGCTTATATTTGAAAATGTGGTGTAAATAAATCTACATGAAAATGTTAGAATGATGTGGCGATGATTTGATGAACTAATTGAAATATATTAGTAAAAGTGAGTATGGAGAAGTTTGAGGAGGACGTGCAGAGAATAGACAGGTTGTCCAAATAACCAAGAATAGACAAGTACAAATTTGGAGGCATGAATTCATATGTGGTCTTCATTAAAGAAAAACATAGAAGAGAGTATTATGTAGTATCATGAAGATCAGAGCTAATACCATATGTAGAACTAAAAGATACAGATTGGAGAGTGGTGTGCAGAGTAGAAGAGCAATGTACAAGGGTTATGAATAATGAAAAACAAAATATAGAATGATTACAAATTAGGGGACAAGAGTCTCCTTCAGGTTGGTGCCTATAAAGCTAGAGAATATGAGTCTCCTTTAGGTTGGTGCCTATAAAAGCATGGGTTAGGTGTTTCCTTTAGGTTGGTTCCTATAAAATTAGGGGATGGGTGTCTCCTTTTGGTTGATGCTAGTAAATTGATGTAACAATAGGTTCATGGCTACAAGAATATTCAAACAAATAAGTTTTGTGCTTTTGTCCCTTTAATGGTTTCCACGTACATCTAGTGTTCTAATGTGTTAACTATGTGATTGATGCTTATATGGTTAAAATTGTTTTAATTTTTTAAAATTTCCATTATATTGATTCACCCCCTTCTTAGTATAATCATAATACCAACACCTTTCTTGGTAGAAATCTTACTCTTAGATGAACTAATAATACGTGACTTTTCTAAAGTCACTTGGGGAGGTGGCTCTAATTCGTATCCTCCACCAAAGCACCTATCATTACTCTCTCCTCTTATTTTGACAATATCTCTTTTCCTATGGCTAGAAGAGGAACCCAAGCAAGATTATGGTGTTGAATCTCATTGAGCACTAGTACACATTTTACCTCTCTGTTTAGTTTTTCCTCCCATGTTGGTGTTGGTTTCCATGATTGCTTGTGTACGAGGGATGGATACTTACTTTTCTTTGGATGGGCCAGTGTGAATTTCACTACTTCCTTCAAATATACTGATGAATAATTCTTGTATCTCGCCACAACCAAATGCTTTAAAAATATATCGAGTCTGGTTCAAATCCCTCGATATATTATTTTTTAGTCAAGTTTAAAGAATTTAGTAACTTAGTGAATTCTAATAGATGAACAAAAATATTTAATAATCTCCCTAATGGTAAAAGGTAAATAAATTCACTTCTTTTTTTTCTTTCAAATAAAATTAACCATGGGTGGTACTATCGATATATTTCAACAAGAAAATATCTATCAAGCACAAAATTTGGTAGTAAGAACGGTTTATCTTGAAATGCATAAATTTTGACCAAGGTGTGGTCTTCCTTTCCTTATCTATTCCATTTCGCCATAGGATAATTTGTGCTTCAATAAGAATCCTCCAGGGTTCTCGCCTAGATAGCATATCATTGACTTATTTAACATAGTACATATATGAGTTAAACAAAATTACATAGTACATGATATTGAAATTGTATTGGCTCCACATCTAGATTTAAATTTCTTTTATGTGGTACTCCATGAAAATTATGACATGAGATACAAGTCATTACTAGGTAAGAAATCAGGAAAAATATATGAGTTAAAAAAAATACTAAATGAAATGAAATGTCATTAGATATGAACTCTACTCAGTCAAAGCTAAACATCCCTCTTGAAGGAATAATATAATACATACAAACTAACTTAGGAATAGTTGATGATGTTTCTTATCCCATTAGTCATGTGAAAATCTAGGAGAATTCTTTGTATGGCTCTACAAATATGGATATATTAATAAGAGAAATGCTAGGGGGATTGGTGTTGAGTGTGGTGGGAATTCCTAGATTATATTCATCCTTCCACCATAACAATCGAGAAAAGTGTCAACTTTAGAAAACTTGAGCTACCCAGTGAGATCTAGAAACTGAAATATTTTCCTAAAGACCCTAGGAGCCAGGGGAATTGTATTCTTCTTAATGCCAAGCTCGATAGTCCTAGTCTTTGAGTTGAAATGTTTGTCATAGAGATAAACCAATTCTATGAAGTCAAACAATTCAGGAGCACATGTAGATTTTCCAACTCTGTGGTCCAAATTTTGTTTTTTTTCTTTTCTTTTAGGGCTAGATTGAAATACCAATTTTATGTAATGGACTAGTGAAATATTTGATCTAGGTGGGTGAATGAATTAGTTATATCCCCACATAATGTTTCCTTCTTTATTTTGGTGTCAATCTATTCAATGTGCTTAGAGATGCATGAGAGATCTATAAAGCTTTAGTGGAGCTTAACTGTTAAATCCTCATTCTTTGGTACACTTAATAGAATGCTATTGTCTTTCATACCAGTTCCATTGGGCCATGTGAAATAATAATGGTGCAATAATTATTATGGCCACTCTCTTCGTAAGGTGATAGGGAGTAATTCATGTAGTACAATGTCAAGCACATGAAGATAAATTCACATAGTACCATATCAAGTGCTTCCTTTACTTCAAGGATTGGAATTCCTTAAATGGAATTTTAATTAAAATCGAAATGAGAAAATGGTAGTTTTACTTAAAAGGTTGGAGTAAATTCAGTTAGGTGGTCTCTTAATGTGTTACATACGAAGAAACGTCATCCATGAGCATCAATGAATGTGGAGGAATGGGTGTGTAGAAGGATCAAATGTGTGGGGGATAAGGATATGTGGAGCTAAGGTGTGTGGATGTGTGATTTTGCAGGGAACATATGTGTGAAATGATTCTACACATTATAATTTGGCTAAGTATTAGTGCAAACAAGATGTATGTGGAGGAAAACGGGTGTGTGGAGATAACATGTGTAGGTTTACTCTGCATCACCTCTTCATAGAACCATAAGAAAAAGACCTAAGTATGGAGCTTGGTTATAAGGTATATAATTTGGATCAACAATAATTAATTTTTAAGACCCAAATTTGTGTCAACATCCTTGCTTATCTAGAAACCTCTTTATTTTCTACTAATGACATCCATCTTGATATGCTGCTCACTTCAATAACATTTTATATGTTGGTTCTCTAGTTTTGGGATGATACCACTCCTTTCTACATGAATTTTGCACTTCATAGGGGGGATCATTTGTTCAATTCATTTGCTATAAATATCCTCTAACTTTGTATATTAAGACATGGCTCCATTGTGTATTATTTTTAGATATGATCTATTTAACATGGACCCACTACAAATTTTTTATGGCCATGATTTTCATTTCATATACATACATGTTCATACGTCCATTGTGTACTATTTGTAGCTATGATCTATTTAAAACGGATCCACTATGCATTTTTTGTGGCCATGATTGTCATTTCACATATACACATGTTCATGAATCTCTAGTGTACCTGATTTTGTGACTATGATTTTCCTTTTCTTAGCATGGGCGTGCCCACATCCAAAGATAATTGTCTTACACTAACTTATTTTTCATGTATTTTTTAATCAACCATCTGGTGAAATTGTCTAAGTCACACTTGAAACATCCACTTGGTTATATATAATGCATTTCAACCATCATATATCATTTTGGCCTCAAACATCAGGGGGATATGTTATAGCATATTTTACCACATTTTTTCTAAGATGTAGTTGTTGGCCATGACATCATATATTTTCCTTTTAGAAGACTCATTTTCCCCAAAAATTTCTTTAAAATGGCACTTTTTAACTATCCATACATCCTTTCTATTCTAACATAAAGCATATCTACACAAGTTTATGATAGAAAAAGTGCATATATATGTAGGTTATCTAAAAGAAACTTGTGTATGCCTTCAAAATGAACCAAAAAATTTAAATGTGTGCATTTTAGAACTTTGGGGTAGGGTTTATGGGTTATACTAGAACCCACTTTCTATAGCCCTTACCTCAACGATCCCAACCAATTATTGGAAATATAAATTGAAGTCTTGAGCTAAGGATTGAGACATGTCTACTTGTGCAACATAACGCTCGAGAATTCTATTCATAGTCTTATTATACTTCCTTGAGATTTTAAGATCTCCCTTAGTAGGAATCCCTTATTTCCTTGTTTTTATTCTATCTTCTTAAATTTGCATTGATTCCCCTTTATCTTGCACATTGCTTTGAAGAAGAATATTTTAGGAGGAAACTTTTAATGGTAAAGGAAAGAGGAATCTAGAGGATGTTTTAGTTCGATGACTGTGGTAAGAGTCAAGTGATATTTATCCATTATATTTCTATTATTTAAATCAATAATAAAGTCATCTTTCATGTCTCAATTTTAATGCTGATATGATATGCTTTATATTCATGCATTAGAATTTGGATTTCACTAATATTTTGTGTTCAATTTCACTTTGATATTATTTTTGTCTACTTTAGCTAATTTCAATGTAGTTCTAAATGTGAGGAGTGGGAGATGGAGATTATACAAGGGGGTCTACTTCAACTGATGAATCTCTAAGTATGTCCTTTCACCTTTAGATGGTAGTTTGTCATAAGTACTTGATTTTTTGGGTCATTTCTTAAAGTTCCTTTTTTCTTATTCATTGAGTTCCAATCCTAGACTTAGGGAGGAACTTCCTATAACACCTTACTTACTAAAACATATTTTGATGAGGACAGTTTAAACATAATTTTATGCATAACACATTTTTGTCACTTTTGTAGTTTTATTTATGCATATCAAGTTCAAGATTCATGTACACTCACATGTAGAAAATTACTTATTTCATTAGGAGATTTGATGAGCTTCTGGGTCATTATGCATAGTTGTCAATCCTTAAGGCTACTAGTGGCACTGAAGACACAATTTCAAAATTTCCATATATCAATTGATTGAAGATTAAATGTAAGGTTGTCCATGCAAGGAGTGATTAATGATGGAATTGGAAACATTTTCACATGGATATGACATGTAAAGATGACAACCAACAAAATAAAATTTCGATTGCACTATCAACAAGTTATTTGTAAAAACGCAAACACATGACATGACA
Source organism: Pinus tabuliformis (assembly GCA_031772625.1). Classification (NCBI taxonomy): domain Eukaryota; kingdom Viridiplantae; phylum Streptophyta; class Pinopsida; order Pinales; family Pinaceae; genus Pinus; species Pinus tabuliformis. Next base: position 691,680,131 of record CM062812.1, on the reverse strand, counting down.
ACCTTCTTAGTTGTGTCTCCTAATTCACTATTTCACCATTAGCACTTTGACATTTTTCATGGTGGGAATTATGCATAAAGTGATGAAAATCGATAAGTAATAAAAATCATGCGCATAAAATGATATCAAACTGCATCCAATTATATTACACATGTTTATTTCCATTCGAATGCTTGTAAATGAGCTTCAAGTAAAATTAGCAAAATTGACATAGTTTCACAAATGTTGGCACCAAAGGTCAATGGACCATTTTTGTGGATTAAAATTTTCTAAATGAAAATTGATGTCCCCGATATTTATGTTGTATTTGAGTCCTATAAAAAGATATCAATGATGGACAAGAAAAACTTGAATTGGATGGAACATTTTGATTTGTGAGACTTGGGATATGTTGTGCTTGCAATGATCTACCATCCTTGTCCCCCCCCCCCCCCACCAACCCACCTTAGTATTTTATACTTTAAATGTATTTGGAGGCTTAAATGGTGAAGGGTTTTACTTTTAATCCATGATAATATTATTACTTATTTTTCTTCATCCTATTCCCTTCCAAATTCTCACAAAAAAATTGCATACAATGATTTGTAAAATATTTCCCTACATCCAATGGGAAATTTTTAGCTTCATATCCTATTTCACTTGAAAAAATTTCCTAGTGATGAAGGAGATTTGCCATTTTTTTTTCCTTTTTCTTTTGGTATTTCTCTCATGGGAATTTGCATGTCTTCTCTTCATGTCTAATATTTCTGAAATGGACATGATGAAGATCAAGTTGCAATGGGGATTGTGCCTCCTCCTTCACCCTACCCGCACAATCTTTGAAAGTATTCTTTCCATGTCCTCTCATTTTTCTTTCTCCTATAGAAGAATCATCTACATCGAATTGCATGAGGAGCTTCTAGAATTCATGATAAGTAATATTTTCATATTTGTCTCCTTGATCTTCATGCTTTTCGTATAAGTAGGAATAATGATAAAAATAACAAGACTTGTGTGCCCAAGAGTGAGGAAGTTGAACCAACCCCCAATAGTCAAGAAGATCCATATAGATACAAACACCTTGAGGAAGAGATTGGGATCTTTTCCAAGGGAAATATCATTTTATACTGTAACAATAAAGTTATTATGGAACCATATTGATGTAGTTGTGCCACCATTTACCATATTTTTTTATAATTATAACTTAGATAGAGAAGAGGGAGGCTTACTTATTAGAGATGTTGCAATTTCCCAGATGAACAAGATGGTGACTAAAAGTATAAGCACATTGGCTAGAAGTGATAGCAGAAGGTACCTATATTTCTATAATAAAATCCATGCCACAACAATACCAACAAGGATGCCTACAAAATGCATTTATTTTACTTCATAACATCACATCAATCAATATTCCTCCTTTGAGAATTTCATGAACACTCTTTTGTATATTGAAGATCCAAAAAGGGCTCTTTTTAGTAGTGGGTGATGTGGAGTTTTCCATCTTAACATTGGTGGAATTATTAAATTATATTATATATCCAAGTCTTTTATCCTACCTAGATAAAAATGGTGGACAAGATGAGTTGTATTTGGTTGCTTCATGAAACTTAAATTAACTTGAGATAAATCATATTGAATTTAAACATCAAAGAGAAGGATGGATGGATGAAAAATTCACTAGATATCCAAGGTCCCCATGGTATAAATTCATGTGATGAGTCTCATAAAATTAGTCAAATAGATGTCAAATATAGGAGGTCGTGTACATAGGATAATTTTCATGAAGGAGGAACCTTTACCATGTGTGTATAGGGTTCAAAATCCACAATGTGAAATTTCATCTAGAGCAAGTATCAAAGTTCTAAAGGGAGTGGACAGGTGGAGGTATCAAACAACAAATATTTTTGGATTCTTGAAAAGATAAAATATTCATAGGAAAGGGTAGGGAGGGGAAGACAATTATGGATTTATTACAACACCCAATTTCATGATTCAAGTACTATGTAGAATATTGAATAACTCCATGGATGAAATTGTTTATTGATATGATCCATGCATAAATGCATTGATAGGTGACTCTTGATTTAATCTTCCAAGAGTTCCTATGAATCTTTAAATTCACCTACGAATATTCACATCCCTATATTAATATTTCCAAAAATATTTACAAATTACAACAATCCTAAGGATTAGGTATCTAATAATTTTCCCTCTCTATTAAAGGAAAAATATCAAATTGGTATAATATGTTACTATCTAAATAATTTCATGATTGGGATTAGTGCAATTATTATTTTTTAATACTATGCAACCCTATGAGGGTATTGCATATAAAACTAAGAGAGGCCTAAGAGGAAATGTAGGACATACAAAAATTAATATGAAGGTGTATCTATAGGAATTAAAATATCTAATATGTATGTATTAGAACAAATATGGAACATGGAAATGGTTGATGCCCAAAATTTTGATAATTTCACCCTTAGGACAGAGGGCATGTGATTCAATATAACATTTTCAAGTAAGTAGCAGAATTTCACATCTTAGGCAATAGATGTTTGAAGTGAAAGACCATGAGAATTGGGCATTTTCCATGTTGGCAAGCAATTCAACTTAAAAGAGAAGCCTCTTGTTCTATATAATGTTCATGAGACCAAGCGAATTGATTATAAAGGAATTACATAGGAATGAACTAAACCATAAGCAAGTTCTCTAGGGATTCATAACATAAAAATCATCACATGTACAACCAAGAAGGGATTAAAAAGAAGAACACCAATTTTTTGCCATGCTATCAAAAGTTGTTTGCTCAATGTGATATTTAATAGACATGCCATCAATGATAAATCGATATTTGGGAAATATATAGTAAAGTCTAAGCATTCGAAAAAGGAGGCTTAGGATTACTAAACAAACTAGATTTCAATATGTGTTAGTTGTTGAAATGAAATACCTAAAACATGTCAAATGATTTCGGTCACAATAACAAAACATCATCCTCATTGAAGCACTTAGACTTATGGAAGGTACATGAATTTGATAATAATTGAAATCATTGAAGAACTTTTGAAAATTTAAAGATTAAAATGGGTCTTAAAACAAAAAATATACTATCATTGCCAACTTTAAAAGAACTAGTAGGATTTGAGATGATCATGTCAACCATAAGGGTAAATAGTTTTGGAGGGAAAAATAACTACTTATTTTATAGTAATTCTTATTTATATTCTTATAAATTTACTCAAATTTAAATTATAAGAATTATTTAGATGAAAAATTAAAATTTTCAACCAACGAGTACCTATCTATGTACTTTTGATAGACCCAAATGAATATAAATTATAAATACATGAAAAATGTATTTTTTGAGAAGGAAACATATTTTTTCATCTATTTTCAATTTATCTCATTGTGATTTTCTAGAAGTATGCAGAGTGGACACTCATTGGATGTAGAATTTAATTTTGTATCCAATGAGTGCCTATACATGGAATTTGAGTTCACTTGTAAGGATATATGTTTAAATCACAATTAAAAAATATTTGTTTCCCTTCCTTTGAACAATTGTAAATCTCATTTTTTATATAATCTACCCTAATTTATATTATATAAAAAAGAGTACAATCTTAAGTGTTTGAGGTTTTCTAAAATCGAAAACAAAGCTCAACTGTAAATCCCACCAGAGAATAAAAAATAACTAGCAAGTTCTAAAAGTGTCTTTTAATAGATTCGTGTAGATAACTAGGCTATCATATAAACTTGTAAAAAGTAATCTAATAAAAAGCATATCTAAGGAGACATGAAATAAAGAAACAAATACAAAATAGAAATCAAGAGGGCATGTGAAAAGGGTCAGACTGAGGGGGTGCCTCGTGTCCTTCTCCTTTGCGAGGCTATGATTCTTATGCTCATCCTCTATGATGATGGGGTTGGAACTAGTTCCTTTAGTGGTAGATGTACTTGAAAGAGATATAGTCTCCTCATGTTTCTTAGATGCTTCACCATAAAATTTGAATCCAAGCCCAAATACTACCCAATAGTGAATGGTGGCTTTTTCCTCTAACCTTTTAATTCAGTTGACATATTCAGGTTCATATAGTTTCTACTATTTTAGAGCAATGACTACTAGTTTCCTACACAAGCAATAAAACTCCATGCTGTAAACACCTTAGTATCCCTTAAATGTGAAACCCCACTATCATCAACCCATCACTAGAACTCTATCATGATTTTCTAGGATAAGGTGTGTTGAAATCTTTACTTAACTAAATTGAGTAGATCTTCAACTTCATCTTAAATTTTAAGTGAAAGCATTGTCCCATTAATTTAGCAACCCTCTTTTCACCTATGCCTTGAAGGTAGAAAGATGCACACCTGTGAGAGTCTTTATGACCCCTCTATGTTTAAGCATCACTTATTTTACTAGATTTGGGGTCTCTTCATGAGCCATGGTAGTAACAATCCTAGTGCTATGAAAATACCAAATCAATTGCTTGATTTGAACACTGGAGAGACTCATAAATACCATAGGACTAGATAGCTTCATAAGATAAAGGGGGTGGTGTTGGAGCCTTTTACAAACAATTCCAAAACTAAACCACTCTCACATATGACAAATTAAGAAGAAACACAATCAAAACGGTAATTTCATTGAAAAGAGAAACAATGTAAATGGTGGTTAGTATCAACAATCCACAAAACAATAGCGATCCAAGTGAATATTGGTGGCCACCTGATTATACCACTTGGACCCCCAACACTCTTTCCTATTAGTGTCATATTTTTCAGCATAGTTTCCTATTTCAACAACTCTCCTTTTTCGGCAGTTTCTAGTCCTAAACTATGGAGTCATTTGAGGCCCTAAACAATGTCTTTTTGGGGAAATGAGAAAACATAAGACACACTATAAATTTGTGATATAAATTTTTTGTCCTCGGATAGACCTTTATAACAAGCTATCATGTGTGTCAAATGGATATCGTATGCCAAAGTTACAACCCCGAGAAGTTGACATTCCAACTAACCCCATTGGGGCCCATAAGCTTTTGGCGCTTCATCTTCTAGGGTTATTTTTTCAGATGTTTAGAGTTTCTCATTGTTTATTCATGATAAAAAGACCTCACAACCTCATTGTAACACAGTTCAGAAGGCATGTAGCAATCACATCTCTTCTTAGAGATAAGCAACTATCACTTGAGCTAGTTTGCTTTCATTCCGCATGTAAACAATTTCAACATTGGATATTTTATTAATTGAATTTCATTTTCATTGTAATTTTGTGTTTATGGTTTAAATATATATTTCATTTTGTTCCTTCATAAATCCAGATCAAATACAGTTAGGGACTAAAGAGTTTAAGTGTTGAACAATGCCATCCACACAAGGACTAACTGGAGGAATGAGACAAAGGATGTTACCCGAAGCCAATGAAAAATTGGAGTGGGTCCCACTTAAAAAATATTGCTCCTTCTCTCACCATGGAAAATTTAAGGATGGAAATTTATCTTAAACTATAGAGGCCTTAACAAATCTTATTAGTCCCTAGTATGAAAACTGTAAGTGTTTGACAATAAATTTTTAATGATTTTATATAGCCTATATATTATTTTCACTATTTCTAAGGTATAATAATCCTATCCTATAAAACTTGAGCAAATCATTTCTAGAAAACAATAGAAATTGGTGAATCTTGTTTTTTAGAAAAACATGGAAAATTTGCCCATCTGTGAAATTTAGCCCCTAAAATTTTCTTTAACCCTAACATGATGGAAAAATTTCCTACCATTTGACATCCAACTAAATTCCTAGTCAACAATGATTAGGCATCATTAATGCTTGTGAGATTTGAAATGCCATTATCTAATTGTCTCCTCGCCATCTATTTGTGTAAACCATCCTCATCTCCCAACCATCTACCTATGATCATTGAAGACAAATTTTACTACTCTCCACATGTATTAAGCCATTCATTAAGCCTCAAACTAAACCTACCACATGGTGAGCCTAATCTCCTGAAACTTCCCTAGCACTTGATCCAAGGGATAACCCTTTTCTAATATTATAACTATATTTTATTGTTTTCCTTGAAGGCCCATTTTAAACCTTAAAATTTCTCTAATTCCTTAATATAAATTATTTCAACCCCTCAAGTTTAGATGCTTCAACAAAAGAGGGTCCTATATTGTCCAACAAGTACAAAGCATCCCTTCCTAATTTTATGTTCCCTTCGTACTTTCCCATTCTTTCATAAGGACAATATTATGATTCATACAAGAGAGATCAATGTAATTAATGCTTCATGCATTTAAGAAAACATATAAGTGATCCAATACATGAACTTTTAAATATTATTTTTATGTGATGGATAATTATATAATAATAATAATCTAATTTTAAAGTCAAATCTAGTTAAATATCAAATTATTATATATAACACTTTAACATATTTTGTATAATTACTTAATTATGCCAAAGGAATCTGTGAAGGATAGATTTTTCCTAATACTTGTCAAGCAATACCGATTGTCCATTATAGAATGTTTCATAGATTCGACTACCATGTCACATCATAGATACACGTTGTTAATACAATGTCCCTGACTACATACATGTAGTAGTTGTTATATTCATTGTTATTGGATAGTTCCTCCTCAAAATAGATTATCTAGTATTTGTCACCTGATCCCTAGATCAAAGTTATGGCTATGGGATATTCACATGTTATAGCACCGATTGAATTTGTAGGGGTATTTTCTTGGCAAGATCATGATTTTTTTCACCAACCAATATCCTTTCATTTGGCATTTGAAATTGGTAACAGTGTGAGGATGTATGTTAAATATATGCCTAGCTAGCTCCAATCTACTCATCCCTATGAATTATCCCTTGGGTATGTGCCGAGAGAATTTTTATTGAAACTTCTATTACTCATTTCAAGAATCAGATGAGTTTGGTTTTTTAATTATTAGTAGTAGATGGGTTTCCATGTTTAACATGTTGTAAATTTGCAAAAAAAATGGATTTGATCTAATACGTATGGGAGTCATACCTGAAAACTTAAAATGTTATAAGGAGTATGATATTATTAATTCCAAATGGGCCATGATTACAATTTTAACTATTCATTGTAATAGATAGTTCTTTACTGTTTATATGCAGATCATGTGCGTTTATGTTGTCTTATACACCTTATTTTATGATGTCTATTTCCTCTTGTATTCATAGATATTCAATACCAAAATTACAGATTAATTTGTATTTTTAACATGCAATTTACTGGATTTGGTTCTCATTTTCTATTCTTGTCAATTGTATACTTCTTGTTATTATTGCTCATGTTTCCTTTGCTCCCTTGTTTATGTACACTGCCCACTATTGTTTCTTTTACATATAAACCCCATCAACGACACAATTTAAAAATTGGGGAAATGATCATTCTCCTTCTCCTCTATTGAGGTAGACTCTGCTAAATGAAGTTGAATCCAACAAAGAATTTTAGAAAACTTGGAAAATCACGAAAATTTCTAGCAAGACAACCACAATCCATGTCACAAGGGTAGTCCTTGCCTTTATCTCCTAGATGCACTTTATTAAAGCAAAATGGGGCTCCTTTTTATATAGCTTATGAATTTGCTAGCATTTTAGGGATTATTGAATGATGAGAGAGAGTTTATTCCATGGAAAATGACAAGGAATTAGGTCCATCCACCTCATTCTAGAATGAAGCATGAGGAGGTCTATCCACATACAGTTTCTTATCCATTTTTAATGTGTTACTTACATTTTCTTACCCTTATTTCTATACATTACCCATTAATGTTTCTTTTACATATAAATGCCATCAACCATGCGATTAACAAATTTGAAAAGAGATCCTCTTCCTCCTCCACTATCAAAGCCACCTTTATTAAATAAAGTTAAATTCAATAAAAGGGTCTAAAAAAGTCAGAAAATCCCCAAAATTTTTGGCATGACCACAATAATCTATGACAACTTTCGCCTGTCACCCATATGCATTCTTTCATAATGAATCAAGGGTCCTTTCTATATAGCTTATGAATATACTAGGGTTTCAATGCTTACTGAATGATGAAAGAGAGTTTAATTGATAGTAATTGCAAGAAATTTTTAGATAAATGAAAGTTTCAATCAAGAAATTATGAATACACCCACCCATTAATTTTTTAGATAATAACAAGAAACTGAATCCATCCACCTCCTTTTAGCATGAAGTATGAGGAGGTCCATCCACCTACATTTTCTTATCCAATTATAATCCATTACTTATATGTGATTACCCATTTTCAATGATTTTTTTCCTTAATTTTCTAAAATGACAATCATATTTTAAGATGTACATATCATATATACATACCCACAAAGTAATTGCCATGTTTGAATATTTTGGTATCTCTATTTACAAATAGAAAATTATACCAATGAAAAGGTTTTACAATGATAGTGATATCAAATGTTGAAAATAATTTAGTGCACTTGAGATAATGAGATTCTTCAACTAGCCATTTTATAAATAAGGTAATCTTGGTTCAAGTGGGTTCATAAAAAGACAAAGATTCTGATTTGGCATGTTTAAGAGCAAAATGGTCTTCAAAAAATAAAATCAAGTTACATATTGCACCACTTCCTCAAATTCTAAACAAGTTGAGTTTATAAAAAAAAAATAAAACAAATAAGGTTGATTTGTGTAGCTTTCTTTTAATAAATAAATTAACTTGCTTTTCTCTTTAAAAAAAATTAACTATAATAACATTTATTTCAAGTTAGTTTTCTAAATTAAAAATAATGGTATTTAAACTAAAATATCAATATAATTCAATTTAGTTTTTTTTAATTAAAAATAATCATCCTTAAGATTTATTTTGTGATGATGATGGTGGTGGTTAATGTCCACTGAGACCAAACTTTGGTCTATCAGACCTAAAGAAACGAATTATTTAGTTTGATTTAAGATTTTATTCATATGCTCAAAAAGCTTGGAGAGAAGCCTCCTGAACTCACTGTAATTATGACAACATAAAAGGTTAGGAAAATTAGTGTCGCAACAAAGATTTTGAAACTGAAATCTAATGTGGCTATATGCAGGACACTCTAAGAGGAAGTGATTGTATATATATTTTAAATTTAAATATTCAACATTAAAATAAATATAAATAAGAAATTTTTTATAATATTAAGCTACTTCTCATTACTTTTTGAAAATAATTAATATTTTTTTTCATTACATTTATAAAATATATAAAATACAGGAAAAAAACATATCTATCAAATTAGATATCATCTGAGTTTTATTAAAAAACATATGAATATTTTATCACTTTCATTCAATGTATTTACCTATAATTTTGGCAAATATTAAATACTATGTATTAAATCAATAACTGACTGGATTCTTTGTCATCTCATTCCTTAAATATCAACCTTTTTTTATTTAATAAATAAAATGTAAAATATAATGACATAGGTTAATTATTAACTCAGTGCATAGTGATTAATATTTAATAATGATCCTTAACTATCTAAATCATCCACCAAAACCCAGGAAAAATCAATTATGCATGATTAAATTTGCACCAAATTTGACTTCTCACACAACTCGATAATTCCAGTTGAATAAAGTGCCAAATAAAGGACCGATTAGGACGCCAATTCTGTCCAAAGTTACAACTGCCCTGACCTGCAGTGTTTTCCTGGCAGTTGCGAGTATGTTCTCCTAACCTCGTTTTTCCGGCGATCATTAATGAAACCCCGAACCCCGATTTCTGCAATCGCCAAACACTTTGACGCCTCTCATTCTCTCTATTTGGCGGTTCCGTAATCTCGAAATTCCCGGCAAGTTATATTCCCTTTGACGCCTCTCATTCTCTCTATTTGGCGGTTCCGTAATCTCGAAATTCCCGGCAAGTTATATTCCCTTTGTGCATTCTCAAGCTTTTGTCACGCGTTCGATTCTTGTAACCCTGCATTCACCTTGGCAACAGAAGAATTATGGGATCGATGGCCTCGTGCGCGCGGTGGACGGAGGTGGTGAGTCCGTACGTGATAAGAGTCGTCTACATTAACGGTCACGTGGACGAATTCCCGGCGCCGGTTAGCGCCAAGCGAGTGCTGCAAGACCACCCCCGCCATTTCGTCTGTAACTCGCGTGATTTGTACGGAGCCACCTGCCCAGCGTTGCAACCCGAGGAGGAGCTCCGGCTGGGCGAGCTTTACTTTCTGCTGCCGCTCTTGGCCCTCCAGTCGGCCGAGAATTTGTTGGCCTTGGCGGCGAGGCTGTACGCCGCCGCCAGAAAAGACGCATCCAGAGCTGCGCAGAGGCGGCGAAGCGTGGATAACGCGTCAAATCTGTCCGCCGAGGTGCGGAGGGGTCATCTGCATAACATCCAAAAGCAGGTCGTGGAGGCCTCGTCTGCATACAATCCAGGAGACCAGCTTCTCTGGTTGAGCCCGTCTCGTAAGTGTCATCAACATTTGAAATTTCTGTGTTTTGGGTTTGACTCTTGAAAATGATTATTTTGATCCAAACAAACAGTGGGTGAATCTTAGTAATTAATTCAAGATGATTTGCTTTCCCATTGCAGCGTCTAACAAGTTTGAAAATGGGTTTCGAATAACTCGGACATATATGTAAAGAGTCGAGTAGATGTGTAGCCTGCATAACCGTAGGTATGGACTTACTGTTATGTGAAAGTGTATGGATGTAATGCTAATGCCTATGATGTTATGTAATATGGACTTCATAATGTGACTTTTCATACATGGTTTTGTTGGTTTTGTTTTTTATCTGTTGTTTTAAATTTAACACGCCACGCTAGATAGAGTTTTTCTAGTTTTAATTTTGAAAAGTATAAATTTATTGTTCAAATAAATATAGTAGATATTTTTAGTATAAATATAGTTGCAAAACAAAAATTTTATTGGGAGTGATTGAGAGGGATGATTATATGGACAAAGTATAAATGTTAGTTTTAAGTTTTATGTGTATAAAGCTTTGAGTTTGATTGTATTAATTTTTAGTTAACCATCTTTTTTTAAGTTTGTTGTTGCATAGCTAATATTGCTTTGATGAATGCATTTTACAAAACCACAAAGTTTTTTTGAAGTAGAACAATCATAATGTAAAATTGTTATGCTGTTGGATTGAAACATTTACATACTTGTATTTAATTTAGTAAAACCATGTATTTTGCAAAGTCTCAAAAATGTCTAAGTTGGAAAATATAGATGTTAGTCTTAATGGCTTGAGGCTCCTTGCAAACATATCCAACTATACACCAATGCACCATGCCTTTTGTTTGTCATTTCCCCTCCTATCTACCTACTATGAAAATAGTCAAAAGATTGATGACATGATGTGTTGTAAGAAGTACTCCCAACAATGATAAAATTGTAAAATGAATTAAAAGTAAATAATAACTGAACTGTATCTTTATTAGGTAGTTCCATTGAACTGTTGTTAACAGAGGTTGTCGACTCATTCATGCTGCCATCGAGATTTAAACTCCACCAAAACTACTAGCTTCCAATTGTTCATGTCAAGGCCACAAGGCCTTTTATTATTTTTCCAATTGTTCATGCCTGCTATTGGGCTCATGCCATTATCACCAAACCACGCTACCATGCATAACACTTTATTGTACTCCAAAAGGCCTTCTCGACCCTTTTTAATTTTAAAACCAAAACTATTATCAAAACTATTGAATTCACCTTTAGGCCCTTTTGCGCTGCCCCTTGCCTATTTTGCGCCATATAACTAGGTCTCTGCAACCACTAGCTAAGGTCCTTGCGCGCTAAGCCCTTTCAACCCTATGTGGGCCAATTTGCTATGTTAACAACTTTGTGTTGGTGGTCCCGCTTCTACAAGAAGCAACCAACCACAAGCCCAAAAGGCCAACGCTCCTTTGTTTCTATTCGAAACAATCCAAGGGACAAGTGCAGGTGCTTAACCAGATCTCCCAAGCACCTCCTTGACTCTTTTTTACATGCCCTGGGTTCATTTCTACATGAAATGACCCAAGGGTTGGGTACAGGTGCTAAGCCTAGAACTCCCAAACCCAATGTGTTTTATTCCACCTCCATATTAAACCACCGGGGTCTACTCGTCGAGTCTACGTATTTGTGGGGACCACCCAATTCCCATTTCATTGGTTGTTGCTTTGCCTTTGTGGCTCGGCACCCTGTTACCGGAGCTTTCACTTGTGCTCCCTTATTAAACTTTCGGGCTCCATCTTTTGGGATAAGCTAGCCAGTAGGGTCCGCTCGACCCACTTCCTATTGGTCATCGTTATCCACCATTAACGCTTATGTGTCTTGGTGCCCATTTCCCAACGACACCTCTTGCACACCATTTAAATATTCGAAGCTATATCCACCGGGATGACGTCACCTTTGCTACGTGCCATCCTGTGATAGGTGAAACATGTCACTCGAAAATGGCCCCTTTAGGTTCCTGACAACCTTGAATCTTCCTACCACTTGTCCATGTTGATGTCACCACCTGACGCCTCTCAAGCCAATCGCATGTTGCCACCTATCCTCTTGGAGGTGAGAGAAAAGGTCCTCTAAGGCCTTGTTTTGCGGCCAAATCCTTCATTAATTTATTTTTAGGATTACCATCCTTTTCATTGTTTTCCCGCTAGGCCGACATTTTGTTGCGTATGACTACTTTGTTATTCCTTCAGCGTAGCCCTCCGCGGGCTGAGTTATCCGAGTGGGCCTCCTCCTACTCCCTTTTCATTGGTCGGTTGCCTCAACTGTTGTGTCTCAGCACTTACCTCCCTCTCCATCCAATATTGTGCCATATATAAATCCTTCATGGTGCTCTCGCTAGGGTATTATTGTTAGGTGGGCTCCACTTGCTCAATCCCCATTACACAGTGCATAGCTGTCGTTTCCTGACGTCCATCTCCTGAACCTTCCCTTTATGCACCAAAAAGGTTGCGCGAGGGTGAACTCATTGGGATACCACTGTCGGGTGGGCTCCACTTGTGGCCAATAAAATGCATTCCCGCTACTGCCATGTCTACCGAGAGCTTCGCGTAGAGGCTCTGTCATCCTTTCCGTTGAGTTTGGCATTTAAGCCAACCTTGGCTATGCGCCAAAGGCTCCTCCAAACACCTTTAACTTTGCAATCTTGGACTTAGGGTCACCAAATTTGATTGGCTCTAAATTTTGAACCAGGAGTCCATTTTCGACCTTCCACATACAGTTGGGAAAAATTTTCAAAGCTCTTTCCATCTGTGTGGCTTACACCTACACCTGAGATGATCTACTTCTCCAGAATTGGCTCCAAAGCCTCTGCACATTTTAATTGCCTTTACCTTGCACTCTTTTCCATTTCCTTTGCCTTTTCTTTGTCTGTAAATATCTTTGTCATTGGCTTTCCCATCAGTCATCTTTTCTTTGGCCACCAATGACAACATTTTTACAAATGCAGCTTCCTTTGCCTTTTCTTTGTATGTGTAGATATTTTCCATTGGCTTCGCCATCAATCATCTTTGCCTTGGCCACCAATGACAACATTTTTACCATTGCAATTGCCTTTTTCAATATTTTCCATTGCCTTTTTCATCAATGACAACACATCTCTAACAATTTCCCCTTTGGCATTGATGGCCACACCAAGATCAAACAACACATCATTCGCAATTATCATTACCATCTTGACACTTCTTCTTTTTCTTTTCCACTGATCATTTACCATCTTGTGTTGGATCATAAATACTTCTCCCCCTTTGGCATAAATGGAAAAGATACTAACATTCCCTCGTATTAACAATCTCTCTTTGTCTTCTAATCTTGTGGACCTCTCAATTGTTTCTTCTTAAGCTAAAAAACTCAGATGCCTTTGATTTGATCCAAGGAGCTTCCTTTCTATCCCGTGAAAAAGATTAAATAGAAGGGAAAGGAGTATTTACTCTCAATATTTGCCTCATGAAAACAAGAGGAATTTCTTACTGAAACAGCCCATGCTTGTGCAACTAAGCCATGAGAAAATTATTTCGGCTGGTCCAAGTCTCAGTTAGGATTAAATTCATAACATGGCCTTCCTAGACCCATACACCTATCCTATAGTAACAAGAATAATCGTTTCTATTGATGACACATTTGACTCCTCATGAACAATAGTTATATTCAATATTTTCCTATCAACACTAGACCACATGAAAACCATACTCTAACAAGAAGTCTAATGACTGTAAATACCAATTGACAATGCCTTTAATACCAAGTGATACCAAATTAAAATGATGCCAATTTTTGAATCGATGCCATTGTTAACTGTTGGGTCCCTATAATACTAGTGATTACCCCATTACTATTGTAGTTATACCCCTTATTTATATTGATGTACCCATGTAGTGCCCATATTGTTACTATTGTGCCACATAGAAGCCCACTATTGTTATTGTTGTGCCCTACAATATTATTGTTATGTAGGCTTTGATTGTATTGGGACCACTTAGACTCCTATATATAGAAAGGAGGTATTTTCATTTGTATCATCCAAGAATTGTTCACTTATGTAATGTAAAGGAGGTTGCCCCCTCGAAGAGGCTGAATTCTAAGGCGTTGATCTATCTTTTCTATCTTTTCTTGAGCTGGTTTCATAACATTTGGTATCAGAGCTTTGGATTCTAGGGTTTCGCTGCTCCAAACAGGTCATCGTGGCATTTTCGCTATAACTTTTTTTCTGTGACGTTTCAGAAGTCGCAAAAAAAACCCATTTGAGAAGAATTGGCGCTGAACCTTGGGTCCGAATTTCAGAGATTTTCGCGCGATATGTTCGGAGATATGATCTAAGGAAGTTGGCCTTTTTGCAGACTCCTGAATTACATTCAAAACAGGTGACCTGGGGAAAATCGTCATAACTCTCTCTCTGAGGATCGGATTGAAATTTCGTAAAACGTTGCAGAAAGAGGACGGACTGTAGTTTCTTGTATGTGTGTTTTAGATTCAAAGGTTGAAACAGTGGCTCGTGGCACGTCGTACAAGTCCGCTCTACTGAACCAGTCTAAAAGCAAGTCATTGTGGGAGATTTCACATAACTCTTCCTTGGAGAATCCAATTTGGCTCAGACTTGTGGCATTGGAAAGAGGACGCAGAAGGCTACTGCAGGTAGCAATTTCAGAACTGGATGATTCAAAATTACAGAGACACATCGGATTCAATATCAGGTTTCTATAAAGTGAAAAAAAGGTGTGTAGTTTTTTTTTTTAAATTTTTGTGTAGGATTGGTTTAAAGGAATTCAAAGGGCATAGTAAAGAATTATTATCGGTAACTGATGCCCCGAGGAAAGAAAATGCAAACACCTAGTAAGGAACCTGAAAGCTCTAGCATGACTCATGAAGAAGAAGAAGAAATGCTACGTGATATATCAAAATTACAAGAACAAGTGCAACAAATGTCACGATCACAAAAGCTAACAGAAGCTAAGATAAGTGGCGTGGAATCTAAGATAAAGGGCATGGAAGCTAAGATGGATGATTCAAAGACATATTTGAAGAGAGACATGGCAGATTTGAAGATAGATTTGAAGACAGATATGGAAGAATTGAAGAAGTTGCTACAAGAAAGTGTCACTAATGGTGAAAAGGTAGTAAAGGAAACTCATGATGAGAACAAAAGAAATGTTAATCATGATACCATAGACGCTAATGTTGGATCGAAGACTCATCATGTTCCAAAAATCGATGTGAGGAAGTTTGATGGCAAGGATCCCGCCACATGGATATTACAGATGGAGCAATTCTTCGATCTCAATAATGTGCAAAACACACAAAAGGTACGTATGACAACTTTATATTTGGAACCAAATCAGTTTGTATGGTATCAATGGCTTTGTTCTCGTAAACAATTTATCACTTGGGCAATTTTTACGGAAGAATTGATAGCACATTATGAGGATACAAAAAGCAACACTTTTTTTAGCCAATTGATGAATCTCAAACAAAAGGGTTCAATAATGGAGCACATTGAGGAGTTCCAAAAATTGAACATAAGGATAAAAGATATTCCAGAGGAGCATAGGATTGATGTGTTCATAGGGTCTTTAAAGGATAATATCCAACATGATGTGCGCCTTTGGGAACCTGATTCATTAGAGAAGGCATTCAGGTTAGCAAGAAAAATGGAAAGCAAAATTATGGCAACTAGGAAGCATACCATTCACAACTATAAAGATGGAAGTGTTGTTGCCCATAGTCTTCCACAACCTACAAGGTTGACACCGCAACAATTGGAAGAAAAAAGAGCAAAAGGGCTTTGTTACAATTGTGATAGCAAATACACAAAAGGTCATAAGTGTGCTGAGAAGAAATTATTTTACATAGATTGTGAAGAGGAAGAAGAAAAGGAGCAAGAAAGGTCAAAAGAAGAGGATATATTCCAGGAACAAAGCCTATATGAAGAACAAATAAATCCGACCATATCTTGTAATGCATTGGCGGGAATTACCACTCCTCAAACCATCAAGATAGAAGGACAAATCAAGAAGAAAAAGGTGATAGTGTTGATTGATTCAGGAAGCACCCACAATTTTATTCATTGTAGGGTAGCAAAAGAATTGAATTGCTTCCTATATCCAGCACCAGAGTGTCAAGTGATGATTGCAAATGGAGGAACAATAAATTGCTCTGGAAAGTGCCATAATATCAAGCTATCCATGGGAGAATATGTATTGACTAGCCCAATGCTTTCCATTCCAATGGGAGGTGCTGATGTTGTACTAGGAGTCCAATGGCTACAATCCTTGGGTACAATAGCTTTTAATTTTCAAGAACTTTTCATGAAATTTTCTGTGGAAGGAAAGGAAGTTGAATTAAGGGGTATTGCAGGGAAACCAGGAAAGATAATCAGCTCTAATGGTATGACAAAGCTTCTAAAAAAGGAGCAAAGGGGTGTAATTGCACAATTATGTTCGCTAGATGTTTCCACATTAGAATCATCTATTTCTCCAGATCTCCAAAAAGTCCTGGACAATCATTCCAAGGTATTTGAGACTCCCAAAGGTCTCCCACCTATGCGTGATCATGATCATGCTATTCATCTGATTCCAGGAAGTGTTCCTCCAAACATCAGGCCGTACAGATATCCCTATGTCCAAAAAAGTGAAATTGAACGTATGGTTGCAGAAATGCTAGAGGCTGGTATAATTCAACTGAGTCAAAGTTCTTTCTCTGCTCCAGTAGTATTGGTGCACAAGAAGGATGGATCATGGCGCATGTGTCCGGATTATAGGGAGCTCAACAAGCTCACTATTAAAGATAAGTTCCCCATTCCTGTCATTGATGAATTACTGGATGAATTGCATGGATCAATTTACTTCACCAAGTTGGATCTTCGTTCAAGATATCATCAAATCAGAATGAAGATTGAAGACATTCCGAAAACGGCATTTAGAACTCATGAGGGTCATTATGAATTTTTGGTCATGCCTTTTGGCCTTACCAATGCACCTTCAACATTTCAAGGTTTGATGAATTCAATTTTCAAACCATTCCTTAGAAAATTTGTGTTAGTATTTTTTTGATGATATACTTATCTACAGCAAGTCTTGGAAGGATCATGTTGAACATGTCGACAGGGTGCTACAACTATTGGAAGAGAAACAATTATATGCCAAAAGATCCAAATGTTTCTTTGGAGTCCAGGAGGTGGAATATTTGGGTCATATTGTATCTCATGAAGGAGTTAAGGTAGACCCTACCAAAATTAAAGCCATTAAGGAATGGAAAATCCCCACATCCATAAAGCATTTGCGCGGATTTCTTGGGTTGACAGGGTATTATCGCAAGTTTGTTAAGAATTATGGGAGAATAGCAGCACCTCTAACGACATTATTGAAGAAAGATGCATTTTCATGGACTCCAGAAGCAACAAAGGCCTTTGAACATCTTAAAGAGGCAATGTGCCAAGCACCGGTCTTAGCTACACCGGACTTCACAAAAACCTTTATTGTGGAATGTGATGCTTCAGGAAATGGAATTGGTGCTGTTCTAATGCAAGATGAAAGACCCATTGCTTTTGAAAGTCGTCCAATCAAGGGAAAGTTTCTAAGAAAAGCTATTTATGAGAAGGAAATGTTGGCAATACTCCATGCACTTAAGAAATGGCGACCCTACCTAATGGGAAGACACTTCAAGGTAAAAACAGATCATGATAGCCTTAAATACTTTTTAGAACAAAGATTATCCTCTGAAGAGCAACAAAAGTGGGTCACAAAGATGTTGGGTTATGACTTTGAAATCATCTACAAAAAGGGGAAGCAAAATGTGGTGGCAGATGCACTCTCAAGGAAGGATGAGGATGTGGAAGCATTGTTGTGCGCTATTTCTATCATCCAACCAGATTGGATAAATGAAGCAAGGGAGGAATGGAAGAATGACGAAGAAGTGTGGGCACTTATTCGAAAGCTACAACAAGATTCCAGTACGTCTGATACATTTAGCTGGAAAAATGATTCGTTATGGTACAAAGATCGCTTATACCTCTGTAAGAATTCCCAGCTAAAACAAAAGATTCTTATGGAATTGCACACTTCTCCCTTAGGAGGGCACTCAGGATTTTTAAAAACTTACCACAGGGTTAAGAAGGAATTTTTTTGGGATGGCCTTAAATCAGATATTCAAAAGTTTGTGGCAGAATGTTTGGTTTGCCAACAAAATAAAGTTGAAACAATTAAGACACCAGGTCTATTACAACCTTTACCCATTCCAAGCCAACGTTGGGAGGAGGTATCAATGGATTTTATCACAGGTTTACCCAAGTCTGAGGGAAAGAGTGTCATCATGGTGGTAGTTGACAGACTTACCAAGTATGCACACTTTTGTGCATTATCACATCCATTTAAAGCCAGTACAGTTTCTACTGCATTTATGGAAACAATTCAAAAGCTACATGGAAACCCAAAGATTATTGTAAGTGACAGAGATCCCATTTTCACTGGAAATTTTTGGACAGAATTATTTTCTTGTCTTGGTACTCAGTTAGCTCATAGCTCATCTTATCATCCTCAATCTGATGGGCAAACTGAGATAGTAAACAAATGTTTGGAAGGATATCTTCGTTGCTTTGTATCTGATAAACAGACACAATGGGTCAAATGGTTGCCTCTGGCTGAATGGTGGTATAACACTTCCTTTCATACAGCAACAAAAATGACCCCATTTATGGCACTTTATGGGTATCAACCACCATCCATCACATCATATTTAAGAGAAAATTCTAAGGTTCAGGCAGTGGAACATCACATCGAACATCAACAACAAGTCCTCCAACTCTTAAAGGATAACCTTGTGTTGGCACAGAATAGAATGAAACAACAGGCAGATCAACATCGCAGTGAAAGAAGTTTTGATGTAGGTGATTGGGTATTCCTACGGCTACAACCATATAAGCAAATGTCCCTCAAGCAAGCTAAGAAGGATAATAAATTATCACCAAAGTATTATGGTCCGTACAAGGTGTTGCAAAAGATTGGTACTATGGCATACAAATTGGAGCTTCCTGCAGCTTCTCGATTGCACCCAGTTTTCCATGTTTCATGCTTAAAGAAGGTTATAGGCGACAAGCTCCCAGTTCAAACAATATTGCCAGAACTTGACGAAGAAGGAAAAATTATATTGGAACCGGAAGCAGTTATAGAAACAAGAACTCGACAGCTACGAAATCGATCAATTTCAGAGTACCTTATCAAGTGGAAGAACTTATCCGCTGAAGATTCCACATGGGAGGACGAGAATTTTATGCAGAAGTATCCTGAACTACTCAAGCGTTGAGGACAACACTTTTTTGAAGGAGAGGGGCATGTTGGGTCCCTATAATACTAGTGATTACCCCATTACTATTGTAGTTATACCCCTTATTTATATTGATGTACCCATGTAGTGCCCATATTGTTACTATTGTGCCACATAGAAGCCCACTATTGTTATTGTTGTGCCCTACAATATTATTGTTATGTAGGCTTTGATTGTATTGGGACCACTTAGACTCCTATATATAGAAAGGAGGTATTTTCATTTGTATCATCCAAGAATTGTTCACTTATGTAATGTAAAGGAGGTTGCCCCCTCGAAGAGGCTGAATTCTAAGGCGTTGATCTATCTTTTCTTGAGCTGGTTTCATAACATTAGCAATAGTTGAGAACTTGATGACTGAGTATCCTCATCCTCCGATCATATTATTTTCACTATAAATATGATGTCTGATACCAATTACCAATTTGAACAATATAATAACAATCAATCCATGCAACAAAAGCCATTAGCCTATGCAACACATATCATGTACCAATTAATGATACCAATTGTCAATGCATAATCTGATACTCAAACCTTGACTTGAGTATACTCCCCCTGTGGCCATGCTCCCTTTTTGCATTTGAAATATGTAAACAATACTCATTGGAAATTCTTGTAAAGAGACCATCACCAACTAAACATGCTCATACTACCAAATATTTAAAAGCAAAAATCAATAAACCATATTGCTCGGTAATCAACATAAGAAAGGCATAGTTTCTTTTATTTTTCAGATGCATTCATTAGATTGTTCCGTTCTTCTCCTTGCATCAGAGTTTTCTACCTCCCCTTGAAGCCAACCTCTTCTCTTTAATGAAGACGAGTAAGGGATCTACTCCCCCTAGGTATATTATTTTCATTTTTCTTCAATAGCTAAATTTGTTGAATTTTCTCAACACCATGAGCTCGTTTCTTGCGTTGATCTGTCTAACTGGATGAATTTCTACCATCACCTGAGCATACATACCTCTGTTTCTCTTCTTTCTCATTGTATTCATTTGAAGATATTTCAGGGTTGATGCCGCTTCTTTTGTCTGACTGGGATCTCTACCTATTGTAGGGTATATAGGAGAGATCAACCATAATGATTTTAGACTCTGAATCTTCTTCACCAAGCACTGCTATGCATTTCCTCCATGCTTCATTTGATATGCCTTTCTTTTGGGTACTGAAATAGCTCATATGCAGTTCCCTTTGTTGGATCTCATCATAATCCATGCATCTGATTGTAGATTTTTGGTCAAATTTACATGTGACTACTTTGTGCCCAAACTTCTTACACCTATAGCATTCAACTTTATTCAAGAAGGGAACAAAGAAATTATTCTTCTTACCAAACCTTGTGCTTGTCCAATTTCCTAGACTGTAATTCGCTCTTTTGTTGCTATTGTACCACTAAAAATATTTCTTTTGTGGGGAAAAGGATTCCTGTACTTGGTCATTTGCATTTTTCTTCTGAGGAATTCATGGATATTGTTGAATCTGTGCATGCATTTTTTTTGTTTCACCATATTTTTTTCTTCTTTGGACACTTGGAGAAAAATTGCCCTACGCTATTGCAATAAAAACATATAATGGGTTGCATACCTTTATTTGGATTCTTGGAAGTCCCTTTCTCCTTGATGTTTCGTTCTTTTGCTGATGGATCCCTTATACGTTGTTGCTGAGTCATTTTCATCTTCAATTGTTGTCTCAACTTGAGAGGAACAATCATTGGTTTGATTGTCTTTAAACGCTTCATAATTCTCTTCATGCATCTAAAGATTCAACACCTGCTCTTTGAATGCTCTATTCTCATGTTTCAGCTTTGTATTTATAGATCTAAATTTCTTAATCTCTTCAAGAGATTATATGAGTTGCGCCTTCAAACCAATATTTTCTTCAAGATCTTCCAACTCGATTGAGGAGCCACTAGATTCACCACTACTGTTTATTTCACTCTCAAAAGTTTGTTCCCTTGATGACTCTAGGGATTCGTTTTATGATACGTGAGATTTCCTTTCCTTCTCTTCACCAAAGGTGGACGCATTTTCTTCTTGACAAATGTCCATATATTCTATCACTATTAAAGCAACTCTATCTTCATTACAACTTGATGAGAAACTCTTAATT
This sequence comes from Pinus tabuliformis, assembly GCA_031772625.1. Classification (NCBI taxonomy): domain Eukaryota; kingdom Viridiplantae; phylum Streptophyta; class Pinopsida; order Pinales; family Pinaceae; genus Pinus; species Pinus tabuliformis. The sequence goes on along the minus strand of CM062812.1, from coordinate 691,658,219 downwards.
TCACCAGTACTTGAAGTTGAGAAGTTTGAAGATAAATGGCCTATTGTTCTACAATAACAAAAGAACAACAACTTACTTATGTATTGCATCTCCTTTGGGTATTGATGATTGACTTGGCCTATTGATACAGAAGAATCATCATCTAATTCATGATCTTTAGTGCTCTTTGAGTCTTTGACCAAGTCATTAACTGCTCCATCCTTCGAGGAAAGGATCTAAACATAACATGTAGCTTTCGTATCTACTTCATGGATGGACTGCGATTTTTCCCATGTCTCCTTGTCATTTTAAAAACAAATAATTTTTTCAATATTTGACTTAGACAACCCTGTCATGATTTCCTTCCTAGTTTTTTTATCAAACTTATCATTTATTACCCCATATTCCACATGTAACCATGCATCCAAATCATGAGCTTGCAAGTATATTCTCATCCTTACCTTCTAGGTTCTATAATTTGATCCATTTAAATATGGAATGCCATATGAGGTAATCCAATCCTGGTTCTCCATGATCCCTAATCTTCCTTCCATCTGTAAAATTGATCTTGAAGGGCACTGGCTCTAATACGAAATTATTAGAAACAATGGAAACTAGGACACTACTCAGAGGGGGTGAATCAGTAGTGTGGCCAAATTATAAAATTCTTTACAAATTTCAATTTTTTATCTCTTTAACAATTATTCATGCATCAAAAAAATAACTCGATCATGTATAACATCATAAATATCAAGCACATGAGAAACATATACAAAAAAAACAATCTTCTTTTATTACAAGCTTCAACTTGATTACATCATGGCCCCACAAACTACCACTCATAGGTTTATCAGCTGCTACTGAAAGGATCTTCAATCTTTTCTCATTTATCAAGTACCACTCAAAGGGACTATTTCCCCTGCTCATTTACTTGTACCCACTGGAAGAGACACCTGCCCCTACTCGTTTATCAGTCTTTGCTAAATGGGATTGTTGCCTCTGAACATTTACTAGCACCCACTAGAAGGAGTTGCTACCCCTGATTTGGAACCTACCACTTTCCAGCCCTATGGATCCACCTTTCATCCATTTTCAAACTCAGACCAATATGCCTTCTCTTCTTTCAAAATAATTGACTTCCCCAATCACCAACACCTTCAGCTATCTCTGATTGTTGATACAAAACATTGTGCTTTCTCACGAACAACATCAACAACAATCACTAAGAATGCATACCAACATCGTGCAACCTCTAGTCAACACACTGCTCTCACATGTAACACCTTAGCTCTAGCAACTCTCTTCTACACACACATATGCAACAACCAACAACTCTCTGTTGCTATTCACCTCTCATGCCTCTCTTTGTTTCTCGAGCTCTGCTTTATAGAATTCTGCACTAATTTTTTTGAATTGGATTGTTGTTATCTTGTTGTCAAATATGATGCATGAGTTAATATTTTTTTCCTTTGCTTGTTAATATTAATCCTCTGTCTATTCACCAATTTTTTTTATAATCTACTATTGTTGTTCGAAACTCAAACTCTAGGTTTTTTGTTGTTTTCCTGCTTATTTTTGCAATTGTAGTTCTTAAAAGGTTTTGGCTATGGATTTCTAATTTTTAATTACTACTAACATTGGCTTAACTTGCAAAATTATCCCTTTAACAGGTAGTTCCACCAAACTGTTGTTAACATAGGTTGTCGACTCATTCATGTTGCCATCAGGCTTTAAACTCCACCAAAACTACTAGCTTCCAACTCTTCATGTCAAAGCCACAAGGACTTTTATTATGCTATTGATTGTTCATGATTTCTTTCGAGCTCATGTCATTGTCACCAAACCTCTGCTGCCATGCACAACACTTTTCTATAGCCCAAAAGGCCTTCGCAACCCTTTTTTAATTTTACAACCAAAACTATTGAATTGGTCTTTAGGCTTGTTTTCTCTGGCCCCTTACCTATTTTGCACCATACAACTAGCTCTCCATGACCATTGGCTAAGGTCCCTAGGCGCTAATCCCTTTCAACCCTACAAGGGCCAATTCCCTATGTTAATGACTTTGTGCCATTAGTCCCGCTTTTACGCGAAGTGACCAAACACAATCCCAAAAGGTTTGTGCTCCTTTGTTTCTATGCCAAACAATCCATGCGATAGGTCCAGGCACTTAGTTATATCTCCCAAGAGCCTCCACTGCTTTTTTCTCCACACCTTGAGTTCATTTCTATGCGAAATGACCTAAGGGTTTGGTCCAAGCGTTTAGCTCGGAACTCTCAAACTTGAAGCTTTTTATTCCACCTCCATATTAGACCATTGGGGTCTACCCGCCAAGTTGATGTGTCCATGGGAACTTCCCATCACCCATTTCATTAGTTGTCCCTGTGCCTCTATGGCCCAACGCCCTACCGTCGAAGCTTTCACTTGTGCCCCTTATTAAACTTTTGGCCTCCATTCATCGGGATGAGTTGGTCAATAGGATCCGCTTGACCCACTTCTTATTGTTTACCACTATCCACCATTAATGCTTACATGTCTTAGCGCCCATTACCTTTCAACACCTATTTCGCACCATTTAAATATTCCAGGATATTTCCACCGGGATGATGTCATAATGACATCACCTATGTTATGCATCACCCTACGATAGATGACATGTGTCACTCGGAAATGGCCCCTTTAGGTACCTGAAAACCTCACATCTCCCTGCCACATGTCCATGCTGATGTCACCACCTGACGTCTCTCAAGCCAATCGCGTGTCGCCACCTATCCTCATGGGGGAGAGAGAAAATATCCTTCGAGGCCATATTTTGCGACCAAATCCTTTGTTAATTTGTTTTCGGGCTTACCGACCTTTTCATTGTTATTTCATCGGGCTGACATTCTAATACATATGCCTGCTTTGTTATTCCTCCAGGTTATCCATCTACGGGCTGAGCTGTTGGAGTGGGCCTCCTCCTACTCACTTTTCGTTGGTAAGTTTCCTCACCTACCTTGTCCCGCTACTTACCTCCCAATCCATCTAATATTACATCATATATGAATCCTCTAGAGTGCTCCGGCTAGGGTATTACCATCGGATGGGCTCCACCCACTTGGTCCCCATTGGATAGTGCATAGTTGTCGCGTCTCGACATCCATCTCCCATACCTTCCCTTTATGCACCAAAAGGGTTGTGTCGGGGTGAACCCATCGAGCTACCACTGCCAGGTTGGCTCCACTTATGTCCAATCACATGTGTTCCACTGCTGTCACATCTACTTGAAGCTTCATGTAGAGACTCTCACATCCTTTCCACTGAGTTTGCATTTGAGCCGACTTTGGCTATGTGCTAAAGGCTCCTCAAAACACCTTTAACTGTGCAACCTTGGACTCACCAACTTTAACTAGCTCTAACTTTTGAACCAAGAGGCCATTTTCAACCTTCCACATACCGTTGGAAATATTTTTCGGAGCTCTTTCCGTATGTATTGGTTACACGTACACTCCAGCTGATCTGTTACTCCAGAATTAGCTCCAAAGCCTTTCTACATTAGAATTTCCTTTACCTTGCACTCTTTGTCATTGCCTTTTCCTTTTCTTTGTTTGTGTAGATCTTTGCCATTGGTTTTGCCATCAATCATCTTTTCCTTGGCCACCGATTACAACATTTTTAGCAATGCAATTGCCTTTCCTGATATTTGCCATTGTCTTTGCCTTTTCTTTGTTTGTGAAGATCTTTTCCATTGACCACCTTTTCCATTGGCTTTGTCATCAATCATCTCTTCCTTAGTCACCAATGCCAACATTTTTACCAATGCAATTTCCTTTGCCAATCTTTTCCATTTCCTTTTCCATCAATGAAAACACATTTCTAACAATGTTTGGTGAACATTCACCTTGCAGTTTATGTCAATGATAATGTATAGTCTATATATGTGCATATTACACCACACACAATGCAACGAGTGGATATCATAATATCAATATCATATTTATGTTACATGCACATGTTGTACATGTTGTGACATGAGTACCTCCAACAAAACCCGATGGTGCAAATCATGATTCCGCAATAAGACTCAAACCCTATGCACCAATCAAAATGTGAATAAATATAATCTAAAAATTTTAAAAAATAAATTATTTTTTTCCCTAATGTCTTATACATTGTTGGTTTTATTTTTTCGTCAACAAAATATACTTGAAGAGTCAGCCTATTTAAATAATAATAATGTGTTAGATAATGAAATGAAATATTTATTATGTTTGATGTAAATAATGTTATGTTTAAAGTGTGTTTGTATATTTTAACATTGTGTGTTGTTAAATATTTTGCACTCAAATAAAATATGTATACTTTTAATATCATTTTCAATTGTGAGTTCAAAATTAACAAATAGTATATTAAAAAGATAAACAAATTATCTCATTTAAAAATGTAAAATCAAATTATTTTTAATTAAATGTAATTATTGTAATTGAAATGCATTTTTAAATATACTCAATTTGGCATGATTAAAATATATATTAAAACATATTTATATTTTTTTAATTACAAAATATTACATAAAATAATATCATGCAACTATTACATAATAATATAAATATTAATATATTTTGTTTATCAAAATTTTCATATATTTATATTTATAATTTAATTATTTTATATATTTAAATTTCTTTTAAATAATTGTTTACAAGAACTTCACAAATATTTGCAATGGCATGTACCTCCGGTGGATTATGATGCATTTAACATGCTCATGTATGAATTATGGTTGACACACCATGTGTTAAGAATTCCTCTTTGACAACATCTATGTCATTAAGATGCCTGCTATTCTTTGCTGAGAATACCAATATCGTGCCACTTCTCTTTACAAATAGGCATGTGAAATAACCGAAGGAAAAGACCTTAGCTAGCACATTTGCAATAATTTATTCCAGATTATGAGACTTTTATGCTACAATGTTTTACAATTCTACCAATGGAAATATAAATTTTCATAGTTCTATAAGCACATGGATGAAAAGTAGCATGCTCAAAGTCAGACAACCCTGCATTTGCAAAAACTCTTATCAATTCAATTAAAAAAGTACAAGAATATATGAATATTTTATGTTATCATGCACTTAGAGTGGTTGGTGATTGTGATACAATAAATCCATTCAAAGAATCAACAATGTTCAATTCGTTTCAATGACGAGTTTTATTTCTTTTACCATCCAAAGCAACGCCAAATCCGTAGTTTTGATTATGGACTGACAATAACTGCATGCCAATGGTAATTAGGCACTCACGTAGTCTTTATTATAGTCTTTACTATGTCTACAACATATTTTAGTCTGAATGTTTCTTTTCATAATTTCCATATATTGAATGTATTGTCTTAGACTCTTAGTCATTTTTCCATTGATTTCAGTAAAATTAAATTAAATTACAAAGAGAACGAAACCATTTCTTTACTCTTCCATAATTGCAAATATAATTCAACGCCTAAATAAACTAGTTGGCGAGAAACAAAATCGGGCCTATGTGGCATCGTTGTGTGTCAAAGGAGGGTCGACCCCCTGACCTCAAGTTGGTGCCGACCATCACTTGGTTCCAGTGGGACCATAGCACATCTGTATAGATAATCTCTGACACACGTTTAAAAAGAAAATCGTGGCATCATGGAGGAGGTGTAATCTAGAAATCGTGGCATCATTAGAAAAATTTGAGATGAAATTTTGGTTCGTGATATTTAAATTATTGTTGAAATTTATCTCTTTACTCCTCATCAATATATTAATTTCCATTAATAAGAATGACTTTATATTAAGTCGTATAAAGTATTTATCTATTTTAAATCGACAGTTGAAGCCTCTATCTAAACAATATATGTAAAAGTTAAATGGAATTTCAACTATATTTGTAAAACATTGTTTTCTTCCTTCAGGAGACAACTCAAACTCAAATCCAGTATCAGCAAAAACTTTGCGCGTGTACCAATCGAATTGGCAAACAAATTCTTTGAGTGCCCAATTCGACTAACGACGCTGTCAAAGACAAGGAAGGTGATACCTTCGGTTGGAACGTCATTGTCTATAAGCGTTATCAACATGTTAAAAGTCATATTATTTAGGCTGCTTTGCACGCAGAAGAAATCCTGCAATAGATTTCAAAAACTAGCATTTCAAAATAAGTAGAGAATACAAATAAGAAGTAAAGGTAAGACGTCTCCAAACGATCCAAAATTTTAGAGGATACAAATAACACAAAAAAGGTAAAATATCTCACGAGGTTTCAATTTGTGATATATTTTTTGAGAACACTGAACCAGAATTCTAGTATTTTGAGAAAAGAAATTATAAAACGCCTCCGCAATCTCGTATCATTAAATATTATTTTCAGGACTAACTACATGGAATATGCTCAATTGTCACTGAATCCTGGTAAAGATATGAAAAATAACCCTCTTACACTATAGAACATGTATAACTTATTGTTCCGTTCGCACATTTGTATCGGTGAAAATGTTGTAAACAATCATTTTCAAGGGTTTTGAAAAAAATAATAAAATTATAAGAAGAAATATAAAAGATGGTAACACATGCCAATGATTGCCTTAGCCTTAGCCTTAAATTTGGGAAAATGCATTTATAAGTTTGATGGCCACTTCTTGGAAAAAGTAGCCTAACTTATACAACTAATTAATATTTATATAACATCTTTGATAACTAATTAATTTATTTATTTACTTAATTTAAATTAAGATTTAAATGTCCTTTAACTTATATTTTAATTAAAATATAATTTATATTTTATTTAAAATATAATTAACTATTCTCTATTACTTTAATTATTTTATGATTATAGTATATTAACTCACTTATTCTAATATATATTTATAATTATAAAATTGTCTATTTATGTTTATTTTAATAAGAAAATTATTAATCGAATTAACTTATTTGAATAAATTATGTTTATACCCTTCATAGTCAAACTAGTCGTTCCTAGTCAAATTTAGCTGTTATCATTTTAACCATTACCTGATCTGGAAATTTATATATTCTGCCCAATCTATTTATAATGCATAGCAAGATCTGCTCATTCAACTTGTCCTAACGATGAACCACACTGGTTGGTTCGAAACGCGTTGACAAAAATTTCTCTATGTGATTTTCGCTGAAGATTCTTCTCAAAATAGCCTAACCTTCTGACCAATAAGAAACCCAACCTCGACCCCGACTAGCCAGAGGTCAGGGCTTAAAGCTAAGCCATAGGGCAGGCGGAGAGAGACCCGAATCTCGACTTGGAGTGGGACCTATAGTGTCACGCCCACGAGCTGAGCATTTGTGATGTGTGACAGGGTGGTTATGAAATCTCTGTTAAAGGCGATGAGCGGGGCGTTCGGTTAAACATGCATGGGAAAACGTGTGACAATGAGTTGCGATGATGAGTTGCGACAACCCACAAGAGAGTTGAAAAACTGAAAATCAGAAAATCGACCAAGTATGGGAACACGCGACGAGTTTATAAGAGGTATCGAAAAACAAATGAGTCGGTGGGCCGAAGTGCGGAGCAACGACTTGGGTGAACCGACGCGACTCTTCATATTTTATTAGGCAAATTATATGGTTAGCCTGGGTAGGCTAACCCACCTTAACTCTTGGGAGAGGTGTATATATTGAATACGACTTGGAGGATTAAAGGAAGAAGAATCTAAAGCAAGTTTGAGCTACAATCATAACTTGGATGAGTGAACAAGAGAAAGGAGAACGAGAAGAAAGTACAGGCGGCCTGAGGGTCGTAGCACTTGGCCAAAAACTGGAAAAAAGAACCGAGTTGCAGGCAGACTTCGAGTGCGATGAGCTCATCTAGGCACTGCTGCACAACAAGTTGCAGCAAGCCGAGTAGACAGAACTGCAAAGGAGTTGTGGGCGGTATTGTTCGAGCGATTTGCTAGATGGGACTGGGCGAGCACTCGGACCTGCGGACAAGATGGGCGACACAGTGGTGTGCGCTCTACCGACAGACGAGCTGCCACAATACGGGCACACCGGCACGACAAGCTGACCCGTTGGGTGCTCCTACACAAAGGGCCAAACAACAAAGTGGTGAATGGCGTTTTAATGGTGAAATGAGGTGCGGGTGAATGGGCACAGCACGCGACACAGTGGGCGCCTTGCCCAACGACGAGTTGAGGTAGGCAACCCAAGGGTGGGCACTCCTTCCCGAACGCTGCACGAGTTGGAACAAGGATGGACAAGGCTAAACGAAGGGCGACCCAGGGTTGGGCGAACCTGAATGATAGACCGAGTTGGTGTTTTGCCAACTTTGTGAAGGTGAACTTGGGGTTGCCTAGCAAAGGCTATGAATGTAAAATACTTGTAAATTTATATTGTTCTTATCATTTGGGCAAACTCTAACCAGGGAGTTGCCCCTCCCTTTAAAAAGAAGATTTATCTGCTATGCATATTTATGATGATAATGATGAATGCATAGTGTAATTGAAGAAAAACAACTAAGTGTTGAATGTCAAGCATAACCCGTACTCATTAGTATTGGTGAAAAGAAATCGGGTAGCGGTGCCACACCTGCCTATGTGTGGTTGAAAGATCACTGCCAGGATAGGAGCGTGACAAGTGGTATTAGAGCTATTTAGAGGAAGTGATACAACTGCACTTCATGACAGTTGGTATCAAGAGGCTTTGCAGATTGAAGTGAAAGCCTCATGATAGATGATGTTGGGTTTTGAGGCTATTGACCATTGAGGGTAAAGAAGGTATTGAAGACTTGACGAATGGATGAAGATGGTTGAAAGAGAATTTAAAAAACTTGAAGAAATAACATATTATTGGAAAGACGAAATGCAGAAATGTTATGAAGCTCTTGTACGAGAGTGGGAACTCTTGATACATATGGGAGACAAGATAGTGGACATTCGGAAGGACTTGAATAATCTCCATGGAAGGACTACTGAACTCAATGAACTTGATTAGAAGATACGACAGGGTGATTGTAGGCTCCAAGAACTCATGGATGAGCGAGTTCGATTAAGGGATAAGAGCACCATGGCGTAGGAAAAAGTCAAGCAACTTGAGGATGAAAGTAAAAGGGACTTTCTTGTTCGAAAGCCTATTGTGATAGAGAAATATGAGCTCTATTACATTGATAGACTTGGGGACTGTTAACACCCCAAGAAACTCTCCTAGGTTGTATCTCATAGATGCCCGGGAACATTAAAAACTCAACATAATGTTGGATAAATGGTGGATGAATGAAAGAAATGCTACATATTCAAGCCAGATAACCACTTCTACTGTGATTGACCCCAGACATTGGTGAAAACCCCCAGACTACAAGGCTTTAGACCACCAATTATTCACAATTTTAAAGAAAATGTGATGATGGAGAACATTGATCACACCAGCAGATGCACAGGACTCTGTGATGGCCATCTGCAACCAGTTCAAAAGTCTGTAAATATATTTTCTAATACAAAGACAGGATGACAGCTCTTTGGCATTAAAATAACAGAAACCTGCAAACAAATTCAATGATACATGTTAAATCCTAACACAGAGGTAGGATGACAACCCTTCTGATGCTATACATCAACAACACATGAAATAATGCAAGACAGGCACAACTTGGAACAAGAAGAAGAAGCAGAAAGTGAGCAATTAATAGCAAAAGAAGCTTGTATTAGCTGGAAATGAAGACTAGAAGCTGCAGATTACACAGTAGTTAGAGTCTCCAAAAGTTGAAGCTTACAACAGAATAATACTCATCAACCTATTACATTCTTTTTTCTGAGTATATATAGAGTTTGTTTACAAAATAGCTCTGCATACCCATGCACAGAGGGGTCATAACTGACCACCAACCACATTTACAGCTAGAGATGGGTCTTTTGATACAATCTGAATGTTTTTAATGAACAAAATGGATCTTTTTGTACTCTGGTGTACTCCTAGAACAAGTGGAATGTTTCATGGATAAATGTCCATAACTGCTGAATGAATTCAACTACTCGAGGCAGTACTTTCTCATCCTTGACCATGGGGTTACTTAACTGTGGTAGCTGAGGAATTCATGCACTGGAAAACAGATCATCTCTTGCTTCTTCGCGAGCACAAAACAGGCCCGAAACACAACAAAATACATAAAAAATGGACGAAGAGCCGAGGAATAACACTGGTCGTTGGATGGCAAAATGGACGGCCCAGATTTGATGGCGGGAGGCGATGGAAGACACACAGGCGTAGGATCAATAGCAACCGTCAGATCATGTAAACGAACGGTGCAGATTGGATCAGAGGGCGCTAGCAGGGAAGACGGGCGAAGATTGATTTGGGCTGTCAAATCACATCGGGTAGGATCAGATGGCTATCGGGAGCAGAGGCTGCGCACAGGTTAACGAGCGGTGGATTGTACCGGGAGGGTGGTAAGTGGTCTCCCCGCACCGCTGTTGGTGCTCAGCGTTTTACGTACAGGCGGGTGCGATCCGGTTATATGATGACGCGTGGCTGACGGGACGGCGGGGAAACTGCCTTCCCCGCTGCCTAACGGGCATGCAAGTTCACGGGGCTGGGAAAGCGAAAAGCATCAGATGACAAGGCAGGTACAATTGGATGGTGGGATTTAATCGTACGTTAGCGAATGTGATATGACAGGTGAAGGCCACGGGCTTGGGCTTTATTAAAGTGTAGGGCTACAATTTATTATATGCGCAGTGACAATGGATTAAAGTGTTAGGGCTCGAGTTAAAATGAAAAGAAAGGTTAATGCGGGGTTTAAATGTTTTGAACCAAAAGAAGCCTGGGAGCCCGAAAAAGGGGTTATGAGCGGTTTATAAAGTTAACATGGGGTTTTTATAAGGCAAACAACAATAATGAAGATAGGGAGAATAAAGAGAAAGAAAGGGAAGGAGGAAAGGGGGTTACCGAAGTAAAAGGAATAAGGCAAATGAAGGGGAATGATGAAGTAAACCGTTGCAACCTCTTTGCAACCCAAACCAGCACTGTTTGACCTGATTTAATCCATCAACTGATGCAAAATGTAGCAGAGCTAACACTGGCTCCTTTTGGGGATGAGATCCTCCCTGTGAGGTCTCAAGAACCTGTAGACCATTGCCTTTCGAGATGAAAACAAATTAGCCAAAATTCCTAGTGTTCCATTGGGCATGGAGTCTAATTTTCCTGCAAAAAACTAATAAAAACAAAAAATCTATAGCCTTTAAGGCCAAAAGACCTTAAACAACATAAACTTTCAAAAACTACCCATTAATTGGGCCATCAAAAACTATCTCTCCTCCCATACTTTTCAGTATGAAGGTGTTGTTCCCTTGAACCTGTGAAATGATGAAAGGCCCTTTCCAAAAAGCATCAAATTTCCCATGATTGCCTTTCTTCTTCTTTAGTGCATCCTATTTCAAGACCAAGTCACCAATCTGAAAATTATCTACTTTTGCCTTTTTTCAAAGGCTTCCTTGATCTTTCTTTGATGTGTTGCAGCCTTTTCAACCAGATGTTCTCTAATATGATGTATCTCTGTTAGATCAGTGATTCTCTTTGCCATGTCTTCTTTCTCATCCTATTCTATTTGAAGAAATTTTGCCACAGGGAGAGTTAGCTGAATTGGAAATACAACATCAGTGCCATATACCAACTTGAAAGGAGAATTCCCTGTGGATTTTTTAATGGTCACTCTGTCAGCCCACAATGCATACTTGAGCTTTGAATCCCAATTCTTTTTATTGTCCTCTAACAATTTTTTAATTATCTTGATCAGACTTTTATTAGAGGATTCTGCTAGACCATTTCCCTGAGGGTAATATGAGGTGTAGTGAACAAGTTTAATCCCCATTGAATCACCCATTTCCACCAATTCTTTTGCCCTGAAGGCTGCTACATTATCTATTATTAATTTATGTGGACAACCAAATCTGCTGAAGATATTCTCTGACAAAAACTTAATGACCACATTATGATCAGCCTTCCTGGTAGGGACTGCTTCAATCCACTTAGTAAAATAATCAGTGGCTACTAATATCCACCTATGCTGGCCACTGGAATGTGGATTGATTTCTCCAATGAAATCCAAGCCCCACTAGTGAAAAGGTCCTTTTGCAATTATTGGTTTTAGGGGCAGGGATTTTAACTGTTGTTTTCCTTCAAATCTTTGGCACCTGTTACAAGATTTAACAAAAACAAATACATCAGAGAATAAAGTGGGCCAATAGTACCCAGCTCTTAGGATTTTATGGGCTGTGGTTTTCCAATAATGGTGCCCTCCACACACGCTGTTATGAAACTGCTGCATAGCTTTTTTGATTGTTCTCTGTCCAGGCACCTTAAAAATATTCCAGATGGATCCCTCCAGTAGAGCAGATTTTCATTGATACAATATTTTGCTGCCCTAAGCTTTAAAGTTCTAGCTTGACTTTGAGTAAATCCTGAAGGGATTTCTAGCTTCAACAAGAAATTAATTATTTCAGCATACCAATTACAAGAAGCTAGATTCTCGACCACTGACTGCTTTCTCTCTGTTTCAGCTGTTTCCTCTTCTTCTGCCTGACCATTTTCTGCATTTGCATATAGGAAATCAATGTCTAAAGACTTGCAATTTTCCTTAGCTAATAATTTGGCAAGCCCTTAACCTCTGACCAGCTTGGTGGGCTTCAACTCTATATTAAATTCTATCATTTTTACAATCCACTTTGCCCTCCTTCCATCAGCATTAGGTTGTGTCAAGACATCTTTTATTACAGTAGGAGGCACATATGCAACTATTTTTGAATGCAAGATATAAACTCTGAAAGCCTTTAAGGATTTAATAAGAGCATATGCCTGTTTTTCTATGATATCATACCTTAGTTCAACATCCCTCAAATTCTTGCTGAAAAATGCTATTGGATGTTCTGAACCTTCTTCATCTTGCTACAATAAAACAACTGCAATGGTGTCTTTAGAGGTGAATGAGAAAATATGGAACTCCTTGCTGTAATCTGGGCTGCTTAGTGTGGGAGCTTCCATAATAGCCTTTTTGATGGAATCAAATGATTTCCTTTCTGTTTCAATCCATCTTACCTCTAACCCTTTTTTCAACATGGAGGTAATATGCTTCACTAGTTCAGCAAAATTTGGAATGATCCTCCTTACAAAATTTATTTTGCCCCAAAAAGATTGAATATCTGTCTTAGATCTACGGATAGACAAGGTCTGAATTTCTTTGACTCTTTCTGGGTCAATCTGAACACGTGCAGCAGACACGATATGTCCTAACAGCTTGCCTTCATTTAAAGCAAATTGATTTTTTTTGGGATTGACTGAAATTCCAAACCTTCTGCACTTTAGAAACACTTTTTTCAAATGCTGTAAATGATTTTGATGGCTGCTGGAGTAAATTGTTATATCATCAAGGTAGAGAAGCACAAATTTGTCCTTCTCTCCCACAAATGCTATATCCATAGCTCTCTGAAAGGTGGCTCCAACATTGATCAATCCAAATGGCATTTTGGCATACATAAAAGTTCCCCAAGGAGTGGTAAATGCAGTCTTTTCTTAATCATCTGGGTGAACAACAATCTGATTAAAGCCTGAAAATCCATCCAAAAATGACATCACTTTAGCTCCTGAGACCTTTTGCAACAAATGCTCCATTTTCGGTAAAGGATAGTTATCTTTCTTGGAGCATTTATTTAAATTTCGGAAATCAACACACAGTCTGATTTCTCCACTCTTCTTCCTCACCACCACTAGATTGGCTACCCATTTTGAATATCTAAGAGGGACAATGATCTTGGCAGCCAACAACTTTTTAATTTCTTTCTCAATCAGTGGAAGAAGTGTGGGATTTATTGGTCTCAGCTTTTGTTTAAAAGGAATAGTGTCTTTTTCCACAGGGATTTTGCGCTGAATTATGCTCTTATCATAAGTTTTCAGGTCACTATACTCCCACGCAAACACATCAGCAAATTGCCTCATTAAATTGTAGTACACAACACTTTGATCAGCAGACAAATGAGTGGACAGATTTACATATTTAGGCTGACCTGGACTTTCTATATTATGCTTACAAACTGCAGATTGGTCTTCTTTTTGGGCAGCCTTGTAAGGCACATCATTATGGTCAAATAGTCTTTCAAGAGGAATTCGCCCCTTAGGAATATAGTTACTAGGAAGCTAGACAATGATGTCTTTACCAATTTTATTCTAAGCTAGGACTGGTGATTTTCTAACAAGGCATCATTCTCTTGGTCAATTTGCATCTCTAAAAATTCATCAATGACTTGAAGGAACCTATTTATCTCATCATCATCATTAAAAACTTTCCAATGCAGGACATTATCGGGCAAAGATGGTCTATACTTCATTTGAACTTCATACATTAGTCTGGGAGGCATGGGAGGTATGAATAGACTAGCAGAAACAACAAGTGAATCAACAAGCTGATTTTGGGCTCTGGGAATATATGAAATACAGAAAAAATCAAAGGACTCCCTAATTCTCCGTGTGTCATCTCTGTATGCCTTCAACCTTGGGTGCTTTGCTTGAAATTTTTTATTCACTTGCTAGATGATCACATCAGCATCTCCAAACACTTTCAAATTCTTGATTCCTCTATCCTTTGCTGCATTAAGGCCCAATAGCAGTGCTTCATATTCAGCTATATTGTTTGTCACTTGAAAAACCAGATTAAAAGACAGCTGAATGCTTTCTTTCTTTAGAGATACTAGCACCACCCCTGCTCCTGCAGTCTCCCTAGAACACGCTCCATCAAAGAACATCTCCCAAATTTGACTTCCTTGCTCTTTCTCGGCCTGAACTATTGGTTCCCTGAGCTGCATTACAGCCTTTTGAGATTCTTCTATTTAGAGAATACATGCTTCAAAATCAGCGTCCACTGCATATATGGAATGATTTGTAGGATTCTTCTCATCACTAATGATGTATGCCAACTGTGCTTCTCTGTATAATCTCTTGCTTTCTCCTCCAAATACTGGGACAGTAACATAAGATAAACCATTCTGTAATGTCCCACCTAGTCCCTTAATCCACCCTATAGACAACAACATGCCAAATTTAGGAGGGACATCTGCCACCACAATATCCATCATCATACTCTTCAAGGGCAGCTGAGTTAAGGTATTGGCCAGATCTTTAATCAATCCAAGACATTTCACCTTCCTTGAATCAAAAGAAAATAAATCATGATAGGGTCTAGTGATATCAAGGCCTAACTCTTCCATGACAGCTTTAGGCATTAGATTGTGGCTGGCCCCCGTGTCTAGCAGGCAATTATGGAGGATTTTGTCATGAATGGTTAATGAGACATAAAAAGATGGAGAATTATTATCAGCAGGCTCAATCATAGGACTAAGTACAATGGCAGGTTTATCATCTTGCAAATTGACAGAGTTAGTGGAGGTTTGTTTGGTTTCTAGCTCAAGGGCTTCAAGGATAGGCTTCCTAAATACTTCACTCTTCACCAACTCAACTAGAGGCACAGATATCTTCAATTTCTAAACTTTTGACTCAAAACTAAAAGAGGAAAATGATTTATCAGAACTTTTTACCTCTTGAACTGGAGCTTTGAGGATGACTGGATCAGCTGCTGGTCTTCTCTCCTTAATATTCTGTGGTTCTGTTTGGGCAACATCTCTTTATGCAGGATTTTCTTTGACATTTTTTGCATTGGACCTCAGGTTATATCTCTGCTGCTATTCACCAGATTGTAGAATAGCTCCTCTGTTCCATTCTTGACTGTCTTGTTCCTGCAGCAATGATTGTTCATACTCAGCCAATGTCAAAAATGCAGTGCTCCCTTTATCTTCCATGCAGTGAATTTCATCCTCATCTTCTTCAAATTGTTCCTCCTCCATGACTACATTTTGGAAGGGAGCTTTTACTTTCTGATCTTCTTTTGAATCCTCACCCCTCTGCATAATTTGTAAATGCTCATTTTCTCTTCTGAATGGATTGGGATTTTCTTGGAGCAAATGTGTTCTACTGCCTTGTTTTCCTTGAGTTCTGTTCAACTTTCAGCCTAGAAATTTCAGCAGCCAATGACTCTATCATCTTAGTCATTTTATCTAATTTAGGCTTTGAAGATGATGCAGAAGAAGTAGAAGCCTGATTTCTCCATCTTCTTCTGTCAGCCTAACGTTTTAGTTTCTCTGCAGCGATGATATTAGATTCTACTTCTAGGGCTGCATCCTGCATGTCTGCCAGCCTAGCACATCTCCTTTCTCTCAATAACAGGCAGAAATCAGAGTCAAAAGCATTGGCATAAGTGAGTTTGGCAGAGGTGGGGTAGGTTTTACCTCAGCTGGTATCTTACTGTACATACGATTAAATCTTTTATTAAAATCAGGTATTGATTCACCATTTTCCCTCTTCAAATTACCAAACTCAGTATGGTAATACAACAAGTCTTTTTTATCTCCCCATTGCTTCAAAAATGCATCATCTAATGCTTCGATATCTGTTATAGATCTCTCGGGTAATTCTCTGAACCACTTCCTAGCCTCTCCATCAAGGCTCTAGACAAAAACTCTCATCCACACATCATTTTCACTTATATCTAAATTATCAGCATAACTGTAGAAAGCTTCAAGGTGTTCTTCTACTGTCACTCCCTCTATTCCAGTGAATTTAGGCATATAATTTTGATATTCTCCCACGGGGATAGGATTTAAAGGGACATGCAACACCAATGGTCCATATCTAGTAGCTACAATTATTTCTATCCTCGTAGGTGCTTGCTGTCCTGCCATGATTGGGATATTTGGGAGAGTACTAGCAGCTTGAATGGTAGGGAGTAATGTGATGGATGGTAGAGATAAAGGGATGTTTTCGAATGAATGAGATGCTTTCTTTGGACTGAGATTCAAAGGGGAACTAACTGCACAAGGGGTTGAACTAATCTCTGAAGGTTTTTCTTTATTAACAGTGTTGTGCCCTAAATCTTCAGAATGTAAATCTTCAGCAATGACTTTATCTTTCAGAGATGAATAAGATTTATTAGAATTACCTAATCCTGATGCCCCTTTCTGTGAAGCTTTCTTCGATTTGACAGTCCTCTCAGGGTCAAGCAATGATTCAGCTAGAGATTTCTAAAGATTTCTTCAAGTGTGTCTCACAAACTAAGCCAGAACTTCAGTGTGGAGTTGCCAAATGATGGTCTTCCACCAGTGGAGTCGCCAGACATATGATTACAACCAGAAACTATGTTCAAACCTTGTCTATCATCAAAGCTTGAAGCTATGTCATTCTCCCAGGGAAGCTGAGCTTCGATCCTCCTCTCCCCGGCAACGACACCAATTAATGTTAACACCCCAAGAAACTCTCCTAGGTTGTATCTCAGAGATGCTCAGGAACATTACAAGCTCAACGTAATGTTGGATAAATGGTGGAAGAATGAAAGAAGTGCAGCATATTCAAGCCAGATAACCACTTCTACTGTGATTGAACCTAGACATGGGTAAACACCCCTAGACTACAAGGCTTTAAACCACAAATTACTCACAGTTTTAAAGAAAATGTGATGATGGAGAACACTGATCACACCAGCAGATGCACAGGACTCTTTGATGCCCAGCTGCAACCAGTTAAAAGGTCTGTAAATTTGTTTTCTAATACACAGACAGGATGACAGCTCTCTGGTATTAAAATAACAGAAACCTGCGAACAAATTCAATGATAAATACTAAATCTTAACATAGAGGTGGGATGACAGCCCCTCTGATGCTATATATCAACAACACATGAAATAATGCAAGACAGGCACAACCTGGAACAAGAAGAAGAAGTGGAAAGTGAGCAATTAATAGCAAAAGAAGCTTGCATTAGCTGGAAATGAAGACCAGAAGTTGCAGGTTACACAGTAGTTACAGTCTCCAGAAGTTGAAGCTTACAACAGAATAACACTCATCAACCTATTACATTCTTTTTTCTGAGTATATATAGAGTTTGTTTACAAAATAGCTCTGCATACCCATGCACGGAGGGTCATAACTGACCACCAACCGCATTTACAGCTAGAGATGGATCTTCTGCTACAATCTGAATGTTTTTAATGAACCAAATGGCTCTTTCTATACTCTGGTGTACTACTAGAATAGGTGGAATGTTTCATGGATAAATGTCCATAACTGCTGAATGAATTCAACTGCTTGAGCCAGTACTTTCTCATCCTTGACCATATTGTTACTTAACTGTGGTAGCTGAGGAATTCATGCACTGGAAACCGGATCATCTCTTGCTTCTTCGTGCGCACAAAACAAGCCCAAAACATAGCAAAATACATAAAAAAATGGACGAAGAGCCGAGGAATAAGACTGGCCGTTGGATGGCAAAATGGACGGCCCAGATCTGATGGCGGGAGGTGATGGAAGACACACAGGCACAGGCATTAATAGTAGCTGTCAGATCGCGTAAATGAACGGTGTAGATTGGATCGGAAGGTGCTATCAGGGAAGACGGGCGAAGATTGATTTGGTCCGTCAGAACGCATCGGACAGTATCGGACGGCTATCGGGAGCAAAGGCTACGCACAGGTTAACGAGCGGGGGACCGTATCAGGAGGGAAATAAGTGGTCTCCCCACACCGCTCTTGGCACTCGGTAGTTTACGTACAGGCGGGTGCGATCCGGTTATATGACAACGCGTGGCTGACGGGACGACGGGGAAACTGCCTTCCCTGCTGCCTAACAGGCATGCAAGTTCACAGGGCGAGGAAAGCGAAAAGCATCAAATGACAAGGCGGGTATGATCGGATGGCAGGATTTAATCGTACGTTAGTGAATGTGATATGACAGGTGAAGGGCGCAGGCCCGGGCTTTATTAAAGCGTGGGGCTATGATTTATTATATACGTGGTTACAATGGATTAGAGTGTTAGGGCTCGAGTTAAAATTAAAAGAAAGGTTAATGTGGGGTTTAAAGGTTTTGAACCAAAATAAGCCCGGGAGCCTGAAAAAGGGGTTATGAGGGGTTTATAAAGTTAACATGGGGTTTTTATAAGGCAAAAGACAATAATGAAGATAGGGAGAATAAAGAGAAAGAAAGGGAAGGAGGAAAGGGGGTTAACGAAGTAAAAGGAATAAGGCAAATGAAGGGAAATGATGAAGTAAACTGCTGCAACCTCTTTGCAACCCAAACTAGCACTGTTTGACCTGATTTAATCCATCAACTGATACAAACTGTAGCAGAGCTAACAAGGACTATCACCGAAACATGAAGGAAGATGTTCGGAAGATTGGGTCACTTCAAATGGAAGGAGTCAATGTGTGCTTGATAGGTACACTTAAGCAAGAAGCGATGGAGGAAAATCTTGAAGGAACTCAAGCTGAGTCAGGATCGACTTGCTTAGATGAACTGAACAAGGTGCTGAAATACCTTAAGAAGGAAGTCAAGTCAAAGCATAAGTGAGATGACTCCGCTGAGGTTGAATTATTGAAGAAGGTTGCAGAAGTAAGACGCAAGATCAAGCCTAGAGAGGATGGTGATGCCTTGAAGCTGAGTTTTGTGCAGGTAATCGTACGTGGCAAGAATTTTGCTACATTGGTGGACACAGGGGCTACCCATAGCTTCCTTGCTAGGAAAGCAACAAAATCTTTTGGGAAGAAAGTTGAAGTGAGAAGAGAGTCAAGTGCTTTCAAAGCAATGAACTCTACCATGAAAGTTGTGACTGGTGTATTGAAGGATACTATGGTGAGAGTGGTTTCATGGTTTGGAAAGTTGGATTTGAGAATTGTTGACTTGGATGATCATACTATGGTGCTGGGACAAGACTTTCTAAAGGCTTCACAAGCCATATCAATGGTGGACTAAGACATTCTCTTGATTACAGGTGAAGGAAAAACTATGTTGGTTCCGATGAATAAAAGGAGTTGCTTGGGGTATAGACCAAGGATGGCTTCTATCACTTTGTTTCCAAAAGATCTGAATGTGAACCATGATTATGTGGAGAAAATAGGACTTGGATGTATGAGTTAAACAATGAAGGAAAATAAATTAGTTGACTTTGTTGGGAGAGCTAGAAGGAAAGATGAGGGTGGAAAGACAATTTCACACATATTGAAACACATGACAATTGCATATTCTACAGAGGATATTCACCATGGAATTGTAGATGAAGGGATTTCGAACACATATTCAAAGGTAGTGGCTAGAGAAGATTATGTAGGTAGAGATTTGGCTGGCATAGTGGATTTTTGCAGGTATGCCATGGGCATTTATGACTTTCAATTGACGAAGGAAAAACTTGAGAAGAATGGTTGTACACATGAGGATGTTTGATCCAAGTGGATGTTGGTGGCCACCCACCTATCCCATTTGGACCCCCACAACTGTCTCTTTCAGTTTTTCTGTTTCCTTAATTATAGCACAGTTTACTATTTTTAGCAGTTTTTCGGGTCCTAAACTTCCGG
Source organism: Pinus tabuliformis (assembly GCA_031772625.1). Lineage (NCBI taxonomy): Eukaryota > Viridiplantae > Streptophyta > Pinopsida > Pinales > Pinaceae > Pinus > Pinus tabuliformis. The sequence continues at coordinate 691,637,834 of CM062812.1, read as the reverse complement.
AGCCGTTTTGAGGCCCTAAACGACGTTTTTTTGGGAAATCTTCCGCCAGCGATTTTTTTGATAAAAGTTGTCTTTTTCGTCGTAGTCCTCGGAGAGATCTTTCCAACGAGCTACCATGCACGTCAAACGGAGATAATACGACCAATTCGCGATCCCGGGAAGTTGGATGTCCAACTCACCCCAAAACAGGGCCCACAATTTGGCGTTTCATCTTCTAGGGTTAGGTTTTGGAATGTGAAGGGTTTTCCATTGTTTCTCAATAATAAATAGGCCTTCGAGCCTCATTGTAATGACAGTTCGAAACCGTTCAGAGGCATGTAGCCGACACATCTCTTCTCAGGGATAAGTTACCATCGCCCTAGCTGGGTTATTTCTATTTGTAAGCATATTTCAGTATTCTCTATTAATTAAATGAAGTATTATTTCCGCTACATCTCTGTTTTTATGGTTATCGCATCTCTGTATTTATGGTTATCTCTATAATCTATTGCGTTGCTGCTTAAATCCGGATCAGTGGTATCAGAGCGGTATGCTTTTTCTTTGTTTTTCTTTGCATGTCCCCAACGAGGTCGGGATATAAGGAGTTAGGGCTTGAATTGGTCGAACCTTTGCAAGACCAACCTCACAAATCTCGACGACCTCCCATGGCGGATGAGAAGAAAGACGAGGGGGCAGGATATCCTATCAGAATATTGCTCGAAGAAGCCCTCGAGTGGCAAAGGAACGCGATGATGGATAGCTTTGCGCAGATCCTTCAGCGGCTACCCAGAGGTGACGCATCGGCTTCCAACAGCTACTCTGGAAACGCCACACCGTTTAAGGTACAAGTTAATTTTGAAATCCCCATCTTCGAGGGTCAAATAGACGTAGATGCCGTAGATAAATGGTTAAATCTGCTAGATGGATATTTTTCTGTGCATGAATTTTCAAGTCGGGAAAAGATTATTTTCGCTCTTCTCAAAGCAACCCCCCACGTCAAGGACTGGTGGGAAACATACTGCGAGCAGAAGGATGAAAGTACAGGCTCACTGTTTCCAGCCACCCCCACTTGGAATGACTTCCGGGATGCCATCAAGGAGCAGTACTACCCTGTCAAAAGTTATGAGGACAAATACATCAAATGGACCACACTGCGGCAGGGACGAGACCAAGATGTGCCAGAGTTCACAAATATTTTTCATACCCTTCGCACACAGTTGGGTATCAAAGATTCTGAGCTGCATCTGGTACTCAAATACCGCGGCTGCCTACACAGATACATCCAGGAAGAGATGGAGTTCTTGAACATCTCCTCACTCGGCACAGCATACCGATACGCTGTCAAAATCGAGCAAAAGTTCAAATAGAAGAAGCGAGACTTTGGATCTACAAATCCGAAGCCTAAAGGACAAAGCCAAGGCGGGGTGACCCAAGACAACCCCTCGAAGCCGCAAGAAAAGAACACCACCACGAAGCCGAAGAAGGACACAGGAAAGTGGTGTGAGTTCCACAAGAGTCCCACTCATAACACAAGTGAGTGTCGGACCAAGCAGTCAATGGTGGCCGAGTTGAAGGCTTCCGAATTAGATGTATGTTCCGACTCTGAGCCAGAACACGACAAGGGGAATGGCAAAGGGAAGCAGATCATTGATGCGGATCCTAGTGCCACTGTTGCCACTGCCAAGATCCAGAAGAATGAGCCCGAAGAGCCAGAGGAGGGGGAACGTCTTTTCCACTCACAAATGTGGGTGAAGGGTTCGCCACTGCAATTCATTGTCGACAGTGGCCGCCAAAAGAACCTCATTTCAGCAGAGGTCATGAAGCAGTTGGGCCTACCGACTACACCACACCCGCAGCCGTATAGTATCGGGTGGCTTCACGAAGGACGAGATCTCAAAGTTTGCCAGCAGTGCCGCCTTCCCTACAGCATCAAGCCCTTCACAGACGAGGTATTATGTGATGTTACACCTCTGGATGTTTGTGATGTACTATTAGGCCAGCCATACTTGTGGAGGCGACATGCTGTGTATGAGTCAAGGCCTCGCGCTGTCATCATTTCTTTGGATAATTCATTATACAGGATACCAGAGGTAGTCCCACCGACCGCCACCTCTTTGATCACTGCTAAGAAAGGCAGCAAGCTCATCTCACAGACTAGGAAATTTATTTTCTGTCTGGTTCGCTCCCAAAGTAAGGGGAAGATCATTGCTACATCCATGACCCCCGCGAAGGGTTCCTCCACACAGCAGCAGCAACAGAGAGATACAGTCGTGACAGAACACAGGAACAACTTCTCCTTACCCAAAGGGGTACCACACAAGTTTCAGGTGGGCGACAAAGTTTGGTTACATTTGCAGAGGGAGCACCTTACCAGAACCCATCAGAAACTCAGAGCACTTCGACATGGTCCTTACACCAGTAACAAGGCTATGGGAAACAATGCTTTGAAACACAACATTCCTCCATCCCTTCGCTTGCACCGAGTGTTCAATGTGGACCATCGCCGACCATACTCCCCACCATTTCTGGACACATCAGAGATTGCAGAACAGCTCACCAGAGACCCAGCTCAGCAGAAGCTTCCTCATCTCAGGGAGGAACTCGACGCAATGGGGACCATTGCTTCCTAAGGGGGGAGGAATGATCCAAGTGGATGTTGGTGGCCACCCACCTATCCCATTTGGACCCCCACAACTGTCTCTTTCAGTTTTTCTGTTTCCTTAATTATAGCACAGTTTACTATTTTTAGCAGTTTTTCGGGTCCTAAACTTCCGGAGCCGTTTTGAGGCCCTAAACGACGTTTTTTTGGGAAATCTTCCGCCATCGATTTTTTTGATAAAAATCGTCTTTTCCGTCGTAGTCCTCGGAGAGATCTTTCCAACGGGCTATCATGCACGTCAAATGGAGATAATACGACCAATTCGCGACCCCGGGAAGTTGGATGTCCAACTCACCCCAAAACGGGGCCCACAATTTGGCGTTTCATCTTCTAGGGTTAGGTTTTGGAATGTGAAGGGTTTTCCACTGTTTCTCAATAATAAATAGGCCTTCGAGCCTCATTGTAATGACAGTTCGAAACAGTTCAGAGGCATGTAGCCGACACATCTCTTCTCAGGGATAAGCTACCATCGCCCTAGCTGGGTTATTTCTATTTGTAAGCATATTGCAGTATTCTCCATTAATGAAATGAAGTATTATTTCCGCTGCATCTCTGTTTTTATGGTTATCGCATCTCTGTATTTATGGTTATCTCTGTAATCTATTGCGTTCCTGCTTAAATCCGGATCAATGTTGAAGCTATGCACAAGTACTTGAGGAAGTAGTATCAATCAGATACATGGGTGGATGAGATTCGGGGAGGGAACTTCTTGGCCCTTGTTTCTAGATAGACAACCTTGGAGATAGGTCTGTGCAGGTTCTTGTTATCTAGGAGGATTGCACCACCCTTAAAAGGGGCCTTGGGGATGAGGCTTCTTTCTTTGACAAGTTGATGATGCTTGGATGTATGTGATTGTATGACAATACATTGGCATTAGCATCATGGGAAGCATGTTGCAGACAGGACGACGGGCTATGTCATGGACCTGAGCATGGCTTATTTTTACACTTGGATGATTCTTGATCGAGTTGATATTGTGACAAGGTGCTGAGAAACAACCAATGGTGACCTAAGGAGGTACATTCTCATGGGTTGAGTATTACAATTGGATTAGCTACCTAACTAGTTTGATGACATGGGGGTATGCAATGCACTGAGTTTGTGTCAGATAGATGTCTTGGTTATGACTGAGATGTTGTGTTGGATGGAGTATTATGCAGTGGTTCACATGATGACGATACAAGATGGGGTCAGACATGATATATGTTGCAGTGATGGCATGTAGTCGAGATGGAGGGACCAAACCTTCCACAATGGGGCAACATGTGGATTTGCGACAAATGTGGATTGATGATCATGGATTAAGGAGACTTCCTGTTTATGGAGACATGGACCTTGGTGGTTTATGAGATATTGGAGCAGATATGGGCAGCATGGAAATATTTGGAGATGTTGGAGCTAGCGATACTTTGCGACGATGGATGATGGTGTTGTCGAGGACGACAACCATTTAAAGTGGGGGAGTATGTCACGCCCATGAGCTAAGAGTTTGTGATGTCCGATGGGGTGGTGACGAAGTCTCGATTAAAGGTGATGAGCTAGCATGTGTGACAAGAGGAGCATTCAGTGAAACACGCCTGAGAAAAAATGCGATGATGAGTTGCGATGACGAGTTGCGACGAGCCAACAAGAGAATCGAAAAACCAAAAATCAGAAAATCGGCTAAGTATGGGAATGTGCGACGAGTTTATAAGAGGTGTCGAAAAACTGACGAGTCAGTGGGCGAACGTGCGGAACAATAATTGGGTGAACCGACATGAATCTTGATATTTTATTTGGCGAATTATATGGTCGTCCTGGGTAGGCCGACCCACCTTAAATCTTGGGAAAGGCGTATATATTGAATACGACTTGGAGGATTAAAGGTAGAAGCAAGTCAAGAAAGTTTGGACTACAATCATAACTTGGACGAGTGAACAAGAGAAAGGAGAATGAGCCAAAAGTGTAGGTGGACCCAGGGTCACAACACTTGGCCGAAAACCGGAAAACAAAACCAAGTTACAAGTGGACTTTGAGTGCTCCGAGTTGGTATGGGCAATGTTGCACGATGAGACGCGACAAGCCGGTTAGACAGAATTGCGAAGGAGTTGCGGATGGGCGGATGATATAGTTCAGGCGAGCTGCTGGATGAGTGGATCAGGCGAGCGCTTGAACCCGCAGACGAGCTAGGCAACATGGTGGTGTGCTCTCTGCCCGTAGATGAGCTGCCACAATGCGGGCATGCTGACACGACGAATTGACCAGTTGGGCGCTCCTGCATGAAGGCCAAACAACAGAATGGTGAATGACAATTTAACAGTGAAACGAGGTGCCAATGAACAGGAGTAACAGGCGACACCGTGGGTGCCCTCCCAAGCAACGAGTTGAGGTAGGCGACCCGGGATGGGGAGCTCCTACCCAAATGTTGCACGAGTTGGAACAAGGTTGGGCGAGGTTGAATGAAGGGCGACTTAGGCATGGGCGACTTTGAACGACAGGCCGAGTTGGATTTTTGGCAGCTTTGTGAAGGTAAACTTGGGGTTGCCTAGGAAAGGCTATAAATGTAAAAATACTTGTAAATTTATATTATTGTTATCATTTGGGCAAACTAACCAGGCAATTTCCCCTCCCTTTAAAAAAATAAGATTTATTTGTTGTGCGTATTTATGATGATGATGATGAATGCTTAGTGTAATTGAAGAAAAATAACTAAGTGTTGAATGTTAAGTGTAGCTCATACTCCTTAGTATTGGTGAAAAGAAATTGGGTAGTGGTGCTGCAGCTGCCTATGTGCAGTTGAAAGATCACCACCAGAATAGAGGCGTGACACTCCGTAGTCGGCTTTAGGTCATTCAACAATAACTTTTTTAATTATATCTTTAAAATTTTATAATTATATCTTTAAAATTTTAGTAATTTTAAAACTGAATTAAAAATTGAAAAAATCAAATCCCTAATCAAAATTAGTGTTTAATACAGTGTAAAATCATGGATACCATGATGTGGCATAACATTTAAATCTTTTGTATGAGCTGAAATCATGCACAGTTACGAATGAAAAAATATATAAATCGGTACAATCTGAATACAAGTGCCATACCTGTGATTTGCAAGTTTGCTAGAATTACAATGATTACAAAACAAGACCCAAATTATTTAAGCTAGTGAAATCAACAAAAATTAAAATTAAAATAATTTCAAAAAATAAACTAATTTTTTTTAATAATGTAAACATGGCAACATGCATTTTAATTTTTGGTCAAACACCAAACTAATCCACGCATTATTGAATGGGATATAAACCTGCCGCTAAAAAATAATAAAAATAATTATTCTAACCAAAACCATGTCAAAAAAGAGTTTTTCCGAATTAATAAAAATTGAACTTCAATATTGAAAATTTTACTCACAAGACTTTATCCTATGGTTAAAAAAACAATAATATACACCACCAAGTTTGAATAAAGTATCCCTTAAAATATAAATCATAAATATACATGTTTGAATGAAATAATTTTATATCTATTTTTATATATAGACCTTTGAATGAACTTTGCAAAGTGTTCATTATTGGCCTCAAAAGTTAGAAATCTTATGCTTATTTAAAATATTAAAATTTATTAATTTTTTTTAAAATAATAATAAAAGTGTTCATTATTGGACTCAAAAGTTAGAAATCTTATGCTTATTTAAAATATTTAAAGTTTTTAAAATAATAATAAAATTTGTAATATTTTTGTTGATTTATAATTTAAATATATGTATATGTGCATATGGATTTTGGGTTAGTTTGCCCAGGGATATATATGTCGTTTTGGTAAAATGGTTAGAAGTTCGAGATTATAAATCTTGTAAATTTTTTACATATTTTAATATTAATAAAATAGTGGCTCGCTGTGAAGCCCACTCCACAGAAAAGAGTATGAGTTAGTGAAACTCCTTCGTGACAGACACCATGTTATGGTGTTCAATGTTGGGGAAAGGGCACCTAGGGGCCCACATGGCTTCAGGAAGGTGCCCATATGGCTTCAAGAAAGGCCATGCATTATAAAATATACCCAGAGAGTCATTATTCATCCATCACCATCATTATTTATTATCACTCATCGCCACTCATGAAAGTAATCAACCACTCATCATGTTATTTTCATCACTGTCATCTATCATTCCATCATCATCATTTTCATTATTCCTCGTTTATTCCATGTTGGGAGGAAACCGGTGGATTTCAGTTATATACACTAGTTGACGAACCCCATGTGGGGGTTATGGAACTGATTAGGGATTTTTTAGTCAGTGAGGCATCTTCTTAGACTCTGGAATCGACTGGAATGTTGGTGACCGACTGGAGAGCCCTAGAAGGTGGTCATGGCTGAGGGATTGGGAGGTCCTAAAGAAGGGTGTGACAGTTGGGTTCTAAATCTAATCGAGCTAGTCATGGCCTAGAAGGGCACCTGAAAGCCCTGGAAGTAGCACAATCTCTTGGATCCCTCTTGCTGAGAAGTTCCTAGTTGTCTGTAAGGCTCAACAGAAGGTGGGCATTACAGAGGGACTAGCAAGTCCCAGAGAAGGGTGTGTGACTTGGCCACAAGTTCGGGGAAGAAAAGTGTAGTGGTTGGAGTCGTAATTTTTTGGTTGTTTCCTTGGCCATGGATATGTTGTTATCGAAACTTTACTATTGTCTGTGGAGCTGTAGCCCCAACTTAGGGATGATTCGTGGTTGAGAGTGGTGAGGTTTATGGATGGGTGGAACATGGAGAACCTACACCCAGTTGTTATTTTGATACAAATAAGTTTTTATATCTCTTATATATTGATTATGATTTTATGGACCAAACCCTAGCTTTCAAGGTTTTGTGATATAATGAATATATTTCCTTTAAATTTTGTTGTGCGTATTTGTTGGCATGTATTTATTCATAGTTGTTTTTTAATTCGAGAATACATTGTTTGTTAATATATTAATAAGGATTGCCTATGATGCCAAATGTGAAAGGCCATGGTTAAATTAATTGTTAAATTTTGTTGTGCAATGTTACAATTATTTTTATATGAGTTAATTTTTTTTTATCATGGGTATTCTACATTGCATTCACATAAACCGAGGACAGTTGGGTGTAGGGATAGTCATAGTAGCGTTAGGTTTTTGATTTCATAGATAAATTTGATACTTGGAGTGTCATGATTGTGGTAGTATTTCCCAACAAAAAGGTCGATGATGTTAGAAAGTGGTATCAAATCCTAGTTTTCAACGCTAGGCTTGATTGGTCGAGGTTCAGGACAAAATTACAAAATCTTAGAATGCCTACCAAGTACTTGAAGAAAGCAAACTGGTATAATTCATTAAAATTTACCTTGAAAAAGGATATAGGATCCAAGAGGGGCTCAGTGTTAGAGAATTATATATTACGGAGCAATGGAACACATAAAATATTGTAGAAATATGAACACAGAAAACGCACAAAACAAGAGAGACACAGATATACGTGGTTCACCCAGTTTGGGCTACGTCCACCTCGAACAGCCAGTCCTTCCTTTCTATTATCCAACAAAATGAAGAGACACAACCTACAGCAAATCCGCTGTAATATCCTCTGTTTTCTCTCACAGTCTCACCTCTCTGTTTCTCGCTCACAGAATACACATCTATTTCATAGCCTCAAATACAATGCCCTCATACAAAGAGAGGGGTTGCCTTCTAGGGCAAAAAACCCTAAACTAAACATAAGTTCTACCGTCAGATTATCCGCCTAATGAACGGCCCAGATTGACTAGAAATTACTATACTTTTACAAGGCAATTTTACATTTATTTTTGGCTTCGGGGGCGCTGCCCTAGAGCCCCCGCGGGGGGACAAGTCCCCCCCCGCACCCCCCCGCGTGGAGGGGTGTACAAAACTTCCTGGGGTATACATCCAGCTGAAACAAAGACCTCTGAACAATCATGCTCCACACACAACAATCTCCCACTTGGAGAATGATTGTACCAACTCCACCGCTACTTCATTTGCTGGACAATGACTCCTCTTTGGACCTGGCTGTTTCTCATCTTCATCGTCATCCTTAAAGACCAATTGAAACAGAGCATGTTCTCAGTTTCTCCTTGGTTACAACTTTTGTTAGCATATCTGCAGGATTCTGGCTAGTGTGTATCTTTTCCAGCTTCAACTCTCCATCCTCCAACATTGATCGTATGAAATGATACTTGAGCTGTATGTGTTTAGTCCTGGAATGAAATGTTGAGTTCTTTGCAAGATGAATGGCACTTTGGCTATCACTGTATAACGTGCCCATATCATGCTTCTTACCCAACTCACCCATAAACCTTTGTAACCAAATCATTTCTTTACTAGCCTTTGTAGCAGCAACATACTCTGCTTCTGTTGTTGAAAGTGCAACAACACTTTGGATTTTTGAAACCCAACTGACAACTGTTCCTCCAATAGTAAATACATATCCTGTAGTGCTCCTCCTGTTATCTCTGTCACCTGCCATATCTGCATCAACATATCCTTGTAGGGAGATGTTTGAACCACCAAAGCATAATTCTTGATTTGTGGTACCTTTCAAATATCTGAGAATCCATTTCACTGCCATCCAATGTTCCTTTCCTGGATTGTTCATGTACCTGCTTACAACTCCCACTGCATGTGCAATATCAGGCCTTGTGCAGACCATTGCATACATTAAGCTTCCAACCGCTGATGCATATGGAACTTTAGACATATAATCCATGTCTTCTTCGGTCTTTGGGCACATTTCCTTGCTAAGTTTGAAATGGCTAGCAAAAGGTGTACTAACTGGTTTTGCATTTTGCATATTAAATCTTTTCAACACCTTTTGTATGTACTCATTCTGAGACAATGTTAATTTGCGATTTTTCCTGTCTCTAGTTATTCTCATACCAAGGATTTGTTTTGCAGCTCCCAAATCCTTCATTGCAAATGCATTTGCCAATTTTCTTTTGAGTACATTTATTTCCTGCATGTTAGATCCTGCAACAAACATGTCATCCACATACAATAACAATATAATATAGCTGCCATCATTTTGCTTTTTCAGATAAACACAATGATCAGAGTGACATCTAGTATAACCTTGTTGAGACATAAACTTGTCAAATTTTAGATACCACTGCCTTAGAGTGATCCAGGTGGATATTGGTGGCCACCTACCAAGTCCACCTGGACCCCCACCATTGTTTTTCTCAACATTTTCAGTTTCCTTAATTGTAGCACAACTTACTATTTTTAGCAGTTTTTCGGGTCCTGAACTTCCGGAGCCGTTTTGAGGCCCTAAACGACGTTTTTTGGGGAATCCAGCAACAATGGTAGTGCTCGGATAGATCTTTCTAACGAGCTATTGTATGCGTCAAACGGAGATCGTATGCCAAAGTTACGACCCCGGGAAGTTGATGTACCAATTTACCCCAAACGGGGCCCACAGTTTGGCGTTTCATCTCCTAGGGTTAGGTTTTGGAATGTTAAGGGTTTTCCATTGTTTCTCAACAATAAATAGGCCTTCGAGCCTCATTGTAACACAGTTCAGAGGCATGTAGCCACCACATCTCTTCTCAGAGATAAGCTACCATCGCCCTAGCTGGTTTATTTCCATTTCTGGTTGTAAGCATATTTCAGTATTTTCCATTAATGAAATGAAGTATTATTTCCGCTGCATCTTTGTGTATATGGTTATCTCTATAATTTGTTGCGTTCCTGTTTAAATCGAACCCTCTGATGTGTGGAAGACTGCCTTCAAATCCAAGGAGGGCCTTTTCGAATGGTTGGTTATGCCTTTCGAATTGACGAATGCTCCTGCAACCTTCATGAGGCTAATGGATGACATCTTGCGACCATTCACCAACTCCTTTGTAGTAGTATACTTGGATGACATTCTGATCTTCAGCCAGAGTTGGGAAGAGCACCTCCACCACATCCGACAGGTTCTCCAAACACTGCGGCAACACAAGCTATGTGCTAATTTGGAGAAATGCACTTTTGGCATGACCCAGGTTCAGTATCTGGGATACATCATTGATGAACAGGGGGTGCATGTCGATCCAGCCAAGATCCAAGTCATTCGGGATTGGCCCTCTCCAACCACTCTAACAGAGCTCCGCAGCTTTCTAGGTCTTGCGAACTTCTATCGCAGGTTTGTGTTGGGGTTTTCTCATATTTCTTGGCCCTTGAGTCAAGTCACCAAGGGAGGGGCGAAAGCAAAATTCTTTTGGTCTGAATCTCAACAGAAGGCATTCATGGAGTTGAAGGATCGCCTCTGCACGGCACCAGTGCTCACGTTACCAGATTTACAACAACCATTTGAAGTCGAGACAGATGCCTCTGACTATGCTATTGGGGCAGTCCTTACTCAACATGGACATCCAGTGGCATATCACAGTGAAACACTCTCAGACACAGTCCGAAAGTACCCCACTTATGATAAAGAGATGTATTCCATTGTACAGGCTTGCCGACAATGGAAGCATTACATTTTGGGGAAGGAAACGGTCATCCACACAGACCACCGACCCCTGTAGTTCATACAGACCCAAGGGAAATTGTAGAATGATCGCCATCAGAAGTGGTCTACATACCTGCAACAGTTCCACTTGAATATCAAGTATAAGAAGGGCAGCACCAATAATGTTGCAGATTGCCTCAGTCGACCACCGATCATGGCGTTAACCACAGTGCTCAACTCTTGTGGGCACGAGACTTCTGATTGGCCACTTCTCTACAAAAGCGACCTAGAATTCAGCCACAAATACCAGACACTCTTAGAGGGGCGGCATGTTCCAGATTTTCACCTCCAGGATGCCCTATTATGCCACCTCGGTCACCTTTGTGTTTCTTCAAGCGAGCGTGCCAAGATGATCTGGGACGCACACTACAGTCGGGCTGCTGGGCATTTCGGGATCGAGAAAACAGTGGCAGTACTGCAAAATTATTTCTATTGGCCGAATCTTCGACAGGATGTTGGGAAGTACATCAGATCATGTACTGCCTGTGCCATTGCCAAACGGACCATTAAGAAGCACGGCCTCTATACCCTGTTGCCTACCCCTAGTCGACCTTGGGAATCCATCTCCATGGATTACATGTTAGGCCTTCCTTCCACTAAGCATGGAAATGACTGTGTTTTTGTGGTCGTCGACAGGTTCTCGAAGATGGCCATTATGGTGGCCTGCAAGAAGAATATCACAGCAGAAGCCACCGCTAAACTCTTCTTTGAACGAGTGTGGGTGCACTTTGGGATCCCACAGTCTATCATCTTAGATCGGGACAGTCGGTTTCTCAGCACCTTTTGGTCCAGTCTCTGGTCAATGCTGGACACCAAACTCACGAAGTCCACAGCCTTCCATCCTCAAACTGATGGCCAGACAGAGGTTGTCAATAGGATGATTGTGCACATTCTGCGCATGTATAACTCAAAGCATCCACGCACATGGGACGAGAGCCTCCCCTATGTTCAGCACAGCTACAACCGAGCTCTTCACAGCTCCACTGGCCATAGCCCTTTTCAGGTGGGTTTGGGATTCCAGCCACTATGCCCCATTGATGTGGCCATGCCACTTGCAGCTACTCACATAAATTCAGCTCATGTCCAGTCCGAAACAGATAAGGCCACCAGCTTCATTGAGCGCATCCAACATATTCGCCAGCAGGTCCATGACATTCTTGAGAAATCAAATGCCAAGTACAAGCAGCGGCATGATCAACATCGGGTGCCACACAAGTTTCAGGTGGGCGACAAAGTCTGGTTGCATTTGCAAAAGGAACGCCTTACTGGAGCCTATCGGAAATTGAGACCACTCCGATATGGTCCTTACACCATTACTAAGGCTATGGGATACAATGCATTTGAGCTCAGCATTCCTCCATTCCTTGGCCTGCACCCAGTGTTCAATGTGGACCGCCTTCGGCCATACTTTCCACCATTGCTAGACACATCCGACATTGCAGAACAGCTCAAACCCACAGAATTAAATCCGGATTGCATGGAACAAGCTGCAACTGATCGGATCATGGACACACAGATCAAGAACACTCGCCAATAGAATATCCAACTGTATCGAGTTGTCAAAGCAGGCCAACTCCTTCAACAGGGCAAGTGGCTCACCAGGGAACAAGTTCAGCAAAAGTTTCCTCATCTCATGGAGGAGCTCAACGTAATGGGGACCATTGCTTCCTAAGGGGGGAGGAATGATCCAGGTGGATATTGGTGGCCACCTACCAAGTCCACCTGGACCCCCACCATTGTTTTTCTCAGCATTTTCAGTTTCCTTAATTGTAGCACAACTTACTATTTTTAGCAGTTTTTCGGGTCCTGAACTTCCGGAGCCGTTTTGAGGCCCTAAACGACGTTTTTTGGGGAATCCGGGGGCAACATCAATGGTAGTGCTCGGATAGATCTTTCTAACAAGCTATTGTATGCGTCAAACGGAGATCGTATGCCAAAGTTACGACCCCGGGAAGTTGATGTACCAATTTACCCCAAACGGGGCCCACAGTTTGGCGTTTCATCTCCTAGGGTTAGGTTCTGGAATGTTAAGGGTTTTCCATTGTTTCTCAACAATAAATAGGCCTTCGAGCCTCATTGTAACACAGTTCAGAGGCATGTAGCCACCACATCTCTTCTCAGAGATAAGCTACCATCGCCCTAGCTGGTTTATTTCCATTTCTGGTTGTAAGCATATTTCAGTATTTTCCATTAATGAAATGAAGTATTATTTCCGCTGCATCTTTGTGTATATGGTTATCTCTGTAATTTGTTGCATTCCTGTTTAAATCCGGATCATGGAGCCTGTTTTAAGCCATACAAGCTCTTGTTCAACCTGCACACTAGTTTCTCCTTCCCTTTCACCTCATATCCTTGTGGCTGCTGCATGTATATCTCTTCCTCCAAATCCCCTTGGAGAAAGGCTGTCTTTACATCTAACTGCTCAAGATGCAAATCTTCAGCTGCTACAAGACTTAAAATAGTTCTGATTGAAGTCATTTTAACAACAGGAGAAAATATTTCATCAAAATCAATACCTTTCTTCTGTGCAAACCCCTTCACCACAAGTCTAGCTTTGTACCTCTGTTTTCCTCCATCTTCTTCCTTCAACCTGTAAACCCATTTATTCTTCAATGTAGTTTTTCCTACAGGCAACCTGACTAAATCCCAAGTCTGGTTATGCATTAAGGAGTCCATCTCTTCTTCCATGGCTACCTCCCACTTCTTCCTACTTTCAACTTGCATTGCTTCTTCATAACATTCGGGTTCACCAGAATCAGTCAACAATAAATAATATAATGAAGGAGCGTAACGTTCAGGGGGTCTACTTATCCTGGTAGATCTTCTAACACCACTTTCGGGTGTTTGGGGTGCCTGTTGCTGTTGTGGTGGTTGCTGTTGTTGTGGTTGTTGATTATTATTATTTTCAGGCACCTTTACTTTTTCAGTGATTTCGTCAAGAACTGTGTATTCCTTTTCTTTTTCTTGCTTCTTTTCCTGCAACTAATTCTTATACAAGACCTTTTCATTGAATATTACATCTCTGCTCCTAATGATTTTGTGATTTTCATAATCATATAAGCGATAACCAAAATCATTAACACCATATCCAATAAAGGTACATTTCTTTGACTTTGCCTCAAGCTTTGTTCTATTTTCTTTATCAATATGGACAAAGGCCTCACAACCAAAAGGCTTTAAAAAGGAGTAGTTTACCTTTTTACCTATCCATGCTTCCTCCAGAACACCACCATCCAAGGAACTTGAAGGCCCTCTGTTTATTAGATAAACAACATTATCTACAGCATCTGCCCAAAACTGTAAAGGCAATCCTGCATGCAGTCTCATGCACCTTGCAGGCTCCATGATTGTTCTGTTCATCCTTTCTGACACACCATTTTCTTGTGGTGTTCTTGGAACTGTCTTCTCTCTGTGAATTCCATGTTCTGAACAGTACCTATCAAACTCTTTGCTGCAATATTCACCTCCATTGTCTGATCTAAGACACTTCAATTTCTTTCCTGTCTCAATCTCAACCAAAGCTTTCCATTTCTTGAAAGTATCAAATACATCAGATTTATTCTTAATACAATAAATCCAAGTTTTTCTAGTTGCGTCATCAATAAAGGTAACATAATAACGAGAGCCACCAAGAGATGATACCTGAGCAGGTCCCCATACGTCTGTATGCACAAGCTCTAATTTTTCGTTCTTCTTTTCTTTCCCAACTTTGAGAAATCTGACTCTCTTCTGTTTTCCATAAATGCAGTTCTCACAGAAGTCCAAATCAACATTCTTCAAACCCGGCAACAAATTCCTTGAGTGAAGAATCTTCATCCCCTTTTCACTCATGTGTCCGAGCCTATGATGCCATAATGCTGCATCTGCCCCTTTGGAAGTTAAAGCATTAACAGAGTTAGAAATACCATTGCATAAATACAATGTGCCAACCTTTTCGCCTTTTGCTATTACCAGGGCTCCTTTGGTGACCTTCCAAGTTTTATCTGTGAAAGTTGTCACACAACCTTCACCGCCTAACTGCCCTGTTGAAATCAGATTTTTCTTTAGATCTGGAACATGCCTTACCTCCTTTAATAGCCATTGGTTTCCATTTTGCTGTTTTACAAGAACCTTACCCATTCCAATGATTTTACAGGGTTTATCATCACCCAAACGAACTTGTCCAAAATCTCCTTGAACATAGTCATGAAAGTATTTCTTATCAGGTGTGGCATTGAATGAAGCCCCTGAATCTACCACCCAGGAATCAGTAATATTTTCGAAAGAAACAATCAAAGCATCTTGTAACACCTCACCTATCACATTTGCTTCATGATTGTTTTCTTGCTATGCATCTCCTTCTTTTCCCTTCCGAGATCTACAGTCTTTCTTTAGGTGTCCTTTCTTTCCACATTTCTAGCACAATATCCCCGATTTGGACTTGGATCTGCCTTTCCTTGATTTACTGCGATATCCTGAGCTCTTTCCTCTTTCCATTTTTCTTCCTCTAGACTCTGCACTCAAAGCATTTCCCAATGTCTCACCAGAGCTTTTCCGTCGCATTTCCTCGCTAAGGATAGCACCGACAACATCATCAAACTTTAAAGTACTAGATCCAGAAACGGAGTTACTAATGGCCATTACCAAACCATTCCAACTTTCTGGTAATGAGCACTGTAGAACCTCTATTCTACACCTATTTGTCTACCATTTTCCTCAACTTTTCCTTATCTTTCCTTCACTTTTGCCTCATTTTCACCATAAAACCTCTCAGATCATTACATTCAGTGTCAATAAGCATGATCAAGCAAGTTTTGCTAATGGATGACTATTTGTTTAGTTTTTGACTTACTTGCAGGAATCCTGCAGCTATCTGATGATCCCGCAGCTATCTGAAGATCCTGCAGCCTTTTTGTTAAACACTATGATCCATGTGTCGGTTTGCTAGACGAGCCACATGGGCACTCAGGTATCAGTGTGCTCGAGGTTCCTGTCCCTTTGTTCCAGCCATCCACGTCATTTTTACCCATGGTCAAAGCTGGTTAAGCCACGGTCAACTCAAGGTGGTTTAAATGGTGTTTGAAAGCTGTTTGGTCACGTCACCTTAAATGGTGATTTGTCCATGTTCTACAGATGGCAGGGGACGTAATCCAACATAGGATTTATTATCCATGTCGACAGAACCACTAAACTCGTCCACGCAGCCGTGATGTGTCAAAGGACCTTTAATACGCATACCGTTTTATTGTTTTTCTGTTAACTAGCTGTACGAGTAGGCTATCTTAGAAACTCCTATAAATTGATGCGTCTGCGTACGCTCAAGGAACTTTTGATTAGTTGTAATTTTCTGAACTTGTGTGGAATTTAAGAGCTTTGTGAACTCTGTTTTCTAGTGCTATTCCAGCACTCTGTTTTGTATACTTTTTGCAAATGGAGGAATAGACATAGCACCGTTTTGAAGTTTCCAGATCTCTGAGTTTTCTTGTGGCTGAATGAACAGAGGGCCCCTGCTCGTCTCAGCCTTTGTAAAGTATTTTATGTGCAGTATTTCGTTATTTTCTTATTTATTTCCTTAAGCATGTATAGTTTTATTTACTTGTTTTCCTTTCTTTTCAGCTGATCAGTGTTATTTCTTTGCAGGTTTCTTTTAGCCCGGGATTTATTTTTATATGTGTTGTGTTTGCTTTACAGCTAATGGTATTTGAAGTTGACAATTCAAGTGCTGCCTTTGTCTTTATAGTCAGTTTTTAATCTTATTTCTCAAAGAGCTGTTAACATACATGAATGATCTTCATCATAAATTATTATCTTTTAAGATCAAAATATCACTAACTTGCAGCTTGTTTGGGTACTTTTTGGACTGTTCTTAAGCTACTTTCTTTTCGTGCTTTACACAGTACATATGCTTTGAAGCATCGAGTTAGAAAGAGTAAATCATTACCACTAGTCTTTAGAGTAAAAGTTTTGATTTTAAAGTGCTTCCTAGACTATTTCCTCGCTACTTTCTAATCATGCTTTCCATAGTACATATGGCTGAAGTAGAGAATTAGAAATAGCAAATTATTATCATTAGTCTTTCAAGCATATTTTTCTCACTTTTATAAATTCCACTTAAGCTACTTTCTTTCCGTGCTTTACACAGTACATGTGCTTTGAAGTATCGAGTTAGAGAGAGATAATCTTTATTCTTGGGTTTTAAAAGTGATTCTCTTTTCTTTTATTAGCAGCAACTTGAACGGTGTCTAGTGCCATTGGTAGTGGTCATTTGCTTTCAAGTTTATTTCAAGTCATTTCAATTCATTTATTCTTTCCAAGCATTTCCTTTCAAGCAATTAGTTAGAGATCACTCCACACACACTTCCACTCATTTAGAATTCACTCTACACACACACCATCACTCACTTGTTTATAAATTCTCACTCCATCTTAGGAACATAATTAACCACAACAACACCCCCCAACGATAAGAAAAACTCTAAGAGGTTACTTAAGTACATATAGTACACCCTCACTTCATCAGCTTACGAGCCCTGGGTTGACAATAAATACTAGCAATTTAGATAACACTAAATTGACTAAACATTTTGGCGCCGTTGTCGGGGAAGTGAAATTAAGTAGCCATATTCTTAGAAGGAAAAAAAATATAAAAAAAAAAAAAAACTTCAAGAAAAGAAGTTAATGACCTATCTAAGTATGCTCTCCTCTTGCACTTTGAAGTGATCTGGAGGATCAGAAAGGAGAAAGTTATTGATTTAATAGTTTCTTGAGTATGCTCTCTTCTTGCACCTAGAGTGAACTGGAAGATCAGAAAAAGAACTATTTAACTTGACTTGAAGATAAAATAAAAAATGACATGCATAGAGCTAGAGATTCTAGGGGAAGGTTTTTAGCTAGAGCTCGAAGTTCAATTTTTACAAGTCCATCTGCTTCAAGAGATAAACAAGAGACACCTCCCTTATCTCCAACCGAAACTCCTAGTCCTGAAATTCAAGAGCCAAGAGTTGACTCTCCTACACCTTCTATTGAGTTTGAACTAGGAAGAGACTCTTCTCTTTCTCCTACCAGAAAACCAATTGTAATTGAGGAAATAGA
The DNA here is from genome assembly GCA_031772625.1 of Pinus tabuliformis. Classification (NCBI taxonomy): domain Eukaryota; kingdom Viridiplantae; phylum Streptophyta; class Pinopsida; order Pinales; family Pinaceae; genus Pinus; species Pinus tabuliformis. Next base: position 691,619,627 of record CM062812.1, on the reverse strand, counting down.
CTCACCTGAAGAGGAAGGAGAAATCTCTTCTCATTCACCCTTTGTAGAAGAACCAGAAGATTTTGAAATCCCTAGGAGAATCATCATGGCAGAGGAAGAAGGAGGCGGTAGAGGTAGAGGTAGAGGAGGAGGAGGAAATAATAATAACAATGGAGGAGGTAGAGGTCCCATTGGAGGAAATAGAGATGGGGATAATTCATTTGGGTTTCCCATTGTTGATGAGGACTCCCGAGCTACCATGAAAAACATATCACCATCCGTCCTCCCAAATTTTCATGGATTAAGAACTGAGGACCCTGAAACATTCTTGTTTGAATTTGAAGTTGTGTGTCGAACTTATGACTATCTGGATGATACTCAGAAACTCAAACTGTTCCCATCAACATTAAAAGATCAAGCTTTGAAATGGTTCATGGGGTTAGTTACTCAATCCATTAGGACCTGGGATGAAATGAAACAAACCTTTTTGGATAGGTATTTGGACTATTGTATGCCTACTGATCATAAGGGTGAGGTTTTTAAAATGGTGCAAAAAGAAGATGAGAGCTTAGAAGATTTACTTGAGAGATTTCAATATAATTTAAAAAGAGCAAAAATGAGTACCTTGGATGAAGAGACCTTAAAAGCCCTCTTATTAAAAGCCATTAGGGATGAATGGATAGATATCTTAAACATGATGGGAAAGGGGATATTTCTCAACTTTCTCTCAATGATATAGCAGAACTTTGTATCCATCTCTCAAGGGGCAAATCAAAAACTCAAAAAGGGCCTAGAGATCCTTCTCTCCTTAGGGCAAATAAATCTGCAACAGGATCAGTGAGTAGGGCTGAAATCGGTAATATGCTAGATGAATTTAAAACTGACATCTTAGGGAGTCTCAGTGAACAAATTGATACCCTTAAGATTCAAAATAAACAAAAAGCAGAAGCCGAGGCTATGACTATCTTTTGCCCGAAGTGTAGAAAGAAGCATGCTTTAAGGGAATGTCCCTTGGAAGCACAAGTTGTGGAAACCTGTGTAATTTGCTCAGAAACCCATGAGACCAAGGAATGTCCTTCAATCCCTGGCCTCAAAGCAGTCTTTCAAGAAGATCCAAGTACGCTTGAATCCCTTTGTTTTGTTGCAAGGAAACCTTGGCAGGGGCAGCAAAATCAAGGGTTTAATAACTCTATGAATTTCCAACCCCCACCAAATTGGAATCCTTGGTCACAACCACAAAATCCTTTCCAAGCATGGTTGCAAAGCATGCAAATGCAAAATCCTTATGGGAGATTTGCCCAATTCTATCAATATCCTCAATCCTTTCAGAATCAGCAAGCTCCCCAACTTCCAAATCAAGGTCAACAATTGTCATTACCATTCCCTCAACAACAACAACCTCCTCCACAAAATCAAAATTCTCAACTCTTGTTACAATCTCAGCAGAGGCCAAATCAACTTCCCTCTCAACCTCAACCAAACCCCAATAATAGAAATCCTCAAAATGCTTATGTGATGGAAGGTCAACCACTTATGGAAGGTCAACCATTCCCTACCTATATGGTTGTCCCTCTCAATGAGGTCCAACTCAGATCAGGTAGAATCCTAGACCAACCTTCTACAAGTGCTCAACAACCAAGCATTTCTGAGGAAGAATCTCTCAAAGCCAATAAGGGTTCTGAAGTATCCCTTCAAAACCCAAGCATTAAAGAAAAAGAAAAAGAATCCACTCCCTTAGTAGAGCAACCCACATCTTCAGCTATTCCTCCTTTTCCTGAAAGATTGCAAATTGATAAAGGAGTGGAGAAGCAGATTTGGTTGCCTGACTATAGCTTTCTAGATGAATTGAAAAATGTCTGTATCAAGATTCCCTTGTTAACAGCCATTAAGGAGATTCCCATTCTAGCAAAGACAATAAAGGAGATGAGTTTGAAAAAACAATAAAAAGAACCAGAGACACAAAAAGGATACATCTAGTTGGAAAAATTGCAGACATTATGATGGGTAAAATTACCATGCAAAAATATGTAGATCCCGGTAGCCCTATTGTTAAAACTCACATTAATGGGGTTGAAATCCCAAATACCTTGATTGACTTAGGAGCCGCTATCAACATTATGAGTAGACAGACCATGGATCAGTTAAAACTTCCTAACCTTCTCTTTACACCTACTTTGCTGCAACTTGCAGACAGATCAATCATTAAACCTGATGGTGTATTGGAAGACATTCCAGTCTCACTAGACTCTTGGGAATATCCAGTTGATTTTATGATTTTAACTCCCAAGAACAATCTAGGAGGACATCCTCTTATTCTAGGAAGACCTTGGCTGGCCACAGCTGATGCTTTCATAAGTTGTAGGTCGGGAGACATGTATATATCAGATGGTAATTCTACCAAGAAATTCAACTTGTATCCTCCCGCAAAGGCAATAACAGAAATAGGAGAAGATGAGTGGATTGATGATGAGGATACTCTTCAACCTGTTCTAACCATCTCTGAAATCAGTGAGGACAGTCAAATTCTAAATACATTAGAAAATTTTGAGGCATCTTTAGAATATGACTCTTCACAATTCCAGTTAGATGCAGATATTGAATATCTTTCCTCTAGACAGATGTCTCTCTTCTCAATGGAAGAGTTTGGTAGTTCTACAGTTGAAGTCTTTCCAGGAAAAACATTAAATATCAACAAGAACTTGGAAAGACTACAACAAGAAGAATTAACTAAACTGTTGCAAAAACATTCCACTGCCTTTGCATGGGAATATACTGACATGAAAGGAATCGACCCTAAGACTTGTATTCATCATATTTACATTGAAGAAAACAACAGACCTATTAGGCAGCCACAAAGACGGATGAATCCAAATCTTAGGGAAATTGTGAAAGAAGAACTTCAGAAATTGCTCAAGGTAAACTTCATTTACCCCATTTCAGATAGCCAATGGGTTTCTCCCTTGGTTATAGTACCCAAAAAGAATGGTAAATGGAGAGTTTGCATTGACTATCGAGAATTGAACAAGGCAACCTTAAAGGATCATTTTCCTCTACCTTTTATTGATCAGGTATTAGACACTTTAGCAGGTAAAAAGTATTTCTCATTCTTGGATGGTTTTAGTGGTTACAATCAGATTCAGGTAGCACCTGAAGATCAAGACAAAACCACCTTTACTTGTCCTTGGGGGACTTTTGCCTATCGAGTACTCCCTTTTGGTTTGTGCAATGCACCTGCTACATTTCAAAGGGCTGTACTAGGAATCTTCTCAGATCTGATTCATGATTGTGTAGAGGTATACATGGACGATTTCACAGTCTATGGTAATACATTTGAAGAAGCTTTGGCAAATTTGGAAAAAGTACTGGTAAGATGTAAGGAAACAAATCTTTCTTTAAGTCATGAAAAGTGTTTTATGATGTTTACTGAAGGGATTGTTTTAGGACATCATATTTCAGGAGATGGAATCAAAGTTGATAGATCTAAAGTAGAAGTCATCTCTAAGTTACCTGTTCCAAATTGCCAAAGAGATGTTAGAAGTTTTCTTGGGTTTACTGGTTATTACAGAAGATTTATTGAAAACTTCACTAAGATAGCATCCCCTCTTTTCAAATTACTCACTAAAGATTGTGAATTTAAGTGGGATCCTGAATGTCAATCTGCCTTTGAAGCTTTAAAGACTAGAATATCTGAAGCACCCATTTTAAGGGGTCCAAATTGGAAACTCCCTTTCCACATTTCTACTGATGCTTCAGATACAGCTTTAGGAGCTGTTTTGGGACAAAAGGATTTGATCCCTTATGCCATTTATTACACGAGTAAGAATTTGACTCCTACTGAGTTAAATTATACTATTACTGAAAAGGAGTTTCTAGCCGTTGTTCATGCTATAAACAAGTTTAGACACTATATAACCGGCTATGAAACCTTTGTCCACACTGATCACTCTGCCATTAGATACCTCATGAACAAACCAGTCACTAATGGTAGAGTTACAAGATGGCTTTTGCTTTTACAAGAATTCAACATAACTGTGTTAGATCGACCAGGTAAACAGAACACAGTAGCTGACTTCTTGTCTAGAATCCAAAACACTAATGAGGACTCTCCGCTAGAGGATAAATTTCCAGATGAGTATTTGTTTGCAGTAACTACCAAAATCCCTTGGTATGCTAATATTGCTAATTATTTAGTTACTGGAAAATTACCTTTACATTTATTCCCTAATGAGAAAACGAAAATCATTCAGGATAGTTCACTTTATTCTTGGATTTCTAATGAATTGTTCAGAACAGGGCCAGATTTGATGATCAGAAGATGTGTACGAGAGGATGAGATGCCTGACATCCTTAAGGCATGTCATGACGAACCTTGTGGCGGACATTTTTCTGATAAGAGGACTGCCTATAAAATCCTTTCATCAGGATATTATTGGCCTTCTCTCTTTAAGGATGCAAAGAAATATGTTAAAAGGTGTGACAGTTGTCAAAGAACTGGGAGACCAACTCTTTCAAATTAAATGCCACTACAGCCACAGGTATGCATCGAACCTTTCGAGAAATGGGCTCTAGATTTTGTTGGACCAATTAATCCGCCATCCAAGCAAAATAGATATATACTGGTTTGTACTGATTATGTTACCAAGTGGGTAGAAGCTATAGCATTAACTTCTGCTACTGAAAATTCAGTTGTTCAATTTCTTTTCAAGGATATTTTCACTCGTTTTGGTGTCCCAAGAGAAATTGTAACAGATCAGGGAAGCCAGTTCACATCAAGGATGGTGGAAAAGCTGATGGAGGAATATAAGATTAAGCATAGAACATCTACTCCATACCATCCGCAAGCGAATGGTCAAGTAGAATCTACAAATAAAGTTCTTGAAAGCATCATCACAAAGACTGTTCATCTTCATAGAAGAGATTGGGCAGAAAGGCTTCCTGAAGCCTTATGGGCCTATAGAACTACATGGAGGAACACTACCGGACATTCTCCCTATGAACTTGTTTATGGGAAGGAAGTCCTGTTCCCCATTGAGTTCCAAATCAAGACCTTCAAGACAGCAGTTCAATTGGGGATGAGCTTATCAGAAGCCCAGAAGCACATAATGGACCAATTAAATGAACTAGATGAAATGAGACAAGATGCAATTCTAAGAACCGATCTAGTTCAACACCAAAGAAGCAAATGGCATGATCGACATATCAAAGAGAAGAAGTTTCAAAAGGGTGATTGGACACTCTTGTTTGATTCAAAATTTAAGGACTTCAAAGGAAAATTTCAAACTCATTGGCTTGGGCCATATGAGATTGATGAAGTCTTTAATAATGGAGCAGTTAGAGTGAAGACTATTGATGAACTTCAAACTCCCTTTATTGTGAATGGCCACCGGTTAAAAGTCTACCACAAGCCACTCTCAAAAGAGGAGTTTGTTAAGTTATTCCAAGGCGATTCTGAAATGAGGCTGGTGGAGAAGAATTCTTCTCCTCCATCAGCCTAATCTCTGTTTCTTTCAATTTCAAAAACAAAAAAAAAAAAAAAAAAAAAAAGAAAAAAGAAAAAAGAAAAAAATGAATAAATGCATGAGCCTGAAAACCAATCTCTGATTGGCAGTCTCATGCAGAAAACATAAGGTGAAAATCAGGGTCACCTGACACCTAATGTTTTCCAAAAAAAATCTCTCTCTCTTTCATTTCCATTTCATTTATTTCATCTCACCATTTTCTTCCATCTTACCATCTTCACTTCACCTCACTGCTTTCCACTCACTCATTCATTCCTTCATTCCATTTCACTTCATTAATAAAGTTTTTTTTAGGCAACTAAAGTATTTTATGCAGCTGGAAGACTTCATTACAGTTTCTGCAGCCATTTGACAATCCTGCAGCCGATTAGCTTTCCTGCAGCCTTCTGTACCTGCACAAGAAACACAGTTTGTCTGAAGAAAATATTCACAGTTCCAAATCATCGAAGACAAGGAGGAAAGGTCATGTGCTAGCAATAAAGTTTACAAAAGGTTAGTAAATCATCAGAAGCCAAATCAAAAGTGATCCGAGGTATGTTCAAAACTCTAAACCTATGGTTATTTCATTATGCGGAATTTTCTGGGTTATGTCTTGTTGGCCACTAAACGTAATGATTACCCATTCTCTTTTTCCCATGCGACCACAAATCTCCGAATCCTCCACGTCTACCAGCTCATAATAACCACGATTTTCGAAATCACATATGGCTGTTTCGGTCATTAAGGTCCTGTACCCTAATGACGTAACCTACCGCATTACGTCTCTCAGTTCTCGTTCCGCAGCCATGTGTCATTCCACAGCCAAAATTGGAGAATGTAGCCGTTCCGTTCATCATTTCAAAACCCTCTATGCTCATAACACCCTATTCCTCGCCATCATCTCCCTTATTTCGTTTTCACTCACTACGATTACCTCCATATACCATCCTCTGTTTTCCCTCTGCCGTATAGCCCGTAAACCTGTGATACCGTCGTATTACGACTGTTAGTCACTGTTTTCACTGTGTCCACGCTAATTCCACCGCTTAACTCTAAATTCAAGCCGTGAATTCCCGGTGTCTGAGGCTGTTAATGCACCGTATACCCTCTGTTCCAAAAAGTCTGAACAGGAACCGAGGAGTTACTGAGTGAAGTTACGGAGTTACTGTGTAAGGTCACCATCAAATTTGTGTTTAAACAAGAGCTGAAGAGTCGATGGGAAAGCTTTTGAGGGCTGAACCCGAAGGTTCGAAATTCTTGGAGGCATATCCTCAGGTTGAGGAGGCACTACAAAAAGCCAATTGGTTACAATGTATCAGAAAGTTTAAGGGCTACCATAAGGAAGTAACCAAAGCCTTTGCAAGATCATTTAAGGATAAAGACAGTCAGGCAATTGTGGGTGATTTAACAGTTACAGTCAGCGAAGGAAGCATAGCAAGGGCTACCTCTCTTCCACAAACCGGTGAACGTTGGTTCAAAAACCGGACAGTCCAGGATCAATAATGGAAGCGGATTTTTAAAAACCCAGGTATGGACACAAGTGTTTTCACCAAAGGAATTCCAATTTCCCATGTTAAAGAAGAATGGAAAATTCTATTGTTATTAGTACAAAAGTTTTTCACCTGTGAAGGGAGATTTGGAGTGTTGTATGTCTATCATGGTAAAATTATGCTGCAGTTTCAAGGAGAACATGATATAAACCTTCCTTACTTCCTATTTCAAAGCCTTAGGAAAATGTGTTCCATGGCTCAACGAAATCCACGAAATGTAGAAGCTTACCTCTGTCACCATGGTCTTGTAAAATTATTGATAGAAGAACAGTTAAAAGAAAAACAAGACACATGGGAAAAATTCCTTGTAAGGAATCATTTTGCAGAGCCTGGAGAGTCTTCTATACCTAGAAAAAGCAGAAGGAAGAGAAAAGGAAGTATCTCTGAGACTGATATCTTAGAAGAACAAACTGTGGCAGAAATAGAAGTCCATCATCCTGAACCTGAGATTGAACCCACTGAAGACAGTGCTCAAGAGGTCATCTCAGAAACCCTCGCTGAACTTGCCAAGGAAGCTGCCAAAAAGAAAAGAGAGGACAAAAAGAAACAAAAACAAGATAAGGGGAAATCCATAATCCGAGAAACTGACCAGACCCCAGAGCATTCTAGTGGTGAAGAAAGAGATAACCAGCCTTTAGCACAAAGGGTAGCTAAACTCCATGAGAAAACTGCCCTCTCCGAGAAAGTAAAAGTTCAAAAACCAAGGGAAAAGGCACAAAAAGAAACACAGAGTGCTGCCACGGTAAGAAGGAGTAGTAGATTGCAGAATAAAAGGAAAGCCACAAGGACACTCTTCGTTGATCTTGGCACACCTGAGAAGGGTGCTACAAAAGCAGACCTTGAGGATAGTCCATCACATGAGGCAGCTACTCCTCCAAGAGAAGACAGTCCATTTCAGCCGGAGTTTGAAACCGAAATTGAGCATGAATATAGTCCAAGGAGGTCACCAATTGTTGACCCAGTTCAACAAGAGGTGTACAACTATTATGAGACATTGGAGCAAAACACTGCTGGCCCAAGTAATGTCATACCTCATGAGCAGCAAATAGATTTACTTAAACAAGAAATCTATGAACTTGAAGTGCTGAACCGTCACATTAAACAGAGAAATGAAGAAATGAAGCAGCAAGCTGATATTGCCAAGGCAATCCAAGATAATACCTATCTTCACATGAGCATGTGGCAGAAGAAACACAGCAGACTCAAGAAGAGATGCAGAAGGCTGAACAGAGCCTTAATTAACTTGAAATTCAGATGCATGTTCAAGAGGCCAAAGGTTAATGTTTCTACACAAAGGAAGAGAAGGAGGTTGGATGTCCTAGCTGAGGCATCCCAGCAGATGGACTGAATTGTGTTTTCATTGCATGAGGACATGCAATACCCTCGGAGTGGGGGTATGTAGAACCTCTATTCTACACCTATTTGTCTACCATTTTCCTCAACTTTTCCTTATCTTTCCTTCACTTTTGCCTCATTTTCACCATAAAACCTCTCAGATCATTACATTCAGTGTCAATAAGCATGATCAAGCAAGTTTTGCTAATGGATGACTATTTGTTTAGTTTTTGACTTACTTGCAGGAATCCTGCAGCTATCTGATGATCCCGCAGCTATCTGAAGATCCTGCAGCCTTTTTGTTAAACACTATGATCCACGTGTCGGTTTGCTAGACGAGCCACATGGGCACTCAGGTATCAGTGTGCTCGAGGTTCCTGTCCCTTTGTTCCAGCCATCCACGTCATTTTTACCCATGGTCAAAGCTGGTTAAGCCACGGTCAACTCAAGGTGGTTTAAACGGTGTTTGAAAGCTGTTTGGTCACGTCACCTTAAATGGTGATTTGTCCATGTTCTACAGATGGCAGGGGACGTAATCCAACATAGGATTTATTATCCATGTCGACAGAACCACTAAACTCGTCCACGCAGCCGTGATGTGTCAAAGGACCTTTAATACGCATACCGTTTTATTGTTTTTCTGTTAACTAGCTGTACGAGTAGGCTATCTTAGAAACTCCTATAAATTGATGCGTCTGCGTACGCTCAAGGAACTTTTGATTAGTTGTAATTTTCTGAACTTGTGTGGAATTTAAGAGCTTTGTGAACTCTGTTTTCTAGTGCTATTCCAGCACTCTGTTTTGTATACTTTTTGCAAATGGAGGAATAGACATAGCACCGTTTTGAAGTTTCCAGATCTCTGAGTTTTCTTGTGGCTGAATGAACAGAGGGCCCCTGCTCGTCTCAGCCTTTGTAAAGTATTTTATGTGCAGTATTTCGTTATTTTCTTGTTTATTTCCTTAAGCATGTATAGTTTTATTTACTTGTTTTCCTTTCTTTTCAGCTGATCAGTGTTATTTCTTTGCAGGTTTCTTTTAGCCCGGGATTTATTTTTATATGTGTTGTGTTTGCTTTACAGCTAATGGTATTTGAAGTTGACAATTCAAGTGCTGCCTTTGTCTTTATAGTCAGTTTTTAATCTTATTTCTCAAAGAGCTGTTAACATACATGAATGATCTTCATCATAAATTATTATCTTTTAAGATCAAAATATCACTAACTTGCAGCTTGTTTGGGTACTTTTTGGACTGTTCTTAAGCTACTTTCTTTCCGTGCTTTACACAGTACATGTGCTTTGAAGCATCGAGTTAGAAAGAGTAAATCATTACCACTAGTCTTTAGAGTAAAAGTTTTGATTTTAAAGTGCTTCCTAGACTATTTCCTCACTACTTTCTAATCATGCTTTCCATAGTACATATGGCTGAAGTAGAGAATTAGAAATAGCAAATTATTATCATTAGTCTTTCAAGCATATTTTTCTCACTTTTATAAATTCCACTTAAGCTACTTTCTTTCCGTGCTTTACACAGTACATGTGCTTTGAAGTATCGAGTTAGAGAGAGATAATCTTTATTCTTGGGTTTTAAAAGTGATTCTCTTTTCTTTTATTAGCAGCAACTTGAACGGTGTCTAGTGCCATTGGTAGTGGTAATTTGCTTTCAAGTTTATTTCAAGTCATTTCAATTCATTTATTCTTTCCAAGCATTTCCTTTCAAGCAATTAGTTAGAGATCACTCCACACACACTTCCACTCATTTAGAATTCACTCTACACACACACCATCACTCACTTGTTTATAAATTCTCACTCCATCTTAGGAACATAATTAACCACAACAACACCCCCCAACGATAAGAAAAACTCTAAGAGGTTACTTAAGTACATATAGTACACCCTCACTTCATCAGCTTACGAGCCCCGGGTTGACAATAAATACTAGCAATTTAGATAACACTAAATTGACTAAACAAGCACAAGAATAACAGAGCTCTAACTTCATCATCAAAGTTTACCCCTACAGAACTTAACTGACTTGTAACTGTATTAAAATCATTTAAATGGTTTGCAACAGATCCACCTTCCGACATATTCATATTAAATAACCGTTTCATAAGAAATACCTTGTTTGAGGCTGAGGGTTTTTCATATAGTTTCGACAACGTCTTCATCAAACCCTCTGTCGTAGTTTCCTTCGAAATGTTGAAGGCCACTGACGCAGCAAGGCACAACCGTATTGTTCCGAGTGCCTTTCTATCGAGAAGGTTCCATTCTTCATCTTTCATACCCGTCGGCATCTTTGTTTTTTTGCCCAATGGTAGGTATAGATCTTTCTGATACAGATAATCTTCCATCTGCATCTTCCACAGCGAGAAGTTTTGGCCGTTAAATTTCTTGACCCTAAACTTACCATCTTCCGCCATTGCTCCCACTCGAACCAGGAACCCTTCTTTCCTGCGAGTTTATCAGCCAAATAGACCTTCGGCTCTGATACCAGTTGTTAGAGAATTATATATTACGGAGCAACGAAACACATAAAATATTACAGAAATATGAACACAGAAAATGCACAAAACAAGAGAGACACAGATATACGTGGTTCACCCAGTTTGGGCTACGTCCACCCTGAACAGCCAGTCCTTCCTTTCTATTATCCAGCAAAATGAAGAGACACAACCTACAGAAAATCCGCTGTAATATCCTCTGTTTTCTCTCACAGTCTCACCTCTTTGTTTCTCGCTCACAGAATACACATCTATTTCACAGCCTCAAATACAATGCCCTCATACAAATAGAGGGGTTGCCTTCTAGGGCAAAAAACCCTAAACTAAACATAAGTTCTACCGTTAGATCATCCGCCTAATGAACGGCCCAGATTGACTAGAAATTACTATACTTTTACAAGGCAATTTTACATTTATTTTTGGCTTCGGGGGCGCTGCCCCCGAGCCCCTGCCGGGGGACCGCTGGCCCCCGGACCCCTGCAGGGGGGACAAGTCCCCCCCGCACCCCCCCCGTGTGGAGGGGTGTACAAAACTTCCTGGGGTATACATCCGGATGAAACAAAGATCTCTGAACAATCTTGCTCCACACACAACACTCAGTTCGGTGCTTGTGGTAAGAGTCAAGAGGAATCTAGATGATGGTTCAGTTCAGTACATGTGGTAAGAGTCAAGTAATATTTATCCATTATAATTCTATTATTTAAATCAATAATAAAGTCATCTTTCCTATCTCAATTTTAATGCTTATATGATATGCTTTATATTCATGCATTGGAATTTGGATTTCACTAATATTTTGTATTCAAGTTCACTTTTATATTATTGTTGTCTACCTTAGCTACTTTCAATGTAGTTCTAAATGTGAGGAGTGGGAGATGGAGATTGGACTAGGGGATCTACTTCAAGTGATGAATCTCCAAGTATGTCCTTTCACCTTTAGATGATAGTTTGTCATAATTACTTGATTGTTTGGGTCATTTCTTCAAGTTTCTTTTGTCTTATTCATTGAGGCTTTTAACCATAGAATTAGGGAGGAACTTCCTATAACACCTTACTTACTAAAACATTTTTTTGATGAGGATAGTTTAAACATAATTTTATGCATAACACATTTTTGTCACTTCTGTAGTTTTATGTATGCATATCAAGTTCAAGATTCATGTAAACTCACAAGTAGAAAATTACTTATTTCATTAGGAGGATTGATAAGATTTTGGGTCATTATGCATAGTTGTGAATCGTTAAGGCTACTAGTGGCATTGAAGACGCAATTTCAAAATTTCCATATATAATTGACTGAAGATTACATGTAAGGTTTCCCATGCAAGGAGTGATTAATGATGGAATTATAAACATTTTCACATGGATATGGTATGTAAAGATGAAAACCAAAAAAATATAATTTCTATTGCACTATCAACAAGTTATCTGTAAAAACACAAACACATGAATTGACAAACTTACACATGTTTATTTTAATTGGGATGCTTGTAGACAAGTTTCAAGTAAAATTAGCAAAATTTACATAGTTTCACAAATGTTGACACCAAAGGTCAATGGACCATTTTTATGGATTGAAATATGCTAAATGCAAATGGATCTCCCCAACATTTATGTTGTATTGGAATCCTATATAAAGAGGTCAATGATGAAAAAGAAAACTTGAATTGGATGAAACATTTCAATTTGTGAGACTTGGGATATGTTGTGCTTGCAATGGTCTACCATCCTTGTCCCTCTCCCCCACCAACCCACCTCAATATTTTATACTTTAAATGTATTTGGAGGTTTAAATGGTGAAAGGTTTACCTTTTTAATCCATGATAATATTGTTACATGTTTTTCTTCAGCGTATCCCCTTCCAACTTGTCACAAAAAATTTGCATACAATGATTTGTACAATCTTTCCTTACATCCAATGGGACATTTTTAGCTTCATATCCTATTTCACTTGAAATGTTTTTCCTAGTGACAAAGAAGATTTTCTATTTCCTTTTTTTTTTTCTTTTGGTATTTCTCTCATGGGATTTTGTATGTCTTTTCCTCATGTCTAATCTTTTCGCAATCGACATGATGAATTTCAGACTGCAATGGGGATTGTGCCTCCCCCTACCCCTTTTCCCCAAAATCTTTGAAATTATTCTTTCCATGTCCTCTCATATTTCTTTCTCCTCTAGAAGAATCATCTACATTAAATTGCGTGAGGATCTTATAGAATTCATTATAATTAATATTTGCATATTTGTCTCATTGATGTTCACGCTTTTCATATAAGTAGGAATTGTGAGAAAAATAAAAAGACTCATGTGCCCAAGAGTGAGGAAGCTGAACTAACCTCAAATAGTCAAGAAAATCCATATACATACAACCACCTTTTTTCCGAGGAAAAAATCGAACTTTTTTATAAGTAATAAAAAAGTTACAAGCATATGAGTTAACATTCCAGAACCATCTGTGATATTGAGACCTACATCAGTCCCAAAGAGAGAGAAACAAACTCCTCTGTGTATCACCAACTGACATATGAACCAAAAAAGCATTTTCTCGCCTGCTAACAGCGCTGGATCGTTGCCTATCATAGACAACTTTGACATAATATTTGCCTGTCCGTATCCAAAAAACGTGGGTCTCCTATACAGAGGAAAACAACCCACGGGATACCGCCAAGTGTTTCAATTGTTTGATCCCAAGTAGTAATCCAAACAGAAAATAAACAACAAAGTTTACATAAGCTCCGATTCCAGATATAGAAAGACTGTCAAAAAGAAACTGAAACCAACTGATATTTTTAAATTATGAGTATGGTGGGAGATCCGACACACGGATCTGATCATGTATCTGTTCAATTATTCTCCACGAGTCCACAGCTTGCTGCAAACCTTCTTTAGAAAGCCTATCTGCTGCTTCATTTCGGTCCCTGTAAATATGATCAATAGAGAACACATTAAAATGGTGCTTTAAATTTTGGATTTCTTCAAAGAGCGGCCTCAGCATATAATTTTGACATCTATATTTTCCATTGACCCAATTGATTACATTCAATGAATCCCCAAAGATCTGAACTGAGAAGATATTTCTGTTTATGAGCCAACATAAAAGAAATTTTAAGGTAGACAGTTCAGCGAAGTTTTTAGTTCCAGGCCCTAGCCCCACTGAGGCTTTTAGAGAGTGAGAAGAACTTAAATGGATGATAATCCCAGCGCCAGTATTGTTATTCTAAGTTGCCCCGTCGAAGTAGGCCCATGGGATCCCATCTCTGATTCGTTCTTCCTTTCTGAGAGTTGTTTTCCTAGATTCTTCAGGTTCCGGAATACTAGACAGTATGGCTGAGCTTTGGATAGCAATCACTTCCGCTGGAGTGGATTTTTCTCTGAAAATGCTTCTATTTCTTGCTATCCAGATACCCCAGCAAATAATGGGAGGGAGGTTCCTCAAATTCCTCTCTGAATAGTGATTCCACCAGTATTCCCATGCTGAAAGAAAGGTTTCCCCCTCCCATCTAACATTTTTACCTAATAATTTTTGCATCTCTTCCCATACTTTCCTTGCAAAAGGACAAGCAATGAACAAATGAGGAATGGATTCTGAGTCTGCAAAGCATAAGGGGCACCTTCCTGGGCCCTGTTTGAATCTGGATTGTAGAATATCCCAAGTAGGAATTTTCTTTCTTAACACACACCAAAAGAATAATCTTGCTTTTTTTGGGCATTTCAGCTTGAGCAAGGGCTTTACCCACCATTCTGGAATATCCCACCCCTTTCTCTTCATTAAGAAGATGTACCCAGCCTTTGGGGAATAGGTTCCCGATTCAGCATGTGCCCAAACCAAATGGTCAGGCCTGTCCTGTATTCTAACATTTGATCTCTTAAGCTCCTGAAGAAACATCCGCCACTCATTCCTCCATATGGGGTCAATTTCTAGATCTTCTTCTGATTTCCATGCTTTGCCCCAAATGGATGCCAGTCCCAAGTTTGCAATCTGATTTAGGCAAGCTATCCCTTTCGAATCCAAATGGGCAATCAAGTCAGGGGAAAGAGCGTAGGATTCATTACATCCCACCCAGGGGTCTCTTCCAATCCTCACATTTTCCCCATTTCCTACCTGCCAAGCCAGACCCTGTTCTATAACATTAAAAGCCTCTGTCGTGGCTTTCCATATCACAGAAAAATGCCTGCCTTTTTTGTTTGGATTTCTTATCCAATCTTCTAAAGGCATGGGATCAATATATTTTCGCTTTACTACTCTGGTCCATAGATTCTCGGAATTGATTATTCGCCATCCAGATTTTGCTGCCAGGGAGGTGCTGAAATCATAGAGGTTTTTTATGCCCCATCCGCCCCAGTCTTTTGGCCTTGCAATTTTGTCCCATGCCACCCATGGAAGAACTGAGTCCTCCTTTGACCTTGACCAAAGGAATTTGCTGCATAGTTGTTTAATCTTGTGGAGAATACCTTTTGGGATCCATGTCAGGGCTGCCCAGAACACAGGCGTGGCCTGTAGAACAGAGTTCACTAGGGTCAGTCTGCCTGCCCGAGATAGCCACTTGAAACTCCAATGGGAAATTTTTTGCTCAATTTTGGCCACCAGCCAGTTCCAGTCCTGCTTTTTGTACGAGGATGGCTTCAGCCAAAACCCAAGGTATTTGAACGGACTTTCCATATTACAGGACTCAAAAGGCAGATATGATGAAATCAGGAGCTCCTCCTATCTGTTGAATCCTTCCAATATTAGCTGGGACTTCCTTGAGTTTATTTGTAGCCTTGTAGCTTTCAAGAACATGTCAAGAATACTTTTAAGTTCTTTGATTTCATTTAAACTCCCATTTGTAAATAATAAAATATCATCTACAAATAGGAGATGAGTAATGAACAAATTTACAGCAACTTCCAAACCTTTTATCAAACCTGTTCTTTTGGCATTTGATATCAGTCTACTGAGTCCTTCTGCAGCTAGGAGGAAGAGCAAGGGAGAAAGAGGACATCCTTGCCTCAGCCCCCTTTGACCTTTGAAGAATTGAGAAGCAGCCCCATTTATTAAAACTGCAAAGCTTGCACTTGAAATACACCCCATGATCCAGCTTATAAACTCCACCTTGAAGCCCAGGTGAGTCAGTAGCATCTTGAGATAAATCCAGCTAATTCTGTCGTAGGCTTTAGACAGATCGATTTTTAACACAACCCCCTTCTTGTTTGATTTTCTGATACTGTGTATGGTTTCCTGTGCCACCCCTATAGCTTCATGAATTTGACGGCCGTCTAAAAAACCAAATTGTTCAGATGAGATGCAATTGGAAAGAATTGGTTTTAGGCGGACCGCAATGGTTTTAGCAATAATTTTATAGATGCAGTTGCACAGTGAAATTGGCCTGAAATCCTCGAAAGATTCTGGGTCCTCTTTTTTGGGAATAAGAGCAATGAAAGTTGCATTGAAAGGGGTATATATCTCTCCTTTCCTCCTTGATTCCTCCACCACTTCTGTTAGTTCATCCCCAATCAAATCAAAAAAATGGGTAAAAAGCTCAATTGTCCAGCCATCCGGCCCGGAATTTTATCTTTTGCCATGGATTTTACTATACTTTCTACTTCCTCCTTTGTCACCTCTCTAAAAAGATTTTCAGCTTCCTCCCCCTCCACAAACCGAGGGAAAGCTTGTGCTGTTCTGATAACTTCAGCTAAAGAAACCCCTCCTGAGTCGGAGAACAAAGATTGAAAATGAGTCTTTCCCATATTTGATAAGGCCTCAAAAGACGAGGCTTCTCTGCCTTCAGGATCCTTTAGCTTCCAAATTGTATTTGCATTTTTCCGGCCTTTTGCATAGTTGTGAAAAAATTTCGTGTTTTCATCCCCCGCTCTCAGCCAGATTGCCCTGCTCTTAAGCCTCCATTCTTTCTCTTTGTCCAGTAAAATCTTTGTTCTAGATTTTTCAAGGGCCACAATCCTTTCTTTTGACTCCTGGGTAGCATAAGCATCTGCCTCAGGTTCTTCCAGAACTCGAAGTTTTGCATCAATTTTGGCCAATTCCTCATTTTGCTTTTTCCTTCTGTTTGAGGCCCATTCCAAAGTTGCTTTCTTTAGTCTTTTTAAATTTTCCATAAAGAGAGCCCCTTTGTTTTCCAAAGAGCTTCTACCCGGATGTCTCCAATTATTCTTGAAAAGCTGGTTAAAAGAATCTTCTTGCAGCCATGAAGCATTAAATTTGAAAGGAGCAGCAGGTTTTGGGGGGGGCTTGGAAAGTTCTAAAAGAATGGGGAAGTGATCATAATTTCCCCCTTCACCTACCCATTGCCTGAACATTGGAATACTGGAAGCCATCAAGTCGCTGATTAGAAAACGATCCAGCCTCTTTGCTATTCTCTCCTCCCCTGTTCTCCTATTCCTCCAAGTAGGTTTGGCTTTTATAATATTAACATCTATCAGTTTATGAGATAGGAGTGCATTAGCAAAATAATCTGATAGAGGGTCTTCTCTGGTTGAGGGGCCCCATGCCTCCGCATTCCCTAAGGAAAAATTTAGATCTCCTCCTATTATCAAATTTTTTTCTTTCAGCAGTTCTTTAGACAGGAGGTCGTTCCAGAAGGCAACCCTTGCCTGACAAGGCCCATAAACATTTACGATCAAAAGAGGGAAATCGAAGTCAGGGGAAATAATCTCCATACGCAGCACATTGGGCATACCCCAATGATTCAAAATTTTCAATCTGCCCTCCCTGAAACCGATAGCAAGACCACCCGAGTGACCCGCTGCGTCAAGGGCTACGAAACCCCACCCCGGAAAAGAAGATCTGAGGGCTGATTCAATGTCAGCACTCCTGCCTAAGGTTTCTTGAAGAAAGACAAGGTCCAGATTATAGCGCGAGATTAGTTCCTTCAAAGCCAGTTTTTTGGGTTTACTGGTTAAACCCCTGCAATTCCATGACAAGCAAATCATTTTATAACAGCTTCAGGGGGATTTGCTGCTCTAAGCGCCCCAGGAATCGACATTTGCTTGCCATCGACCACATCAAATTTGGCTTTGACTTGAGCTTTTGACATTCCTACCTCTACCCTTTTTATTAGAACTTCTAGACGATGAAGTGCCCAACCCACCCACCGGATCCACCGAATCGAGGAAGTTATCAGTCTTTTTGCTGAGGGATCTAAGGTTATAATGGCGAGTAGGGGGGGATAAACCAGAGACCAGACTATCATGGGAAACAACTTCACAGTTCAGATCGATGGAGGGGATAGCGGCAGTAATATTTTCAATGTTTACAAGATCATCATTGCATTTAGTAATCAAAGGAGACCCCATAGATGAGAAGACAACTTTAGAATCAGAAATACAAACAGGGTTTATTGGGTCTGACTGCATACCGGGTGGTTCGCTAACAGTGATATCAGCATTTCCGACAGGGATCTTTTCAGTGCCGCTCGGAGCTTCAGTTGCATGAACCGGGTCCCCGCCAACCTGGGGTAAGGCTTCTTCTTCCTGAATTTGGCTCCCTTCCATAGGCTTGGCCTCTGAGCTTTGCTTCTCCGCCGATTTCATATCTTTCCTCGTGCTGACCTCCCACTGCTCATCTAATTTCTGAGTCCTCCTTCTGCGCTTCCCCAGGGGGCAATCCCTTGCCAAATGCCCATACTCGTGGCATCTGTGACACCTAAAGGGTAAAAGTTCATAATCCAGCAGCTGTTCAAAGACATAATCCCTGTATTGCAAGTTTATAGATTCCGCTAGTCCTTCATTTGGGTTTAGCCGCACTAAAATCCTGGCCACTGCTCTTTCGTGGGTATGGAGAAAGGACTTGTCTGCTTCCAAGAAAGTACCCAGAAGATTCCCGATAGAAGTAAAAACGGAGTCAACCCAAAGGAACGAGGGCAGACCAGGAGCCCTTACCCAGACGGGGAATTCCTCAACCTTCTCCTTGGAAGCGTCGAAAAGAGGAGACCACCTTTTGAAGAAGACTGGGCAGTTCCCAAAAGCCCAATTTCTCCCTTCAACCCATTCCATGGCTTCCTTGCTGTCGAATCTGATCATGAACCACCCTTTAACCAGTGTAGCCGTTTTAAAGGACTTTGTCGGGGTCTCCTTCCATTGACTCTCCGCCCATTGCTGTAAGAACTTGCCAGAGACAAACCGCCCTCTTGCTCGACCCACTAGCGTACACTCCGCCACTTTCAAAGCGTCCTCCACCTGAACGTCCATTCCCAGTAACAAATTTCCTGCTATCCTTTTCTTTTTCAAGGGCTTCGCCTTTTTTCGCTTATCCCCGGCCCTTTCCCGATCCAGTTCCGCTTCTCTGTCCAAACCTGAAATGTTTGGTACCCTTTGAGCTCCATTCACATTCTCCGCAGGGGGGTTAACATCCTTTCCTGAAGGGATAGGGATCGAAACTCCTACTGAGGTTCCTTTTTTGCCTACAATCTGACTTCCCTTTTCTTCCGCCCTTCCAGGAACGAGGGCTTGGTCATCCTTCCCCTGATTGGAAACCTTGCCAATTTCGGAGATAGCCCCCTTTTCACCCGGGCCGGCATGAGGTGGGCCTTTTGTAAAAAGGTGCTTGTTTACAGCAAAATGGCTGCTTCTATCCCTAGCTTCTTTATTTGAAACTTGGAAGCCCCCTACAGATCTCCATAATCCTTGGCTGGAATTGAAGTTTATGATGTCTTCTACACCACCAGACGGGCTGAAAGCCTTCGAGGGGGAAAGAACCTTACCATCGAGGGGGCCGAGATTTTTCTCTTTCGGTACACTTTCCACCGCTCGTGCTCCTGACTCTCCAATGAGCCCGCCGCTTTTGTCGAACGCACCAGACCATTCCAGACTTTCCTCCAGTAAACCCTTAGGTGGTTTGTTGCTCCATGGTCCTCCCACTGAAAAGGTGGCGGATGCAAGATTTCCCACTTGCCCAAAGAACTTGTCGATGTTTTGTTCGGTGACCTCCTTACCCCAGACCGAAAGAATGTCTTCTGGGGCTGGGTCTAGATCCACCGCCTCGTTATGATTTACCATGGTAACGAAACTGCAGTAAAACTGACACCTCACAAAAACCACTGTTACCTGAAAAAACGCTCCTGAAACCGCCTGGGGACAAGTCACGATTTGGGTTTTGGTTTATGCTGCTCCAAAACCGCCTTAGAGCATTCTTCGCAGAAATGAACCCACAGAGGATAACTGCCGACACAAACCGTCAGCGATTGACCCCAAAACCTAACCGAAAAAAGCATACAACCACCTTGAGGAAGAGCTTGGGATCTTTTCCAAGGGAAATATCATTTTCTACCATAAGAATAAAGTTATTATGGAACCATATTGATGTAGTTGTGCCACCATTTACCATATTTTTGATAATTCTAACTTAGATAAAGAAGAGGGGGGCTTACTTATTAGAGATGTTGTAATTTACCATATGAAAAAGATGGCAACTAAAAGCATAAGCACATTGGCTAGAAGCGATAGTAGAAGGTACCTATATTTCTAGAATAAAATCTATGCCACAATAACACCAACAAGGATGCCTACAAATGCATATTATTCCTTCATAATATCACATCAACCACTATTCCTCCTTTGAGAATTTCATGAACACTCTTTTGTATACTGAAGATACAAAAAGGGATCTTTTAAGTAGTGGGTGATGTGGCATTTTCCATCTTAAAATTGGTGGAAATATTACATTATATTATAGATCGAAGTCTTTTCCCCTACCTAGATTAAACTGGCGGACAAGATGAGTTGTATTTGGTTGCTTCATGAATTTAAATTTAACTTGAGATAAATCATGTTGAATTTAAACATCAAAGAGAAGGATGGATGGATGAAAAGTGGACTGGATAACCAAGGTCCCCATGGTATAATTTCATGTGACGAGTCTCATAAAATTTGTCAAATTGATGTCAAATATAGGAGGTAATGCACATATGAGAATTTTCATGAAGGAGGAACCTTGAGCATGTGTGTATAGGGTTCAAAATCCATAATGTGAAATTTCATCTAGAGCAAGTATGGAAGTTATAAAGAGAGTGGACAAGTGGAGGTATCAAAAAACAAAGTTTTTTCGATTCTTGAAAAGTGAAAAGATTCATAAGAAAGGGTGGGGAGGGGAGGAAAATTATGGATTAATCATAACACCCAATGTCATGATTCATGTACCATGTAGAAGATTGAATAACTCCATGGATGAAATTGTTTATTGATATGATCCATGCATAAATACATTAATAGATGACACTTGATTTAATCTTCCAAGAGCTCTTATGACTCTTTACATTCACCTACGAATCTTCACATTCCTACATTAATATTTCCAACAATATTTATAAATTACAACAATCCTAAGGATTATGTATATAATAATTTTCCCTCTTTATTAAATGAAAAATATCAAATTCGTATAATACGTTACTAGCTAAATCGTTTCATGATTAGGATTAATGCACTTATTAATTTTTAATACTATATAACCCTATGAGGGTATTGGATATAAAACTAAGAGAGGCCTAAGAGGCAATGTAGGACATACAAAAATGAATATGAAGGTGTATCTATAAGAATTAAACTAGCAAAACCATATTTAATTAATTAGATGTGGTTGATATATTCTAATACACGTATATCATATTATTTCTTAATATTAATATTCATAAATATTAAAAATCAATATTAATATTATTAAAAATTAATAATATAAATAATAATAATAATCTTGTAAAAATAATATCAACCACATTTATATTAATTTAATTTAATTAATAATAATAATAATAATTAATATTAAAAATATATAATTAATATATAATGTTAATTGATGACAAAAATAATAAAAATAAAACAAAATAACTATTTTATAATAAAACATATATTTTTTTTAATATAATTATTAATAAACACAACCATTAGATTAATAAACACAAGAGATTGATATTATAAACCCATGGGATTAATTCTAAAACTCCAAAGTATTATAAACCCAAGAGATTAATATTATAAAAGCAAGGTATATAAACCCTAAAATAAACATGGTTGACCATGGTTTGCCATCATTTATTTCCATACAGAGATAATATTTGTCACAATGTGACATTGGACTATGGTTGACCATGGTAAATTTTCATATTGAGACAATCTTTGACAGAATGTGACATTGGAATATCGTTGACCATGATTTACCATGATTGTAAACCCAAGAGATTTATATTAATCCGTAAGATCAATATTATAAACCCTATGAATAATATTACACCTAGAAGAGGACAATGACATGATGGAGCGCACCGGTCTCGGTTAACAAGGGTTAGGGCACTTGTAGATATCGCAGGCGCATGAGGGTTATACTGTCTCTCACCGTTTCTCTCCGGTTCGCACTGTTGCACCCACGTCGTTTTCCCCGCCATCCTCGCATCGCTGTTGTCCGTTCCGTTCCTGCTAGCAAAGATGGAAGATCACATGGAGACCGACCTAGTCGACTACTCCGCAGATCCGCTCGAAGACCAGGTCATTTTCGATAACCCTAATTTCTCAGTGTCGGTTTCACGATTTCCGGGGGATTCAGACTCCTTTCCGCAGGACACCTCGCCCGTGGTCTCTTTGCCCGAATATATACCGGAACCATCGGCCTCTGTACGGTTTTCTGATTTCTCGCCGGGTTTGGAAGCACCTCCCCTGTCACCTGGTACCCTCCATATCCTATCTACCTTCACGCCTCACCAGCTATCCTTTGATCCGCACCCGCCCCTCTCCACAGTTCTTCCAACCCCTTCGGTGGCGGCCCCTGTTTCTGGATCACAAGCACCCCCTGTGTCTGGGTTTCGGCCGTCCGACTGTTTTGAAACCCCGGCGGTTCAAGTAAAAGCCACAAAATCCACATCTCCTGAGGGGACACAGAACCCCTTTGTGGATCATCCCTCGGCTCCTCGCACCAAGAAGCGGAAATCCAGGTGCATCAAGGTGACGTCAAAGGACATTAACATAAGGTTTGGAGAAACATCAGCCATCGGGGAAGTGGCGGTTATGGCTCGTACCGTTCTGGTAGGACATGTGCGAGGGCGGGCATACTCAGCCAACAGATTAACGCTATGGGTAAAGGAGATCTAGGGTGGTCTACTAAAAGAATTGCCGGATGTCCATGTTCTCCCCCGTGGATGGTTCTCTCTTCATTTCGCAAAAGAAATCTACACGGACCTGGTTCTGGCAAAGTACTGGCACATCGAAATGGCACCAGTCCTGTTCAAGAGGTGGAGTCCCCTTTTTTACCCTGAGCGTGAACAGATTGGGGCGGGACCCCTGTGGGTTCGATTGCCGGGTTCACCGCTACAATACTGGAACGAGGATGTACTCATAAGGATTGGCAATGCGCTTGGCACATACCTGGACCATGACCTCACATTTGTGGAATCAAACAAGTGTACACTTGCTCGTGTGCTCGTTCACCTGGACACACGAGAAGGGCTAGAAGAAAAGATCACACTGCATTGGGGCAAATACAGCAGAATACAGATCCTGGACTACGAAGGTGTCCCATTTCGCTGCAATCGATGCCATCAGGTGGGGCACCTGTTCAAGGATTGTCCGCTCAATAAAAAATCAGAGGAGTCACCTAAGATTACTCCAATCCCATCCAGAGGTGCCTCGCCTGTTATAACTCGACAGCCTCAGGGTCCCTCTCCTGTCTCACAGGTCTCTCCTCAAGCTACTCCGCAGAAATCAGGAAAGAAGGGAATCAGATCGTCCTCCCCGCTGATGACCAGGGCTCAGGCAGCAGCAGGGGCTGCTCAGGTCTCGGGTACCTCTCTAACCCTATCTCCCTGTTCACTTGATACTTCATCGATTTTGGTTACATCAAAAGCTCATGTATCATCTGCACACTGCATCATATCATCCCCTCCCCCGACTATTTCTTCGGTTCAGCCTTCCTTTCCACCCTCTTCCTCATTTACCTCGCAGTCATCTCCCCGTAAATCAACCTCCCATCCTTATGCACTTCGATCCCGTGCGCACAAAGCTGATCTACCAGGTAGTCAGGTGGGGTTGGGTATCATCCAATCAGGGACGGGACCTATGACCACCAGAGGCAGGAAGACCGAACTCTCAAAAGCTATCAGACGGGCTGGGGCAGAGGTAGCATCAGGTCGTCAATCTACACTCGAAGGGGTCCTTAGAGCAATTCCAACCCCGAGAAGTGTTCCCCCATGAAATGCTTATCTTTCAATTGCAGGGGTTTGGCTAGTCCCCCCAAAAAACTAGCCCTACAGAGGCTCTTCGAGGTAGAACAGCCTGACATTATTCTACTTCAGGAGACTCTAGGTCCGGCTGAGAATGTTACCCTCTCCTTACAAGCCCTAGCCCCAAAATGGAAATTCATGGCAACCGATGCTATTGGACGATCAGGGGGTCTGGCTATCGGCTACAATCTCAGAACCATCAGAATTGATGCAGCTTGGGGTGGACTGGGGTTCTTGGGTATTGATATTTTTTCATCGGAGCTTGGAAAATCTCTCAGAATCTTGAACGTTTATGGTCCCTGTCACCAGAGGGAGACTTTTTGGAGGCATCTCCTTAATCTTTCACTATTGGCCCAAGATCACACCATTCTGGGGGGGGATCTAAATTTTTCTTTGGGGTTCAGTGAATCATGGGGGTCCTCGGCACAGGTGGATGCCATCACAGAATTCATGAGGAACATTCTGGATCAGAAAAACTTCATTGACGTCCCCATGCAGAAGCCTCAGCCCACTTGGAGGAACAGAAGGGTGGGCTCGGCAGCTTTAGCTCGCAGACTGGATAGATTCTTGATGAAGGGCCCTCTGCTTCAGCAATTTCACCATTATAAGCAATGGGTAGGTTCAGGGGGTATATCTGATCATTCCCCCATATATCTGGAGATATTTGGGCCACACCCGAAACCAAAAGCCCCATTTAAATTCAATCACACATGGATACAAGATCAGGGTTTCATAAAATTGGTCAATGACTTCTGGAAGGCACATCCCATTGACAGAGAGGCTTCCCTGGCAAAGGGGTTTTGTAATAACCTCACCTTGCTAAAGCATCTAACCATCAATTGGGCAAAGGAAAAGAACAGAAAGGAATCCGAACAGCTCACCAACATTGAAGCTGAGCTTTTTTCTCTACAGGATGACCGGAATTTGGGATTCATCTCGGGGGAGGAAAAATCTCGATTGATTGAGCTGGAAAACCAAAAAGCAAGCATCCTCAGACTAAGGGAGGAATCCAACAGGTTGAGAAGCAGAGCTATATGGTTGAAAGCTGGAGATGAAAACTCAAAGTTTTTTCAGAACTATGCAAAAGGAAGGAAAGTCTCAAATACTATATGGAATCTGCCTCTACCAGAGGGGGGTCTTACAGACTCATTCAATAAGCTCTCCCAGCTTGGTACTAATCACTTCAGAAGCATATAGAAATCTCCACCAGGAACAAACCTGGTTGAAATTATTAATGTGGCAAATCATTTCCCTAGATATGTAAATGAGGAAGACGCTGAAGATCTTACGGCTCCGGTCACCATGGAAGAATTGGAGGGCACATTAAAATGGTTCAAGAAATATAAAAGCCCTGGACCGGATGGATGGTCCATTGAGTTTTATCTAACCTTTTTTGAACTCTTGGGTCAAGACTTGCTGAGGGTGGTGGAGGAAAGCAGAGCATCGGGTTGTTTATATCATGCTATCAACTCAACTTTCATAGCCCTCATACCCAAGACTGACTCCCCTTCCTCCTTCAATGACTACCGTCCCATCTCCTTGTGTAACTGTCTTTACAAAATCATCTCTAAGATTATTGCCAATCGTCTTAGACCCATCCTCTCCAAACACATTGCCCCTCAGCAATTTGCTTTCCTGGAGGATAGACAAATCCATGAAGCCATCGGTTCTGCCCAAGAGGCCCTGCATTCTATTTGGTCTAGACACTTAAAGTGCATTCTCCTCAAGATTGATCTGTCAAAAGCCTTTGATCGGGTTAGCTGGCTTTACATTAAAATGCTACTCATTCATCTGGGTTTTCCAATATCTCTTATCAACTGGATCATGGCCTGCATTATGACCCCATCTTATAGTGTGCTCATCAATGGATCGGCCTCCCATTTCTTCCACTCTGAAAGGGGACTCCGACAAGGATGTCCTCTCTCCCCTCCATTATTCCTCATGGTCATGGAGGGCTTGAGCCGTCTAATCATATTTGCTAAAAGAGAGGGATCCCTCAACGGTCTCAAGATCAGAGATGATTGTTATCTTACACATCTACTCTTTGTGGATGATGTCCTCATTCTACTGGATGGTAGCATCCGAGACTCTCTATCCTTTTCCCGAATCCTCCAACTCTTCATGAAGGCTACTGGCATGATGGTTAACCAGAAAAAATCCACGATCACTTTCGCTAGATCCTCGGTAAACGAAGCTCAAATTGCTCATCAAGCCTTCCCTTTCTCCATTCACCCTATGGACAGGGGTCTAAAATATCTGGGATTCTGGCTAAAACCCGCGAGTCAAAGAATTGCAGACTGGGTTTGGTTAGTCAACAAATTGGAGAAAAGGCTAAATTGTTGGAGTCACAGATATCTATCTAGAGCTGGGCGCCTCGTTCTCATTAAATCGGTGCTGAAAGCAACCCCAGTCTTTTGGATGGCACTTACCTGGATTCCTAGAAATATTCTCGCTCGAATTCAACAAATTTGTAACAAATACCTCTGGGCTAGAAGCCAGGACAAGCGCATTTTTTCTTGGATTGGATGGAAGAAGATAGCACTCCCAAAAAGGTGGGGAGGCTGGGGCCTAAAGGATCTTCCATTATTTGCAAAAGCAATGGCAGCTAAAATGAGCTGGTCACTGCTAACTAGCCAGAACTTATGGTCTCGTTTATCATACCATAAATACATTTGGCCATAAGATATTCTGGATTGGGTAAGGCTCCCTAGTTGGAATAGGACAGGCATATCAACTGTTTGGAAGGCCTTGCTATTCTCATTGCCCCTAATCAGGGATAACCTGGTTTGGAGAATAAACGACGGATCTCTGGCTAGAATAGGGATGGACCCATGGATTGGTAGCGGAGGTAGGCATACCCTATCACAAGATCTGATTCAGTACCTACACTCCCATGACATTAATGTAATCGCACATGTTGCTGATCAAGGAAACTCCGGGATCTTTCATCAAGCATGGAAGTCGGCGCATCAAATGAATCTGCCACTCAGATGGCATCAGGAATGGCAAGACTACATAACTGCACTAACCGAATCTCATATAAGAATCAGAGATGGTCCAGATGAATTAGTTTGGAGTCAGGCAGAGAATGGAAAATATTCTCCAAAGTCCGGATATATCACACTCAGCAGTCACAAAAAACCAGACCATATCCCGACCTGGTGGCAAAGCATTTGGAAACTATCAGCTCCGCCTAGATCAAAACTTTTTTTCTAGTGCGTATTGAGGAATAAGGTACCTACAGGAGAATACCTAATGCTCAGAGCAATACATGGGCCAACTTGGTGCGTGCGGTGCAAAGACGCATCGGAATCCATAGAGCATCTCTTTTTGAGATGCAATGCTACACTAGAATTATGGCGATCTCTCTCAAATCACTTCTCTTTCAATGGCAATTGGGAAGGATCGGACCTGATCGAGGCTTGGGAAAATTGGGCACAAAAACATAAGGGATCGAAATGTATACTCCTTCCGATTCTTGTAAACTGGCAAATTTGGAAGGCTCGAAATCGTATTATTTTTTAGAACAGACCTATCATCTGGCCATTGATCGAAGCCGCTATCACTGCTGCCTATAAGGAACTCCCTGACCCTCTGCCCCCAAAAGAACGCCATCCTCATCCGCCCCCTTGCATTGACAAAAACATCCCTTGGACCTTCTTTGATGGGGCTGCAAATCATCAAAGCTATGGGGGAGGTTTTATATTGCATTTGAATGAACATCATTATTACACTGTAAAATCGGGCCTGGGCACAGGAACTAATAACTTTGCTGAGCTCATAACCTTGCGACATCTTCTCCACTTTGCTCTACACCACCATTGCACCAGCATCAATATTTTCGGGGATTCAAAAACTGTAATAAATTAGTTCAATGGCATATCTGACTGTCACATACACACACTCAGCATCATCCTAAATGAAGTTTTTGTTTTCAAGGCAGCTTTTAACAACATCTCGTGCTCCCACATTTACAGGGAACATAACGGCCATGCTGACAAATTATCCAAGGAGGTCGCGTTGATGGACAGAGGCATATGGGAGATCGCAGAGGTGAAGGGATGGAATGAATACAGATATTTTCACCGGCCATACATAGACCAATAATACCAGCATGCACCAGAATCTTAATTACTGAAAGGATTTTTGTTTTTTGTCATGCAGACAATGTTTATCTATGATGATCAGAAATTGCATATTTTTGTGCCTTATGGCAAAATGCAAACAATCTTATATGACAGAACTATTTCTCGGAGAACTACATAGTGCTCTGCACGATATATTTATGTAAATATGGAACACTGTTATACACACAGTGGAAATCGCATATGCGTAAAGCATCTACAATATGTAATTTTTCCAATCTTAATGAAAAATTATGGATTTTTCCAGTGGAAAAAAAATATATATATATTACACCTAGAAGAATGAACCCTTAGATTAATAAACTCAAGAGATTAGTATTATAAATGCAAGGGAATAATAAACCTAAGGGATTAATACTAAAAACCTAAGGGATTATAAAACCATGGGAGTTATATTAAACCCAAATGGATTAATATTATAAACCATATGTATATAAAGCCTAAGATAAATACTATAAACACTAAAATAAACATAGTTGACCATGTTTTACCATAGTTGATTTTCATATTGAGACAATATTTGTCATAGTGTGACATTTGACCATGGTTGATTTTCATATTGAGACAATCTTTGTCACAATATGACATTAGAACATGGTTGAGCATGGTTAATTTTCATATTGAGCCAATCCTTGTCACAATGTGACGTTGGTTGACCAATGAAACCATGGTTGACCATGCACCAAGAGACAATCTTTGTCACAATGTGACCATGGTTGATTTTCATATTGAGACAATCTTTGTCACAATATAATGTTGGAACATGGTTGACCATGGTTGATTTTCATATTAAGACAATCCTTGTCACAATGCAACATTGGACCATGGTTGACAATTATTGATTTCAATGTCAAGACAATATTTGTCACAATGCGACATTGGACCATGTTCTACCATGGTTGATTTTCATATTGACACAATCCTTGTCATAATGAGACATTAGACCATGGTTGACCATGATTGATTTTCATATTGAAAAAATCCTATGATAAACCCTAAGATAAATATTATAAACCAAGGTATATAAACCCTATAATAAATATTATAAACACTAAAATAAACATGGTTGACCATGGTTGATTTACATATTGAGAGAATCTTTGTCACAATATGACGTTGAACCATGGTTCATCATGGTTGACCATGATTGATTTCTGTGTCACAATGCAACATTAGACCATGGTTAATATTAAATAACCATGGTTATTTAATATTAAATAATAAACCCAAGGTATATAAACCCTAATATAAATATTATAAAGCTTAAAATAATTATGGTTCACAGTGGATTAATATTATAAACCCTATGAATAATATTATACCAGAGGAATATGAACCCTAAGATTAATAAACATAAGGGATTGATATTATAAACCCAGAGGATTAATTCTAAAACCCCAAAGTACTATAAACCCAAGGGGTTAATATTATAAATGCAAGGTATATAAACCCTAAGATAAATATTATAAAGCCTAAAATAAACATGGTTTACCATTGTTTATTTTCATACTAAGACAATCTTTGTCACAATGCGACATTGGACCATGGTTGACCATGGTAAATTTTCATATTGAGACAATATTTGGCACAATGTGACATTGGATCATCATTCACCATGGTTTACCATTATTGTAAACCTAAGAGACTTATATTAAACCCTAGGATCAATATTATAAACCATATGAATAATATTACACCCTAGGAAAATGGACCCTTTGATTAATAAACCCAAGAGATTAATATTATAAACCTAAGGGAATAATAAACCCAAGGGATTAATACTAAAAACCCAAGGGAGTAATATTAAATCCAAAGGGGTTAATATTATAAAGCCTAGGTATATAAACCCAAATATAAATACTACAAACCCTAAAATAAACATGGTTAACCATGTTTTACCATGGTTGGTTTTCATATTGAGACAATATTTTTCACAATGCGACATTTGACCATGGTTGATTTTCATATTGAGATAATATTTGTCCCAATGTGACATTAGAACATGGTTGACCATGGTTGGTTTTCATTGAGACAATCCTTGTCACAATGTGATGTTGGTTGACCATTGCAACCATGGTTGACCATGGACCAAGAGACAATATTTTTCACAATGGGATCATGGTTATTGACCATGGTTGATCATGGTTGATTTTCATATTGAGACAATATTTATCATAATGAGATGTTGGAACATGGTTAACCATGGATTATTTTCATATTAAGATAATCCTTGTCACAATGCAACATTGGGCCATGGTTGACCATGGTTTACTTTGATTGACTACAATGTCGAGACAATCTTTGTCACAATGCGACATTGGACCATGGTTGACCATGGTTAATTTTCATATTGAGTCATCTTTGTCGCAATG
The DNA here is from genome assembly GCA_031772625.1 of Pinus tabuliformis. NCBI lineage: Eukaryota > Viridiplantae > Streptophyta > Pinopsida > Pinales > Pinaceae > Pinus > Pinus tabuliformis. Next base: position 691,589,049 of record CM062812.1, on the reverse strand, counting down.
TGACATTGGATCATGGTTGACCATGATTGATTTTCGTATTGAAAAAATCCTATGATAAATATTATAAACCAAGGTATATAAACCCTATGATAAATATTATAAACGCTAAAATAAACATGGTTGAATGTGATTGATTTACATATTGAGACAATCTTTGCCTCAATGCGACGTTGGACCATGGTTGACCATGATCGACCATGGTTGATTTTCAGATTGAGACAATATTTGTCGCAATTTGACATTGGACCAAGAGTGACCATGATTATAAACTCAAGAGATTTATATTAAAACCTATGATGAATATTATAAACCTTATGAATAATATTATACCCTATAAATATGAACCCTTAGATTAATAAACCCAAGGGATTGATATTATAAACTAAAACATATAATAAACCTAAGGGATTAACACAAAAATCCCAACGTATTATAAACCAAGGGAATAATATTAAACCCAAGGGATTAATATTATAGACCCAAGGTATATAAACCCTAAGATAAATATTACAAACCTTCAAATAAACATGGTTGATGATGGTTTACCATGGTTGATTTTCATATTGAGACAATCTTTGTCATAATGCCACGTTGGACAATCGTTGACCATGATTGATTTTCATATCCAGACAATCTTTGTTACAATGTGACGTTAGACCATGGTTGACCATGATTGATTTTCATATAGAGACAATCTTTGTCACAATGCGACATTGGACCATGGTTGAAATTGGTTGACCATGGTTATAAAAAAAGAGAAATTGGACCATGAAATAATCTTTGTCAAAATGTGATGATGGTTATTGACCATGGTTGAGTATGATTGACCACGGTTGGATATGATTAATTTGAATATTGACACAATATTTCTCACAATGTGATGTTGTACCATGGTTGATTTTCGTATTGAGACAATATATGTCACAATGTGGTGTTGGACCATGGTTGAGCATGGTCCAATGTTTCATATGGTTGACCAATGCAACCATGGTTGGCCATGGACCAAGAGACAATCTTTGTCACAATGTGACCATAGTTATTGGCCATGGTTGACCATGATTGACCATGGTGGGTCATTGTTTATTTTCATATTGAGATAATCTTTTTCGCAATGTAACATTGGAACATGGTTGATTTCCATATTGAAACAATCCTTGTCACAATTCAACATTGGATCTTGGTTGACCATGATTGATTTCAATGTCGAGACAATCTTTGTCACAATGTCACATTGGATGATGGTTAACCATGGCTGATAATGATTTACCATGACTAACCAAGGTTGACCATTAATGTCCATGGCTGATTTTCATACTGAGACAATCTTTGTCTCAATGTAACGTTGGAACATGGTTGACCATGATCAACCATGGTTGATGATGTTTGGCCATGGTTGACAGTGGTTGATTTTAATATTGAGACAATATTTTTTGCAATTTGACGTTGGACCATGAGTGACCATGATTATAAACTCAAGGGATTTATATTAGTCCCTATGATGAATATTATAAACCCTATGAATAATATTATACCCTAGAAATATGAACCCTTAGATTAATAAGCCCAAAGGATTGATATTATAAACTGAAACAAATAATAAACCTAAGGGATTAACACAAAAAACTCAACGTATGATAAAACCAAGGGAATAATATTAAACCCAAGGGATTAATATTATAAACCCAAGGTATATAAACCCTAATATAAATATTATAAACCTTCAAATAAACATGGTTGATGATGGTTTACCATGGTTGATTTTCATATTGAGACAATCTTTGTCATAATAACATGTTGGACCATGATTGACTTTCAATCCAGACAATCTGTGTCACAATGTCACGCTGGACCATGGTTGAGCATGATTGATTTTCATATAGAGACAATCTTTTTCACAATGCAATGTTGGACCATGGTTGTGAAAAGGAGAAATTGGACCATGAAATAATCTTTGTCAAAATGTGACAATGGTTATTGATCATGGTTGAGCATGATTGACCATGGTTGATGATGATTGATTTGCATATTTACATGATATTTCTAGGGCCATTTTGAGGGCTTGAATTATATTATTCTACACTCAATCAACTTCCAAATGTCGTAAGAATCATGTCCATAGCAATTCATATAATGGTCTAAGAATCTTATTAATTAGATTTATTTCATATAACGATGTAAGAATTAAGTCAATTGTAGTTCATATGCAAAAGTTATGCCTCCAAGAAGTTAACCTACCATGTCTGACCACCATGGCATAGCTGGATGTCCAAGAAATTAGTTGTCTAATCAATAAAATAGATGATTTAGGTATGTGCCTAAATCCTCGAAATTCAGTTATAGCTATTAAAACATTGCCTCAGAAATTGAAAGAAGATGAAGGCCCCAAAAGTGGAAATGGGGCCATGTTGACTCGCCAACAACTCCTCTATATTTTTGGTAAAAATGAATGGCCCCCTTTAAAAATTTTGAAAAATTCTCTTCTTGCACTTGATTGATCAATGATTGCCTCTCTTATCCTCATTATTTGGCTTTCTAGCCTCTTTGTTTTCCAATACTTGATCATATATGTTGTTTCGATCCTTGGTCCTACCTCTTTCATCATTTTGGAACTTTACTTTCTTTCTTTGAGATTGTTTGATAAAAATTGAGTAAGTTTATTTTTATAATCCTTATCTCTTTAAAAATGTGCACATATATATAGTATAAAAAATTATTCTAAAACTATTGTGTTATACATTTTATATATATTTATATTATATATAGTGTAATATATCCATATTGTTATAATCATCATGGATGTATATGTATATATATATATATATATATATATATATATATATATATATATATATATATATAGATATATCTATATATATATATATATATATATATATATATATATATATATATTGTGGGTAAACCCATTATATCAAGACTACCTTATGAGCTTCAGGGTTAATACATAATATGTGGAACACATATTAGGTATATAATATGTCCACATATTAGGTATATAATTTGTCAAGTGAAATGTAATAAAATAAAATAAAGGGTGATATGGTATATATTAAAAAAAAAAGTGCATTCAATGTATAATAAAGGATATACCTCACATCTGTCGATATCTAATTGTCAAGACATATGAGTGACTCGACGAATGCTGCAAAGGAGTTATGTTGTCACTTGATAATTAATCTTTCTGGCAAAAGAAAAAGCCTATAATAAAAAAGAGCCTATTGAAATACACCGCATATTGGACATAAATGAAGGGTATGCAGGTGTATTTATTTTATGTGGGCACGTCACCTTCTACTACATAACTGAAATGAGACTATATATATTGATTATGTATGAGCCAAATGGCATCATTTGAATTCATGCAAATATTACGGGTGGCTACATTTTAAAAGCAGTATTACATCAAGTTGATTTTTGATTTAATATTCTCACTGTGGTATGTTAGTTCAGAGCATACAACACACACAATAGATTTATACTCAAAGATTTAGATGGAATAGCAAAGAATAATTTTAGAGAAAGAAAAATGGAGAAACAACAAGATTACTCAATCAAAAACAACGAAATAGATAAAACAATCATTGGAGAATAGAAATCACTTTGAATTACGTAACAGGTCTGGACCTTGGCTTGCTTTCCTTGGCTAGAGAAATTACAAATTTATAGAGGCTGAAGAAGGATCTAGAATCCTGCATGTGATTTAGATGGAGATTTAGAAACTAATGGTGGTGTAGAAGGATCTAGAATCCTACATGTGATTTAGATGGAGATCTAGAAACTAATGGTGGTGTAGAAGGATCTAGAATCCTTCATGAATTTGGCTTCACACTTAACATTCTCCCACTTGAAGCCAAATAAGAGTCATGAATCAAGACACACTGAGTCCTACCATGCCTCTACATAACTCATGTTTATTTCATGGTAGAATCTTAGTGAGCATATCAGCAGGGTTCCTATCTGTATGGATCTTTCCCAAGGATAACTGTTCTTCCTCCAACACATGCCGGATCCAATGGTACCTTAAGTCAATGTGCTTGGTTTTTGAATGAATGCTGGGTTTTTCGCAAAGTGAATGGCACTCTGACTATCACAATATAACACATACTTGTCCTACTTTATTCCTATCTCTCATAAGAATTTTTGCATCCACAACATCTCTTTACAAGCTTCTGTTGCAGCTATGTACTCTGCTTCTGTTGTAGAGAGGGCTACTATTCTTTGTAACCTTGACACCCAAGATACTATTGCACCTGCAAATGTATACAAATAACCTATAGTGGACTTTCTGGTGTCCATATCTCCAGCCATATATGCATCTGTAAATCCTTCAAGCACAGTCTCATCATGACCAAAACATAAACAATAATGACTAGTACCCTTGAGAAGTTGGCATTATGACACAGGTTTGGTGCCATGACATAGTGTTGTCCTTGATGGCAACTCACTCAGACGATAGATCACAGTTCAAGCTATCAGAATGAAGGAAAAGAGATATAAGCAGGTTCCCCTTGACCAAGCCGTGTATACACGCGGGTTAGCAGTCCATAAGGCACATATGCCTATACACACATTTTCATGCAAGGAAAAGCACGCACATGTTGGAAAACTTGTTTTTGGTCCGTGGTATTTCATCCTTGGTATTTTGATCCATGGTATTAATCCAAGGTATCTTGACCGAAGTGTTGACCCCAGGTATTTGGTCCAAGGTATTGCTTCTAAGTGGTTTTGGACCATGGCATTGAGTAAGGCCTAAGACTATAAAAGGAGGAGGAGATCATTAAGCAAAGGTACTCAAGAATTGAATATCTAATGAAGAGCAAGATCTAGAATACTGGTGATTGGGTTATGGTGCACAGCTGGATCTAAATCAAGGAGGAACCTGAGCGCTAGAAGAAGGATAAGTTATATTGATGGGTTAAGATCTTAAGGCTTGAAGAGAAGTATCTTTGTGTGATTTTGATCTTTTATATTTGGCGCATGTCTTGATCTATAAATCTTATGATTTGGGTATAACTGATGTCTGAACAGTTGAAAAGGGTAAATCATCTTTTGCAGATCTGTACGCGGGTTCAGTATAGCAAAGGCGCGTATACACGTTGGTTCGACAATTCAAAACAACGTATACGCAGGTTTGCCTTCATATAGCAGCGTATGCAAGCAGGTTCTACATATTGAAGTAGCGTACATCTCATAAAATATGTTTTAGCTACTTCTGTTTACTTTTGCAGTGTTCTGGGTTCTGGTACTGTTATTGTATTTAGGTTACAACATTCAGAGATGTGATTACTTGATTCAGTTTTGGTTAGTGCAAGGGAGATTGATTAATGCAGAGATATTTTGATGGATTTATGCCATTAATGGATCTAGTCTGAAAATTTATGAAACGTGGTCCCTGGAAGAAAAGAGAAGGTTGTAGCCTTCTGTAGGTCATCACCTACGTACTAGTACATTAGCTAGTACAAGAGATAAGGTGGTTGTAGCTCCCTTCTAGGAGAAGCTGGAGAACGAGAGAATGTTGTAGCCTTCTGTAGGTAGAAGCCTTCGTACTGGTATAAGACTGCACCAGTATAGAAATACTGTAAAAAGAAGTTTCTTATTAAAAGAAGATAGAGACGAATTGTAGCAGGTGGTTTTCACCCACATTGGGTTTCCACCTTATATCTTGTGTTCTTGTGTGTGATTGTCTACTCTGTTTTCACTGTACTTATTACTGCTTATATGGTTCTAATACACAGATTAAAGATCAACTGACTAAATTATAAGTTTACAAGGTGTACGCTGGTTGCTCTAAACATAGTTGCATATATACGCAAGTTTCATTAACCGAAGTAGCGTATATAAATATGTTTTTGGAAATGAAATATTATTAAATTGATAATACTGATTCACCCCCCCTAGTGTTATTTCCAACAATTGGTATCAGAGCCAGGTCCTTCAAAAGAAGCTTGATCGATTGAAGAAAGATCTATCATCATGAGCAACTACGAAAAAGAGGCATCCATAAGGCCACCAATCTTTGATGGGAGCAACTTCGTCTATTGGAAGGTAAGAACCACAACTTATCTTCAATCTCTTGGAACAGAAGTTTGGTATATCTTGGAAGGAGGATACACATTTCCATCAGCAACTCCTACAGATACGACAGGTAAAAAGCAGTATGAAAGAAATGCAAAGGTTGTGAATACTCTATTGGGGAGTCTATCGCAATTAGAATTCGTCAAGGTTATGCAGCTCAAAACCTCCAAAGAAATATGGGACAAGATCATTCTAAGCTATGAAGGAGACGATTAGGTAAAACGTGAAAAACTACAATGTCTCAGAATTCAATATGAAACTCTCAGAATGCACAATGATGAAAGTTTAGCTAATTATTTCCTACGTATAGATGAGATTGTTAATCGCATGAAAAACTTGGGTGAAAAGATAAAAGAGGTTACTTTGCTTGAAAAGGTTCTAAGATCCTTGTCTTCTAAGTTTGAATCAAAAGTTTTTGCCATAGAAGAAAAGCAGAATCTTCAGAGTATTACTATGTCACAGCTGCACGGAATCCTAACTGCTTTCGAAATGAGAAAAGGGGGTCCATCAAATATGAGAGAAGCCGCATTCAAAGCTTCAAGAAAAGGAGAACTCAATGAGTCAGGACATACGTCAGAAGGAGAGGAAGAATCAAACTTTGTCAAGAACCTTCAACAGGGTTCTAGAAGATTCAGAGGTAAACTACCTTTCAAATGTTTTTCTTGTGGAAGAGTAGGTCATTATGCTACCAAATGTCCTCACAAAAATAAGCTTGATAAAGGTAAGAAATCAGGAAAATGGAATAGAAAACAAAGTGTAAATACGAAGAGCTACTATATGCATGAAGATAGTGATGGTTTATCAAATAGTGATGAAGATGAAAATAGTAATGATTATAGACTTTTGATGGCTTTTGAAGATGATAATTTCTTGGATGCTTTAGATGAAGATGGTCTCTATGAAGAAATTTCTAAACTTAAAATCTGTTTAGAAGAAAAGAGTATGATTATAGATACTCTTACATTCCAACTTGCTGAAAGGAAAAAACACAATGAAAAGTTAGAATGTGAAATTGTGGGTCTAAGAAAAGAAATTGAGAAAACAAAAGCTCTCAATCTTAAGTTTGCTAAAGGATCAGAAACTTGAGATGAAATTATCAAAGTGCAGCGTTCTCCTCTGATAAATACAGGTCTTGGATATACTGAAAAACCATCTCAAGCACAGAAGCCATCAACCTCCAAAAGCTATCTTGATGCAGCAAGGAGAAATGAACAGGTTGACAATCGTCAGTAAAGGCTTAAAGCAGATCACCAGGTAAATCGGGTTCAATATACTTCAAATATGAATAGAAGCTATAACCAACCACAGGTAAATCATTCTCAATTTGCTTCAAGAATGAATGTTAATGGAAACTACAATCATCAGGTTAGTAGATTCGATAATCGTAGGAATTTCTTTAATGGCCAATGTTTTTCATGTCATAACTTTGGACACAAAGCTGCTCAATGTGTTGCTTACAAGACCATCATGACTAGAAAAGAAAAAAATCAAAGGAATGTGACTGGAATCATAAAAAGGACCTACAATAGCTTTTCTATTCTTGAAAATGAAATAGAATGCTCTATCTATAACAACTTCGGTCATGAAGACTCTGAATGCAGGAGTAAATTTCGACAAACATCTCAGAAGGAGCAAGATTCATTGGGTCCCAAAACTTGGAAAAAGAAAAAACCACAAACCAAAACATGTGGTATAGCCTTATATGCAGAAGGACAAGAAAATCAATGGTACATCGACAGTGGATGCTCGAAACACATGACAGGTGATAAAGAAAAACTTCAATCATATAGTGCCTTAGAAAAAGAAAGGAAGGTCTCATTTGGAAATGACACCCCTGTAGTCATAAAAGGTAAAGGATCTGTTCTCTTAAAAGAAAAGGTCAAAGTTGGGAATGTTATGTATGTTGATGGTTTAAAGCATAATCTATTGAGTGTTAGTCAAATGTGTGATCAAGGAAATGAGGTAGTATTTTGATCAAATGGATATGTTGTTCGTGAGCTTAATACAGGAGAAACAGTGATAAAAGGCATAAGAACTCCAAATAATTTATACATACTCAAGGGAGGTCAACAACAATGCTATCTAAGCAAAAATGATGAACACTAGCTATGGCACAGAAGATTGGGGCATCTAATCTTCCCTCAGATAAGGAAAGCATGAAAATTCCAGCCTGTACGCGATCTTCCTGACATCAGAATTCCAGAAAATACAATATGAAAATCATGTCAATTTGGTAAGCAAACCAGAACACATTTTCTTGAGAAAGAAGGATTAACTGGTAAGCCACTTGAACTCGTCCATACTGATTTATGTGGTCCATCAAGGAAAAAGTCACCTCATGGAGAAGAATACTTTATATTGTTCATTGACGACTTTTCCAGAATGTGTTGGATAGGACTTCTAAAGCATAAAGACGAAGCATTTGAAAACTTCAAAGACTTCAAAGCTTTGGTTGAAAATGAATCAGATCGCAAAATCAAATGTCTCAGATCTGATCAAGGAGGGGAATTTACCTCAGATGAATTCTTCGATTTCTGTGAAAAACATGGAATAAGAAGGGAATTCTCTACCACAAGGAATCCTCAACAAAATGGAGTGGTAGAAAGGATGAACAAAACTGTTCAACAAATGGCTCGTGCTATGCTAGATGAGTCTGGAACTCCTGCAACCTTCTGGGGTGAAGCTGCATTTGTTGTTGTCACTATTCTCAACAAAACGAATGTTCGGGTAAACAACACTCAAACTCCTCATGAACTTTGGTATGGTAAGACTCCTACTGTAAAATACTTCAAAGTTTTTGGAAGCAAATGTTATATCAAAAGGACTGATGAAAAACTTGGCAAGTTTGAACCTAGAGCAGATGAAGGCATTCTCCTTGGTTACTCTTCCCAGAGTAAAGGGTACAAGTGTTATAATAAAATACTTGGGAAAATTGTTGAAAGTATTGATGTTGTGGTTGATGAAGCAGGCGAAAATCCAAAGCAGGTAAAAACTAAAGAGTGGGAAGAAGATGAGGATTATCCTTCCACATCAAATCAGACTAATGTTAAAGAAGAAGAAACCAATGAAGCACCAGAAGAGCAGATAACGGCAGAAGAAAAGACTCCATCCAAATATGTTCAGAAAAATCATCCAGAGACTCAAATTTTGGGATAGAAAGAGGTAGGTGTGCAGACAAGAAGAACTATTATAGAAGCTTCAAGCTATCTAGCATTGCTTTCCTCCATCGAACTGCAAAATGTACATGAAGCATGCAAAGATGAATGTTGGGTCAAGGCTATGAATGAAGAGCTTGAGCAAATTGAAGAGAATAATACTTGGGAATTAGTTCCTAGACCTCATGATAAGAATGTCATAGGAACCAAATGGAAATTCAAAAATAAGCTAAATGAAAATGGAGAAGTTATTAGAAACAAGGCCAGACTTATTTGTAAAGGGTATGCTCAACAAGAAGGTATAGAATTTGAAGAAACTTTTGCACCTGTTGCTAGACTTGAAGCCATAATAATGTTCCTTTCTCTTTCTAGCTTTTAGAAGTTCAAAGTATATCAAATGGATGTGAAATCTGCCTTTCTTAATGGAGATCTAGAAGAAGAAGTATATATTGAGCAACCAGACGTATTCATCCTTGGAAATGATCCAAAACTTGTATGCGGACTCAGAAAGGCTCTCTATGGTCTAAAACAAGCTCCAAGGGCCTAGTATTATTGTTTTGACAAATAACTTTATCAACAAGGTTTTTCAAAAGGATCAGCTGATAGCAATCTATATATAAAAATTGACCATGATAAATTGCTAATAATTTTTCTGTATGTTGATGATATCATTTTTGGTAGCAATGAAGAAGCCATGAGTCACAACTTTGCTTTGGTAATGCAGAAAGAATTTGAAATGTCCCTGCTTGGTAAGCTCACATATTTTCTTGGTTTACAAGTTCAACAAAATAAAGATGGTATCTTTCTATCACAAACCAAGTACCTCAAGCAGATCTTGAAGAAATATGGCATGGATGATTCTAAACTAGTATGTACCCCTATGGTAACAGGATGCAGCCTCAGCACAAATGATGAATCAGTAGCAGTACATCAACCAACCTACAGATCCATGATTGGTAGTCTACTCTATCTAACAGGTACTTGACCAAGCATCATGCATGCAGTGGGAATAGTTGGAAGATTCCAAGCAAATCCGAAGGAATCACACCTGCAGGCAGTCAAAAGGATCTTCAAATATCTTTAAGGAACTCAGAATTTTGGCTTATGGTTTCCTAAGGACACAGATCTTACACTTCATGCATACACAGATGCAGATTGGGCACGAAGCGTGGATGATAGAAAAAGCACTAGTGGTGGTGCATTCTATATGGGTTCCAGATTAGTATCTTGGTTCAGCAAGAAACAAAGTTCAATTGCATTATCTACAGCTAAAGCAAAATATGTGGTTGTTGCATCTTGTTGCACACAACTCCTTTGGATGATGCAAACATTGCAAGACATTCAGATCACATGTACTCCACCCATCTCCATTCTATGTGATAATAAAAGCGCAATCAGTATTTCAAAGAATCTAGTCATGCATTCCAAGACCAAGCACATACCTATCAAATATCAGTTTCTCCGGGAACAAGTGCTTGAACAAAAGGTCAAATTGGAGTATGTTCCCTCCAAGGAACAAGTTGTTGAGATATTCACCAAACCACTGCCCAGAGAGACATTTGAATACCTCAGACAAAAGCCAGGAGTAGTTTATGCATCATCTTGTTGTTGACACTTATCTGTTTCAGAGAACAGTGGTTGTACGCGAGTTTCATGAAGCATATCCGCATACATACACCGGTTTCTGTGGATATAGCCGCGTATATGTTGGTTTGAAGAATATCAGTGGGCCAGACTTAGGATGAAAAGAATCTGATATGGGTCTATCAGTGATCATCTAGCACAGGTTCAGGGGGAGCATATAATTCTAATAATTCATTATCATTGTTGGCATTACCTTAGAATATCTTGGTACAATTTCATAGTTGTTTTTGATTCAGGTGGAACAAGTGCAGAGGGAGATCATGGTTGCTGGTCTGGATGGTGATTGACAGATGCTGCTGATGATAGTTGCTGATGACTATCATAGTCTTGTTTTAGATATTTCATCTCTATGTCATGTATATCTTTTATTATCAAGGTCATGTAATTACCTATTTTGTTTCCCCACTATGCCTGGGATGGATGATGTAAAGTTCTTGTTTTATCATGTATAAAATTTTTATGTATCCCCACTTGGTTGGGTGGATGAGTCAATATTGGTATATCCCCACTTGGTTGGGAGATGGATATATGTATGAGTTTTGGTGATAGGAAGGTCATTTATGATGTATAGAGTCATGTTCTTCTTGTAGAAAATATTTTTGCAGACCTTGCCTTCAGTCAGGGGAAGCATGAACAGTACTCTTCAGCATATCCGAAAAATTTCAGCATGAACTCAGGGGGAGCATAACCCTTTGCCCTTGATGACAAAGGGGGAGAATGACTTTGAGTGACTTGTGGTTGCCATCAAGTCTAAAGGGGGAGATTGTTGGCATTATGACACAGGTTTGGTGCTATGACACAGGTGTTGTCCTTGATGGCAACTCACTCAGATGACAGATCATAGTTCAGGCTCTCAGAATGAAGGAAAAGAGATATGTACAGGTTCCCCTTGACCAAGCCACGTATACACGCGGGTTAGTAGTCCAGAAGGTGCGTATGTGTATACACGCACTTTCACGTAAGGAAAAGCACGTACATGTTAGAAAACTTGTTTTTGGTCCATGGTATTTGGTCCCTGGTATTTTGACCCGTGGTATTGATCCAAGGTATCTTGACCGAAGTGTTGACCCCAGGTATTTGGTCCAAGGTATTGCTTCTAAGTGGTTTTGGACCATGGTATTGAGTAAGGCCTATGACTATAAAAGGAGGAGGAGATCATTAGGCAAAGGTACTCAAGCATTGAATATCTAATGAAGAGCAAGATCTAGAATACTGGTGATTGGGTTATGGTGCATAGCTAGATCTGAATCAAGGAGGAACCTGAGCGCTAAAAGAAGTATAAGTTCTATTGATGGGTCAAGATCTTAAGGCCTGAAGAGAATATCTTTGTGTGATTTTGATCTTTTATATTTGGCGCATGTCTTGATCTATAAATCTGATGATTTTGGTATAACGGATGTCTGAATAGTTGAAAAGGGTAAATCATCTTTTACAGATCTGTACGCAGGTTCAATATAGCAAAGGCGCGTATACACGTTGGTTCGGCAATTCAAAACAACATATACGCATGTTTGCCTTCATATAGCAGTGTATGCATGCAGGTTCTACATATTGAAGTAGCGTACATCTCATAAAATATGTTTTAGCTACTTCTGTTTACTGTTGCAGTGTTCTAGGTTCTGGTATTGTTACTGTATTCGGGCTACAACATTCAAAGAAGTGATTGTTTGATTCAGTTTTGGTTAGTGCAAGGGAGATTAATTAATGCAGATATATTTTGATGTTCGATTGATGCTATTGATGGATCCAGTCTGAAAATTTATGAAAAGTGGTCCCTGGAAGAAAAGAGAAGGTTGTAGCCTTCTGTAAGTCATCACCTACATACTAGTACATCAGTTAGTATAAGAGCTAAGGGGGTTGTAGCTCCCTTCCAGGAGAAGCTGGAGAAAAAGAGAAGGTTGTAGCCTTCTGCAGGTAGAAGCCTGCGTACTGGTATAAGACTACACCAGTACAAAAATATTGTAAAAAGAATTTTCTTATTAAAAGAATATAGAGATGAATTACAGCAGGTGGTTTTCACCCACATTGGGTTTCCACCTTATATCTTGTGTTCTTGTGTGTGATTGTCTGCTCTGTTTTTACTGTACCTGTTACTACTTATATGGTTCTGATACACAGATTAAAGATCAACTGACTAAATTATAAGTTTACAAGGTGTACGCTAGTTGCTCTAAACATAGTTGTGTATATACGCAAGTTTCATTAACTGAAGTAGCATATATAAATCTGTTTATGGAAATGAAATATTATTAAATTGATAATACTGATTCACCCCTCCCTCTCAGTGTTATTGCCAACATGAGATACCTCAAAATCCATTTTACTGCTTGCCAATGTTGTTTGCTTGGATTGGCAAGGAACCTACTCACTACCCCCACTGAATATGCAATGTTTGGTTGTGTGCATACCATGGCATACGTCAAGATGCCAACTACTGAAGCATAAGGAATCTTGCTCATCTCTTCTTTCTCCTTGTCATCACTAGCACATAATTCAGTACTTAGCTTGAAGTGGGCTGCAAGGGGTGTACCAATTGGCTTGGAATCCTTCATATGAAACCTGTCAAGCACCTTCTTGATATATTTTTCCTGTGACAGCCACAACCTTTTGTTTTTCCTATCACGCATAATCTGCATGCCCAATATTTGTTGTGCTAGTCCCAAATCCTTCATTGCAAATTTTCTATCCAAATCTTTCTTCAACCTATTGATCTTATTCTTATCATGCCCAACAATCAACATGTCATCCACATATAACAATAATATGATATACTTTCCTTGATCATACCTCTTGATATAAACATAATGGTGAGCTTCTAACCTCTGAAAACCATGTTCCAACATGAATGAATCAAATTTCTTGTACCATTGTTGAGTCCTGTTCAACCCATAAAGACTCTTCTTCAACCTGCAAACAAGGTCTTCTTTTCCTTTTTCTATGAAGCCTTCTGGCTGCTCCATATAAATTTCTTCCTCCAATCCACCATGAAGGAATGCAGTTTTTACATCTAACTATTCACATTCTAGGTCTAAAGCAACAACTAGACCAAGAATGACTCTAATGGATGACATTTTAACAACAGGTGAGAAAATTTCAGGGAAGTCAATACCTTCATTTTGGGCAAAACCTTTCACCACCAGCCTTGTTTTATACCTCTCCTTCTTTTCGTCACCTTCATGCTTAATCCTGTACACCCATTTGTTTTGTAGAGCCTTTCTTCCTTTTGGGAGGTTTACCAACTCCCAAGTTTTATTTTCCTGCAAGGAGTTCATTTCTTCTTCCATTCTTTATTGTGCTCAACTTTACAAGCTTCTTGAAAACAATTAGGTTCACCTTCACCAGTCAACAAAATATAGTTTGAAGGAGGATACCTTTGTGAAGGCTTATGAGGCCTAGAAGATCTATGAACCAATTCTGGTGGTGCATTATCAGGTTGAATCTCCTGTAAAGGTTCCTGCAAGATTCCTTCTTCTTGTTGTTCACCATTTTCCACTTGTTGTTCTTCATGCTCCTGAATTTGCTGTTCATTTTCTTATATTGGTGGGATGTTTTCCTGCTGCTCTTCAAACCTGTAAATAACCTTCTTGACCTCCAACTCACCTAAAATTCTCTTGAACATTTCTGACTCATTAAATATAACATCCCCGCTTCTAATAATTTTATGTTTGACTGGATCCCATAGACGATAACCAAAATCTTCATTCGCATATCCCAAAAAAATGCATTTCATAGATTTATCATCTAGCTTAGTTCTATTTTCTTTGGGAATATGTACGAATGCTTCACATCCAAAGATTTTCAAGTGAGAATAATTCAAATTCTTACCAATCCAAACTTCTTCAGGGATACCACCATCCAAGGTTGTAGTTGGAGATTTATTTATGAGGTAGCAAGCGGTCCTGACTACTTCAGCCCAAAAATTCTTCTCCAAATTGGAATTGGACAACATACTTCGCACCTTTTCCATAATGGTGTGATTCATCCTTTCTGCGACACCATTCTGTTGAGGAGTACTAGGCACAGCCTTCTCATGCTTTATGCAAACCCTGTTACAATATTCCTTAAATGCATTGAAGCAATATTCTCCACCATTATTTGTTCTTAAATACTTGAGCAATTTTTTAGTCTCTCTTTCAACAAAAACATGAAATTTTTGAAATATTCCAAGCACTTCACTTTTACTTTTCATAGGATATGCCCAAAACTTCCTAGATTCATCATCTATAAATGTTACAAAATATGATGCTTCTCCTAATGATTTGATGTTAACAAGCCCAAACACATCTAAGTGTACCAATTCTAACACATTTTTCTTTCTATCATGGCCACCTCTAAGGAATGAAACTCTTCTTTGTCTACCATATATACATGCTCAAAAAAAGATCAAGATTGTAGGATTTAAAACTTGGCAATAAATTTTTACCCACAAGGATTTTTAATCCCTTCTTGCTCATGTGACCCAAGTGCTTATGCCACAAATCTACTGAATTTCCTTCTTTTGCAACAGTAGCCAAATCTGATTTTCCTATTAGTGTCTTCAACGTGTATAATGTTCCTGTCTTGGGTCCTTTAGCCACGACCAATGCTCCTTTGCTAATTTTCCAGCCTCCTTTTCCAAAGCTTGTGGAATAGCCTTCATCATCCAGTCGTCCCATAGAGATTAAACTCATGCGCATTTCTGGTACATGCCTAACTTGTTTCAACAATATATCTTGTCCATCTTTCATATTGATCTGGACATCTCCCACTCCAACAATACTGCAAAAATGATTATTTCCCAAATGCACTCTACCATAATCACCAGGATTATATGAAACAAAGCTATCTTTGCATGGGGTTACATGGTGAGATGCCCCAGAGTCAAGGATCCAATCAAAGCTACTGCTAGATGTATATACACATGCATCTTCTACTGAAATAGTAAAAAACACATCAACATCTGTGGCTACAGTAGTAGTCTCACCTTCATTTGTGCTAGATGACTTGTGATTTGTATTAGATGGTCTCCGATCCTTTTTTCCTTTCTTCCAAAATTGACATTCTTTCTTCATGTGCTCAGGTTTGCCACAACGAAAGCAGATGATCCTTCCTCTCCTTGATTTTGATCGGCCTCTCGATCTTTATCGCCCTTGTCGGCCTCGATCCATTCTCCTACCACGATCAGCTAGAGCTAGAGCTTCTCCTCCCTGGTTTTCCGCAATTGACTTGCGTCGAAGTTCCTCATTCATTAAACTGTTGCTGACATCATCAAACTTCAGGGTCTGCACTCCACGTTTCAAGATTCATGGCATGTTTCACCATATGCCCACGACCTTTTTATTTCTTGCAACAATTGTCTTAACATTCCTCAGCTAGTTCCTTAGCTATTTCCTGGACAGATCCTTTTCCTGGACACCCTTCTTTGCAGGGATTTCTGATTTCCTAGACAGATCCTTCAACAACTCCAGAGGTAACAGGCAAAATTTTAATGAATTCTGCCAGAGTAAGGCAATGGCACTAAGCAGCTTGCACAGTGGATATTCGACCCTAGCTTAGATACCAGTTGTTAGTACAGAGCATACATAACACACACAACAAATTTATACTCAAAGACTTAGACGACAATAACAAAGAATAATTTCAGAGAAAGAAAAATGGAGAAACGACAAGATTACTCAATCAGAAACAACAGAATAGATAAAACAATCACTGGAGAACAAAAATCACTTTGCATTACATAACAGGCCTAGACCTTGGCTTGCTTTCCTTGGCCAGAGAAATTACAAATTTATAGAGGCTGAAGAAGGATCTAGAATCCTGCATGTGATTTAGATGGAGATCTAGAAACTAATGGCGGTGTAGAAGGATCTAGAATCCTGCATGTGATTTAGATGGAGATCTAGAAACTAATGGTGGTGTAGAAGGATCTAGAATCCTGCATGAATTTGGCTTCACACTTAACATGGTATGTCTTTCATTTTTCATTATATTTTGGATATGGAAAGGGTACGTGTGAATTGACATATTAATGAATTTTTCCCAACTTAAAATGGATGAATCCCGGGTTTTGCAATGCACCAAATAACCAAACTGTTATTCGCACCTATGGTAATGTTGTTTATAATGAAAATTTATTATTGCAATGAGTGTATTCTTTGGATGAATACCAGGTTTTGCAATGCACCAAATAACCAAACTGTTATACACACCTATGGTAATGTTGTTTATAACGGAAATTTATTATTGCAATGAATGTATGCCTTTCAAGATTGAAAATGCACAAATTGTTACATGTTGATCAGTGTGAATAGAAGACAGAAGATCGCCAAGGTGACACATTGCTAAAACATGTATCTTCCCAATTTATGTAGAAAATTTTTATTGATGCGCAGATTAAGGGATTTCCCTACTACAATCTTGCTCTCACATGATCGAATTACACCCATAGTATCAAATGAATGCCATATTCAATCAAAGAAGTCCATATCAAACAATAAATAACAAAGTAGAAAATGTGTGTATGAACAATGACCTACCTTTCACCTAGCAGCTTTTGAAGTCTATTTATCAAATCTTTCTGGTCGGTAGTGATATAATGAGCAGCACAAACACTTGTTTTGCAACATTTAACACTACTTCCACCTGAAATAACTCGAATTCATTATACCAATGACCCTACTTTACCCATCAAATCAATGGATGACTGAAGATGAAGCAAGAATTCAGATTCAACATGCGCAATTTCCATCCCTGTAGGAACCTGAGCGATTTGGTGGAAACGATACAGATCACATGGGAGAAAATGACCATGTAATTCAGAAGAGGTTATCCCCAAATCCGAATTGCATGTAGGAGAATTTACATCATATGAGCCTTATATCGCCCTCCGAATCGGACCCCTTGGATCCGGACCTAAATTATCCGCCTCTACTTTGTATATGAGCATCCATGAAGAATAGCAGTCCAGGTAGGCCAAAGAAAATTATATATGTGTGTGTGTGGAGGGAGAAAGGCAGCAGTTGCGTCTCATGTGTGCATACTTTACATAAGGGAAAATCGTAAAAAGAGCTCTTTCTTGTACATAAGGGGTTCAACAGACAAGTCATGATGTTTGATATGATGTTAAAATTACTCCAAATATTTTAGGTTCATGAGTGGCTACAGATTGGAACTTTAACCTTGATTCAAAGCTTAGATCGTAGTTGTAGCCTATAAATAGAAGACATAGACCTGTATATGGAGGATATATTTGTGAATATATCACACAAATTTTGTGAATTATATATCATTTTTAGTATACATGTTTCATTTGGGTTATCAAACTGTTTTTACTTTGAAATTTCGATATCTTTAATCTGAATCCCTGCTTCATTCAGATTCAGATTCAACATACTCCTGTTGGCCGAGTTATGTTGCATTCTTTCTGTTCATTTTTATTTTTGCAAGGGAGAAACCTTGCTTGCTATCCATATCAATAGATATAGCTATGAATGATAAATGAGGAATTGGTTTTGAATTGTGAAAGGAAATTGATGAAGTAATTTAATATTGTCAAGTTGAACAATTTGGTGCCTATCAAGAGTAGGATCTTATTGCATATTTATCGGTTGAAAGCTTGGCATTGATTTTCTAGCCTGCAGCAGATGACACTACATTCGAAGAGCAGGAAATGCCTTGTTCTCCCCGCTCGAACTGAGCTTTCCTCTTTGCTTCCTTACTTCCATCTTTGATCACGAGATTTGAACATGGGAGTGATTTGGCTCTGAAATATTCCAAAAAATTTCCAGTATTGACCGAGAAGCCTGGATGAGGATCACTGTTGCGCAACTGATTTGAACATGAGAATTATTTGGCTCTGAAATCTTCCAGAAAATTTCCCAGTATTGACCTACAAGACTTGACTAGGATCATCGTCACAGCTAATGGAGGTCCCTTGGTTTTACCGGGGCTTCAAGCACTAGAAAGGAAACAATGATGTCTATGTTGACATCCCCAACGATGTCGACTCCGCCTTATGTACCTGCAAGGAAGCTCGCCTCAAGGCCTCCTACTGTCTCATTTAATCTGTGTACATGGTAGTTTCTAATTAAATGAAGGACGATGAAAATGAGAGCCTGCAATTGGCCGCTGCAAACAATGTTTGCACAACCAAAACCTGCAGTGAAAACTCCTATCAGCGTAAATATCTAATATATATATATATATATATATATATATTGGAACAAATATGGAACATGGAAATGGTGGATGCCCAAAATTTTGATAATTTCACCCTTGGGACAGAGGGCAAGTGACTCAATATAACATTTTAAAGTAGCAGAATTTCACATCCTAGGCACTAGATGATTGAAGTGAAAGACCATTAGAATTGGGGTTTTTCCATGTAGGAAAGCAATTCAACTTAAAGGAGAAGACTCTTGTTCTTCTAGAATGTTCATGACACCAAGTGAGTTGATTAAAAAGGAATTACATTGGCATGAACTAAACCATAAGCAAGTGCTCTAGGGAATCATAACATAAAAATCACCACACGCACAACCAAGAAGGGATTAAAAAGAACAACATCAATTGTTTTCCATGCTAGCAAAAGTTGTTTGCTCAATGTGATATTGAATAGATATGCCAATAAATAGAGATTTGGGAAATCTATATTAATGTTTGAGAATTTGAAAAAGGAGGCTTATGATTACTAAGCAAACTAGATTTCAATATGTGTTAGTTGTTGAAATGAAATACCTAAAGCATGTCAAATGATTTCGGTCACAATAAGAAAAACATCATCCTTAATGAAGCACTTAGATTTATGGAAGGTGTATGAATTGGATAACAATTGAAACCATCGACGAACTAGAGAAAATTAAAAGATTAAAATGGGTTTTAAAACAAAAAATGTGATATCATTGCCAACTTTAAAAGAACTAGTAGGATTTGAGATGACCATGTCAACCATAAGGGTAAATAATTTTGGAGGGAAAAAAAATACTTATTTTATAGTACTTATTATTTATCTCTTTATAACTTTACTCAAATTTAAACTATAAGAATTATTTAGATGTAGAATTAAAATTTTCATCCAACGAGTACCTACTTATGTACTTTTGATAGACCCAAATGAATATAAATTACAAATACATGAAAAAATGTATTTTTTAAGAAGGAAACATATTTTTTCATATATTTTCAATTTATCTCTTTATGGTTTTCTAGAAGTATGCAGAGTGGACACTCATTGGATGTAAAATTTAATTTTGTATCAAATGAGTGCCTATACATGAAATTTGAGTTCACATGTCAGGATATAGGTTTAAGTCACAATTAAAAAATATTTTGTTTCCTTCCCTTGAACATCTGTAAATCTCATTTTTTATATAAGCTAGCCTAATTTATATTATAGAAAAAAGAGTACAATATGAAGTGGTTGAGGTTTTCCAAAATCGAAACCAAATCTCAACTATAAATCCCACCAGAGAATAAAAAATAACTAGCAAGTTCTAAAAATGTCTTTTAATAGATTCGTGTAGATAATTAGGCTATCATATAAACTTGAAAAAAATAAGATAATAAAAAACATAAATAAGGAGACATGAAATAAAGAAAAAAATACAAAATACAAATCAAGAGGGAATTTGAGAAGGGCTAGATTGAGGGGGTGCCTGCAGTCCTTCTCCTTTGTGAGGCTATGCTTCTTCTGCTCATCCTCTAAGGTGATGGGGTTGGAACTAGTTCCTTTGGAGGTAGATGTACTTGAGAGAGATATAGTCTCCTCATGTTTCTTAGGTGCTTCACCATAAAATTTGAATCCAAGCCCAAATACTACCCAATAGTGAATGGTGGCTTTTTCCTCCAACCTTTGAATTCAGTCAACATATTCAAGTTCATATAGTTTCTACTTTTTTAGAGAAATGGCTACTAGTTTCTTAGCTAAACAATAGAACTCTATGCTCTAAACACCTTAGTATCCCTTGAATGTGAAACCCCACTATCATCAACCCATCACTAGAACACTATCATGATTTGCTAGGATAAGGTGTGTTGAAATATTTACTTGACTATATTGAGTATATCTTCAACTTCATCCTAAATTTTAAGTGAAAGCATTGCATGATTAATATAACAAACCTCTTTTCACCTATGTCTTGAGGGTAGAAATATGCACACTCATGAGAGTCTCTATGACCTCTCTGTGTTTAAGCATCACTTATTTTACTAGATCCGTGGTCTCTTCATGAGCCATGGTATTAACAATCCTAGTGCTATGAAAATACCAAGTCAATTGCTTGATTTGAACATTGGAGAGGCTCATCCATACCATAGGACTATATAGCTTCATAAGATAATGGGGGTGGTGTTGGAGCCCATTACCAATAACTCCCAAAAGTCAACCACTCTCACATATGACAAATTAAGAAGAAACACAACCAGAATAGTAATTTCATTGAAAAGAGAAACCATGTAATTGACAGTTAGTATCAACAACCCACAAAACAATAGTGATCCAAGTGAATATTGGTGGCCACTTGCCTATTCCACTTGCACCCCCAACACTCATTCCTATTAGTTTCCTATTCTTTAGCATAATTTCCTATTTCAGCAATACCTATTTTTGCGAGTTTCTGGTCCTAAACTATGGAGTTGATTTGAGGCCCTAAACAATGTTTTTTTGGGGAAACAGGAAAACGTAAGACAAATATATACATTTTTAGTGGAAATTTATTTTCCTCAGATATACCTTTCTAACAGGCTATCATGTGTGCCAAATGGAGATCGTATGCCAAAGTGACAACCCAGGGAAGCTCACGTTCCAACTAACCCTATTGGGGCCCATACAGTTTTGGTGCTTCATCTCCTAGGGTTATGTTTTCGGATGTTTACCTAACCTAAGGCATGTCGACTACCATCTTTGTCACTCCATCACCATCTCACACCTCTATTTATTCATTCTGCCGAGATCTAGCTTATACACTTTTTGATCTATCTTGATGATGAGCCACAGTGGATGGCTCAAAACATCGATACAAATAATTATGGATGTGATAATCCTGGAAGAAAACTCTACACAAAATACAAATCGCAAAAGCCTCAAAACAGTAATCTATGACAACTTTCACGTGTCACCCATATGCATTCTTTTATAATGAATCAAGGCTCCTTTTTATATAGCTTATGAATAGACTAGGGTTTCTATGCTTACTAAATGATAGGGAGGTTAATTGATAGTAATTGCAAGAAATTTTGAGATAAATGAATGTTTCAAGGAAGCTCAAGAAATCATAAATACACCCACTCATTAATTTCTTAGATAATGACAAGAAATTAGGTCCTTCCACCTCCTTTTAGGATGAAGCATAGAGAGGTCCATACACCTAAATTTTCTTACCCATTACTTATATGTGCTTACCCATTTTCAATGATTTTTTCCATTAATGACATAATCACCATATTTTAAGATGTACATACATACAAAAAAAAGTAATTAACATGTTTGAATATTTTGGTAATTGCCATGCTTCAATATTTTGATATCCCTAATGACAAATAAAAAATTAAACCAATAAAAAAGTTTTACAAAAATAGTGATTATCAAATGTTGAAAACAATTTAGTCCACTTAGAAATATATTTTATCTCTTTAAATTGATGCAAGATAGGATTTTTCAACTAACCATTTTATGAATAAAGTAATCTTGGTTCAAGTGTGTTCAACAAAAATTTTCTGATTTGGCAGATTTAAAAGCAAAATACTAAAAAAAGAGTTAACTGAATATAAATTAGAGTATAATTTTTTTTAGAATTTTAATAATTATTTTAACAACCATCTATTGTTTGCAGTCTGAATGATTTGAGTTTGCCATACACAATGCATTTCTTGCCATCGCATATATTGCAGGGGTGGCTAGGTTAAGATTATATGATTTGATGTGTTTCTAACTTGAAACAAAAACACTTTATAAAAACTTCCAAAGTTTAGGCTTGCTTATTCATTACGATAAAATAAAAAGTCATTTTTTTCTAAAATTAAAAATTTACCCAATCACAGATAAATAATGTAGATAATATGTATGAAAGGATGCACCACTTCCTCAGATTCTAAACAAGTTGAGCTTATAAAACACAAATAAACCAATTAATAAATGAATTAATTTACTTTTCCTTTTTAAAAAATAAATTATAATATCAATCTATTTCAGTTTCTTTTTTTCAATTAAAAATAATTGCCTTTACATTACACTATCATTCTATTTCAATTTAAGTTTTTTAATTAAAAATAATCATCCTTAACATTTTATCTTGTATATATACTTTAAATTTACAACATTGAAATAAAAATAAATAATTTTTTTTTCATAATACTATTTTATAATTCTGATTTAAACTACTTTTCATTACTTTTTGTTTTATATTTTTTTCTTCAAATTTATAAAATATAAAAAAATATAATCCATCAAATTAGACATCATTCAAGTTTTCATTAACAACATTCTTTTTCATCTCAATCATTAAATATCTCTTTATTTTTATTCAATAAATAAAATGTGAAAGACATAAGGTAATTATTACCTCAATGTATAGTGCTTAATATTTACTAATGATCCTTAACTATCTAAATCATCCACCAAAATTTAAAATAAATCAATTATGCATGATTAAATTTGCACCAAATTTGACTTCTCACAAAATTCGATAATTCCAGTTGAATAAAGTGCCAAGTAAAGGACCGATTAGGAGGCCATTTCCGTCCGAAGTTACAACTGCCCTGATCTGCAGTGTTTTCCCATTGCAGCGTCTAACAAGTTTGAAAGTGGGTTTTGAATAACTTGGACATATAAAGAGTCGAGTAGATGAGGCTATCTATAACCGCAGGTATGGACTTACTGTTATGTAAAAGTGTTTGGACGTAATGCTCATGTCTATGTTATGGAATATGGACTTCATACGGTGACTTTCAAGGTACGGCTTTCTTTCTAGATGTTTTAAATTTTAAATTTAAGAAGGTAGTATAGTTAGGTTTTTTTTTTAATTAAATTTGGAAAGTTATGAATTTATTTTCACATTTATACGGTAGATATATTTGGTTAACTGGGCCTGGAGTATGCCCTAAAATTGCTTCTGCTTGGCTAAGAGCTCGTCTTCCTCGGACGTAAGGAAACAGGTTAACAGCCCAAGACCCAGAGGCATCTGGCAGGAGTGAAAGCCTGCTCCCTTACGGACCACCAGCGGGTTATTTCAGGTGGCGTGGTTTTCCTTGATAACAGTGATGTGTCAACTGACATTCGCGGATAGCAGGCAGAGATGGCTGTCCTCACTGTTGGTTTGACAAACTGAGTTTGATAGGTTTTTCCACCTTTTGAAAAAAAAAAAAAAAAGATATATTTGGTTAACATAACTATAGTTACAAAAATAAAATATTTATTGGGGTTGATTCGGAAGGATGTAATCATAATAATGGGCAAAGCATAAGCTTTAGTTTTAAATTTTATGTACATAAAGTGTTGAGTTTGATTGTATTAATCTTTAGTTAACCATATTTTTTTAAGTTCATTGTTTTATAGCTAATATACTTTAGACCAAAACATTTTACAAAATCACATTTTTTTTTTAAAGTAAAACAATCATAATGTGAAATTGGTATGCTATTGGATCGAAACATTTCCATGCTTATATTTAATTTGATAAAACCAAGTATTTTGTAGACTCACAAAAATATCTAAGTTGGAACATCTAGATATTAGTTATAATCGATTGAAAGTCCTTGCAAACATGACCAACTATATATCTATTCACGATGCCTTTTGTTTGTCATTCCTCCTCCTATCTACCTACTACGCCAAATGTCAAAAGAATTGGTGACATTGATGTGTCATAAGAAGTGCTCTCAACAATGGTAAAATTCTAACGATTCATCTTAAAATTTAGAATACTATTGTTTTAATATTATTAATCATAAAAAGTTAAAAGACAAGGAAATATAAACTCCAATGGATAAAAATATTGAATTGTACACTTCATAGATGGAAAATTGGTATGATGTTACTTGCTTTTCTATAATCTGACATAGGAACACATACAAGACCAAAGAAAATATTTGAAATGACATCAACGTTTGACATATTGGCACATACAAGACCAAATAAAATATTTGAAATGACATCAACGTTGGACATATTGCATGCTCTACCTTTTGTATGGGTAGGTCACACCATCTTTTGTATTATAAGTGGAATTCATTTGAACCAATCAATGTTTCTAGACAAAATCAGATCACTCATGGAAAAATGGCGCTACGCCTTGAGACCAATGTGTTAATATTGCCAAAATCAAGTCAATTAGGGATAAATATGTTCATTAATTGATTTAATCGAAACTCAAGGGAAGTAATGTTACTTGTGTAATTTTTTTAATTTGGGAAGCCCATATTTGGAAGGGTATCATGTCGACTTGTATTTTTTTTTTTTAATTTGGGAAGCCCATATTTAGAAGGGTATGATGTTGACTTGTAATTTTTTTTTTAATTTGGGAAGCCCATATTTAGAAGGGTATCATGTGGACCAGATAGGAAACTGGCTTGTCGTGTCCGGTGAATAGTTTCCTTGTAGTTTACGTTAATGATAACACTTATGTTACCTACACATGTTGTACATGTTGTGACAAAAATACCCCAACAAAATATGGTGACATAAATCATGATTGCGTAATTAGACTCCAACCCTCTGCACCATTCAAAATGTGAATAAATATAATTTAAAAATTAAAAATAAATAAATTATTTTTTTCCCCGATATCTTATACATTGTTGCTTTAATTTTTTGTTAAGAAAAGATACTTGAAAGGTACATTTGGATAATAATAATGTGTAAGATAATGAAATGAAATATTTATTATATTTAGTGTAAATAATATTATGTTTAAAATGTGTTTGTATATTTTAACATTGTTTGTGGTTCAATATTTTTCACTCAAATAAAATATGAATATTTTTAATTGTGGGTTCAAAAATAAAAAATGGTGTATTAAGATAATAAACAAGTATCTAATTCACAAATATAAAATCAAACCATTTTTAATTGAATATAGTTCTTGTAATTGAAATGCACTTTTAAATATACTAGATTTAACATGATTAAAAAATATATTAAAATATACTTATATTTTTTCGTCTATATTTCCTATCCAATATAGATGAAAATGCCTTTCATCTGATGAATGAATTCCATTTTGTTCTGTTTGTGGAGGTTGCAATTCAGATAGCATCAAACCTCGTATACTGCTGGTATTCCTGTGTACAGACACCATAGAGGCATTTCTAGAGTTTTTAGAGACTGCTTTGCCAATTATGTTTTCTACAATAAGAAAATTAAAACCGTGAAGGTGATTGTGGGTTCGCAGCACCGGTCATCTAAGTTGTGACGTTACTGTGTTTCTGTCATAGGTAAGTGCGAGTTTCAATAACGTGATAGACTTGGTCTAAATAAGTTTTGAAGGGTCTCCACAAACTCATGATTTGTAATATGACTTTGAGATATCACTGTTCATCATTATATCATTTGTCTTGAGCAGTGAGACATGAAACATTATATATTATTAATGGAAACTAAAACTCGCCCCTTGAAATGACAAATAGCTATATGCGCATTTTTTCCATTAAAAATTGTAAATCAAAAGCGCCAAAGCAAAGTTCCAAAGTGGAAGTGGCTGAGGCTCTCGTGTGTGCCAAATAGAGATCGTATGCCAAAGTTACAACCCCTGGAAGTTGATGTTCCAACAAACACCATTAAGGCCCATAATATTTTGGTGCTTCATCTCCCAGGGTTATGTTTTCAGATGTTTAGGGTTT
The DNA here is from genome assembly GCA_031772625.1 of Pinus tabuliformis. Classification (NCBI taxonomy): domain Eukaryota; kingdom Viridiplantae; phylum Streptophyta; class Pinopsida; order Pinales; family Pinaceae; genus Pinus; species Pinus tabuliformis. The sequence continues at coordinate 691,562,347 of CM062812.1, read as the reverse complement.
CTCATTGTTTATTCATGATAAAAATGCCTCACAACCTCATTGTAACATAGTTCAGAAGGCATGTAGCTATCACATATTTTCTTAGAGATAAGGAACTACCACTTGAGCTAGTTTGCTTTCATTCCATATGTAAACAATTTCAACATTGGCTATTTTATTAATTGAATTTCAGTTTCGTTGTATATCTGTGTTTATGGTTTAAATATATATTTCATTTCGTTCCTTCATAAATCCAGATCAAATATAGTTATGGACTAAAGAGTTTAAGTGTTGAACAATGCCATCCACACAAGGACTAACTCGAGGAATGAGACAAAGGATGTTAACTGAAGCCAATGAAATATTGGAGTGGGTCCCACTTAAACAATTTTACCCCATCTCTGACCATGAATAATTTAAGGATGGAAATTTATCTTAAACTATAGAAGCCTTAGCAAATCTTATTAGTCCCTCGTATGCAAACTATAAGTGTGTGACGATATTTTTATAAAAATATTCAAAATTTTAATGATTTTATATAGCCTATATAATTTTTTCGCTATTTCTTAGGTATAATATTTTTTTCCTATAAAACATGAGCACGTCATTTTTAGAAAAAATAGAAATTGGTGAATCTCCTTTTTGATAAAAACATGGAAAATTAGCCCATCTGTGAAATTAGCCCCTAAAATTTTCTTTATCCTTAACATGATGGAAAAAGTGCCTACCATATTTGACATCCAACTAAATTCCTAATCAATAGTGATTAGGCATCAATAATGTTTGTGAGGGTTGAAATGTGATTATCTAGTCGTCTTCTCGCCATCTCTTTGTGTAAACCATCCTCATCTCCCACCCATCTACACATGATCATTGAAGAGAAAGTTGACTACTCTTGACATGTATTAAGTTGTGCATTAAGCCTCAAACTAACCCTAACATATGGTTAGCCTAATCTCCTGAAACTTCCCTAGCACCTGATCCAAGGGATAATCCTTTTCTAATATTATAACTATATTTTATTGTTTTCTTTGAAGGCCCTTTTTAAACCTTAAAATTTCTCTAATTCCTTAATATAGATTATTCTATCCCCTCAAGTTTAGATGCTTCAAGAGAAAAAGGATCCAATATTGTCCAACAAAAACAAAGCATCCCTTCCTAATCTTATGTGCCCTTGGTACCTTTTTCATTTGTTCATAAGAACAATATTGGTCTTTAAACTATAATATCAATCTAATTTAATTTAGTTTTTTTAATTAAAACTAATCATTCTTAAGATTTTATTTTGTATATATGTTTTAAATTTAAATGTGAAACATTGAAATAAAAATAAATAAGAAAATTTTTATAATATTATTTTATCAATATTTTTTAATTTCGGTTTGAGCTGCTTCTCATTACATTTTGATTATTTTTAATTTTTTTTCATTACATTTATAAAATACAGAAAAACATTAGTATCAGATTAGATATCATCTAAGTTCTATTAAAAAAACATAGGAATATTTTATCACTTTCATTCAATGTATTTACGTACAATTTTGGCGAATATTAAATACTATGTATTAAATCAATGATGGACTGAATTCTTTTTCATCTCATTCCTTAAATATTACTTTATTTATGTAAAATGTAATGACATTGGTTAATTATTAACTCAGTGCAGAGTGATTAATATTTACTAATGAACCTTAACTATCTAAATCATCCACCAAAACTCCGAAAAAATCAATTGTGCATGATTAAATTTGCACCAAATTTGACTTCTCACAAAACTCGATAATTCCACTTGAATAAAGTGCCCAGAAAAGGATCGATCAGGAGGCCATTTCCGTCAAAAGTTACAACTGCCCTGACCTGCAGTGTTTTCCTGGCAGTTGCCAGTGTGTTCTTCTGGCGATCATTAATGAAAATTCGCACTGGCAGGATGAAACCCCGAACCCCGACTTCTGCAATCGCCGAACGTTTTGACGCCCTTCATTCTCTCTATCTGGCAGTTCCATAATCTCGAAATTCCAGGCAACTTAAATGCCCTTTGTGCATTCTCAAGCGTTTGTCACGCGTTCGATTCTTGTAACCCTACCTCCACCTTGGCAACAGAAGAATTATGGGATCGATGGCCTCGTGCGCGCGGTGGACGGAGGTGGTGAGTCCGGACGTGATCAGAATCGTCTACATTAACGGCCACGTGGACGAATTTCCGGCGCCGGTTAGCGCCAAGCTAGTGCTGCAAGACCACCCCCGCCATTTCATCTGTAGCTCGCGTGATTTGTACGGAGCCAGCTGCCCGGCGTTGCAACCCGAGGAGGAGCTCCGGCTGGGTGAGCTTTACTTTCTGCTGCCGCTCTTGGCCCTCCAGTCGGCCGAGAATTTGTTGGCCTTGGCACCGAGGCTGTACGCCGCCGCCAGAAAAGACGCATCCAGAGCTGCGCAGAGGCGGCGAAGCGCGGATACGACGTCCAATCTGTCCGCCGAGGTGCGGAGGGGTCATCTGCATAACATCCACAAGCAGGTCGTGGAGGCCTCGGCTGCATACAATCCAGGAGACCAGCTTCTCTGGTTGAGCCCGTCTCCCAGTGTCATTAAGATTTGAAATCTCTTTGTGTTTTGGGTTTGAAGCTTGAAAATTATTATTTTGATCCAGACAAACAGTTGGTGTGGATCTTAGTAATTAATTCAAGATGATTTCTCTTTCCCATTGCAGCGTCAAACAAGTTTGAAAATGGGTTTCGAATAACTTGGACGTATATGTATGTAAAGGGTCGAGCAGATGTGTAGCCCGCATAACCGTAGGTATGGACTTACCGTTATGTAAAAGTGTATGGATGTAACGCTAATGTCTATGATATGTACAATATGGACTTCATAATGTGACTTTTCATACGTGGTTTTGTGTTTTTGTTGTGACTTTTCATAGTGTAGATATTTTTAGTACAAATATAGTTACAAAAATAAAAATGCTATTGGGAGTGACTGAGAGGGATGCTTATTTGGGCAAAATATAAATGTTAGTTTTAAATTGTATGTGTATAAAGCTCTGAGTTTGATTGTATTAACCTTTAGTTAACCATCTTATTTTTAAGTTTGTTGATGATGATGATAGTGGTTACCGTCTACTGGGACCAAATTGGTCTATCGGACCTATAATTTTCTTAGTTTTTAATTGTCTGGCTCCTCGTCTTTCTTGACGAGATTGATGTTGTAGTTTTCTTTTTTTGCTCTACGATCTTCCAACTTCCTTTATCTTGCATCTCCTTCATCTCATCTGGTTCTTGGGACATTGGTGTCTTAACTTCACGACCTATTGTGTTCGTCCTTTTGAAGATAGTCGGAGAAGAAGTTTGGCCTAGGAGATCTGCTTTGCTGTTAAATGAAGATTTATTTTGTGCGGTATTCAAATCCTCATCACTGTTCATGCTTGAGGGGTTGTCGAGTTCACTTTTTTGTTGTTGGGCAGGGCTTTCTCCCTGCTTGTCTTGAGAGTTGTTTCTTTCTTGCCCGATTTCTTGTGATTCAGAGTTTTCTTTATAGTATTCTTCTTTGATGACAGTGTAGTGTTCTTTTTGTGCTCCTTCCCACCATGTAGATCTGTGGTGGTTTTTTCTAGCAGAATTTTTCTGAGAGGCTTTTGGGCAATTTTTGGCTAGATGGCCTGTCTCAAAGCAGGATCGACATCGAAAGAGGACACTTTCATAATCGAGTTTTTGGTTCCACACATAGTCTTTACTTGTTAGGTTTATTTCCGTTGGGAATCCGGCGTTGAAGTCCATTTCCACACAAACGCGTGCATAGGTGGTTCTGGCATATTCCTCTGTTGTTGCATAGTTAATATTCTTTTGACCAAAGCATTTTACAAAATCACAAAGTTTTTTTGAAGTAGAACAATCATAATGTAAAATTATTATGTTGTTGGATTGAAACATTTCCATACTTGTATTTAATTTGGTAAAACCAAGTATCTTGCAGAGTCACAAAAATGTCTAAGTTGGAAAATCCAGATGTTAGTTATAATGGCTTTAGGCTCCTTGCAAACACGTCCAACCATATACCTATGCACCATGCCTTTTGTTTGTCATTCCTCCTCCTATCTACCTACTATGCCAAATGTCAAAAGATTGATGGCATGATGTGTTGTAAGAAGTACTCCCAATAATGATAAAATTGTAAAATGAATTAAAATTAAATAATAACTGAATTGTATCTTTAATAGGTAGTTCCACCGAATTGTTGTTAACAAAGGTTGTTGACTCATTCATACTGCCATCGAGATTTAAACTCCGCCAAAACTACTAGCTTCCAACTGTTCATGTCAAGGCCATAAGGCCTTTTATTATTTTTCCAATTGTTCATGCTTGCTATTGGGCTCATGCCGCTATCACCAAACCACGCTGCCATGCATAACACTTTATTGTACCCCAAAAGGCCTTCTCAACCCTTTTTAATTTTAAAACCAAAACTGTTATCAAAACTATTGAATTCACCTTTAGGCCCTTTTTCTTTGCCCCCTGCCTATTTTGCGCCATATAACTAGGTCTCCACGACCACTGGCTAAGGTCCTCGGGTGCTAAGCCCTTTCAACCCTATGTGGGCCAATTCGCTATGTTAACAACTTTGTGTTGTTGGTCCCGCTCCTATAAGAAGCGACCAAACACAACCCCAAAAGGCCAACGCTCCTTTGTTTCTATGTGAAACAATCCAAGGGACAACTATAGGATTTAGGCCAACCTTGGCTATGCGTCGAAGGCTCCTCCAAACATCTTTAACTTTGCAATCTTAGACTTAGGGTCACCAAATTTGATTGGCTCTAAATTTTGAACCAGGAGGTCATTTTCAACCTTCCACATACGATTGGGAAGCTTTTTCAAATCTCTTTCCATCTATGTGGGTTACACCTGCACCTGAGATGATTTACTTCTCCAGAATTGGCTCCAAAGCCTCTGCACATTTTAATTGTCTTTACCTTGCACTCTTTTCCATTTCCTTTACCTTTTCTTTGTGTGTAAAGATCTTTGTCATTGGCTTTTCCACGAGTCATCTTTTCTTTGGCCACCAATGACAACATTTTTACAAATGCGGTTGCCTTTGCCAATATTTTCCATTGCCTTTGCCTTTGCTTTGTTTGTGTAGATATTTTCCATTGGCTTCGCCATCAATCATCTATGTCATGGCCACCAATGACAACTTTTTTACCAATGCAGTTTCCTTTTTCAATATTTTCCATTGCCTTTTCCATCGATGACAACACATTTCTAACAATTTCCCCTTTGGCATTGATGGCCACACAACACATCATTACCATCTTGACACTTCTCCTTTTTCTTTTCCACTGACCATTTACCATCTTGTGTTTGATCATAAATACGTCTCCCCCTTTGGAATAAATGGAAAAGATACTAACATGCCCCCCTATTAAGAATCTCTCTCCATCTTCTAATCTTGTGGACCTCTCAATTGTTTCTTCTTAAGCTGAAAACTCATATGCCTTTGATTTGATCCAAGGAGCTTCCTTTCTATCCCGTGAAGAAGACTAAATAGAAGGGAAAGGAGTATTTACTCCCAATCTTTGCCTCAAGAAAACAAGAGGAATTTCTTACTGAAACAACCCATGCTTGTGCAACTAAGCCATGAGAAAATTATTCTCGCTGGTCCAAGTCTCAGTTAGGATTACATTCATAACATTGCCTTCCTAGACCCATACACATATCTTATAGTAACAAGAATAATCGTTTCTATGCATGACACATTTGACTCCTCATGAACAATAGTCATATCAATATTCTCCTATCAACACTAGACCACATGAAAACCGTACTCTAACAAGAAGTCTAATGACTGTAAATACCTATTAACAATTCCTTTAATACCAAGTGATACCAAATTAAAATGATGTCAGTTTTTGAATCGATGCCATTGTTAGCAATATTTGAGAACTTGATGACTGAGTATCCTCATCCTCTGATCATACTATTTTCACTATAAATATGAGGTTTGATACCAATTACCAATTTGAACAATATCATAACAATCAATCCATGCAACAAAAACCATTAGCCTATGCAGCACATAACTTATACCAATTAATGATACCAATTGTTAATGCATAATTTGATACTCAAAACTTGAAATGAGTATACTCCCCCTGTGGCCATGCTCCCTTTTTGCATTCGAAATATATTCTGCTAAACAGACCATCACCAACTGAACATGCTCATACTACCAAATATTTAAAAAAAAAAAATCAGTAAACCATATTGCTCAGCAATCAACATAAAAAAGGCATAGTTTCCTTTATTGTTCAAATGCATTCCTTAGCTTGTTCCATTCTTCTCCTTGCATTAGAGTTTTCTACCTCCCCTTGAAGCCAACCTCTTCTCTTTAATGAAGACGAGCAAGGGCTATACTCCCCCTGAGTATATTATTTTCATTTTTCTTCAACAACTAAATTTGTTGAATTTTCTCAACACCATGAGGTCCTGCATTGATCTGTTTAATTGGGTGAATTTCTACCATTTCCTAAGCATACATACCTCTGTTTCTCTTCTTTCTCACTGTATTCCTTTGAAGATATTTCAGGGTTGATGCCACTTCTTTTGTTTGATTGGGATCTCTACTTGTTGCAGGGTATATAGGAGAGATCAACCACAATAATTTTAGACTCTGAATCTTCTTCACCAAGCACTATTATGCATTTCCTCCATGCTCCATTTGATATGCCTTTCTTCTGGGTATTGAAATAGCTCATATGCAATTCTCTTTGCTGGATCTCATCATAATCCATGCCTCTAATTGTAGATTTTTGGTCAAATTCACATGTGACTGCTTTGTGCCCAAACTTCTTACACCTGTAGCATTCAACTTTATTCAAGAAGGGAACAAAGAAATTATTCTTCTTACCAAACCTTATGCTTGTCTAATTTCCTAGACTACAATTCGTTCTTTTGTTGCTATTGGACCATTGAAAATATTTCCTTTGTGGGGAAAAGGATTTCTGTACTTAGCCGTTTGAATTTCTCTTCTGAGGAATTCATGGCTATTGTTGAATCTGTGCATGCATCGTTTTTTGTTGCACCATATTTTTTTCCTCTCTGGACACTTGGAGGCAAAGTGCCCTATGTTATTGTAATAAAAACATATAATGGGTTGCATACCTTTATTTGGATTCTTGGAAGTCCCTTATCTCCTTGATGTCGCATTCTTTTTCTAATGGGTCCCTTCTATGTTGTTGCTGAGTCATTTTCATCTTCAATTGTTGTTTCAACCCGAGAGGAACAATCGTTGGTTTGATTGTCTTTAAACACTTTATAATTCTCTGCATGCATCTAAAGATTCAACACCTGCTCTTTGAATGCTCTATTCTCCTGTTTCGGTTTTGTATTTATAGATCTAAATTTCTTAATCTCTTTAAGAGCTTATATGAGCTGCCTCTTCAAACCAATATTTTCTTCGATAGCTTCCAACTCAATTGTGGAGCCACTATATTCACCACTAGTGTTTATTTTACTCTCAAAAGTTTGTTCCCTTGATGACTCTAGGGATTCATTTTTTGATACGTGAGATTTCCTTTCCTTCTCTTCACCAAAGGTGGACACATTTTATTCTTGACAAATGTCCATATATTCTATCACTATTAAAGCATCTCTATCTTCATTACAACTTGATGAGAAACTCTTAATTTCACCAGTACTTGAAGTTGAGAAGTTTGAAGATAAATGACCTATTGTTCTACAATAACAAAAGAACAACAACTTACTTGTATATTGCATCTCCTTTGGGTGTTGATCATTGACTTGGCCTATAGATATAGAAGAATCATCATCTAATTCATGATCTTTAGTGCTCTTTAAGTCTTTGACCAAGTTATTAACTACTCCATCCTTCGAGGAAAGGATCTTAACATAACATGCAAATTTTGTATCTACTTCATGGATGGACTGCAATTTGTCCCATGTCTCCTTGGCATTTTTAAAACAAATAATATTTTCAATATCTGACTTAGACAACCCTCTCTGATTTCCTTCCTAGATTTTTTTATCAAACATATCATTTATTACCCCATACTCCACAGGTAACCATGCATCCAAATCACGAGCTTGCAAGTATATTCTCATCTTTACCTTCCAGGTTATATAATTTGATCCATTTAAATATGGAACGCCATATGAGGTAATCCAATCCTGGTTCTCCTTCCATATGTAAAACTGATCTTGAAGGACATTGGCTTTGATACCAAATTATTAGAAACAATGGAAACCGAGACACTACTGAGAGGGGGTGAATCAGTAGTGTGGCCAAATTATACAATTCTTCACAAATTTCACTTTTTAATCTCTTTAACAATTATTCATGCATCAACAACATAACGCGATCATGTATAACATCATAAATATCAAGCACATGAGAAACATATACAAAAAAAACAATCTTCTTTTATTACAAGCTTCAACTTGATTACATCATGGCCCCACAAACTACCTCTCATAGGTTTATCAGCTGCTACTGAAAGGATCTTCAATATTTGCTCATTTATTAACTACCACTCAAAGGGACTATTTCCCCTGCTCATTTACTAGTACCCACTGGAAGGGACACCTACCCTTACTCGTTTATCAGTCTTTGCTAAATGGGATTGTTGCCTCTGAACATTTACTAACACCCACTAGAAGGAGTTGCTACCCCTAATTTGGAAGCTACCACTTTCTAGCCCTATGCATCCACCTTTCATCCATTTTCAAACTCAGATCTATATGCCTTCTCTTCTTTCAAAATAATTAACTTCCCCAATCACCAACACCTTTAGCTATCTTTGATTGTTGATACAAAACATCGTGCTCTTCACACGAACAACATCAACAACAATCACCAAGAATGCATACCAACATCGTGCAACCTCTAATCAACACATTGCTCTCACATGTAACAACTTAGCTCTAGGAAATCTCTTCTACACACACATATGCAACAACCAACAACTCTTTGCTGCTATTCACCTCTCGTGCCTCTCTTTGTTGCTCGAGCTCTGCTTTATAGAATTCTGCATTGATTTTTTTGAATTGGATTGTTGTTATCTTGTTGTTAAATATGATGCATGAATTAATATTTTTTTCCTTTGTCCTGTTAATATCAATCCTATGACTATTGACCAAGTTTTTTTATATTCTACTATTGTTGTTCGAAACTCAAACTCTAGGTTCTTTGTTGTTTTCCTGCTTATTTTTGCAATTGTAGTTGTTAACAGGTTTTAGCTATGGATTTCTAATTTTTAATTACTACTAACATTGGCTTAACTTGCAAAACTATCTCTTTAATAGACAGTTCCACCAAACTATTGTTAACACAGGTTGTCAACTCATTCATGCTGCCATCAGGCTTTAAACTCCACCAAAACTACTAGCTTCCAACTCTTCATGTCAAAGCCACAAGACTTTTATTATGCTATTGATTGTTCATGATTTCTTTCGAGCTCATGTCATTGTCGGAAAACCCCCGCTACCATGCACAACACTTTTCTATAGCCCAAAAGGCCTTCGTAACCCTTTTTAGTTTTAAAACCAAAACTATTGTCAACACTATTGAATTGGTCTTTAGGGTCTTTTTCTCTAGCCCATTACCTATTGTGCTCCATACAACTAGCTCTCCATGACCATTGGCTAAGGTCCCTGGGTGCTAATCCCTTTCAACCCTACAAGGTCCAATTCCCTATGTTAATGACTTTGTGCCATCAGTCCCGCTTTTACGCGAAGTGACCATGTTGGCATTATGACACATGTTTGGAGCTATGGCACAGGTGTTTTCCTTGATGGCAACTCTCTTTGGTAACAGATCTCAGTTCAGGCTTTCAGAATGAAGGAAAAGACATATACGCAGGTTCATCTAGACGAAGTCGCGTATACACATTGGTTAGATGTTTAAAAGGCGCGTATGCATATACACGCACTTTCATGCAAGGAAAAGCGTGTATATGTTGGAGAACTTACCCTTGGTCCGTGGTAGATAGTCCTTGGTATTTGAACCTATGGTTTTGGACCATGGTACCTCGTCAGAAGTGTTGATCTCAAGTATTGGGTCCGTGGTATTGGTTTATTATGGTTTTGGACTGTGGTATTGTGGAAGGCCTAAAACTATGAAAGAAGAAGGAGATCATGTGGCAAAGGGCATCTGAATTATTATTGAATATCTGATAAAGTGCGAGATCTGAAATATTGATGATTAGCGTTGTGGAGCAAATCTGGGTCTGAATGAAGGAGGAACCTTAGTGCAAAGAAGGATAAGTTATATTGATGGGTCACAATCTCTTGGCTTGAATGATAATATCTTTGCATGATTTTGATCTGTTATATATGGCGTATGCGTGATCTATAAATCTAATAATCTGGGTTAATCAATGCCTGAATATTTGAAAGAGTGAATTATCCTTTGTAGATCTGTACACAGGTTCAGTTCAGCTAAGGCGCGTATATACGCAGGTTCAGTGAAGGAAAACAATGTATACGCAGGTTGTTCCATACTCAGAAGCGTATGCACGCAGGTTTCAGGCCATTAAAGTAGCGTATATATTTTGAGTTGTGATCTTGCTGCTTCTGTTTATTGCTGAAGTGTTCTGGGTTCAGATTTGGTGTGTGGTTACTGTTACTGTGATTTGGGTACAGTTGTCAGAGAAGTGTTTATTTTGATTCAGTTTTTGATTGGTGAGAAGGTGATTGGTTAATGCAGAAATTCATGATGTTATTTGTGGATCCAGTCTGAAAATTTACGAAACGTGGTCCCTGAAAGAAAGAGAAGGTTGTAGCCTTTTGTAGGCCAGCACCTATGTACTAGTATCTTGGCTAGTACAAGAGCTAAGGGGGTTGTAGCTCCCTTCCAGGAGAAGCTGGTAAACGAGAGAGGGTTGCAGCTCTCTGTAGGTTGTAGCCTGCGTACTGGTAAAGGACTGCACCAGTACAATTGTAAAAATAAGTTTCTAATTAAATAGAAGATAAAGATGAATTGCAGCAGGTGGTTTTCACCCACATTGGGTTTCCACCTTATATCTTGTGTTCTTGTGTATGATTGTCTTCTGCGTATATAAGCGGGTTTAATTAGTTGAAGTAGCGTATACCATCTGAATTTGAAGAACGGAATATTTGACTTGATAATACTGATTCACCCCCCCTCTCAGTGTTATTTCCATCAATTGGTATCAGAGTCGGTCCTTCAGAAGAAGCTTGATCGCTTGAAGGAAGATCGTTCATCATGAGCAACTACAAGAGGGAAGCATCAATCAGGCCACCGATTTTTGATGGGACAAACTTCGTTTATTGGAAGGTAAGAGTTACTGCCTATCTTCAATCTCTTGGTACAGAAGTCTGGGATATCATAGATACAGGGTATACTTTTCCATCAGCAACTCCTACAGATCTGGCTGAGAAGAAGAAATATGAAACAAATGCAAAGGCAGTCAATACTCTATTAGGATGCCTATCTCAATCATAATTTGTCAAGGTAATGCAGTTTAAATCCGCAAAAGAGATATGGGACAAGATTTTTCTGAGCTATGAAGGAGATGATCAGGTAAAACGAGCAAAACTTCAAACCCTCAGGATTCAGTATGAAAATCTCAAGGTGTATAATGATGAAAGTGTGGCTAACCATTTTCTTCGTGTAGATGAGATTGTTAGTTGTATGAAAAATTTGGGTGAAGAAATAAAAGACGTTGTTGTGGTTGAAAAAGTTCTAAGATCTTTGTCCCCTAGGTTTGAATCTAAAGTTTCTGCAATAGAAGAAAAAGAGAATCTACAAAGCCTTAAAATGTCACAGCTGCACGGAATTCTAACTGCTTATGAAATGAGGAAAGGAGGTCCATTAGACAGGAGAGAAGCTGCCTTCAAGGCTTCAGGCAAAGGAAAGTACTATGAGTCAGGTCACGTGTCAGAAGAAGAAGAAGAATCAAATTTTGTCAGAAATCTTCAACGGGGTACTGGACGGTTCCGAGGTAAGTTACATTTCAAATGCTTTGCTTGTGGAAGAGTCGGTCACTATGCTACCAAATGTCCTCACAAGGATAAGATTGACAAAGGGAAGGAACCTGTTAGATGGAACAAGAAACAGAATGCAACTAAGAAAAGTTACTACACTCATGAAGACAATGATGGCCTATCAAATAGTGACGAAGATGAACGAGGTAATGATTATAAACTTTTAATGGCCTTTGAAGATGATGATTACATGGACACTATAGATGTAGATGGTTTTTATGAAGAGATTTCTCGACTCAAAATATGTTTAGAAGAAAAAGATATGATCATTGATACTCTGCAATTCCAACTTGATGAAAAAGAAAAATCTCTTGAGAAGTTAGAATGTGAAATTGTTGGCCTTAAAAAAGAAACTGAGAAAACAAAGGCTCTTGATATTAAATTTGTTAAAGGATCTGAAACTCTGTATGAGATTATCAATGTAGAACGTTCTCCTCTAATCAAGATAGGTCTGGGTTATAATGGAGAAACATCTCAAGTATCCACCTCAAGGAGTTATCTTGATGCAGCAAGGAGGAATGAGCAAAAGCTCAATGGAGATCACCAAGGTAAAGTAGGGACAAATTACATCAAGAACAAACAAAGACTACCAGGTAAAACAGGGGCAATCCATCTTAAGGGTGAACAACAGCTACAACCAGCCACAGGTAAAAACTTCTCAATTTGTTTCAAGAATGGATGACAATAGAAATTACAATCATTTGGCTGGTAGATTTGATAATCGCAGAAGTTTCTTCAATGGCCAATGTTTCTCTTGCCATAACTTTGGTCACAAAGCAGCTCAATGTGTTGCTTATAAGACAATCATGACTAGAGAAGCTCAAAAACAAAGAAGTATGACTGGGATTACGAAAAGGACCTATAACAACTTTTCGGCCCTTGAAAATGAAATTGAATGTTCTATTTGTAATAACTTCGGTCATGAAGATTCTGAATGCAGGAGCAGGTTTCAGCAGACAAAGGAACAAGCCTCAAGCACCAGAACATGGAGAATAAAGGAACCAAAAATAGAAAGATGTGGGATAGCTTTTTATGCAGAAGGACAAGAAAATCTATGGTACATCGACAACGGATGTTCAAAGCATATGACAGGTGATAAAGAAAAACTTGAATCATATACTGCTTTAGAAAAGGGAAAGAAAGTTTCTTTTGGAAATGATACCCCTGCAGCCATAAAAGGAAAAGGCACTGCTCAGTTGAAAGAAAAGGTCAAAGCTGGAAATGTTTTGTATGTTGATGGCTTGAAGCATAATCTACTAAGTGTCAGTCAGATGTGGGATCAAGGAATAGAGGTAATATTTCGATCAAATGAATGTAGTGTTCGTGATCTTGATACAGGAAAAACAGTGATCAAAGGCAGAAGAACTCCAAATAATCTATACATATTTGAAGAAGGACAACAACAATGCTATTTGAGCAAGGATGATGAACATTGGTTATGGCACCGGAGGTTGGGGCATCTAAGATTTTCACAAATAAGGAAAGCATGCAAATACTAGGTAGTTCGTGGTCTTCCAGATATCAAAATTCCAGACAACACCATATGTAAATCATGTCAGTTTGGTAAGCAAACCAGAACTAACTTCCCTGAGAAGGAAGGATCAGCCAGTAGGCCTCTTGAACTAGTCCATTCAGATGTATGTGGTCCATTTAGGACAAGGTCACCTCGAGGAGAAGAATACTTTATATTATTCATTGACGACTTCTCCAGGATGGTTTGGTTGGGACTTATGAAACACAAGGACGAAGCATTCGAAAAATTCAAATCTTTCAAAGCCTTGGCTGAAAATGAATCAGATCACAAAATTAAGTGCCTCAGGTCTGACAGAGGTGGGGAGTTTACCTCAAATGAATTTTTCGACTTCTGTGAAGAACATGGAATAATAAGGGAATTCTCTACAGCTAGGACTCCTCAGCAAAATGGAGTGGTGGAAAGGATGAACAGAATGGTCCAACAAATGGCTCGTGCAATGCTTGATGAGTCTGGGACTCCCACAACCTTCTGGGGTGAAGCTGCATTTGCAGCGGTTGTTATTCTCAACAAAACAAATGTCCGAGTGAACAACACTCAAACTCCTCATGAGCTCTGGTATGGTGAGACTCCTTCGGTAAAGCATTTCAAAATTTTTGGGAGCAAATGCTATATTAAGAACACTGATGAATAGCTTGGAAAACTTGAACCTAGAGCAGATGAAGGCATTCTCCTTGGTTATTCTCCCCAAAACAAAGCATATAAATGTTACAATAAAAGACTTGGAAGAATTGTTGACAGCATTGATGTAGTGGTTGATGAAAAAGGATACATCCCTAGGCAAGTAAATCATGAAAATATCGAAGAGGATGAAGACTACTCTCCAAATCAAACAGATGATGAAGAAGAACCTCGAGAGGCACCTGAGGAGCAAATAAGGATAGAAGGGAAGACTCCATCCAGGTACGTTCAAAAGAATCATCCAGAATCTCAAATTTTGGGGCAAAAAGAAGCAGGTGTACAAACAAGAAGAACAATTGCAGAAGCCTCAAGCTATTTGGCATTGCTCTCCTCCACTGAACCACAAAATGTAAGAGAGGCATGCAAGGATGAATCCTAGGTCAAGGCGATGGATGAAGAACTTGAGCAGATCAAAAAGAACAACACTTGGGAGTTGGTTCCTAGACCAAAAGATAAGAATGTCATAGGGACAAAATGGATCTTCAAAAATAAGTTGAATGAAAATGGGGAAGTAATTAGAAACAAGGCCAGACTTGTGTGTAAAGGGTATGCTCAACAAGAAGGAATAGACTTCGAAGAAACTTTTGCTCCTGTTGCTAGACTTGAGGCCATCCGAATGTTCCTTGCTCTCTCAAGCTTTCAGAAGTTCAAAGTTTTTCAAATGGACGTGAAATCATCCTTTCTGAATGGGGACTTAGAAGAAGAAGTGTACATTGAGCAACTAGATGGTTTCATCCTTGGGAATGATCCAAATCTTGTATGTCGACTAAAAAAGGCTCTCTTTGGTCTTAAACAGGCTCCAAGGGCTTGGTACTACCGTTTGGACAAATATCTTCATCAACAAGGTTTTTCAAAGGGATCAGCAGATAGCAATCTTTACATAAAAATTGAAAATGACAAATTGCTAATACTTGTTGTGTATGTAAATGATATTATCTTTGGCAGCAATGAAGAAGCTATGAGTCAAAGCTTTGCCTTGGTGATGCAGAAAGAATTCGAAATGTCTTTTCTTGGAGAACTGACATATTTTCTTGGTTTGCAAATCCAACAAAATGAAGGCGGTATCTTCTTGTCTCAAACCAAGTATCTCAAGCAGATTTTGAAGAAATATGGCATGGATGATGCAAAACCAGTATGTACCCCCATGGTCACAGGATGCAGCCTCAGTGCAAATGATGAATCAGCAGCAGTGCATCAACCAACCTACAGATCTATGATTGGAAGTCTACTTTATTTGACAGGTACCCGACCAGACATCATGCATGCAATGGGAATAGTTGGAAGATTTCAAGCAAATCCAAAGGAAACTCATCTTCAGGCAGTCAAGAGAATCTTCAAGTACCTTCAAGGAACTCAAAACTATGGCTTATGGTATCCTAGAGATACAGATCTCACACTTCATGCTTACACAGATGCAGATTGGGTTGGAAGCGTGGATGACAGGAAGAGCACAAGTGGTGGTGCATTCTTTGTGGGTTCCAGATTAGTATCTTGGTTCAACAAGAAACAGAGTTTGATTGCTTTATCTACAGCTGAAGCGGAATATTTGGCTGCTACATCTTGTTGCACTCAACTTCTTTGGATGATGCAAACCTTGCAGGATTTCCAAATCACTTGTACACCACCTATCTCCATCTTATGTGATAATACAAGTGTAATCAGCATTTCAAAGAACCCAGTCATGCATTCAAAGACCAAGCACATACCGATCAAGTATCACTTTCTCCGGGAACAAGTGTTGGAACAAAAGGTCAAATTGGAGTATGTTCCTTCTAAGGAACAAGTTGCTGATATTCTCACCAAACCACTGCCTAGAGAGACATTTGAATACCTCAAACAGAAGCTGGGAGTAGTTGATGCATCATCTTACTGTTAAAACTTGTCTGTTTCAGAGAAAAATGGGTGTACGCGAGTTGAATGAGGAAGATCCACGTACATACACCGATTTATGTAGGAGCAGTCGCATATATGGAGTTCTAAAGAAAATCAGCAAGGACAAACTCTGGTTGAAGAGAGTCTGATATGGGTCTGACAGAGACCATATGGCACAGGTTCAGGGGGAGCAAGTAATCTTCTAATAATGCATTGTTGGCATTATCTTAGAAGCTTTTGGTTCTAGTTCACAGCTGTTGTTGGTTTTAGGTGGAACACAGGTACAGGGAGAACAGAAGGAAATATTGGTTTCTGAATAATGATGGACAGATGCTGCCACTATCAGTTATCTGTGACTTTCATAAGTCTTGTTCTAGATAATTCGTCTCTATGTCATGTATCTCTTTTTGTGGTATCTCTCTTATGGTGTCAAGGTCATGTAACGGCCTATTTTGGTTTCCCCACTATGCCTGGGATGAACATGTAATGAACTTGGTTGTCATATGTAAATTTTTGATGTATCCCCACTTGGTTGGGAGGATGATCCCCACTTGGTTGGGTGATGGATGTATGTATTGAGTCTTTTGGTGATAGGAAGGTCTTTTATGATGTATAAGTCATGGTTCTTCTTAAAGAACATCTTTTGCAGATCTTGCCTACAGCAGGGCAGAAATTTCAGCATGCTCTCAGGGGGAGCACAGAGAATGACTCTGAGGAATTTGGGTTGCCATCAAGTCCAAAGGGGGAGATTGTTGGCATTATGACACAGGTTTGGAGCTACGACATAGGTGTTGTCCCTGATGGCAACTCTCTTTGGTAACAGATCTCAGTTCAGGCTTTCAGAATGAAGGAAAAGACATATATGCAGGTTCATCTAGACGAAGTCACGTATACACGCTGGTTAGACGTTTAAAAGGCGCGTATGTGTATACACGCACTTTCATGCAAGGAAAAGCGCGTATATGTTGGAGAAATTACCCTTGGTCCGTGGTAGTTAGTCCTTGGTATTTGAACCTATGGTTTTGGACCATGGTACCTCGTCAAAAGTGTTGATCTCAAGTATTGGGTCCGTGGTATTGGTTTATTATGGTTTTGGACCGTGGTATTGTGGAAGGCCTAAAACTATAAAAGAGGAAGGAGATCATGTGGCAAAGGGCATCTGAATTATTATTGAATATCTGATAAAGTGCGAGATCTGAAATATTGGTGATTAGCATTGTAGAGCAGATTTGGATCTGAATGAAGGAGGAACCTTAGTGCAAAGAAGGATAAGTTCTATTGATGGGTCACAATCTCTTGGCTTGAATGATAATATCTTTGCATGATTTTGATCTGTTATATATGGCGTATGCGTGATCTATAAATCTGATAATCTGGGTTAATCAGTGCCTGAATATTTGAAAGAGTGAATTATCCTTTGTAGATGTGTACAGGTTCAGTTTAGCCAAGGCGCGTATATACGCAGGTTCAGTGAAGGAAAACAACGTATACGCAGGTTGTTCCATACTCAGAAGCGTATGCACGCAGGTTTCAGGCCATTAAAGTAGCGTATATATTTTGAGTTGTGATCTTGCTGCTTCTGTTTATTGCTGAAGTGTTATGGGTTCAGATTTGGTGTGTGGTTACAGTTACTGTGATTTGGGTACAATTGTCAGAGAAGTGTTTATTTTGATTCAGTTTTTGATTGGTGAGAAGGTGATTGGTTAATGCATAAATTCTTGATGTTATTTGTGGATCCAGTCTGAAAATTTATGAAACGTGGTCCCTGAAAGAAAGAGAAGGTTGTAGCCTTCTATAGGCCAGCACCTACGTACTAGTATCTTGGCTAGTGCAAGAGCTAAGGGGGTTGTAGCTCCCTTCCAGGAGAAGCTGGTAAACGAGAGAGGGTTGTAGCTCTCTGCAGGTTGCAGCCTGCGTACTGGTAAAGGACTGCACCAGTACAATTGTAAAAATAAGTTTCTAATTAAAGAGAAGATAGAGACGAATTGCAGCAGGTGGTTTTCACCCACATTGGGTTTCCACCTTATATCTTGTGTTCTTGTGTATGATTATCTTCTGCTCTGTTTTTACTGTTCCTGGTTACTGATTCTGATACACAGATTAACAATCAACATCTGACAGATAAAGTAAATTATAAGTTTACATTGTATACGCAGTTTTATTTCGACATAGTTGCGTATATAGGCGGGTTTAATTAGTTGAAGTAGCGTATATCATCTGAATTTGAAGAAGGGAATATTTGACTTGATAATACTGATTCACCCCCCCCTCTCAGTATTATTTCCATCAGACCAACCACAAGCCCAAAAGGTCAGTGCTCCTTTATTTCAATGCCAACCAATCCATGGGATAGGTCCATGCGCTTAGTTATATCTCCCAAGAGCCTCCACTGCTTTTTTCTCCACACCTTGAGTTCATTTCTATGCGAAATAACCCAAGGGTTCGGTCCAAGTGTTCAACGCGGAACTCTCAAACTCAAAGCTTTTTATTCCACCTCCATATCAAACCATTGGGGTCTACCTGCCGAGTCGATGTGTCCATGGGGATTTCTTGTCACCCATTTCATTAGTTGTCCCTCTGCCTCTGTGGCCCAACGTCCTGCTGTCAAAGCTTTCACTTGTGCTCCCTTATTAAACTTTTGGCCTCCATTCGTCGGGATGAGTTGGTTAATAAGATCCGCCTTATCCACTTCTTATTAGTCGCCACTATCCATTGTAATGCTTACATGTCTTAGCCCCCATTACCTTTCAACACCTATTACGCACCATTTAAATATTCCAGGCCATTTCCACCAAGATGATGTAATAATGACATCACCTATGCTATGCATCGCCCTGCGATAGATGACACATGTCACTTGGAAATGGCCTCTTTAGGTATCCGAAAACCTCACATCTCCCTGCCACATGTCCATGCTGATGTCACCACTTGATGTCTCTCGAGCCAATCGTGTGTCGCCACCTGTCTTCATGGAGGAGAGAGAAAATATCCTTTGAGGCCTTGCTTTGGGACCAAATCCTTCGTTAATTTTTTTTTAGGATTACCAACCTTTTCATTGTTTTTTGTCAAGCCGACATTCTACTGCATATGCCTGCTTTGTTATTCCTCCGAGCTATCCATCTGCGGGCTGAGCTGTTGGAGTGGGCCTCCTCCTACTCACTTTTCGTTGGTAAGTTTCCTCACCTACCGTGTCCCGACACTTACCTCCCAGTCCATCTGATATTACGTGGTGGTCTGGTTGCAGGTGTAAGAGATAATCATTCAAAACCAGAAACGATCTCCTCAAGCGCAGGTGGAAGTTCTTCTTCTAATTCCTTTGGAGTTTCAATCATTCGCCTCCAATTGTAGATATGTTGCTAAAACGACAGAACTGTTAAAATTTCTCAAAATATACCAGAACTCCCGTTACCCCATAACCGAAAGGAAACCAACACTGTTTCTCATAATCTTCTTGAATCCGCCTTTCTCCCAACCTTTATCACATTAATTCTCCACCGTCGATCCTCTTCCTTCAATTTGATGGTTGGCGCTTTTCCCGCTCACAAACTAGCAAGGTGGTCCTCTACCATTGATCAAGCCCGCTTGATCCAACAGTTGACGCTTAATATTGCATGGAATTCTTGTCAATGTTTATCAAGCCGAGAGCACGCGATAAAAGCAGTTTCTTCGTGCTACATGTCAGTGGCTAAATGGAATCGTGTGACTATCCCAAAATACCACTTACCTCCTTGAGCCCGCGCGAAAACAAATTTTTCCTATGGAGACTGCTTTACTACTCTATTTAACTCTGACACTTGTTTGCACGCGACTACCATAGATCTAATGGTTCTATAGATTGAATGATTCTAGGCTTCTTCGGGTTCCCTTGCGAATTTATCATACTTTTTTCCTTCCGCTATGATTTTAGTGCTTCCGCCAGGTTTAGCTCTTCTCTATGGAATTCAAAGCTTATCTAATTAAAGCTCTGTGGTTCAAAACACATTTGATTTAACTTAAAACATAGTGAATGAGGAATTAAATGCGATAACACTAGATCATATAGAATCCTAATTTACAGGCCAAATTAGAATTCAACAATACATAGATATATTTCGAAGGAATTCAACCTCCAGGATTTAACCTTTCATGCACAGGATATACAGAGATACAAAGATATTTCAATTATTTTACGGTCTAATTCTCCATAGCCAAATCCAGCTAAATCCTCTTACAATAGTTCAAAACTTACATAAATACTTTACATCCAACAATCCGATCCTCAATCAATGGATCAAATCTGTCTAATCCTAGATAAATACCTAAACTGCTTGATATTCTCCTCGATAATCTCAACTAAGTTTGAAATACTTGGAGTAATTAAAAAATCATTCAAATACCTATATTCTAGCTCAAAATCCTATCTAGAAAGCTTTGTAAATTGACAGCTAAAGGATACCACTCCTTTGCTTGTAATTTTTTTTTTTTTTTTTTGGAATAAAATGAAGCCTTTTGTCTTCAAGCCTGATGCTCTTGCATCATTACGCCATATATGAATCCTCCGGAGTGCTTCGACCAGGGTATTACCGTCGGATGGGCTCCACCTGCTCGGTCCCCATTGGACAGTGCATAGTTGTCATGTCTTGGCGTCCATCTCCCATACCTTCCCTTTATGCGCCAAAAGGGTTGTGTCGGGGTGAACCCACTAGGCTACGACTACCAGGTTGGCTCCACTTATATACAATCACATGTGATCCCATTGCTGTCACATTTACTTGAAGCTTCACGTAGAGACTCTTACATCCTTTCCACTGAGTTTGCATTGGAGCCGACTTTGGCTATGCGCCAAAGGCTCCTCAAAACACCTTTAACTGTGCAACCTTGGACTCACCAACTTTGACTAGCTCTAACTTTTGAACCAAGAGGCCATTTTCAACCTTCCACATACCATTGGAAATATTTTTCGGAGCTCTTCCCATATGTGTCGGTTACACCTACACTCGCGCTAATCTGCTACTCCAGAATTAGCTCGAAAGCCTTTCTACATTATAATTTCATTTACCTTGCACTCTTTGTCATTGCCATTGCCTTTTCCTTTGCTTTGTTTGTGTAGACCTTTGCCATTGGTTTTTCCATCAATCATCTTTTCCTTGGCCACCAATGACAACATTTTTACCAATGCAATTGCCTTTCCCAATCATTGCCATTGTCTTTGCCTTTTCTTTGTCTGTGAAGATCTTTTCCATTGACCACCTTTTCCATTAGCTTTGTCATCAATCATCTCTTCCTTAGTCACCAATGCCAACATTTTTACTAATGCAGTTTCCTTTGCCAATCTTTTCCATTTCCTTTTCCATCAATGAAAACACATTTCTGACAGTGTTTGGTGAACATTCGCCTTGCAGTTTATGTCAATGATAATGTATAATCTATATATGTGCATATTACACCGCACACAATGCAATGAGTGGACATCATAATATCAATATCATATTTATGTTATATGCACATGTTGTGACATGAGTACCTCCAACACAATCAAAGGGTGCAAATCATGATTCCGCAATAAGAATCCAACCCTCTACACCAATCAAAATGTGAATAAATATAATCTAAAAAATTTAAAAAATAAATTATTTTTCCCTAATGTCTTATACATTGTTGGTTTTATTTTTTCGTCAACAAAATATACTTGAAGAGTCGAGCTATTTGGATAATAATAATGTGTAAGATAATGAAATGAAATATTTATTATATTTGATGTAAATAATATTATGTTTGAAGTGTGTTTGTATATTTTAACATTGTGTGTCGTTCAATATTTTGCACTCAAATAAAATATGTATACTTTTAATATCATTTTCAATTGTGGATTCAAAATTAACAAATAATATATTAAGAAGATAAACAAATTATCTCATTTAGAAATGTAAAATCAAATTATTGTTAATTAAATGCAGGTCTTGTAATTGAAATGCATTTTTAAATATACTCAATTTAACATAATTAAAATATATTTGTATCTTTTTTAATTACAAAATATTACATAAAATAACATCGTGCAACTATTACATAATAATAATAATATTAATATTAATATATTTTATTTATAAAAATTTCCATATATTTATATTTATAATTTAATTATTTTATATATTTAATTTTTTTTAAATAATTGTCTACAACAACTTCACAAATATTTGCAATGGCATGTGCCTTCGATGGATTATGATGCATTTAACACGCTCATGTATGAATTATGGTTGACACACCATGTGTTAAGAATTCCTCTTTGACAACATCTATGTCATTAAGATGCCTGATATTCTTTGTCATTAAGATGCCTGATATTCTTTGCTTAGAATACCAATATTGTGCCACTTCTCCTTACAAATAGGCATGTGAGATAACCGAAGGAAAAGACCTTAGCTAGCACATTTGCAATAATTTATTCCAGATTATGAGACTTTTATGCTACAATGTTTTACAATTCTACCGATGGAAATATATTTTTTCATAGTTCTATAAGCACATGGATGAAAAGTAGAATGTTCAAAGTCACTGGGCATGGACAACCTTGCATTTGCAAAAACTATTATCAATTCAATTAAAAAGGTACAAGAATATATGAAGATTTTATGTTATCATGCACTTAAGAGTGGTTGGTGATTGTGATACAATAAATTATCATGCACTTAAGAGTGGTTGGTGATTGTGATACAATAAATCCATTCAAAAAATACAACAATGTTCAATTCGTTTCAATGACAAATTTTATTTCTTTTACCATCCAAAGCAACGCCAAATCCGTAGTTTTGATTATGAACTGACAATAACTGCATGCTAATAGTAATTAGGTATACGTAATCACATCTGTATACATGATCTCTGACGCTCGTTTAAAAAGAAAATCGTGGAGGAGGTGTCATCAAAAGAAAGGACATTGTGTTCAAGGCGTAGAGTCTAGAGGATGGACCTTGAGTAGCCTAGAGCGAGGTTGTCAAACCAACAAAGTGACGATTCAATTAATTTGTCACGAGGCACGCAGTATATGCATATTGGGTCTTAGGGTTGTGTTTAAATAAATAAATAAGAAAGGTCGTTTAAAAGAAGAGTAGTCGCCATCATTATGCAGAATTAAGCTCCATGGTCGGCATCGGAAGCGTCAAGTTCAAAGTAGAAAATGCAAAAGAAGGGGGCCAACCTCCATTTTCCATATATTATATTTGTTCTTTAAGTTGATGTAGCTTGAATACAAAGGTGTCAAATTCAATTTTAAAATATAAATGGATTTTTAATTAAAAAATATAAATTAAATTTAAAATAAACAAATATTTAGGTTAATTAATTGAATTACATTTTAAAAATTAAAAACATACGAATGCAATCTCAAACAAAAAATTATTAAAAATTTAACTTCAATTAATTATATTAAATTTTTATATTTAAAGTGATTTGATAAATTTATTAAAAAATTAATTTTATGGCAATAAATAATTCACTTCAATTAATTATATTAATAATAAAAATACCTACATAGCAATATGTTATTTCCCCATCAATTCAAACTTCTAGAAGAAGAAGAATCTAGATAAAAATAGTCCTTACAATGGTTTAGAGAATGATATTTCTAGCCTAAGGAATGAAGGTAATATCATTTTAATAGGTGACTCTAATGCTCGAACTTCAAGCAACCAAGATATTATTCTAAGAAATCATTCCAACCCTAATCCTCTTTGGTTAAACGAAGACCCTACTTTGGCTAGTAGGTACAAAAGGAGCTCTGAAGACCTCGGGGAGAATTTGTTTGGGTCGGAGCTAATCAAGCTCTATAGTGCTCAGGATCTCATAATTTGCAACGGTCTAAAGAAGTGGCCCAATTCTAGCCAGATGACCTGCATCCATGGGCTTGGTAGCAACGTGGTAGACTATGTTATTTCTGATCTCCCTTTATACAACGAAATAATAAATTTTGACATCTTAAACGACCACGAGCCTGACTCTGATCATAGGCTTTTACTTATAACGCTCAATTTTTCCATGCATAGAGATCCCATAGAAAATAATCCTTATAGCCAAAAGAACTTAATATTTGATAGAAATAAAAACGATCCCTTTCTAAATTAATTAAAAACTAATTTGCTTCCTTTATCTAGTATAGACAACATAGAAGACCTCCATCATAATTTTACTACAACCCTCTCATATTCTATTAACAAATTCTCAATTGAAGTTTCAAAAAATAAAAGAAATATCAAAACCAACCCATGGTATGACAAAGATTGTAAAAGTGCGAGGAGAGCAATTAAGGAAGTTGTTGATGAATCTCTTAAAATGGGCAAGATAAAAATATACAAAGCCCTAACTAAAAGGAAAAAGAGGCAGTACATTCGTAAAAGACAAGAGAATCTCTTACACCTCTCTAAGGTAGCTCCTAAGAAATTTTGGACGCAGATTCTAACTAGGAAAACTAAAGATAATAATAAAATTGCTTTACACGATTGAAATTCCTATCTTAAAAAGATTTATGAATCTCCAAATGTCATGGATAACTTTGAAACCTTGCTCACAATGAATGAAGTTTTCTCATTAGAAGACATTGATTTTGGGGTTAAACGCCTGGCAAATGGGAAAGCTAAGGACATTGAAGTTTACCAGGCAGAAATCTTAAAAATTGGAGGTCCTGTCCTCATTCCCCACATCTACAAGCTTTTCAATCAAGTAGTCAAGCAAGGGTTCCCTAAACCATGGACTGAGAGCCTCATTATCCCTATTTTTAAAAGTGGGGATACAAATAACCCTTCTAATTATCAGACAATTATGATCAGCCTTCTCTTAGCCAAGCTATATGGTATTATTTTGGAAAAAAAGTTGAGCATATGGCTTGAAAGTGAAGGTAAGCGGGCTAAAGGCCAAGTGGGTTTTAGAAGGCATCACTCAACAACAAACCACCTTGTTACACTTAGGATCATTGTGGAGGAATGTCGTAATGATAAATCTAATCTCTTTTGTTGCTTTGTGGACTTTAGAAAGGCTTTCGATACGGTTCCTAGAAACAACCTTTGGAATAGATTAGAAGAGCTAAAGGTTCCTTTCGAGTTGAGAGCTATCACTATAAGGTTATATGAGAATGTAATTGCCAAGCTAAAAAGCAATGAGGGGTGGTCGAAAGATATTAAATGTAATATCGGAGTTAAACAAGGTTGCCCCCTCTCCCCTACCCTATTTGGAATTTACATCAATAAGCTTGAAGGTTATTTAGAAGCAGCAGGATGTGTTGGCACGATCTTAGCTAGGATAGCCATCATCCTTCTTCTCTATGCTAACGATATTGTTCTTCTCGCGAGGTGCCCATCTGATCTTAATAAGCAACTTAGGCTTCTTAAGGATTTTTGCTCTACCATGGGTATGACTGTTAACACTGACAAAACAAAAGTTATGATTATCAAATCCAAGAAGGACACTTACGCTAATTTTATGTATGACAATAATAACTTGGAGGAAGTGTAGTCTTACAAGTACCTAGGAATTGATATTCATCACAAGCTCAACTAGAACTATAGCATTGAGAAAATGATTAATGGGGATGGAAAGCTTATTTTGGTCTTGAAAATAATTATAAAATGACAAACCTTGTAATGTGGGAGAAAAAGAAGTTCCTCTTTGAAACTTTAGTCACTCCTGTTATCTTATATGGATGTGAGGTCTAGGGTTGCAGCATCTCTAGAGAATCCTGGAGAAATATTGAGCAAATCTAGAAGTGTTTTATAACGTATAACCTGAAAATTAAAAGCAATACACCCTATCCTATTCTCCTTATAGAAGTAGGTCTTTCCCCTATCGAGAGCCTAGCTATGACTAGGCTTCTGTTGTACAAGCACAAACTCAATAACATAGGAGATCATAGACTTCCTAAGCTAGCTTTAAATTCCAGCCAAAACCACCTAAGGCTCAAGCGGGGGTGGTATAAAGACACGAGGGCCTGGTTAAACCATTGGGAGATCAACGAGAATGATGCATTGCAAAACATTAATAACATTAAAAATATTGTTACTTCTAAGTTCAAAGAAAAAATGTGGTGTGAGAAAGATTTAGCAGCTAAAAGAAAATTAAGTTATTATAAGAAGGTCATCAACCCCACCCTAGAAGATCAAAAGTATCTCTCTGTTTTAACTAGCTCAAAGAAGAAAATTAATATAGTGAAGATTAGAATGAACTCTCATGAGCTCCGTAGCGAAACAGGTCGTTGGGCAGTTCCTAAAACATCGTGGATGGAAAGGATCTGCCATCTCTATGAGAATAGGGACATCGAGGATGAAAACCACTTCCTCTTAGAGTGCCCCGCGTACAACCACATTAGATATCAGTTTCATAATCTTTGTCGCAATACTGACCTTCCTAGCCTTTTACGATGTCAAAATTATAGTGAGCTCGGGAGGCTTCTCTCCAATCTTTTTGAGCATATGAATAAAATATTATATCAAACTAAATAATTTGTTTCTTTAGGTTCGATAGACCAAAGTTTGGTCTTAGTGGACGTTAACCATCATCATCATCATCATATTAAAATTATTTTTCTAATAAATTCTTAATAGTTTCATTTTTTTGGGTTAATCCCTTCTAATTTATATTAGAAAGAAGGATCATCGTAATAGTTCCATTTAATATTAAGGGTAATTGTACAATTCGCTTGAATGGCTAGATTTTAAAATAAAATTAAAAATAAAGTAGAAATGAAATCTTAAGGCACCAAAATCGTTATAATTGACAAAAGAGTTGTTTTTAATGCCATTTTTTAGATTTTCTAGAATTTGGTAGAAAAAATTGAGTTGAAATTTTGATTTGTGTTATTTAAACTGGTTTTTTCACTGTATATATGGATTCAGTGCCCTTAAAATTCCCTAAGGCACTTCAATTGTGCAAAGATTACCCATCAAGCTTGTGATTTCAGTAAATTCCTACCAGATTTTAGGGAAATTAGACTAGAAAAACCCTATAAAACCTTCCAAAAAATCTCATCAACCTTTGTTTATAGTGAATGAACATAAATAAATACTGAAAACCCAACCTCTTGACGAGTTAAAAAAACCCAACCCCGACTAGCATGAGTTCCAACCTTGGAACTATACCACAGAGGAAAGGTAGACAAAGACCCGACCCCTGACCTCGAGTGGGGCCCGTAGTTCTCCACACTCATTGGTTGTTGGCGTTGGAATTTATCTCTTTACTCCTAAACAATATGTTAATTTCCATTAATATTAATTTATTAATGAGAATGACTTTATATTAGGTCGTATAAAGTATTTTTCTATTTTTAAATCAACCGTTGAAGTCTATTTAAACAATATATGTAAAATTTAAATGGAATTTCAACTATATTTGTAAAACATTGTTTTCTTCCTTTAGGAGACAACTCAAATCTAGTATCAGCAAAAATTTTGCGTGTCTACCAATCGAATTGGAAAACAAATCCTTTGAGTGCCCAATTCGACTAACAATGTTGTCAAAGACAAGGGAGCTGATACCTTCGGTTGGAACGTCATTGTCTATAAGCGTTATCAACATCTTAAAAGTCATATTATATAGGCTGCTTTGCATGCAAAAGAAATCCTGCAATAGATTTCAAAAACTAGCATTTCAAAATAAGTAGAGAATACAAATAAGAAGTAAAGGTAAGACGTCTCCAAACGATCCAAAATTTTAGAGGATACAAATAACACAAAAAGGTAAAATATCTCGAGAGGTTTCAATTTGTGATATATTTTCAAGAACACTTAACCAAAATTCTAGTATTTCGAGAAAAGAAATTATAAAACGCCTTGGCAATCTCGTATTATTAAATATTATTATGAGGATTAACTACATGGAATATGCTCAGTTCTCAATTAATCCTTATAAAGATATGAAAAATAACCCTCTTACACTACACAACATGTATAACTTATTGTTCCCTTCGCACATTTATATCCGTAAAAATGTTGTAAACAATCATCTTAAAGGGTTTTGAAAAAAGACAATAAAATTATAAGAAGAAATACAGAAGATGGTAACACATGCCAATGATTGCCTTAGCCTTAGTAGTAAATTTGGGAAAATGCACTTACAAGCTTGATGGCCACTTCTAAGAAAAAGTAGCCTAACCTTTCGACTAGTAAGAAACCCCACCCCAACCCCAACTAGACGGAGGTCGGGCCTTGAAGCTAAGCCATAGGGCAGGTGGAGAGAGACCCAAATCTCGACTTGGAGTGGAACCTGTAGTGTCACACCCACAAGCTGAGTGTTTACGATGTGTGATGGAGCGGTTACGAAATCTTCGTTAAAGGCGACGAGCGGGGCGTTCGGTTAAACGCGCTTGGGCAAACGTGCGACGATGAGTTGTGATGACAAGTTGTGACGAGCCAACAAGAGAGTTGAAAAACTGAAAATCAGAAAATCGGCTAAGTATGGGAATGTGTGACAAGTTTATAAGAGGTGTCAAAAAACAGACGAGTTGATGAGCCGAAGTGTGGAGCAACGAGTTGGGTGAACCGACGTGACTCTTCATATTTTATTAGGCGAATTATATGGTCGGCCTGGGTAGTCTGACCCACCTTAACTCCTGGGAGAGGTGTATATATTGAATACGACTTGGAGGAGTAAAGGCAGAGGAAACTCAAGCAAGTTTGAGCTACAATCATAACTTGGACGAGTGAACAGGAGAAAGGCGAATGAGCAGAATGTGTAGGCAGACTAAGGGTTGCAGGACTTGGCCAAAAACCAGAAAACAGAACCGAGTTGCAGGCAGACTTCGGGTGCGATGAGTTCACCTGGGCTCTGCTGCACGACGAGTTGCAGCAAGCCGAATTG
Organism: Pinus tabuliformis; assembly: GCA_031772625.1. Classification (NCBI taxonomy): domain Eukaryota; kingdom Viridiplantae; phylum Streptophyta; class Pinopsida; order Pinales; family Pinaceae; genus Pinus; species Pinus tabuliformis. The sequence goes on along the minus strand of CM062812.1, from coordinate 691,533,451 downwards.
ACAGAACTGCGAAGGAGTTGTGGGCAGTATAGTTCGAGCGAGTTGCTGGACGAGTGGACCGGGCAAGCACTCAGACCCGTGGACAAGCTGGGTGACACGGTGGTGTGCGCTTTCCCTGCAAACAAGCTACCACAATACGGGCACACTGGCATGAAAAGTTGACCTGTTGGGTGCTCCTACACAAAGGGTCGAACAATAGAATATGGAATGACGTTTTAATGGTGAAACGAGGTGCAGGTGAACGGGCACAGCATGCGACATGGTGGATGCCTTGCCCAATGACGAGTTGAGGTAGGCGACCCGGGGGTGGGCGCTCCTGCCCGAACGCTGCACGAGTTGGAACAAGGCTAGACAAGGCTGAACGAAGGGCGACCCGCGGTTGGGCGAACCTAAATGACAGGCCAAGTTGGAGTTTTGCCAACTTGGTGAAGGTGAACTTGGGGTTGCCTAGAAAAGGCTGTGAATGTAAAAATACTTGAAAATTTATATTATTGTTATCGTTTGGGCAAACTCTAACCAGGGAGTTGCCCCTCCCTTTAAAAACAAGATTTATTTGCTATGCATATTTATGATGATGATGATGAATGCTTAGTGTAATTGAAGAAAAATAACTGTGTTGAATGTCAGGCGCAACCCATACTCATTAGTATTGGTGAAAATAATTTGGGTAGCGGTGTCGCACCTGCCTATGTGCAGTTGAAAGATCACTGCCAGCATAGGGGCATGACAAGTGGTATCAAAACTATTTGGAGGAAGTGATACAACTACACTTCATGACAGTTGGTATCAAGAGGCTTTGCAGATTGAAGTGAAAGACTCATGACAATTGATATTAGTTTTTGAGGCTGTTGACCATTGAGGGTAAAGCAGGTATTGAAGACTTGTCGAACAGATGAAGATGGTTGAAAGAGCATTTCAAAAACTTAAAGACATAATAGATTATTGGAAAGATAAAACACAGAAACGCTATGAAGCTCTTGTATGAGAATGGGAACTCTTGATACATATGGGAGACAAGATAGTGGACATGTGGAAGGACTTGAATAATCTCCATGGAAGGACTGCTGAACTCAATGAACTTGATGAGAAAATACGACAGGGTGATTGTAGACTCCGAGAACTCAGGGATAAGCGAGTTCAATTAAGGGATAAGAGCATCATGGCGTAGGAAAAAGTCAAGGGACTTAAGGATGAAATTACAAGGGACTTTCTTGGTCGAAAGCCCGTTGTGATAGAGAAAGATGAGCTAGATTACATTGACAGACTTAGGGACTGTCGTCGAAACATGAAGGAAGATGTTTGGAAGATTGGGTCACTTCGGATGGAAAGAGTCAATGTGTGCTTGATAGGTATACTTAAGCAAGAAGCGATGGAGGACAAGTTTGAAGGAACTCAAGCTGAGTCAGGATCGAGTTGCTTAGATGAACTGAACAAGGAGATGAAATACCTTAAGAATGAAGTCAGGTCGAAGCATAAGTGAGATCTCTTCTAAGGTCGAATTATTGAAGAAGGTTGCAGAAGTAAGATGCAAGATCAAGCCTAGAGAGGATGGTGATGCCTTGAAACTAAGTTTTGTGCAGGTAACCGTATGTGGCAAGAATTTTGCAGCATTGGTGGACATAGGGGCTATTCATAGCTTCCTTAGCAGGAAAGCAACAAAATCTTTTGGGAATAAAGTTGAAGCGGGAAGAAATTCGAGTTCTTTCAAAGCAATGAACTCTACCATGAAAGTTGTGACTGGTGTATTGAAGGACACTTCGGTGAGAGTGGGTTCATGGTTTGGAAAGTGGGAATTGAGAGTTTTTGACTTGGATGATCATATTATGGTGTTGGGACAAGACTTTCTAAAGGCTTCACAAGCCATACCAATGGTGGACCGAGACATTCTCTTGATTACAGCTGAAGGAAAAACTATGTTGGTTTTGATGAAAAGAAGGAGTTGCTTGGGGTATAGACCAAGGATGGCTTCTATGACTTTGTACCCAAAAGATCCGAATGTGAAGCATGATTATGTGGAGAAAAGAGGATTTTGATGTATGACTCAAACAATGAAGGAAAAGAAATTAGTTGACTTTGTTGCGAGAGCTAGAAGGAAAGATGAGAGTGGAAAGACAATTTCACACATCTTGAAACACATGACAGGTGCATCTTCTACGGAGGATCTTCACAATGGAGTTGCAGATGAAGGGAGTTCGAACACGTATTCAAAGGCAGTGGTTAGTGAAGATTATGCAGGTAGAGATCCGGTTGGCATAGTGGATTTTTGGACGTATGCCATCGGCATATATGACTTTCAGTTGACGAAGGAAAAGCTTGAGAAGCTTGGTTGTACACATGAGGAGGTTGAAGATGTGCACAAGTACTTGAGGAAGTAGTATCACTCAGATACATGGTTGGATGAGATTCGGGGAGGGAAATTCCTGGCCCTTCTTTCTAGATAGACAACCTTGGAGATAGGTGTGTGTAGGTTCTTGTTATCTAGGAGGATTGCACCACCCTTACAAGGGACCTTGGGGATGAGGCTTATTTCCTTGACAAGTTGATGATGCTTGGATGTATGCGACTGTATGACAATAGATTGGTATTAGCATCATGGGAACCATGTTGCAGACAGGACGATGAGCTATGTCATGGACCTGAGCGTGGCTTATGTTTACACTTGGATGATTCTTGATTGAGTTGATATTGTGACAGGATGTTGAGAAACAACCAACGGTGACCTGAGGAGGTACATTCTCATGGGTTGAGTATTATGGTTGGATTAGCTACCCAACTAGCTCGATGACATGGGGGCATGCAGTTCACCGATTTTGTGTCAGATATATGTCTTGGTTATGACTGAGATGTTGTGTTGGATGGAGTATTATGCAGTGGTTCACATGATGACGATACATGATGGGGTCAGACATGATATATGTTGCAGTGATGGCATGTAGTCGAGATGGAGGGACCAAACCTTCCACGATGGGGCAGCATGTGGATTTGCGACAGATGTGGATTAATGATCATAGATTAATGAGACTTCCTGTTTATGGAGACATGGACCTTGGTGGTTTATGCAATATTGGAGCAGAGATGGGTAGCGTAGAAATCTTTGGAGATGTTGGAGCTAGCAACACTTTGCGACGATGGACTATGTTAAGCATGGGCTACGTCGAGCCCCGGACCTCAAGTCGGTGACAACTACATTAATTTGTCACGAGGCACGCAGTATATGCATATTGGGTCTTAGGGTTGTGTTTAAATAAATAAAAAAGGTCGTTTAAAGGAAGAGTCGTCGCCATCATTATGCATAATTAAGCTCCATAGTCGGCATTTGGAAGAGTCAAGCGCAAAGTAAAAAATGCAAAACCCAACCGCCATTTTCCATATATTTGTTATTTAATTTGATCTAGCTTGAATACAAAGGTGTCAAATTCAATTTTAAAATATAGATTGATTTTATAAAAAAATATAAATTAAATTTACAATAAACAAATATTTATATTAATTAATTGAATTACATTTTAAAAATTAAAAACATACGAATGCAATCTCGAACATAAAATTTTTTAAAAATTTAACTTCAATTAATTATATTAAATTTTTATATTTAAATTAATTTAATAAATTTATTAAAAAATTAATTGCATGGCAATAAATATTTCACTTCAATTAATTATATTAAAATTGTTTTTTAAATAAATTCTTAATAGTTCCATTTTTTTGGGGGTGAATTCCTTCTAATTTCTATTAGAAAGAAGAAGGATCACCGTAACAGTTCCATTTAATATTAAAGGTAATTGTACGCTTCGCTTGAACAAGTGCGCTTCACATTGAGATCGGCTAGATTTTAAAATAAAATTAAAAATAAAGTAGAAATGAAATCGGAAGGCACCAAAATCGATAATTTACATAGGAGTTATTTTTAATGTAATTTTTTGGCTTTTCTAGAATTTAATAGAAAAATTAGGTGAAATTTTGATTTGTGTTATTTATACTGGTTATTTTTATTGTATATGTGGATTTAGCGCCTTTAAAAATCCTTAGTGCGCTTTAATTGTGCAAAGGTTACAAATCAAACTTGTGATTTCAGTGAATTCCTGCTAGATTTTAGAGAAATTAAACCAGAAAAAAACCTTAAAAACTTCCAAAAAAATCTCATAAAAAACAACTCGATTTATAAATATTTTAATTACCCGAAACCTTAATTTACAAGGAATGAACATAAATAAACACTGAAAACCCGACCTCTCGACCATTAAAAAAAAACCAACCCCGACTAGCATGAGGTCCAACCTTGGAGCCGAACCACAGAGGGAAGGTGGAGAGAGACCCGACTCCTGACCTCGAGTGGGGCCCGTAGGTCTCCACACTCATTGGTTGTTGGCGGAGAGAGACCCGACTCCTGACCTCGAGTGGGGCCCGTAGGTCTCCACACTCATTGGTTGTTGGCGTTGGAATTTATCTCCTTACTCCTGATCAATATGTTAATTTCCATTAATATTAATTTACTAATGAGAATGACTTTGTATTAGGTCGTATAAAGTATTTTTCTATTTTGAAATCGACAGTTGAAGTCTCTATTTAAACCATATATGTAAAAGTTAAATGGAATTTCAACTATATTTGTAAAACATTGTTTTCTTCCTTTAGGAGACAACTCAAACTCAAATCCAGTATCAGCAAAAACTTTGCGCGTGTACCAATCGAATTGGCAAACAAATCCTTTGAGTGTCCAATTCGACTAACGATGCTGTCAAAGACAAGGAAGGTGATACCTTCGGTTGGAACGTCATTGTCTATAAGCGTTATCAACATCTTAAAAGTCATATTATTTAGGCTGCTTTGCACGCAGAAGAAACCCTGCAATAGATTTCAAAATGTAGCATTTCAAAATAAGTAGAGAATACAAATAAGAAAGGTAAGACGTCTCCAAACGATCCAAAATTTTAGAGGAGACGAATAACACAAAAAGGTAAAATGTCTCTAGAGGTTTCAATTTGTGATATATTTTCTGAGAACATTGAACCAAAATTCTAGTATTTTGAGAAAAGAAATTATAAAACGCCTGGGCAGTCTCGTATCAATAAATATTATTTTCAAGATTAACTACATGGAATATGCTCAATTGTCAGTTAATCCTTAAAAAGATATGAAAAATAACCCTCTTACACTATAGAACATGTATAACTTATTGTTACCTTCGCACATTTGTATCGGTGAAAATGTTGTAAACAATCATTTTAGAGGGTTTTGAACAAAGATAATAAAATTATCAGAAGAAATACAAAAGATGGTAACACATGCCAATGATTGCCTTAGCCTTACCTGTAAATTTGGGAAAATGCACTTACAAGCTTGATGGCCACTTCTAGGAAAAAGTAGCCTAACCTTCTGACCAGTAAGAAACCCGACCTCGACCCCAACTAGCTGGAGGTCGGGCCTTGAAGCTAAGCCATAGGACAGGCGGAGAGAGACCCGAATCTCGACTTGGAGTGGGACCTGCAGTGTCACGCCCACAAGCTGAGTATTTGCGATATGTGACGAGGAGGTTACGAAATCTCCGTTAAAGGCAACAAGCGGGGCGTTCGGTTAAATGCGCTTGGGAAAACGTGCGACGATGAGTTGTGACGAGCCAACAAGAGAGTTGAAAAACTGAAAATCAAAAAATAGGCTAAGTATGGGAACATGCGACGAGTTTATAAGAGGTGTCAAAAAACAGATGAGTCGGGGGGCCGAAGTGCGGAGCGACAAGTTGGGTGAATCGACACGACTCTTCATATTTTATTAGGTGAATTATTTGGTTGGCTTGGGTAGGCTGACCCACCTTAACTCTTGGGAGAGGCGTATATATTGAATATGACTTGGAGGATTAAAGGCAGAAGAAACTATAATCATAACTTAGACGAGCGAACAAGAGAAAGGCGAACAAGAGGAAAGTGCAGGCGGACTGAGGGTTGCAACACTTGGCCAAAAACCGGAAAAAAGAACTGAGGTGCAGGCAGACTTCGAGTGCGATGAGTTCATTTGGGCACTACTACATGACGAGTTGCGAAAAGTCGGGTAGACAAAACTGCGAAGGAGTTGTGGGCGATATAGTTCGAGCAAGTCGCTGGATGAGTGGACTGGGCGAGCGCTCGGACCCACTAACAAGCTGGGCAACACGATGGTGTGCGCTCTACCCGCAGACAAGCTGCCACAATACGAGCACGCCGACACGACAAGTTGACCCGTTGGGTGCTCCTACACAAAGGGTCAAACAACAGAATGGTGAATGATGTTTTAGTGGTGAAACGAGGTGCGGGTGAACAGGCGCGACATGTGACACGGTGGGCGCCCTGCCCAGCGACGAGTTGAGGTAGGCGACCCGGGGGTGGACGCTCTTGCCCGAACGTTGCACGAGTTGGAACAAGGATGGACAAGGCTGAACGAAGGGCGACCTCATTGGGTGAACCTGAACGAGAGGCCAAGTTGGAGTTTGGTCAGCTTTTGTGAAGGTGAACTTAGGGTTGCCTAGCAAAGGCTATGAATGTAAAAATACTTGTAAATTTATATTGTTGTTATCATTTGGGCAAACTCTAACTAGGGATTTTCCCCTCACTTTAAAAAGAATATTTATCCGTTGTGCGTATTTATGATGATGATGATGAATGCTTAGTGTAATTGAAGAAAAACAACTAAGTGTTGAATGTCAGGTGTAGCTCGTACTCATTAGTATTGGTGAAAGGAAATTGGGTAGCAGTGCCACACCTTCCTATGTGTGGTTGAAAGATTACTGCCAGGATAGGGGCATGACAAGTGGTATCAGAGCTATTTGGAGGAAGTGATACAACTGCACTTCATGTAGTTGGTATCAAGAGGCTTTGTAGATTGAAGTGAAAGCCTCATGATAGTTGATATTAGGTTTTGAGGCTATTGATCATTGAGAGTAAATAAGGTATTGAAGACTTGCCGAACGGATGAAGATGGTTGAAAGAGCATTTCAAAAACTTGAAGACATAACATATTATTGGAAAGATGAAATGCAGAAACGCTATGAAGCTCTTGCACGAGAGTGGGAAATCTTGATACATATGGGAGACAGGATAGTGGACATGCGAAAGGACTTGAATAATCTCCATGGAAGGACTGCTGAACTCAATGAACTTGATGAGAAGATACAACAGGGTTATTGTAGACTCCAAGAACTCATGGATGAGTGAGTTTGATTAAGGGATAAGAGCACCATGGCATAGGAAAAAGTCAAGGGACTTGAGGATGAAATTAAAAGGGACTTTCTTGGTCGAAAGCCCATTGTGATAGAGCAAGATGAGCTCGATTACATTGACAGACTTGGGGACTATCACTGAAACATGAAGGAAGATGTTCGGAAGATTGGGTCACTTCGGATGGAAGGAGTCAATGTGTGCTTGATAGGTACACTTAAGCAAGAAGCGATGGAGGAAAAGCTTGAAGGAACTCAAGCTAAGTCAGGATCGAGTTGCTTAGATGAACCGAACAAGGAGCTGAAATACCTTAAGAAGGAAGTCAGGTCAAAGCATAAGTGAAATGAATCTTCTGAGGTCGAATTATTGAAGAAGGTTGCAGAAGTAAGACGCAAGATCAAGCCTAAAGAGGATGGTGATGCCTTGAAGCTGAGTTTTGTGCAGGTAACTGTACGTGGCAAGAAGTTTGCTGCATTGGTGGACACAGGGGCTACTCATAGCTTCCTTAGCAGGAAAGCAACAAAATCTTTTGGGAAGAAAGTTGAAGTGGGAAGAGAGTGGAGTGCTTTCAAAGCAATGAACTCTACCATGAAAGTTGTGACTGGTGTATTGAAGGACACTCTGGTGAGAGTGGGTTCATGGTTTGGAAAGTTGGACTTGAGAGTTGTTGACTTGGATGATCATACTATGGTGCTGGGACAAGACTTTCAAAAGGTTTCACAAGCCATACCAATGGTGGACCGAGACATTCTCTTGATTACAGCTGAAGGAAAAACTATGTTGGTTCCGATGAATAGAAGAAGTTGCTTGGGATATAGACCAAGGATGGCTTCTATGACTTTGTATCCAAAAGATCTGTATGTGAAGCGTGATTATGTGGAGAAAACAGGACTTGGATGTATGACTCAAACAATGAAGGAAAAGAAATTAGTTGACTTTGTTGTGAGAGCTAGAAGGAAAGATGAGGGTGGAGAGACAGTTTCACACATCTTGAAACACATGACAGGTGCATCTTCTACGGATGATCTTTACTATGGAGTTGCAGATGAAGGGAGTTTGAACACGTATTCAAAGGCAGTGGTTGGAGAATATTATGCAGGTAGAGATCCAACTGGCATAGTGGATTTTTGCAGGTATGCCATGGGCATATATGACTTTCAATTGACGAAGGAAAAGCTTGAGAAGATTGGCTGTACACATGAGGAGGTTGAAGCTGTGCACAAGTACTTGGGGAAGTAGTATCAATCATATACATGGGTGGATGAGATTCGGGGAGGGAACTTCTTGGCCCTTCTTTCTAGATGGACAACCTTGGAGATAGGTGTGTGCAGGTTCTTGTTATCTAGAATGATTGCACTACCCTTACAAGGGGCCTTGGGGATGAGGCTTCTTTCTTTGACAAGTTGATGATGCTTGGATTTATTCCACTGTATGACAATACATTAGCATTAGCATCATCGGAAGCATGTTGTAGACGGGACAGTGGGCTATGTCATGGACCTGAGCATGGCTTATTTTTACACTTGGATGATTCTTGATTGAGTTGATATTGTGACAGGATGCTGAGAAACAACCAACGATAACCTGAGGAGGTGCATTCTCATGGGTTGAGTATTTCGATTGGATTAGCTACCCAACTAGTTCGATGACATGGGGGCATGGAGTGCACCGAGTTTGTGTCAGATGGATGTCTTGGTTATGACTGAGATGTTGTGTTGGATGGAGTATTATGCAGTGGTTCACATGATGACGATACATGATGGGGTCAGACATGATATATGTTGCAGTGATGGCATGTAGTCGAGATGGAGGGACCAAACCCTCCACGATGGGGCAGCATGTGGACAAATGTGGATTGATGATCATGGATTGAGGAGACTTCCTGTTTATGGAGACATAGACCTTGGTGGTTTATGTGATATTGGAGCAGAGATGGGCAACATGGAAATTTTGGAGATGTTGGAGCTAGCGACACTTTGCGATGATGGATGATGGTGTTGTCGAGGACGACAACCATTTAAAGTGGGGGAGTATGTCACGCCCACGAGCTAAGTGTTTGTGATGTGCGACGGGGTGGTGAAGAAATCTCGGTTAAAGGCGACGAGATAGCATGTGTGATGAGAGGAGCATTCGGTTAAACATGCCCGAGAAAACATGCGATGATGAGTTGCGATGACGAGTTGTGACAAGCTAACAAGAGAGTTGAAAAACCAAAAATCAAAAAATCGGCTAAGTATGGGAACGTGTGATGATTTTATAGGAGGTGTCAAAAAACCGACGAGTCAGTGGGCCAACATGCGGAACGACGGGTGAACCGACGCGAATCTTGATATTTTATGCAGCGAATTATATGGTTGTCCTAGGTAGGCCGACCCACCTTAACTCTTGGGAAAGGCATATATATTGAATACGACTTGTAGGAGTAAATGTAAAACCAAGTCAAGAAAGTTCAAACTACAATCATAACTTGGATGAGTGAACAAGAGAAAGGCGAATGGTTCGAAAGTGTAGGCAGACCTAGGGTCACAACACTTAGACGAAAACCAGAAAACAAAACCAAGTTGTAGGCGGACTTTGGGTGTGGTGAGTTGGTATGGGCAATGTTGCACAATGAGATGTGACAAGCCGGGCAGACAGAATTGTGAAGGATTTGCGGATGGGTGGACAATATAGTTTGGGCGAGCTGCTAGATGAGTGGATCGGGCAAGCGCTCGAGCCTGCGAATGAGTTGGGCAACACGGTGGTGTGCTCTCTACCTGTAGATGAGCTGCCACAATGCGGGCACTCTGACACAACGAATTGATGAGTTGGGTGCTCCTGCATGAAGGATAAACAATAGAACAGTCAATGACAGTTTAATGGTGAAATGAGGTGCTGGTGAACAAGCGCAGCAGGCGACACCGTGGGTGCCCTCTCAAGTGACAAGTTGAGGTAGGCGACCCAAGGGTGGGCTCTCCTACCCAAATGCTGCACGAGTTGGAACAAGGTTGGGCGAGGCTGAATGAAGGGCGGCTTGGGCATGGGAGACCTTGAACGACAGGCCGAGTTGGAGTTTTGGCAGCTTTGTGAAGGTGAACTTGGGGTTGCCTAGGAAAGCCTATAAATATAAAAATACTTGTAAATTTATATTATTGTTATCGTTTGGGCAGACTAACTAGGGAGTTTCCCCTCCCTTTAAAAAGAAGATTTATTCGCTATGCATATTTATGATGATGACGATGAATGGTTAGTGTAATTGAAGAAAAATAACTAAGTGTTGAATGTTAGGCATAGCTCGTACTCATTAGTATTGATGAAAAGAAATTGGGTAGTAGTGCTACACCTGCCTATGTGCGGTTGAAAGATTACTGCCAGAATAGGGGCATGACACATAGAGTCTCGACACTCGTCCGTAGTCGGCTTTGGGTCATTCAACAATAATTCTTTTAATTATAACTTTAAAATTTTGGTAATTTTAAAAATGAATTAAAAATTGAAAAAATTAAATCCCTAATCAAGATTAGTGTTTAATACAGTGTAAAAGCATGGATACCATGATGTGACATAACATTTAAATCTTTTGTATGAATTGAAATCATGCCCAGTTACGAATGAAAAATATATATAAATCAGTACAATTTGAATACAAGTGCCATATCTATAATTTACAAGTTTGCTAGGATTACAATGATTGCAAAACAAGACCCAAATTATTTAAGCTAATGAAATCAATAAAAATTAAAATTAAAATAATTTCAAAAAATAAACTAATTTTTTTAATAATGTAAACATTGCAACATGCATTTTAATTTTTGGCCAAACACCAAATTAATCCACGCATTATTGAATGAGATATACACCTGCCCGCTAAAAAAATAATAAAAATAGTATTTAATTATTCTAACCAAAACTATGTCAAAAAAGGGTTTTTTTGAATTAATAAAAATTGAAGTTCAATATTGAAAATTTTACTCATAAGACTTTATCTTATGGTTAAAAAAACAGTAATATACACCACCAAGTTTCAATAAAGTATCCGTTAAAAAATAAATCATAAATATACATCTTTGAATGAAATAATTTTATATCTATTTTTATATATAGATATTTGAATGAACTTTGCAAAGTGTTCATTATTGGCCTCAAAAGTTAGAAATCTTATGCTTATTTAAAATATTTAAATTTTTTTAAATAATAATAAAATTTGTAATATTTTTGTTGATTTAGGATATAAATATATATATTTTGATATTAGTTTAGTGAATTAGAGTCATTTTTTAGGCTTGCATGCTTATGTATATGTGTATATGGATTTTGGGGTTAGATTGCCTAGGGACATATATGTCGTTTTGGTAAAATGGTTGGAAGTTTGAGATTATAAATATTGTAAATTTTGTACATATTTTAATATCAATAAAATAGTGGCTCGCTACAAAGCCCACTTCACAGAAAAGAGTATGGGGTCAGTGCAACTCCTTGGTGACAGACACCATGTTATGGTGTTCAATGTTGGGGAAAGGCCACCTCGGGGCCCACATGGATTCAGGAAGGTGCCCACATGGCTTGAAGAAGGGCCATGCATTATAAAATATACCCAAAGAGTCATTATTTATCCATCACCATCATTATTTATTATCACTCATCGCCACTCATGTAAGTAATCAACCACTCATCATGTTATTTTCATCACTATCATCTATCATTCCATCGTCATCATTTTCATTATTCCTCGTTCATTCCATGTTGGGAGGAAACCAATAGATTTCAGTTATATACACTAGTCGATGAACCCCAAGTGGGGGTTATGGAACTGACTAGGGATTTTTTAGTCAGTGAGGCATCTTCTTGGACTTTGGAATCGACTGGAGTGTTAGTGACCGATTCGTGAGCCTTGGAAGGTGGTCATGATCGAGGGATTGGGAGGTCCTAAAGAAGGATGTGATAGTTGGGTTCTAAATCTAACCGAGCTAGTCATGGCCTAGAAGGGTACCTGGAAGTCTTGGAAGTAGCACAATCTCTTGGATTCCTCTTGCTGAGAAGTTCCTAGTTGTCCGTAAGGCTCGCTAGAAGGTGGGAATTACAAAGGGACTAGCAGGTCCCAGAGAAGGGTGTGTGACTTGGCCACAAGTTCGGGGAAGAAAAGTGCAGTTGTTGGAGTCGTAATTTTTTGGTTGTTTCCTTGGCCATGGATATGTTGTTATCGAAACTTTACTGTTATCTGTGGAGTTGTAGCCCCAACTTAGGGATGATTTGTGGTTGAGAGTGGTGAACCACGAGGTTTATGGATGGGTGGAACATGGAGAACCTACACCCAGTTGTTATTTTGATACAGATAAGTGTTTATAGATATTTAATATTGATTATTATTTTATGGTCCAAACCCTAGCTTTCAGGGTTTTGTGATATAATGAATATATTTCCTTTATATTTTGTTGTGCATATTTGTTGGCATGTATTTATTCATAGTTGTTTTTTAATTCGAGAATACATTATTGGTTAATGTATTAATAAGGATTTCCTATGATTCCAAATGTGAAAGGCCATGTTTAAATTAATTGTTAAATTTTGTTGTGCAATGTTGCAATTATTTTTATATGAGTTAAAATTTTCTATCATGGGTATTCTGCATTGAATTCACATAAACCGAGGACGGTTGGGCGTAGAGATAGTCATGGTAGGGTTAGGGTTTTGATTTCACAGATAAATTTGATACTTGGAGTGTCATGGTTGTGGTAGTATTTCCCAACAAAAAGGTTGATGATGTTGCAAAGTGGTATCAAATCTCAGTTTCCAACACTAGGCTTGATTGGTCCAGGTTCAGGACAAAATTAGAAAATCTTAGAATGCCTACCAACTATTTGAAGAAAGTAAAGTGGTATAATTCATTAAAATTAAAATTTAAAGTGGTATAATCCATTATAATTCTATTATTTAAATCAATAATAAAGTCATCTTTCCTATCTCAATTTTAATGCTTATATGATATGTTTAATATTCATGCATTGGAATTTGTATTTCACTAATATTTTGTATTCAAGTTCAATTTTATATTATTGTTGTCTACCTTAGCTAATTTCAATGTAGTTCTAAATGTGAGGAGTGGGAGATGGAGATCAGACTAGGGCATCTACTTCAACTGATGAATCTCCAGGTATGTCCTTTCACCTTTAGATGATAGTTTGTCATAATTACTTGATTGTTTGGGTCATTTATTCAAGTTTATTTTGTCTTATTCATTGAGGCTTTTAACCATAGAATTAGGGAGGAACTTCCTATAGCACCTTACTTACTAAAACATTTTTTGATGAGGACAGTTTAAACATAATTTTATGCATAACACATTTTTGTCACTTCTATAGTTTTATGTATGCATATCAAGTTCAAGATTCATGTACACTCACAAGTAGAAAATTACTTATTTCATTAGGAGGTTTGATGAGCTTTTGGGTCATTATGCATAGTTGTGAATCGTTAAGGCTACTAGTGGCATTGAAGACGCAATTTCAAAATTTCCATATATAATTGACTGAAGATTACATGTAAGGTTTCCCATGCAAGGAGTGATTAATGATGGAATTAGAAACATTTTCACATGGATATGGTATGTAAATATGAAAACCAAAAAAATATAATTTCTATTGCACTATCAACAATTTATCTGTAAAAACACAAACACATGACTTGACAACCTTACACATGTTTATTTTAATTGGGATGCTTGTAGATGAGCTTCAAGTCAAATTAGCAAAATTTACATAGTTTCACAAATGTTGGCACCAAAGGTCAATGGACCATTTTTGTGGATTGAAATTTGATAAATGCAAATGGATCTCCCAAATATTCATGTTGTATTTGAATCCAATATAAAGAGATCAATGATGAACAAGAAAACTTGAATTGGATGAAACATTTTGATTTGTGAGACTTGCGATATGTTGTGTTTGCAATGATTTACCATCCTTGTCCCCCTCCTCCCACCAACCCACTTCAGTATTTTATACTTTAAATGTATTTGGAGGTTTAAATGGTGAAAGGTTTACGTTTTTAATCCATGATAATTTTGTTACATGTTTTTCTCCAGCCTATCCCCTTCCAACTTCTCACATAAAATTTTCATACAATAATTTGTACAATCTTTCCTTACATCCAATGCGACATTTTTAGCTTCATATCCTATTTCACATGAAATGTTTTTCCTAGGGACGAAGGAGATTTTGTATTTCCTTTTTTTTTTTCTTTTGGTATTTCTCTCATGGGATTTTCTGTCTTTTCCTCATGTCTAATCTTTTCGCAATCACCATGATGAAGTTTAGACTGCAATGGGGATTGTGCCTCCCCCTGCCCCTTGGCCCAAAAATATTTGGAATTATTCTTTCCAGGTCCTCTCATTTTTCTTTCTCCTCTAGAAGAATGATCTACATTAAACTGTGTGAGGAGCTTATAGAATTCATTATAAGTAATATTTGCATATTTGTCTCCTTGACCTTCACGCTTTTCATATAAGTAGGAATTGTGAGAAAAATAAAAAGATTCGTGTGCCTAAGAGTGAGGAAGTTGAACTAACCCCAAATAGTCAAGAAAAGCCATTTACATACAACCACCTTAAGGAAGAGCTTGGGATCTTTTCCAAGGGAAATCTCATTTTCTACCATAAGAATAAAGTTATTATGGAACCATATTGATGTAGTTGTGCCACCATTTACCATATTTTTGATAATTCTAACTTAGATAAAGAAGAGGGGGCTTACTTATTAGAGATGTTGTAATTTCCCATATGAACAAGATGGCAACTAAAAGCGTAACCACATTGGCTAGAAGTGATAGTAGAAGGTACCTATATTTCTAGAATAAAATATATGCCACAATAACACCAACAAGGATGCCTACAAATGCATATTTTTCCTTCATTATATCACATCCAGCACTATTCCTCCTTTGAGAATTTCATGAACACTCTTTTGTATATTGAAGATCCAAAAAGGGATCTTTTTAGTAGTGGGTGATGTGGCATTTTCCATCTTAAAATTGGTGGAAATATTACATTATATTATAGATCGAAGTCTTTTCGTCTACCTAGATTAAAATGGTGGATAAGATGAGTTGTATTTGGTTGCTTCATGAAATTAAATTTAACTTGAGATAAATCATGATGAATTTAAACATCGAAGAGAAGGATGGATGGATGAAAAATGGACTGGATAGCCAAGGTCCCCATGGTATAATTTCATGTGACGAGTCTCATAAAATTTGTCAAATTGATGTCAAATATAGGAGGTCATGCACATATGAGAATTTTCGTGGAGGAACCTTGAGCATGTGTGTATAGGGTTCAAAATCCACAATGTGAAATTTCATCTAGAGCAAGTATGGAAGTTATAAAGAGAGTGGACAGGTGGAGGTATCAAAAAAAAAAATTTGCATTCTTGAAAAGAGAAAAGATTCATAGGAAAGGGTAGGGAGGGGAAGAAAATTATGGATTAATCAGAACACCTAATGTCATGATTCATGTACCATGTAGAAGATTGAATAACTACAGGGATGAAATTGTTTATTGATATGATCCATGCATAAATACATTGATAGATGACACTTGATTTAATCTTCCAAGAGCTCTTATGACTCTTCACATTCACCTACGAATATTCACATTCCTACATTAATATTTCCAACAATATTTACAAATTACAACAATCCTAAGGATTATGTATCTAATAATTTTCCTTCTTTATTAAATGAAAAATATCAAATTGGTATAAAACGTTACTAGCTAAATCATTTCATGATTAGGATTAATGTGCTTAATAATTTTTAATACTATACAACCCTGTGAAGGTATTGGATATAAAACTAAGAGAGGCCTAAGAGGCAATGTAGGACATACAAAAATGAATATGAAGGTGTATTTATAAGAATTAAACTAGCACAACCGTAATTAATTAATTAAATTTGGTTGATATATGCTGATAGACGCATATCATATTATTTCTTAATATTAATATTCATAAATATTAAAAATCAATATTAATATTATTAAAAATTAATAATATAAATAATAATAATAATCAATATTAATATTGTAAAAATAATATCAACCACATTTGTATTAATAACAATAATAATAATAATGAAAATTAATATTAAAAATATATAATTAATATAGAATGTTAATTAATGACAAAAATAATAAAAACAAAACAAAATAATTATTTTATAATAAAACAAAAATGTTCTTTTTTATTAATATTTTTAATATAATTATTAATAGACTTAACCATTAGATTAATAAACACAAGAGATTGATATTATAAACCCATGAGATTAATTCTAAAACCCCAAAGTATTATAAACCCAAGGGATTAATATTATAAAAGCAAGGTATATAAACCCTAAAATAAACATGGTTGACCATGGTTTGCCATCATTTATTTCCATACAAAGACAATATTTGTCACAATGTGACATTGGACTATGGTTGACCATGGTAAATTTTCATATTGAGACAATCTTTGGTAGAATGTGACATTGGAATATCGTTGACCATGATTTACCATGATTGTAAACCCAAGTGTTATAGAAATTTTTGTGCCTCGCATCATGGAGCATGGAATGTCAATAATTACAGGGATCCTCAGTCCCTAAACATGTTGTTCTTACCCCTAAAAGAACAAGGTCATCAAACAACAGCACTTCCAATCAGTTCTCCACCTGAAAACACTTCAAAACAGGCTTATTTTGGATCATGTCAGCTGCTTAACTGAGCTTCTGCGCTGTAATGCAACTGTCCCACTCTGTACCTGCGCTGGAAGTCAAAAGTAATGAAGGCTACCTGCGCTGGGCGAGATTGGCCAAGTGGCACAGTCATACTGCAAGGTGTCAACTGCCCAGGAAGCTTCCAAACTGACACTTGGTTCATGAGATTCGCCCTGTGATGAGTAAGAGGTACTTGATCACCATGTGTAAGCAAGGATCTCCAAGTGGACTCAAGAACTGAAGATTAACTGAAGAGGGAGAGGACACTAGTCAGCTCTATGCCAGCCTCAAGCTGACTCATCCTCTCTTCTTCTCTCCTATATATAGAGCTCTTCTATGAGGTCTAAGGAGGCTGGAATTTTGTGTAAAGCAAGGAGGTGCTGTTGGATTACAGTTAGAGCTATTGGGTGATTGTTTTACTAGAGGTGAAGAGGAGAGTTCTTGCTGCTGGGGAGGTGCTGCTGGATTGGAGCCATCATTGGTTGTAACCTTCTCAGAACCCTGTTACTTCTATCAATAAAGTTTTGCATGTTCTCCTATATACTTGTATTACATTGATGGATTGTATTTACTTGTATATTTGATTCACTCTAATCCATGCATCAGTTATGAGTACATGTATCTTGTAGTTTCCTCTCTTGTTTTGTGCAGGATCTATGTGTAGCTGGACCGGCAAAGAGAGCAAGGAGCTGGGAACAAGAGACAAAGAGAGAGGACAAGGATCAACTAAGCGAAGGACACCAGGTTGGTTAATCTTTTCATCCTTCTCTCTGTACTTTCATAAAGGAAAACATCAAAGCTTTACTTTCAGTTGTTGCTAAAGACTGTCACCTTTAGAGTAGGGATAGGGTCATCCGCATCGGATACTTTTCCCCACAACAAACTGGCGACTCCGCTGGGGAGCCTAGTATCTTGTTGGTGTTTGTAGTATTTTGCTATTCATTTCTTGAAGAAAAGAGTACCAAATCGAAAAGCTTTTGACTATATCAAAAGCGAAGTAGAGGGACTGCTACTCTTGCTCATTTGCTGAGCAAATTCAAGATTTGAAGAGCCTATCTACAAAAGACTCTTTACTCTTTGTGATAGATCTTCATCCTCTTGATCATCCCTTAGCCTGTACTTGACCTATAGCTTTTTATTTCATCAAAAACAGTGCATTTTTGAGCTTTTTATGACCCGGAATTCTTTGTAGACGAAACTCTCGTGAGTCAGTGCAGGCTGTACACAGGCAGTCTGCATTACAACGCAGGTACTCCCTTCGGGAACTGCGCTGAGAGTGAAATTGGCAGACTAGAACCTGCGCTGGTCCAGTTAGCCCTTGTCTTGCTCAGTCTTCCTATTGTGTCTTGGCCCTGTTTGCACTTGTTTTTGGCTGATTGCTTGCTGGTTATTGTACTTGCTGTAAGCCACTTCTCCTTGACATTATTCCGCCTCAGTTGTGTGATGAAACTGTGAATGTTCTTTCAGTATTTCTTGTTGCAGTTACAGTTTCCCATTGTGAAAAGCGAACCAGTATAGCTGTGACCTCTTAGATCCTGAACTGTAAAAGTGTCTTTGTGATCTTATGAGCTAGTTTTATTACTGTTCATGGCTGTTTAAGTTTGTTTGTTTTTCACTTTATGGTTTGAATTCATATATTTTTAGTGTTGAAACAAGTACCTGTAAAGCGTCTTTTCATTTTAGAAAAACTGGTTTGTTTACGCTTCAAATTGAATTCGAAAATCATACAACAGTTTTCCTTTTGTCTACATCAACATTAAAGGAAAAGAAAAGAAATACATGCATCTTGCATTTGCATTTTGATAAGTTTGGGTGTCTGATCTAGGAGAAAGTGCATTAGTTTGTGCTTGGTGCTCTGTGTGGAAAGATATTGTTTTTTCTCTCCCCTCAGTAGTTAGGATTTTCAAAGCTAAAAAGATTGTGAAAGCTTGCTTATCATTTTAGCTGCATTTAGGAATTTGTACCAATACATCTCGTGGTGATCCTGAAAGACAAACTGATAAACAAGATCAACTTAAAATATATTGAATGAATCTAAAAACGCATTGTAACATAACGCTCACAATAGAGGTCTAGGTAGAGACGTGTTCCGGCGTCGTTAAACGTAGTGACTGTCGATCTCTACGAAGGTGGGTGATTCCTCCTGAGGGACGATAGCACTAATACGGACTTGTGCTCCCGCGTACCGTCGCGTATATTGGGAGACCCCTATAGGCTTTTATCCTTTATCCTTAGGAAGCCGTGTCGACCGCCCTACTAATCGCGATGCAGTGAACACAGCATTCACGAAGATCGACCACCCGTACCGTAAAACGTATTCTGTGGTTTCGCGAAAGGTTTGGCACACCCTCTGCCTAGATCTCCAGAGCAGTTTCTTTTGGCCTTTTTCAAACTCTATAACTGAAAAAGTCCAACCGAGCATTTGTCACTTCGGGCTCGTTAATACATCGAAGGCGACTAGAGTCATCTTTAGCTTTTTCTCGACTCTTAAAACATGAAAAAGCAAAGTTGTGTCTAAAAGCGTCTAATAAAATTCATTCAATACGGAAACATAATTCCCCTTTTTGTATTTTAGTTGATCAAGTAATCCGCAACCGTGGAGGAAAGTCAATTAAAACCCTGTCGTTCAGGGAGGCTTGCGAGTCAACCGCCTTTGTCTCCGGAACCGAGAGTAGTACGGACGAAGCGAACTCGCTTGACCAGGTCAAAATCTCCTTTTAAAGTTAGAATGGAAGTTCCAACAACATCCGAGATTCTGGTCACTCCCAATATTTCTGGAATCCCTGCCTCTATTGAAGAAGTTCAACAGCAACAGAAGGACAGTGGTACTGATCCTAGTCTGAAGACAAGTACTTGCATAACTGAACCAGTTCCATCTGAAACCGGTCCACAGAGTCTTGTTTTTCAAACAACTGTCGCTGTCGAAGCAACCCCTTCTTCGGCACCAGAAATCTTTTACGGACCTGACGGTCTGCCTCTTCCTCCTGGTCTGATTGCAATAGAGGAAATCGTAGAGGACCAGCAAGCAAATACTCCAATTCATTTTGGAGTAGGTACCCCTCTTTTTCCTTCTGCATCAGAAGTTTGTCTATCACCACCAGAAGTTCCTGAAGAATCGTTAGGAAGTTTATTGGATAGACTTAGAATGTCTGAACAACCGTCGACATCTAGAACTGTGCCAAACGACACAGCGACAGCAGAAGTTCCTGCTGCCAATCCAACGATGTTTGCCGGCATACCATCCGTCCCGACTAGCTCTCATCAGCTAGAAGGAGTCCACCCAGGGACTATTATGACAACTTGGTCTGTTCCAGTTTGTTCTTCCGGTATAATACCCGGTAATTCTTATGTTGAAACTAGACAAATTGATCCCTTTGGGAATCATTTTGGGCCATCCAGTCCTCAAAGGCCATCTATACCCTTGAGCTCCGGATTGTTACCGTATGGGGGGCAATATGCCCTTTCACTTCCCCTTTCGGGGGGATACCCATACAGCAGTTTTCAACCGCATTCAGGTTTGACTGAAGTAACGACGAGTGGTTGGGTACCTATGTTACCCCAACAACCAAGAGTTGTATATTCCATGCAACAATGTGTACCTATGTCTAGTATCCCGACAACGCCAGCAATTGTAACCGTGTCGCAAGTTCAATCGATGCCTGTTGTATGTCAACCCCAAGTTGTAATGCAACAGCCTATTGACCCTGCAACACAACCACAATCGCCAACTGTCGGGACGACACAGATACAAGCGGGAATCATAACCCCGCATCTTGGCCCGTCGGTTAGTGTTGCACAGCAAAACATGGCTTCACAACCATGGATGGTGCAATACCAACAACCTCAGTTTCAACAGGTGTACCAAGGATCTGAGCAACAGATCTTTGCGAATAGTGGGCAACCCTATATTCAGAACGGGTTAAACCAACCACTTTACAGTGGCCAAGCCCACCAGCCATATCAGTCATATCAACATCAGTTGCATTATGCTGGTGTGCAAAGACCTACTGCTCAGGCGATTCCATCATATCCTGGGTACGCCTCGCCAAACCTGAATCAGCAGTTGCCATTCGTGGCAACCTTAGAATTACCAGATTTACATCAATTGACGAACGATCCAATCGCCTATGCCCATTGGTGGCCAGCGATTCCTCACAAACTTCCTTCGGACATTCCTAAATTCAATGGAAATCCTGGTGAAGACCCGTCGAATCATGTGATGACATTCCATCTGTGGTGTTCGTCGAATACCTTGAATGATGATTCGATAAGGCTTCGTCTTTTCCAGAGGACATTGACTGGTCCGGCGGCCAAATGGTATATTGAATTACCTAGAGCCTCTTTCGACAATTTTAGTTCCCTAGCCACGACTTTCTTAACACACTTTCAGTTACCTATAAGGTACGAAACTGGGACAGAGATCTTGACCAATTTCAAGCAGACAACAGCCACACATATATCTGATCATATACATGAGTGGCGTCGTCGTCGCAGAATGGTAAAGACCTATGTTCCAGATCAGCTATTGGCTGAGTGGTTTATAAAGTCGCTTCTGCCGGCAATAACAGAAGATGTGGCCAAGGGAGGCGTCGTAACAGAGGAGCAAGTTATTGCTCGTGCTCAATATTTGGACTTAGTGTATACTCAGTCGGGCACGCTCTATGATAAGATACCTGACGCCCCCAGACCGGAATTTTCAATCCCTCCTCCTCCCGGATCAAATAGTGACTCTCATGCCGGTGATGGCGTGATTGGAACTGCAAACGCTAAGTCGAAAAGGGATTCGAATAAGAAAGCCCGTAAGACTTCGAATCAAAAAGCAAATCAGGAGATTCTTGCTTCGGAGGTAAATGCTGTATCTACGGATAAAGACAAAAACTCCAATCAACCAGGAAGCAAGAAGAAACAAAACAAAGGGAAGAAGAAGAAACAAGGTGGATCATCCCCTCAGAAAACTTCTTCAAACCCTCCTGGGCAAAAGAAACAATTTCCTCCATGTCAAATATGTGATGAAAATCATTCAACAAAGAACTGTCCGTTCAAAGCTGAGTTAAAAAGGTTCCTAAAAAGTTCCCAAACTTCAGCTGTGTTGACTGATCCGTTTCCCACCCCAGGTCAGAATATGGTTGATAGTGGAAATGCTTCCCCGTCTCAAGTGCTTATGCTGTCGGTTTCTAAGCAAAGCGATGCTTTGATCTCGACTAGGAATAAAGATTATGGGAATCCGCCGGTGTCGAACGACAAAGGGAAAGATCAACCCAGTAGTTCGACAACGACTTCGGCAGAAGTTGTACCCCCCCTCACGCATGAATTAACAATAAAGCCGCCTAAGGGAGTAGTCCACAAATCGACATTCAACCCTCGCGCCAGAGCGGCGCAACACTATAATATAGTGGAGGATTTGGCCCAATCGCCATCTGCTATGTCGACTCTTGAGGTACTACAAAATTGCCCATCCCAAAGACAGGCATTGTTATCTGCAATTGGTGGAGTGGATCCTAAAGATTCCAGTCTTGTATCCTTTGATCACAAAGGATATGATCCTCAGTTACCAGCGCAATTGGCTTTCCTTATTCAAGTGAAAGCACTCAACAAAACTGTTCATAGAACGATTATTGATGAGGGCGCATCGACATGTATCATGTCGATGAGTTGCTGGAAAACTCTTGGATCTCCAACCTTGTCGCAATCTTCGACGACATTGAAAGCATTTGACGGTAGATCGTACACTCCGTACGGTATCCTAAATAACTTTAAGGTTGAACTAGGAGGAAAAACAGTGGAAATTGATGTCGAAGTCATTGATGGCAATCTTGACTATAACATCCTACTGGGAAGACCATGGATATATGCCATGGCAGCTGTAGTGTCGACATATTTTAGGAAGATCGCATTCCCATTTGAAGGGGGAATTACGATCGTCGACCAACAGAATTTCCTCCCTAATGGTTCACAAGTTACTGGAAGCATTCCCCTGATCCATGGGAGCGACCATTCGATAAGAGATATCGGAGTAGGCTTGCTAAAAGATCCCACAATGATGGGAACTTTCGCGTTGCCACCTCCTTCCCATATAGTGGGTATACCATTTGTAGCAACATGCAACATGGTATCTTCATCGAAGGTCGCAGAAGACAAAGTCGTCATGGATCATCAAGTGGTATTGCCTCCTAGCCCCATTGAAATATTGTAGCAATCAATGTTTCAGGCATGGGAGGCGAGCCCAAATGAACGCTCGTCAAGCGTTTGGGTAGATAGGTCCGAAGAATATGGTATCCCATTAGATCCATGGTCAAAAGTTCATGGGACTGACGAAGGAATCTTACAATCAATGATGATTGAGGGGGCACCATGGAATGATCACCACCATCGTTCCCTTCTTCCAGAGTGTGAAGAAGAAACTCATCACGACCTATACCACCCTTCAGTGTTTGAATTCCTAACAAATACTGTAAATACGGTGGATTCAGAGAGAAACCTATCCAATATTGAAGAGACCATAGCCATAAACATCTCGACAAAATCTGATGTTGTTGAGAATATTCATGTCGGAAAAAGTTGTTCCCCTTCAGAACTGGAAATATATAGTGCTCTCTTTCGCGAATTTAGAGATGTCTTTGCATGGTCATATGATGAAATGCCAGGCATTGACTCGAGCATAGTTGAACATGAGATTAAAATGTATCCTGATGTCAAACCAGTAAGACAACGGCTTCGGCAGGTACATCCGAAGAAAGCCGCTGCCATTAAGGCAGAAGTTGAAAAACTCCTCCATGCTGGATTCATCTACCCGGTTCCTCTAACCGATTGGGTATCGAATATTGTCCCTGTTATGAAAAAACAAGGGACGATAAGAGTGTGCGTCGACTATAGGGATGTGAATAAAGCTTGTCCGAAGGACAACTACCCTACACCCTTCATCGACCAGATAATTGATGAATGCGCCGGATGTGAAATCTTTTCCTTTATGGATGGATTTTCCGGGTATAATCAAATAAATATCCGCCCACAGGACCAGTCTAAGACTGCATTCATCTGTCCGTGGGGCACATTCGCTTATCGAAAATTACCCTTTGGTTTAAAGAACGCAGGGGCGACGTTTCAGAGGGCAATGAGTTATGCCTTCCATGACATCAAGAACATTGTTCAACCTTATCTCGACGATCTTCCGGCTCATTCGCGAAAGCGGACTGATCATCCGCGGCATTTGAGAGCAATATTTCTACGTTGCCGACATTATAAGATAAGACTCAATCCGCACAAGTGTGTGTTTTGCGTCGGTTCTGGTCGTTTACTTGGTTTTGTTGTCTCTATGATGGGATTCGTCTCGACCCCTGTAAGGTTCAGGCAATCATTAATTTGCCTCCACCTTCAAATTTGCTTCAGATTCAGAAACTCCAAGGGAAAGCAAACTTTCTGAGGAGGTTCATTCCGAATTACGCAGAACTTGCCAAAGGTTATACTCGTCTTTTGAAAAAGGATGTACCTTTTGTCTGGGACCAGGTTGCGCAAGCTTCCTTTGACGCTCTGAAAGATTGTCTAGTAAGAGCATCATTAATGTACGCCCCGGACTATCAAAGAGATTTTAACCTGTATTTAGCTGCAGCAGATACGACCATTGCGATGGTCTTAGTGCAAGAAGTCGATGGAATTGAACATCCTATATATTATTTAAGTAAAAACTTAAATGATACAGAAAGTAAATATTCCTATGTTGAAAAACTAGCGCTTGCTGCTGTTCAAGCGATTCAAAGGTTTCGACATTATGTCCTCTTTAGGAAAACTACCGTTTTGTCAGATTGCAACCCCATGACATATATACTGTCGCGACAGTTGCTTGGGGGCAAATATTCAAAATGGATAGCCATCCTTCAAGAGTTTGATTTAGATTTTGTAAAATCCAAATCGAAGAAAGCTCTAGTTTTCGCGGAATTATTGTGCGATCTCCCATCGTCGTCCAACGATGAAACATCAGAAGAGTCAATCGTGGATGAAAATTTGTTTCTGATATCAGTAAACGATGAGTGGTATGGAGATATCATTGTTTATCTCCAAACCCAGAAATTTAGGCCTAATACCTCACACTCGGAACGGAAATGTATACGATACCATTCAAAAGACTACATGATCGTCGGTGATACACTTTACCGTCGTGGCATCGATACGGTTCTGAGGAGGTGCCTTACCCAGGAGGAGGCCGAAAAAGCCCTGAATGATTGTCACTCAGGCGCGTGCGGGGGGCATCAATCTGGATATGCAACAGCACAAAGAATCTTACGAGCAGGATACTTCTGGCCAACTATGTTAAAGATTGCATAATAGCTGTCAGAAGTTGCCATGCATGTCAGATCTTTGATAGCAAAACCAGAAGACCGCCCGCACCCTTACAGCCAATAGTTGCTGTTGGGCCCTTCGCCAAGTGGGGCATCGATTTCATGCAATGTAACCCCACCTCGACCGGGGGGCATGGGTATATTATAGTCGCTGTTGACTATTTTACCAAATGGGCCGAGGCGATGCCTACATTGGATAACACTGGTGAAACAGCTGCCCTTTTCTTTTTCAATCATGTAGTCGCCAGGTTCGGCGTTCCGCAAGCTATAGTGACAGATCATGGATCGCATTTTCGCAATCACATGATGATTGAATTAGCTGCCAAACTAGGGCTATCTCACGACAGCTCTACCCCATATTATCCACAAGCCAACGGACAAGTTGAGGCAATCAACAAGGTCCTGAAGCGAATTTTGCAAAGGATGATAGGGGTTCACAAAAGAAGATGGCATCTAATCCTGTACTCAGCATTATGGGCTTACCGAACCTCGGTAAAGAACGCCACTGGGTTCACACCATTCCAATTGGTGTATGGCCTAGAGGCAGTCTTACCGATCCAGTGCGAAATTTCGTCTCTTAAACTCGCAATTGACCTCCTCCCCGGAACCTCAGAAGAAGAGGCTCGTTTCCTAGAATTGATCCAGTTGGATGAAAACCGTCGTGATGCCGCTTTGGCGAACGAGGCTCATAAGAAACGAGTCAAAGCACAGTTTGACAAGAATGTCAAACCGCGCAACTTCTCTGAAGGTGACTTGGTTTTGCTTTACGACCAAGAATCCGATAAATTAGGAGCAGGAAAATTTCAGTCCTTATGGATGGGTCCCTATATTGTTAAAAGGGTGTTAGCAAAAGGAGCCTACGAGTTAATGGATTGTGACGGAATACCACTGGCGCAACCCCGTGACGGGTTGTACCTCAAGCGTTACTATGCCTAAATAGTAACCTGAGTGCTTTTGTTGTATTTTGTTTTCGCTAAAATGTTTGTTTCAGTAGTAATCCACCCTTCTCGTTTGTTGCAGATGTCGAATTATTCTGATACATATGTGGGATATGCCGACGGAGCGAGTCGTAGTACGCAGAATTTGTCCTCCGCTGCCTGGGCCATTTTTGATCCAAGCGGCGAGTTAGTGAGTTTCAGAGGTGCGTGTATTGGACGATCAACAAACAATATCGCTGAGTATAGTGCGTTGATTGAACTCCTCTCTGATACCATCGCTCATGGTATACGCCGACTAATTGTCAGGCTAGACTCACAACTTGTGATACTACAACTCACTGGTATATATTCAGTCCGCAATCCGGCTATTTATCGTATGTTTCTAAGAGTTAAGATTTTGGAAAGAGAGTTTGATTCAATTCAATACCAACATATTTCCAGAAACTTGAACACATTAACAGATTCATTAGCAAACTATGTATTAGATAGACATTTACAACATATATAAAAAGAGATGCATCGGTGCTATGTAAGTGGATCACAAATAAACTGAAATAAACTCCGAAAATCAAAATATATAAAACTGTTTATAGTTTGTACATAATGTGCTGTAATCAAAACAAAATCGGTCATATGACCGAGAACTCAAAAAAGATGCTAGGGGGCACCCTAGCCTAGTGGTGCTCATAAAAGTACGTCACGGTCTGTGCGATCATGCGCAAGAGACGAGTCCATCGTCTAGGCACGCCAATAGTGTGCCGCTGCAACTGTAAAGGTAACTCGTCAATCTGTACATTCGGAAGGCCACGAGTAAGGCTCTCAACCTGCTCCTGCACAGCTGCAAGTATCTCAGTATCACCAAGGTCGCGAATAACAACTCTCCTAGCAGGCTCTGCTGCTGGGGCAGCAACTGGCGATCGTGGACGAGCTACTGGACGAACAGGACCAACATCTGCATGCACCCAAGAGTTTGATCAGTTTTGAACAGCAACATCATGAATAAAAAAAAAAACAATAAACAGTGATATGGTCAAAGTTTTTACCAATAGCGCCCCATTGCTCGCCATCCGGAAGCACCAAGTCCGGATCACCTCGGTAGTCCATACCCACGTATGGGTACTCAGAAAATGCCATCTCCTGACGCTCGAACCACCTAAAGAAGGACTCAGTGAAAGTAATTTGAGGTTGACCAGCATGCCGGGACATATGGTCAACCCACCTCTGCATGCGTGGCTCGGTCGGAGAAGGCAAGTCAAGTATGATGTACTGAGGTTGCATCAATGGGATTTTCTCCAAGGCAAAGGCAGTCAGGATAGAACCAAAACCAAAGTTCTTGAGCCTCCCGTCCTTTACCTTGGTCAATTGACTTTTCATCTGAACAAGTACTGCATCACACCAGTTAAACACTTTCGGTTGGAGACACTCCAAAGCGTGCTGCATGTAAGATCTGTTGGCAACATGTAAAGCTGCGCTACCGGCCATCCTACCAATAGTAAACAAAATGGACCTAAGAGACCTGTCAGTGATGTCACGGATATTGATCTTGCCGTCTTTGCTCGGCTGTGAACCTTCCCGGCAATACTGACGGATATAGTCTCTGGTGGAAGTAGTCCCTCGAGCCGTACCTGACAAAGAAACGGGGGCACCCCGCCTTGACAGCCCAGTTAAGAAGTACATGTCCTCTATGGTCAAGGGGATGGTCTTCCCCCTAATCTGGAATACTTGGTTAACAGGATCCCAAGCATCAAGCATATACTGTAGTAAAGAAATCTGTGCTCTCATGCTAGAGATACGGAAGAACTTCAGTAGGCCACAGTTCCGAAGCACGCTCACCGTAACCGGGTCATGGAGTGCAACCATGTCCTCTGCTTCATGTTCTCGTTCTCGCCATGTAAGGGACATTTTGTTCAAAGTTCCCTGCAAGCAAACAAGAGAAGGAGTAAGTTCCTAATTTTTTATGAAAAAACTGGCGAAAAAATCATCAAAAAACACATGCAGGATCAGTCTTTCTAGGCCCAACGCAGGCAGAGAAGCTTCCCCTTGCGCTGAGAGGCAGTCTGCTTTAAGACCACCTGAAATACAACGCAAGTTTCGAAAGGGAAACCTGCGCTGATGCCAGGGCGCTCTAATGAAACCCCTGGGGTCCAGAAACCCTGAAAAATGTGCATGAAACTGAAAAACGAAACCATGAAAGTAAAGGGCTAAGGTTTAGCTCCTACCTGGTCCAGACGGCGCCGAAAATCGTCCACAGAATCTCCCGGAATCAGCTGGTGAAAATCAAGGAAGAAGAGGCACCTCCAGAGCTCCAACAAGCAAAATGCAAATGAAATGGTAAATGAGAGGTAAAAACACCTTTTTATGACTTTTTACACAGTTCAAAGTTAAAATTAGGGTTATAATCTCCTTTTCATGCAAATATTGTCCATTTCTAACAAAGTTTGTTGCAGCAATTGAATGTGGAGTACTACATTTGAAAAGAGAAAAGCTAGTAAAAGTAAAAAATCAAATTTGGCCATGAATCGAGCAGTTTTACCACGGAATTTATGCTCGTTAAAAAATAGAAAAGTGTGAGCAGAGTTTTTCCGCCAAAGTTTAAGCTCATTAAAAAATGAACCTATCTCGGTAAATAGCCATTGCGATCGCAAATTTATAAGCCTTAAAAGTCTTGGTCGTGTTTTCATCCATCACCTCCATTTCATTTGGCCGATCGTTCACCCCCATATGTGTGTTTACCTATTTTGAGGAACAGCTGCGAAGAGTGATTTCACCTAGCCATCCTTGTGACACTACCGTGATTGAAAAATTCCAATTTGTACCTGGAATCAGTTGCTATCCCTGTTTATCACTCGTTCCTCGAAAGACGAGTCTTCTTTGAGCTCTTTTCACTGACTCGTGAAATATGAAAAGTTTGCCGAGTTTTGGCCTTCTAGCTCGTTAAACGACCGAAAGCTATCCCTCCTCTAGATTTTAATCTTTTTGGACCTGAGGGATTATTGCACAAAAAGATCGAGCGCTTGTCTTGTTCGGCTCGTAAAAGTACCGAATATCCATCCCTTCTGTATTGTTTTATACTTTTTCGGACTTAAGGGATTAGATGACGAAAAAGGAATTATGGAGTTGACTTTCTGTACCTTTTCAGACTCTCTAAAAATGAAAAGGACCGAGTTTTCCTTGTCGTTAGACTCGTTAAAATGATTAAATAGCGACAAACTTGTCTTTAGACGAGAACGAGTTTCCCCATCGCTAGGCTCGTTAAATCATAGCGATGGGCTTGCCCGAAGGGCAAGTTATAGAACAAGCATATGTTATCCTCCTCAAGCTTGACAAAAATAAAGAGGTACTGGTCAGAAATGACTGGGGAAAAATTGGGAGAACATTCAAAGTTTAATGGTAGCAAGTCACTCTTGAACATGACACTTTTCCTCCGTATCACATCGGGTTGGGTTGTTTCATTCACCGGTCCTATCACCATGGTCCTCGCCACACCATCCATGTTTGGGGTAATGCTACCGATCCATCGCATCAGTGTCGTTATATGTTCAAGAGGGGTCTTTCTGAAAGTGTCAACCGTGTCCCATCCACTGCCATACATTATCCTTCATCCATTCATGATCGCCACCCTGAATCATATGTCACAATTTGTTTTCGCCTCCACTAAAGTCATTAGCTCCGTTCCGTGTCATTGATGTGGGATTCATTAAGGCCCTCCTTTGACGGATCGCTTCTTGTCGACTTCAGCTCATTATCCAAGAAGTTGATCTAGGAACACCCCCATCAGTACTTTGAAGCTTGCATGCCTCAATGGCAAGTTTCTCACTTCCGGCGACAGGTATACATCAATGACCTTCGACCAGAAGATTTTGCGTGGCGTTCGACGCCAAGTCCTTTATTCACGCCACGTGAATTGTACTGCAGTACCTTGAGGGTCATCGTCATTATTGGTGATTCCTCTCGCGCTTGTTAACGGTTTACATTATTGACCGGTAATCAAGCGATGTCTTTCCATGTTCGACTTCAGCGCAATTCTCACATGGATCGACTTGTACTTAGAGTGAAGATCGAACGAGTTTGAAGACCCCGGATCTAGTTTCATCCATCCGGGCTGCGATATATATTCAGGAAATATAAAAGCATTTGCCATGTACATCATTGCAGCAGATGATCATCCTACTCAAAGGATGATAATTTCAGCAGAAAATTATCAGTCTATCTTCAGACGATTGTCTGTCATATGTACCAAAATGTATTTATAAAAAGCTGAGCATGGGAATGCCCGCCTCAGCTAGATCATGAGAATAATGATGAATGAAAAATGATGTATTGTATTGTATTGTATTACAGGGCACTCTCCTCAGCACTGGAACGAACTTCGGATCCTCTAGATAAAGCATTTCACCCGATAAACGGCCTCATACTTTAGGGGGCAACTGTTATAGACATTTTTGTGCCTCGCATCATGGAGCATGGAATGTCAATAATTACAGGGATCCTCAGTCCCTAAACATGTTGTTCTTACCCCTAAAAGAACAAGGTCATCAAACAACAGCACTTCCAATCAGTTCTCCACCTGAAAACACTTCAAAACAGGCTTATTTTGGATCATGTCAGCTGCTTAACTGAGCTTCTGCGCTGTAATGCAACTGTCCCACTCTGTACCTGTGCTGGAAGTCAAAAGTAATGAAGGCTACCTGCGCTGGGCGAGATTGGCCAAGTGGCACAGTCATACTGCAAGGTGTCAACTGCCCAGGAAGCTTCCAAACTGACACTTGGTTCATGAGATTCGCCCTGTGATGAGTAAGAGGTACTTGATCACCATGTGTAAGCAAGGATCTCCAAGTGGACTCAAGAACTGAAGATTAACTGAAGAGGGAGAGGACACTAGTCAGCTCTATGCCAGCCTCAAGCTGACTCATCCTCTCTTCTTCTCTCCTATATATAGAGCTCTTCTATGAGGTCTAAGGAGGCTGGAATTTTGTGTAAAGCAAGGAGGTGCTGTTGGATTACAGTTAGAGCTATTGGGTGATTGTTTTACTAGAGGTGAAGAGGAGAGTTCTTGCTGCTGGGGAGGTGCTGCTGGATTGGAGCCATCATTGGTTGTAACCTTCTCAGAACCCTATTACTTCTATCAATAAAGTTTTGCATGTTCTCCTATATACTTGTATTACATTGATGGATTGTATTTACTTGTATATTTGATTCACTCTAATCCATGCATCAGTTATGAGTACATGTATCTTGTGGTTTCCTCTCTTGTTTTGTGCAGGATCTATGTGTAGCTGGACCGGCAAAGAGAGCAAGGAGCTGGGAACAAGAGACAAAGAGAGAGGAAAAGGATCAACTAAGCGAAGGACACCAGGTTGGTTAATCTTTTCATCCTTCTCTCTGTACTTTCATAAAGGAAAACATCAAAGCTTTACTTTCAGTTGTTGCTAAAGACTGTCACCTTTAGAGTAGGGATAGGGTCATCCGCATCGGATACTTTTCCACACAACACCAAGAGATCTATATTAAACCGTAAGATCAATATTATACACACTATGAATAATATTACACCCAGGAAAATGAACCCTCAGATTAATAAACCCAACAGATTAGTATTATAAACACAAGGGAATAATAAACCCAAGGGATTAATACTAAAAACCTGAGGGATTATAACCCCATGGGAGTCATATTAAACCAAAAGGGATTAATATTATAAACCATATGTATATAAAGCCTAAGATAAATATTATAAACACTAAAATAAACATAGTTGACCATGTTTTACCATGGTTGATTTTCATATTGAGACAATCTTTGTCACAATGTGACATTAGAACATGGTTGACCATGGTTGATTTTCATATTGAACCAATCCTTGTCACAATGTGATGTTGGTTGACCAATGAAACCATGGTTTACCATGCACCAAGAGACAATATTTGTCATAATGTGACCATGGTTGATTTTCATATTGAGACAATATTTGTCACAATATGATGTTGGAACATGGTTGACCATGGTTGATTTTCATATTTAGACAATCCTTGTCACAATGCAACATTG
The DNA here is from genome assembly GCA_031772625.1 of Pinus tabuliformis. Taxonomy (NCBI): domain Eukaryota; kingdom Viridiplantae; phylum Streptophyta; class Pinopsida; order Pinales; family Pinaceae; genus Pinus; species Pinus tabuliformis. The sequence goes on along the minus strand of CM062812.1, from coordinate 691,501,216 downwards.
GATCATGGTTGACCATGATTGATTTCAATATCGAGACAATATTTGTCACAATGTGATGTTGGACCATGTTTGACCATGGTTGATTTTCATATTGAGACAATCCTTGTCACAATGAGACATTGGACCATGGTTGACCATGATTGATTTTCGTATTGAAAAAATCCTATGATAAACCCTAATAAAAATATTATAAACCAAGGTATATAAACCCTATAATGAATATTATAAACACTAAAATAAACATGGTTGACCATGGTCGATTTATATATTGAGATAATCTTTGTCACAATATGACGTTGAGCCATGGTTCGTCATGGTTGATCATGATTGATTTCTGTGTCACAATGCAACTTAGACCATGGTTAATATTAAATAACCATGGTTATTTAATATTAAATAACCATGGTTATTTAATATTAAATAACCATGGTTATTTAATATTAAATAACAAACCAAAGGTGTATAAACCCTAATATAAATATTATAAAGCTTAAAATAATTATGGTTCACCGTGGATTAATATTATAAACCCTATGAATAATATTATGCCCAAGGAATATGAACCCTAAGATTAATAAACATAAGGGATTAATATTATAAACCTAGGGGATTAATTCTAAAACCCCAAAGTACTATAAACCCAAGGGATTAATATTATAAATGCAGGATATATAAACCATAAGATAAATATTATAATCCCTAAAATAAACATGGTTGACCATGGTTTACCATCATTTATTTTCATACTGAGACAATCTTTGTCACAATGTGACATTGGACCATGGTTGACCATGGTAAATTTTCATATTGAGACAATATTTGGCACAATGTGACATTGGATCATCGTTCACCATGGTTTACCATTATTTTAAACTTAAGAGATTTATATTAAACCCTAGGATCAATATTATAAACCCTATGAATAATATTACACCCTAGGAAAATGAACCCTTCGATTAATAAACCCAACAGATTAATATTATAAAGCTAAGGGAATAATAAACCCAAGGGATTAATACTAAAAACCCAAGGGAGTAATATTAAATACAAAGGGGTTAATATTATAAAGCCTAGGTATATAAATCCAAATATAAATACTACAAACCCTAAAATAAACATGGTTGACCATGTTTTACTATGGTTGATTTTCATATTGATACAATATTTGTCACAATGCGACATTTGACCATGGTTGATTTTCATATTGAGACAATATTTGTCCCAATGTGACATTAGAACATGGTTGACAATGGTTGATTTTCATATTGAGACAATCCTTGTCACAATGTGATTTTGGTTGACCAATGCAACCATGGTTGACCATGGACCAAGAAACAATCTTTGTCACGATGGGACCATGGTTGATCATGGTTGATTTTTATATTGATACAATATTTATCACAATGAGATGTTGGAACATGGTTGACCATGGATTATTTTCATATCGAGACAATCCTTGTCACAATGCAACATTGGACCATGGTTGACCATGGTTTAGTTTGATTGACTACAATGTCGAGACAATCTTTGTCACAATGTGACATTGGATCATGGTTGACCAAGATTGATTTTCGTATTGAAAAATCCTATGATAAATATTATAAACCAAGGTATATAAACCCTATGATAAATATTATAAACGCTAAAATAAACATGGTTGACTATGGTTGATTTACATATTGAGACAATATTTGTCACAATACGACGTTGAACTGTGGTTCACCATGATTGTTTTTCGTGCCACAATGCGATGTTGGACCATGCTTAACCATGGTTGACCATGGTTGACAATGATTGATCATGACTAACCTAGGCTGAATGTGACTGTCCATGGTTGATTTTCATATAGAGACAATCTTTGTCTCAATGCGACGTTGGACCATGGTTGACCATGATCGACCATGGTTGATGATGGTTGACCATGGTTGATTTTCATACTGAAACAATATTTGTCGCAATTTGACATTGGACCATGGGTGACCATGATTATAAACTCAAGAGATTTATATTAAAACCTATGATGAATATTATAAACCCTATGAATAATATTATACCCTAGAAATATGAACCCTTAGATTAATAAACCCAAGGGATTGATATTATAAACCAAAACATATAATAAACCTAAGGGATTATCACAAAAATCCCAACGTGTTATAAAACCAAGGGAATAATATTAAACCCGAGGGATTAATATTATAAACCCAATGTATATAAACCCTAAGATAAATATTATAAACCTTCAAATAAACATGGTTGATGATGGCTTAACATGGTTGATTTTCATATTGAGACAATCTTTGTCATAATGCCATGTTGGACCATTGTTGACCATGATTGATTGTCATATCCAGGCAATCTTTGTTACAATGTGACACTAGACCATGGTTGACCATGATTGATTTTCATATAGAGACAATCTTTGTCACAATGCAACATTGGACCATGGTTGACATTGGTTGACCATGGTTATAAAAAAGTGAAATTGGACCATGAAATAATCTTTTTCAAAATGTGATTATGGTTATTGACCAAGGTTGAGTATGATTGACCATGGTTGACCATTATTAATTTGAATATTGACACAATATTTTTCACAATGTGATGTTGGACCATGTTTGACCATGGTTGATTTTCATATTGAGACAATATATGTCACAATGTGGCGTTGGACCATGGTTGAGCATGGTACAATGTTTCATATGGTTGACCAATGCAACTATGGTTGACCATGGACCGAGAGACAATCTTTGTCACAATGTGACCATAGTTATTGGCCATGGTTGACCATGATTGACCATGGTGGATCATTGTTTATTTTCATATTGAGATAATCTTTGTCGCAATGTAACATTGGAACATGGTTGGCCATGGTTGATTTCCATATTGAAACAATCCTTGTCACAATGCAACATTGGACCATGGTTGACCATGATTTATTTCAATGTCAAGACAATATTTGTCACAATGTCACGTTGGACCATGGTTAACCATGGTTGATAATGATTGACCATGACTAACCAAGGTTGACCATGAATGTCCATGACTGATTTTCATACTGAGACAATCTTTGTCTCAATGCGATGTTGGAACATGGTTGACCATGATCGACCATGGTTGATGATGGTTGACCATGGTTGATTTTCATATTGAGACAATCTTTATCGCAATTCGGCATTAGACCATGACTGACCATGATTATAAACTCAAGATATTTATATTAAACCCTACGATTAATATTATAAACCCCATGAATAATATTATACCCTAGGAATATGAACCCTTAGATTAATAAACCCAAGAGATTGATATTATAAACCCAAATGAATAATAAACCTAAGGGATTAACATTAAAAAACCAAGGTATTATAAAACCAAGGGAATAATATTAAACCCAAAGGATTAATATTATAAACCCAAGGTATATAAACACTAAGATAAATATTATAAACCTTAAAATAAACATGGTTGACCATGGTTTACCATGGTTTATTTTCATATTGAGACAATCTTTGTCATAATGCCATGTTGGACCATGGTTGACCATGATTAACTTTCAATCAAGGCAATCTGTGTCACAATGTGATGTTGGACCATGGTTGAGCATGATTGATTTTCATATAGAGACAATCTTTGTCACAATGCAATGTTGGACCATGGTTGTGAAAAAGAGAAATTGGACCATGAAATAATCTTTGTCAAAATGTGACGATGGTTATTGATCATGGTTGAGCATGATTGACCATGGTTGACAATGATTGATTTTCATATTTACACAATCTTTCTAGGGAAATTTTGACGGCCTAAATTATATTATTCTACACTCAATGACCTTCCAAATTCCGTAAGAATCATGTCCATAGCAATTCATATAATGGTCTAAGAATTTCTATAATTAGATTTAGTGCATATAACGATGTAAGAATTAAGTCAATTGTAGTTCATATGCAGAAGTTATGCCTCCAAGAAGTTAACCTACCATGTCTGACCACCATGGCATGGCTGGATGTCCAAGAAATTAGTTGTCTAATCAATAAAATAGATGATTTAGTTATGTGCCTAAATCCTCGAAATTCAGTTATAGCTATTAAAAAATTGCCTCGAAAATTGAAAGAAGATGAAGGCGTCAAAAGTGGAAATGGGGCCATGTTGACTCGCCAACAATTCCTCTATATTTTTGGTAAAAACGAATGGGCCCCCTTTAAAATTTTGGGAAAATTCTCTTCTTGCACTTGATTGGACAGTGATTGCCTCTCTTATCCTCATTATTTGAATTTCTATCCTCTTTGTTTTCCAGTACTTTATCATATATGTTGTTTCGATCCTTGGTCCTACCTCTTTCATCATTTTAGAACTTTGCTTTCTTTCTTTGAGATTGTTTGATGAAACTTGATTAACTTTATTTTTATAATCCTTATCTCTTTAAAAATGTGCACATATATATATGGTATAAAAAAATTATTCTAATATGTTTATATTATATATAGTGTAATATATCCATATTGTTATAATCATGGATGTATACACATATTACATATAAACAAAAATGAATGAGTTAATTACATAATAAAAATGAATTACATATTACATATTAAAAATGAATTAATTAATTAATTACATATTAAATGAATTAGTTAATCATATATTAAAAATGAATTAGTTATCCATATTGTTATAATTATGAAGTGTATATACATTATTTATGTATGTGTGGGGGTAAACCCATTATATCAAGACTACCTTATAAGCTTCAGGGTTAATACATAATATGTGGAATAGGCAAAGCCAAATTATGGCTAGAGAAGTTAGGGTAGAATCACCATATTCTTGGAATTATGGGGTGCAAACAAGAAACAATCTAGGGTTAATTGATTGCCAAATAAATTATAAAACAGACATATTGGGTGTTCATTTTTTCCTAGTGGGCGATGCACCGTAAAATAAGTTCACACATCTTTTTTTGGAAATGAAATCTTAGAAAATGTTTCACTAGAATATAGATGAGATGAACAGATTTAACGAAACCTGTTAATTATAAAACAGATATATTGGGTTTTGTTTTTTATTTATTTATTAAATATTGAAAATGTTTTATTAGAATAGAGATGATAGGATTGGTGAATTTTATTATAATTGGCATAATTATATTTATAAATATGGTTGATATATTTTTATAAGTATATATTATTAAATTTTTTATAAATTTTTTAAAATCATAATTATGAAATTTGGAAAATTTTCTTACTTTTAAATTTTCTAAAATATTTTTAAATCATCATCTATATCTAATGAAATAAAAAAAAATATACTATCAACTAAAAAATAAAATATATTAAGTGAATCTCCAAATTTAATAAGCTTGCAATGTTTCATTCTCTAATGGGAGTACTCCATTCCCTTTTCATTTGTTTTTGGGTTATTTATTGTGTGTAAATATTTAAAATTGCCTTGCTAGGGTTCATATAATTGTGGTCAGTGCCTCCATTCCATTTTCATTTTATTTTTGGGTTATTTATTGTGTGTAAATATTTAAAATTGCCTTGCTAGGGTTCATATAATTGTGGTCAGTGCCTCCATTCCATTTTCATTTTATTTTTGGGTTATTTATTGTCTGTAAATATTTAAAATTGCCTTGCTAGGGTTCATAATTCCAATAAGCTTACATAAGTTATTTATTTTTTGGTTATTTATTGTGTGTTCTGACAATACTTTATTATGGTTTACCATGTACCAATAGCCTTCTTTCTTTTTGAATAAAAAAATATTAGCGATATAAAAAAACAAATAAGATAAATATACAAGTAATTTAATTGTATACATATTTATTCACTGAGCAAGAAGAAGAGAAATAGGGTATTACAAAAATGGAATATGGTGGCATCTTCTTTTGTTCTTATCACAACTATCATCGAGATTCTTGCCATAGGGTTTACCAAAATGTCATGGCACAACATGGCCTCTATGAGAATACGGGAAAAATACTCTACATTATTCTGTCCAACAACCATTTTGTCATCCAAGAGGTGGCCATCAAGAAATTCTTTATGATGGGTTCTTGAAGCTACCTGTTTCGTTGCATATCACGGTATCACTTGTCGAGCTCAAAATAAGAAGAATGGCGAGGATTGTGGGATTCCCTTCTCTTCTCTGCACCACCATTCTTTGCTCTGTACAAATAAATATTCATATTCAAGGCCATAGGGCCTTCACTCTTTGCTCCCACGTTCTGATGAAATGATAAAATAAAAGAGAATAAATGCGATTATGCAACCCACTCCCCAAAATAGAAATGGAACATCATAAAATAAAAGAGAATAAATGCGATCATGCAACCCACTCCTCGAAATAGAAATGGAACTGGTGACCTCAATGTTGAAGGTACAATCACATTGAAAGTCATTGCAATATTTCCCATATCTATGTATTCTCCCACAAACCTAATTTATTTTGGTTCAATTTCGTGTCAAGTCGATACTTGCATGTCATTGTTCGACAAGAAAAATGAAACTTTCATGTCATTGTTCGGCAAGAAAAATGAAATTCCTCTATCGATATAATAGGAAATGCCTATACTAATGAATTCAAAAAACAAAACATTATTCAAATTTCTAACATGGCTAGGATGGGTGATGGAGGACGTGAGTTGATGGAGATGGAAAACACACAATTGTTATGAATTTTGTAACTAAGAAACCTTTTAGAAATCCCTAATTACATTTGTCCAATTATATACAAGACAAAAGAATATTCTCAAGAGAGGAAATCTTAGCGATTCATTTAATATAAAAAATAAAATTCTTCAACCTTAATTCCAATATAGACTACATCTGTCAGCTTAATAAGTCCACATGATTTTTCATTAAAATATTGAAAATTCTCCTTTGAAATAGAGATGATCATACAATTTGTGACTTCAATTGTAAATCACATCATCATCTTCAACATCAAAACAAGACTATTTATCCACTGAACATTTACTTTCTTTTCTATCTATGCATTAGTACAATATTTATGTGTATGGCATTATTTAATTAGGTGTTTTGATTTGGAAATTTATATCGAGCTCTTGTAAAAGAATGAAATGGTTTATCATGAGCATCAGTCGGCTTCAACATCTCTGGCTTAAAGTCTTACCACTGCTAAGATCTCTCCTACAATAGAATTAGAAGAAAAGGGTTTGAGGGTCCTTCAATTTTCTTTTCTTTTTTTGTAGAGCCAACAAGGAAGACATGGAGCACCTCCTTAACTCTTGCAACTTTTCAGAGAACATATGGGATTGATTTTTGCTGCTATTTAGGCATTTTGATAGAAAATATGCAGGCCTCATAACTATTTTTTATCAATATTATCATGGAATGTTCAATAATTTTATCTTTCACAGAGATTGGGTTATGATGCCAGAATTCCTCCTATGACTCATAAGGGAAGATCATAACCTCAAGCTCACTCTATAAATTTTTTGGTTTGGCAAATCATCCTACATAGCGTTCAGGAAACAATTTTATCCTCTCACTAGAATCAACAAGATTGGGAAGCAAGCCTAAATGAGTAGCTCTTTTACCCAGACTTGAGCTCTCCCCTACTATCTCTCCCCATTTGGACCCTGTTTCCTTACATCTTGGAGTTGGTTCACTTGAAATATTTATCCCTTGATGGTGCTTCAAAAGGAAATCATGGCGTCAAAGGTATCTATAGCAACTATGATGGTAAAAACTTTTTGTTTACTAGTAGTTGTGAAGTAAAAAACAATAATGTAATGGAATTCTTTTCTTTGGAATCATGCATTTGCTTAGCTATTATCAATGGCTTTATAAAGCTTCAAGTCGAAGAAGACTTACAAATGGCTACTAATACTTAGAATACTCTTATTAATAGATCTTCTCCGTCAAATATCTAGCAAATCCAAATGCTTGAAAACTTCATCTCTCACATTAATTCTTTGATTCCCTAATTTCATGTCCTCCTTCCCTCACACTCTTGTCAATATGGAAATAAAGTGGTTGACTATCTTGCAAACCTGGGATGTAAGAACCAAAATATTAATCTTGATTCCCCTCACATCCTCATCACCTCTGATCAATAATCCTCGATGTGTATGTTGAATTTCATGCTAAGGGATGGGAGAAGTTGGCAAGCCCATCATCACCTCGTACATTAAATAGGGGGTGTTGTAGCCAAAAAACCCCATGCATTCAAATAATACTAAGAGTAATGACACCCCAAAGCAATAAACTTAGAGCCTTATCTTCCACTTCATCTTCTTGCTTTAGCTAGTGGCTCTTTGTAGTTATATCGAGTCTTTGTTATGTATTCAAACCACTTGTAGGATGTTTCCTCCCCTTGCACTCAAAATTGTTGCAAGTCGATTGAGGAAGGTCTAGGCCCTTTCGGCATGGCCTTCCATTTTCATTCTCTCTTGTTGATTTTACGTTATAAATCTCAATTCTCATTTGTGGAGAAAGTGGATTTTTTTACCTTTGAAGGCATAATGGCATGCCCCAAGTTTCCCTCATGTCATTTTCTGCATTATCCTCCATTAAGTCATAGACACATTATACATTCACATACAAGTAAAAAACATGCTGGGAGCCATACATAGTTGCTACCATAAAATGTGCATATAACCAGCATAACATGAACATGAATACAAGGAACATATCAGCCATCAAATCCATAAATACATCAATACCTTTACACATGAAAATAAAGGGAATGGATTTATCATTAATGAAAGCAATTAACGAACCAGAGATGGGACTACCACGTTCCACACGACCGTAGAATGGCTAGGCCAAATCTCTCTTCATCCATTCACCCTCGCTCCATATTCCAAGCATGAATGTGGGATCTCATAGAACACATAAATAAGAACTCATCCATGGCTTCCAGAGGCTGTCCACCTAAAGCCATCAAATAATGGTTCCACCTCACGATCGGACATCACCAAAAAAACCATCATCAGATTGGTTTCCATCCAAGCCTTCCATGGCTTCCATAGCATTTGTCCAACCAAGGCTTCTAGAACTAGTAACTCAACCCACAACTTATACATGGCTTCCAGGGCATTTGTCCAACCAAGGCTTCTAGGACTAGTAACTCAACCCACCAAGGGCTTCCATAGTGTTTTTCGAACCAGGGTTTCTAGGACTAGTAACTCAACCCACACCTTAGGAAACACAGGAACTAGTCAAAACAAAAAAATGAAAGTAGATCCACAATCGCCATGGCTATCCCAGAAATGGCAAGGCTAGGCAATCCATTCTCTATCTAGGCAATCCTCCATGCCAATGACAGATCACAACCAAGAAACCACATGCATATGCCATGCATGCCCAAAACTAGTGAAGAAATAATACATGCAACTCAGTACCTGCAAGTGAATTTGATGTAGATGTTGATGTCTATGCCTTCTTATGTTTTCCTACTCTTCCTTTTTCTTCTTGTTCCACGAATCCAAGTATGCCACACCCACCAAGAGTGCTCCAAGAAAACTCGAACTCTCCAAGAGTATGAGAGAGAGAGAGAGAATAAAGAGAGAGCTCCAAAACTGAACTGACAACAGGTTCACTCTGAAATGAAGAAGCTTTCCAACTCATCCTTAGAAGCCTTTTTATTAATGAGGCCTCTATTTTTTTCATTTTCCATTATTTTCCTTCATTTTCCTCCTCACATGCAACCTATGACCTTTCAAATCCTTTTTCTCCTAATTTCCATTATTTTCATAAATACATGTGCCAAAATACCTTTTTGCCTCTTTAATGCCTTAGCCATTTCCTTAACCATAAACAACCAAATGAACACCCACTAGGATGTCCTGCCCACCATTAATCTTGGAATACGTGTCCCATCATTCGTGGTATTTAGATATTTTTACATGGAATTTTCACCAGGGCTATTATAGAACCCTCCCCCTTGGGGGAACAGAGTCCTCGATGTTCAATGGCACCTATAACCATAGTTACCAAATTCGCCCGAATCGGGCCAAAAAATTCGAAAATTCGTCCATTCGATACGAATACCGGATTATTCGATGAAATTCGATTCGGTTTTCAACGATGGTTAAATGAAAAATTAAATGCGTCAAAATCTGTGGTGGGTGGTTTACGTAGACGGAGCAGAGTGTTCATTCACTACAAGAGAATGTGAATGGTGGAACAAATAGTGGTAGGATGGCATCCGGGCCTGGAAAATCAGAGTAGAATAGAAAGGTTCATAATTTCTAATTTTATTATTGTTTTTATGGGTTAAAAAGCCAGTAAATAAGAAAAGAAGAATGTGTTACACTGAATTTGTAAGATTTTGTTAATTTGCAATAGATGTTAATTTTGCGATGACTATTTTTAAAAATATTTATATTTATTATGAAGGATTTTCGATAAATCAGTTTTAAAATTAGAAAAATATTTTAGATTTAAATTTAGAAATAAAGAAGTATTGAAAGGAAGTTTTTTTTGGTGAATTGTATTTGTAAAGTTATTATATTATCTAATTTATTGGATTTTATTCAAAATTTAAAATTAATTTAAAAAAAATGGGCTGAAAATATCACATTACAACAAAAAAAAATTTAAAATAATAATTTTTAAGATGTATAGTGTCGAATTTTTTTCGAATTAAAAATTTTCTATTCGAATTTTTATCGTATCGTATCGAATTCGAATCCGAATTCGAATTCGAACTTGGTAACTATGCCTATAACCAACATGACTACTGAAAACAAAACATACAACCGATGGAGCTTTATAACACAATTCATTGCAATATTTATAGTGAATGACCTGCTCAAAAGAAAAACATCATGACAACATGACTAGATAAAAACCATACCACATATTGGATCTTTATAACATAACTCATTACGTATTTACAATGATATACACATATACACATTTTATTAACCAAAAAATAAAGGATACGAGGCCCATATCAATCAACAAGGGAATCCATAGGCTCACACCTCCACCATCAATGTAATACCAGGGTTCACCTCCTTCCGAAGAAGTCTAGAATCCACTACAAAGTCAAATCTGCATTTGATATCCAGCTCTGCACTCCTGCACCACTTTTCCTCTCAATGAACAGTTACTAGCTCATTGTTCCAAGGTGCACTCCTAATGTGCATATGATTGCATATGGAAATGATAATGACCAAAGAAAATCCATCCGTGACCTTCCCTTCTCTACTACATAGTCCCTCGGGAATCCAGCCACCCCTTCCGTGCAGTCACTCACCTTCCAAGTTTCGCAGGCACCCCCATCCTAGAAAGTCCATCCCTTAGCAAGGCTTCCTCGCATCAGAAGATACAAAAACCAAGGCATATCCCTACCTTAAAACCATCATACCAATCATAGCATGCTCATGGCAATCAAAGGACGCTATTGGGTAGCACTATCCCACAATGGACCTGCTCCTGAATACTTTACCAGCATGCTGCTGCATGTTCCAATTTCTTTGTTGTTGTTGCTAATTCTTGTATTTGATTTTAACCACCCAACCAGGGATTTCCGTGCTTCCCGTACTAAGCACATAAATTCCATTAGATTCAAAATAAATTGAAATAACTTCAAATCATATGTCATTGGTTGCTCGTCAATAAGGTACATTTGCAATCAAGTTTACTTCATGTCACAACAAGTCAAACTAACTATTTGATCAAAACATCATGTATAAACATATCACATATGGTTAGCTCAAAACACAACCATCATAGATCAACATCATAAATCACATGTAACCATCATATACTAGAATCAGGCGTTTCCCTCTGAAATGAACTCCCCAAACTGCTTTCGTGTCAAAATATGTGCCATTCGATTTTGTTGTTAGACAATTGGGTAATCATTACTTGTTGATTTGAATTGAGGAATTCCAGCCATGACGGTTGTTACTGGGTCGTTGGATCCTGCAATAACTATCAACTATCTTCCTTACGAATCGTCAACCGACTTAACTTATTATATCGATAATATTTTGCTCCGTGAACAAGGTTTTTCTTCAGATTTTCAGGTTAGGCAGCTGGTATTTTGAAGGCAGAGGTGCATCTATTGCAGATCATTAATTCCCTTACAGTGCATCAGTAGTTTTCTGGGCTCAAATTTGTAAGGTAGGTATTGCATTATTGTACTCTTACCCCCTTGCATGTGCATTACTTGCTAATGCCTAAGAGAGGATTTCGATGGTGATTTTCACGTCGGTAATGAGAGTTTTGTTTTCTTGAGCATTTTCCATTTGCTCGAAAGTGCCTCTCTGAGATGGCTGAGGTTTTGTTTTTGGTTTGGTAGATATCACTAGTTTTTTTTGTTTCTGGGTGTCGTAGTAGTCCAGCTTTTGTTTGGGGTATGACAACTCTTTTTATCATAAATCAACTAGGGTTTATATTCTTGTAGTTGCTTTTATTAATAGTAAATACTACAATAGTTATAGAATGTAATCTCCTTGGGTATTTTTTTGAGAGGGATCTGGCATCGCATGGTAACTATGTTATTACATGACAACAGTTCTTTGGAGAAGGAAAAATGCCAAGTGGTGGGTTTCGTGTGCTGCATCTTGTGAAACCATTTCTTTCAATCTTACTAGAAGTCCAGACAACTGAAGGAAAAGTACCCTTTAGGGAGAAGGTTCTTTAAATTGTAATCTCCCTTTTAATCTTTCTCGTATGCAGTTAGTTGCCTCTATATGGAATACATTCAGCAACCAGTGCGGATCCATTCTATTGGATGCGTGTAATTCTGGCATAAATGTGCGCATCAATCAATTTGATAAAAACGGAAAGAAGAAAAGAGGAGTTGGAGGTTATATTTAAGAGTGGATCAACACTAATAAATTCGTTAGCGATTTTGGGATAGTGGCAGACGTAAGGAATAATTTAATGACTTTCGAGATACACGTAGTCATGTATTACATCACGATTGATGCGGGGAGAGGTCATGCTGTCGGAGAGCAATGGAATTCATGGGAGCAGTTTTAATATCAATACCTGAACTGTGTATGCGATAACCTTATCTTGACGTCTTGTTTGTCAAGTTTCGCAATTGCGTGTGTGGACAGTATGTTAAAAATGAACGTAATAAAAGCGAGCACTGGTTAAATATTGTCCAAGCGTGACAAGATGCCCTGCATTACATTCCATATATCCGTATATTTTGTATCTTTGAAGTCTGGACAACTATCACAATTTGCAAGCTGCAACTAAGGTGCATTGAATATGCTTCGATGTACTTTTATGGTCATTATCATTAATAAAACAAAGCAATTACATGAGATATCGTTGACATCCATGTGGGATAATTTAAAATATAATTGAAAGTGCTAAATGGTGTTCTTAAAAGTTGTTTATGAATGATATCAATAAAAAAATAGTGAACAAGTACATGACATATCGTTGACATCCATGTGGGATAATTTAAAATATAATTGAAAGTGCAAAATGGTGTTTTTAGAAGTTGTTTATTTTGATTTCGTTTTAATTAATAATATTTCATCTATATTAAATGTATTATAATTATTAATAATTAAAAAATAAAATAACAATTATTATAATTTCCAAAGTTATGAGAAACACCATTCAATTATTTTTTATTACACTTAATATCTCATAGTACCCACTCATACATAACTTACTCTATATAATTTGGCACATTATTGCATACGTTTTTTTGTTAGTTTACTACATTTTTTTAAAATAATTATTTTAAATATTAAATTACAACTTATTATAAATTGAAATTTAAGAAAAATGATCTTAGCATGGATTATTTGAACAAAATATTGCAGCTTGAAGACTCTTGTATGTGATATGTCTCAACCCTATTCAAAGTTGTAAAGTGTGTTTTCTGATGATCTCCTTGTTACTAGTGGTAATGCTTCGAAGGACCAGGGCAGTCCTTTGATAGATAAGAAGATGGGGCAAATGAATGGAGAAAAAATGATGGGAATTGAATAAAATCAAGTGGTCAACTGACGAAGAATGGGGTTCATCTAAGGATGGGAATGTTCTTTTTGATGGCAGGTCACATCCATTGCAACAATTTGGATATAACGAACACCCACTCTAGGATTTCGTGTTTCTTGGCTCCGTGATGAAAATAATGAAGACAAAATACATGTTAATCTGTTACTTGTGTTATTTGATGGAAGTTTTGTAATGAATGATTGAAAAATACACGGTGAGAGAAAAATGCATATTACGCTAATTAAGGAATGTTTTTCACTTGTTGAACTTGTAGTATTGAATTTAACACACTGACACTTTACAACAATGAACTAACAATCTTCATGATGAAAATAGTAATGTGGAAAATTTATTTACATAGTGAAAAAGGCAATATGGGATATTCCAATCATGTTCCAAGGCATTTTTTAAAATGTGGATTTGAGAAAAGGTTGTTGTGGAAGGTGTTGTTTGTATATGGGAAAGATTTATCTACATAATGAAAAAGGCAATATGGGATATTCCAATCATGTTCCAAGCCATTTTTTAAAATGTGGATGTGAGAAAAGGTTGTTGTGGAAGGTGTTGTTTGTATGTGGGAAATTTCCTGATCATGGTATGTAATCCTAATGTTGATAGATATGTCTACTTTAAAATGTGGATGTGAGAAAAGGTTGTTGTGGAAGGTGTTGTTTCTATATGAGAAATTTCCTGATCATTGTGTGTAATTCTAATGTTCATAGATATGTCTACCAAGTGGTTCCAGTTAATGGGACATTGATGTGAGCACTCAATATATTTTTATTCTTTATCAAAGTATTTTTTTGTTGTATTTTCATAATTCAATTTATGCCTTACGACGTTCCCTTTGCAACATTTGGTGCAAATGCTAGTTAATTATATATTAAATTAATTAGTTAATCATATATTAAAAATGAATTAGTTATCCATATTGTTATAATTATGAAGTGTATATACATTATTTATGTATGTGTGGGGGTAAACCCATTATATCAAGACTACCTTATAAGCTTCAGGGTTAATACATAATATGTGCAACACATATTAGGTATATAATATGTCCACATATTAGGTATATATTAGCATAACCATATTTACCAATGTGATTGATAAACGCCGATAGGTGTATATGAAACATATAAACAACCACATTTTCCAATGTGGTTGATATATGTCGATAAGCTTATATCAACCACATTAATAATTATTATCGGTATTTATGATTATTAATAACTATACAAATATTAACAACCGGATTATTTATATATATTATTATATAAATATTATATTAATAATAATATAAACTTCTAATATATTAATTAATAATAAGAATAGCTCATAATAATAATAATAATAATAATATCTTATTATAATATTATAATAATATAATATTATTATTATATTATTATAATAATATATGAATATAATAATTATTATAATAATAATATAATCATTATTATTATAATAATAACAATAAAGGCCTATTATATATTATTTATGATAATTAATAACTATACAAATAATAGCAACTATTTCTTATATATTTATGATTATTATATTAATATTATTATAATAACATAAACTCATATTATTATTATTATTCTTAGACTTTAGTATTTTTAATATTTATCTTAAGATTTGTATACATTGGGTTGATTGTTATTAGTATTTAGGATTATTAATAATTATATAAATATTAACAAGCAGATTATTTATATATATTATTATATAACTATTATATTAATAATATAAACTCCTAATATATATTAATTAATAATAAGAATAGTTCATAATAATATTAGATTATTATTATATTATTAAAATAATAAAATAATATAAAATTATAAAAAAATAATAACAATTATATTGCATAATAATAATAATAATAATAATATCTGATTATAATATTATAATAATATACCAATATAATTATTATTATAATAATAATATAATCAATATTATTATTTTTTTTCCCAAGAAAAAAATCGAACTTTCTATTGCAAAACAAAAAGTTACATAGTATATGCTGTGAGCATTCAAGTCACTGTATGATTTGTGATCATAGAGTTGCTGAGATTTTGCGAGAGAGAGATCTCCTGCAGCCATCTCAAGTTCTGAAAAATCAGTTTGCCAATCTGTTGTGTGATCGGAGTTTCCATCAGTTGGAGAGGCCCCAACAGAACCGATCCGTTCGTATGCATCATGGCTATTTCCCATAGCCAAAAACTAGAACAGTTTCCAAGAGTTTAGTTGCCTGCTACAGCTGCTCCATCCCCGGGTCTCCTCAGAAGGGAAAACAACCCAAACAGAGATGAGGCAACCATTTTTAACTTTTTTTTAAGAGTTTTAAATAAGTCTGAAATGTTTGATATGAACAGAATAATAAGATGCAGCTGCTCCATCCCCGGGTCTCCTTAGGAAGGAAAACAACCCAAACAGAGATGAGGCAGCAGAGTAAGTCTGAAGAGTGATATGAAACAATTTAACAAGAAGATCGAACAACAAGAACCAAAAAGAAAAAGTCCAGCCTGGATGAGACTTCAAAGAGGAAAGTTTGAAGCATAAGGTGGACGATCCGACACACGGATCTCGTCCATCTCTGTGTGTTCTATTCACCAACTGCCCAAATTTTGTTGCAGACCCTCTTTAGAAAGCTTGTCTGCATCATCATTGTGTTCCCTGTAGATATGACATAATGAGATGTGGTTAAAATGAGATTTTAGACTCATGGTTTCCTCCAGAAGAGATGATAGCATGTAATTCTGGCATCTGTTTGTTCCATTGAACCATTTGACAATGATCAGAGAGTCCCCAAAGATCTGAATCGAGGTTATGCTCAAATGAATGAGCCAGCAAAGGAGTAGTTTCAAGGTTGTCAACTCAGCATAGTTGTTGGTTCCAGTCCCTAAGCCTACTGAGGCTTTGAGGCTGCTATGAGGGTTTAAGTGTATGATTAGTCCAGCTCCGCATGTATTCTCATGGCTGGAGGCCCCATCGAAATAAGCCCAAGGAATCCCTTCCCAGATGGTCTCTTCTGTGATCGGTCGGGGGAGCTTCTCATGAGAGGGTTCAGGCATGCTGGTATATAGATGCACTTCCAATAGCTATGCTTTCTAACGATGGGGTGAGGTCTTGAAGCTTTTGTTCCTTGCAATCCATAATCCCCAGGAGATGATTAAGGGCAAGTTCCTCATGTTTCCTTCTGGGTGTAGAGTCCACCAAGATTTCCAGACAGTAGCGATTGCCTGCCCCTTCCATATTGAATTTTTATGTATCAAGTCCCCTACCGTTTTCCAGACTTTAATGGAGAAAGGGCAGTCCATAAAGAGGTGCGAGATTGTTTCAGAGGCTGCTTTACAGAGGGCACACCTTCCTGGGCCAGATTTGAATCTCTTCTGGAGAATGTCCCAGGTTGGAACCTTCTCTTTAAGGATACACCAGAAGAGCATTTAGGCTTTTGCTAAGCATTCCAGTTTCTAGATTGAGGCAGCCCACCAGTCCTGGGTCCCCCAGCCTTTCTTTGACATTAGGAATTTGTATCCCTATTTTGGGGAGTATTTCCCTGACTCTGCATGGGCCCAAACTAACTGATCAGGTTTGTCTCTTATTCTGACATTTGATCGGGACAACTCCGAGGTGAAAGTGAGCCATTCCTCTACCCATTGGGGATTAAGATTTAGATCTAATCTTGAGAGCCATGCTTGGCCCCATATGGAGGACTACCCATGATTGACTATCTAACTGAGGTGGTTTATGCCTCTGGAGATGAGATGGGAGGATAAGGCTTGAGATAGTCTGTAGTCTTCATTGCAACCCACCCAGGGATCCTTCCCGATGCGAACCTATTCGCCATTTCCTACCTGCCAAGATAGTCCTTGTTCGATGATCTTGAAGCTTTCCAAGGCCGCTTTCCACACCACTGATGCACTACCTTTCTTTTTGGATGGACTTCGGATCCAGTCTTCTAAAGGCACGGGGTCAATATATTTCCTTTTAACTACTATTGTCCATAGGTTCTCTGCTTTGATGAGCCTCCATCCTAACTTTGTTGCGAGCGCAGAGCCAAAGTCTGTTAGGTCTTTGATGCCCCATCCTCCCCATTACTTTGGCCTTGCCACTTTCTCCCAAGCCACCCATGGGAGAACCGAGTCCTCCTTGGATCCTGCCCATAAGAATTTGCTGCATACTCTTCTGATTTTTTCCAGGATCCCTTTTGGTACCCAGGTTAGTGCAGTCCAGTAGACCGGAATAGCCAGGAGGATTGATTTGATTAGAGTCAGTCTACTAGCTCTAGATAGCCATTTGAAGCTCCAGTGGGTGACTCTTGCTTCTATTTTTGCTATTAGCCATTGCCAATCCTGTTTCCTGTACGAGCAAGGTTTTAGATAGAACCCAAGGTATTTGAAACTATCTCGGAGCTTTCGATCCTCAAAGAGTAGATCCTCTTTGATTTGGGAAATTTCAAGCTTGTTGAAACCTTCCACCAAAAGGTGAGATTTTGCACTGTTTATTTGGAGGCCCGTTGCTTTTAGGAATAGATTGAGGATCCTTTTTAGTTCCAGAGTTTCTGATCTTCTCCCAGAGGTGAAGAGTAGGATGTCATCCACAAATAGCAAATGAGTTATCATCAAATTTTCTGCCACTTCCAGCCCTTGAATAGTGCCTTTCCTTCGCCCATCATTGATCAGTCGGCTGAGTCCTTCCACTGCCAGAAGGAAGAGGAGGGGCGAGAGGGGGCATCCCTGGCGAAGTCCCCTTTGGCTTTGAAAGAAAGAGGTAGTGGCTCCATTGATGAGAATAACAAAGCTTACATTGGTTAGGCATCCCATTATCCAATTGATGAACTCTATGTGGAAGCCCAGATGAGTGAGTAACATGCGAATGTACATCCAACTGACCTTGTCAAATGCTTTGGATAAATCAATTTTAACTACTGCTCCTTTGATATTTTTTTGAGAGATGTTGTGGATAGTTTCCTGGGCTACCCCAATCGCTTCATGGATCTGCCTTCCATTTAAGAACCCGAACTATTCTCTTGACATGTGCTTGGATAGGATAGGTTTGATCCGGAGGGCTATCACCTTTGCTATGATTTTATAAATGCAGTTACATAGGGATATAGGTCTGAAGTCCTCGAAGGTAGAGGGATCTTCTTTCTTTAGAATGAGGGCTATGAAGGTCGAGTTGAAGGGGGGATAGATTACGCCTTTCCTTCTAGATTCTTCTACCACATCAGTGAGGTCTTGACCAAGCTGATCGAAAAAATGTTGGAATAGCTCCACTGTCCAGCCATCTGGACCAGGAATTTTGTCTTTTGGCATTGCTTTTACTATTCCTTCCACCTCCCCTCTGGTGACTTCGCTCATTAGTTCCATAGAGTCCTCCTCATCCACATAGCGGGGGAAGGTCTGGGCTATCTGGATCACTTCTGCCAAGGAGATATCACCTCGATTAGAGAAGAGATTCTGAAAGTGGCTTATGCCCATCTGGGAGAGATCCTGGAAGGAGTTGGCCTCTCTTCCTCCTTCTTCTTTTAGATGCCAGATGGTGTTAATGTTTTTCCATCCTCTGGCATAGTTTTGAAAGAATTTGGTGTTTTCATCGCCTGCCTTGAGCCAGATGGCCCTACTTTTCAATCGCCATTGCTCTTCCCTTGCCAGGAGGATTTTGTGCCTTTTACCTTCCTGCTGCAATATTATATCTTTTTTCCCCTGAGTTTCATATCCATCAGCTTCAGGGCTTTCGAGCCAGTTAAGATTCTGTTCTATTTGGCGGAGTTCCTCCTCTTCTTTGGTCTTCTTTTCCTTGGCCCAGATCACTGTAGCTTTTTTAAAGCGTTTGAGATTCTCCATGAAAAGGAAAGATTTATTGGCCATCTCAATGGAGCTGGCAGGTCTCCAAGTAGATTTGAAAAGGGAGTTGTATGATTCCTCTTGAAGCCAAGAAGGGTTGAATTTGAAGGGGGCAGCTGGTTTTTTGGGTGGATTGGATAGCTCAAGGAGGATAGGAAAATGATCCAAGGCCCCTCCTTCCCCCACCCACTGGTGAAACCTAGGGATAGTGGTAGCTGTATCCTCCCTTAGAAGAAAACGGTCAAGTCTTTTTGCTACATGGTCTTCCCATGATCTTCTATTCCTCCAGGTTGGTCTGTTCTTCAGTAAATTGATGTCTAGGAGCTTATTATCTCTGAGGAGGTTGGTGAAGAAATCTGATAGTTGATCTTATCTAGCCAAGGGGCCCCAGGTTTCTAAGGAGCCTATTGAGAAATTTAAGTCTCCACCAATAACCAGATTTGGCCTGTTCAAAGAGGATTTGGAGAGGAGGGTCTTCTAGAAGTGGGCTCGCCCTTGATAGGGGCCATAGATGTTAAAAATCAGCAAGGTGGTACAGAGCTCCTGGGAGTATACTTCCATCCCAATGACTTGAACTGTCCCCCAGGAATTTAGACATTTGAACTTCTCTCGTTTGAAGGCCAAATCAAGGCCCCTTGAGTGTCCTTTTGCATCCAGAACCTGGATAATCCATGATGGCAGGATTATAGATAGGGTGTTTTCCACTTCTTCTCCAACTCCTAGAGTTTCTCAAAGGAGAAGCATATCCGGATTGTATTTCCTAACTACTTCTTTTAAGGCTAGCTTTTTGGGGTTGTTAGCTAACCCTCTGCAGTTCCAAGAAAGGATGATCATTGGATAACCTCTGGGAGGGGGTTTGCTACTCTAAGGGCCCTTGATATGGACATCTATCTGCCATCTGCAATGTCTATCTTGGCTCTTAGCTGAGACTTGGATAGGTTATATTTTATCCCTCTAGATTTCCTATCTTCTAGCTGGGAGGGTTGCATGTCTATGCCTCCTACTATTTCCAGGGATCCCCACGGAGGTGGTTTCTTCTCACGGGGACGGAGATTATATGGAATTGAGGCAGGGGTGGAGTCCTTGCTCAGGCCTTTGGAAGTGGAAGGGCCGAGGTCACGATTCAGATCTAAGGAAGGAATGGAGGTGATTATACTTTCCATTTGCAAGGATTGAGAATGAGTCAGAGGAGTGATCATATTCTGATGCATGTGGGGACCAGAAACAGATTCATTTTTATTAATAAAAATTTCATGACATAAAGATGATGGATTTGGGGAAAGTTCCATACCCTCTTTGGCAATCGATTGACAATTCTCCGTGTGAGCTGGAGGGTTCTGGATCAGTTCCAGCTCTTCTAGCTAGGAGGGAGGCCGCTGGTCCTGGGAATTTTGCTGCTGGTGCTCGGTACCCTTGCCTGAAATCTTCTTGGTTCCCTCCATTTCGAGATCCATCAGCTCCTCGTCCTTGCTTTCCTCTTCGGGCTTGGATCTAGGAGATTCTGCTACTTTTCCTTCTGATCCGACCTTCTTCTTCTTCCCTCTGCGCCTGTGGCCCATCGGGCATTCCTTTGCCAAGTGCCCATAGATATGACATCTGTGGCATCAGAATGGCAAATGTTCGTAATCAAGTTGCTGAAGGTATTTGAACTCTCTGTAGTGCAATTGTATTTCTTGAGCCAGGCCAGCTCGGGGAGTGAGGCTAACTAGAATACGTGCCATCCCCATGTCTCTGGTTTGGAGGAAAGACATGTCCGTTTCCATGTACTTCCCAAGATGGTTCCCGATAGATCTGAAAACAGTCTCGTCCCAGAGGAAATGTGGAAGCCCTGGGAGGCGGACCCAAACTGGTAGCTCATCAGTTCTCTCTCTCTCCCTGGGCGTTGAAAAGGGGATTCCAGCGTTTGAAGAGAATCAGTGTCCTACCAAAGGCCCAATTCCTTTCTAGTACCCAGCTCGCTGCTTCTTTGTTGGTGAATTTGACCATGAACCAGCCCTTTGCAAGCGTTGACACCTGGAAGGCTGAGTCCGAACCCTCCTTCCATTGCTGGGATGCCCATTCCTGGATGAATTTCACTGAATACTTTTTCCCCCTTGCCCTTCCGACCAATGTTAGGTCTGCAACCTCCATAGCTTGGTCTATTGACACATTTACCCCCAGAATCAGATCTGAAACCAATTCATTTATTTTAATTAACTTGGGTTTTTTTCCTCTTCTCCCCCTTCTACCTCTGTTGCGGCCCTTCCTCCCTGCCCGGAGCGGCTATTTCCGCATCTGCTACTTCTTGGAGGGTTTCGTTCAATCTCCTCTCCTCCTGAATGAGGGTTCTGTCGTCCTTGTTTCCTCCTCCAGCTTCCCTTTCTTCTTTGATTTCCTTGTTCCCTCTGAGTGTAGCTTCCTCCTCTATCCTCGGTCCCTTCTCTACTGTTGATCCTTCGCCCGGTCCGACTTCAAGGTTGAGAGGCCCTGTGGCCCCTGGGTCCGCACTCAGCAATTCTTGTATCGGCTGCCAGTGACTATAGGGGTTTTGGGTTTTTGCAGCTTGCGTTACCTTCCCCAATTTCAGCTCTACTCTGAGCCCTTCTGCGGTCCCTAACCCTAACCCACAACTGATTACCACATCTTCCAACCCTCCTGAGAAAAATCGGTTGTGAGAGAGGGTTTTTGGTGAACTTACAGATGGGTTTTTTGCTGTTGTTCCTTCCAAGTCGCTCTGAGGCTGCTGCTCTTGTATGCGAGGGAACTCCTTCCAGGTTCTTAGGAAGGGTAGACCAGAATTACCTTCTAGATGGTCTGGTGTAACCTTTCTGTTCCAGACCTCCTCCAAGCCGCGCGTTTCTTTCCCTAAGCTTCCAGTTGGGCAGATGTATCGTTCTATATTTTATTCTGTGACTATCAGGCCCTAGAACAACAAGATATCTCTAGGTTCGGGGTCTAGCTCAATGCTGTCGTTTGGGAAACCTATCCTCTTGCTGACTGTTTCTTAGGAAAGGC
The DNA here is from genome assembly GCA_031772625.1 of Pinus tabuliformis. Taxonomy (NCBI): domain Eukaryota; kingdom Viridiplantae; phylum Streptophyta; class Pinopsida; order Pinales; family Pinaceae; genus Pinus; species Pinus tabuliformis. Next base: position 691,478,418 of record CM062812.1, on the reverse strand, counting down.
TAACTATGTCTAGGTAACCACTGGCCGTAAATTCCTCTGATAATCAAACCTCCTCCGTTCCCACTGATTGCAAGTAGTAATCTGGGCACAGTTAAACTTGAAAAACGTTTTACTAACCCCATTTTCATACCCATTGCTACCTTCTTACGCCGCGCATGTGAGTCCTTCAGATGCATCTTGGAGCTTGACCACTGACCTAACCCTGCTATCGTCAATTCTTGGCTCTGTTCTAATGCCTTTACCTAAGCAGCTTCCAGCCGGCTGCCTTCCGTACGCGGCCTTGTCGTTGTCTAGACCTCGTGGCCTCCACCTGCAGGCCATCCTGATCCTATCTCCATCTAGTTCCATTGCTTAGAACCCTAGTTGCGACCTCCTCCACCATCCATCCTCATTAAATTATCATAATATATTATTATAATAATAACAATAAATACAAATTATTTATGATAATTAATAACTATACAAATAATAGCAACTATATTCTTATATATTTATGATTATTATATGAATATTATTATAATAATATAAACTCATAATAATATTAGTATTATTAATTATTATTATTATTATTATTATTCTTAGGCTTTAGTATTTTTAATATTTATCTATGGGTTTGTATACATTGGGTTTATAATATTAGTCCCTTTTGTTTATTATTACCTAAGGGTTTAATACTAAAATCCCAAGGGATTATGAACCAACGGGAATAATATTAAACAAAAAGGACTAATATTATAAACCCAAGGAACTAATAAACCCAACTCTTTAATATTATAAATCTAAAGAATTAGTGAACCCAATGGATAAATATTAAAAACCTAAGGGATCAAGAAGCACAAGGAATTGATATTACAAACACAAGAGAAACATAAAGATGACCATGATTGATATTATAAACCCAAGTTAATAATAAACCCAAAGGATTAATACTAAAACCCCAAGGGATTATGAACCGAAGGAAATAATGTTAAACCCAAGGGACTAATATTATAAACCCAACATTGATAAACCCTAATATAAATATTAGAAAGACTAAAATAAACATGGTTTATTTTCATGGTGAGAGAATCCTTGTCACAATGTGACATTCAACCCTGGTTGGCCATGGTTGTCTATGACTGACAATGGTTAACCATGATCAATACTATAAAGCCCAAGGAATAATAAAACTAAGTGATTAATACGAAAACCCTAAGGTACTATAAACCCAAGGGAATAATATTAAACCCATGGGACTAATATTATAAACCCAACATTGTTAAACCCAAATATAAACGCTACAAACACTAAAATAAACATGGTTTATTTTCATGGTGAGTCAATCTTTGTCAAAATGCGACATTCAACCAAGGGACTAATATTATAAAAGAAACATTGGTAAACCCAAATATAAATACTACAAATACTAAAATAAACATGGTTTATTTTGACGGTGAGACAATTCTTGTCACAATGCGACATCCAACCATGGTTGATGATGTTTGGCTATGATTCACAATGGTTTACCATGATTTATATTATCAACCAAAGGGAATAATAAACCCAAGGGATTGAAATTATAAACTCAAATGAATAATAAACCCAAGGGATTATGAACCCAAGGGAATAATATTAAACCCATGGGACTAATATTATAAACTTCACATCGAGTAAAGGTAAATATCAATACTACAAACGCTAAAATAAGCATAGGTTTTTTTTTTTTGGTGAGACAATCCGTGTCACAATGCGACATTCAAACATGGTTCACCATGTTTGGCTATGATTTATATTATAAACCTAAGGGAATAAAATAACCCAAATTTTGATATTATAAATCCAAATGAATAATAAACTGAAGGGAGTAGTACTAAAACCCCAAGGGATTATGAACCCAAGGTAACAATATTAAGCCCAAGGGACTAATATTATAAACCCAATATTCGTAAACCCAAATATAAATATTACAAACACTAAAATAAACATGTTTTATTTTCATGGTGAGACAATCTTTGTCAAAATGTGACATTCAAGCATGGGACTAATATTATAAACCCAAAATTGGTAAACCCAAATATAAATACTACAAACACTAAAATAAACATGGTTTATTTTGATGGTGAGACAATTCTTGTCACAATGCGACATTCAACCATGGTTGACCATGTTTGGCTATGATTGACAATGGTTTACAATGATTGATATTATAAACCAAAGGGAATAATAAACCCAAGGGATTGACATTATAAACCCAAATGAATAATAAAGCCAAGGGATTAATACTAAACCCAAGGGATTATGAACCCAAGGGAATAATATTAAACCCAAGGGACTAATATTATAAATTCAACATTCATAAAACCACATATAAATATTACAATGTCGAAAATAAATATGATTTATTTTCATGGTGAGGCAATCCTTGTCACAATGTGACATTCAACCACGGTTGACCATGTTTGATATTATAAACCTCGTTGGAATAATAAACCCAAGGGATTGATATTAAAAACCAAATGAACAATAAACCCAAGGGATTAATACTAAAACCCCAAGGGATTATCAACCTAATGGAATAATATTAAACCCAAGGGCCTAATATTATAGACCCAACAATCGTAAACCCAAATGTAAATATTACAAAGACCAAAATAAACATGATTTATTTTCATGGTGAGACAATATTTGTCAAAATGGGACATTCAGCCATGGGACTAATATGGTAAACCCAAATATAAATATTACAAACACTAAAATAAACATGGTTTATTTTCATGGTGAGACAATCTTTGTCAAAATGCGACATTCAACCATGGGACTAATATTATAAACCTAAATTTGGTAAACCCAAATATAAATACTACAAACACTAAAATAAACATGATTTATTTTGACGGTGAGACAATCCTTGTCCCAGTGTGAGATTCAACAATGGTTGACCATGATTAATATTATAAACCTAAGGGAATAATAAACCCAAGGGATTGATATTATAAACCCAAAGGAATAATAAAACTAAGGGATCAATACTAAAACCCCAAGGGATTATGAACCGAAGGGAATAATATTAAACCCATGGGACTAATATTATAAACCCGATATTGATAAACGCAAATATAAATACTATAAACACTAAAATAAACATGGTTTATTTTGATGGTGAGACAATCCTTGTCACAATGCAACATTCAAACATGGTTGACCATGGTTGGCTATTATCGACAATGGTTGACCATGATTGATATTATAAACCTAAGGGAATAGTAAACCCAACTTATTTACATTATAAACCCAAATGAATAATAAACCCAAGGGATTAATAAACCCAAGGGATTATGAACCCAAGGGAATAATATTAAGCCCAAGGGACTAATATTATAAACACAACATTTGTAAACCCAAATATAAATATTACAAAGACTAAAATAAAAATGATTTATTCATGGTGAGACAATCCTTGTGACAATGTGACATTCAACTATGGTTGACCATGATTGATATTATAAACATGAGGAAATAATAAACCCAAGGGATTGATATTATAATCCCAAATGAATAATAAACCCAAGGGATTAATACTAAAACCCCAAGGGATTATGAACCCAAGGGAATAATATTAAACCCAAGGGACTAATATTATAAACCCAACATTCGTAAACGCAAATATAAATATTACAAATACTAAAATAAACATCATTTATTTTCATGGTGAGACAATCCTTGTGACAATGTGACATTCAAGCATGGTTGACCATGGTTGGCTATGATTGACAATGGTTTACCGTGATCGATATTATAAACCTAAGTGAATAATAAATCCAAGGGATTAATATGAGAAACCCAAAGGAATAATAAAACGAAGGGATTAGTACTAAAACCCCAAGGGATTATGAACCCAAGGGAATACTATTAAACCCAAGGGACTAATATTATAAACCCAACGTATATAAACCTTAAGACAAATATTATAAACATTGAAATAAACATGATGGACCATCATTGATTTTCATATTGAGACAATCTTTATCACAATTCCATGTTGGACCATGGTCGACATCATAATAAACCATGTTCGACTCAGGAATAATAAACCCAAGCGATTGATATTATAAACCCAAGGGATTAATACTAAACCCCAATGGATGATGAACCAAAGGGAATAAATAAAAGGGACTAATAATATAAAACCAAGGGAATAATAAATCCAAGGGATTGATATAATAAACCCAAGGGATTATTATTTATTTTCATGGTGAGACAATCCTTGTCACAATGTGACATTCAAGCATGGTTGACCATGGTTGGCTATGATTGACAGTGGTTTACCATGATCGATATTATAAACCTAAGGGAATAATAAACCCAAGGGATTAATATAAGAAACCTAAAGGAATAATAAAACAAAGGGATTAATACTAAGAGCCCAAGGGATTATGAACCCAAGGGAATAATATTAAATCCAAGGGACTAATATTATAAACCCAACGTATATAAACCCTAAGACAAATATTATAAACATTAAAATAAGCATGATCGACCATCATTGATTTTCATATATAAACCTAAGGGAATAGTAAACCCAACTTATTTAAATTAATACTAAAACCCCTAGGGATTATGAACCCAAGGGAATCATATTAAGCCCAAGGGATTAATACTAAAACCCCAAGGGATTATGAACCCAAGGGAATAATATTAAGCCCAAGGGACTAATATTATAAACCCAATATTGATAAACCCAAATATAAAGACTACAAACACTAAAATAAACATGGTGTATTTTGATGGTGAGACAATCCTTGTCAGAATGAAACATTCAAACATGGTTGACCATGGTTGGCTATGATTGACAATGGTTGACCATGATAAACCTAAGGGAATAGTAAACCCAACTTATTTACATTATAAACCCAAATGAATAATAAACCCAAGGGATTAATACTAAAACCCCAAGGGATTATGAACCAAAGGGAATAATATTAAGCCCAAGGGATTAATACTAAAACCACAAGGGATTATGAACCCAAGGGAATAATATGAAGCCCAAGGGACTAATATCATAAACCCAAAATTTGTAAACCCAAATATAAATATTACAAAGACTAAAATAAACATGATTTATTCATGGTGAGACAATCCTTGTGACAATGTGACATTCAACCATGGTTGAACATGATTGATATTATAAACATGAGGTAATAATAAGCCCAAGGGATTGATATTATAAACCCAAATGAATAATAAACGCAAGGGATTAATACTAAAACCCTTAGGAATTATGAACCCAAGGGAATAATATTAAACCCAAGGGACTAATTTTATAAACCCAACGTATATAAACCCTAAGATAAATATTATAAACATTGAAATAAACATGATGGACCATCATTGATTTCATATTGAGAAAATCCTTATCACAATTCCATGTTGGACCATGGTCAACATCATAATAAACCATGTTTGACTTAGGAATAATATATCCAAGCGATTGATATTATAAAATAAAGGGATTAATACTAAAACCCCAAAGGATTATGAACCAAAGGGAATACTATTAAACAAAAGGGACTGATAATATAAACCTAAGGGAATAATAAACCAAAGGGATTGATATAATAAACCCAAAGGAATATAAACCCAAGGGATTATTATTTATTTTCATGGTGAGACAATCCTTGTCACAATGTGACATTCAAGCATGGTTGGCTATGATTGACAATGGTTTACCATGATCGATATTATAAACCTAAGGGAATAATAAACCCAAGGGATTAATATGAGAAACCCAAAGGAATAATAAAACGAATGGATTAATACCAAGACCCCAAGGGATTATGAACCCAAGGGAATTATATTAAATCCAAGGGACTAATATTATAAACCCAATATATAAACCCTAAGACAAATATTATAAACATTAAAATAAACATGATTGACCATCATTGATTTACATATTGAGACAATTCCTATCACAATTCCATGTTGGACCATAGTCGAAATTATAATAAACCATGTTTGACTCAGGAATAATAAACCCAAGCGATTGATATTATAAACCCAAGCGATTAATACTAAAACCCCAAGGGATTATGAACCTAAGGCAATATTATTAAACAAAAGGGACTAATAATATAAACCCAAGGGAATAATGAACCCAAGGGATTGATAAAATAAATCCAAAGGAATAATAAACCCAAGGGATTAATACTAAAACCTCAAGGGATTATGAACCCAGGGAATTATTAATATTAAAAAGTTGAAGAACAAAGAAACCCAATAATTTGATATTATAAACCATTGGAAATTAATAAACCCAAGGGAAAAATATTAGAAACCAAAGGGATAAAATATGGCAAGGGATTAATAGGAATTAATTTTTTAAGCCCAACGGATTGATCAACCCACCTGACTATGAATATTATAAACCTAATGGATCAATAAATCCTAGGGATTGTTAATATTATGAAAGTAGCACGTTAATAAATTCAAGGAATAAACATTGTAAATGTAAGGGATTAATATTAAACCTTAGGACTATTATTTAAACCTTAATATTGGGGATTAATAAAACAAAGGGAATAAATGATAAACCAAAGGAATTATTAATATTACAAACTTAAAGAACAAATAAACCTAATCATTTAATATTATAAACCCAAGGAAATAGTAAACCAAACCTAAGCCCTAAATCCATGGCATCAATATATAAACATAAATAATGTTATAACATAAAATAAAAATAAAAAACATAAACCAAAACCAATATAAGAATGACATTGCCAATCATAAAGCATTAAAACATGATAAATCATCATTGCATTAATAATAACACATTTATATCACTACATTATAAACAATAAATAGAATTTAAGCCATAAATACATTGATATCAATACATGAATGTATTAATAGTATAAATCTCAAGAATATTGATATAAACACCTAGAACATGAAATCCCAACAATAATATTATAAATGTAAACAATATTTTCATTTATGAAAGACGTGAACAAAGTGAAGGGATCCACACAAAAGACCACAACAATCAGAAATGCAAGAGAAAGATATAAAATAGTAACATTGCCATTGGAGCAAAGCAACATAAATGAAAAAAACACATCTAAATTGCACACATTGGATTTAAAGAAGAATAACATAATATGACATTTTAAGACCAGAGATATACAATTTTGTACATAAAAACAACATTAGTGTTTAAAATAATCAATTTAACCAACATTGCAACCACAGAAAGAACATTGAGTCTTAACATATATTTTTTGTTTTCTTTACATCAAATAATTCCACTACAAAATTGAAGTTCAAACAATGTTTCAAAAGTCATCTATGGAGCGGCCTCTTCCAAAACACAACCAGACCGATGACAAAAGCAACACCAATTCAAATCAACAGGATAATGATCACGATACTTAACACTTTCCAACCAATTCCTTCTTGTTCTCCTCCCAAACTCCCTCTGGTGCACATGTTTCAAGTATTTTACGTGTGTTTTTGTTTGATCTAGCTCACGAATATGATCATCAAGAAATGCAGGGTGGAACCCATGTTTTCTATCAAACTTGTTACGAAGATAGGAAAGAAAGCTTATAGCTCCAGCAATATCCCGTATTGTTTTGGAATAATATATGACATCGTTATTGTCCATATCTGCATTTGAAAGACACAAAAACAAAAGCAAAATCAATAAAGACATGCACAAATAAATAAGCATATATATATATATATATATATATATATATATATATATATATATATATATATATATATATATATATATATATATAAAACATAACACCCCATTTTTATTTATGTTAAAAAAATTAATGTTATAGTGTTACATGAAAAAAAACAATCTAGTGTTACATGAACCAAATGATATAAAAATTTCTACAAATACAAGCCTCATTTCAAAATGCGATAGAAAAAAACTATAGAAATAGAATAAAACTGTGGCCAATATTCAAAAAATGAATATTGGCCATGGTGATGGCCAATATTCAAGACCTCCATTTTTTCATTTCAAGATGTAATATGAATCCACAATATTAATATCAATACGAACTAGTTATAGAAATGATTTGGAATGATTGGTTCATATAACTCATTGTTTATGTTTGAATGGTCTGTTGCAAAGAAAAGAGAAATAGGCACTTAAAAAAATAAATAAGTAAAATGAACAACATGAAAAACGATGTAAACAACTTTCTCAAATATTACTATGAATATGATGAATTTATTAATCTAATAAATATATGAAAATGATTATTATATTAAAAGTAAATCAAGAGAATAATAAAAGCAATTCAAAAAACATACTATAAAGAAGGTCACAATGTTATTAGTTGTATTTCATAGTGATATGGACTTCAATCACTCCTCTTCCTTCTTCCTAATTGTAACATATGCGCTATCTTTCATCTTGGCATAACGTTGGAAAGAAAAAGGTGGTGCAATGCGTAAACCATCTATTGATTTCACTCTTGATATGGCTGTGAAGGTAAGGCCTTGCTGCTCTTTATTCCCGATATCAACTGACGCTCGTTCTAAAGTCAATCCCTGTGACTTGTGGATTGTAAGAGCCCATGCCATCTTCAAAGGAATTTGTTTTCGATTTCCTCTTATCACTGGGGTGATAGGGACAATGTTTGGATTGCTTGCATCAAATGGAACACCAACATACTTATCAAAAACAATAGTTGTGAACATTGGAAGTTGAGGTGGCTTAGAGGTAGGCGGATAGAATATATCCTTAACAAAACCAAGTGCACCATTCACCAAGCCAGCTTCAACCCATAAATTACATGTCAACATAACACGCTAACCATGACAAAACAAAACTTCACAGTCCAATTGATCATCATCAACACCACTGATTTTTGAACGCCTTGAATGCTCAGCAACACATCGTGCAATTGGAGAATTTAATGATTTTAACATATGCCTATTATGGAAGGAGACCAAATTATTTGTTGGAAACATGTGAACTACTGCATTAAATAAATCTCTTTCTCTAGGATGCAACCTCATATCAGCCCGTGACATAAGAAACTCCCAATCTTCAAGAACAAGTTCTACATTTCTTATGTTATTGAGGACTCTACGAAAACAATATTGTTTCTCATTATTCCCTTGTTGGCAAAAGATTGTGTCAAGAGTGACAACAATGTTGAATTTGTTCCACAAGACTTTCCCTGTTGTATTACCTGCATACAAAGGCTTATCTTTGACAGGAGGCAGTTGGCCAAGGTCACCCACAAGGATGATGGATCTGCCACCAAAAGGACAATTATTTTTCTCTGGAAATGCTTCTCGTAATTGAGCATCTATTTGCATAAACAACCTTGATCCTAGAAAGCTCATTTCATCAATCAATATATATCTAACATGTCGCATTTCTTCTTGGAATACTGCAAGTGACTACCCCTGTAGTGGCTGCATATCTTTAATTGGAATTTTTAGAGCTGAGTGTATTGTTTTTGCATGTATATTAAAAGCAACTATTCCTGTTGGGGAAAGAAGAAGCAAAGGGCTTCTTCCATTACTTGACAAATTAGAAAGAGCTTCAAAAATACAATGGATAAGGAAAGACTTCCCAGTGCCTACAGTGCCTTGAATAATCATAAGAAGAGCTTCACAAATCTCATATTCAGCAAAGTGCCTTAAGACAATTTCAAAAGCAAGTCGTTGTTTTTCCGAAAAAGAATCTAGAGATGCAAATGTTCTGTTTGAAAGGTCAACAATATCACCTGTTGATTTTGAATTCCTTATAAAATTAATAGCTTCTTCTGCAACATCATCAGAAATAGTTGTACTTTCCCAGTCAAAGGATATATCAAAGTCCCTTCGACCAAGGGTGTGAAGATCAGAAACATTCACATCATTTGGTGGAACCAAACAAGAGAAAATCTGCCATTCTTGAAAATCATCTTCAAGATTCATTTCCTGGTTAGAAAAATCACCATCTTCTTCATCTTCAATATTGTCTATAATTGATGGATGTCGATCAACATGCCATGCTCAATATCGAAAATTCCTCCAACTTTCAATAATAATTTCAGTTGAAAGGCCAATTTCTGCAGGAATGTCACGAAATGGCTTGTATAATAGCAATTCTGTCCAGCAAAAGGTTTCAAATTCCTCTGAAGCCTCACCAGGAATAGAATAAAACCGTGGCCAAACCTGAACAATAGCATGAACATCTCTAGGCTTCCATGGATCTTGTTTATGCTTGTTATCAAATGTCCAAGATCTTGCTATTTCTATCAAAGATAGATGTTCAAGGAAAAAAATTCTCTTCTGATAATGTTGAACAAAATTATTCTCAGATTAACATTGCAAGCCATCCCTTGATATTTTCCTAAAAACATTTCTTCAAACATTTAAGGAAACAAATTTCCAACTACAAACAACAAGAGGTAGCTTAAGCAACATATGGCATGTTTCTTGTGCTCCAATGTCACAGTCAACAATCGTTTCTGCAAGAAACTTTCTATATGCACATAAAGCAGGATCCTCAGAACCAATAGAGTTTGAAATTCTAGTTAACATATGATGATAACTTTCAGACCTTTTTTCTGCTTTATATGCACACTTAGCAATGTATTTCAACGTAGCATAGTGAGAAAGCACTGGCTAGCAATCAACATTTGCATGCCACATTGTTAGAAGGTCAATGTTATGTACATTAAGCCTGTCATCATTTCTTGCTGGCTCATATTTTTTTCTTCCTTGATCATCTATGGACAATCTTGATTCATCACAAAAATTCCATGGAGCATTGTACCAACATGTTAGAATAGTGCCCTTTTTGCGCAAACAAGAATCTATAGTACACTTTGTGTGCCTTTGGACATGGTTTAACAATTCTTCGTAATCATTATGAAGATTAGAAGAGAAAATCTGACCAGTATTCAATAGGCAAGGGTCATCATTGAGGCTTCATGGAACCATTATGTTGCGACGATGTATGTCACACGGATTCCATGCAATTACATATTTGTCGAAGAATATCTTTGCAAGTTGTACATTATAACTATTTGACCAATCAAATATTTCCATGTCTAGAGCACCTTCTGACCATAGGAAACCATGGATATCTGCTGAACCTCTATGTTTCCACTCATATATGAAATAAATGAAGATATAGTTACTACAAACAATATAAATTGAATCATAATAAAAGTTGAAAAAGTATAGAAAAAAAAGTTGAACACAAACCTGTACCAAAAGTCTTTAGCTTTAAGATATTTTTGGATAACTTCCTCTCAAAAAATATTGAATCTGTGATGCATATTTGTTCCAACAATATGAGGGTACTGGATAACATTCTCAATTTTCATATGATGCTCATTTGAAGAATGAGAATGTGAATGTATGGGCATGAGGTTATGCAACTCTGGCCACTTTGTGTTAGCTACACTCAAAGTAAAAAATAAAGATGGACATCCTAACTGAGTAATCATGTCAGTCAATTCAGATCGACACTTAGTCCAATATGCCCTTGTACCTCTCAGAGAAGAACCAAACCACATAAGATGCTTAGCCAACTTATTATCTGGTAAATCAGATAGTTGGTGACGCAACTCCTCAACTGTTGTAGGTGAGTTATCATGTAAATGTTTCTTTGCAAAAACTGCAGCAGTTGCTTGGCTCCGATGCCACATTATCATGTTTAATAGGTAATATCGAAAGCGAGGATGGCTTCCAAATCTCTGATCATAGTACCTAAGAAGATGCAATGCATACTCATGAAGTTCAACACTACAAATATGTGGTTGCAACCAATCAGCATCACCAGTGGGGAACAATGTTGGGAATGCCATATCTAATAACCCCTCTGTATTATATTCATTCACTGGAGAGGTTCCAATATTGGGCCAATCCATGTCTTGAACATGTGAAGAATCAACATTATCAAGAAATTCTCTAATTTCTTCCACTTCTCTTCGTTCATTTGGTAGGTGAGCAACAAAAGAATAAGGATGAGAGGGAAAATGCTCAGCATGAAACCCTTCATTATTAGTTTCATTGATCTCAGATTCTTCAATATCACAATCAACAAATTTAAGCTTGGAGGAGACATTTGTTGATCTTTGAGGTAGAGACATCTTTATACATAATATGTGGAACACATATTAGGTATATAATATGTCAAGTGAAATTTAATAAAATAAATAAAAGAAAATAAAGGGTGATATGTATATATTAAAAAAAATAAAGGGCATTCAACGTATAATAAAGGATATACCTCACATCTGTCGATATCTAATTGTCAAGTCATATGAGTGACTGGACTAATGCTACAAAGGAGTTATGTTGTCACTTGATAATTAATCTTTCCAGCAAAAGAAAAAGGAGCCTATAATAAAAAAGAACCTATTGAAATACACCACATATTGGACATAAATGAAAGGTATGTAAGTGTATTGATTTTTTGTGGGCACATCACGTTCTACTGCAAATTTAAAATGAGTCTATATATATGGACTATGTATGAGACAAATCACATCATTTGAATCCATGCAAGTATTACGGGTGGCTATATTTTAAAAGTAGTATTACATTAAGTTGATTTTTGATTTAATATTCTCACTGTCGTATGCCTTTCATTTTTCATTATATTTTGGCTATGGAAAGGGTACGTGTGAATTGACATATTAATGAATTTTTCCCAACTTATAATGGAAGAATACCAGGTTCTGCAATGCACCAAATAACCAAACTATTATACACACCTATGGTAATGTTGTTTATAACGAAAATTTACTATTGCAATGAGTGTATGCCTTACAGTATTGAAAATTCATGAATTGTTACATGTTGATCAGTGCGAATAGAAAACACAAGATCACCAAGGTGACACATTGCTAACACATGCATCTTCCAATTTATGTGATACGTAGATTAAGGGATTTCCCTACTACAATCTTGCTCTCACGTGATCGAATTTCAAATGTCTACCATATTCAATCAAATCAGTTCATATCAAACAATAAATAACAAAGTAGAAAATGTGTGTATGAACTATGACCTACCTGTCACCGAGCAGTTTGTGAAGTTAATTTATCAAATCTTGCTCGTCGGTAATGATATAATGAGTAGCACAAACACTTATTTTGCAACATTTAATGCTACTTCCATGTGAAATAACTCGAATTCATTATACCAATGACCCTAATTCACCAATCAAATCAATGGATGATTGAAGACGAAGCACGAATTCAGATTCAACATACACAATTTCCCTCCCTGCAGGAAGCTGAGCAATTTGGTGGAAACAATATAGATCACATTGGAGAAAATGACCATGTAATTCAGAAGAGATTATTGCCAAATCCGAATTGTGTGTAGGAGAATTATCATCATATGTGCCTTATATCACCCCTCGAATAGGACCCCTCGGATCTAGACCAGAATTATCCGCCTTTACTCTATATATGAGCATCCATGAAGAATATCAGTCCAAGTAGGCCAAAGAAGAAGCCTCTTGTTCTTGTAGAATGTTCATGAGACCAAGTGAGTTGATTAAAAAGGAATTACACTGGCATGAACTAAACCATAAGCAAGTGCTCTAAGGAGCCATAAGATAAAAATGACCACACGAACAACCAAGAAGGGATTAAAAAGAACAACATCAATTGTTTCCCATGCTATCAAAAGTTGCTTGCTCAATGGGATATTGAATAGATATGCCAACAATAATAAATAGAGATTTGGGAAATCTATATTAAAGTTTGAGAATTTGAAAAAGGAGGCTTATGATTACTAAACAAACTAGATTTCAATATGTGTGTGTTAGGCCCCTATACTACTAGTGTAACCCCTTATTGTTATTAGTACAACCCCCTTATTATATTGTTGTACCCATGTAGTCCCCATATTGTTACTATTGTGCCCCATAGAAGCCCACTATTGTTATTATTGTGCCCTTACATTATTATTGTTATGACGGCTCTGATTATATTATGACTCCTTAGACTCCTATATATAGAAAGGAGGTATTGTCATTTATAGCATCCAATAATTATTCATTTATGTAATGTAAAGGAGGTTGCCCCCTCGAAGAGGCTAAATTCTAGGGCATTCATCTATCTTTTCTATCTTTTTGTGAGCTAGTTTCATAACATTTGGTATCAGAGCTTTGGATTCTAGGTTTTCGCTGCTCCAAATAGGTCATCCTGGAATTTTTGCTATAACTCTTTTTTCTGCGATGTTTCAGAAGCGAAAAAAAACCCCATTTGAGACGAAATTGCGCTGAAACTCGGGCTCGAATCTCAGATCTTTTCTCGCTATATTTTCGGAGATATGATCTTAGGAAGTTGGTCTTTTTGCAGACTTCCAAATTACATTCCAAACAGGTGACCTTGGGAAAATCGTCATAACGTTTGTTTTGGGCATCAGATTACAATTTCGTAAGAAGTTACAGAAAGAGGATGGATTGTAGTTTCCTGTATATATTTTTTAGACACGAAGGTCAAAACAGTGACACGTGGAACATCATACAAGTTTGCTCTTCTGAAAAGGTATATAATCAGGTCATCTTGGGAGATTTGGCATAACTCTTCCTTGGAGAATCCAGTTTGGATAAGACTGGTGGCATTAGAAAGAGGGCACAAAGGGCTACTGCAGGTCGAAATTTTACAACTGGAAGAACAATAATTATAGAGTTATAGTCGTTTCAAGATTGAGCTCCTAAAATCAAGAAAAGGTGATATGAGGAAGTTCGATTGAGAAAGGATCCGGTAAATTGGATACTTCATATGGAGCAATATTTTGATCTACATGGTGTACCATTGTTACAAAAGGTATGTATTGCATCTTCATATTTAGAACCGGATCAGTTTTTATGGTATAAATGGATTTGTTCTCGTAAACAACTTGTTACATGGTCAATTTTCATGGAGGAAATGATAGCACATTATGAGGATACAAAGAGAAACACCTTCTTTAGAGCAACACCACAACAATTGGAAAGAGTAAAAGAGCTTTGTTACATAGTGGAAAGTAAAATTATGGCAACAAGGAAGTCTACCCCTCACAACTATAATAATGGAAGTGTTGTTTCTCCTAGCCTTCCACAACCTACAAGGGTTACACCACAACAATTGGAAGAGAAAAGAGAAAAAGGGCTTTGTTACAATTGTGATAGCAAATGCACTAAAGGTCATAAGTGTGCTGAGAAGAAATTATTTTACATAGATTATGAAGAGGAGGAAGAAAAGGATCAAGAAACATCAAAAGAAGAGTATATACACTAGGAACCAACCCCAGAGAAAGAAGAAATGAATCTGACCATATCTTGTAAAGCATTGGCAAGAATTACCACTCCTCAAACTCTCAAGATAGAAGGACATATCAAAAAGAAAAAGGTTCAAGAAGTGAAAGATCACATCGAGAAAGAAGAAATGAATCCAATGATATCTTGTAATGCATTGGCCAGAATTACCACTCCTCAAATTATCAAGATAGAAGGACATATCAAGAAGAAAAATGTTCAAGAAGTGAAAGATCACATCGAGCATCAAGAAATGAATCCGACCATATCTTGTAAAGCATTGGAAGAAATTACCACTCCTCAAACTCTCAAGATAGGAGGACATATCAAGAAGAAAAATGTTAAAGAAGTGAAAGATCACATCGAGCATCAACAACAAACTCTCCAACTTTTAAAGGATAATGCCACTTTGCTGCAAAATCGAATGAAAAAACAGGTAGATCAACATTGTAGTGAAAAATGTTTTGATGTAGGTGATTTGTTATTTTTACTGTTACTTCTCAAGCAAGATATTTATGAGAACGAAATGTTGGAAATACTACATGCACTTAAGAAATGGCGACCTTACCGAATGGGAAGAGACTTTAAGGTAAAAATGGATCATGATAGTCCTAAATACTTTTTAGAACAAATATTATCTATAGAAGAACAGAAAAATGGGTCACAAATATATTGGGTTATGAGTTTGACATCATATATAGAAAAGGGAAGCAAAATTTTGTTGCAGATGCACTCTCAGGAAAGGATGAGGATGTGGAAGCATTGTTTTGTGCTATTTCTATTATCCAACCAGATTGGATAAACGAAGCAAGGGATGAATGGAAGAAGGACGAAGAAGTGTGGCCACTCATCAAAAGATGCAGAAGATCCCAATTCAAACAATATTGCCAGAACTTTAAGAGGAAGGAAAAATCATATTGGAACCTGGAGCAGTGACAGAAACAAGAACCCAACAGCTATGAAATTGATCAATTTCAGAGTATCTCATCAAGTGGAAGAACTTACTTGTTGAAGGTTCCACATGGGAGGACAAGAATATTCTACAGAAGCATCAAGAACTACTCAAGCGTTGAGGACAACACTTTTTGAAGGAGAGGGGCATGTTAGGCCCCTATATAACTTTATCCCTTTATAACTTTACTCAAATTTAAACTATAAGAATTATTTAGATGCAAAATTAAAATTTTCATCCAACGATTACCTACTTATGTACTTTTGATAGACCCAAATGAATATAAATAAAAAATACATGAAAAAATGTATTTTTTAAGAAGGAAACATATTTTTTCATATATTTTCAATTGATCTCTTTATGTTTTTCTAGAAGTATTCAGAGTGGACACTCATTGGATGTAGAAATTAATTGTATCAAATGAGTGCCTATACATGAAATTTGAGTTCACATGTAAGGATATAGGTTTAAATCACAATTAAAAAATATTTGTTTCCTTCCTTTGAACATTTGTAAATCTCATTTTTTATATAAGCTATCCTAATTTATATTATAGAAAAAAGAGTACAATATTAATTAGTTGAGGTTTTCCAAAATCGAAACCAAATCTCAACTATAAATCCCACCAGAGAATAAAAAATAACTAGCAAGTTCTAAAAATGTCTTTTAATAGATTCGTATAGATAATTAGGCTATCATATAAACTTGTAAAAAATAATATAATAAAAAGCATAAATAAGGAGACATGAAATAAAGAAAAAAATACAAAATACAAATCAAGAGGGAATGTGAGAAGGGCCAGACTAAGGGGGTGCCTGCAGTCCTTCTCCTTTGTGAGGCTATGCTTCTTCTGCTCATCCTCTAAGGTGATGGGGTTGGAACTAGTTCCTTTGGAGGTAGATGTACTTGAGAGAGATATAGTCTCCTCATGTTTCTTAGGTGCTTCACCATAAAATTTGAATCCAAGCCCAAATACCACCTAATAGTGAATGGTGGCTTTTTCCTCCAACCTTTTATTTCAGTCAACATATTCAGGTTCATATAATTTCTACCTTTTTAGAGAAATGGCTACTAGTTTCTTAGCTAAACAATAGAACTCCATGCTCTAAACACCTTAGTATCCCTTGAATGTGAAACCCCACTAACATCAACCCATCACTAGAACACTATCATGATTTTCTAGGATAAGGTGTGTTGAAATATTTACTTAACTATATTGAGTATATCTTCAACTTCATCCTAAATTTTAAGTGAAAGCATTGCCTCATTAATCTAACAACCCTCTTTTCACCTATGTCTTGAAGGTAGAAATATGCACACCCATGAGAGTGTCTATGACCTCTTTGTGTTTAAGCATCACTTATTTTACTAGATTCGTGGTCTCTTCATGAGCCATGGTATTAACAATCCTAGTGCTATGAAAATACCAAGTCAATTGCTTGATTTGAACATTGGAGAGGCTCATCCATACCATAGGACTATATAGCTTCATAAGATAAAGGTGGTGGTGTTGGAGCCCATTACTGATAATTCCCAAAAATTAACCACTCTCATAGTAATTTCATTGAAAAGAGAAACCATGTAATTGATGGTTAGTATCAACAACCCACAGAACAATAGTGATCCAAGTGAATATTGGTGGCCACATGCCTATTCCACTTGGACCCCCAACACTCATTCCTATTAGTTTCCTATTTTTTAGCATAATTTCCTATTTCAGCAGTATTTATTTTTGCGAGTTTCTGGTCCTAAACTATGGAGTCAATTTGAGGCCCTAAAAAATGTTTTTTTTGGGAAACAGGAAAACCTAAGACACAATATACATTTTTAGTGGAAATTTATTTTCCTCGGATATACCTTTCTAACAAGTTATCGTGTGTGCCAAATGGAGATTGTATGCCAAAGTAACAACCTAGGGAAGCTAACGTTCCAACTAACCCAATTTGGGCCCATACAGTTTTGGTGCTTCATCTCCTAGGGTTATGTTTTCGGATGTTTAGGGTTTCTCATTGTTTATTCATGATAAAAAGGCCTCACAACCTCATTGTAAGATAGTTCAGAATGCATGTATCTATCACATCTCTTCTTAGAGATAAGAAACTATTGCTTGAGCTATTTTAGTTTCATTCCACATGTAAAAAATTTCAACATTTTCTATTTTATTAATTAAATTTCAGTTTTGAGGTACCTCTATGTTTATGGTTTAAATATATATTTCATTTCTTTCCTTCATAAATGTAAGTCAAATATAATTAGGGACTAAAGAGTTTAAGGGTTGAACAATGCCATCAAGACAAGGAATAATTGGAGGAATGAGACAAAGGATTATACCTCAAGCCAATGAAATATTTGAGTGGGTCCCACTTAAATAATTTTACCTCATCTCTGACCATGGAAAATTTAAGGATGGAAATTTATCTTAAACTATAGAAGCCTGAGCAAATCTTATTAGTCCCTAGTATGTAAGCTATAAATTTCTGGCAATTTTTTTATAAAAATATTCAATTTTTGATGATTTTATATAGCTTATATAATTTTTTTACTATTTCTAAGGTATAATAATTTTATCCTATAAAGTTTGAGCAAATAATTTCTAGAAAAGAATAGAAATTGGTGAATCTCCTTTTTGAGAAAAACATGGAAAATTAGCCCATCTGTGAAATTTAGCCCCTAAAATTTTCTTTGTCCCTAACATGATGGAAAAAGTACCTACCATTTGGAATCCAACTAAATTCCTAATCAACAATGGTTAGGCATCAATCATGTTTGTGAGGGTTGAAATGCCATTATCTAATCATCTCCTCACCATCTATTTGTGTAAACCATCCTCGTCTCCCACCCATCTACCCATGACCATTGAAGATAAGGTTGACTACTCTCCACATGTACTAAGCCATGCGTTAAGCCTCAAACTAAGCCTACCACATGGTCAACCTAATCTCTAGAAACATCCCTAGCACCTGATCCAATGGATAACCCTTTTCTAATATTACAACTATATTTTATTGTTTTCCTTGAAGGCCCATTTTAAACCTTAAAATTTATCTAATTCCTTAATATAAAATATTTCATCCCCTCAAGTTTGGGTGCTTCAACATAAGAGGGTCCTATATTGTCCAATAAGTACAAAGCATCCCTTCCTAATCTTATGTGCCCTTGGTATTTTTTCATTCGTTCATAAGAACAATATTATGATTCATACAAGAGAGATCAATGTAATTAATGCGTCATGCATTTAAGAAAACATATAAGTGACCCAATATATGAACTTTTAAATAGTAATTTTTATGTGATGGATAATTATATAATAATAATAATAATCTAATTTTAAAGCGAAATATAGTTAAATATCAAATTATTATATATAAAACTTTAATATATTTTGTATAATTACTTAATTATGTCAAAGGAATCTATAAAGGATAGATTTTGCCCAATAGTTGTCAACCAAAGCCAATTGTCCATTATAGGATGTTTCACATATTTGACTACCATGTCACATCATAGGTACACATTGTTAATACAGTGACCCTCACTACATACCTATAGTTGTTGTTGTATTCATTGTTATTCGATAGATCCTCCTCAAAATAGATAATCTAGTATTGGTCACTTGATCCCTAGATCAAAGTTATAGCTATGGGATGTTCACATGTTGTAGCACCAATTGAATTTGTAGAGGCATTTTCTTTAGCAACATCGTGATTTTTCTCACCAACCAATATCCTTTCATTTGGCATTTGCAATTTGTAATAATGTGAGCATGTCTGTCAAATAGATGCCTAACTAGCTCCAATCTACTCATCCCTACGAATTATCCCTTGGGTACGTGCCAAGAGAATTTATATTTTCATTTCTATTACTTATTTCAAGAATTAGATGAGTTTGGTTTTTGAATTATTATTATTAGACGGGTTTCCATTTTTAACAACATTTTGTAAATTTGCAAAAAAAATGGATTTGATCTATTATGTATGGGTCATACCTGAGAACCTAGAATGTTATAAGGAGTACGATATTATTAATTCCAAATGGGCCATGATTACAATTTTAACTATTCATTAAATTAGATAGTTATTTATTGTTTATATGCAAATCATGAGTGTTTATGTTGTCTTATACACCTTATTTGATGACATCTATTTCCTCTTGTATTCATAAATCTTTCAATGCCAAAATTAGAGAATAATTTCTACTTTTAACATGAAATTTACTGGATTTGGTTCTTACGTTTTATTCTTGTCAATTGTATACTTCTTGTTATTATTGCTCATGTTTCCTTTGCTCCCTTGTTTCCATACACTAACCATTATTGTTTCTTTTACATATAAACGCCATCAACCACACAATTTACAAATTGGGGAAGGGATTGTTCTCATTTCCCTCTATTGAGGTAGACTCTGCTAAATGATGTTGAATCCAACAAACAATTTTAGAAAACTTGGAAAATCACTAAAATTTATACCAAGACAACCATAATACATGTCACAATGGTAGTCCTTGCCTTTATCTCCTAGATGCACTCTATTAAAGCAAAATGGGGCTCCTTTTTATATATCTTATGAATTTGATAGCATTTTAGGGATCATTGAATGATGAGAGAGAGTTTATTCCATGGAAAATGACAAGAAATTAGGTCCATGCACCTCATTCTAGAATGAAGCATGAGGAATTCCATCCACATACATTTTCTTATCCATTTTTAATGTGTTACTTACATTTTCTTATCCTTATTTCTCTACACTGCCCATTAATGTTTCTTTTACATATAAACCCCATCAACAACACGATTACCAAATTCGAAAAGAGATCCTCTTCCTCCTCCTCCACTATTGAAGCCACCTCCATTAAATAAAGTCAAATTCAATAAAAGGGTCTACAAAACTCAAAAATTCCCCAAAATTTTTGCCATAACCACAATAATCTATGACAACTTTCACCTGTCACCCATATACATTCTTTTATAATGAATCAAGGCTCCTTTCTATATAGCTTATGAATACTAGGGTTTCCATGCTTACTAAATGATAAGGAGTTTAATTGATAGTAATTGCAAGAAATTTTGAGATCATGAAAGTTTAAGGGAAGCTCAAGAAATCATAAATACACCCACTCATTGATTTCTTAGATAATAACAAGAAATTAGGTCCTTCCACCTCCTTTTAGCATGAAGAATAGAGAAGTCCATACACCTAAATTTTCTTATCCATTACTTATATGTGCTTACCCATTTTCAATAATTTTTTTCATTAATAACATAATCCCCATATTTTAAAATGTACATACATACACACAAAGTAATTTCCATGTTTGAATATTTTGGTATCGCTATTGACAAATAAAAAATTAAACCAATAAAAAGGTTTTACAAAAATAGTGATTATCAAATGTTGAAAATAATTTAATCCACTTGAAATATATTTTATCTCTTTAAATTGATGCAAAATAGGATTTTTCAACTAACCATTTTATCAATAAAGTAATCTTGGTTCAAGTGTGTTCATAAAAAAAAGTTCTGATTTGGCAGATTTAAAAGTAAAATACTAAAAAAATAGTCAACTGAATATAAATTAGAGTATAATTTTTTTTAGAATTTTAATAATTATTTTAACAACCATCTATTGTTTGCAGTCTGAATGATTTGAGTTAGCCATACACAATGAATTTCTTTCCATCACATATATTGCAGGGGTGGCTAGGTTAAGATTATATGATTTGACGTGTTTCTAACTTGAAACAAAAACACTTTATAAAAACTTCCCAAGTTTAGGCTTGCTTATTCATTACGATAAAATAAAAAGTCATTTTTTTCTAAAATTAAAAATTTACCCAATCACAGATAAGTAATGTAGATAATATGTATGAAAGGATGCACCACTTCCTCAGATTCTAAACAAGTTGAGCCTATAAAAAACAAATAAACCAATTAATAAATGAATTAATTTACTTTTCCATTTTTAAAAAATAAATTATAATATCAATCTATTTCAGTTTCTTTTTTTCAATTAAAAATAATTGCCTTTACATTACACTATCAATCTATTTCAATTTAAGTTTTTTAATTAAAAATAATCATCCTTAACATTTTATCTTGTATATATATTTTAAATTTACAACATTGAAATAAAAATAAATAATTTTTTTTTTCATAATACTATTTTATAATTCTGATTTAAACTACTTTTCATTACTTTTTGTTTTATATTTTTTTCTTCAAATTTATAAAATAGAAAAAAATATAATCCATCAAATTAGACATCATTCAAGTTTTCATTAAAAACATTCTTTTTCATCTCAATCATTAAATATCTCTTTATTTTTATTCAATAAATAAAATGTGAAAGACATAAGGTAATTATTACCTCAATGTATAGTGCTTAATATTTACTAATGATCCTTAACTATCTAAATCATCCACCAAAATTTAAAATAAATCAATTATTCATGATTAAATTTGCAACAAATTTGACTTCTCACAAAATTCGATAATTCCAGTTGAATAAAGTGCCTAAGCAAAGGACCGATTAGGAGGCCATTTCCGTCCGAAGTTACAACTGCCCTGATCTGCAGTGTTTTCCCATTGCAGCGTCTAACAAGTTTGACAGTGGGTTTTGAATAACTTGGACATATAAAGAGTCGAGTAGATGAAGCTATCTATAACCGCAGGTATGGACTTGCTGTTATGTAAAAGTGTATGGACGTAATGCTAATGTCTATGTTATGGAATATGGACTTCATACGGTGACTTTCAAGGGACGGCTTTCTTTCTAGATGTTTTAAATTTTAAATTTAAGAAGGTAGT
Source organism: Pinus tabuliformis (assembly GCA_031772625.1). Taxonomy (NCBI): domain Eukaryota; kingdom Viridiplantae; phylum Streptophyta; class Pinopsida; order Pinales; family Pinaceae; genus Pinus; species Pinus tabuliformis. Next base: position 691,455,390 of record CM062812.1, on the reverse strand, counting down.
ATAGTTAGTTTTTTCTTTTAATTAAATTTTGAAAGTTATGAATTTATTTTTACATTTATATGGTAGTTATATTTGGTTAACATAAATATAGTTACAAAAATAAAATATTTATTGGGGTTGATTCAGAGGGATGTAATCATAATAATGGGCAAAGCATAAGCCTTAGTTTTAAATTTTATGTGCATAAAGTGTTGAGTTTGATTGTATTAACCTTTAGTTAACCATATTTTGATAAGTTCATTGTTTTATAGCTAATATACTTTAGACCAAAACATTTTACAAAATCACAATTTTTTTTTAAAGTAAAACAGTCATAATGTGAAATTGTTATGCTATTGGATTGAAACATTTCCATGCTTATATTTAATTTGATAAAACCAAGTATTTTGTAGAGCCACAAAAATGTCTAAGTTGGAACATCCAGATATTAGTTATAATCGATTGAAGGTCCTTGCAAACATGTCCAACTATATATCTATTCACGATGCCTTTTGTTTGTCATTCCTCCTCCTATCTACCTACTACACCAAATGTCAAAAGAATTGGTGACATTGATGTGTCATAAGAAGTGCTCTCAACAATGGTAAAATTGTATCTATTCATCTTAAAATTTAGAATACTATTGTTTTAATATTAGTAATCATAAAAAGTTAAAAGACAAGGAAATATCAACTCCAATGGATAAAAATATTGAATTGTACACTTCATAGATGGAAAATTGGTATGATGCTACTTGCTTTTCTATAATCTGACATAGGAACACATACAAGACCAAAGAAAATATTTGAAATGACATCAACGTTTGACATATTGGTACATACAAGACCAAATAAAATATTTGAAATGACATCAATGTTGGACATATTGGATGCTCTACCCTTTGTATGGGTAGGTAACACCATCTTTTATATTATAAGTGAAATTCATTTGAATGAATCAATGTTTCTAGACAAAATCAGATCACTCATGGAAAAATGACGCTACGCCTTGAGACCAATGTGTTAATATTGCCAAAATCAAAGTCAATTAGGGATAAATATGTTCATTAATTGATTTAATTGAAACTCAAGGGAAGTAATGTTACTTGTGTATTTTTTTTTAATTTGGGAAGCCCATATTTGGAAGGGTATCATGTCAACTTGTAATTTTTTTTTTTTAATTTGGGAAGCCCATATTTAGAAGGGTATGATGTCGACTTGTAATTTTTTTTAATTTGGGAAGCCCATATTTAGAAGGGTATCATGTGGACCAGATAGGAAATTGGTTTGCCATGTCTGGTGAACAGTTTCCTTGCAGTTTACGTTAATGATAACACTTATGTTACCTACACATGTTGTGACAAAAATACCCCAACAAAATGTGGTGACATAAATCATGATTGCGTAATTAGACTCCAACCCTCTGCACCATTCAAAATGTGAATAAATATAATTTAAAAATTAAAAATAAATTAATTAATTTTTTCCCTGATATCTTATACATTGTTGGTTTAATTTTTTTCAAGAAAAGATACTTGAAAGGTACATTTGAATAATAATAATGTGTAAGATAATGAAATGAAATATTTATTATATTTAGTGTAAATAATATTATGTTTAAAATGTGTTTGTATATTTTAACATTATTCGTGGTTCAATATTTTTCACTCAAATAAAATATGAATATTTTTAATATTATTTTTAATTGTGGGTTCAAAAATAACAAATGGTGTACTAAGAGAACAAACAAGTATCTGATTCACAAATATAAAATCAAACCATTTTTAATTGATTATAGTTCTTGTAATTGAAATGCATTTTTAAATATACTAGATTTAACATGATTAAAAAATATATTAAAATATACTTGTATTTTTTCGTCTATATTTCCTATCCAATATAGATGAAAATGCCTTTCATCTGATGAATGAATTCCATTTTGTTCTGTTTGTGGAGGCTGCGATTCAAATAGCAGCAAACCTCGTATACTACTAGTATTCCTGTGTACAAACACCATAGAGGCGTTTCTAGAGTTTTTAGAGACTGCTTTGCCAATTGTGTTTTCTACAATAAGAAAATTAAAACCGTGAAGGTGATTGTGAGTTCGCAACACCAGTAATCTAGTGACGTTACTGTGTTTCTGTCATAGGTAAGTGTGAGTTTCAATAACGTGATAGACTTGGTCTAAATAAGTTTTGAAGGGTCTCCATAAACTCATGATTTGTAATATGACTTTGAGATATCACTGTTCATCATTATATCATTTGTCTTGAGCAATGAGACATGAAACATTATATATTATTAATGGAAACTAAAACTCGCCCCTTGAAATGACAGACAGCTATATGCGCATTTTTTCCATTAAAAATTGTAAATCAAAAGTGCCAAAGCAAAGTTCCAAAGTGGAAGTGGCTGAGGCTCTCGTGTGTGCCAAATGGAGATCGTATGCCAAAGTTACAGCCCCTGGAAGTTGATGTTCCAACAAACACCATTGAGGCCCATAATCTTTTGGTGCTTCATCTCCTAGGGTTTCAGATGTTTAGGGTTTCTCATTGTTTATTCATGATAAAAAGGCCTCACAACCTCATTGTAACATAGTTCAGAAGGCATGCAGCTATCACATATTTTCTTAGAGATAAGGAACTACCGCTTGAGCTAGTTTGCTTTCATTCAGCATGTAAACAATTTCAACATTGACTATTTTATTAATTGAATTTCAGTTTCGTTGTATATCTGTGTTTATGGTTTAAATATATATTTCATTTCATTTCTTCATAAATCCAGATCAAATATAGTTATGGACTAAAGAGTTTAAGTGTTGAACAATGCCATCCACACAAGGACTAACTCGAGGAATGAGACAAAGGATGTTAACTGAAGTCAATGAAATATTGGAGTGGGTCCCACTTAAACAATTTTATCCCATCTCTAACCATGAATAATTTAAGGATGGATATTTATCTTAAACTATAGAAGCCTTAGCAAATCTTATTAGTCCCTTGTATGCAAACTATAAGTGTCTGACGATATGTTTATAAAAATATTCAAAATTTTAATGATTTTATATAGCCTATATAATTTTTTTGCTATTTCTTAGGTATAATATTTTTTTCCTATAAAACATGAGCAAATCATTTTTAGAAAAAATAGAAATTGGTGAATCTCCTTTTTGATAAAAACATGGAAAATTAGCCCATCTGTGAAATTTAGCCCCTAAAATTTTCTTTATCCTTAACATGATGGAAAAAGTGCCTACCATATTTGACATCCAACTAAATTCCTAATCAACAGTGATTAGGCATCAATAATGTTTGTGGGGGTTGAAATGTGATTATCTAATTGTCTTCTCGCCATCTATTTGTGTAAACCATCCTCATCTCTCACCCATCTACCCATGATCATTGAAGAGAAAGTTGACTACTCTCGACATGTATTAAGCTGTGCATTAAGCCTCAAACTAATCCTAACACATGGTTAGCCTAATTTCCTAAAACTTCCCTAGCACCTGATCCAAGGGATAATACTTTTCTAATATTATAACTATATTTTATTGTTTTCTTTGAAGACCCATTTTAAACCTTAAAATTTCTCTAATTCCTTAATATAGATTATTCTTCTAATTCCTTAATATAGATTATTCCATCACCTCAAGTTTAGATGCTTCAAGAGAAAAAGGGTCCAATATTGTCCAACAAGAACAAAGCATACCTTCCTAATCTTATATGCCCTTGGTACCTTTTTCATTTGTTCATAAGAACAATATTGTTAACAATATTGGTCTTTAAACTATAATATCAATCTAATTCAATTTAGTTTTTTTAATTAAAACTAATCATTCTTAAGATTTTATTTTGCATATATGTTTTAAATTTAAATGTGAAACATTGGAATAAAAATAAATAAGAAAATTTTTATAATATTATTTTATCAATATTTTTTAATTTCGGTTTAAGCTGGTTCTCATTATTTTTTTTTTTTTTTTTTTAATATTTTTTTTCATTACATTTATAAAATACAGAAAAACATTAGTATCAGATTAGATATCATCTAAGTTTTATTAAAAAAACATAGGAATATTTTATCACTTTTCATTCAATGTATTTACGTACAATTTTGGCGAATATTAAATACTATGTATTAAATCAATGATTGACTGAATTCTTTTTCATCTCATTCCTTAAATATTACTTTATTTATGTAAAATGTAATGACATTGGTTAATTATTAACTCAGTGCAGAGTGATTAATATTTACTAATGAACCTTAACTATCTAAATCATCCACCAAAACTCCGAAAAAATCAATTGTGCATGATTAAATTTGCACCAAATTTGACTTCTCACAAAATTCGATAATTCCACTTGAATAAAGTGCCCAGAAAAGGATCGATCAGGAGGCCATTTCCGTCAAAAGTTACAACTGCCCTGACCTGCAGTGTTTTCCTGGCAGTTGCCATTGTGTTCTTCTCACCTCGTTTTTCTGGCGATCATTAATGAAAATTCGCACTGGCAGGATGAAACCCCGAACCCCGACTTCTGCAATCGCCGAACGTTTTGACGCCCTTCATTCTCTCTATCTGGCGGTTCCATAATCTCGAAATTCCAGGCAACTTAAGTGCCCTTTGTGCATTCTCAAGCGTTTGTCACGCGTTCGATTCTTGTAACCCTACATTCACCTTGGCAACAGAAGAATTATGGGATCGATGGCCTCGTGCGCGCGGTGGACGGAGGTGGTGAGTCCGGACGTGATCAGAATCGTCTACATTAACGGCCACGTGGACGAATTTCCGGCGGCGGTTAGCGCCAAGCTAGTGCTGCAAGACCACCCCCGCCATTTCATCTGTAGCTCGCGTGATTTGTACGGAGCCAGCTGCCCGGCGTTGCAACCCGAGGAGGAGCTCCGGATGGGTGAGCTTTACTTTCTGCTGCCCCTCTTGGCCCTCCAGTCGGCCGAGAATTTGTTGGCCTTAGCAGCGAGGCTGTACGCCGCCGCCAGAAAAGACGCATCCAGAGCTGCGCAGAGGCGGCGAAGCGCGGATACGACGTCCAATCTGTCCGCCGAGGTGCGGAGGGGTCATCTGCATAACATCCACAAGCAGGTCGTGGAGGCCTCGTCTGCATACAATCCAGGAGACCAGCTTCTCTGGTTGAGCCCGTCTCCTAGTGTCATTAAGATTTGAAATCTTTTTGTGTTTTGGGTTTGAAGCTTGAAAATGATTATTTTGATCCAAACAAACCGTTGGTGTGGATCTTAGTAATTAATTCAAGATGATTTCTCTTTCCCATTGCAGCGTGAAACAAGTTTGAAAATGGGTTTCAAATAACTTGGACGTATATGTAAAGGGTCGAGTAGATGTGTAGCCTGCATAACCGTAGGTATAGACTTACCGTTATGTAAAAGTGTATGGATGTAACGCTAATGTCTATGATGTTATGTAATATGGACTTCATAATGTGACTTTTCATACGTGGTTTTGTGTTTTTGTTGTTTCAAATTGAAAGGGTTTTTTTTTTTTTTTAAATATTGAATTTGGGAAAATATGAATTTATTGTTATATTTGAACAAAGATTATATTGTAGATATTTTTAGTACAAATATAGTTACAAAAATAAAAATGTTATTGGGAGTGATTGAGAGGGATGCTTATATGGGCAAAATATAAATGTTAGTTTTAAATTGTATGTGTATAAAGCTCTGAGTTTGATTGTATTAACCTTTAGTTAACCATCTTATTTTTAAGTTTGTTGATGATGATGATAGTGGTTACCGTCCACTGGGACCAAATTGGTCTATCGGACCTATAATTTTCTTAGTTTTTAATTGTCTGGCTCCTCGTCTTTCTTGACGAGATTGATGTTGTAGTTTTCTTTTTTTGCTCTACGTTCTTCCAACTTCCTTTATCTTGCATCTCCTTCATCTCATCTGGTTCTTGGGACATTGGTGTCTTAACTTCATGATCTATTGTGTTCGTCCTTTTGAAGATGGTCGGAGAAGAAATTTGGTCTAGGAGATCTGCTTTGCTGTTAAATGAAGATTTATTTTGTGCGGTATTCAAATCCTCATCACTGTTGATGCTTGAGGGGTTGTCGAGTTCACTTTTTTGTTGTTGGGCAGGGCTTTCTCCCTGCTTGTCTTGAGAGTTGTTTCTTTCTTGCCCGATTTCTTGTGATTTAGAGTTTTCTTTAGAGTATTCTTCTTTGATGACAGTGTAGTGTTCTTTTTGTGCTCCTTCCCACCATGTAGATCTGTGGTGGTTTTTTCTAGCAGAATTTTTCTGAGAGGCTTTTGGGCAATTTTTAGCTAGATGGCCTGTCTCAAAGCAGGATCGACATCGAAAGAGGACACTTTCATAATCGAGTTTCTGGTTCCACACATAGTCTTTACTTGTTAGGTTTATTTCCGTTGGGAATCCGACATTGAAGTCCATTTCCACACAAACGCGTGCATAGGTGGTTCTGGCATATTCCTCTGTTGTCGCATAGTTAATATTCTTTTGATCAAGGCATTTTACGAAATCACGAAGTTTGTTTGAAGTAGAACAATCGTAATGTAAAATTGTTATGTTGTTGGATTGAAACATTTCCATACTTGTATTTAATTTGGTAAAACCATGTATTTTGTAGAGTCTCAAAAATGTCTAAGTTGGAAAATTCAGATGTTAGTCATAATGGCTTGAGGCTCCTTGCAAACATGTCCAACTATATACCTATGCACCATGCCTTTTGTTTGTCATTTCTCCTCCCATCTACCTACTATGACAAATGTCAAAAGATTGATGACATGACGTGTTGTATGAAGTACTCCCAATAATGATAAAATTGTAAAATTAAATAAAATTAAATAATAACCGAACTGTATCTTTAATAGGTAGTTCCACCGAATTGTTGTTAACAAAGGTTTTCGACTCATTCATGCTGCCACCGAGATTTAAACTCCGCCAAAACTACTGGCTTCCAACTGTTCATGTCAAGGCCATAAGGCCTTTTATTATTTTTCCAATTGTTCATGCTTGCTATTGGGCTCATGTCACTATCACCAAACCACGCTGCCATGCATAACACTTTATTGTACCCCAAAAGGCCTTCTCAACCCTTTTTAATTTTAAAACCGAAACTATTATCAAAACTATTGAATTCACCTTTAGGCCCTTTTTCTTTGCCCCCTGCCTATTTTGCGCCATATAACTAGGTCTCCACGACCACTGGCTAAGGTCCTCGGGCGCTAAACCCTTTCAACCCTATGTGGGCCAATTCGCTATGTTAATAACTTTGTGTTGTTGGTCCCGCTTCTATAAGAAGCGACCAAACACAACCCCAAAAGGCCAACGCTCCTTTGTTTCTATGTGAAACAATCCAAGGGACAACTATAGGTGCTTAGCCAGATCTCCCAAATGCCTCCTCGACTCTTTTTTACATGCCTTGGGTTCATTTCTACGTGAAATGACCCAAGTTTTGGGTACAGGTGCTAAGCCCAGAACTCCCAAACCCAACATTTTTTATTCCACCTCCATATTAAACCACCGGGGTCTACCTGTCGAGTCTACGTTTCTTGGGGACCACCCAATTCCCATTTCATTGGTTGTCGCTCTGCCTTTGTGGCTCGGTGCCCTGCTGCTGGAGCTTTCACTTTTCACTATCCATCATTAACGCTTACGTGTCCCAGTGCCCATTTCCCAACAACACCTCTTGCACACCATTTAAATATTCCAAGCTATATCCACCGAGATGACATCATGTTTGCTATGTGTCGTCTTGTGATAGGTGAAACATGTCACTCGAAAATGGCCCTTTTAGGTTCCTAAAAACCTTGAATCTTCCTACCATTTGTCCATGCTGATGCCACCACCTAATATCTCTCAAGCCAATCGCATGTCACCACCTATCCTCCTGGAGGTGAGAGAAAAGGTCATCTAAGGCCTTGTTTTGCAGCCAAATCCTTCATTAATTTATTTTTAGGATTACCGTCCTTTTCATTATTTTCCCACTAGGCCGACATTTTGTTGTGTATGGCTGCTTTGTTATTCCTTCGGCGTAGCCCTTCGCGGGCTAAGTTATCGGAGTGGGCCTCCTACTGCTCCCTTTTCATTGGTCAGTTGCCTCAACTGTCGTGTCCCGGCACTTACCTCCCTCTCCATCCAATATTGTGACATATATAAATCCTTCATGGTTCTCTCGCCAGGGTATTATCGTTAGGTGGGTTCCACTTGCTCGATCCCCATTAGACAGTGTGTAGCTGTCGTTTCCCAACGTTCGTCTCCCGAACCTTCCCTTTATGCACCAAAACGGTTGCACCGGGGTGAACCCGTTGGGATACCACTGTTGGGTGGACTCCACCTATGGCCAATCAAATGCATTCATGCTACTGCCATGTCTACCCAGAGCTTTGCGTAGAGGCTCTGTCATCCTTTCTGTTGAGTTTGGGATTTAGGCCAACCTTGGCTATGCGTCGAAGGCTCCTCCAAACATATTTAACTTTGCAATCTTAGACTTAGGGTCACCAAATTTGATTGGCTCTAAATTTTGAACCAGGAGGCCATTTTCAACCTTCCACATACGGTTGGGAAGCTTTTTCAAATCTCTTTCCATCTATGTGGGTTACACCTACACCTGAGATGATTTACTTCTCCAGAATTGGCTCCAAAGCCTCTGCACATTTTAATTGTCTTTACCTTGCACTCTTTTCCATTTCCTTTGCCTTTTCTTTGTGTGTAAAGATCTTTGTCATTGGATTTTCCATGAGTCATCTTTTTTTTGGCCACCAATGACAACATTTTTACAAATGCAGTTGCATTTGCCAATATTTTCCATTGCCTTTGCCTTTGCTTTGTCTGTGTAGATATTTTCCATTGGCTTTGCCATCAATCATCTATGTCATGGCCACCAATGACAACATTTTTACCAATGCAGTTGGCTTTTTCAATATTTTCCATTGCCTTTTCCATCGATGACAACACATTTCTAACAATTTCCCCTTTGGCATTGATGGCCACACAACACATCATTACCAATGATCATTACCATCTTGACACTTCTCCTTTTGCTTTTCCACTTATCATTTACCATCTTGTGTTTGATCATAAATACTTCTCCCCCTTTTGAATAAATGGAAAAGATACTAACATGCCCCCTATTAAGAATCTCTCTCCATCTTCTAATCTTGTGGACCTCTTAATTGTTTCTTCTTAAGCTGAAAAACTCATATCCCTTTGATTTGATCCAAGGAGCTTCCTTTCTATCCCGTGAAGAAGACTAAATAGAAGGGAAAGGAGTATTTACTCCCAATCTTTGCCTCAAGAAAACAAGAGGAATTTCTTACTGAAACAACCCATGCTTGTGCAACTAAGCCATGAGAAAATTATTCCCGCTGGTCCAAGTCTCAGTTAGGATTACATTCATAACATTGCCTTCCTAGACCCATACACATATCTTATAGTAACAAGAATAATCATTTCTATGCATGACACATTTGACTCCTCATGAACAATAGTCATATCAATATTCTCCTATCAACACTAGACCACATGAAAATCGTACTCTAACAAGAAGTCTAATGACTGTAAATACCAATTGACAATGCCTTTAATACAAGTGATACCAAATTAAAATGATGTCAATTTTTGAATCGACGCCATTGTTAGCAATATTTGAGAACTTGATGACTGAGTATCCTCATCCTCCGATCATACTATTTTCACTATAAATATGAGGTCTGATACCAATTACCAATTTGAACAATATCATAACAATCAATCCATGCAACAAAAACCATTAGCCTATGCAGCACATAACTTATACCAATTAATGATACCAATTGTCAATGCATAATTTGATACTCAAAACTTGAAATGAGTATACTCCCCCTGTGGCCATGCTCCCTTTTTGCGTTCGAAATATATTCTGCTAAACAGACCATCACCAACTGAACATGCTCATACTACCAAATATTTAAAAACAAAAATCAGTAAACCATATTGCTCAGCAATCAACATAAAAAAGGCATAGTTTCCTTTATTGTTCAAATGCATTCCTTAGCTTGTTCCATTCTTCTCCTTGCATTAGAGTTTTCTACCTCCCCTTGAAGCCAACCTCTTCTCTTTAATGAAGATGAGCAAGGGCTATACTCCCCCTGAGTATATTATTTTCATTTTTCTTCAACAACTAAATTTGTTGAATTTTCTCAACACCATGAGGTCCTACATTGATCTGTTTAATTGGGTGAATTTCTACCATTTCCTAAGCATACATACCTTTGTTTCTCTTCTTTCTCACTGTATTCCTTTGAAGATATTTCAGGGTTGATGCCACTTCTTTTGTTTGACTGGGATCTCTACTTGTTGCAGGGTATATAGGAGAGATCAACCACAATAATTTTAGACTCGGAATCTTCTTCACCAAGCACTGTTATGCATTTCCTCCATGCTCCATTTGATATGCCTTTCTTCTGGGTACTGAAATAGCTCATATGCAGTTCTCTTTGCTGGATCTCATCATAATCCATGCCTCTAATTGTAGATTTTTGGTCAAATTCACATGTGACTGCTTTGTGCCCAAACTTCTTACACATGTAGCATTCAACTTTATTCAAGAAGGGAACAAAGAAATTATTCTTCTTACCAAACCTTATGCTTGTCCAATTTCCTAGACTGCAATTCGTTCTTTTGTTGCTATTGGACCATTGAAAATATTTCCTTTGTGGGGAAAGGATTTCTGTACTTGGCCGTTTGAATTTCTCTTCTAAGGAATTCATGGCTATTGTTGAATCTGTGCATGCATCGTTTTTTGTTGCACCATCTTTTTTTCCTCTCTGGACACTTGGAGGCAAAGTGCCCTATGTTATTGTAATAAAAACATATAATGGGTTGCATACCTTTATTTGGATTCTTGGAAGTCCCTTTATCTCCTTGATGTCGCGTTCTTTTGCTAATGGGTCCCTTCTATGTTGTTGTTGAGTCATTTTCATCTTCAATTGTTGTTTCAACCCGAGAGGAACAATCGTTGGTTTGATTGTCTTTAAACACTTCATAATTCTCTACATGCATCTAAAGATTCAACACCTGCTCTTTGAATGCTCTATTCTCCTGTTTCGGCTTTGTATTTATAGATCTAAATTTCTTAATCTCTTCAAGAGCTTATATGAGCTACCTCTTCAAACCAATATTTTCTTCGATAGCTTCCAACTCAATTGTGGAGCCACTATATTCACCACTAGTGTTTATTTTACTCTCAAAAGTTTGTTCCCTTGATGACTCTAGGGATTCATTTTTTGATACGTGAGATTTCCTTTCCTTCTCTTCACCAAAGGTGGACCCGTTTTATTCTTGACAAATTTCCATATATTCTATCACTATTAAAGCATATCTATCTTCATTACAACTTGATGAGAAACTATTAATTTCACCAATACTTGAAGTTGAGAAGTTTGAAGATAAATGACCTATTGTTCTACAATAACAAAAGAACAACAACTTACTTGTATATTGCATCTCCTTTGGGTGTTGATCATTGACTTGGCCTATCGATATAGAAGAATCATCATCCAATTCATGATCTTTAGTGCTCTTTGAGTCTTTGACCAAGTTATTAACTACTCCATCCTTCGAGGAAAGGATCTTAACATAACATGCAAATTTTGTATCTACTTCATGGATGGACTGCAATTTGTCCCATGTCTCCTTGACATTTTTAAAACAAATAATATTTTCAATATCTAACTTAGACAACCCTCTCTGATTTCCTTCCTAGATTTTTTTATCAAACTTATCATTTATTACCCCATACTCCACAGGTAACCATGCATCCAAATCACGAGCTTGCAAGTATATTCTCATCTTTACCTTCCAGGTTGTATAATTTGATCCATTTAAATATGGAAAGCCATATGAGGTAATCCAATCCTGGTTCTCCTTCCATATGTAAAACTGATCTTGAAGGACATTGGCTTTGATTCCAAATTATTAGAAACAATGGAAACTGGGACACTACTGAGAGGGGGTGAATCAGTAGTGTGGCCAAATTATACAATTCTTCACAAATTTCACTTTTTAATCTCTTTAACAATTATTCATGCATCAACAACAGAACGTGATCATGTATAACATCATAAATATCAAGCACATGAGAAACATATACAAAAAAAACAATCTTCTTTTATTACAAGCTTCAACTTGATTAGATCATGGCCCCACAAACTACCTCGCATAGGTTTATCAGCTGCTACTGAAAGGATCTTCAATATTTGCTCATTTATTAACTACCACTCAAAGGGACTAATTCCCCTACTCATTTACTAGTACCCACTGGAAGGGACACCTACCCTTACTCGTTTATCAGTCTTTGCTAAATGGGATTGTTGCCTCTGAACATTTACTAGCACCCACTAGAAGGCGTTGCTACCCCTAATTTGGAAGCTACCACTTTCTAGCCCTATGGATCCACCTTTCATCCATTTTCAAACTCAGATCTATATGCCTTCTCTTCTTTCAAAATAATTAACTTCCCCAATCACCAACACCTTTAGCTATCTTTGATTGTTGATACAAAACATCGTGCTCTTCACATGAACAACATCAACAACAATCACCAAGAATGCATACCAACATCATGCAACCTCTAATCAACACATTGCTCTCACATGTAACAACTTAGCTCTAGGAAATCTCTTCTACACACACATATGCAACAACCAACAACTCTTTGCTGCTATTCACCTCTCGTGCCTCTCTTTGTTGCTCGAGCTCTGCTTTATAGAATTATGCATTGATTTTTTTGAATTGGATTGTTGTCATCTTGTTGTTAAATATGATGCATGAATTAATATTTTTTTCCTTTGTCCTGTTAATATCAATCCTATGACTATTCACCAATTTTTTTTATATTCTACTATTGTTGTTCGAAACTCAAACTCTAGGTTCTTTGTTTTTTTCCTGCTTATTTTTGCAATTGTAGTTCTTAATAGGTTTTAGCTATGGATTTCTAATTTTTAATTACTACTAACATTGGCTTAACTTGCAAAACTATCTCTTTAATAGGCAGTTCCACCAAACTATTGTTAACACAGGTTGTCGACTGATTCATGCTGCCGTCAAGCTTTAAACTCCACCAAAACTACTAGCTTCCAACTCTTCATGTCAAAGCCACAAGACTTTTATTATGCTATTGATTGCTCATGATTTCTTTCGAGCTCATGTCATTGTCACCAAACCCCTGCTACCATGCACAACACTTTTCTATAGCCCAAAAGGCCTTCGTAACCCTTTTTAGTTTTAAAACCAAAACTATTGTCAACACTATTGAATTGGTCTTTAGGCTCTTTTTCTCTAGCCCATCACCTATTGTGCTCCATACAACTAGCTCTCCGTGACCATTGGCTAAGGTCCCTGGGCGCTAATCCATTTCAACCCTACAAGGTCCAATTCCCTATGTTAATGACTTTGTGCCATCAGTCCCGCTTTTACGCGAAGTGACCATGTTGGCATTATGACACAAGTTTGGAGCTATGGCACAGGTGTTTTCCTTGATGGCAACTCTCTTTGGTAACAGATCTCAGTTCAGGTTTTCAGAATGAAGGAAAAGACATATACGCAGGTTCATCTAGACGAAGTCACGTATACACGCTGGTTAGACATTTAAAAGGCGCGTATGCGTATACACGCACTTTCATGCAAGGAAAAGCGCGTATATGTTGGAGAACTTACCCTTGGTCCGTGGTAGTTAGTTCTCGGTATTTGAACCTATGGTTTTGGACCATGGTACCTCGTCAGAAGTGTTGATCTCAAGTATTGGGTCTGTGGTATTGGTTTATTATGGTTTTGGACCGTGGTATTGTGGAAGGCCTAAAACTATAAAAGAGGAAGGAGATCATGTGGCAAAGGGCATCTGAATTATTATTGAATATATGATAAAGTGCGAGATCTGAAATATTGGTGATTAGCGTTGTGGAGCAGATCTGGATCTGAATGAAGGAGGAACCTTAGTGCAAAGAAGGATAAGTTCTATTGATGGGTCACAATCTCTTGGCTTGAATGATAATATCTTTGCATGATTTTGATCTGTTATATATGGCGTATGCGTGATCTATAAATCTGATAATCTAGGTTAATCAGTTCCTGAATATTTGAAAGAGTGAATTATCCTTTGTAGATCTGTACGCAGGTTCAATTCAGCTAAGGCGCGTATATATGCAGGTTCAGTGAAGGAAAACAACGTATACGCAGGTTGTTCCATACTCAAAAGCGTATGCACGCAGGTTTCAGGCCATTAAAGTAGCGTATATATTTTGAGTTGTGATCTTGCTGCTTCTGTTTATTGCTGAAGTGTTCTGGGTTCAGATTTGGTGTGTGGTTACTGTTATTGTGATCTGGGTACAGTTGTCAAAGAAGTGTTTATTTTGCTTCAGTTTTTGATTGGTGAGAAGGTGATTGGTTAATGCAGAAATTCTTGATGTTATTTGTGGATCCAGTCTGAAAATTTATGAAACGTGGTCCCTGAAAGAAAGAGAAGGTTGTAGCCTTCTGTAGGCCAGCACCTACGTACTAGTATCTTGGCTAGTGCAAGAGCTAAGGGGGTTGTAGCTCCCTTCTAGGAGAAGCTGGTAAATGAGAGAGGGTTGTAGCTCTCTGCAGGTTGCAGCCTGCGTACTGGTAAAGGACTGCACTAGTACAATTGTAAAAATAAGTTTCTAATTAAAGAGAAGATAGAGATGAATTGCAGCAGGTGGTTTTCACCCACATTGGGTTTCCACCTTATATATTGTGTTCTTGTGTATGATTGTCTTCTGCTCTGTTTTTACTGTTCCTGGTTACTGATTCTGATACATAGATTAACAATCAACATCTGACAGATAAAGTAAATTATAAGTTTACATTGTATACGCAGTTTTATTTCGACATAGTTGCGTATATACGTGGGTTTAATTAGTTGAAGTAGTGTATATCATCTGAATTTGAAGAAGGGAATATTTGACTTGATAATACTGATTCACCCCCCCTCTCAGTATTATTTCCATCAATTGGTATCAGAGCCGGTCCTTCAGAAGAAGCTTGATCGCTTGAAGGAAGATCGTTCATCATGAGCAACTACGAGAGGGTAGCATCAATCAGGCCACCGATTTTTGATGGGACAAACTTCGTTTATTGGAAGGTAAGAGTTACTGCCTATCTTCAATCTCTTGGTACAGAAGTCTGGGATATCATAGATACAGGGTATACTTTTCCATCAGCAACTCCTACAGATCCGGCTGAGAAGAAGAAATATGAAACAAATGCAAAGGCGGTCAATACTCTATTAGGATGCCTATCTCAATCATAATTTGTCAAGGTAATGCAGTTTAAATCCGCAAAAGAGATATGGGACAAGATTGTTCTGAGCTATGAAGGAGATGATCAGGTAAAACGAGCAAAACTTCAAACCCTCAAGATTCAGTATGAAAATCTCAAGATGTATAATGATGAAAGTGTGGCTAACTATTTTCTTCGTGTAGATGAGATTGTTAATTGTATGAAAAATTTGGGTGAAGAAATAAAAGAGGTTGTTGTGGTTGAAAAAGTTCTAAGATCTTTGTCCCCTAGGTTTGAATCTAAAGTTTCTGCAATAGAAGAAAAAGAGAATCTACAAAGCCTTAAAATGTCACAGCTACACGGAATTCTAACTGCTTATGAAATGAGGAAAGGAGGTCCATCAGACAGGAGAGAAGCTGCCTTCAAGGCTTCAGGCAAAGGAGAGTACTATGAGTCAGGTCACGTGTCAGAAGAAGAAGAAGAATCAAATTTTGTCAGAAATCTTCAACGGGGTACTGGACGGTTCCGAGGTAAGTTACCTTTCAAATGCTTTGCTCGTGGAAGAGTCGGTCACTATGCTGCCAAATGTCCTCACAAGGATAAGATTGACAAAGGGAAGGAACCTGTTAGATGGAACAAGAAACAGAATGCAACTAAGAAAGTTACTACACTTATGAAGACAGTGATGGCCTATCAAATAGTGACGAAGATGAACGAGGTAATGATTATAAACTTTTAATGGCCTTTGAAGATGATGATTACATGGACGCTATACATGTAGATGGTTTTTATGAAGAGATTTCTCGACTCAAAATATGTTTAGAAGAAAAAGATATGATCATTGATACTCTGCAATTCCAACTTGATGAAAAAGAAAAATCTCTTGAGAAGTTAGAATGTGAAATTGTTGGCCTTAGAAAAGAAATTGAGAAAACAAAGGCTCTTAATCTTAAATTTGTTAAAGGATCTGAAACTCTGGATGAGATTGTCAATGTACAACGTTCTCCTCTAGTCAAGACAGGTCTGGGTTATAATGGAGAAACATCTCAAGCATCCACCTCAAGGAGTTATCTTGATGCAGCAAGGAGGAATGAGCAAAAGCCCAATGGAGATCACCAGGTAAAGCAGGGATGAATTACATCAAGAACAAACAAAGACTACCAGGTAAACCAGGAGAAATCCATCTTAAGGGTGAACAACATCTACAACCAGCCACAGGTAAAAAATTCTCAATTTGTTTCAAGAATGGATGACAATAGAAATTACAATCATTTGGCTGGTAGATTTGATAATCACAGAAGTTTCTTCAATGGCCAATGTTTCTCTTGCCATAACTTTGGTCACAAAGCAACTCAATGTGTTTCTTATAAGAGAATCATGACTAGAGAAGCTCAAAAACAAAGAAGTATGATTGGGATTACGAAAAGGACCTATAACAACTTTTCGGCCCCTGAAAATGAAATTGAATGTTCTATTTGTAATAACTTCGGTCATGAAGATTCTGAATGCTGGAGCAGGTTTCGACAGAAAAAGGAACAAGCCTCAAGCACTAGAACATGGAGAATAAAGGAACCAAAAACAGAAAGATGTGGGATAGCTTTTTATGCAGAAGGACAAGAAAATCTATGGTACATCGACAGCGGATGTTCGAAGCATATGACAGGTGATAAAGAAAAACTTGAATCATATACTGCTTTAGAAAAGGGAAAGAAAGTTTCTTTTGGAAATGATACCCCTGCAGCCATAAAAGGAAAAGGCACTGCTCAGTTGAAAGAAAAGGTCAAAGCTGGAAATGTTTTGTATGTTGATGGCTTGAAGCATAATCTACTAAGTGTCAGTCAGATGTGCGATCAAGGAACAGAGGTAATATTTCGATCAAATGGATGTAGTGTTCGTGATCTTGATACAGGAAAAACAGTGATCAAAGGCAGAAGAACTCCAAATAATCTATACATATTTGAAGAAGGACAACAACAATGCTATTTGAGCAAGGATGATAAAAATTGGTTATGGCACCGGAGGTTGGGGCATCTAAGCTTTTCACAAATAAGGAAAGCATGCAAATACTAGGCAGTTCATGGTCTTCCAGATATCAAAATTCCAGACAACACCATATGTAAATCATGTCGGTTTGGTAAGCAAACCAGAACTAACTTCCCTGAGAAGGAAGGATCAACCAGCAGGCCTCTTGAACTAGTCCATACAGATGTATGTGGTCCATTTAGGACAAGGTCACCTCGAGGAGAAGAATACTTTATATTATTCAATGACGACTTCTCCAGGATGGTTTGGTTGGGACTTATGAAACACAAGGACGAAGCATTTGAAAAATTCAAATCTTTCAAAACCTTGGCTAAAAACGAATCAGATCACAAAATTAAGTGCCTAAGGTTTGACAGAGTTGGGGAGTTTACCTCAAATGAATTTTTCGACTTCTGTGAAGAACATGGAATAAGAAGGGAATTCTCTACAGCTAGGACTCCTCAACAAAATGGAGTGGTGGAAAGGATGAACAGAACGGTCCAACAAATGGCCCGTGCTATGCTTGATGAGTCTGGGACTCCCGCAACCTTCTGGGGTGAATCTGCATTTGTTGCGGTTGTTATTCTCAACAAAACAAATGTTCGAGTGAACAGCACTCAAACTCCTCATGAGCTCTGGTATGGTGAGACTCCTTCGGTAAAGCATTTCAAAATTTTTGGGAGCAAATTCTATATTAAGGACACTGATGAATAGCTTGGAAAACTTGAACCTAGAGCAGATGAAGGCATTCTCCTTGGTTATTCTCCCCACATCAAAGCATATAAGTGTTACAATAAAAGACTTGGAAGAATTGTTTACAGCATTGATGTAGTGGTTGATGAAAAAGGATACATCCCTAGGCAAGTAAATCATGAAAATATCGAAGAGGATGAAGACTACTCAACAAATTAGACAGATGATGAAGAAGAACCTCAAGAGGCACCTGAGGAGCAAATAAGGATAGAAGAGAAGACTCCATCCAGGTACGTTCAAAAGAATCATCCAGAATCTCAGATTTTGGGGCAGAAAGAAGCAGGTGTACAAACAAGAAGAACAGTTGCAGAAGCCTCAAGCTATTTGGCATTTCTCTCCTCCACTGAACCACAAAATGTAAGAGAGGCATGCAAAGATGAATGTTGGGTCAAGGCGATGGATGAAGAACTTGAGCAGATTGAAAAGAACGACACTTGGGAGTTGGTTCCTAGACCAAAAGATAAGAATGTCATAGGGACAAAATGTATCTTCAAAAATAAGTTGAATGAAAATGGGGAAGTAATTAGAAACAAGGCCAGACTTGTGTGTAAAGGGTATGCTCAACAAGAAGGAATAGACTTCGAAGAAACTTTTGCTCCCGTTGCTAGACTTGAGGCCATCTGAATGTTCCTTGCTCTCTCAAGCTTTCAGAAGTTCAAAGTTTTTCAAATGGACGTGAAATCAGCCTTTCTGAATGGGGACTTAGAAGAAGAAGTGTACATTGAGCAACCAGATGGTTTCATCCTTGGGAATGATCCAAATCTTGTATGTAGACTAAAAAAGGCTCTCTATGGTCTTAAATAGGCTCCAAGGGCTTGGTACTACCGTTTGGACAAATATCTTCATCAACAAGGTTTTTCAAAGGGATCAGCAGATAGAAATCTTTACATAAAAATCGAAAATGACAAATTGCTAATACTTGTTGTGTATGTAGATGATATTATCTTTGGCAACAATGAAGAAGCTATGAGTCAAAGCTTTGCCTTGGTGATGCAGAAAGAATTCGAAATGTCTTTGCTTGGAGAACTGACATATTTTCTTGGTTTGCAAATCCAACAAAATGAAGGCGGTATCTTCTTGTCTCAAACCAAGTATCTCAAGCAGATTTTGAAGAAATATGGCATGGATGATGCAAAACCAGTATGTACCCCCATGGTCACAGGATGCAACCTCAGTGCAAATGATGAATCAGCAGCAATGCATCAACCAACCTACAGATCTATGATTGGAAGTCTACTTTATTTGACAGGTACCCGACCAGACATCATGCATGCAGTGGGAATAGTTGGAAGATTTCAGGCAAATCCAAAGGAAACTCATCTTCAGGCAGTCAAGAGAATCTTCAAGTACCTTCAAGGAACTCAAAACTATGGCTTATGGTATCCTAGAGATATAGATCTCACACTTCATGCTTACACAGATGCAGATTGGGCCGGAAGCGTGGATGACAGGAAGAGCACAAGTGGTGGTGCATTCTTTATGGGTTCCAGATTAGTATCTTGGTTCAACAAGAAACAGAGTTCGATTGCTTTATCTACAGCTGAAGCGGAATATGTGGCTGCTGCATCTTGCTGCACTCAACTTCTTTGGATGATGCAAACCTTGCAGGATTTTCAAATCACTTGTACACCACCTATCTCCATCTTATGTGATAATAAAAGTGCAATCAACATTTCAAAGAACCCAGTCATGCATTCAAAGACCAAGCACACACCGATCAAGTATCACTTTCTCCGGGAACAAGTGTTGGAACAAAAGGTCAAATTGGAGTATGTTCCTTCTAAGGAACAAGTTGTTGATATTCTCACCAAACCACTGCCCAGAGAGAAATTTGAATACCTCAGACAGAAGATGGGAGTAGTTGATGCATCATCTTACTGTTAAAACTTGTCTGTTTCAGAGAAAAATGGGTGTACGCGAGTTGAATGAGGAAGATCCGCGTACATACATCGATTTATGCAAGAGCAGTCGCGTATATGGAGTTCTGAAGAAAATCAGCAAGGACAGACTCTGGTTGAAGAGAGTCTGATATTGGTCTGACAGAGACCATCTGGCACAGGTTCAGGGGGAGGAGATAATCTTCTAATAATGCATTGTTGGCATTATCTTAGAAGCTTTTGGTTCTAGTTCACGGCTGTTGTTGGTTTTAGGTGGAACAGAGGCAGAGGGAGAACAGAAGGAAATCTTGGTTGCTGAATAATGATGGACATATGTTGCTGCTATCAGTTATCTGTGACTTTCATAAGTATTGTTCTAGATAATTCGTCTCTATGTCATGTATCTCTTTTTGTGGTATCTCTTTTATGGTGTCAAGGTCATGTAATGGCCTATTTTGGTTTCCCCACTATGCCTGTGATGAACATGTAATGAACTTGGTTGTCATATGTAAATTTTTGATGTATCCCCACTTGGTTGGGTGATGGATGTATGTATTGAGTCTTTGGTGATAGGAAGGTCTTTTATGATGTATAAGTCATGGTTCTTCTTAAATAACATCTTTTGCAGATCTTGCCTACAGCAGGGCAGAAATTTCAGCATGCTCTCAGGGGGAGCACAACCCTTTGCCCTTGATGATAAAGGGGGAGAATGACTTTGAGGATTTTGGGTTGCCATCAAGTCCAAAGGGGAAGATTGTTGGCATTATGACACAGGTTTGGAGCTATTGCACAGGTGTTGTCCTTGATGGAAACTCTCTTTGGTCACAGATCCCAGTTCAGGCTTTCGGAATGAAGGAAAAGACATATACGCAGGTTCATCTAGACGAAGTCGCGTATACACGCTGGTTAGATGTTTAAAAGGCGCATATGCGTATACACGCACTTTCATGCAAGGAAAATCGCGTATATGTTGGAGAACTTACCCTTGGTCCGTGGTAGTTAGTCCTTGGTATTTGAACCTATGTTTTTGGACCATGGTACCTCGTCAGAAGTGTTGATCTCAAGTATTGGGTCCGTGGTATTGGTTTATTATGGTTTTGGACCGTGGTATTGTGGAAGGCCTAAAACTATAAAAGCGGAAGGAGATCATGTGGCAAAGGGCATCTGAATTATTATTGAATATCTGATAAAGTGCGAGATCTGAAATATTGGTGATTAGCGTTGTGGAGCAGATCTGGATCTGAATGAAGGAGGAACCTTAGTGCAAAGAAGGATAAGTTCTATTGATGGGTCACAATCTCTTGGCTTGAATGATAATATCTTTGCATGATTTTGATCTGTTATATATGGCGTATGCGTGATCTATAAATCTGATAATCTGGGTTAATCAGTGCTTGACTATTTGAAAGAGTAAATTATCCTTTGTAGATCTGTACGCAGGTTCAGTTCAGCTAAGGCGCGTATATATACAGGTTCAGTGAAGGAAAACAACGTATATGCAGGTTGTTCCATACTCAGAAGCGTATGCACGCAGGTTTCAAGCTATTAAAGTAGCATATATATTTTGAGTTGTGATCTTGCTGCTTCTGTTTATTGCTGAAGTGTTCTGGGTTCAGATTTGGTGTGTGGTTACTGTTACTGTGATCTGGGTACAGTTGTCAGAGAAGTGTTTATTTTGATTCAGTTTTTTATTGGTGAGAAGGTGATTGGTTAATGCAGAAATTCTTGATGCTATTTGTGGATCCAGTCTGAAAATTTATGAAACGTGGTCCCTGAAAGAAAGAGAAGGTTGTAGCCTTCTGTAGGCCAGCACCTACGTACTAGTATCTTGGCTAGTGCAAGAGCTAAGGGGGTTGTAGCTCCCTTCCAGGAGAAGCTGGTAAACGAGAGAGGGTTGTAGCTCTCTGCAGGTTGCAGCCTGCGTACTGGTAAAGGACTACACCAGTACAATTGTAAAAAGAAGTTTCTAATTAAAGAGAAGATAGAGACGAATTGCAGCAGGTGGTTTTCACCCACATTGGGTTTCCACCTTATATCTTGTGTTCTTGTGTATGATTGTCTTCTGCTCTGTTTTTACTGTTCCTGGTTACTGATTCTGATACACAGATTAACAATCAACATCTGACAGATAAAGTAAATTATAAGTTTACATTGTATACGCGGTTTTATTTTGACATAGTTGCGTATATACGCGGGTTTAATTAGTTGAAGTAGCGTATATCATCTGAATTTGAAGAAGGGAATATTTGACTTGATAATACTGATTCACGCCCCCTCTCAATATTATTTCCATCAGACCAACCACAAGCCCAAAAGGTTAGTGCTCCTTTATTTCTATGCCAACCAATCCATGGGATAGGTCCATGCGCTTAGTTATATCTCCCAAGAGCCTCCACTGCTTTTTTCTCCACACCTTGAGTTCATTTCTATGCGTAATGACCCAAGGGTTCGGTCCAAGTGTTCAACGCGGAACTCTCAAACTCAAGGCTTTTTATTCCACCTCCATATTAAACCATTGGGGTCTACTTGCCGAGTCGATGTGTCCATGGGGATTTCCTATCGCCCATTTCATTAGTTGTCCCTCTGCCTCTGTGGCCCAACGCCTTGCTGTCAAAGCTTTCACTTGTGCTCCTTATTAAACTTTTGGCCTCCATTCGTCGGGATGAGTTGGTTAATAGGATCCGCCTTATCCACTTCTTATTAGTCGCCACTATCCATTGTTAATGCTTACATGTCTTAGCACCCATTACCTTTCAACACCTATTACACACCATTTAAATATTCCAGACCATTTCCACCAAGATGATGTAATAATGACATCACCTATGCTATGCATCGCCCTGCGATAGATGACACATGTCACTTGGAAATGGCCTCTTTAGGTATCCGAAAACCTCACATCTCCCTGCCACATGTCCATGCTGATGTCACCACCTGATGTCTCTCGAGCCAATCGTGTGTCGCCACCCGTCTTCATGGAGGAGAGAAAAAATATCCTTTGAGGCCTTGTTTTGGGACCAAATACTTCGTTAATTTGTTTTTAGGCTTACCGACCTTTTCATTGTTTTTTTGTCAGGCCGACATTCTACTACGTATGCCTGCTTTGTTATTCCTTCGGGCTATCCATCTGCTGGCTGAGCTGTTGGAGTGGGCCTCCTCCTACTCACTTTTCGTTGGTAAGTTTCCTCACCTACCGTGTCCTGACACTTACCTTCCAGTCCATCTGATATTACGTGGTGGTCTGGTTGCAGGTGTAAGAGATAATCATTCAAAACCAAAAATGATCTCCTCAAGCGCAGGTGGAAGTTCTTCTTCTAATTCCTTTGGAGTTTCAATCGTTCGCCTCCAATTGTAGATATGTTGATAAAACGACAGAACTGTTAAAATTTCTCGAAATATACCAGAACTCCCGTTACCCTGGAACTGAAAGGAAACCAACACTGTTTCTCATAATCTTCTCGCATCCGCCTTTCTCCGAACCTTTATCACATTAATTCTCCACCGTCGATCCTCTTCCTTCAATCTGACGGTTAGTGCTTTTCCTGCTCACAAACTAGCAAGGTGGTCCTCCGTCGTTGATCAAGCCCGCTTGATCCAACAGTTGACGCTTAATATTGCATGGAATTCTTGCCGATGTTTATCAAGACGAGAGCACGTGATAAAAGCAGTTTCTTCATGCTACATGTCAGTTGCCAAATGGGATTGTGTGACTATCCCAAAATACCACTTACCTCCTTGAGCCCACGCAAAAACAAATTTTTCCTATGAAGACCGCTTTACTACTCTATTTAACTCCGACACTTGTTTGCACGTGACTACCATAGATCTAACGGTTCTATAGATCGAATGATTCTAGGCTTCTTCGGGTTCCCTTGTGAATTTATCATACTTTTTTCCTTCCGCTATGATTTTAATGCTTCCGCCAGGTTTAGCTCTTCTCTATGGAATTCAAAGCTTAGCTAATTAAAGCTCTGTGGTTCGAAACACATTCGATTTAACTTAAAACATAGTGAATGAGGAATTAAACGCGATAACACTAGATGATATAGAATCCTAATTTACAGGCCAAACTAGAATTCAAAAATACATAGATATATTTCGAAGGAATTCAACCTCCAGGATTTAACCTTTCATGCATAGGATATACAGAGATACAAAGATATTTCAATTATTTTACGGTCTAATTCTCCGTAGCCAAATCCAGCTAAATCCTCTTACAATAGTTCAAAACTTACATAAATGCTTTACATCCAACAATCTGATCCTCAATCAATGGATCAAATCTGTCTAATCCTAGATAAATACCTAAACTGCTTGATATTCTCCTCGAGAATCTCAACTAAGTTTGAAATACTTGGAGTAGTTAAAAAATCATTCAAATACCTATATTCTAGCTCAAATCCTATCTAGAAAGCTTTGTAAATTGACAGCTAAAGGATACCACTCCTTTGCTTGTAAATTTTTTTTTGGATTTTTGGAATAAAATGAAGCCTTTTGTCTTCAAGCCTCATGCTCTTGCATCATTGCCATATATGAATCCTCCGGAGTGCTTCGACCAAGGTATTACCGTCGGATGGGCTCCACCTGCTCGGTCCCCATTGGACAGTGCATAGTTGTCATGTCTTCGCATCCATCTCTCATACCTTCCCTTTATGCGCCAAAAGGGTTGTGTCGGGGTGAACCCACCAGGCTACGATTACCAGGTTGGCTCCACTTATGTCCAATCACATGCGATCCCATTGCTGTCACATTTACTTGAAGCTTCACGTAGAGACTCTTACATCCTTTCCACTGAGTTTGCATTGGATCCGACTTTGGCTATGCACCAAAGGCTCCTCAAAACACCTTTAACTGTGCAACCTTGGACTCACCAACTTTGACTAGCTCTAACTTTTGAACCAAGAGGCCATTTTCAACCTTCCACATACCATTGGAAATATTTTTTGGAGCTCTTTCCATATGTGTCGGTTACACCTACACTCGCGCTAATCTGCTACTCCAGAATTAGCTCCAAAGCATTTCTATATTATAATTTCATTTACCTTGCACTCTTTGTCATTGCCATTGCCTTTTCCTTTGCTTTGTTTGTGCATACCTTTGCCATTGGTTTTTCCATCAATCATCTTTTCCTTGGCCACCAATGACAACATTTTTACCAATGCAATTTCCTTTCCCAATCATTGCCATTGTCTTTGCCTTTTCTTTTTCTGTGAAGATCTTTTCCATTGACCACCTTTTCCATTAGCTTTGTCATCAATCATCTCTTCCTTAGTCACCAATGCCAACATTTTTACCAATGCAGTTTCCTTTGCTAATCCTTTCCATTTCCTTTTCCATCAATGAAAACACATTTCTAACAGTGTTTGGTGAACATTCGCCTTGCAGTTTATGTCAATGATAATGTATAATCTATATATGTGCATATTACACCACACACAATGCAATGAGTGGACATCATAATATCAATATCATATTTATGTTACATGCACATGTTGTGACATAAGTACCTCCAACACAATCAGACGGTGCAAATCATGATTCCGCAATAAGAATCCAACCATCTACACCAATCAAAATGTGAATAAATATAATCTAAAAAAATTAAAAAATAAATTATTTTTCCCTAATGTCTTATACATTGTTGGTTTTATTTTTTTGTCAACAAAATATACTTGAAGAGTCAAGCTTTTTGGATAATAATAATGTGTAAGATAATGAAATGAAATATTTATTATATTTGATGTAAATAATATTATGTTTGAAGTGTGTTTGTATATTTTAACATTGTGTGTCGTTCAATATTTTGCACTCAAATAAAATATATATACTTTTAATATCATTTTCAATTGTGGATTCAAAATTAACAAATAATATATTAAGAAGATAAACAAATTATCTCATTTAGAAATGTAAAATCAAATTATTGTTAATTAAATGTAGGTCTTGTAATTGAAATGCATTTTTAAATATACTCAATTTAACATAATTAAAATATATTTGTATTTTTTTTTCAATTACAAAATATTACATAAAACAACATCGTGCAACTATTACATAATAATATAAATATTAATATATTTTATTTATAAAAATTTTCATATATTTATATTTATAATTTCATTATTTTATATATTTAATTTTTTTTAAATAATTGTTTACAAGAACTTCACAAATATTTGCAATGGCATGTGCGTTCGATGGATTATGATGCATTTAACACGCTCATGTATGAATTATGGTTGACACACCATGTGTTAAGAATTCCTCTTTGACAACATCTATGTCATTAAGATGCCTGATATTCTTTGCTTAGAATACCAATATTGTGCCACTTCTCTTTACAAATAGGCATGTGAGATAACCGAAGGAAAAGACCTTAGCTAGCACATTTGCAATAATTTATTCCAGATTATGAGACTTTTATGCTACACTGTTTTACAATTCTACCAATGGAAATATATTTTTTCATAGTTCTATACGCACATGGATGAAAAGTAGAATGTTCAAAGTCACTAGGCATGGACAACCTTGCATTTGCAAAAACTATTATCAATTCAATTAAAAAGGTACAAGAATATATGAAGATTTTATGTTATCATGCACTTAGAGTGGTTGGTGATTGTAATACAATAAATCTATTCAAAGAATACAATAATGTTCAATTCGTTTCAATGACCAATTTTATTTCTTTTACCAAAGCAACGCCAAATCCGTAGTTTTGATTATGGACTGACAATAACTGCATGTTAAGGGTAATTAGGTATACATAATCATCATATGGGCAATTCCTATACCATAGACAATGCCCATATGGCAATTCCTATTTCATAGACTATTGAATAGTTAATGCGGCCTGACATGCATGCATTTAACTTTCGCCCTTTCAGTGAAAGCACGCCCATCGAGATAGCAGCCTCGAGAGGGAGGGCGAAAGTTAAAATGCCTGCATGTCAGGCCGCATTAACTATTCAATAGTCTATGAAATAGGAATTACCCATATGGCAATTCCTATTTCATAGACTATTGAATAATTAATGCGGCCTGACATGCAGGTATTTAACTTTCGCCCTTTCAGTGAAAGCACGCCCATCGAGATAGCAGCGTCGAGAGAGAAGGCGAAAGTTAAAATGCCTGCATGTCAGGCCGCATTAACTATTCAATAGTCTATGAAATAGGAATTGCCCATATGGCAATTCCTATTTCATAGACTATTGAATAGTTAATGCGGCCTGACATGCAGGCATTTAACTTTCGCCCTTTCAGTGAAAGCACGCCCATCGAGATAGCAGCCTCGAGAGGGAGGGCGAAAGTTAAAATGCCTGCATGTCAGGCCGCATTAACTATTCAATAGTCTATG
Organism: Pinus tabuliformis; assembly: GCA_031772625.1. Classification (NCBI taxonomy): domain Eukaryota; kingdom Viridiplantae; phylum Streptophyta; class Pinopsida; order Pinales; family Pinaceae; genus Pinus; species Pinus tabuliformis. Next base: position 691,428,129 of record CM062812.1, on the reverse strand, counting down.
AAATAGGAATTTCCATATGCATATTGGGTCTTAGGGTTGTGTTTAAATAAATAAGAAAGGTCGTTTAAAAGAAGAGTAGTCGCCATCATTATGCAGAATTAAGCTCCAAGGTCGGTATTTGGAAGCGTCAAGCTCAAAGTAGAAAATGCAAAAGAAGGGACCCAACCTCCATGTTCCATATAGTTGTTATTTCAGTTGATGTCAAATTCAATTTTAAAATATAAATGGATTTTTAATTAAAAAATATAAATTAAATTTAAAATAAATAACTATTTATATTAATTAATTAAATTACATTTTAAAAATTAAAAACATACGAATGTAATCTCGAACATAAAAATTAATTTAAATTTAACTTCAATTAATTATATTAAATTTTTATATTTAAATTGATTTAATAAATTTATTAAAAAATTAATTCCATGGCCATAAATATTTCACTTCAATTAATTATATTAAAATTGTGTTTTTAATAAATTCTTAATAGTTCCATTTTTTTGGGGGTGAATTCTTTCTAATTTCTATTAGAAAGAAGAAGGATCACCGTAATAGTTCCATTTAAGATTAAGGGTAATTGTACACTTCGCTCGAACAAGTGCGCTTCACGTTGAGATAGGTTAGTTTTTAAAATAAAATTAAAAATTAAGTAGAAATGAAAACTCCGACCAGTAAAAAAAAACCAACCCCGACTAGCATAAAGTCTAACCTTGGAGCTGAACCACAGAGGGAAGGTGGAGAGAGACCCGACTCCTGACCTCGAGTGGGGCCCGTTGGTCTCCACACTCATTGGTTGTTGGCGTTGGAATTTATCTTCTTACTCCTAATCAATATGTTAATTTGCATTAATATTAATTTATTAATGAGAATGACTTTATATTAGGTCGTATAAAGTATTTTTCTATTTTTAAATCGAGAGTTGAAGTCTCTATAAACAATATATGTAAAAGTTAAATGGAATTTCAACTATATTTGTAAAACATTGTTTTCTTCCTTTAGGAGACAACTCAAACTCAAATCCAGTATCAGCAAAAACTTTGCGCGTGTACCAATCGAATTGGCAAACAAATCCTTTGAGTGCCCAATTCGACTAGCGATGCTCTCAAAGACAAGGAAGGTGATATAAGCGTTATCAACATCTTAAAAGTCATATTATTTAGGCTGCTTTGCACGCAGAAGAAATCCTGCAATAGATTTCAAAAACTAGCATTTCAAAATAAGTAGAGAATACAAATAAGAAGTAAAGGTAAGACGTCTCCAAACGATCCAAAATTTTAGAGGATACAAATAACACAAAAAAGGTAAAATATCTCACGAGGTTTCAATTTGTGATATACTTTCTGAGAATACTAAACCAGAATTTTAGTATTTTGAGAAAAGAAATTATAAAACGCCTCGGCAATCTCGTATCATTAAATATTATTTTCAAGATTAACTACACGGAATACGCTCAATTGTCAGTGAATCCTTATAAAGATATGAAAAATAACCCTCTTACACTATAGAACATTGGTGAAAAGAAATTGGGTAGTGGTGCTGCACCTGCCTATGTGTGGTTGAAAGATCACTGCAGAATAGGGGTGTGACAAGTGGTGTCAGAGCTATTTGGAGGAAGTGATACAACTGCACTTCATCACAGTTGGTATCAAGAGGCTTGCAGATTGAAGTGAAAGCCTCATGATAGTTGATATTGGGTTTTGAGGCTATTGACTGTTGAGGGTAAAGAAGGTATTGAAGACTTGCCGAACGAATGAAGATGGTTGAAAGAGCATTTCAAAAACTTGAAGATGTAACAGATTATTGGAAAGACGAAATGCAGAAACGCTATGAAGCTCTTGTACGAGAGTGGGAACTCTTGATACATGGGAGACAGGATAGTGGACATGCGGAAGGACTTGAATAATCTCCATGGAAGGGTTGTTGAACTCAATGAACTTGATGAGAAGATATGACAGGGTGATTGTAGACTCCAAGAATTCATGGATGAGCGAGTTTGATTAAGGGATAAGAGCACCATGGCATAGGAAAAGTCAAGGGACTTGAGGATGAAATTAAAAGGGACTTTCTTGGTCGAAAGCCCGTTATGATAGAGAAAGATGAGCTTGATTACATTAACAAACTTGGGGACTATCACCGAAACATGAAGGAAGATGTTCAGAAGATTGGGTCACTTCGGATGGAAGGAGTCAATGTGTGCTTGATAGGTACACTTAAGCAAGAAGCGATGGAGGACAAGCTTGAAGGAACTCATGCTGAGTCATGATCGAGTTTCTTAGATAAACTGAACAAGGAGCTGAAATATCTTAAGAAGGAAGTTAGGTCGAAGCATAAGTGAGATGACTCTTCTGAGGTCGAATTATTAAAGAAGGTTGCAGAAGTAAGACACAAGATCAAGCCTAGAGAGGATGGTGATGCCTTGAAGCTGAGTTTTGTGTAGGTAACCGTAGGTGGAAGAATTTTGCTACATTGGTGGACACAGGGGCTACTCATAGCTTCCTTACCAGGAAAGCAACAAAATATTTTGGGAAGAAAGTTGAAGCGGGAAGAGAGTCGAGTGCTTTCAAAGCAATGAACTCTACCATGAAAGTTGTGACTGGTGTATTGAAGGACACTTCGATGAGAGTGGGTTCATGGTTTGGAAATTTGGATTTGAGAGTTGTTGACTTGGATGATCATACTATGGTTCTGGGACAAGACTTTCTAAAGGCTTCACAAACCATACCAATGGTGGACCGAGACATTCTCTTGATTACAGGTGAAGGAAAAACAATGTTGGTTCCAATGAATAGAAGGAGTTGCTTGGGGTATAGACCAAGGATGGCTTATATGAATTTGTATCCAAAAGATATGAATGTGAAGCATGATTATGTGGAGAAAAGAGGACTTGGATGTATGACTCAAACAATGAAGGAAAAGAAATTAGTGGACTTTGTTGCGAGAGCTAAAAGGAAAGATGAGGGTGGAAAGACAGTTTCACACATCTTGAAACACATGACAAGTGCATCTTCTACGGAGGATCTTTACCATGGAGTTGCAGATGAAGGGAGTTCGAACACGTATTCAAAGGCAGTGGTTTGAGAAGATTATGCAGTTAGAGATCCTGCTGGCATAGTGGATTTTTGCAGGTATGCCATGTGCATATATGACTTTCAATTGATGAAGGAAAAACTTGAGAAGCTTGGTTGTACACATGAGGAGGTTGAAGCTATGCACAAGTACTTGAGGAAGTAGTATCATTCAGATACATGGGTGGATTAGGTTCGGGGAGGGAACTTCCTGGCCCTTCTTTCTAGATAGACAACCTTGGAGATAGGTGTGTGTAGGTTCGTGTTATCTAGAAGGACTGCACCACCCTTACAAGGGGCCTTGGGGATGAGGCGTCTTTCTTTTACAAGTTGATGATGCTTGGATGTATGCGACTGTATGACAATACATTGGCATTAGCATCATGGGAAGCATGTTGCAGACGAGATGATGGGCTATGTCATGGACCCGAGCATTTTTACACTTGGATGATTCTTGATCAAGTTGATATTCTGACAAGATGCTGAGAAACGACCAATGGTGACCTAAGGAAGTACATTCTCATGGGTTGAGTATTACGGTTGGATTAGCTACCCAACTAGTTTGATGACATGGGGGCATGCAGTGCACTGAGTTTGTGTCAAATAGATGTCTTGGTTATGACTGAGATGTTGTGTTGGATGGAGTACTATGCAGTGGCTCACATGATGACGATACATGATGGGATCAGAGATGATATATGTTGCAGTCATGGCATGTGGTCGAGATGGAGGGACCAAACCTTCCACAATGGGGCAGCATGTAGATTTGCGACATATGTGGATTGATGATCATTGATTAAGGAGACTTCTAGTTTATGGAGACATGGATCTTGGTGGTTTATGCGATATTGGAGTAGAGATGGGCAACATGGAAATATTTGGAGATGTTGGAGCTAGAGACACTTTGCGACGATGGATGATGGTGTTGTCGAGGACAACAACTGTTTAAAGTGGGGGAGTATGTCACGCCCACGAGCTAAGAGTTTGTGATGTGCGACGGGGCGGTGACGAAATCTTGGCTAAAGGCGACGAGCTAGCATGTGTGACAAGAGGAGCATTCGGTTAAAGACGCCCGGGAAAACGTGTCATGATGAGTCACGATGACAAGTTGCGACGAGCCAACAAGAGAGTCGAAAAACCGAAAATCAGAAAATCGGCTAAGTATGGGAACGTGCGACGAGTTTATAAGAGGTGTCGAAAAACTAACAAGTCGGTGGGCCAACGTGCGGAGCGATGAGTTGGGTGAACCGACGCGAATCTTGATATTTTATTCGGTGAATTATATGGTTGTCCTGGTTAGGCTGACCCATCTTAACTCTTGGGAAAGGCACATATATTGAATACGACTTGGAGGAGTAAAGGCAGAAGCAAGTCAAGAAAGTTAGAACTACAATCATAACTTGGACGAGTGAACAAGAGAAAGGCGAACGGGTCGAAAGTGTAGGCGGACCCAAACTCACAGCACTTGGTCGAAAACTGGAAAACAAAACCAAGTTGTAGGGAAACTTCAGGTGCAACGAGTTGGTATGGGCAATGTTGCACGTTGAGATGCGACAAGCTGGGCAGAAAGAATTGCAAAGGAGTTGCGAACAGGTGGACAGTATAGTTCGAGCGAGCTACTGGACGAGTGGATCGGGCGAGCGCTCAGACCCACGAACGAGCTGGGAAACACGACGGTGTGCTCTCTGCTCGCATACGAGTTGCCACAATGCGGGCGCGCCAACACAGCGAATTGACCAGTTGGGCGCTCTTTCATGAAGGCCAAACAATAGAATGGTGAATGACAGTTTAACGATGAAATGAGGTGTGGGTGAACAGGCGCAGCAGGCGACACCGTCGGTGCCCTCCCGAGCGACGAGTTGAGGTAGGTGACCCGGGGATGGGTGCTCCTACCCAAACACTGCACGAGTTGGAAGAAGGTTGGGCGAGGCTGAATGAAGGGCGACCCGGGTGTGGGCGACCTTGAATGATAGACGGAGTTGGAGTTTAGGCAGCGTTGTGAAGGTGAACTTGGGGTTGCCTAGGAAACGCTATAAATGTAAAAATACTTGTAGAGTTATATTATTGTTATCATTTGGGCAGACTAACCAGGGAGTTTCCCCTCCCTTTAAAAAGAAGATTTATTTGTTGTGCGTATTTATGATGATGATGATGAATGCTTAGTGTAATTGAAGAAAAATAACTAAGTGTTGAATGTTAGGCTACTCATTAGTATTGGTGAAAAAAAATTGAGCAGCGGTGCTACACTTGCCTATGTGCAGTTGAAATATCACCACCAAAATAAGGGCGTGACACATAGATTCTCGACATTCATTCGTAGTCGGCTTTGGACCATTCAACAATAATTTTTTTAATTATATCTTTAAATTTTTGGTAATTTTAAAACTGAATTAAAAATTGAAAAAATTATATCCCTAATCAAGATTAGTGTTTAATACAATGTAAAAACATAGATACCATAATGTGACATAACATTTAAATCTTCTATATGAGCTGAAATCATGCACAATTACGAGTGAAAAAATATATAAATCAGTACAATCTGAATACAAGTGCCATACCTGTAATTTGCAAATTTGCTAGGATTACAATGATTGCAAAACAAGACCCAAATTATTTAAACTAATGAAATCAACAAAAATAAAATTAAAATAATTTCAAAAAATAAACTAATTTTTTTTAATAATGTAAACATTGCAACCTACATTTTAATTTTTGGTCAAACACCAAATTAATCCACGCATTGTTGATGGGATATACACCTGCCCGCTAAAAAATAATAAAACTAGTATTTAATTATTCTAACCAAAACCAAGTCAAAAAAGAGCTTTTTTGAATTAATAAAAATTGAACTTCAATATTGAAAATTTCACTCATAATACTTCATCCTATGGTTAAAAAATAGTAATATACACCACCAAGTTTCAATAAAGTATCCATTAAAATATAAATCATAGATATACATCTTTGAATGAAATAATTTTATATCTATTTTTATATATAGATTTTTGAATGAACTTTGCACAGTGTTCATTATTGACCTCAAAAGTTAGAAATCTTATGCTTATTTAAAATATTTAAATTTATTTAAATTTTTTAAAATAATAATAAAATTTGTAGTATTTTTGTTATTTATGATATAAATACATGTATTTTGATATTAGTTTAGTGAGTCATAATATTTTTGCAGGCTTGCATGCTTATGTATATGTGTATATGGATTTGGGGCTAGATTTCCCAGGGACATATATGTCATTTTGGTAAAATGGTTGAAAGTTCGAGATTATAAATATTGTAAATTTTGTACATATTTTAATATTAATAAAATAGTGACTCGCTGCGAAGCCCACTCCACAAAAAAGAGTATGGGGTCAGTGCAATTCCTTGGTGACAGACACCATGTTATGGTGTTCAGTGTTGGGAAAAGGGCACCTGGGGGCTCACATGGCTTCAGGAAGCTGCCCACATGGCTTCAGGAAGGGCCCTGCATTATAAAATATACCCAGAGAGTCATTATTCATCAATCACCATCATTATTTATTATCACTCATTGCCACTCATGTAAGTAATCAACCACTCATCATGTTATTTTCATCACTGTCATCTATCATTCCATCGTCATCATTTTCATTATTCCTTGTTCATTCCGTGTTGGGAGGAAACCAATGGATTTCAGTTATATACACTAGTTGATGAACCCCATGTGGGGGTTATGGAACTGACTAGGGATTTTTTAGTCAGTGAGGCATCTGGTTGGACTCTGGAATTGACTGGAGTGCTAGTGACCAATTGGTGAGCCCTGGAAGGTGGTCATGGACAAGGGATTGGGAGGTCCTAAAGAAGGGTGTGACAGTTGGGTTCTAAATCTAACTGAGCTAGTCATGGCCTAGAAGGGGACTTGGAAGCCCTGGAAGTAGCACAATCTCTTGGATCCCTCTTGCTGAGAAGTTCCCAGTTGTCTGTAAGGCTCGCTAGAAGGTCGGCATTAGCAAGTCCCAAAGAAGGGTGTGTGACTTGGCCACAAGTTCAGGGAAGAAAAGTGCAGTGGTTGGAGTCATAATTTTTTGGTTGTTTCCTTGGCCATGGATATGTTGTTATCGAAACTTTGTTGTTGTCTGTGGAGCTATATCCCCAACTTAGGGATGATTCGTGGTTGAGAGTGGTGAACCATGAGGTTTATGGATGGGTAAAACATGGAGAACTTGCACCCAGTTGTTATTTTGATACAGATAAGTGTTTATATCTCTTATATATTGATTGTGATTTTATGGTCCAAACCCTAGCTTTTAGGGTTTTGTGATATAATGAATATATTTCCTTTATATTTTGTTGTGCATATTTGTCGGCATGTATTTATTCATGGTTGTTTTTTAATTCGAGAATACATTGTTGGTTAATTATTAATAAGGATTGCCTATGATGCCAAATGTGAAAGGCCATGGTTAAATTAATTGTTAAATTTTGTTGTGCAATGTTGCAATTATTTTTATATGAGTTAAACTTTTTTATCATGGGTATTCTGCATTGCATTCACATAAACTGAGGACAGTTGGGCGTAGAGATAGTCATGGTAGGGTTAGGGTTTTGATTTCACAGATAAATTTGATACTTGGAGTGTCATGGTTGTGGTAGTATTTCCCAACAAAAGGTTGATGATGTTACAAAGTGGTATCAAATCCTAGTTTCCAACACTAGGCTTGATTGGTCCAGGTTCAGGACAAAATTAAAAAATCTTAGAATGCTTACCAACTATTTGAAGAAAGTAAACTGGTATAATTCATTAAAATTTACCTCGAAAAAAGATATAGGATCCAAGGGGGGCTCAGTTCAGTGCCTGTGGTAAGAGTCAAGAGGAATCTAGTTGATGGTTCAGTTCGGTACATGTGGTAAGAGTCAAGTAATATTTATCCATTATAATTCTATTATTTAAATCAATAATAAAGTCCTCTTTCCTATCTCAATTTTAATGCTTATATGATATGCTTTATATTCATGCATTGGAATTTGGATTTCACTAATATTTTGTACTCAAGTTCTCTTTTATATTATTGTTGTCTACCTTAGCTACTTTCAATGTGGTTCTAAATGTGAGGAGTGGGAGATGGAGATCAACTAGGGGATCTACTTCAACTAATGAATCTCTAGGTATGTCCTTTCACCTTTAGATGATAGTTTGTCATAATTACTTGATTGTTTGGGTCATTTCTTCAAGTTTCTTTTGTCTTATTCATTGAGGCTTTTAACCATAGAATTAGGGAGGAACTTCCTATAACACCTTACTTACTAAAACATTTTTTGAAGAGGACAATTTAAACATAATTTTATGCATAACACATTTTTGTCACTTCTATAGTTTTATTATGCATATCAAGTTCAAGATTCATGTACACTCACAAGTAGAAAAATACTTATTTCATTAGGAGGTTTGATGAGCTTTTGGGTCATTATGCATAGTTGTGAATCGTTAAGGCTACTAGTGGCATTGAAGATGCAATTTCAAAATTTCCATATATAATTGACTGAAGATTACATGTAAGGTTTCCCATGCAAGGAGTGATTAACGACGGAATTATAAACATTTTCACATGGATATGGTATGTCAATATGAAAACCAAAAAAATATAATTTCTATTGCATTATCAACAAGTTATCTGTAAAACCACAAACACATGAGTTGACAACCTTACACATGTTTATTTTAATTGGGATGCTTGTAGACGAGCTTCAAGTAAAATTAGAAAAATTTACATAGTTTCACAAATGTTGGCACCAAAGGTTAATGGACCATTTTTGTGGATTGAAATTTGCTAAATGAAAATGGATCTCCCCAACATTTATGTTGTATTTGAATCCTATATAAAGATATCAATGATGAACAAGAAAACTTGAATTGGATGAAACATTTCGATTTGTGAGACTTGGGATATGTTGTGCTTGCAATGATCTACCATCCTTGTCCCCCTCCCCCCACCAACCCACCTCAGTATTTTATACTTTAAATGTATTTGGAGGTTTAAATGGTGAAAGATTTACCTTTTTAATCCATGATAATATTGTTAAATGTTTTTCTTCAGCCTATCCCCTTCCAACTTCTCACAGAAAATTTGCATATAATGATTTGTACAATCTTTCCTTACATCCAATGGGACATTTTTAGCTTCATATCCTATTTCACTTGAAATGTTTTTCCTAGTGACAAAGGATATTTTCTCTTTCCTTTTATCTTTTCTTTTGCTATTTCTCTCATGGGATTTTGTATGTCTTTTCCTCATGTCTAATCTTTTCGCAATCGACATGATGAAGTTCAGACTGCAATGGGGATTGTGCCTCCCCCTGCCCCTTGCCCCCAAAATATTTGAAATTATTCTTTCCATGTCCTCTCATTTTTCTTTCTCCTCTAGAAGAATCGTCTACATTAAATTGCGTGAGGAGCTTATAGAATTCATTATAAGTAATATTTGCATATTTGTCTCATTGATCTTCACGCTTTTCATATAAGTAGGATTTGTGAGAAAAATAAAAAGACTTGTGTACCCAAGAGTGAGGAAGTTGAACTAACCCCAAATAGTCAAGAAAAGCCATATACATATAACCACCTTGAGGAAGAGTTTGGGATCTTTTCCAAGGGAAATATCATTTTCTATCATAAGAATAAAGTTATTATGGAACCATATTGATGTAGTTGTGCCACCATTTACCATATTTTTTATAATTCTAACTTAGATAAAGAAGAGGGGGCTTACTTATTAGAGATGTTGTAATTTCCCATATGAACAAGATGACAACTAAAAGCGTAAACACATTAGCTAGAAGCGATAGTAGAAGGCACCTATATTTCTAGAATAAAATCTATGCCACAATAACACCAACAAGGATGCCTACAAATGCTATTTTTCCTTCATAGTATCACATCAACCACTATTCCTCCTTTGAGAATTTCATGAATACTCTTTTGTATATTGAAGATCCAAAAAGGTATCTTTTTAGTAGTGGGTGATGTGGCATTTTCCATCTTAAAATTGGTGGAAATATTATATTATATTATAGATCGAAGTCTTTCGTCTACATAGATTAAAATGGTGGACAAGATGAGTTTTATTTGGTTGCTTCATGAATTTACTTGAGATAAATCATGTTGAATTTAAACATCAAAGAGAAGGATGGATGGATGAAAAATGGACTGGATAACCAAGGTCTCCATGGTATAATTTCATGTGTCGAGTCTCATAAAATTTGTCAAATTGATGTCAAATATAGGAGGTCATGCACATATGAGAATTTTCATGAAGGAGGAACCATGAGCATGTGTGTATAGGGTTCAAAATCTAGAATGTGAAATTTTATCTAGAGCAAGTATGGAAGTTATAAAGAGAGTGGACAGGTGGAGGTAGGATTCTTGAAAAGAGAAAAGATTCATAGGAAAGGGTAGGGAGGGGAAGAAAATTATGGATTAATCAGAACACCCAATTTCATGATTCATGTACCATGTAGAAGATTGAATAACTCCATGGATGAAATTGTTTATTGATATGATCCATGCATAAATACATTGATAGATGGCACTTGATTTAATCTTCCAAGAGCTCTTATGAATCTTTACATTCACCTATGAATCTTCACATTCGTACATTAATATTTCCAACAATATTTACAACAATCCTAAGGATTATGTATCTAATAATTTTCCCTCTTTATTAAATGAAAAATATCAAATTGGTATAATACGTTAATAGCTAAATCATTTCATGTTTACTATTAATGTGCTTATTAATTTTTAATACTATACAACCCTATGAGGGTATTGGATATAAAACTAAGAGAGGCCTAAGAGGCAATGTAGGACATACAAAAATGAATATGAAGGTGTATCTATAAGAATTAAACTAGCACAACCATATTTAATTACTTAAATGTGGTTGATATACGCTGATAGATGTATATCATATTATTTCTTAATATTAATACTCATAAATATTAAAAATCAATATTAATATTATTAAAAATTAATAATATAAATAATAATAATAATAATAATCAATATTAATATTGTAAACATAATATCAACCAAATTTATATTAATTAAACTAAATTAATAATAATAATAGTAAATCAATATTAAATATATATAATTAATACATAATGACAAAAATAATAAAAATAAAACAAAATAACTATTTTATAATAAAACATTTTTTTATTAATATTATTAATATAATTATTAATAAACACAACCATCAGATTAATAAACACAAGAGGTTGATATTATAAACCCATGGGATTAATTCTAAAACCCCAAAGTATTATAAACCCAAGAGATTAATATTATAAAAGCAAGGTATATAAACCCTAAAATAAACATGGTTGACCATGGTTTGCATTCATTTATTTCCATACATAGATAATATTTGTCACAATGTGACATTGGACTATGGTTGACCATGGTAAATTTTCATATTGAGACAATCTTTGGCAGAATGTGACATTGGAATATCGTTGACCATGATTTACCATGATTGTAAACCCAAGAGATTTATATTAAACCATAAGATCAATATTATAAACCCTATGAATAATATTACAGCTAGGAAAATGAACCCTTAGATTAATAAACCCAGCAGATTAGTATCTAAATGCAAGGGAATAATAAACCTATGGGATTAATACTAAAAACCTAAGGGATTATAATCCCATGGGAGTTATATTAAACCCAAAGGGATTAATATTATAAACCATATATATATATAAAGCCTAAGATAAATACTATAAACACTAAAATAAACATAGTTGACCATGTTTTACCATGGTTATTTTCATATTGAGATAATATTTGTCATAGTGTGACATTTGACCATGGTCGATTTTCATATTGAGACAATATTTGTCACAATGTGACATTAGAACATGGTTGACCATGGTTGATTTTCATATTGAGCCAATCCTTGTCACAATGTGACGTTGGTTGACCGATGGAACCATGGTTGACCATGCACCAAGAGACAATATTTGTCACAATGTGACCATGGTTGACCATGGTTTATTTTCATATCGAGACAATCTTTGTCACAATATGATGTCAGAACATGGTTGACCAAGGTTGATTTTCATATTAAGACAATCCTTGTCACAATGCAACATTGGACCATGGTTGATTTCAATGTCAAGACAATATTTGTCACAATGCGACGTTGGACCATGTTTTACCATGGTTGATTTTCATAGTGAGACAATCCTTGTCACAATGAGACATTGGACCATGATTGACCATGATTGATTTCCGTATTGAAAAAATCCTATGATAAAACCTAAGTATAAACCCTATAATAAATATTATAAACACTAAAATAAACATGGTTGACCATGGTTGATTTACATATTGAGAGAATCTTTGTCACAATATGACGTTGAACCATGGTTGACCATGATTGATTTATGTGTCACAATGCAACATTAGACCATGGTTAATATTAAATAACCATGGTTATTTGATATTAAATAATAAACCCAAGGTATATAAACCCTAATATAAATATTATAAAGCTTAAAATAATTATGGTTCACCGTGGATTAATATTATAAACCCTATGAATAATATTATACCTAAGGAATATGAACCCTAAGATTAATAAACATAAGGGATTGATATTATAAACCTAGAGGATTAATTCTAAAACCCCAAAGTACTATAAACCCAAGGGATTAATATTATAAATGCATGGTATATAAACCCTAAGATAAATATTATAATCCCTAAAATAAACATGGTTGACCATGGTTTACCATCGTTTATTTTCATACTGAGACAATCTTTGTCACAATGCAACATTGGACCATGGTTGACCATGGTAAATTTTCATATTGAGACAATATTTGGCACAATGTGACATTGAATCATTGTTCACCATGGTTTACCATTATTGTAAACCTAAGAGACTTATATTAAACCCTAGGATCAATATTATAAACCATATGAATAATATTACACCCTAGGAAAATGGACCCTTTGATTAATAAACCCAATGGATTAATATTATAAACCGAAGGGAATAATAAACCCAAGGGAGTAATATTAAATCCAAATGGGTTAATATTATAAAGCCTATGTATATAAACCCGAATATAAATACTACAAACCCTAATATAAACATGGTTGACCATGTTTTACCATGGTTGGTTTTCATATTGAGACAATATTTGTCACAATGTGACATTTGACCATGGTTGACCATGGTTGATTTTCATATTGAGACAATATTTGTCCCAATGTGACATTAGAACATGGTTGACCACGGTTTATTTTCATATTGAGACAATCCTTGTCACAATGTGATGTTGGTTGACCAATGCAACCATGGTTGACCATGGTTGATTTTCATATTGAGACAATCTTTGTCGCAATGCGACATTGGATCATGGTTGACCATGGTTGACCATGATTGATTTTCGTATTGAAAAAATCCTATGATAAATATTATAAACCAACGTATATAAACCCTATGATAAATATTATAAATGCTAAAATAAACATGGTTGACTATGGTTGATTTACATATTGAGACAATATTTGTCACAATATAACGTTGAACCGTGGTTCACCATGATTGTTTTTCGTGTCACAATGCGATGTTGGACCATGGTTAACCATGGTTCACCATGGTTGACAATGATTGATCATGACTAACCTAGATTGAACGTGACTGTCCATGGTTGATTTTCATATAGAGATAATATTTGTCTCAATGCAACGTTAGACCATGGTTGATGATGGTTGGCCATGGTTGATTTTCATATTGAGACAATATTTGTCGCAATTTGACATTGGACCATGGGTGACCATGATTATAAACTCAAGAGATTTATATTAAAACCTATGATGAATTTTATAAGCCATATGAATAATATTATACCCTAGAAATATGAACCCTTAGATTAATAAACCTAAGGGATTGATATTATAAACCGAAACATATAATAAACCTAAGGGATTAACACAAAAATCCAAACGTATTATAAAACCAAGGGAATAATATTAAACCTGAGGGATTAATATTATAAACCCAAGGTATATAAACCCTAAGATAGATATTATAAACCTTCAAATAAACATGGTTGATGATGGTTTACCATGGTTGATTTTCATATTGAGACAATCTTTGTCATAATGCCACGTTGGACCATCGTTGACAATGATTGATTTTCATATCCAGACAATCTTTGTTACAATGTGACATTAGACCATGGTTGGCCATGATTGATTTTCATATAGAGACAATCTTTGTCACAATGCAACATTGGACCATGGTTGACATTGGTTGACCATGGTTATAAAAAAAAGAAATTGGACCATGAAATAATCTTTGTCAAAATTTGATGATGGTTATTGACCATGGTTGAGTATGATTGACCACGGTTGACCATGATTAATTTGAATATTGACAAAATATTTCTCACAATGTGATGTTGGGCCATGGTTGATTTTCATATTGAGACAATATATGTCACAATGTAGCGTTGGACCATGGTTGAGCATGGTTCAATGTTTCATATGGTTGACCAATGCAACCATGGTTGACCATGGACAAAGAGACAATCTTTGTCACAATGTGACCATAGTTATTGACCATGGTGGATCATTGTTTATTTTCATATTGAGATAATCTTTGTCGCAATGTAACATTGGAACATGGTTGGCCATGGTTGATTTCCATATTGAAACAATCCTTGTCACAATGCAACATTGGACCATGGTTGACCATGATTGATTTCAATGTCGAGACAATCTTTGTCACAATGTCACGTTGGACCATGGTTAACCACGGTTGATAATGATTGACCCTTACTAACCAAGGTTGACCATGAATGTCCATGGCTGATTTTCATACTGAGACAATCTTTGTCTCAATGCAACATTGGAACATGGTTGACTATGATTAACCATGGTTGATGATGGTTGACCATGGTTGACCATGGTGATTTTCATATTGAGACAACCTTTGTCGCAATTTGGCATTAGACCATGACTGACCATGATTATAAACTCAAGATATTTATATTAAACCCTACGATTAATATTATAAACCCTATGAATAATATTATACCCTAGGAATATGAACCCTTAGATTAATAAACCTAAGGGATTGATATTATAAACCCAAATGAATAATAAACCTAAGGGATTAACACTAAAAACCCAAGGTATTATAAAACCAAGGAAATAATATTAAACCCAAAGGATTAATATTATATTCCCAAGGTATATAAACACTAAGATAAATATGATAAACCTTAAAATAAACATGGTTGACCATGGTTGATTTTCATATTGAGACAATCTTTGTCATAATGCCATGTTGGACCATGGTTGACCATGATTGACTTTCAATCTAGAAAATATGTGTCAGAATGTCACGTTGGACCATGGTTGAGCATGATTGATTTTCATATAGAGACAATTTTTGTCACAATGCAATGTTAGACCATGGTTCTGAAAAAGAGAAATTGGACCATGAAATAATCTTTGTCAAAATGTGATGATGGTTGTTGATCATGGTTGAGCATGATTGACCATGGTTGACGATGATTGATTTGCATATTTACACAATCTTTCTAGGGCCATTTTGAGGGCCTAAATTATATTATTCTACACTCAATGACATTCCAAATGTTGTAGGAATTATGTCCATAGCAATTCATATAATGGTCTAAGAATCTTATTAATTAGATTTAGTTCATATAACGATGTAAGAATTAAGTCAATTGTAGTTCATATGCAGAAGTTATGCCTCCAAGAAGTTAACCTACCATGTCTGACTGCCATGGCATAGCTGGATGTCCAAGAAATTAGTTGTCTAATCAATAAAATAGATGATTTAGGTATGTGACTAAATCCTCAAAATTCAATTATAGCTATTAAAACATTGCCTCGGAAATTGAAAGAAGATGAAGGCCTCAAAAGTGGAAATGGGGCCATGTTGACTCGCCAACAACTCCTCTATATTTTTGGTAAAAATGAACGGGTCCCCTTAAAAATTTTGAAAAATTCTCTTCTTGCCTCTCTTATCCTTATTATTTGGCTTTGTAGCCTCTTTGTTTTCCAATACTTTATGATATATGTTGTTTCGATACTTGGTCCTACCTCTTTCATCATTTTGGAACTTTGCTTTCTTTCTTTAAAATTGTTTGATAAAACTTGATTAACTTTATTTTTATATTCCTTATCTCTTTAAAGATGTGCACATAAATGGTATAAAAAAATATTTAAAACTATTGTATTATACACTTTATATATGTTTATATTATATATAGTGTAATATATCCATATTGTTATAATCATGGATGTATACACATATTACATATAAACAAATATGAATGAGTTAATTACATATTAAAAATGAATTACATTATTAAAAATCAATGAATTAATTACCTATTAAATGAATTAGTTAATCACATATTAAAAATGAATTAGTTATCCATATTGTTATTATAATTAGGACGTGTATACATATACATATATATATAGTAAACCCATTATATCAAGACTACCTTATAAGCTTCAGGGTTAATACATAATATGTGGAACACATATTAGGTATATAATATGTCAAGTGAAATGTAATAAAATAAATAAAAAGAAAATAAAGGGTGATATGGTATATATTTAAAAAAGAAAGTGCATTGAACGTATAATAAAGGATATACCTCACATCTGTCGATATCTAATTGTCAAGACATATGAGTGACTGGACCAATGCTGCAAAGGAGTTATGTTGTGACTTGATAATTAATCTTTCCAGCAAAAAGAAAAAGGAGCCTAATATAAAAAAGAATCTATTGAAATACACCGCATATTGGAGATAAATGAAGGGTACGTAAGTGTATTGATTTTATGTGGACACGTCACCTTCTACTGCATAACTGAAATGAGACTATATATGTTGACTATGTATGAGCCAAATGGCATCATTTGAATTCATACAAATATTACGGGTGGCTACATTTTAAAAGCGGTATTACATCAAGTTGATTTTTGATTTAATAATCTCACTGTGGTATGCCTTTCATTTTTCATTATATTTTGGCTATGGAAAGGGTACGTGTGAATTGACATATTAATGAATTTTGCCCAACTTAAAATGGATGAATACCAGGTTTTGCAATGCATCAAATAACCAAACTGTTATACACACCTATGGTAATGTTGTTTATAACGAAAATTTATTATTGCAATGAGAATGTTAGAAATTCTACAATTTCAGCGACGATTCTGCATGCGGAATAAACTCAAAGAATCATTAAATCTTAATGCCCAGGGATACGAGTTACCTCCAGCCATTGGTGATGTTTTGATGGAGGCCACAGTCCACTTGCTTCTTGTTCAGCACTCCAGCTTCTATCCAAGCAAAAAGAAAAGAACACAAAATTCTGCAGGCACTTCCAAGCTCTGCTATCTCAGCTAGATGGTGTAAAACTGAAGGGGTTTGAGATAGGAGCTTGGGGACCAAACAGATGAACATATAGCTAAGCTTCCATCAAGCTTCTCATAGCTATGTGTTAGATGTCCACAAATCAAGGCAAAGAACTTGAATCAAAGTGATGGACCACTTTAGTAGCTCCTAATTACAAAATTAGTAATTGCAGTTGCCTTTTCTTAACTTAAGGAAACCACTGCAGTTGGTTTCCATAAGTTAAGGAAACACTGCAATTCCATAATTGTAGGCAGCAATTGTGCAAAACTTAATGGAGCTAACATTCTCCCACTTGGTCCATACTTCCAAACTTAATGTCTCAACTTAAAAACCATTGATAATCTGTATTAAGCAATAGATACATGAATCATGG
Organism: Pinus tabuliformis; assembly: GCA_031772625.1. Taxonomy (NCBI): domain Eukaryota; kingdom Viridiplantae; phylum Streptophyta; class Pinopsida; order Pinales; family Pinaceae; genus Pinus; species Pinus tabuliformis. The sequence continues at coordinate 691,410,229 of CM062812.1, read as the reverse complement.
CGATAAGTCCTCTAATGACAAGTATTATCTTCCATGTATTACTATGCATTTATTCTTATTATAATTTATGTGGCAACAATTTCTTAATGAATAAACCTTATGTTTATTCTTGGTCCTTCTTAAATGAATTTTCTCAAATTAACTTAAGGTGCACATAAATATGAGAAAAAACATCACAATAATTAAGAATTTCATTAAAATAACATTGTCCATACAATGAAAAACTACATAATGGAACCAAGTCCCATATTCAATACATGATCCTTGAATTTAAACAGTGGCATGCCCTTAGTCAAAGGATCAGCGATCATTAACTCAGTGCTGACGTGCTTAATGACCACTTTCTTTTCTTTAACACGTTCCCTTATAGCTAAATACTTAATGTCGATGTGTTTATTTCGACTCCCACTTTTATTGTTTTTAGCCATAAAAATAGCAGCTGAATTATCACAATATATTCTCAATGGCTTAGATATAGAATCCATAATTCTAAGCCTAGAAATGAAATTCCTAAGCCATACACCATGTAAAGTAGCCTCAAAACAGGAGACGAACTCGGCTTCCATAGTGGAAGTGGCAATCAAGGTCTGCTTGGCACTCCTCCATGATACAGCTCCACCGGCCAACATAAAAATGTAACCTGATGTTGATTTACGTGAATCAACACATCCAACAAAGTCAAAATCTGAGTAGCCAATTACTTCCAAGTTGTCCGTCCGTCTATACATAAGCATGTAGTCTTTGGTTCCTTGAAGGTACCTCATTACTTTCTTTGCAGCTCTCTAGTGGTCTAAACCTGGATCACTCTGATATCGTCCCAACATTCCTACAACAAATGCAATGTCAGGTTTTGTGCAGACTTGAGCATACATTAGGCTTCCGACAGCAGAAGCATATGGAATGTTCTTCATTTTTTCCCTTTCAAAGTCGTTCTTCGGGCATTGGTTCAAATTGAACCTATCACCCTTCACAATGGGAGCTACACTTGGTGAACAATCCTTCATCCGAAATCTCTCTAAAATTTCATTAATATAGGTTTCCTGGGACAGACCCAAGATGCCTCGAAATCTGTCTCTATGGATCTTAATGCCAATGACATAAGATGCCTCACCCATATCCTTCATATCAAGATTTTTAGAGAGGAATTGTTTCACCTCATGTAGCAAACCCTTATCATTGGTTGCTAGCAAAAGGTCATCCACATATAAAACAAGAAAACAAATTTTACTCCCACTAACCTTCAGGTATATACATTGATCCATAATGTTTTCTACAAAACCAAAAGAAGAAATTACATTATGGAATTTCAAATACCATTGGCGGGATGCTTGTTTTAAACCATATAATGACTTCTTGAGCTTACAAACCAATTGCTCACCATCACTAGAGGGGAATCCTTCAGGTTGTTTCATGTAAACCTCTTCCTCTAGATCTCCATTAATTCTATCTATGGAGATATGACCTAGTCTCCGGTGCCATAATTTAGAGGAATCTTCATTAATAACACATCTTTTAGTACCAGTGTGAACATGCATTGAATCATATGTGACATTGTTTTGTAAATTAATGCAGTAAAGACCATTAGACAAAATACCATTCCCAACATAATCAGATTTATAGAATAGACTGAAAATTTTTTCTGAAAAGTTTAAGGAATATCCAAAAAGGTACAAGCCTTGAAACTGAGATCAAGTTTCTAGAAAAACTTGGAACATAAAAGGTCTTTTCTAACTCCAAAACAAAACCACTACTTAAAGTTAAATAACATGTTCCTATAGCTTCCACATGCGAGCCCATCTTGTTTCCTGATAAGATGCTTTGCTCACTTCCCACTGGCTTCCTTAGGTTTTGCAAACCCTTTGTCTGCAAGCCATTTCTGAAATTTGGCGCATTCCTTCTTCATGTGTCCCTTCTTCCTACAGAAAAAACACTTGGAAACCTTCTTGATATCGGCTTGGGGAGGTACTTTATCTTTCCCTTTCCGATTGGCTTGAGATTTTCCTTTTCCACGCATTGCCAGCATTGCACTCTCTCCCAGTTCCATCACCAGTGTCTCTTCCTCTTGAACACACATGGTCATGAGTTCATTAATTGACCATTTATCCTTATGTGTGTTGTATGAGATTTTGAAAGGTCCATATTGGTGCGGAAGGGTGTTCAAGATGTAGTGCACTAGGAAGGACTCCGATATTTCAACCTCGAGTTTCTTCAATTGAGCCACAATGTCCCTCATCTGCATGATGTGCTCGCGCACACCTTTCACACTGGTGAGCCTTAGGGATGAGAACTTCATGATTAGGGTGTTTGCTAGTGCCTTGTCTGAAGAGACGAATTGTTCATCAATGGCCTTCAACAAGTCTTGGACCTTGTCATGCTGATCAACGGAACCTCGAATACCAGCTGAAATTTTGGTCTTAATGAACATCATGCTTAGACGATTGGATCGCTCCCATCGTTCATAAAGCGCGATGTCCGCTGCAGTGCTGGTATTAGTGAGTGCCGATGGTTCATCTTTCCTGATAGCATAATCTATGTCCATCCACCCTAGATGAAGAAGAATCCTCTCCTTCCAAATATTGTAGTTATCTCCCTTAAGTTCGAGAATGTCACAACGAATTTCAGAGAAATTTGCAGGTTGTACTACTGCATCAAAATAAAGAATCACATGCTTATGTTAAAATTGAGGCTTAATAAACTTTCATGTTTTACCAATGTAAATCATGCTAAAAAGAATTGAATCAAAAGACATAAAAATTGCCTGTGGGCTATATTTTTAATTCAAACAGATTCAATAAAACTTTATGATAAAACTTATTAATTCATAACTCCTGTGGGTAGGTTATGAAATTTTATCCTAATTAATTACATAAATATAATAAAGATTCATGTGGGATAAAATTTATTATATTCAGTGTAATTAATTACAATTTAATGTCTAAATAATCTTTATGTGGATCTTATCAAGCAAAATATATAATTTCATTTAATTAAAGATGTTGTGGCTATTCTCTAATTAATTAAAATTATATGGATCACTAGACATTATTTTGCTGCATAAACAAAACTTAACCAGAGAGAAAAATAATGTTTACTGAAAGGAGTAAGTCAAAATGACATTTTAATAAACTCCATATAACTGTAATATTTTTCCAGCAAAATCAAAATTAAGGTTAAAGCAGTCAGCATTACCGAAAATGACTACTTTGATTGTTCAATTTATAAACTTAACCCGGAGATTGACTGAAGCAGCGTTGATCTACTTTGCACTTGCATAGCAAATGCAGTTCGAAGGCTAGCTGGCTTGACTTCAGGCTCCGTCCTTAAGTTTATAAAACAACAAAAATTGACCAGCAAACAAGCTATTTTGCTCACAAGATAAATAAAATTAAAATCAAATTTACATTCCTTAGTCTAATTGTCCCATAATTTATTTAAGACTAATTCTTAAATTAATTACAAAATGGGCTCTAAACAATTTGCAAACAAAACTGCAAATTTGAAATATTATTTATATATATTTATATAAAATTTCATGTGAGCCTCCAGCCCTTATAGAAAAGAAAGATTGAAAGATACTTTTACATTTAAAACACTAAGCATAATATTGGAATCAATCTTTAATTACATGGAAATAGTGTTCTACTATATGGTACTATGAATGAAAAAACCTTCGTGGCTAATTTTAGGTATTGCGTGTGGTCAACACCAAGCAAGTAACATACTCCATTTTATTACAACTTAATGAGTATGTTCAAAATCAAAATACGGTCTGCCACAATTCCTTTATGACCTGCTTAATAATGTGCTTCAAACAATATTACAATACTTCCATACATTTCTCTCACATTATATATTGCGTATATATTGTATACCGTCTATAAAACTTGTTATGGGTATAGCATAATTTTTAATCATAGTCATTTAGTTTGTAATGTTCTTCAAGAAAATTTGAGAACATCTATTTATATGAAAACAAACCCTTATTTCTTGGACTATACCTAATCATTATTATGTTAAGGAGAGTTCATTTACGGTCTATGAAGCTGCTATTAATTCTCATAAATGACACGCTCAACCATGATAGAAGTCAGTGTAATTTTTGTATTTTATAAAAATATAAATAAACCCAAATTAAATCGTAGAGTATTGAATCGATAAAGAACCTACTTGATGTTCACAGGTTTGCAGTCAAGTAATTATAGTGGTATAGAATTTATCTACCATACTTTTGATTCCAATTGGCTGACAACATATATATATTCCACTAAAAAACCATATATATAAAATTATAATTTACTTTACAAGGTCCAAGCAATTACAGACATTGTAACGATGATAACAATAGTATTATAATTGGTTTAATATATTTATACGACAGTTGCAACAGGTTAAGTTATTACTAAAAGTTGATGTTCAGCGATTTGATTAGCAAACAAGTTGTTCAATCATTTCTCACCGCTGTTCATTGCATGAAGACGTTTCATTTCCTCAGCCACATGAAGAAACATGTAATAGATGCAAAAACGAATGTGAACAGAAAACGTTACCAAAAATATTATTCAACAAATAAAGGATCGGCCATCGATTGCAGGGCGCCCTCCATGTAAAGGAAACTAAGTAGAGCAACATATCTATTAATTTAAAAAATTATTACGGTAACGGTAAACCTATTGAGTGTGCTGAAATCTCATCCCCAATGCCGATATAAGACGAAGAATATGACATTGGCATAAAATCTGAACCGTCTATTCAATCAAATGCTTTACGGAAATTCATGAATTATTACTAAGAAAACCGCAGAGGGCATATGAAACCCAATAATGTGATTATCATTATAAACTCGAAAGGAAACTGTTACAGTTACCATTTTGTCCATCAAAGATTAGATGTAAATAAGTGCGAACTATGATAATTTCAAGATTGAAAACATTGTCTATTGGATCTAGTAAACATATGCACCAAGCAGGCGAGAGAATACCATCATCGCATGATACAAAACGAAGCAGAAGCAAAAACAAATCATGAACATGCTTATATGGGAATTTGAGAAGCTTTGTTCTGACATGCATATTTTGTCTCCTTAAAGACCCCATCAACAGAAAGATCCAATATGGATCTTACTGATATGAAGAAAGCTCCAGAGTTCGGGAATGTTATTCAAAAGCAAAAACTCAAAAATAGAACACAAAGACAGGCATTGAAACAGTACTTTTAGATGCTGGAAAATTGTTTCGACGCAAATTTCATTTGCCGATTGGTAAAATCTCTTTACGCATTTGGCCAAACATGCATATGCACATAATACACAATGCAGTATTTTTACAGTAAGCTTTATTTTCCTTGAGAGATCAAATGCATGCATATAAACACAATCAAATGCGTATGTCAGAACTAAGGTGCTATGGCCAACTACAGCAAGGCAGAGGTAAAAGGGCTCTGATACCAAATGTTAGAAATTCTACAATTTCAGCAATGATTCTGCATGCGGAATAAACTCAAAGAATCATTAAATCTTAATGCCCAGGGATACGAGTTACCTCCAGCCATTGGTGATGTTTTGATGGAGGCCATAGTCCACTTGCTTCTTGTTCAGCACTCCAGCTTCTATCCAAGCAAAAAGAAAAGAACACAAAATTCTGTAGGCACTTCCAAGCTCTGATATCTCAGCTAGATGGTGTAAAACTGAAGGGGTTTGAGATAGGAGCTTGGGGACCAAACAGATGAACATATAGCTAAGCTTCCATCAAGCTTCTCATAGCTATGTGTTAGATGTCCACAAATCAAGGCAGAGAACTCGAATCAAAGTGATGGACCACTTTAGTAGCTCCTAATTACAAAATTAGTAATTGCAGTTGCCTTTTCTTAACTTAAGGAAACTACTGCAGTTGGTTTCCATAAGTTAAGGAAAGACTGCAATTCCATAATTGTAGGCAGCAATTGTGCAAAACTTAATGGAGCTAACATGTATGCCTTTCAGGATTCAAAATGCACGAATTGTTACATGTTGATCAGTGCGAATAGAAAACACAAGATCGCCAAGGTGACGCATTGCTAACACATGCATCTTCCCAATTTATGTGGAAATTTTTTATTGATGCGCAGATTAAGGGATTTCCCTACTACAATCTTGCTTTCACGGGATCGAATTTCACCCACTGTGTCAAATGTCTGCCATATTCAATCAAATCAGTTCATATCAAACAATAAATAACAAAGTAGAAAATATGTGTATGAACTATGACCTACCTGTCACCTAGCAGCTTGTGAAGTCTATTTATCAAATCTTGCTCGTCGATAATGATATAATGAGCAGCACAAACACTTATTTTGCAACATTTAATGCTACTTCCACCTGAAATAACTCGAATTCATTATACCAATGACCCTAATTCACCAATCAAATCAATGGATGATTGAAGATGAAGCAGAAATTCAGATTCAACCTACGCAATTTCCGTCCCTGCAGGAAGCTGGGCGATTTGGTGGAAACGATACAGATCGCATTGGAGAAAATGACCATGTAATTCAGAAGACGTTATCCCCAAATCCGAATTGCGTGTAGGAGAATTATCATCATATGCGCCTTATATCGGCCCCGGAATCGGACCCCTTGGACCTGGACCTGATTTATCCACCTCTACTCTGTATATGAGCATCCATGAAGAATATCAGTCCAGGTAGGCCAAAGGAGAAGCCTCTTATTCTTGTAGAATGTTCATGAGACCAAGTGAGTTGATTAAAAAGGAATTACATTGGCATGAACTAAACCATAAAGCAAGTGCTCTAGGGAGTCATAAGATAAAAATCACCACACGAACAACCAAGAAAGGATTAAAAAGAACAACATCAATTGTTTTCATGCTATCAAAAGTTGTTTGCTCAATGTGATACTGAATAGATATGCCAACAATGATAAATGGAGATTTTGGAAATCTATATTAATGTTTGAGAATTTATAAAAGGAGGCTTATGATTACTGAACAAACTAGATTTCAATATGTGTTAGTTGTTGAAATGAAATACCTAAAAGATGTCAAATGATTTCAGTCACAAACTAGATTTCAATATGTGTTAGTTGTTGAAATGAAATACCTAAAAAATGTCAAATGATTTCAGTCACAGTAAGAAAAACTTCATCCTTAATGAAGCACTTAGATTTATGGAAGGTGTATGATTTGGATAACAATTGAAAGCATTGATGAATTAGAGAAAATTAAAAGATTAAAATGGGTCTTAAAACAAAAAATGTGATATCATTGCCAACTTTAAAAGAACTAGTAGTATTTGAGATGATCATGTCAACCATAAGGGTAAATAATTTTGGAGGGAAAAAAAATTACTTATTTTATAGTACTTATTATTTATCTCTTTATAACTTTACTCAAATTTAAACTATAAGAATTATTTAGATGAAGAATTAAAATTTTCATCCAACAAGTACCTCCTTATGTACTTTTGATAGACCCAAATGAATATAAATTAAAAATACATGAAAAAATGTATTTTTTAAGAAGGAAACATATTTTTTCATATATTTTCAATTTATCACTTTATGGTTTTCTAGAAGTATGCAGAGTAGACACTCATTGGATGTAGAAATTAATTTTGTATCAAATGAGTGCCTATACATGAAATTTGAGTTCACATGTAAGGATATAGGTTTAAATCACAATTAAAAATATTTGTTTCCTTCCTTTGAACATTTGTAAATCTCTTTTTTTTTTTATATAAGCTAGCCTAATTTATATTATAGAAAAAAGAGTAAAATATTAAGTGGTTGAGGTTTTCCAAAATCAAAACCAAATCTCAACTATAAATCCCACCAGAGAATAAAAAATAACTAGCAAGTTCTAAAAATGTCTTTTAATAGATTCGTATAGATAATTAGGCTATCATATAAACTTGTAAAAAATAAGATAATAAAAATAAGGAGACATGAAATAAAGAAAAAAATGCAAAATACAAATCAAGAGGGAATGTGAGAAGGGCAAGACTGAGGGGGCGCCTGCAGTCTTTCTCCTTTGTGAGGCTATGCTTCTTTTGCTCATCCTCTAAGGTGATGGGGTTGGAACTAGTTCCTTTGGAGGTAGATGTACTTGAGAGAGATATAGTCTCCTCATGTTTCTTAGGTGCTTCACCATAAAATTTGAATCCAAGCTCAAATACTACCTAATAGTGAATGGTGGCTTTTTCCTCTAACCTTTTAATTCAGTCAACATATTCAAGTTCATATAGTTTCTACTTTTTTAGAGAAATGGCTACTAATTTCTTAGCTAAACAGTAGAACTCCATGCTCTAAACACCTTAGTATCCCTTGAATGTGAAACCCCACTATCATCAACCCATCACTAGAACACTATCATGATTTGCTAGGATAAGGAGTGTTGAAATATTTACTTAACTATATTGAGTATATCTTCAACTTCATCCTAAATTTTAAGTGAAAGCATTGCCTCATTAATCTAACAACCCTCTCTTCACCTGTGTCTTGAAGGTAGAAATATGCACACCCATGAGAGTCTCTATGACCTCTCTGTGTTTAAGCATCACTTATTTTACTAGATTCGTGGTCTCTTCATGAGCCATGGTATTAACAATCCTAGTGCTATGAAAATACCAAGTCAATTGCTTGATTTGAACATTGGAGAGGCTCATCCATACCATAGGACTATATAGCTTCATAAGCTAAAGGGGGTGGTGTTGGAGCCCATTACCAATAATTCCCAAAAATCAACCACTCTCACATATGACAAATTAAGAAGAAACACAACCAGAATAGTAATTTCATTGAAAAGAGAAACCATCTAATTGATGCTTAGTATCAACAACCCACAAAACAATAGTGATCCAAGTGAATATTGGTGGCCACATGCCTATTCCACTTGGGCCCCCAACACTCATTCCTATTAGTTTCCTATTTTTAGCACAATGTCCTATTTCAGTAATATCTATTTTTGCGAGTTTTTGGTCCTAAAGTATGGAGTCGATTTGAGGCCCTAAACAATGTTTTTTTGGGGAAAGGGGAAAATGTAAGACACAATAAACATTTTTAGTGGAAATTTATTTCCCTCGGATATAGCTTTCTAACAAGCTATCGTGTGTGCCAAATGGAGATTTTATGCCAAAGTGACAACCCAGGGAAGCTGACGTTCCAACTAGCCCCAATGGGGCCCATACGGTTTTGGTGCTTCATCTCCTAGGGTTATGTTTTCAGATGTTTAGGGTTTCTCATTGTTTATTCATGATAAAAATGCCTCACGACCTCATTGTAACATGGTTCAGAATGCATGTAGCTATCACATATCTTCTTAGAGATAAGCAACTACCGCTTGAGTTATTTTGGTTTCATTCCGCATGTAAACAATTTCAACATTTTCTATTTTATTAATTAAATTTCAGTTTCGAGGCATCTCTGTGTTTATAGTTTAAATATATATTTCATTTCTTTCCTTCATAAATGTAAATCAAATATAACTAGGGACTAAAGAGTTTAAGGATTGAACAATGCCATCAAGGCAAGGAATAATTGGAGGAATGAGACAAATGATTATACCTCAAGCCAATGAAATATTGGATTGGGTCCCACTTAAATAATTTTACCCCATTTCTGACCATGGAAAATTTAAGGATGGAAATTTATCTTAAACTATAGAAGCCTTAACAAATCTTATTAGTCCCTAGTATGTAAACTATAAATTTCTGACGATTTTTTTTATAAAAATATTCAATTTTTTATTGATTTTATATAGCCTATATAATTTTTTTACTATTTCTAAGGTATAATAATTTTATCCTATAAAATTTGAGCAAATCATTTCTAGAAAAAAATAGAAGTTGGTGAATCTCCTTTTTGAGAAAAACATGGAAAATTAGCCCATCTGTGAAATTTAGCCCCTAATTTTTTTTTTATCCCTAACATGATGGAAAAAGTACCTACCATTTGAAATCCAACTAAATTCCTAATAAAAAATGGTTAGGCATCAATCATGTTTGTGAGGGTTGAAATTCCATTATCTAGTCATCTACTCACCATTTATTTGTGTAAACCATCCTCATCTCCCACCCATCTACCCATGACCATTGAAGATAAGGTTGACTACTCTCCACATGTATTAAGCCATGCATTAAGCCTCAAACTAAGCCTACCACATGGTCAACCTAATCTCCAGAAACATCCCTAGCACCTAATCCAACGGATAACCCTTTTCTAATATTATAACTATATTTTATTGCTTTCCTTGAAGGCCCATTTTAAACCTTAAAATTTCTCTAATTCCTTAATATAAATTATTTCATCCCCTCAAGTTTGGGTGCTTCAACAGAAGAGGGTCCTATATTGTCCAATAAGTACAAAGCATCCCTTCCTAATCTTATGTGCCCTTGGTATTTTTTCATTCGTTCATAAGAACAATATTATGATTCATATAAGAGAGATCAATGTAATTAATGCTTCATGCATTTAAGAAAACATATAAGTGACCCAATATATGAACTTTTAAATAGTAATTTTTAAGTGATGGATAATTATATAATAATAATAATCTAATTTTAAAGTCAAATATAGTTAAATATCAAATTATTATATATAACACTTTAACATATTTTGTATAATTACTTAATTATGTCAAAGGAATCTATCAAGGATAGATTTTGCCCAATAGTTGTCAACAAAAGCCGACTGTCCATTATAGGATGTTTCACATATTTGACTACCATGTCACATCATAGGTACACATTCGTAATACAATGACCCTCACTACATACCTATAGTTGTTGTTGTATTCATTGTTATTCGATAGATCCTCATCAAAATAGATAATCTAGTATTGGTCACTTGATCCCTAGATCAAAGTTATGGCTATGGGATGTTCACATGTTGTAGCACCAATTGAATTTGTAGAGGCATTTTCTTTAGCAACATCATGATTTTTCTCACCAACCAATATCCTTTCATTTGGCATTTGCAATTTGTAATAGTGTGGGCATGTATGTCAAATAGATGTCTAGCTAGCTCCAATCTACTCATCCCTACGAATTATCCCTTGGGTACGTGCCAAGAGAATTTATATTGTCATTTCTATTACCTATTTCAAGAATTAGATGAGTTTGGTTTTTTAATTATTATTATTAGACGAGTTTCCATTTTTAACAACATTTTGTAAATTTGCAAAAAAGTTGGATTTGATCTACTACGTATGGGAGTCATACCTGAGAACTTAGAATGCTATAAGGAGTATGATATTATTAATTCCAAATGGGCCATGATTACAGTTTTAACTATTCATTGTATTAGATAGTTCTTTATTGTTTATATGCAAATCATGTGTGTTTATGCTGTCTTATACACCTTATTTGATGACATCTATTTCCTCTTGTATTCATAAATCTTTCAATGCCAAAATTAGAGATTAATTTCTACTTTTAACATGAAATTTATTGGATTTGGTTCTTACATTTTATTCTTGTCAATTGTATACTTCTTGTTATTATCGCTCATGTTTCCTTTGCTCCCTTGTTTCCATACACTAACCATTATTGTTTCTTTTACATATAAACCCCATCAACCACACAATTTACAAATTGGGGAAGGGATCGTTCTCCTTTCCCTCTATTGAGGTAGACTCTACTAAATGATGGTGAATCCAACAAACAATTTTAGAAAACTTGGAAAATTACCAAAATTTCTACCAAGACAACCACAATACATGTCACAATGGTAGTCCTTGCCTTTATCTCCTAGGTGCACTCTATTAAAGCAAAATGGGGCTCCTTTTTATATATCTTATGATTTGCTAGCATTTTAGGGATCATTGAATGATGAGAGTGAATTTATTCCATGGAAAACGACAAGAAATTAGGTCCATCCACCTCATTCTAGAATGAAGCATGAGGAATTCCATCCACATACATTTTCTTATCCATTTTTAATGTGTTACTTACATTTTCTTACCCTTATTTCTATACATCGCCCATTAATGTTTCTTTTACATATAAACCGCATCAACAACATGATTACCAAATTCGAAAAGAGATCCTCTTCCTCCTCCTCCACTATGGAAGCCACCTCCATTAAATAAAGTCAAATTCAATAAAAGGGTCTACAAAACTCAGAAAATCCCCAAATTTTTTGCCATAACCACAATAATCTATGACAACTTTCACCTGTCACCCATATGTATTCTTTTATAATGAATCAAGCCTCCTTTCTATATAGCTTATGAATACTAGGGTTTCCATGCTTACTAAATGATAGGGAGTTTAATTGATAGTGATTGCAAGAAATTTTGAGATAAATGAAAGTTTCAAAAATGCTCAAGAAATCATAATTACACCCACTCATTAATTTCTTAGGTAATAACAAGAAATTAGGTCCTTCCACCACCTTTTAGCATGAAGCATAGAGAAGTCCATACACCTAAATTTTCTTATCCATTACTTATATCTGCTTACCCATTTTCAATAATTTTTTTCATTAATAATATAATCACCATATTTTAAGATGTACATACATAGACACAAAGTAATTGCCATGTTTGAATATTTTGGTATCGCTATTGATAAATAAAAAATTAAACCAATAAAAAAGTTAAAAAAAAACAGTGATTATCAAGTGTTAAAAATAATTTAGTGCACTTGAAATATATTTTATCTCTTTAAATTGAGCAAAATATATATTTTATCTCTTTAAATGGAGCAAAATAGGATTTTTCAACTAGCCATTTTATGAATAAAGTAATTTTGGTTCAAGTGTCTTCATAAAAAAGGGTTCTGATTTGGCAGATTTCAAAGCAAAATAGTAAAAAAAAAGTCAATTGAATATAAATTAAAGTATAATTTTTTTTAGAATTTTAATAATTATTTTAACAACCATCTATCGTTTGCAGTCTGAATGATTTGAGTTTGCCATACGCACTGCATTTCTTGCCACCACATATATTGCAGGGATGGCTAGGTTAAGATTATATGGTTTCACGTATTTCTAACTTGAAACAAAAACACTTTATAAAAACTTCCAAATTTTAAGCTTGCTTATTCATTAGGATAAAATAAAAAGTCATTTTTTTTCCTAAAATTAAAAATTTACCCAATCAAAAATAAGTAATGTAGATAATAGGTATGAAAAGATGCACCACTTCCTCAAATTCTAAACAAGTTGAGCTTATAAAAAAACAAATAAACCAATTAATAAATAAATAAATTTATTTTTTCCTAAAATAAATAAATTATAATATCAATCTATTTTAGTTTTTTTTTCATTTAAAAATAATTATCTTTACATTACACTATCAATCTATTTCAATTTAAATTTTTTAATTAAAAATAATCATCCTTAACATTTTATCTGAGATATATGATGATGATGATGATGATGATGATGATGATGATGATGATGATGATGATGATGATGATGATGATGATGATGATGATGATGATGATGATGATGGTGGTTAACGTCCACTGAGACCAAATTGGTCTATCGGACCTACAATTTTCTTAATTTTTACTTGTCTCTTGGCGAGATTGGTGTTGTAGCTTTCTTTCTTTTCTCTACGGTCTTCCAACTTCCTTTGTCCTGCATCTCCTTCATCTCTTCTGGTTCTTGGGACATTGGTGTCTTAGCTTCGCGATCTATAGTCGGAGAAGTTTGGTTTAGGAGATCTGCTTTGCTGTTAAATGAAGATTTATTTTCTGCGGTATTCAAATCCTCATAACTGTTGATTTGTTGGGGCGGGCTTTCTCCTTGCTTGCTTTGAGAGTTGTTTCCTTCTTCCTTGATTTCTTGTGACTCAGAGTTTTCGCTAGAATATTCTTCTTTGATGACAGTGTAGTGTTCTTTTTGTGCTCCTTCCCACCATGTAGATCTGTGGAGGTTTTTCCTAGCAAAATTTTTCTCAGAGGCTTTTGGGCAATTTTTGGCTAGATGCCCCGTCTCAAAGCACGATCGACATCTGAAAAGGACACTTTCATAATCAAGCTTCTGGTTCCACACATAGTCTTTACTTGTTAGGTTTATTTCAGCTGGGAATCCGGCGCTGAAATCCATTTCCACACAGATGCGTGCATAGGTGGTTCTGGCATATTCCTCTGTTTCTGGGCACCTGCAGTAAAATTTCCCAATTGCATTTCCGATGGCTTTTAGTGAGGGGAGATTCCAGAGATGCAAGGGTAGGCTTGGCAATCTCACCCAAACTGGTGCTGAGGTTATCACTGCTGTAGAGGGGTCGAATGATGGGTTCCATGGCTTCATGAATAGGCCTGATTTTTCCCAAAACCAAGGGCCGGAATCTAGAATACATTGTCTGCTTTCAGGATTTTCAAAATCTACTATAAAGAAACCTCTAGCACAGGGGTAGATATTAATGTCATCAGAAATGATAGGCTTCCATACCTCCGAGATCCAATTGTGGAGTGCTATCAGCCGCGGCCAAAAACCATTGAACCGGCAAATTAGGGCACTTTCGGAGAACTTCGAAGCTTCATCGAGTGAGTCCTGGACCACTTGGATAGTGGGAGCTGGGGCTTCACTCACGATACGGGCGGGAGATTGCCCTCCAGAGGCGGATGAGCCACCAGTTATTTTTGCGAAGCTCGGAGCCATATTTTACATTTACAACATTGAAATAAAAACAAATAAGAATTTTTTTCATAATATTATTTTATAATTCTGATTTAAATTACTTTTCATTACTTTTTATTTTATATTTTTCCCTTTAAATTTATAAAATATAAAAAAAACATTATCCATCAAATTAGACATCATTCATCATTCAAGGTTTCACTAAAAACATTCTTTTTCATCTCATTCATTAAATATCTCTTTATTTTTATTCAATAAAATGTAAAAGAGATAAGCTAATTATTACCTCTATGTATAGTGCTTGATATTTACTAATTATTACCTCAATGTATAGTGCTTGATATTTACTAATGATCCTTAACTATCTAAATCATCCACCAAAATTTAAAATAAATCAATTATGCATGATTAAATTTGCACCAAATTTGACTTTTCACAAAATTCGATAATTCCAGTTGAATAAAGTGCCAAGTAAAGGATGGATAGTGAATAGTATAGCTAATTTTTTTAGCTGTTTAGCTTAATTATAGTGAATAGTATAGCTAATTTTTTTTGGCTGTTTAGCTTAATTATTAAATTTTGAAAAGTTATGAATTCATTTTCACATTTATATGATATTTTTTTGTTTAATATAAATATAGTTACAAAAATAAAATATTTATTGGGGTGATTAGGAGAGATGTAATTATAATAATGAGTAAAGCATAAGCCTTAGTTTCAAATTTTATGTGCATAAAATGTTGAGTTTGGTTGTATTAACCTTCGGTTAACCATATTTTTTAAAGTTCATTGTTTTATAGCTAATATGTTTTAGACCAAAACATTTTACAAATTCACATTTTTTTTGAAGTAGAACAATCATAATGTGAAATTGTTATGCTGTTGGATTGAAACATTTCCACGCTTATATTTGATTTGATAAAACCAAGTATATTGTAGAGTCACAAAAATGTCTAAGTTGGAACATCGATATATTAGTTATAATCACTTGAAGGTCCGCAAACATGTCCAACTATGTATATATTCACGATGCCTTATGTTTGCCATTCCTCCTCATATCTACCTACTACACCAAATGTCAAAAGAATTGATGACATTGATGTGTCGTAAGAAGTGCTCTCAACAGTGGTAAAATTGTATTGATTCATCTTAAAATTTAGAATACTATTGTTTTAATATTATTAATCATAAAAAGTTAAAAGACTTGAGCAAATATAAACTCCAATGGATAAAAATATTGAATTGTACACTTCATTGATGGAAAATTGGTATGATGTTACTTGCTTTTCTATAATGTTGCTTTGCTATAATATGACATAGGAACACATACTACACCAAAGAAAATATTTGAAATGACACCAATGTTGGACATATTGGCACATACAAGACCAAAGAAAATATTTGAAATGACATCGACGTTGGACATATTGGATGCTCTACCTTTTGTATCGGTAGGTCACACCATATTTTGTATTATAAGTGGAATTCCTTCGAACCAATCAATGTTTCTAGACAAAATCAGATCACTCATGGAAAAATGGCGCTACGCCCTGAGACCAATGTGTTAATATGGCTAAAATCAAGTCAATTAGGGATAAATATGTTCATTAATTGATTTAATCGAAACTCAAGGGAAGTAATGTTACTTGTGTAATTTTTTTAATTTGGGAAGCCTATATTTGGAAGGGTATCATGTCGACTTGTAATTTTTTTTAATTTGGGAAGCCCACATTTAGAAGGGTATCATGTTAGCTTGTAATTTTTTTAATTTGGGAAGCCCATATTTAGAAGGGTATCATGTGGACTAGATAGGAGATTGGTTTGCCGTGTCTGGTGAATAGTTTCCTCGCAGTTTACTTTAATGATAACACTTTTGTTACTGACACATGTTGTACATGTTGTGACAATAGTACCCCACAAATTCTGGTGGCATAAATCATGCTTGTGTAATTAGACTCCAACCCTCTGCACCATTCAAAATGTGAATAAATATCATTTAAAAATTAAAAATAAATATTTTTTTTTCCCTAATATCTTATACATTGTTGGTTTAATATTTCGTCAAAAAAAGATACTTGAAAGGTCAATGAATTTGGATAATAATAATGTGTAACATAATGAAATGAAATATTTATTATATTTAGTGTAAATAATATTATGTTTAAAATGTGTTTGTATATTTTAACATTTTGTGTGGTTCAATATTTTGCACTCAAATAAAATATGAATATTTTTAATATTATTTTCAATTGTGGGTTGACAAATAAGAAATGGTGTATTAAGAGAATAAACAAGTATCTGATTCACAAATATAAAATCAAACCATTTTTAATTGAGTGTAACTTTTGTAATTGAATTTTAAATATACTAGATTTGACATGATTAAAAAATATATTAAAATATACTTGTATTTTTTCATCTATATTTCCTATCCAATATAGATGAAAATGGCTTTCAGATGATGAATGAATTCCATTTTTTTCTGTTTGTGGAGGCTACGATTCGGATAGCAGCCAACCTCGTATCTGCTGGTATTCCTGTGTACAAACACCGTAGAAGCATTTCTAGAGTTTTCAGAGATTGCTTTGCCAATTGTGTTTTCTACAATAAGAAAACTGAAACCATGAAGGTGATTGTGGGTTCGCAGCATCGGTCATCTAAGTTGTGATGTTACTGTGTTTTTGTCATAGGTAAGTGCGAGTTTCAATAACGTGATGGACTTGGTCGAAATAAGTTTTGAAGGGTCTCCATAAACTCACGATTTGTAATATGACTTTGACATATTATTGTTCATCATTATATCATTTGTCTTAAGCAGTGAGACATGGAACATTATATATAATTAATGGAAACTAAAACTCTCCCCTTGAACTTATAGACAACTATATACACATTTTCTCCATTAAAAATAGTAAATCAAAAGCGCCAAAGTGAAGTTCCAAAGCGGAAGTGGCTGAGACTCTCGTGTATGCCAAATGGAGATCGTATGCCAAAGTTAACCCCGGGAAGTTGGCGTTCCAACAAACACCATTGAGGCCCATAATCTTTTGGCACTTCATCTCCTAGGGTTATGTTTTCACATGTTTATGGTTTCTCATTGTTTATTCATGATAAAAAGCCATCCCAACCTCATTGAAACATAGTTTAGAAGGCATGTAGCTATCACATCTTTTCTTAGAGATAATGAACTACCGCTTGAGCTAGTTTGCTTTCATTCCGCATGTAAACAATTTCAACATTGACTATTTCACTAATTGAATTTAAGTTTCATTGTATATTTGTGTTTATGGTTTAAATATATATATTTCATTCCATTCCTTCATAAATCAAGATCAAATATAGTTATGGACTAAAGAGTTTAAGTGTTGAACAATGCCATCCACACAAGGACTAACTCGAGGAATGAGACAAAGGATGTTAACTGAAGCTAATGAAATATAGGAGTGGGTCCCACTTAAACAATTTTACCCCATCTCTGACCATGAATAATTTAAGGATGGAAATTTATCTTAAACTATAGAAGCCTTAACAAATCTTATTAGTCCCTTGTATGCAGACTATAAGTGTTTGGCGATATTTTTATAAAAATATTCAAATTTTTAATGATTTTATATAGCCTATATAATTTTTTTGCTATTTCTTAGATATAATATTTTTTTCCTATAAAACATGAGCAAATAATTTCTAGAAAAAATAGAAATTGGTGAATTTCCTTTTTGATAAAAGCATGGAAAAAGAGCCCATTTGTGAAATTTAGCCCCTAAAATTTTCTTTATCCCTAAAATGATGGAAAAAGTGCCTACCATATTTGACATCCAACTAAATTCCTAATCAACAATGATTAGGCATCAATAATGCTTGTGAGGGTTGAAATGCCATTATCTAGTCATCTCCTCGCCATCTATTTGTGTAAACCATCCTCATCTCCCACACATCTACCCATGATCATTGAAGATAAAGTTGACTACGCTCGACATGTATTAAGCCATGCAGTAAGCCTCAAACTAAGCCTACCACATGGTTAGCCTAATCTCCTGAAACTTCCCTAGCACCTAATCCAAGGTATATTTGTTTTCTAATATTATAACTATATTTTATTATTTTCCTTGAAGGCCCATTTTAAACCTTAAGATTTCTCTATTTCCTTAATATAAATTATTCCATCCCCTCAAGTTTAGATGCTTCAAGAGAAAAGGGTCCAATATTGTCCAACAAGAACAAAGCATCACTTCCTAATCTTATGTGCCCTTGGTACCTTCTCATTTGTTCATAAGAACAATATTATGATTCATACAAGAGAGACCAATGTAATTAATGCTTCATGCATTTAAGAAAACATGTAGGTGATCCAATACATGAACCTTTAAATAATAATTTTTATGTGATGGATAATTATATGATGATAATAATCTAATTTTAAAGTAAAATCTAGTTAAATATCAAATTATTATATATAACACTTTAACATATTTTTTATAATTACTTAATTATGCAAAGGAATCTATCAAGCATAGGTTTTTCCCAATACTTGTCAACTAATATCAATTGTACATTATATGATGTTTCACAGATTTGACTACCATGTCACATCATAGGTACACGTTGTTAATATAGTGTCTCTGACTACATACATGTAGTAATTGTTGTATTCATTGTTATTGGATAGTTCCTCCTCAAAATAGATAATCTAGTATTGGTCACTTGATCTCTAGATCAAAGTTATGGCTATGGGATGTTCACATGTTGTAGCACCAATAGAATTTGTAGGGGCATTTTCTTTAGCAACATCATGATTTTTCTCACCAACCAATATCCTTTCATTTAGCATTTGAAATTGGTAACCATGTGAGCATATCTATCAAATAGATACCTAGCTACCTCCAATCTACTCATCCCTATGAATTATCCCTTGGGTATGTGCCAAGAAAATTTTTATTGCCACTTCTATTACTTATTTCAAGAATTAGATGAGTTTGGCTTTGAATTATTAGTATTAGATAGGTTTCCATGTTTAACATGTAAATTTGCAAAAAAAATGGATTTGATCTACTACGTATGGGAGTCATACCTAAGAAATTAGAGTGCTATAAGGAGTATGGTATTATTTATTCCAAATGGGTCATGATTGTAGTTTTAACTATTCATTGTATTAGATAGTTATTTACTATTTATATGCAGACCATGTGTGTTTATGTTGTCTTATATGCCTTATTTGATGATGCTTATTTCCTCTTGTATTCATAAATATTTCAACACCAAAATTAGAGATTATTTTGTACTTTTAACATGCAATTTACTGGATTTGGTTCTTATGTTTTATTCTTGTCAATTGTATACTTCTTGTTATTATTGCTCATGTTTCCTTTGCTCCCTTGTTTCCGTACACTACCCACTATTGTTTCTTTTACATATAAACCCCATCAACCACACAATTTACAAATTGGGGAGGGGATCGTTCTCCTTCTCCTCTATTGAGGTAGACTCTGCTAAATGAAGTTGAATTCAACAAACAATTTTAGAAAACTTGGAAAATCACCAAAATTTCTATGAAGACAACCACAATCCATGTGACAATGGCAATCCTTGACTTTATCTACTAGATGCACTCTATTAAACAAAAATGTGCTCATTTTTATATAGCTTATAAGAATTTATTCCATGGAAAATGACAAGGAATTATGTCCATCCACATCATTCTAGAATGAAGCATGAGAAGATATATCCACATACATTTTCTTATCCATTTTTAAAGTGTTACTTACATTTTCTTACCCTTATTTCTATACACTACTCATTAATGTTTCTTTTACAAATAAACCCCATAAACAAAATAATAAATAAAATGTAATGACATAAGTTAATTATTAACTCAGTACATAGTGATCAATATTTACTAATGATCCTTAACTATCTAAATCATCCACCAAAACTCCAAAAAAAATTTCAATTATGCATGATTAAATTTGCACCAAATTTGACTTCTCACCAAATTCGATAATTCCACTTGAATAAAGTGCCAAATAAAGGACCGATTAGGAGGCCATTTCCGTCAAAAGTTACAACTGCCCTGACCTGCAGTGTTTTCCTGGCAGTTGCGAGTGTGTTCTCCTAACCTCGTTTTTCCAGCGATCATTAATGAAAAATCGCACTGGGAGGATGAAACTCTGAACCCCGATTTCTGCAATCGCCGAACATTTTGACGCCTTTCATTCTCTTTCTCTGGCGGCTCCATAATCTCGAAATTCCCGGCAAGTTATATGCCCTTTGTGCATTCTCAAGCGTTTGTCACGCGTTCGATTCTTGTAACATTCACCTTGGCAACAGAAGAATTATGGGATCGATGGCCTCATGCGCGCGGTGGACGGAGGTGGTGAGTCCGGACGTGATCAGAATCGTCTACATTAACGGCCACGTGGACGAATTTCCGGCGCCGGTTAGCGCCAAGCGAGTGCTGCAAGACCACCCCCGCCATTTCATCTGTAACTCGCGTGATTTGTACGGGGCCAGCTGCCCGGCGTTGCAACCCGAGGAGGAGCTCCGGCTGGGTGAGCTTTACTTTCTGCTGCCGCTCTTGGCCCTCCAGTCGGCCGAGAATTTGTTGGCCTTGGCGGCGAGGCTGTACGCCGCCGCCAGAAAAGACGCATCCAGAGCTGCGCAGAGGCGGCGAAACGTGGATAACACGTCAAATCTGTCCGCCGAGGTGCGGAGGGGTCATCTGCATAACATGCACAAGCAGGTCGTGGAGGCCTCGTCTGCATACAATCCAGGAGACCAGCGTCTCTGGTTGAGCCCGTCTCCCAGTGTCATTAATGTTTGAAATCTTTGTGTTTTGCGTTCGACGCTTGAAAATGATTATTTTGATCCACACAAATAGTTGGTGTGAATCTTAGTCATTGATTCAATAATTCAAGATGATTTCTTTTTCCTATTGCAGCGTCTGACAAGTTTGAAAATGGGTTTCGAATAACTCGGACATATATGTAAAGAGTCGAGTAGATGTGTAGCCTGCATAACCGTAGGTATGGACTTACTGTTATGTAAAAGTGTATGGATGTAATGCTAATGTCTATGATGTTATGTAATATGGACGTCATAATGTGACTTTTCCGTTTTGGTTTTTTTTGGTGCTTTTCTGTTGTTTCAAATTTAACGTACCATTTATCTTAGATTTTTTTTAATTATTGAAGTTTGAAAAGTATGAATTTATGTTAGATTTCTTTTAATTATTGAAGTTTGAAAAGTATGAATTTATTTTTATATTTGAACAAAGATTATATTGTAGATATTTTTAGTATAAATATAGTTACAGAAATAAAAAATTTATTGGGAGTGTTTGAGAGGGATGATTATATGGGCAGAATATAAATGTTAGTTTTAAATTTTATGTGTATAACGCGTTGAGTTTGATTGCATTAACTTTTGTTAACCATCATTTTTTTAAGTTTGTTGTTTCATAGCTAATAGTCTTTTGACCAAGACATTTTACAAAATCACAAAGTTTTTGAAGTAGAACAATCATCATGTAAAATTGTTAAGCCGTTGGATTGAAACATTTCCATTCTTGTATTTAATATGGTAAAACCATGTATTTTGCAGAGTCACAATAATGTCTAAGTTGGAACATCCATATGTTAGTCATAATGGCTTGAGGCCCCTTGCAAACATGTCCAACCATATACCTATGCACCATGCCTTTTGTTTGTCATTTCTCCTCCTATCTACCTACTATGACAAATGTCAAAAGATTGATGACATGATGTGTTGTAAGAAGTACTCCCAACAATGATAAAATTGTAAAATAAATTAAAATTAAATATACCTACATAATATAATGAATATATATTAAGACAATGGTATATATTCGATTAATATATATTAAATATATATTCTTAGGTACCTAGATATATATATCTATATCTATATATCTATATATCTATATATATATATATATATATATATATATATATATATATATATAGTATTAATTCATCTTAAGATTTGGAATGTTGTTGTTTTAATATCATTAATCATAAAAAATTAAAGGACAAGGAAATATAAACTCCAATGGATAAGTATCAATTCATCTTAAAATTTGGAATATTATTGTTTTAATATTATTTAATCATAAAAAATTAAAAGACAAGGAAATATAAACTCCAATGGATACAAATATTGAGCTGTACACTTCATAGATGACAACTTATTATCAGAAAAAGTTGGTATAATGTTACTCGCTTTGTTGTAACTCAACATAGCAACACATATATTGCCAAATAAAATATTTGAAAGGAAATCAATGTTGGATAGATTCGATGCTCTATATAAATGTTAACGACCTTCTGTGTTGGTAGGCCACAACGTATTCTTTATTATAAGTGGAATGCCTTTGAACCAATCAATATTTAGAAACAAAATCAGATCCAACAAACTCATGGAAAAATGGTGCCATGCCCTGAGACCATTGTGTTAATATTGCCAAAATCAGGTCAATTAGGGATAAATATGTTCATTAATTGGTTTAATTGTTTGGCAAACTCAAGGGAAGTAATGCTACTTCTGTAAGTTTTTAAATTGGGAAACCCATATCGAGAAGGGTATCATGTGGACTAGACAAGTGATTGGTGTCGGTTTGTCGTGTCTGTTAGAAGAAATGGAAATCATGACACTACTTAGAGGGGTGTGAATCAATAGTGTGGCCAAATTATACAATTCTTCACAGTTTTCACTTTTAATCTCTCTAACAATTATTCATGGATCAACAACACAACTCAATCATGTATAACATCATAAACATAAAGCACATGAGAAACATATACACAAAACACCAATATTCTTTTATTACAAGTTTCAACTTGATTTCATCATGGCCCCACAAGCTACCACTTGTAGGTTTATCAATTTCTATTACAAGGATATTCAATCCCTGCTCATTTATCAACTACCACTGAAAGGGACTGCTTCCCTTGCTCATTTACCAGTACCTACTGGAAGGGAAACATTCCCCAGTTATCTTATTAGTCTCTACTGAAAGGAACTGCTACCCTCGAACATTTAATAGCACCAACTAGAAGGAACTACTACCCCTGATCTACAAGCTACCACTTGCCAACCCTGTTGATCCATCTTTCATCCATTTTCAAACCCAGATCAATAGGCCTTCTCTACTTTCAAAATAAATCACTTCCCCAATCACCAACACCTTCAACAATCTTTGATTGTTGATACAAAGCACCATGCTCTACTCACCAACAACATCAACACCAATCACTAAGAATGCATACCAACATCATGTAACCTCTAATCCACACACTCTCCTCTCACATGCAACACCTCAACTCCAACAGCTCTCTATTGTACACACCTATGCAACAACCAACATCTCTCTACTATTATTTACCTCTCATGCCTCCCTTTGCTACTCGAGATCTACTGTATAGAAGTTTTCATTTATATTTTTGAATTGGAATGTTGTTATCTTATTGTCAAATATGCCATATGAATTAATATTTTTTTCCTTTGTCTGGTTAATTTTAGTCCTCTGACTATTCACCAAGTCTTTTTAATTCTACTACTATTGTTCGAAACTAAAAATTTGAGTTTTCTACTATTTTCTTGCTTATTTGCAATTCTGGTTCTTTACAGGTTTTAGTTGTGGCTTTCTAATTTTTTACTACTGTTAACATTGGCTTAACTACCAAAACTATCTCTTTAACATGTAGTTCCACCAAACTATTGTTAACATAGGCCATCGACTTAGTCTTGTTGCCACCGAGCTTTAAACCACACCAAAACTTCTAACTCCCAACTATTCATGTCAAAGTCACAAGGACTTTTATTATGTTGTCGATTGTTCATGCTTGCTCTCATGCTCATGCCACTGTCGCCAAACCATGGTTCCATGCATAACAATTTGTTGTAGCCCAAGGGGCCTTTGAGCCCTTTTTAATTTTAAAACCAAAATTACTCTCAAAATAGTTGAATTGGCCTTTAGGCCCTTTTGCTCTACCCCTTACCTGTTTTGCACCATAAAACCAGGTCTCCGTGACCATTGGCTAAGGTCCCTAGTCCCTAAGCCCATTCAACCATACGCAGGCTAGTTCCCTCTGTTAACAACCTTACATCGTTGGTCCCACTTTTACGCGAAGCAACCACCCACAAGCCCAAAATGCCAACGCTCCTTTGTTTCTACACGGAACAATCTAAGGGACGTGTCCAGGAGCTTAGCCAGATCTCCCAAGAGCCCCCATGGCTCTTTTCTCCATGCCCTGAGTTCATGTATATGCGAAATAACCTAAGGGATGGGTCCAAGCACTAGGCCCGGAATTCCCAAACCTGATGCTTTTTATTCCCCTCCATATTAAACCACCAGGTTCTACTCGCCAGGTCGATGTGTCTGTGGGGACTTCTCGACGCCTATTTCATTGGCTATCGCTTTACCTCCATGGCTCGACACCCTGCTGCCAAAGCTTTCACCTGTGCTCCCTTATTAAACTTCCAGGCTCCATCCGCCAGGTTGTGTTGGATGGTAGGGTCTGTTCGGCCCCCTCCTTATTAGTCTTTGTTATCAACCATTAATGTCTACATGTAACGACACCCATTGCCTAACAACACCTCTTATGCACCATTTAAATATTTTAGGCTATATCCATCGAGATAATGTCATTTGTGTTATGTGTCAGTTTTTTATAGGTGATACATGTCACTCGAAAATGACCCCTTTAGGTACCTAAAAACCTCAAATCTTCCTGTCACCTATCCATGTTGATGTCACCACTTGACATCTTTCGAGCCAATCACGTGCCGCCACTTGTCCTCTTGGAGAAGAGAGGAGAGGTCCTTTGAGGCCTTGTTTTGAGACCAAATCCTTCATTAATTTGTTTTTAGGATTACCAACTAACTTTCTGCTGCATATGCCTGCCTTGTTATTCCTCTTGGTTAGCCCTCTACATGCTAAGATGTCGAAGTGGTTCTCCTTTTGATCCATTTTCATTGGTCAACTGCCTTAGTTGTCGTGTCTCGATACTTACCTCCCAGTCCATCCTATATTGTGCCATATATTAATCCTTTAGGGTGCTCCCACCAGGGTATTACCATTAGGTGGGGTCCACTCACTTGATCCCCATTGTACAACGCGTAGTTGTCGTATCCTAACGCTTATCTCTCAGACCTTCCCTTTATGAGACAAAATGGTTGTGCCAGGGTGAACCTGTCGGGCTACCACAGTTGGGTGGGCTCCACCTATGGCCAATCAAATGAGTTCCTGCTACTACCACATCTATCCGAAACTTGACGTAGAGGCTCTGCCATCCTTGCCGCTGAGTTTCGAATTAAGACAAATTTGGCTATGCGTCAAAGGCTCCTCCAAACACCTTTACTCTACAATGTTGGACCTGGGATCACCAACTTTGATTGAATCTAACATTTGAAC
The DNA here is from genome assembly GCA_031772625.1 of Pinus tabuliformis. Taxonomy (NCBI): domain Eukaryota; kingdom Viridiplantae; phylum Streptophyta; class Pinopsida; order Pinales; family Pinaceae; genus Pinus; species Pinus tabuliformis. The sequence continues at coordinate 691,384,223 of CM062812.1, read as the reverse complement.
CAGGAGGTCATTATTGACCTTCCACATACAGTTGGAAATATTTTTCAGATCTCTTTCCATCGCTTTGGGTTACACCTGATTTGATATGTTGCTCCATAATTAACTCCAAATCCTCTGCACATTCTAATTTTATTTAAATTTCACTATTTTCCATTTCCTTTTTCCTTTGCTTTGTCTGTGTATATCTTTTCCATTTGATTTTCCATCAATCATCTTTGCCTTGGCCACCAATGACAACATTTTTACTAATGTAGTTACCATTTCCAATCTTTTCCCTTGCCTTTGTCTTTGCTCTGTCTGTGCAGATCTTTTCCATTGGCTTCACCATCAATCATCTTTTCCTTTGTCAATATTTTCCATTAATGACAACACATTTCTAACAATCCCTCCCTTTGGCATTGATGATAACACCAAAATCAAATAACACATCATTACCAATGATAATTATCATCTTGACCCTTCTCCCTTTGCTTTTCCACTAATCATTTACCATCTTGTGTTTGATCAAAAATAATTCTCCCCCTTTTACATCAATGGAAAATATACTAACTTGCTCCCCGTGTCAATAATCTCCCTCTGTCTTCTAATCTTGTGGAGTTGTCAACTGCTTCTTCTTAAGCTGAAAAACTCAGATGCCTCTAATCTGATCCAAGCAGCTTCCTTTCTATCCTATGAAGATTATTGAATATAAGGGAAAGGAGTATTTACTCCTAATCTTTGCCTCAAGAAAAAAAAAGAGGAATTTCTTACTAAAGCAACACATTCTTGTGCAACTAAGCCATGAGAAAATTATTCTTGCTAGTTTGAGTCTCATATAGGATTACATTCATAAAGTTTCATATGTATACCCATACATATGTCCTCTAGCAACAAGAATAATCGTTGTTATGCATGACACCTTTGACTCCTCTTGAACAACATTCATATCAATACTTTCCTATCAACCCTAGACCACATGAACACCATACTCTAACAAGGAGTCCAATGATTGTAAATACCAATTGACAATACTTTTTATACCAAGTGATACCAAATTAAAATGATTCCAATTTTGAATCGATGCCATTTTTAACAATAGTTGAGCAGTTGATGATTGAGTATCCTCATCCTCTGATCATGCTCTTTTTTCCATAAATCTGATTTCTGATACCAATTACCAATTGGAACAATATCATAACAATAAATCCATGCAACAAACTCCATTAGCCTCTGCAACACATAACTGATACCAATTAATGATACCAATTGTTAATGCATAATCTGGTACTTAAATCTTGACTTGAGTATACTCCCCCTGTGGTCATGCTCCCTTTTTTCATTTGAAATATGTAAACAATACTCACTGGAAAAGCTTGTAAAGATATCATCACCAACTAAACATGCTTAGACTACGAAATATTTAACAACAAAAATCAATAAATCAACACGAAAAAGGCATACTTGCATTTATCCTTCAGATGCATTCCTTAGCTTGTTCCTTTCTTCTCCTTGCATTAGAATTTTATTCCTTCCCTTGAATCCAACCTCTTCTCTTTAATGAAGAGTAGTAAGGGATCTACTCCCCTTGAGTAGATTATTTTCCTTTTTCTTCCATAAACAAATTTGCTAAATTTTCTCTACACCATGAGCTGGTTTCCTGTGTTGATCTACCTGACTAGATGGATTTCTACCATTACCTGAGCACAACATACCTCTATTTCTCTTCTTTCTGTTTTTATTCCTTTGAAGATCTTTCAAGGCTGATGTTCCTTCTTTTATCTAACTAGGATATCTATCGGTTCCATGTTATATATGAGAGATCAACCACATAAATTTCAAACTCTGAATCTTCTTCATCAAGCAATGTTATGCATTCCCTCCATGCACCATTCGATTTTCCTTTATTCTGGGTGTTAAAATAGCTCCTGCGCAGTTCTCCTTGCTATCTCTCATCATAATCCATGCCTTTGATTGCAGATTTCTAGTCAAATTTACATGTGGCTACTTTGTGCCTAAAATTCTTACCTCTATAACATTCAACTGTATTCAAGACGGAAGAAAAAAATATTATTCTTCAATATTTTTCCTGTCCAATTTCCTTGACTGCAATTCGCTCTTTTTCTGCTATTGGATCGTTGAAAAATATTTCCTTTGTGGGGAAAATGCTTTATGTACTCGACTGTTCGAATTGTTCTTCTGAGGAATTAGTGGTTGTGGTTGAATATGCACATGCATCTTTTGCTGTTGCACCTTCTTTTTCCTCTCTGGACACTTGGAGGCAAAGTTCCCAATGTTATTGCAATAAAATCATATAAGGGGCTCTATCCCTTTATTTTGATTCTTGGAAGTACCTTTATCTCCTTGATGTTGCGTTCTTTTCCTGGTGGGTGGCTTTAATGCTTCTAGTGAGTCATTGTTATCTTCAATTGTTGTCTCGATTGAGAGGAACAATCATTGGTTTGATTTTCTTTAAACACTTCAGAATTCTCTGCATGCTTCTGAACATTCAACATCTTCTCTTTTAATGCTCTATTGTCCCGTTCCATCTTGGTATTTATAGCTCTGAATTTCTTGATCTCCTCAAGAGATGACACGATCTTCCTCTTCAAACCGATCCTTTCTTCAAGATCTTCCAACTCAATTGAGGAGCCACTAGATTCACCACTAGTGTTTATTTCACTCTCAAAATTTTGTTCCCTTGATGACTCTAGGGATTCTTTTGTTGATACGTGAGATTTCATTTTATGCTCTTCACCAGAGGTGGATCCGTTGTCTTATTGACCAATGTCCAGATATTCTATCACTATTAAGGTAGCTTTATCTTCATTACAACTTTATGAGAAACTCTTACTTTCACTAGTACTTGTATCTGAGCAATTTGAAGATAACTAGCTTATTTTTCTACAATAGCAACAAAACAACTTACTTGGATATTGCATCTCCTCTCGGTGTTTAAATCATCAACTTGGCCTATTGATACAAAAGTATCATCATTTAATTCATGATCTTCAATGCTCTTTGAGTTTTTGACTGAGTCGTTAACTACACCATCCTCGGGGGAAAGCCTCTTAACATCACATGAAGCTTGCATGTTTACTTCATACATGGAATGCAATTTGTCCCATATTTTGGGTATGACGCTTGAAAATGATTATTTTGATCCAAACAAACAATTGGTGTGGATCTTAGTAATTAATTCAAGATGATTTCTCTTTCCCATTGCAGCGTCTAACAAGTTTGAAAATGGGTTTCGAATAACTCGGACATATATGTGAAGAGTCGAGTAGATGTGTAGCCTGCATAACTGTAGGTATAGACTTACTATTATGTAAAAGTGTATTGGATGTAATGCTAATGTCTATGATGTTATGTAATATGGACGTCATAATGTGACTTTGCGGTTTTGTTTTTTTGTGTTTTTTAGTTGTTTCAAATTTAACATACGATTTTTGTTAGTTTTTTTTTAATTATTGAAGTTTGAAAAGTGTGAATTTTTTATTATATTTGAACAAACATTATATTGTAGATATTTTGAGTATAAATATAGTTAAAAAAACAAAAAATTTATTGGGAGTGATTGAGAGAGATGATTATATGGGTAGAATATAAATGTTAGTTTTAAATTTTATGGGTATAAAGTGTTGAGTTTCATTGCATTAACCTTTAGTTAACCATGATTTTTTGAAGTTTGTTGTTTCATTGCTAATAGTCTTTTGACCAAGGCATTTTACAAAATTACAAAGTTTTTGAAGTAGAACAATCATAATGTAAAATTGTTAAGCCATTGGATTGAAACATTTCCATACTTGTATTTAATTTGGTAAAACCATGTATTTTGCAGAGTCACAACAATGTCTAAGTTGGAACATCCACATGTTAGTCATAATCGCTTGAGGCTCCTTGCAAACATGTCCAACTATATACCTATGCACCATGCCTTTTGTTTGTCATTTCTCCTCCTATCTACCTACTATGACAAATGTCAAAAGATTGATGACATGACGTGTTGTAAGAAGTACTCCTAACAATGATAAAATTGTAGAATAAATTAAAATTAAATATACCTAAATAATATAATGAATATATATTAAGTCAATGGTGTATATTCGATTAATATATATTAAATATATATTCTTAGGTACCTATATATATATAGTATTAATTCATCTTAAAATTTGGAATGTTGTTGTTTTAATATTATTAATCATAAAAAATTAAAAGACAAGGAAATATAAACTCCAATGGATACAAATATTGAGCTGTACACTTCATAGATGACAAATTGTTATCAGCGAAAGTTGGTATAATGTTACTTGCTTTGTTGTAACTCAACATAGCAGCACATATATGGCCAAATAAAATATTTGAAAGGAAATCAACGTTGGATAGATTCGATGCTCTATATAAATGTTAACGACCTTTTGTGTCGGTAGGCCACAACGTATTCTTTATTATAAGTGGAATGCCTTCGAACCAATCAATATTTAGAAACAAAATCAGATCCAACAAACTCATGGAAAAATGGTGCCATGCCCTGAGACCAATGTGTTAATATTGCCAAAATCAGGTCAATTATGGATAAATATGTTAATTAATTGTTTTAATTGTTTGGCAAACTCAAGGGAAGTAATGCTATTTCTGTAATTTTTTAAATTGGGAAACCCATATCGAGAAGGGTATCATGTGGACTAGATAGGCGATTGGTGTGGGTTTGTCGTGTCTGGTAGAAGAAATGGATATCATGACAATACTTAGAGGGGTGTGAATCAATAGTGTGGCCAAATTATACAATTCTTCACAATTTTCACTTTTTAATCTCTCTAGCAATTATTCGTGGATCAACAACACAACTCAATCATGTATAACATCATAAACATAAAGCACATGAGAAACATATACACAAAACACCAATATTCTTTTGTTATAAGTTTCAACTTGATTTCATCATGGCCCCATAAGCTACCACTTGTAGGTTTATCAATTTCTATTGCAAGGATATTCAATCCCTGCTCATTTATCAACTACTACTGAAAGGGACCGCTGCCCCTGCTCGTTTACCAGTACCCACTGGAAGGGAAACATCCCCAGTTATCTTATTAGTCTCTACTGAAAGGAACTGCTACTCTTGAACATTTAATAGCACCAACTAGAAGGAACTACTACCCCTGATTTGCAAGCTACCACTTGCCAACCCTATTGATCCATCTTTCATCCATTTTCAAACCCAGATCAATAGGCCTTCTCTACTTTCAAAATAAATCACTTCCCCAATCACCAACACCTTCAACAATCTTTCATTGTTGATACAAAACACCATGCTCTACTCACCAACAACATCAACACCAATCACTAAGAATGCATACCAACATCATGTAACCTCTAATCCACACACTCTCCTCTCACATGCAACACCTAAACTCCAACAACTCTCTATTGTGTACACCTATGCAACAACCAACATCTCTCTATTGTTGTTTACCTCTCATGCCTCCCTCTGCTACTCGAGATCTACTATATAGAAGTTTTCATTTATATTTTTGAATTGGAACGTTGTTATCTTGTTGTCAAATATGCCATATGAATCAATATTTTTTTCCTTTGTCGGTTAATTTTAGTCCTCTGACTATTCACCAAGTTTTTTCAATTCTACTACTATTGTTCGAAACTAAAAATTTGAGTTTTCTACTATTTTCTTGCTTATTTTTGCAATTCTAGTTCTTTACAGGTTTTAGTTGTGGCTTTCTAATTTTTTACTACTGTTAACATTGGCTTAACTACCAAAACTATCTCTTTAACATGTATTTCCACCAAACTATTGTTAACACAGACCATCGACTTAGTCTTGTTACCACTGAGCTTTAAACTACACCAAAACTGCTAACTCCCAACTATTCATGTCAAAGTCACAAGGGATTTTCTTATGTTGTCGATTGTTCATGATTGCTCTCAGGCTCATGCCACTGTCACCAAACCATGGTTCCATGCATAACAATTTGTTGTAGCCTAAGAGGCCTTTGAGCCCTTTTTAATTTTAAAACCAACATTGCTCTCAAAATAGTTGAATTGGCCTTTAGGCCCTTTTGCTCTACCCCTTACCTGTTTTGCACCATAAAACCAAGTCTCCATGACCATTGGATAAGGTCCCTAGGCCCTAAGCTCATTCAACCGTACACGGGCTAGTTCCCTCTGTTAACAACTTTATGTTGTTGGTCCCACTTTTACGTGAAGCGACCACCCATAAGCCCAAAATGCCAACGCTCCTTTGTTTCTACATGAAACAATCTAAGGAACATGTCCAGGAGCTTAGCGAGATCTCCCAAGAGCCCCCATGGCTCTTTTCTCCATGCCCTAAGTTCATTTATATGCGAAATAACCTAAGGGATGGGTCCAAGCACTAGGCCCAGAATTCCCAAACCTGGTGCTTTTTATTCCCCTCCATATTAAACCACCGGGTTCTACTCATCAGATCAATGTGTCTATGGGGACTTCTCAATGCCCATTTCATTGGCTGTCACTTTACCTCCATGGCTTGACACCCTGCTGCTGAAGCTTTCACCTGTGCTCCCTTATTAAACTTCCGGGCTCCATCCGCTAGGGTGAGCTGGATGGTAGGGTCTGCTCAACCCCCTCCTTATTAGTCTTTGTTATCAACCATTAACGTCTACATGTACCGACACCCATTGCCTGATGACACCTCTTATGCACCATTTAAATATTTCAGGCTATATCCGCTGAGATGACGTCATTTGTGCTATGTGTCTGTTTTTTATAAGTGACACATGTCACTTGAAAATGACCCCTTTAGGTACCTAAAAACCTCAAATCTTCCTGCCACCTGTCCATGTTGACGTCACCACCTGACATCTCTCGAGCCAATCACGTGCCGCCACTTGTCCTCTTGGAGGAGAGAGAAGAGGTCCTTTGAGGCCTTGTTTTGAGACCAAATCCTTCATTAATTTGTTTTTAGGATTACCAACCTTTTCATTGTTTCCCTGTTAGGCCAACATTCTGCTGTGTATGCCTGCTTTGTTATTCCTCTTGGCTAGCCCTTTGCATGCTAACATGTCAGAGTGGTTCTCCTTTTGATCCATTTTCATTGGTCAACTGCCTTAGTTGTCGTGTCCTGACACTTACCTCCCAGTCCATCCTATATTGTGCCATATATTAATCCTTTAGGGTGATCCCACCAAGGTATTACCATTAGGTGGGCTCCACTCGCTTGATCCCCATTGCACAATGCATAGCTGTCGTGTCTTGACGCTCGTCTCTCAGACCTTCCCTTTATGAGCCAAAATGGTTGCACCAGGGTGAACCTGTCAGGCTACCACTGTTGGGTGGGCTCCACCTATGGCCAATCAAATGAGTTCTTGTTGCTACCACATCTATCTGAAACTTGACGTAGAGGCTCTGCCATCCTTGTCGTTGAGTTTGGAATTAAGACAAATTTGGCTATGCGCCAAAGGCTCCTCCAAACACCTTTAACTCTGCAATGTTGGACTTGGGATCAACAACTTTGACTGAATCTAATGTTTGAACTAGGAGGCCATTATCGACCTTCCACATACAGTTGGAAACCTTTTTCAGATCTATTTCCATCGCTTTGGGTTACACCTACACCTGAGCTAATATGTTGCTCCATAATTAGCTCCAAATCCTCTGCACATTCTAATTTTCTTTACCTTGCACTATTTTCCATTTCCTTTTGCCTTTGCTTTGTCTGTGCATATCTTTTCCATTTGATTTTCCATCAATCATCTTTGCCTTGGCCACCAATGGTAACTTTTTTACCAATGTAGTTACCTTTTCCAATCTTTTCCCTTGCCTTTGTCTTTGCTTTGTCTGTGCAGATCTTTTCCATTGGCCACCTTTTCCATTGGCTTCACCATCAATCATCTTTTCCTTTGTCAATATTTTCCAATAATGACAACACATTTCTAACAATTCCCCCCTTTGGCATTGATGACAACACCAAAATCAAATAACACATCATTACCAATGATCATTACCATCTTGACCCTTCTCCATTTGTTTTTCCACTGATCATTTACCATCTTGCGTTTGATCAACAATAATTCTCCCCCTTTTACATCAATGGAAAATGTACTAACTTGCTCCTCGTGTCAATAATCTCCTTCTGTCTTCTAATCTTGTGGACATGTCAACTGCTCCTTCTTAAGCTGAAAAACTCAGATGCCTCTAATCTGATCCAAGCAGCTTCCTTTCTAACCTATGAAGAATATTTAATAGAAGGGAAAGGAGTATTTACTCCTAATCTTTGCCTCAAGAAAAAAATTGGAATTTCTTACTAAAGCAACACATTCTTGTGCAACCAATCCATGAGAAAATTATTCTTGGTGGTCTGAGTCTCATCTAGGATTACATTCATAACGTTTCATATCTATACCCATACATATGTCCTCTAGCAACAAGAATAATCGTTGTTATGCATGTCACCTTTGAGTCCTCTTGAACAAAATTCATATCAATACTTTCCTATCAACACTAGAGCACATGAACACCATACTCTAACAAGGAGTCCAATGGTTGTAAATACCAATTGAAAATACCTTTTATACCAAGTGATATCAAATTAAAATGATTCCAATTTTTGAATTGATGCCATTTTTAACAATAGTTGAGCACTTGATGACTGAGTATCCTCATCCTCTAATCATGCTCTTTTTTCCCTAAATCTGATTTCTAATACCAATTACCAATTGGAACAATATCATAACAATAAATCCATGCAACAAACTCCATTAGCCTCTGCAACATATAACTAATACCAATTAATGATACCAATTGTCAATGCATAATCTGGTACTTAAATCTTGACTTGAGTATACTCCTCCTGTGGTCATGCTCCCTTTTTGCATTCGAAATATGTAAACAATACTCACTGGAAAAGATTGTAAAAAGACCATCACCAACTAAACATTCTCAGACTACAAAATATTTAACAACAAAAATAAAAAAACCATACTAGTCAGCAATCAACATGAAAATGGCATACTTTCATTTATCCTTCAGATGCATTCCTTAGCTTGTTCCTTTCTGCTCCTTGCATTAGATTTTTATTCCTTCCCTTGAATCCAATGTCTTCTCTTTAATGAAGAGTAGTAAGGGATGTACTCCACCTGAGTAGATTATTTTCCTTTTTCTTCCATAACCAAATTTGCTAAATTTTGTCAACACCATGATCCGGTTTCCTGTATTGATCTACCTGACTGGATGGATTTCTACCATTACCTCAGCATACATACCTCTGTTTCTCTTCTTTCTATTTGTATTCATTTGAATATCTTTCAGGGTTGATGTTCCTTCTTTTGTCTAACTAGGATCTCTATCGGTTCCAGGTTATATATGAGAGATCAACCACATAAATTTCAAACTCTGAATCTTCTTCATCAAGCAATGTTATGCATTCTCTCCATGCACCATTCGATTTTCCTTTATTCTGGGTGTTCAAATAGCTCTTGCGCAGTTCTCCTTGCTATCTCTCATCATAATCCATGCCTCCGATTGCAGCGTTCTAGTCAAATTTACATGTGGCTGTTTTGTGCCTAAAATTCTTACCTCTGTAACATTCAACTTTATTCAAGACGGGAGCAAAAAAAATATTATTCTTCCCAAATATTTTTCCTGTCCAATTTCCTTGACTACAATTCGCTCTTTTTCTGCTATTGGACTATTGAAAAATATTTCCTTTGTGGGGAAAATGCTTTATGTACTCGACTGTTCGAATTGTTCTTCTGAGTAATTCATGGTTGTGGTTGAATATGCACATGCATCTTTCGCTGTTGCACGTCCTTTTTCTTCTCTGGACACTTGGAGGCAAAGTTCCCAATGTTATTGCAATAAAAACATATAAGGGGCTCCATCCCTTTATTTTGATTCTTGGAAGTACCTTTATCTCCTTGATGTTGCGTTCTTTTCCTGGTGGGTGCCTTTAATGCTTCTAGTGAGTCATTGTTATCTTCAATTGTTGTCTCGATTGAGAGGAACAATCGTTGGTTTGATTTTCTTTAAACACTTTAGAATTCTCTGCATGCTTCTGAAGATTCAACATCTTCTCTTTTAATGCTCTATTGTCCCATTCCATCTTGGTATTTATAACTCTGAATTTCTTGATCTCCTCAAGAGATGACATGATCTTCCTCTTCAAACCGATCTTTTCTTCAAGATCTTCCAACTCAATTGAGGAGCCACTAGATTCACCACTAGTGTTTATTCCACTCTCAAAATTTGTTCCCTTGATGACTCTAGGGATTCTTTTGTTGATACGTGAGATGTCATTTTATGCTCTTCACCAGAGGTGGATCCATTGTCTTATTGACCAATGTCCATATATTCTATCGCTATTAAGGTAGCTCTATCTTCATTACAACTTGATGAGAAACTCTTACTTTCACTAGTACTTGTAGCTGAGCAATTTGAAGATAACTGGCTTATTTTTCTACAATAACAAAAAAACAACAAATTACTTGCATATTGCATCTCCTCTGGGTGTTTAAATCATCAACTTGGCTTATTGATACAAAAGTATCATCATCTAATTCATGATCTTCAATGCTCTTTGAGTGTTTGATTGAGTCATTAACTAAACCATCCTCTGGGGAAAGCCTCTTAACATCACATGAAGCTTGCATGTTTACTTCATAGATGGAATGCAATTTGTCCCATATCTCCTTGGCAGTTTTATAACAGATTAATTTTCCAATATTTGACTTCAACAAACCTCTAATGATTTCCTTCCTGGATTTTTTATCGAACTTATCATTTATTACTCCATACTCCACACATAGGCATACATCCAAATCAAGAGCTTACAAGTATATTCTCATCCTTACCTTCTAGGTTGTATAATTTGAGCCATTTAATTATGGAACTCCATCTGAGGTAATCCAATATTGGTTCTCCATGATCCCTGGTCTTCTTTCCAGTTGTTAAAATGATCCTGAGGGACACTTGCTCTGATACCAATTGTTAGAAACAATGGAAACCATGACACTACTAAGAGGGGGTGAATCGACAGTGTGGCCAAATTATACAATTCTTCACAAATTTCATTTTTTAATCTCTTTAACAATTATTCATGGATAAACAACACAACTCGATCATGTATAACATCATAAACATCAATCACATGAGAAACGTATACACAAGAAACCAATCTTCTTTTATTACAAGCTTCAACTTGATTACACCATAGCCCCACAAGCTACTACTTGTAGGTTTATCAGTTGCTACTAAAAGGATATTCAATACTTGCTCGTTTATCAGCTACCACTAAAATGGATTAGTACCCACTGGAAGGGACATTTGCCCTTGCTCGTTTATCTGCCTTTGCTGAAAGGGATTGTTTCCCCTGAACATTTACTAGCACCCACTAGAAAGAGCTACAACCCTTGATCCGCAATCTACCACTTGCGAGCCATGATGATCCATCTTCTATTCATTTTCAAACTCATCTTAATAGTTATTCTCTGCTTTCAAAGTAATTTACTTCCCCAATCACCAACATCTTCAACAATCTTTGATTTTTGATATAAAACACAATGCTTTGCTCACCAACAACATAAAAAAAATCACTAAGAATGCATACCAGCATCATGCAACCTCTAATCGACACACTCTAGCCTCACATGTAACACCTTAGATCCGAAAACTCTTTGTTGCAAACACCTATGTAACAACCAAAAACTCTCTGTTGCTATTCACCTCTGATGCCCCTCTCTGTTGCTCGAGCTCTACTTTATAGAGTTCTCCATTGATATTTTTGAATTGGATTGTTGTTATCTTGCTGTCAAATTTGTTGCATGAATTAATATTTTTTTCATTTGTCCTATTAATATCAGTCCTCTATTCACAAAGTTCTTTTATTTTTTTATTCTACAATTGTTGTTCAAAACTCAAACTCTGAGTTTTTTTGTTGTTTTCCTGCTTATTTTTATTATTTTGGTTCTTAACAATTTTAAGTTGTGGCTTTCTATTTTTTAACTGCTGCTAACATTGGCTTAATTTCCAAAAGTATCTCATTAATAGGCAGTTCCACTAAACTATTATTAACACAGGCTACCGACTCATTCATGTTATCACCAGGCTTTAAACTCCACCAAAACTACTAAATGCCAAATGTTCATATCAAATACACTATTCCTTTTATTATGCTATTGACTATTCATGCTTTCTGTTGGGCTCATGTTGTTGTCACCAAGCCACGCTGCCATGCACAACACTTTATTGTAGCTCAAAAGGCCTTCAAGACCTTTTTTTATTTTAAAAACAAAATTATTGTCAAAACTATCAAATTGGCCTTTAGGCCCTTTTTCTCTAGCCCCTTACCTATTTTTCACCATATAACCAGGTCTCCATGACCAATGGCTAAGGTCCCTAGGTGCTAATCCATTTCAACCCTACACGGGACAATTCCCTATGTTAATGACTTTGCACCACTAGTCTCGTTTTTATGGGAAGCGACCAACCACAGGCTCAAAAGAGCAGTGCTCCTTTGTTTCTACGTGAAACAATCTTAGGGACAGGTCCAAGCACTTAGCCAGATCTCCCAAGAGCCTTTGCGAATCTTTTCTCCATGCCCTAGGTTCATTTTTACGCGAAATGACCCAAGGGTTCAGTCCAGACACTAACCTCGAAACTCTCGAACCCAACACATTTTATTCCACCTTCATATTAAACCACTAGGGTATACCTTCCACGTCGATGTGTCTGTGGGGATTGCTCGGCACCCTACTCCCGGAGCTTTCACTTGTGCTCCTTATTAAACTTTTTGGCTCCGTTTGTCAAGATGAGCTGGCCAGTAGGTTCTGCCTCGTCCACTTCTTATTGGTCACCATTATCCACCGTTAATTCCTACATGTCCCAACGCCCATTGCACGATGACACCTCTTGAGCACCATTTAAATATTCCAGGCTATATCCAACATGATGATGTCACTTATGCTATGTGTTAGCTTATGATAGATGGCATATGTCACATGGAAATGGCCCCTTTAGGTACCCGAAAACCTCAAATATTCCTGCCACCTGTCCATGTTGACATCATCACCTGACATCTCTCGCGTTAATCATATGCTGCCACCTGTCCTCCTGGAGGAGAGAGAAGTTCTTTCGAGGCCTTGTTTTGTGACCAAATCCTTCATTAATTTGATTTTAGGCTTACCAACCTTTTCTTTCTTTTTCCGTTGGGTTGACATTCTATTGCATATGCCTGCTTTGTTATTCCTACGGGCTATTCACCCGTTGGCTGAGTTGTTGGAGTGGGCCTCCTCCTGCTCCCTTTTTCATTGGTCAACTGCCTCAACTATTGTGTGCTAGCTCTTAGCTCCCAGTCCATCGATATTGCGCCATATATAAATCCTTTGGGGTGCTAGGGTATTCCCATTAGATGGGCTCCACCTGCTCGGTCCCCATTAGATAGCGCATAGTTGTCATGTCTCGGTGCCTGTCTCTCGTACCTTCCCTTTGTGTGGCAAAAGGGTTACACCCGGGTGAACCCGCCGGGCTACCACTTCTGGGTGGACTCCACCGGTGGCCAATCAAATGTGTTCTTGCTACTGCCACGTCTATCCACAGCTTCGTGTAGAGGCTTCACCATCATTGTCATTGATTTTGGCATTTAAGTCAACTTTGTCTATGTTCCCAAGGCTTCTCCAAACACCTTTAACTCTGCAATCTTAGACTTGGGGTCACCAACTTTGACTGGCTCTAACATTTGAACCAGGAGGTCATTTTCGACCTTCCACACACCGTTGGAAAGATTTTTCAGAGCTCTTTCCATCTGTGTGTGTTACACTTACCACTGAGCTGATGTATTGCTCCATAATTGGCTCCAAATCCTCTGCATATTATAATTACTTTTACCTTACACTCTTTGCCATTGTCTTTGCCTTTGCTTTGTCCGTGCAGATCTTTTCCATTAGCTTTTCCATCAATCATATTTGCACTGGACACCAATGAAAACATTTTTACCAATGAAGTTGCCTTTTCTAATCTTTGCCATTGCCTTTTCCTTTGCTTTGTACATGCAAATCTTTTCCATTGACCACCTTTTCCATTGGCATTTCCATCAATCATCTTTGCCTTGACCACCAATGATAACATTTTTACCAATGTAGTTGCGTTTGCCAATTTTTCCCATTGTCTTTGCCATCAATGACAACACATTTCTAACAGTGTCCGGTGAACAGTGTCCTTGCAATTTACGTAATTGATAATGCATAGTCTCTATACGTGCATATTACACTATACATAATCTAACGAGTGGACATCATAATATCAATACCATATTTGTGTTACCGGCACATGTTGTACATGTTAGTGACAGGAGTAACCCCAATACAATCCGGTGGTGCAAATCATGATTCCGCAATAAGACTCCAACCCTCTGCACCAATCAAAATGTGAACAAATATAATAATAAAAAAATAAAAAAAGTATTTTTTCCTTAATGTCTTATACTTTGTTGGTTTAATTTTCTGGTCAACAAAAGATACTTGAAGGGTCGACCCATTTGGATAATAATAATGTGTGAGATAATGAAATGAAATATTTATTATATTTGATGTAAAAATATTATGTTTAAAGTGTATTTGTATATTTTAACATTGTGTGTCATTTAATATTTTGCACTCAAATACAATATGTATATTTTTAATATCATTTTCAATTGTGGGTTCAAAAATAACAAATGATGTATTAAGATGATAAACAACATCTCATTGAGATTTGTAAGCTTGGCATCACTACATCTCATCATGTCCAATACATCACTTAACTTCAAGAAGTGTTTTAACAAAGCACCCAATCATTGTCTATCCAAAACCTCATGGACAAAATAAAATCATTTTTAATTAAATCTAATTCTCGTAATTAAAATATATTTTTAAATATACTTAATTTCACATGATTAAAATATATATTAAGATATATTTATATTTTTTAATTACAAAATATTACATAAAATAATATCATATAACTATTACATAATAATATAAATATTAATAGGTTTTATTTATCAAATTTTCATATATTTAGATTTATATTTATAATTTAATTATTTTATATATTTAAATTCCTTTTAAATAACTGTTTACTCGAAGTTCACAAATATTTCCAATGGCATGTGCCTCCTGTGGATTATGATGCATTTAACATTGCCCTGTATGAATTATGGTTGAGGCAATTCCTCTTTGACAACATCTATTCTTTGCTTAGAATACCAATATTGTGCCACTTCTCTTTACAAATAGGCATGTGAAATAGCCGAAGGAAAAGACCTTGGCTAGTGCGTTTGTAATAATTTATTCCAGAAAACAATAGGAGCAATAAGGGATTCTGAGACTTTTCTGCTATAATGTTTAACAATTCCACCCATAAAAGTTACCTTTAAATATAATTTTTCCTAGTTCTCTAAGAGCCAGCATGTATGAAAAGTTGCATGCTCAAAGGCATTGGGCACGGACAACACTGCAGTTGCAAAAACGGTTATCAATTCAATTAAAAAATACAACAATATATGAAGATTTTATGTTATCATGCACTTATAGTTGTTCGTGATAGTGATACAATAAATCCATTCAAAGAATACTGCAATGTTCAATTCGTTTCAATGACAAATTTTATTTCTTTTACCATCCAAAACCATGCCAAACCCCTAGTTTTGATTATGAACTGACAAAACTCGAGAATCAAACACAACTGCATGCTAATAGTAATTAGGCACTCACGTAGTATTTATTATGTCTACAACATATTTCAGTCCGAATGTTTCTTTTCATAATATGGACCAGTCGCTTCTAATAATTTTATCCATCCCTCAATGCGGCTCTCTATGTTTGCCTTTTCAGTTTCAGAAACCCACAATGGAAGATACAATGAGCAATCCCAACCCTCAGCCGAAATATCAACAAGATCCTTTCTACTAAATCAAGAGTTGAGTTCATACCCACTATAGGCAGAATTCTTCCCCTGAAGTTGGCAATCTTCAACATTACAGCCTTTGCACGAGAATGCATGCAATTTATCAAAACATCTCATCAGTTTGTCCCTGCGAAAAGCTTGAATAGGCCGATTAAAAACACGTCCATATTGGTATTGTCTTGGACATGCTATCACGAAATCGTTTGCCTCTCCGTGTGGCATCAACAATGGTACATTTTCCTTTCTCCAATGTAGTTATCCACGGTAGATTCACTTGAGCATTTCATATTGATTGGTTCTAATTGCGAGTTTATTGAGTTTAGAGGCTCATTCTACAACCTAGTATGATGTGTAAGGCTGTCAGTTCGTCACCAAAGTTGAAATTTTTCTCATGTTCGCCAAATTAAAAATTTTAAAAACTTAAATAATGATTTCCCATAAAAAAATTTACACCTGAATAAATTAGGTCCCTCTAGGCTCATGTTAGATCCATATTTAAAATAGATCTATGTTGGGTATTTCCTATTGAGTGTAGATGAAAATGCTTCTCAGATGATGAATGAATTCCATTTTGATATGTTTGTGGAGGCTATGGTTCAGATAGCTATAGACCCCATATACTCTTGGCATTCTTGTGTACAAAGACTGCATAGGAGTTTCTAGATTTTTTAGAGACTTCTTTGCCAATTGTGTTTTCTACAGGAAGAAAACTGAAACTGTGAAGGTGCTTGTGGGTTCGCAACACCGGTCATCTAAGTTGTGACATTATTTTATCTTATGTCATAGGTAAGTGCGAGTTTCAATAACGTGTCGGACTTGGTTGAAATAAGTTTTGAAGGGTCTCCACGAACTCATGATTTCTAATATGACCTTGACATATCACTGTTCATCATCATATCATTCGTCTTGAGTAGTGAGACATGAAACATTATATATTATTAATGAAAACTAAAACTCACCCCTCGAATTGACATGCATCTAATTTGTCATGCATGTGAATGCTAACAAACTAAAGGAATAAAGCAATATATGTGCATTTTCTCCATTAAAAATTGTAAATCAAAAGCGCCAAAGTGAAGTTCCAAAGCGAAAGTCACTGAGACTCTTAGTGGGGGAGCCTTTCAAACTTACCAGACCAGAGAATGTCCACTGACTTGGTGTCTTGTAGCACAACGTCTCTCCTTCATGTAGTATTCAGAATGTGTCTTCTGGTCGACAACTTCACACTCACACTTTGTACATTAAATCTCATTCATGAAGGACGATGTCTCTGTCCAGAAATTTTCAATTTGCAGCAACCTACAGGACTTCACTGATGGCCTTCAGAAGTTCTAGAACTTCCTTGGACTGCGACTCTCGGCTGCCACACGCTATTGAAGGCCACAAAACTAGTGTCATAATCTATTTGACAGAGTTGATTAACCTCTGCTCTAATACCATTGTAAAACACAAATTGGTGGAAAATGAATTCAACTCAATTCAAAGAATGATAAAAATGTACATGTGTAAATACAATCATGAAGGTATTGAATTTAGTGTCCAGGTTTCTTGAATTTCAATAACTAATCACCTTAACACAACATAACCCAAATCACAACTCAAGAATTAGGTGTTTAACAACTCACAACCTATACTCGGACTCAACCACTTAAATAAGTTTCACATTCTTCCTTCGGCTTACTCTCATTTTCATATACACAAACCAAGTTGACTCTTAAGTGTTTTCATTTGTATCTTTGAATATTTTATATTTATCTTATATTTAATCACTGCACTAGATGATCCCTACACATCTTACATTTTACATTGATTTTTCCCATCTCATGCCGTAATGCATAATCCACGTTCAACACTTTGTTAAGCTCTTTAATAGTGTATGTGTTAATCAATGGTGATAGAGCACTTAAGTAACACTGATCCAAGTGGATATTGGTGGCCACCCGCCTATTCCACTTGGACCCCCACCATTGCTTCGTTCAATTTTTCAGTTTCCTTAATTTTAGCACAACTTACTATTTTTGGCAGTTTTTTGGGTCTTGAACTTCCGGAGCCATTTTGAGACCCTTAACGATGTTTTTTTGGAAAACCATCTATGACAAATACTAGTTTTCAGCTCAGTATTCGTTGTCAGCAGTTCTAATCGCTGGATAGATATTTCTAATGAGATATCGTGTTCATCAAATAGAGATCGTATGCCAAAGTTACAACCCCTGGAAGTTGATGTACCAACTTACCTCAACTGGGCCCATAATTTGGCGTTTCATCTCCTAGGGTTAGGTTTTTGGATGTTTAGGTTTTTCCATTGTTTCTCAATAATAAATAACCCTTCCATCCTCATTGTAACATAGTTCAGAGGCATGTAGCCGCCACATCTCTTCTAAGAGATAAGCTACCATCGTCCGAGCTAGTCTTATTTACATTATGTTTCTAAGCATATTTCAGTATTTGATATTAATGGAATGAAGTGTTATTTCTGTGACATCTCTGAATTTATGGTTATATCTCTAATTTGTTGCATTCCTATTTAAATCTGGATCAGTGGTATCATAGCGGTATGCTCTTTCTCTGTTTTTGTTTGCATGCCCCCAACGAGGTTGGGGTATAAGGAGTTAGGGCTCGATCTGGTTTAACCTTTGCAATATCAACCTTGCAAACCTTCACGACTGCCCATGGGGGAAGAGAAGAAAGACGATGGAGCAGGATATCCTATCAAAATATTTCTCGAGGAGGCCCTCGAGAAACAAATGAGCATGATGATGGATAAATTTTCTTAGATCCTTCAACAGTTGCCCATCGATGACGCATTCACATCCAGCAGCCACTCTAGAGGCGCCGCTCCTTTTAAGGTACAAGTAAACTTTGACATTCCCATATTTGAGGACCAAATAGATGCAGATGTCATGGATAAATGGTTAAATTTGCTAGAAAGATATTTTTATGTTCATGATTTTTCCAACCAGGAAAAGATTACTTTTTCTCTTCTCAAAGCCACCCCCCACGTCAAGGACAGGTGGGAAACCTACTCTGAGTAGAAGGATGAAAGTACGCCCTGATTGCTTTCATCCACACCCACTTAGAATTAATTCCGAGACGCCATCAAGGAGAAGTACTACCCTGTCGGGAGCTAGGAGGATAAATACATAAAGTGGACCATGCTGTGGTAGGGAAGGGACCAAGACATGCCAAAGTTTACCAATGTTTTCATACCCTTTGCACGAAGTTGGGTATCAAGGATTCTAAGAAACATTTGGTACTCGTGTACCACCACTGCTTACACAGGTACATCTAAGATGAGATGGAGTTCCTAGACATCTCCTCGCTCGGCACGGCATACTGATATGCTATCAAGATCAAGCAAAAGCTTAAATAGAAAAAGCGAGACTTTGGATCTGCGAAAATGAAGTAAGGGAAAGGTGCCCCCAAACCATAGAACAAAGGACAAAGCCAAGTTGGGGTGGCCCACGACAACCCACCAAAGCCACAAGCAAAGAACAAGACCACGAAGTTGAAGAAGGACACGAGAAAGTGGTGCGAGTTCAATAAGAGCTACACTCACAACACAAGTGAGTGTCGGACCAAGTAGAGACTAGTGGTTGAGTTGAAGGCTTCTAAATCAGATGCATGTTCCAACTCTGAGTCAGAACCCGACAAGGGGAATGACAAAGGGAAGCAGATTATCGATGCAGATCCCAACACCATTGTTGCCACCACGAAGATCTAGAAGAAGGAACTTGAAGATCCAGAGGAAGAAGAGCACCTCTTCCACTCCCAGATGTGGGTAAAGGGTTCCTTGTTATAGTTCATTATCAACAGTGGGAGCCAAAAGAACCTCATTTCAGCGGAGGTTGTGAAACAGCTAGGCTTACCAACCACAACACACCCACAACTGTACACCATTAGGTGGCTTCACTAAGGATGGGATCTTTACGTTAGCCAGTAGTGTCACCTTCCATTAAGCATCAAGCCCTTCACGGATGAGGTATTATGTGACGTTTCTCTTCTCGATGTTTGTGATGTATTATTAGGCCAACCATACTTGTGGAAGTGACATGCTATGTATGAGTCAAGGCCTCATGCTGTTATTGTTACCCTAGGAAATAACTTGTACAGGATACCGAAGGTAGCACCGCCTACCGTCATCTCTTTGGTTATTGCAAAACAATGTAGTAAGCTCATTTCCAAAACCAGGAATTTGTTTTCCTGATGATACGCCCTCAGGGAAAGAAGAAGACGGTGGCCACGACCTCCAGACAGAGCTCTCCACAAGACAACAACATATGGATAAGGTCATCGAGGAGTATGAGGACATCTTCACCTCCCCGGCAGGGGTGCCTCTGCACTGTCAAGTCAAGCACTCCATCGATTTGACCCCAGGTGCGCCATTCCCCATGGACCCATCGATTGGCACTCTGTTTTGGAGAACAAAGAAATCAAGAGGAAGATTCAGGAGCTGCTGCAGAAAGGTCACATTCGGCCAAGTTGATCGCCTCATGGGAGCCTGATCTTGTTGGTACAGAAGAAGGATGGGACTTGGAGACTCTGTATTGACTATCGGGTGCTCAACAAGATCACCATCCAGAATAGGTACCTGATCCCATGGATTGATGACCTTCTAGACCAACTCAAGGGGGAAAAATATTCCAGCAAGATTGACTTGAAGTTTGGATATCACCAGGTACCAATCGAACCCTCTGACATGTGGAAGACTACCTTCAAAGCTAAGGAGGGCCTTTTCGAATGGCTGGTTATGCGTTTCAGGTTGACGAATGATCCTTCAACCTTCATGAGGCTGATGGATGACATCTTGCGGCTATTCACCAACTCATTTGTAGTGGTTTACTTGGATGACATCCTTATCCTTAGCGAGAGTTGAGAAGAGCACCTCCACCACATTCGACAAGTTCTCCAAATAATGCGGCAACACACACTGTGTGCTAATTTGGAGAAATGCACTTTTGGCATGACCCAGGTTTAGTATATGGGATACATTATTGATCAATGGGGGGTGCATGTGGATCCAACCAAGATCTAAGTCATTCGAGATTAGCTAGCCCCAACCACTCTGATAGAGCTTCGTAGCTTTCTAGGTCTTGCCAATTTCTATCGTAGGTTCGTGTTGGGGTTATCTCATTTCACTTGGCCCTTGAGACAAGTCACCAAGGGAGGAGTGAAAGAAAAATTATTTTCGTCTAAATATCAACAGAGGGCATTTGCAGAGTTGAAACATCGCCTCTTCTCTACACCAATGCTCATATTACTAGACTTGCAACAACCATTTGAGATCGAGATAGATGCCTCTGACTATGCTATTGGGAAAGCCCTTACTCAACAGGAACATCTAGTGGCATATCACAGTGAGACACTTTCAGACACAGTCTAGAAGTATCCCACTTATGACAAAGAGATGTATTCCATTATGCAGACCTACCGACAATGGAAGAATTATATTTTGGGGAAGGAAACCGTTATCCACACAGACCACCAACCCCTGTAGTTCATACAAATGCAGGGAAGTTGCATAATGATCGCCATTAGAAGTGGTGCATGTACTTGCAACAGTTCCATTTGAATATCAGGTACAAGAAGGGCAGCACCAATAATGTTGCAAACTATCTCAGTCGACCCCCAGTCATGGCGTTAACCATTGTGCTCAACTCTTGTGGCCACGAGATTTTTGATTGGCCACTTCTCTAAAAAAGTGACCTAGAATTCAGGCACACATACCAGACGCTCTTGGAGGGTCAACACGTGCTAGATTTTCACCTCTAGAATGATTGTTATGCCACCTGGGACACCTTTGTGTTCCTTCAAGTGAGCGTGCCAAGATGAATTGGGAATCGCAATACAGTTGGGTCGCTAGACATTTCGGGGTTGAGAAAACAGTGGTTGTACTGCAGATTTATTTCTATTGGCCGAATCTTTGACTGGATGTCGGGAAGTACATCAGATCTTACATTGCCTGCACCATTTCCAAACCAACCATCAAGAAGAAAGGCCTCTATACTCTGTTGCCTACCCCTAGCCGACCTTGGGAATCCATCTCCATGGATTACATGTTGGGCCTTCCTTCTACTAAGCATGGCAATGACTGTGTTTTTTTTATCGTCGACAGATTCTCGAAGATGTCCATTATGGCAGATTGCAAGAAGAATATCATAGTAGAAGCCACTGCTAAACTCTTCTTTGAACGAGTGTGGTACACTTTGGTATCCCACTGTCTATAATCCCAAATCGGGACAACAGGTTCCTCAATATATTTTGGTTCAGTATCTAGTTGATGCTAGACACCAAGCTCACTACGTCCACAACTTTCCGTCCCCAAACTCATGGCCAGATAGAGGTCATCAACAAGATGATCATACACATTTTATGCATGTACAACTCAAATCATCCATGCACATGGGATGAGAGCCTCCCCTATGTCGAGCACAACTATAATCAAGCTCTCCATAGCTCGACTGGCCACAACCCTTTTAAGATGGGCTTGGGATCCCAACCACTATGTCCCATTAATGTGGCCATACCATTTGCAACTACTCAAGCATCACGTCCAGTCCAAAGCTGACAAGGAAAACAACTTAATTGAGCACATTCAACACATCTACAAACAGGTCCATGATATCTTGGATAGAGCCAATTCTAAGTACAAGTAGCGACATGATCAGCATCGGGTGCCACACAAGTTCGAGGTGGGCGACAAAGTTTGGCTACATTTGCAGAAGGGGCGCCTCGCTGGGCCCCACCGCAAGCTTCACCTACTCCAATATGGGCAATACACCATCACCAAGGCAGTAGGAGACAATGCCTTTGAGCTCAGTATTCCACCATTCCTTGGTCTGCACCTAGTGTTCAATGTGGACCACCTTCTGTCCTACTTTCCACCATTGTTGAACACAACTGACATTACAAAACAACTCACACCAATAGAGTTAAACCCATAATGCATGGAACAAGCCACAAATGATCAGATTATGGACACACAGATCAATAACACCCCAAAAAAAGGATCCAACTGTATCGAGTTGAAAAATGAGGCCAACTCCTTCACCAAGGCAATTGGCTCACCAGGGACCAAGCTTAACAAAATTTTCCTCATCTCATGGAGGAACTCAATGCAATGGGGACCATTGCTTCCTAAGGGGGGAGGAATGATCCAAGTGGATATTGGTGGCCACCCACCTATTCCACTTGGACCCGCACCATTGTTTCTTTCAGTTTTTCAGTTTCCTTAATTGTAGCACAGTTTACTATTTTTGGCAGTTTTTCAGGACCTGAACTTCTGGAGTCATTTTGAGGCCCTAAAAAACGTTTTTTGGGAAAACCACAGTGGTCAATATAAGTTTATAACTTTCTATTTGCTGTCAGCAGTTGTAATCCTCGGATAGATTTTTCTAACGAGATACCGTGTGCGTCGAATGAAGATCGTATGCCAAAGTTATGACCCAGGGAATTTGATGTACCAACTTACCCCAATGGAGCCCATAGTTTGGTGTTTCATCTCCTTGGGTTAGGTTTTTGGATGTTTAGGGTTTTCCATTGTTTCTCAATAATGAATAGGCCTTCAAGCCTCATTGTAACACAGTTCAGAGGCATGTAGCCACCACATTTCTTCTCAAAGATAAGCCACCATCTATCGAGCTAGTCTTATTTCCATTTTGTTTGTAAGAATATTTCATTATTTGATATTAATGGAATGAAGGGTTGTTTCTGCTGCATCTCTTTATTATGGTTATATCTATAATTTGTTGCATTCCTATTTAAATCTAGATCAATAACCTTTTTCTTGGCACTTGCCTCATTATTTCCCTTTAACACCTTTCAAATTTACTAGGCGTATTAGATGTAGGTTTAACCCTTAATGTAGTTATAAATCAGATATCTGACATCTCTTTTTCTTTTTTTTCTTGTAGCTACACATTACAACTAGCGAGTCTCGATTACTGCTGTTAGTTTTTCTTCAGTTGTAAGTGCTCAACCCTTGCCTCCTCATGACCTGAGAATGAAACCCTATCTTTAAATGCCTTCCCTAACATATCCACACTACAACACAAAGGGGGTTTTAAGACAATATTTAAGACAATTTTTGGGTAAATTTTCTGAACTTGAGACAAAAGAAAACTTTCGTATTGTCTTAAATATCGTCTTTAAGATGGTGTCTCAAATTGAATTGTCTTAAAATATTGTTTCTATAAAGACAATATATAACAAAAGCATTTTTGTCTCTCCAGAGACAATTTCATTTTTGTCTCTATAGAGACAATAGTTGGGATTAAAGACATATTTTCTTTAAAGAGAATTTATTTGATCCTAACTGCTGTCTCTCTAGACACAATAAAAAATTACATTCACAGATAATACAACATCACTTTTGTCTCTTCAGAGACAATATAAAATAATGAGTCTAGAAAAATATCTCACCATTGAAATAAATCAATATTAACAATATTTAATTAAAAATAAACTACACTATCATTGATTAATTCATATTAGGACACAGTGGAATCGAACCACCAACTCCCTTCTTATAAAGCACGTTCTCTTCCATTGAGCTAGCACTCTTTAAAGAATTATGTGAGAGTTATGGTAGTCCTTGAAATTTCATATATATGCATTGATTTTAAAAAATGCTCCACACATAATGGTGTAATCTTTGTGAAATCTAGAATCATGAAACCCCTATTTTTAACTTGGTAAAATAACTCAATCGAGTTAGCTCAATGTCACACCCATGTAGCATGATTCACACAACAAGCTAACTAGCAATTGCACCAAGAGGTGCAAAGAAACATAGATAGGAGGAGTAGGGGAATGTGGAAAGAAAGTTGAAAAAAGAAAAACTTTTGATCGTTAAGCATTAGGAACCACACCATTCCTTGCAATCAAAGAGGTTGTCTTTTATTTTTTTTCCAAGACTAAGTGCGTAATCAATTTTAAAACTAATTCTATTTTTACAGTTAATGAAACTATTTTTTTTTTTTAAGATTCGCAATAAAAATGGCAATACAAATAATAGTTATTAAAAACAATTTTGTTAAACAAAATAATAAAACAATTAAAATAAAAGTAAAATATCAAATAACTCACAATTTTGATTAATTTTATTTCATTTATAATTACAATACAATTTTGAATTAAATAGTTAAAATAAAAATACATCCAAATTAAAATCACAACAACTGAAATTATATCAAAATTACTCTCAAAATAAATTTAATAAAATCAATTTACAAAGCAGTCACAAATCTCTCAGTAAATTGAAAATGATACTTTCGAGTGGATTGGTTGAAAACACAATAGCTAGGTTTACAATAAAGTTAGACCCAAAATAATAAAACAATAAAAACCCTTGCAATACAAATATGCCAATAAATTTGCAATTTCGAGAAATTTTACTAAATTCGCCCAAGAAGAAGTGAACTCTCCCCCACCTACAAATCCAATATCCTCAAGATGAATTATTTTTGTCTTCAACCCTCACAAATAGGTTTTTATTTGTGAATGTGAATAACAATAAATTAAAATTAAAATATATGAACCAAGCAAGATTTAAAAGAATCAAATCAATAGATACCAATCACATTTAACAAACACGGTGCTAAAGATTCTTTCCTCTTTAGACATCTTAGTGAATACGAATAATAATAAATTAAAATTAAAATATATGAAAAACCAAGAATTAAAAGAGTCGAATCAACAAATCCCAATCAAATTTAACAAACACAGTGCTAAAGCTTCTTTCCTCTCCAGACATCTTAGTGGAATATATAAAAACTAATTGAATTTGAGGAAAAATGGTGATGAATGGGTTCATGGGTAAACAACAAATGTTCAAGACCATGTTGCACCCCACTCAAAATTGCTATCTAGATTATTGTAACATGATATGATAATAATATTAATACCCACATTCCAATGGTGTGCACGAATAGATATTCATCCAAGTAGATGGAAAAGCCAGATGTCTAGGTTTGTATACCTACTTTTTTACCAGTTCAACCATTTTTGCTTGTTTTTTTAGACAAAAAGATCCATTAATAATTAATGCATAGATTTCTTATAAATATCCTGTTTTTTTTTGCATTCTTTTATAATGAAACAAGGCTCCTTTCTATATAGCTTATGAATATACTAGGGTTTCCATGCTTACTAAATGATAGAGAGTTTAATTGATAGTAATTGCAAGAAATTTTCAGATAAATGAAAATTTCAAAGAAACTCAAGAAATCATGAATACAACCCACCCATTAATTTCTTAGATAATGATAAGAAATTGAGTCCTTCCACCTCCTTTTAGGATAAAGGATGGGGAGGTCCATACACCTAAATTTTCTTATCCATTTTTAATCCATTATTTATATGTGCTTACCCATTTTCAATAATATTTTTGATTAATGACATAATCACCATATTTTAAGATGTACATACATACACACAAAGTAATTGCCATGTTTGAATATTTTGGTATCTCTATTGACAAATAAAAATTAAACCAATGAAAAGGTTTTACAAAGATAGTGATTATCAAATGTTGAAAATAATTTAGTGCATTTTATAAATAAAATGAATAAAGTAGTCTTGTTCAAGTGTGTTCATTAAAACAATTCTGATTTGGCAGATTTAAAAGAAAAATAGTAAAAAAAAAAATGTCGGCTGAACGTAAATTAGAATATTTTTTTTTAGAATTTGAATAATTATTTTAACAACCATCTATTGTTTGCAATATGAATGATTTGAGTTTTCCATACACAATGCATTTCTGGTCATCGCATATATTGCAGGGATGGCTAGGTTAAGATTATATGATTTCACTTATTTATAATTTGAAAAAAAAAACACTTTATAAAAACTTTCAAATTTTAGACTTGCTTATTTATTACAATAAAATAAAAAGGAAATTTTTTTTCTAAAATTAAAAATTTATGTAATCAAAGATATTTTTGCTTAATATAAATATAGTTACAAAAATAAAATATTTATTGGGGTGATTAAGAGGGATGTAATCATGATAATGGGCAAAGCATAAGTTTTAGTTTTGATTTTTATGCGCATAAAGTGTTGAGTTTGATTGTATTAACCTTCAATTAACCATATTTTTTAAAGTTCGTTGTTTTATAGCTAATATGCTTTAGACCAAAACATTTTACAAAATCACATTTTTTTGAAGTAGAACAATGATAATGTGAAATTGTTATGTTGTTGGATTGAAATATTTCCATGCTTGTATTTAATTTGATAAAACCAAGTATTTTGTAGAGTCACAAAAATGTCTAAGTTGGAACATCCAGATATTAGTTATAATCACTTGAAGGTCCTTGCAAACATGTCCAACTATATATCTATTCATGATGTCTTTCATTTGCCATTCCTCCTCCTATCTACCTACTACACCAAATGTCAAAAGAATTGATGACAATGATGTGTCATAAGAAGTGCTCTCAATAGTGGTAAAATTGTATTGATTCATCTTAAAATTTAGAATACTATTGTTTTAATATTATTAATCATAAAAAGTTAAAAGACAAGGAAATATACTCCTATGGATAAAAATATTGAATTGTACACTTCATAGATGGAAAATTGGTATGATGTTACTTGCTTTTCTATAATCTTGCTTTGCTACAATCTGACATAGGAACACATACAACACCAAAGAAAATATTTGAAATGACATCAACATTGGACATATTGGCACATATAAGACCAAAGAAAATATTTGAAATGACATCAACATGGGACATATTGGATGCTCTACCTTTTGTATGGGTAGGTCACACCATATTTTGTATTATAAGTGGAATTCCTTTGAACCAATCAATGTTTCTAGACAAAATCAGATCACTCATGGAAAAATAGTGCTACGCCCTAAGACCAATGTGTTAATATTGCCAAAATCAAGTCCATTAGGGATAAATATGTTCATTAATTGATTTAATCGAAACTAAAAGGAAGTAATTTTACTTGTGTAATTTTTTTAATTTGGGAAGCCCATATTTGGAAGGGTATCATGTCGACTTGTATTTTTTTTTTTTTAATTTGGGAAGCCCATATTTATAAGGGTATCATGTTGACTTGTAATTTTTTTTAATTTGGGAAGCCCATATTTAGAAGGGTATCATGTGGACTAGATAGGAGATTGGTTTGTCATGTCTCGTGACTAGTTTCCTTGCAATTTACGTTAATGATAACACATGTTACCTACACATGTTGTACATGTTGTGACAAGAGTACCTCAACAAAATCTGGTGACATAAATCATGATTGCGTCAATAGACTCCAACCCTTTGCACCATTCAAAATGCGAATAAATATAATTTAAAAATTAAAAATAAATAAATTATTTTTTTCCCTAATGTCTTATACATTGTTGGCTTATTTTTTCGTCAAAAAAAGATACTTGAAAGGTCAATGCATTTGGATAATAATAATATGTAAGATGATGAGATGAAATATTTATTATATTTAGTGTAAATAATATTATGTTCAAAATGTGTTTGGATATTTTAACAATGTGCGTGGTTCAATATTTTGCACTCAAATAAATATGAATATTTTTAATATTATTTTTAATTGTGGGTTCAAAAATAACAAATGGTGTATTAAGAGAATAAACAAGTATCTGATTCACAAATATAAAATCAAACCATTTTTAGTTGAATATAGTTCTTGTAATTGAAATGCATTTTTAAATATACTAGATTTGACATGATTAAAAAATATATTAAAATATACTTGTATTTTTTCATCTATATTTCCTATCCAATATAGATGACAATGGCTTTCAAATGATGAATGAATTCCATCTTGTTCTGTTTGTGGAGGTTGCGATTCGGATAGCAGCAAGCCTCGTATACTGCTGGTATTCCTGTGTAGAGACACTGTAGAGGCGTTTCTAGAGTTTTCAGAGACTTTTTTGCCAATTGTGTTTTCTACAATAAGAAAACTGAAACCATGAAGGTGATTGTGGGTTTGCAGCACCAATCATCTAAGTTGTGACGTTATTGTGTTTCTATCATAGGTAAGTGAGAGTTTCAATAACATAATGGAATTGGTTGAAACAAGTTTTCAAGGGTCTCCACAAACTCACGATTTGTAATATGAATTTGACATATCACTATTCATCATTATATCATTTGTCTTGAGCAGTGAGACATGAAACATTATATATTATTCATGGAAACTAAAACTCGCCCCTTGAACTAACAGATAATTATATGTGCATTTTCTCCATTAAAAATTGTAAATCAAAAGCGCCAAAGTGAAGTTCCAAAGTAGAAGTGGTTGAGACTCTCGTGTGTGCCAAATGGAGATCATATGCCAAAGTTACAACCCCGGGAAGTTGATGTTCCAACAAACACCATTGAGGCCCATAATCTTTTCGGGCTTCATCTCCTAGGGTTATGTTTTCAGATGTTTAGGGTTTCTCATTGTCTATTCATGATAAAAAGGCCTCAGAACCTCATTGTAACACAGTTCAGAAAGCATGTAGTTATCACATCTTTTCTTAGAGATAAGGAACTATCGCTTGAGCTAGTTTTCTTTCATTCCGCATGTAAACAATTTCAACATTGCTATTTTATTAATTGAATTTCAGTTTCATTGTATATCTGTGTTTATGGTTTAAATGTATATTTCATTTCATTCCTTCCTAAATCCAGATCAAATATAGTTATGGACTAAAGAGTTTAAGTGTTGAACAATGCCATTCACACAAAGACTAACTCGAGGAATGAGACAAAGGATGTTAACTAAAGCCAATGAAATCTTGGAGTGGGTCCCACTTAAACAATTTTACCCCATCTTTGACCATGAATAATTTAAGGATGGAAATTTATCTTAAACTATAGAAGCCTTAGAAAATCTTATTAGTCCCTCATATGCAAACTATAAGTCTCTAACGATATTTTTATAAAAATATTCAAAATTTTAAGGATTTTATATAGCCTATATAATTTTTTTGCTATTTCTTAGGTATAATATTTTTTTCCTATAAAACATGAGCAAATCATTTCTAGAAAAAAATAGAAATTGGAGAATCCCCTTTTTGATAAAAACATGGAAAATTAGCCCTAAAATTTTCTTTATCCCTAACATGATGGAAAAAGTGCCTACCATATTTGACATCCAACTAAATTCCTAATCAACAATGACTAGGCATCAATAATGTTTGTGAGGGTTGAAATTCCATTATCTAGTCGTCTCCTCGCCATCTATTTGTGTAAACCATCCTCATCTCCCACCCATCTACCCATGATCATTGAAGATAAAGTTGACTACTCTCGACATGTATTAAGCCATGCAATAAGCCTCAAACTAAGCCTACCACATGGTTAGCTTAATCTCCTGAAACTTCCCTAGCACTTGATCCAAGGGATAATCCTTTTCTAATATTATAACTATATTTTATTGTTTTCCTTGAAGGCCCATTTTAAACCTTAAATTTTCTCTAATTCCTTAATATAAATTATTCCATCCCCTCAAGTTTAGATGCTTCAAGAGAAAAGGGTCCAATATTGTCCAACAAGAACAAAGCATCCCTTCCTAATCTTATGTGCCCTTGGTACCTTCTCATTTGTTCATAAGAACAATATTATGATTCATACAAGAGAGACCAATGTAATTAATGCTTCATGCATTTAAGAAAACATATAGGTGATTAAATACATGAACCTTTAAATAATAATTCTATGTGATGGATAATTATATAATAATAATAATCTAATTTTAAAGTCAAATCTAATTAAATATCAAATTATTATATATAACACTTTAACATATTTTGTATAACTACTTAATTATGCAAAGGAATCTCTGAAGCATATCTTTTTCCCAATACTTGTCAACCAATATCAATTGTACATTATATGATGTTTCACAAATTTGACTACCATGTCACATCATCGGTACACGTTGTTAATACAGTGTCCTTGACTACATACATGTAGTAGTTGTTGTATTCATTGTTATTGGATAGTTCCTCCTCGAAATAGATAATCTAGTATTGGTCACTTGATCCCTAGATCCAAGTTATGGCTATGGGATGTTCACATGTTGTAGCACCAATAGAATTTGTAGGGGCATTTTCTTTAGCAACATCATGATTTTTCTCACCAACCAATATCCTTTCATTTAGCATTTGAAATTGGTAACCGTGTGAGCATATATGTCAAATAGATACCTAGCTAGCTCCAATCTATTCATCCCTATGAATTATCCCTTGGGGATGTGCCGAGAGAATTTTTATTGCCACTTCTATTACTTATTTCAAGAATTAGATGAGTTTGGTTTTTGAATTATTAGTATTAGATGGGTTTCAATGTTTAACAACCTGTAAATTTGCGAAAAAAAAAAAGAGATTTGATCTACTAAGTATGTTATTCATACCTGAGAACTTAGAATGCTATAAGGAGTATGGTATTATTAATTCCAAATGGGCCATGATTGTAATTTTAACTATTCATTGTATTAGATAGTTCTTTACTGTTTATATGCATGTTTATATGCAAATCATGTGTGTTTATATTGTCTTATATGCCTTACTTTATGATGCTTATTTCCACTTGTATTCATAAATATTTCAGTACCAAAATTAGAGATTAATTTGTACTTTTAACATGTAATTTACTGGATTTGGTTCTTATGTTCTATTCTTGTCAATTGTATACTTCTTGTTATTATTACTCATGTTTCCTTTGCTCCCTTGCTTCTGTACACTACCCACTATTTTTTCTTTTACATATAAACCCCATCAACCACACAATTTACAAATTGGGGAGGGGATCGTTCTCCTTGTGCTCTATTGAGGTAGACTCTGCTAAATGAAGTTGAATCCAACAAACAATTTTAGAAAACTTGAAAATCACCAAAAATTATACGAAGAAAACCACAATCCATGTGATAATGGCAATCCTTGCATTTATCTACTAAATGCACTCTATTAAAGAAAAATGTGCTCCTTTTTATATAGCTTATGAGAGTTTATTCCATGGAAAATGACAAGGAATTAGGTCTATACACCTCATTCCATAATGAAGCATGAGAAGGTATATCCACATACATTTTCTTATCCATTTTTAATGTGTTACTTACATTTTCTTACCCTTATTTCTATACACTACCCATTAATGTTTCTTTTACATATAAACCCCATAAACAATACGATTACCAAATTTGAAAAGACATCCTCTTCCTCCTCCTCCACTATTGAAACCACCTCCATTAAATAAAGTCAAATTCAATAAAAGGGTCTTAAAAAACTTAGAAAATCCCCAAATGTTTTTCCATGACCACAATAATCTATGACAACTTTCACCTGTCACCCATATGCATTATTTTATAATAATTGAGGTTCCTTTCTATATAGCTTATGAATATACTAGGGTTTCAATGTTTACTGAATGATGAAGGAGATAGTAATTGCAAGAAATTTTTAGATAAATGAAAGTTTCAAGGAAGCTCAAGAAATCATGAATACGCCCATGCATTAATTTTTTAGATAATGACAAGAAATTAGATCCATCCACTTTCTTTTTATCATGAAGTATGGTGCGGTCTATCCACCTACATTTTCTTATCCATTTTTAATCTATTACTTATATGTACTTACCCATTTTCAATGATTTTTTTCCTTAATTTTTTAAAATGACATAATCACCATATTTTAAGATATAGCTATAATAAAGACATACACACAAAGTAATTTCCATGTTTGAATATTTTGGTATCTCTATTGAGAAAGAGACAATAAAAATTTTACAAAGATTGTGAGATCAAATGTTGAAAATGAGATTCTTCAACTAACCATTTTATGAATAAAGTAATCTTGATTTAAGTGTGTTCATAAGAAACAAAAGATTCTGATTTAGCTGAGTTTATAAAAAAAACAAATAAACCCAATAAGGGTGATTTTTGTAGTTTTTTTAATAAATAAATAAATTTACTTTTTTCTTAAAAAAATTAAACTATAATATTAATTTATTTCAGTTTAATTTTTTTAATTAAAAATAATCGTCCTTAAACTATAATATAATCTAATTCAATTTAGTTTTTTTAATTAAAACTAATCATGCTTAAGATTTTATTTTGTATATATGTTTCAAATTTAAATGTGAAACATTGAAATAAAGATAAATAAGAAAATTTTTATAATATTAATATTTTTTTAATTTCGGTTTAAGCTACTTCTCATTACTTTTTGATTATTTTTAATATTTTTTTCATTACATTTATAAAATACAGAAAAACATTACTATCAAATTAGATATCATCTAAGTTCTATTTAAAAACATATGAATTTTTTATCACTTTCCTTCCATGTATTTACGTATAATTTTGGCAAATAATAAATACTATGTGTTAAATCAATAATTTACTGAATTCTTTTTCGTCTCATTACTTAAATATCACTTTATTTTTATTTAATAAATAAAATGTAAAATGCAATGACATAGGTCAATTATTAACTCGCTGCATCGTGATTAATAGCATTGATTAATATTTATTAATGATCCTTAACTATCTAAATCATCTACCATAACTCTGAAAAAAACAATTATGCATGTTTAAATTTGCACCAAATTTCACTTTTCACACAATTTGATAATTCCAGTTGAATAAAGTGCCAAATAAAGGACCAATTAGGAGGTCAATTTTGTCCTGACCTGTAGTGCTTTCCTAACCTTGTTTTTCTGGCGATCACTAATGAAAATTCGCACTCGCAGGATGAAACCCCAAACTAGTTATACATTTGGATTACGAACTTTGAGGAATAATAGGATAACGATGCACGGGAGGCTCTGCAGCTTGATCTAGGGTTAGGGTTTTGATGTTGGGCACCATGGTGGGACGTGCAAGGGGGAGTGCTGCTAATTCCTACAGTCAAGTGGTTACGGATAGAAGAAAGGACGTGGGAAAACATTGTTTCAAGAAACCTCTAGAGAAGGCAACAGTGGCAAGTACCATGGACATATTGGGAGGAAACATACCTCATGAATAGGAAGGGAAGCGATAGGAAGCTAGTAAGGAAAAGGAGAAAGGGGATAGAAGTCAAAAGCCTACTTCTATAAGGACAACTAGGGTCTGCAAACCTAAGTCGAACATCATTCCTCGGGTCATCTTGAGTGACCCTGCACTACAAGCGCATAGGGATCATATGATGGAACATGTGGTCATTTGCAAATTCATGGGAATATGGCCGACGGAGAGGGCGCTGCATGTATGGATAAGGAGCCACTGGAAGCCAAAGGGGGAAATACACCTTCATCTAGGATCCAAGGGCTTCTTCACAGTAGTATTCACAAGCCTAGAGGATAAAGACAAAGTGTTTGAAGGAGGACCATATTTCTATGCTGTTGCAGGCCTCTGCATGCAGCCCTGGATGATGAACTTTGTTCCGGAATGCGAGACATTTAAAATTGGTACTGGTATGGATCAGACTATACTCCCTTCATCTCGATTATTAGCTACCGGACTCATTGAAAACAATAGGCAACAAACTAGGGCATTTTCTAAATATCCCAGATGTGACTCTGAAAGGAAAATACACCTCCTTCGCCCGGATATGTGTGGAAATGGACTTATCTGGAGCACTTCCGGATGCGATAATTTTAGAAGTATATGATGAAGAATGGGTACAAGCGGTGGACTATGAGCACATCCCATTTAGGTGTCGCAAATGCCATGAGCATGGGCATCTATATAGAGACTGCCCAACAAACAACATCGAGAGAAATGTGAAAACCACTGTGGATAAAAATCCTGAGGGTTTTACCAAGGTTGGGGGCAAAGGGAAAGGTGGAAAGAGGCTGCAAAAGAAGATCAATGAGGAAAGACAACCGAGCCACAATAGCTTTAAGATCCTAGAAGAAGAAGAAGGAAACAAAGAAACAAACCAGGAAATGGAGAACATTATCACTGAGAAGGAAAGGGATGACAGCATGGAATATATCATAGAAAACATTATGGAGATAAATAGGGACCATGAGATGACTCCAAGTGAGGCGGGAACAGAGGACCATGAACTGCAGGAGATTCTAGATAGGGAAAATCTTGATTTAGAGAAATTTCTGGAACAAGGGATGTCCAAAGGAGTGGACTCCCTGCCAAAAGAAGAATATGACAGGCTTCAACAACTCTTCTTATGGAGATCACAATCGAAGGGAACTGGAATATAGAGGGGTCAAAATGATGGAGGAGACACAGGCACAATCTCCAAAGAACCCAGGCAGGAAAAGAGGAAGAAAAATACAGAAGGAGTTGTTGAAAAAATGTGGGAAACAATTAATTAACTCAGGTAAGATGAAAGAGCTCATCAGTTACTCCTTTACAAACCTTTCTTAATGAAGCTCACAACCTGCAATATTAGAGGCACAGAAAATAGAAGGAAACAAAGAAATCTCAGTACTAGAATAAAAGAAGAAAAACCAGATATGGTTTTTATTCAGGAGACAAAATTTTCAATGTATAAGATTAGAGAAATTCATAATAAATGGCTAATCAAGTATGAGTATCTAGAGGTTAAAGGACAAAACTCAGCGGGGGGGATTCTCACGTTGTGGGATCCACAGAAATTTGGAATCCTGGATGTTGAGGCATCTAAGAACTATCTTTCTTTAGTTTATCAGCCTTTAGGTGATAAGGAGATATACATGATCACAAATGTCTATGGACCTCAAAAGCAAGAAGACAACTCAAGATTCTCACCTCCCTTGAGGAACTAAGAGCAAGACACCGTAATATGCCCTGGATCGTTGCAGGAGATTTCAATATGATAAGATCTCTTACAAAGAAAAAAGGCAGTATCAGACAACTAGGTAGAGACTCCATGGCCTTCCAAAACTTCATAATGAACATGGGGTTAGTGGACATTGGAACAATAAATGGGACCTTCACCTAGAACAACAAAAGGGGAGGGGCTTCACAAGTCACATCTAGACTAGATAGATTTATTATCTCATAGAACCTCTTTCTCTCAGGCCCTGCCATAACAGCTTCTATTCTTCCCTTTGGAGGTTCGGATCATTGGCATGTATAGCTGGAAGCCACTTTTATGGGCACACCAAGAAACAAACCTTTCAGGTTTGAGAATTCCTGGCTCTCTCACCCTAAATTCACCAGTAATATTGACAAATGGTGGAGAGAGGATCTAAACATTCAAGGCACTAGAATGTTCCTGCTCCAACAGAAACTTAAACATATCAAATCCAAGCTTAAAGGTTGGAACAAAAAGGAATTTGGTAATATCTTCAAAGCCAAAAGAGAAGCTGAGCAGAAACTCCAGGAGATCAATCAGATCAACATCACAGAGGGCTTTACCGAGGAACAGAAAAAGCTAGCTAATTCTTTGTAGGAAGAATGGGAAGATCGGTGCTTGCAAGAGGAGATTTTCTGGAGACAAAAGTCAAGGATACTATGGATTAGAGAGGGAGAAAGAAACACGAAGTTATTTCATAAATCCACAATGGATCACAGGGTACACAACAGAATCACAAAGCTCAAAGACTCTCAAGGAAGAGAAATCGTCTCTCACAAAGACATGGAATCTCTCCTTGTACAACATTTCCTTGGTATTGCAGAGGAGCCTCTGGGGGATAGATCCAGGTTCATCAACCATTTCACTCAGTATATCCCTCAGCTGGTTACCAGAGAAGATAACCAAAATCTTAATGGGCCAGTGTCGGAAGAGGAGGTCAGTGAAGTGATCAATGAAATGCAAAATGGAAAAGCTCTAGGTCCGGATGGGTTCAATGTAAACTTCTTCAAAGCATGCTGGAAAATAGTCAAACAGGATATCCTTGAGGTGGTGGAAGACTCAAGAAGATCCAAAAAGGTTTTGAAGGATTCTAATGCTTCCTTCATAGCTTTGATCCCAAAACAGGAAAAAGCCATGACTTCGAATGGCTTCAAACCCATAGCTTTATGTAATGTGGTGTATAAAATTATTTCCAAGGTGATCGCCAATAGACTCAAGCCCCTTTTACTAGCTCTCATCTCTGAGGAGAAAACAGACTATGTGGAAGGAAGACAAATCCTCAATAATATCATCCAAGCTCATGAGGTGGTTCAGTCTCTCAAAAGAAACAAACAAGCTGGTATGATCATTCAACTGGACCTAGTGAAAGCTTACGACAAGCTAAGTTGGTCTTATATAAGGGCAGTTCTAAGAGCCTTTGGCTTCGACCAAAACTGGATAAGATGGGTTATGGCACTAGTTACCATGACTAGTTTCTCCATACTGCTTAATGGCGCTCCCTCAAGACTTTTCACACCCTCTAGAGGTCTTAGATGTTGAAAATGCAACAAGATGATGGATCTTAGTGGAAAGGAGTCGCCTTCACTAAGGGGGCCCGTAGGCTATTTTTGGCACAAAGTCTATTTTTAGATATATGTATCATGGTCTATGAGTTGCAGGATGCTATTTGTGGATGATTGGTCATGTTGGTAAAAATAGATGGACTTCTATTTTTTGACATATGGGTGGAGTCTATTTTTAGACTGCCAGGCTAAAAATAAAACAGTCGAATATTATTAGCTCTTAATAATATTTGGACTATAAACATTATCTTATCCTCTTAGAGCACTTTAGTTCGAGCTACGGATGTGGCACATGCAGCTGCCAGAAGGAAATACGCTTTTCTTATGGGTCAGTTGAGCTATTGCATGATGGACTTCAGTTAGAACTCAAGTGATTGAGTTTGGTGGAGTTGATGGAGTTGTGTTCAGTTTGACTTGGTTGAACTAGTTGTATTTAGTCTAACTGCAGAATACACTAGTGATGAGTGATGTGAATTAATTATTAATTAATTCAATAATTATTAACTCATAAAGCAACTAAAGAATACATCAGTTAACTTAGTGCATGGACAGTTCAGTGGAGACAAGTGTTAGAGGTGGGTGAAAGAGTGAGACTGCTATCAATTGTGACTATAGCTGTGCATGAGATTTGCACATGCATTGATGGAGATTGCCAATGAGGATTGCGTAGTACAAGCCAAGGAAAACGGGCTTGGATCATTCCTATTCTTTCTTTGGATTGCGCAGTAGAGGTAGGCAGACAGCGGAGGAGATTTGAACCTGTGACTTGATTCAGATCTGAGCTAGTTTGTGTGTAGCAGGTGGAGATAGTACTGAGTACTTGTGAGGAGTATTGTACTATGTATTGTTACATGTTCTCTATCATTATAATATACAGATAGTTGGGGTTTTTCAGTTGTATGCTTTCCCCAGTTACATACTATGTTAATGTGCGCATGCGATTGATGTTTCATTGTTTTTAATTCCGCAAAATTGATGATCAACGTAGATGAGGTTATGTATTATGCATGCATTCCACAATAGTGTATAGTTAGGATAATATCTTTGAATAAGTGTCATATTATTCAAAATTTCTACATGGTATCAGAGCAGAGTTGATCATCAGGTCTATTATTCAGAAAGTGATTACATTTTATTTCTTTAGGCAGAGTCTATAATCGGGCCAGGTAGCCTCTGGATTCATCCTTCTTTGGAAGGTGAGATATCCGGTAAAGGCCCATACAGTCAATATCTGTATGAGAAATAATTTGTTCTCACGAATTTTAGATCAGAAGCGATTGAGTTTTGAGCTGGTGGAATTCGAATTTGCAGCAGTGTTTTCTTGGTGTCGAAGTTGAAATGTCTTTCAATGGATTGCGATTGGAGTATGCCCTTGAAGGCAGCTCGAATTATATTGCATGGAAAAATAGGATGGAGGTCGTGTTAGATGACAATGGGCTGAAGGAGTTCATAGAGGCTGAGGTCCCAAAGCCTACTGATGCTGCTCACGTTGAGGCTTGGCAAAAGAAGACAACAAAGTGTCGAAGGATTCTGTTGGAGGGCGTGAAGGATCACATTGTGTCCAGCCTGCATGGAAAGGATTCTCCATACTTGATGTGGAAAGCATTGACAGATTTATTCCAAAGCAACAGCGACCAGAGGAAGTTGGCGCTCAAGGATAAACTCAGAAACATTAAGTGTGAGAAAGGAGACAGTATGCCTAAGTATCTCATGAAGTTCACCCAGTGCCAGGATGAGCTGGGAAGTGTGGGGGTGACTGTCGATGATGGGGACTTGGTGAGCTTGGCTCTCCTTGGTCTTCCGAAGAGTTGGCATTCCTATAAGGACTCTGTCAATGGTCGGGAGAAATTTCCAGGATGGGAGAGACTTTGGTCAGATCTTTTGCAGGAGGAGATCAGGCGGAATGCCAGGGATGGATCTTCATCAAAGGCATCTAATGAAGAAAATTGTGCTTTGGCTGCCAAAGCAAAGAAGGGGAAGAACAAGAAAGCTTCT
The DNA here is from genome assembly GCA_031772625.1 of Pinus tabuliformis. Lineage (NCBI taxonomy): Eukaryota > Viridiplantae > Streptophyta > Pinopsida > Pinales > Pinaceae > Pinus > Pinus tabuliformis. The sequence goes on along the minus strand of CM062812.1, from coordinate 691,345,001 downwards.
CATTCCGGTGTGAAAGGCAAGAAGCAGGACATGTCCAAGGTGAAGTGCTTTCACTGTCACCAGCACAGACATTATGCCACAAATTGCCCGCAGAAGAAGAAAAATAAGCAAGCTGCTGGATTTGCAGCAGGAGAGGCCTTAGCCTCGCAGTTTGAGCTGGATTTTTCGTTGATCGCATGCTTGGTATCAAGTGTGATGGGATCGATATGGTTCTTGGACAGTGGTGTGTCTTTTCACATGACAGGAGATCAAGATTTGTTTTCTGATCTGGAGGAGAAAGATCTTGGAGTGCACATCGAGATGGGTGATGATGGTAGATACAGTGCGACCGGTATCAGTACCATTTCCTTTGAGAGGGAGTCCGGTAAACCCTTCGTATTGAAGGAAGTGATGCATGTTCGAGGATTGAAGAATAATCTTATCTCTGTGGCGATGTTAGAAGACAAGGGATATGATGTTGTTTTTAGCGAGGGAAAGGCTTTCCTGCGCAGTAAGACAACTGGAGAAACCCGGAAGATAGGGGTTCGAGTCAGGAACCTTTATCAGTTGCATGTAGATGGTTGTGTAGCAATGGCATGCAAGGCAGAAGGATTGGTGAGCCGGGATGATGGCGAGCTGTGGCACAGGATATTGGGCCGCCTTCACCATGGAGCCTTGAAGATATTGCAGCAGATTACTACTGGGCTTCCTAAAGGCACTCTTGCACAATAAAATCAGTGAAAGGGGTGTACTTTGGGAAAATTTGTGAAAGCCACCTTTCACGAGAAGGATAGTTGCGCCACGACGATCCTTGAGAGAATTCACACAGACGTGTGTGGACCTTTCTCAGTAGCTTCGACAGCAAAGCACAGGTACTATGTGATCTTTGTTGATGATTTCTCTCGAAAGTGCTGGATCTTCTTCATGCAGAAGAAGAGCGAGACATACTCAAAGTTCTGTGAGTTCAAAGCACTGGTCGAGAAGGAATCGGGGAAGAAGGTGAAGGCTCTTAGGAGCGACAATGGTGGTGAATTAATCTCTGGCGAGTTCAAGGACTTCTGCAACGTAGAAAGGATTCGAAGAGAGCTCATAGCTCCCCATAACCCACAACAGAACGTGGTTGCTGAGCGGAAGAATAGAACGATCGTGGGTGTTGCACGGGCGATGTTGCATGATCAGGGCCTACCCCTTCACTTGTGGGCGGAGGCATGCAATACTGCAGTATATGTGCAGAACCATTGTACTCACATGATACTTGGCATGAGTACACCCGAGGAGGCTTATTCTGGTAAGAGGCCTGATATTTCTCATTTGAGGATTTTTGGTTCTAACGTTTACATGCATGTGACGAAAGATGCCAGGAAGAAGCTGGAGCCAACCGCAGAGGTTGGGATATTTGTGGGGTACACTGATACGCCCCACATCTATCATGTGTATTTGCCAGACAGTCGCAAGACTGTTGTGCGACGGGATATAAAATTTCAGGAGGAAAAAGCCATGAAGTGTTTGCTTGAGAGGGAGACACACATGCATGCAAATGAGGAGCTATTAGTTCCTAAGGATGAGCTTTAGGACGTGGATCAACCACAAGATGATGTTCATGGAGTGGAATAGATCACTCATGTAGCGCCAACCATCAGAGGGCGAAAGCGCACTATAGAAGCTGAGCGACTGGCTCAAGATGCAGAGAAGGTTGTAGGACCACATACAGGAAAACGCAGACAAAGACAGTCACCTGATCGGTACACTAGATACATGGCTCTTGTGAGAAAATGTGTCATGACAGAGCCATCCTCTTTCGAGGAAACTGTGGAGGATCCGGCATGGGTAGATGCCATGGTGGAAGAGTATGATTCGATTGTTAGAAACAGTGCATGGGAGATTGTCCCAAGACCGGAAGGGAAATCAGTGGTGGGTTCGAGATGGATCTACAAAGTGAAGTAGGTAGCTGATGGGAGTGTGGAGAAGTACAAGGCAAGATTTGTTGCCTGAGGCTTCTCAAAGATAGAGGGGATCGATTATGAGGAGACCTTTGCACCTGTCGCAAGGTATTCTTCCATACGGACGATTCTTGCTCTCTCAGCGTAGATGGGGTGGCACAATCATCAGAAGGATGTGAAGACTGTGTTCCTCAATGGAGTCATTGAGGAGGAGGTGTACATAGAGCAGCCCGAAGGTTTCGAGCTCTTCAGCAGCGAGTCGCATGTGTGCAGGCTCAAGAGAGCGCTGTATGGGTTGAAACATGCACCACGTGCTTGGTACACACGGATAGACATTTATTTCACCGAACTTGGATTCTCCAAGAGTGAGGCGGATCCTAACCTATATCATATTGTGGTGGAGGGTAAGTTGCTTATCATTGTACTTTATGTAGATGATTTGATTTTGACGGGAGATGAGCTGTTGATACTTTCATGCAAGGATGATCTTGCTAGGGAGTTTGAGATGAAGGACTTGGGCCTCCTTCATTATTTCCTGGGATTGGAAATTTGGCAGCGCAGTGATGGACTATTTGTTTCTCAGGATAAGTATGCTCAGGATATACTGGAGAATTTCAACATGCACGGCTGCAAGCTTGTTGATACTCCTCTTCCTAGAGGTTGGAGGAAGGAGGATGCTACTTCAGCGGAGGTAGTGGATTCCACTGTTTATCGACAGTTGGTGGGGTCTCTTATGTATCTGGTCAATACACGACCCGATATATGCTATGTTGTTAACCAGATTTCACAAGCTATGGTTAAGCCAACCAAGCTCTTCTGGAAGGCAGGCAAGCATGTATTGCATTATCTCAGAGGCACATCGGGATACGGATTGTGGTACAGACAGGAGGATGAGGTGAAGCTATGTGGCTTCACGGATGCAGATTGGGCAGGGAGCCCAACGGACAGAAAGAGCACATCTGGAGGGATTTTCAGTATCGGGTTGACAACAGTTTCTTGGTATAGTAGGAAGCAGAGATCCATGGCACTTAGTTCAGCAGAGGCCGAGTATATGGCAGCAAATTTGGCTGCATGCGAGGCTATATGGATGAGGAAGATCCTGGTCGGGTTGTTTGGGTCACACTTGGAGCCTACAGTGATTTATTATGATAACCAAAGTTGCATTAAAATCTCGGCTAATCCATTATTTCATGATAGATCCAAGCACATTGACATCAGGTACCATCATATTAGAGATTGTGTGTAGCGAAGAATCGTGTTACTTTCATACATTCCAACAGAGGATCAGGATGCTGATATCTTGACGAAAGTGCTCACCAGGAGCAAATTCGAATACCACCGAGGCAAGATAGGGGTTGCAGATAATCCATATCTTGTTGAGAGAGAGTGTTGAAAATGCAACAAGATGATGGAGCTTAGTGGAAAGGAGTCACCTTCACTAAGTGGGCCCGCAGGCTATTTTTGGCGCAAAGTCTATTTTTAGACATATGGATCATGCTCTATGAGTTGCAGGATGTTATTTGCGGATGATTGGTCATGTTGGTAAAAATAGATTGACTTCTATTTTTTGACATATGGGCAGAGTCTATTTTCAGACTGCCAGGCTAAAAATAGAACAGTCAAATATTATTAGCTCTTAATAATATTTGGACTATAAATATTATCTTATCCTCTTGGAGCACTTCAGTTCGAGCTACGGATGTGTCACATGCAGCTGTCAGAAGGAAATACACTTTTCTTATGGGTCAATTGAGCTATTGCATGATGGAATTCAGTTAGAACTCAAGTGATTGAGTTTGGTGGAGTTGATGGAGTTGTGTTCAGTTTGACTTGGTTGAACTAGTTGTATTTAGTCTAATTGCAGAATACACTAGTGATGAGTGATGTGAATTAATTATTAATTAATTCACTAATTATTAACTCATAAAGAAACTAAACAATACATCAGTTAACTTAGTGCATGGACAGTTCAGTGGAGACAAGTGTTAGAGGTGGGTGAAAGAGTGAGACTGCTATCAGTTGTGACTATAGCTGTGCATGAGATTTGCACATGCATTGATGGAGATTTCCAATGAGGATTGCGTAGTACAAGCCAAGGAAAACAAGCTTGGATCATTCCTATTCTTTCTTTGGATTGCGCAGTAGAAGCAGGCAGACATCGGAGGAGATTTGAACCCGTGACTTGATTCAGATCTGAGCTAGTTTCTGTGTAGCAGGTGGAGATAGTACTGAGTACTTGTGAGGAGTATTGTACTATGTATTGTTACATGTTCTCTATCATTATAATATACATATATTTGGGGGTTTTCAAGTGTACGCTTTCCCTGATTACATATTGTGTTAATGTGCGCATGCGATTGATGTTTCATTGTTTTTAATTCCGAAAAATTGGTGATCAACATAGAGGAGGTTATGTATTATGTATGCATTCTGCAATAGTGTATAATCAGGATAATATCTGTGAATAAGTGTAATATTATTCAAAATTTCTACATCAGACAAGGGGATCCGCTCTCACTCTTCCTCTTTGTTCTCATGATGGAAGGGCTAGGAAGAGTGATTAAAATGGAAAATGCTGAAGGAAGAATCTAGGGCATCAAACTCACCTTGGATTGAGTGGCTAACACTCATCAACAATTTGTGGATGACACAATGCTGCAGGGCATACCCACAGTCAGGGAAGCCAGAACAATCAAACATATTTTGAATGACTTTGCTATGGCTACTGGCATAGAGGTAAGCCTCAACAAATCAGAAGTTTTTTTCTTTAACACTGACATTGCTATTCAAAGAAATATCACCAGAATTCTTGGGTTTCAAAGGAACCAGCTACCTTTTAAGTATCTGGGCATACCTCTCATAGATAAACCTCTTAGCAAGGAAGTGTGGGAGCCAATTATAAATAAACTTCAGGACAAGATCAGAAAATGGACATACAGGTCTTTAAATTTGGCAGGGCGCCTTGTGCTCACACAGGCTATCCTACAGGCCATTCCCATGTTCACATTCTCAACTCTTCTTGCTCCGTAAGGAGTTAAGCAACAGATCATGAGTATACAAAGGGAATTTCTATGAGGCAGAGGAGAACAAAAAAAGAAATGGGCTTTAGTTGCCTGGGACAAGATCTGCAAACCCAAGAGCCATGGTGGCTTGGGGCTTCATGATCCTGAAACCATCAGCAGAGTTTCAAGAGCTAAACTCTGGTGGAGGTGGATCAAGGAATCAACAACTCCCTGGGCTAAGCTTTGGAAACAAAAATATGCCAAGCATTGGCATGAGAAGGATCACATTAGAATGTCAGGGCATATTAAGGGCTCCCACATTTGGAACCTTGCCTGTGAAAATAAAAGTATTGTTCAACAACGTAGTTTCTGGAAAATTCGTGCTGGGAACGTAGCTCGATTTTGGGAGGACAACTGGAAACAGGAACCCAACTTGTATAAGGATGAATTAGCAGCTCTCAAGAATGACATAGATAACAGAGGTCTACTTATGGTAAAAGACTTCTGGGACTAGGATAGGAACAATGGAAAATGGAGAAATAAGAAGGATCTAGGCCACAGTGAAGAGAGTCCTCTGAAGGCCTAGGTAGACTCTCTTACCCAGGATCTAGAACATAGGAGGATTCTGGTATCCTCCTTGCCTGACCAACTAAGATGGGGAAATAACACCGAAGGAAAATTTAACATCAAAGAAGCTAAACAGGTAGTAACAGGATTTAACTATCTAAACCCTAATCAATTTTGGAAGAATCTTTGGCAGAGCCCCCACTGGATGAAAATAAAGTTATTTATTTGGCTAGTTCATCAAAGGAAAATATTAACTTGGGAGAATCTCCTGAAAAAAGGCTTCACTGGACCATCCAAAAGCTACCTTTGTGGCCCACAAGAGGAGACGATGGATCACCTTCTCAACCTCTGCCCTTTCACCTCCACCATGTGGGAATGGGTGGCCTCAATCTTTAGGTACACTGATAGGGATAGACTCAGCATCTCCAACACTTTGAAGAATTGGAGGAAAAATTTCTCAGGGAATGAAATCATTAATAAAACCTAGACTCTGGTTCCATGCTTTGTCATCTGGAATGTTTGGAAAGAGAACAGTAGTTGGATCTTCAAGAACAAAGCAATCAAGCCCCAGCACATAATTGACAAAATTTTAAGGCAACTCAAAGACACAGTAAGTAGCTTGTTGAGGACACTTCCTAAGGACCCTCCTCTGCCCCAAGATGCGAGTATTCTACTACGTTTGGGTCTCCAGTCGATAAGCCCACAGGGCATAATCAAGGGTGTGAGCCAAACAAATGCAGATATAAATATTTTGAAGCCTCCTCCCCATGGTTTCTTAAAGGTCAATATAGACGGAGCTTTTAAGGGCAACCCAGGGTTAGCTGGTTTTGGGGGTTATATAAGAGATGAACAGGGTCAAATAAAGAAGATCTTTCATGGCCACTTGGGGAAGGCAACTAATAACATGGCGAAACTCATGACCCTAGAGCAATGCTTGGAAATCTTGGTGGATTCAAATTCACATAATGTCATCATTGAAGCAGATTCGGAATTGATTATTAGAGCGGCCAAGAAAATATGTAATGGTACATCACCGGATAAAGTGTCGAAACACTGGAGGTTATCGTAGGTCTTTCACCGTATCTACACCCACCTGTAAACCTTAAAAATTGTAAGTTTTGTCCATGTGAAAAGAAAAGCTAACATGTTAACTAATCGTTTGGCGAATGAAGGAGTGGCTAATAAGGAAAGGGACACTTGGCACGTTTGGGAGTTGTTACCCCGAGGTAAACTATTAGAGGACTGTCTCAGTCAGGCTGCCAAAGATAGGGAGCAATGGATTGATAGGATGGATCGAAGAGGATCAGGAGACAGGTGGGAGGATAGGAAAGCTAAATTGTTTGCATGTTGTTTGGAAGCAGTCCGAAGATTGTATTGGTATTAGTATTCCATTGGCTTTGAGTGGAAGGTTGAGATCAGCGGAGAAAGACCAAGGATGTAGTGGTGAAAGACAGATTCTGGAAGTGCTGTAGGTTTAAGCGACCATCGATCACTGTATGGATCGATGATGACACATTGATTAATGAAATATTGTTATCTATGAGTGTCTGTGTGTTAAATAGAGTATGGCAGAGAAACTGGGTTTTAAACGCAAATCCATTGATAAGAAGAAGATCAACGGTGCAGGGAGGAAGGAACAAGAACCATTCGATGGGATAGATCGACGGTCTTCGCTTGGCGGAAGAGTGTGCAAATTAATTCACTCAGAATTGGTTTCTTGAACCACAAGTGGTATTTCGGGTGGGGTCTAAGTGGTAACCGGTATTTCGATGACGGCCTCTAATTCCACTCTTCAAGCGACACGTAGCAGTGAGGAGGAGAGAGGAAACTACTTTTCGGGTGGTTAATCCTCGTGCTACTTGTCCACCCGAAATTAGTGTGGACTGTTGGATCCACGAAGGGTAGATCAATGGTGGAGGTTCGATCATTCATGTGGTTGTTCGGCGATCAGAGGAAGGAGGTGGAGTTGGAATTGCAATTAGCTGATATGTGATTTAGCGATTTGACAATGGCCGTTGGATCATTGGAAGAGATGAATGACAATTTTTAGGCCGATCAGAGATTGGTGTTCGGTGAGCGTAGTGGGAGGGTGTTGCACCGGATGTGCGGACTTGCCATTTTTTATGGACGCGGATGTATTATTTTTGAAGTCCGACCTTATGGGTTGCAGGTCGGGCTTTGTGTATTTCCTGTGTAATCCTTATTTTCTGATAGAGTGAATGGTTCTGAGTTTTTAAGGTTTAAAGCCAATAATGCTTCTGATAGGTTATGTGGACCATTTTTTTTTGTAAACGAAAGGAATTTTGGTTTACCCTGTAACATATGTAATGTACTTGTTCGGTTAATAGAAAGCTCCATTCTTACCTGACTGAAAAGAAAAGAAACCCCGAACCACGATTTCTGCAATTGCCGAACGTTTTGACGCCTTTCACTCTCTCTATCGGGCAGTTCCATAATCTTGAAATTCCCAGCAAGTTATATGCCCTTTCTGCATTCTTAAGCATTTGTCACGCGTTCGATTCTTGTAACCCTGCATTCACCTTCACAATAGAAGAATTATGGGATCAATGGCCTCGTGCGCATAGTGGACGGAGGTGGTGAGTCTGTACGTGATCAGAGTTGTCTACATTAATGGCCATGTGGACAAATTTCTGGCACCGGTTAGCGCCAAGCAAGTGCTGCAAGACCACCCCCGCCATTTCATCTATAAATCGCGTGATTTGTATAGAGCCAGCTACCCTGCGTTGCAACCCGAGGAGGAGCTCCGGCTGGGTGAGCTCTACTTTCTACTACTGCTCTTGGCTCTCTATTTGGCCGAGAATTTGTTGGCCTTGGCGGTGAGGCTATACACCGTTGCTAGAAAGATGCATCCAGAGCTGCGCAGAGGCAGTGAAGTGTGGATACAACATCCAATCTATCCGTCGAGGTGCGGAGGGGTCATCTGCATAACATTCACAAGCAGGTCGTGGAGGCCTCATCTGCATACAATCCAGGAGACCAGCTTCTTTGATTGAGCCTATCTGCCAAGGTCATTAAGATTTGAAATCTCTTTGTGTTTTCGGTTTGATGCTTGAAAATGATTATTTTGATCCACACAAACAGTTGGTTTGAACCTTAGTAATTAATTCAAGATGATTTCTCTTTCCCATTACAGCGTCTAACAAGTTTGAAAATGGGTTTCAAATCACTCGGACATATATGTAAAGAGTTGAGTAGATGTGTAGCCTACATAACTGTAGGTATGGAGTTACTGTTATGTAAAAGTGTATGGATGTAATGCTAATGTCTATGATGTTATGTAATATGGACTTCATAATGTGACTTTTCATACATGGTTTTGTTTTTTTTGTTGTTTCAAATTTAACAAGTCACTATAGATAGGGTTTTTGGTGTTTTTGCCAACTTTTTTTAATTATTGAATTTTGGAAAGTATGAATTTATGAACTTATTGTTACATTTGAACAAAGATTATATTGTAGATATTTTTAGTACAAATATAGTTACAAAAACAAAAATTTTATTGGGAGTAATTGAGAAGGATGATTATATGGACAAAATATAAATGTTAGTTTTAAATTTTATGTGTATAAATTTTTGAGTTTGATTGTATTAACCTTTAGTTAACTATTTTTTTTAAGTTTGTTGTTGCATAGTTAATATTTTTTTGATCAAGGCATTTTACAAAATCACAAAGTTTTTTTGAAGTAGAACAATCATAATCTAAAATTGTTATGTTGTTGGATTGAAACATTTCCATACTTGTATTTAATTTGGTAAAACCATGTATTTTGCAGAGTCTCATGTTAAACACACGTGGGCAGCAGAGGAATATGAAAGATAAAACATGAGAGTTCGATTTTTATTAACAAGTGATATACATTTATAGTACATATTGTGACCGTTGGGTTTCACATCCCAAGGTCTCTTGGACTCCTTTTGTCTATTCGACTTCCACACTAACCCATTGAGGATTAGGTGTCCAACATTCCCCCCCCCCCCCAATCCGAAGGGTTATGTATGAGTCCAAGAAGAGAGTTGTAATACAAAATGTGCAAAAATGCATGGTAGCACTACTAAATGTGCTCTCTGAAATGTTGGTATAAAGGGCTGTGGTTTAAGGATGACCACCAACACTGGAACGCTTAGTGTAGTTCCAGGAACTCTTCCAAAACTGGCAAGAAGCTGAAGTCTTCTGCTAGAGGAAGTGCTCCTATTGTTTTGAAGAGGGAAACCTTCAACCATGAAAGGGAGGTCTCACCCCGTATAAAGGGGAGAACTTCAACCTGAAAAGGGAAGTCTCAACATGTGATGGTTTAAGGATGACCAACAACTCTGGAATGCTTAATGCAATTCCTGGAACTCTTCCAAAACTGGCAAGAAGCTGGAGTCTTCTGCCAGAGGAAGTGTTCTCAATTTTGTTCCTAGAATTCTTCCGAAACTGGCAAGAAGCTGAAGTCTTCTACTAGAGGAAGTGTACCAGATTACCAACTGAAGGCATGTTCACGGGCATCTTTGTCTTTGGCTACAACTCTGAAACTAGTGTGGTAGGTTGTGGCTCAGGCTTGCTTGATGTGACTTTGAAGCTTGTAGATGACCATCATTTCCCCCTTGTCAAATACAAGGTGAGATGATGGAGAAAACTCAACTGCAAGACTGTTCAATACTCTAGAACAAGTTTTGACATGTGACTCGAATATCTTCTTGGCTGTTGATACCCATTGCCAAGAAGCGATCCATCCAAGATGAATCTTTGTTCTAGAAGGATGTTTGTTTTTGAAGCATCTGTGTGAAGAATGGGTGGTTTTATGATAGTGATTTTATGGATGAAGATTAAAACAGTGATCTTTCAGATGGCCAACTCGATCACAATGTTGGCATTTCACAATCTCTTGTTGTTGTTGTTGCTGTGGAAGAGGAGCAGAATCTGGAACAGCTGGATGTGAACTGTCATGAATGAATCCAGCACTTTGAAACTGAATGGGATTTGAGTAGTCTGGAATATGAAAGGACAAGTCCTTGTCATATCCAAGACCGGTTTTTTGCTTGTTGTGGACAAGCTGTTCCTAAGGTCTGATGATGGGTTTGGGAAGTGTAGACTGAGTTTCTGCATATGCATGTACAACTGCTGCTTTATTGGATACTAAATCTGAACCAACTGTAACATTATTGACTTGCTTCTGATGGGTTTCAGTCTCAATGTTTGAACAGAAACATGTTCAGAATGATGACTCCTCTGTTTTAATTCTTCTTGCTGTAGCTAAGTTTCAAGCTGTAAAAAATCAATTTTCTCTTGTGCATTTTGTAGACAGACTTGAATGTCTATGAGAGAAACTTTGTTGACTTTTAATGTATCATGATTAGTAGACAATATCAGAGTTTTAAGGAACTCTAATACTTCACTGATTTTAGCCATTTTTTTTTAATGTCTGATTTACACCTTAAAAACTGATCACAACTACTACTAAGTGCAGAAAAGTAATACCCACTCACAGTACACAACAATATCCTTTATAAATGTGCAGCAAATGAATCAAGGAATCAATGCATATATATGTAGACAGAGACTATAATGAGTTTTAATACCACAACTGGGGCAACAACAACTGCAAACTTGCTTGGATCCTTCAAATACTCCTTCCCTTTGGAATAAAAAATGATCGCTAACAAAACTTCAACAATTATAACACCATGTCATGGATAGGACTTGAATGCTCATATGCTTTGAATGGGGTACGAATCAATATTCTCTGATCTTGCCACTTTCTTCAAAGAAAACAATAGTCCACTTCAGCTTTATGTAATAATTGCATGAAGATATTTGTAGTGATGTACGGTGCTACCAAAGGTGCCACGCTACAACTAGTTCATGATTCTCTATAGGTCAAGTCCACGTCCCTTTATCAATAATCCCCTTGACTCCAAATGAATTACTGGAAAGACAATGTCCTCTTTTCCTCAACTTGAGATCTTGATCAATTTGCCCAAAGTTACCAGCGATTCCAAGCCTATATGTGAAGTCCTGTAGAAATAAAGGACTGGAAACTTGGAGCAACTATAGCTATAGTGATAGCTCATGTCTCTGCCTTGTGTAGATTCCTTTACCAAAATTTAAATGATTTTCTACAAATGGCTGCTATGCAAGATCTTGAGATTCGCTCCATTTTTTTTAGAGAAGACAAAAATGATCTTTATAAACTTGCTGATAACGCTTAATGCTATGCTGTAAACAATGCGTCCCTCTTATCTAGTAGAGAAAGATGACCAGGAAAGCAATATGAACTTGGTCTGGAAGCTAAGTTGGCCTTCAAGGTTTGATATGTCCAACATGACCCGATTTTGGAAGTGTTGCTTCAAAGATTAAATTATAGAATTTACGTACTTGAAGAATGGCCTATCCATTCAGACATGTTCAAAAATTCAATCTCCAGTGGTAGTCCGAACTTGGTCTCCGAGTGTTGTTGACATCTCAGAACTCAACCAATTTAACCTAAGCTCAGCCTCTTCAGAGAAATATTCTATAAGGAATGTTTGCGCCCACAATCAAAAGTAGATTTCGTCCATCTTCTGGGACTGATATTCAGTGTGATTCTACCTTCTTGATATTAGAAATTCATTCCCCTATCTACAATCTGGGAAAGGGATTCAATCTGGTTGTTGAGGGAAGAATTCGACTTTAGATTCAACTACCTTTTGTTTCTCGACTAATAATAATGAATCTTAACTTGCCCACTGCTGATAGAAATGCCAAAATTCCAAGGGATATCCACCTATACAAGACAATGAGAATCTCAGCCCTAGATGCCACAATTCTGGAATTCGTTGCTCCAAGGGGTAATAACAATCCTTAACAGCCGCTCCTTCCGAAACAAGAATAGAATTCTACCTAGTTCATCTCCAATACAGCACTCACAAAACCAATCACCAAAGTTGACCACATTTCAAATAGCGATTCAACATTGGAGGAAGGTAACGTGTGATGATTTCAGGATTGTGGGTGTGCCAAAAAGGTATAGAGAAATCTAAATGGTACGCAAAATTTTAAGAGGAACCCAGTGATCAAACTATGATTCAATGTAACGCATAGGTTAAAACGACATGTAGATGGACCCCCAATTGACCTCATACAATATATGCATAGAGAAACAACCACATTAATTAACAATAATACACTAACATGAAAATTGGTGTAGAGAAGCGTTAAATGCAGCATTCAACAGAAGACTGAAGCGACTAGTGGACTCTGGTATGGCAGTTCAACATATGGACAGTGAGTCAGAGACCAAAAATAGAGACCTGCAGATTTCAGAGGTCAGGAATGTCAAGGATGGCAGGATAATGGCTAAAATTGGTCTTTCTTCAACGTAGAATACAACTGCAACAACTGACTACGTTTTTTTTTCTTTCATATGACTGACAGTAGAACTGGCCATAGAAAACAATCTCTCATATTAGGAATTACACATGGAGATCACCAGGCACAAGGACGTTCAAAACGTTTAGAATTCCTTTAACCGGTGTATAGAGACACAACGCAAGGAAAATCAATTTTCCATTCCAACATGTGGATATATATGCCTTCAAACGTTTTGTATTCCCATGAATTTCACTTAGACTTCAAGCTCAATGCCAACGCATGAATCAATCAACCAGCAATATCACTGCACCGAGAGTTCACGACCCACATAACATTAATGGTCAATGCATAGGTCTGGTGAAAGAAACACAACAAAAGGCCACAAGAAAACAGTGCCTCAAATATGAGCAGGGCCAGAATTCGCCTGCTCTGATACCATGTTAAACACACATGGGCAGCAGAGGAATATGAAAGATAAAACATGAGAGTTCGATTTTCATTAACAAGTGATATACATTTATAGTACATATTGTGACCGTTGGGTTTCACATCCCAGGGTCTCTTGGACTCCTTTTGTCTATTCGACTTCCACACTAACCCATTGAGGATTAGGTGTCCAACATCTCAAAAATATCTAAGTTGGAAAATCCATATGTTAGTCATAATGGCTTGAGACTCCTTGCAAACATGTCCAACTATATACCTATGCACCATGCCTTCTGTTTGTCATTTCTCCTCCCATCTACCTACTATGAAAAATGTCAAAAGATTGATGACATGATGTGTTGTAAGAAGTACTCCCAACAATGATAAAATTGTAAAATAAATTAAAATTAAATATACCTAAATAATATAATGAATATATATTAAGTCAATGGTATATATTTGATTAATATATATATATATATATATATATAATCATCTTAAAATTTGGAATGCTATTGTTTTAATATTATTGATCATAAAAAATTAAAAGACAAGGAAATATAAACTCCAATGGATAAGTATCAATATATCTTAAAATTTGGAATACTATTGTTTTAATATTAATAATCATAAAAAATTAAAAGACAAGGAAATATAAACTCCAATGGATAAGTAACAATTTATCTTAAAATTTGGAATACTATTGTTTTAATATTAATAATCATAAAAAAATAAAAGATAAAGAAATATAAACTTCAATGGATAAAAATATTGAAGTGTACACTTCATAAATGACAATTTTTTATCAGCAAAAGTTGGTCTGATGTTATTTGCTTCATTGTAATCCAACATAGGAGCACATATATGACCAAATAAAATATTTGAAAGGAAATAAAATGCTCTATATAAGTGTTAATGACCTTCTGTGTCAGTAGGCCACACCGTCTTCTATATTATAAGTGGAAAGCCTTCGAACCAATCGATATTAAAATCGGATCCAACAAACTCATGGAAAAATGGTGTTATGCCATGAGACCAATGTGTTAATATTGCCAAAATCAGGTCAATTAGGGATAAATATGTTCATTAATTGATTTAATTGTTTGCCAAACTCAAGGGAAGTAATGTTACTTCTGTAATTTTTTAAATTGGGAAACCCATATCCAGAAGGGTATCATGTGGACTAGACAGGGGATTGGTGTGGGTTTTTCATGTCTGTTAGAAACAATGGAAACCAGGACATTACTAAGAGGGGGGTGAATCAATAGTGTGGCCAAATTATACAATTCTTCACAAATTTCACTTTTTAATTTCTCTAACAATTATTCATGTGTCAGCAACACAACTCAATCATGTATAACATCATAAACATAAAGCACATGAGAAACATATACACAAGACACCAATCTTATTTTATTACAAATTTATCTACTATTGAAAGGATCTTCAATCCCTGCTCATTTATCAACTACCACTAAAAGGGGCCACAACCCCTGCTCATTTACGAGTACCCACTAGAAGGGAAACTTGCCCCTGCTAGCTTATTAGTCTCTATTGAAAGGAACTGCTACCCCTAAACATTTACTAGCACCCACTAGAAGGAATTGCTACCCCTAATCTACAAGCTACCATTTGCCAACCCTATTGATCCATCTTTCATCCATTTTCAAACTCAGATCACTAGGCCTTCTCTACTTTCAAAATAATTGACTTCCTCAATCACCAACACCTTTAACAATCTCTAATTTCTGATACAAAACACAGTGCTTTTCTCACCAACAACATCAACACCAATCACTAAGAATGCATACGAACATCATACAACCTCTAATCCACACACTCTACTCTCACATGCAACACCTCAACTCCAGAAACTCTCTTTTGCACACACCTATGCAAAAACCAACATCTCTCTGCTGCTATTTACCTCTCATGGCTCTCTCTGCTGCTCAAGATATGCTTTATAGAATTTTGCATTGATATTTTTAAATTGGAATGGTGTTATCTTATTGTCAAATCTGCTACATCAATTAATATTTTTTTCCTTTGTCCTGTTAATTTTAGTCCTCTGACTAATCACCAAGTTTTTTATAATTCTACTACTGTTGTTCGAAACTAAAACTTTGAGTTTTCTACTATTTTCCTACTTATTTTTGTAATTCTGGTTCTTAACAGGTTTTCATTGTGGCTTTATAATTTTTGACTACTACTAACATTGGCTTAGCTACCAAAACTATCTCTTTAACATGTAGTTCCACTAACTATTGTTAAAACAGGATGTTGACTCATTCATGTTGCCACCGAGCTTTAAACTACACCAAAACTACTAGCTCCCAACTATTCAGGTCAAAGTCACAAGGACTTTTATTATGTTGTCAATTTTTCATGCTTGTTATCAGGCTCATGCTATTGTCGCCAAACCACGCTTCCATGCATATCACTTTGTTGTAGCCCAAGAGACCTTCGGGCCCTTTTTAATTTTAAAACCAAAATTGCTCTAAAAACTATCGAATTAGCCTTTAGGCCCTTTTGCTCTGCCCCTTACCTGTTTTTCACCATAAAACTAGGTCTCCGCTACCACTAGCTAAAGTCCCTCAGCGCTAAGCCATTTCAACCCTATGCAGGTCAATTCCATGTGTTAACAACTTTACGTCGTTGGTCCCACTTCTACCCAAAGCGACCAACCACATGCCCAAAAGGCCAATGCTCCGTTGTTTCTACACAAAACAATCCAAGGGACATGTCCAGGAGCTTAGCTAGATCTCCCAAGAGCCTTTGTGGCTCTTTTCTCCATGCCCTGAGTTCATTTCTACACGAAATGACCCATGGGATGGGTCCAAGTGCTAAGCCTGAAACTCCCAAACCTAATGCTTTTTATTCCCCTACATATTAAACCACTGGGGTCTACTCGCCAGGTCGACGTGTCCTTGGGGACTTCCCAGTGCCCATTTCATTGGTTTTCGCTCTACCTTCATGGCTTGGTGCCTTGTTTATGAAGCTTTCACTTATGCTCCCTTATTAAACCATCGGGCCCCATCAGTGGAGATGAGATGGCCAGTAGGGTCTTCTCGGCTCCCTTCTTATTGGTCACTGTTATCCATCATTAACGTTTACATGTACCGGCGCCCATTGCATGGTGACACCTCTTGCACACCATTTAAATATCTCAGGCTATATCCATCGAGATGACATCACAATGACATCATTTGTGCTATGTGTCGATATTTTATAGGTGACACGTGTCACTCACAAATGACCCCTTTAAGTACACCAAAACCTCGAATATGCCTGCCACATGTCCATGTTGAGGTTAGCACCTGACGGCTCTCGAGCCAATCACGTGTCGCCACTTTTACTCCTGAAAGAGAGAGAAGAGGTCCTTTGAGGCCTTGTTTTGCGACCAAATCCTTCATTAATTTGTTTTTATGCTTACCGACCTTTTCATTGTTTTCCCAGTAGGCTGACATTTTGTTGCGTATACCTTCTTTGTTATTCCTCCGGGCTAGCCCTCCGCGGGCTAAGATGTTAGAGTGGTTCTCCTTTTGCTCCCTTTTCATTGGTCAACTGCCTCAATTGTCATGTCCTAACACTTACCTCCGAGTCCATCCAATATTGCACCATATATTAATCCTCCAAGCTGCTCCTGCTAGGTTATTACCACTAGGTGCGCTCCACCCACTTGGTCCCCATTTGACATCGCATAGCTATCGTGTCTTGGTGCCCATATCTCGGAACTTCCCTTTATGCGCCAAAATGGTTACATCGGGGTGAACCTGTTAGGCCACCACTGTTGGGTGGGCTCCACCTATGGCCAATAAAATGTGTTCCTGCTTCTCCCACATCTAACCGAAGCTTCACGTAGAGGCTTCGCCATCCTTGCCGCTAATTTTGGGATTTAAGCCAACTTTGGCTATGCGGCAAAGGCTCCTCCAAACACCTTTAACTCTGCAATGTTGGACTTCGGGTCACCAACTTTGACTAACTCTAACGTTTGCACCATGAGGCCATTTTCAACCCTCCACATACCACTAAAAAGGTTTTTGGGAGTTCTTTCCATCGGTTTGGGTTACATCTACATCTAATATGATCCGTTGCTACATAATTGGTTATAAATCCTTTGCACATTCTAATTGTCTTTACCTTGCACTCTTTTCCATTTCCTTTGCCTTTTCTTTGTCTGTACATATCTTTGTCATTAGTTTTTCCATCAAACATCTTTTCCTTGACAACCAATGGCAACATTTTTACCAATGTAGTTACCTTTCCCAATATTTTCTATTGCCTTTGCCTTTTTTTTTTTTGTGCAAATATTTTCCATTGGCCACCTTTTCCATTGGATTTTCCATCAATAATATTTTCCTTTGTCAATCTTTGCCACTAATGACAACACATTTCTAACAATTTCCCCCTTTGAGATTGATGGCAACACCAAATCAAATAACACATCATTACCATCTTGAAACTTCTCCCTTTGATTTTCCACTAATCATTTACCATATTGTGTTTTATCAACAATAATATTCGCCCTTTGACATCAATGGAAAAGATACTAACTTGCCCCCCATGTCAACAATCTCCCTCTATCTTCTAATCTTGTGGACCTGTCAACTATTTCTTCTTAAGCTGAAAAAATCATATGCCTCTAATATGATCCAAGCACCTTCCTTTCTGTCCCGTGAAGAATATTGAATAGAAGGGATGATCCAGGTGGATGTTGGTGGCCACCCACCTATCCCACTTGGACCCCCACAATTGTCTCTTTCAATTTTTTAGTTTCCTTAATTGTAGCACAATTTACTATTTTTAGCAGTTTTTTGGGCCCTAAACTTTTGATAAGTCATTTTTTCATCGTAGTCCTTGGATATATCTTTCCAATGAGGTATCATGCACGTCAAACAAAGATAATATGACAAAGTCACGACCCTGGGAGGTTGGCTGCCCAACTAGCCCCAACGAGGCCCATAAACTCTTGGTGTTACATCTCCTCTAGTTAGGGTTTTGGTTGGTTATGGTTTTCTCTTATTATTCAATAATAAAAAGGCCCTTGAGCCTCATTGTAACATAGTTTAGAGGCATGTAGCCGCCACATTTCTTCTCAGAGATAAGCTACCATTGCCCGAGCTAGTTTATTTCAATTTCTGTTTATAAGCATATTTCAGTATTTTACATTAATGAAATGAAGTATTATTTCTACTTCATCTCTGTATTTATGGTTATCTCTATAATTTGTTGCATTCCTGTTTAAATTCAAATAAAGGGAAATGAGTATTTACTCCCAATATTTTCCCCAAGCAACAAGAGGAATTTTTTACTAAAGCATATAGAGCTGGAAAATGGTAGCAACATTCATCTCAACAACATCCTAAGAACTTACTTTTCTATTTCAATTCTAGAAGATAAGGGTGATCGAGTAGCCATGAGAAAATTATTCTTGCTAGTATAGTCTCAGCTATGATTACATTCACAACATTTCCTACCTATACCCATACACATATCCTCTAACAACAACAATAATCGTTGTTATGCATGACACCTTTGACTCCTCATGACCAACATTCATATCAATACTTTCCTATCAACACTAGACCACATGAATACCATACTCTAACAAGGAGTATAATGATTGTAAATACCAATCGACAATAGCTTTGATACCAAGTGATACCAAATTAAAGTGATGCCAAATTTTGAATCGATGTCATTTTGAGAAATAGTTGAGCACTTGATAACTGAGTATCGTCATCCTCTGATCATTCTCTTTTCACCATAAATATGATTTTTTATACCAATTACCAATTAGAACAATATCATAACAATCAATCCATGCAAAAAACACAATTAGCCTCCACAACACACAACAGATACTAGTTAATGATACCAATTTCCAATGCATAATCTGATACTCAATTCTTGACTTGAGTATACTCCCCCATGGCCATGCTCCCTTTTTGCATTCGAAATCTGTAAACAATACTCGCTATAATATCTTATAAACAGACCATCACCAACTAAACATGCTCATAATACTAAATATTTAACAAAAATCAATAAACGATATTACTCAACAATCCACATGAAAAGACATACTTTCATTTATCCTTCAGATGCATTCCTTAGCTTGTTCCTTTCTTCTCCTTGCATCAGACTTTTCTTCCTTCCCTTGAAGCCAACCTCTTCTCTTTAATGAAGAGTAGTAAGGGATCTACTCCCCCTGAGTATATTATTTTCCTTTTCTTTCACAACTGATTTTTTTGAATTTTCTCAACAACATGAGCTAGTTTCCTGCATTGATATGCCTAACTGGGTAGATTTATTCCATTGCATAAGCATAAATACCTATGTCTCTCTTCTTTCTGATTGTATTCATTTGAATATCTTTCAGGGCTCATGTTGCTTCTTTTGTCTAACTGGGATCTTTGCTTGTTGCATTTCTCTTTGCTAGCTCTCATCATAATCCATGCCTCTAATTGCATATTTCTTGTCAAATTTACATGTGGCTGCTTTGTGCCCAAACTTCTTACCCCTATAACATTCAACTTTATTCAATACGGGAGCACAAAAAATATTCTTCTTATCAGATCTTTTTCCTTTCTAAGTTCCTAAACTGCAATTTGCTCTTTTTCTGCTATTGGATCATTGAAAATATTTCCTTTGTGGGGAAAAGGCTTTCTGTACTTGGCAGTTCGAATTGCTCTTCTGAGGAATTCGTGGTTGTGGTTGAATATGCACATGCATCTTTTGTTGTTGCACCTTCTTTTTCCTCACTGGACACTTGGAGGCAAAGTTCCCAGTGTTATTGCGATAAAAACATATAAGGGGCTCCATACCTTTATTTTGATTCTTGGAAGTCCCTTTACCTCCTTGATGTTGCATTCTTTTGCTGGTGGGTCCCTTTAATGCTACTACTGAGTCATTGTTATCTTCAATTGTTGTCTCGACTTGAGAGGAACAATCATTGGTTTGATTTTCTTTAAACTCTTTAGAATTCTCTGCATGCTTCTGAAGATTCAACACCTGCTCTTTTAATGCTCTATTCTCATGTTCTGTCTTTGTATTTATAACTATGAATTTCTTAATCTCCTCAAGAGATGATATGAGCTTCCTCTTCAAACTGATATTTTCTTCAAGATATTCCAACTCAATTGAGGAGCCACTAGATTCACCACTAGTGTTTATTTCACTATCAAAAGTTTGTTCCTTTGATGACTATAGGGATTCTTTTGTTGATATTTGAGATGCCATTTTATTCTCTTCACCAGAGGTGGACCCACTGTCTTCTTGAACAATGTACAGATATGATATCACTATTAAGGTAGCTCTATCTTCATTCCAACTTGATGAGAAACTCTTACTTTCACCAGTACTTACAACTAAGAAATTTGAAGATAAATGGCCTATTGTTCTACAATAACAACAAAACAAAAAATTACTTGCATATTGCATCTCCTCTGGGTGTTTATCATCAACTTGGCCTATTGATACAAAAGAATCATCATCTAATTCATGATCTTCACTGCTCTTTGAGTCTTTGACTAAGTCATTGACCGCTCCATCCTCTCGGGAAAGCCTCTTGACATCACATGAAGCTTTCATGTCTACTTCATAGATGGACTGCAATTTTTCCCATATCTCCTTGGAAGTTTTATAATAGACTACTTTTCCAGTATCTGACTTAGACAACCCTCTCATGATTTCCTTCCTAGGTTTTTTATCAAAATTATTATTTATTAATCCAAACTCCATAGATAGGCATACATCCAAATCAAGAGCTTGCGAATAGATTCTAATCCTTACCATCTAGGTTGTATAATTTGAGCCATTTAATTATGGAACTCCATTTGCGGTAATCCAATCTTGGTTCTCCATGATCCCACTCTTCCTTCTAGTTGTTAAACTAATCTTGAAGGACACTGGCTCTGATACCAAATGTTAGAAACAATGGAAACCAAGACACTACTAAGAGGGGGGTGAATCAGTAGTGTGGAAAAATTATACAATTCTTCACAAATTTCACTTTTTAATCTCTTTAACAATTATTCATGGATCAAAAACACAACTCAGTAATGTATAACATCATAAACATCAAGCACATGAGAAACATATACAAAAGACACCAATCTTATTTTATTACAAGGTTCAACTTGATTACATCATGGCCTCACAAGCTACCACTTGTAGTTTTATCAGCTGTTACTGAAAGGATATTGAATCCCTGCTCGTTTATCAATTACCACTAACAGGGATCTCTACCCATGCTTGTTTACTAATACCCACTGGAAGGGACACTTGCCCTTTCTCGTTTATCAGTCTCTGCTTAAAGGGACTGCTGCCCCTGAACATTTACTAGCACCCACTAGAAGGAGCTGCTACCCTTGATCTGCAAGCTACCACTTGCCAGCCATAATGATCCATCTTTCATCCATTTTCAAACTGAGATCAATAGGTCTTTTCTTCTTTCAAAATAATTGACTTCCCCAATCACCAACACCTTCAACAATCTTTGATTGTTGATACAAAACACCATTCTATGCTCGCCAACAACATCAACACCAATCACTAAGAATGCATACTAGCATCATGCAACCTCTAATCCACACACTCTACTCTCGCATGTAACACCTTAGCTCCAACAAGTCTTTGTTTCACACACCTATGTAACAACCAACAACTCTCTATTGCTATTCACCTCTCATGCCTCTCTCTGCTGCTCGAGCTCTACTTTATAGAATTCTCCATTGATATTTTTGAATTGGATTGTTGTTATCTTGCTATCAAATTTGTTGCATGAATTAATATTTTTTTCCTTGGTCCTATTAATATCAGTCCTATGTCTGTTCACCAAGTTTTTTTTATATTCTACTATTGTTGTTCGAAACTCAAACTCTGTGTTTTTTGTTGTTTCCCTGCTTATTTTTTTTATTCTAGTTCTTAACAATTTTTAGTTGTGGCTTTCTAATTTTTAACTACTGCTAACATTGGCTTAATTGCCAAAACTATCTCATTAGCTGGAAGTTCCACTGAATTGTTGTTAACATAGGCTATTGACTTATTCATGTTATCATCGGGCTTTAAACTCCACCAAAACTACCAGCTGCCAATTGTTCATGTTAAAGACACAAGGCATTTTATTATGCTACTAACTATTCATGCTTGCTATTGGGCTCATGCCACTGTCACCAAGCCACGCTGCCATGCACAACACTTTGTTGTAGCCCAAAAGGCCTTCATAACCTTTTTTAATTTTAAAACCAAAACTATCATCAAAACTATCAAATTGGCCTTTAGGCCCTTTTTCTCTGGCCCCTTACCTATTTTGCACCATATAATCAAGTCTCCACAACCAGTGGCTAAGGTCCCTGGGCACTAAGCCATTTCAAACCTACATGGGCCAATTCCTTATGTTAATGACTTTGCGCTGTTGGTATCACTTTTACACAAAGAAACCAACCACAGGCCTAAATGGTAGTTCCTCCTTTATTTCTATGTGAAACAATCCAAGGGACAGGTCTAGGCACTTAGCAGGATCTCCCAATAGCCTCTGCGACTCTTTTCCCCACACCCTAGGTTCATTTCTATGCGAAATGACCCAAGGGTTTGTTTGAGGCGCTAACCCCGAAACTCTCAAACTCGACGCATTTTATTCCACCTCCATATTAAACCTTCGGGGTCTACCTTCTGGGTGAACGTGTCCATGGGGATTGCTCGACGCCCTACCCCCAGAGCTTTCACTTGTGCTCCTTATTAAACTTTTGGGCTCCATCTACTGAGATGAGCTGGGCAGTAGGTTCTGCCACGCCCACCTCTTATTGGTCACCACTATCCATTGTTAATGCCTACATGTCCCAATGCCCATTTCACAGCGACACTTCTTGCACACCATTCAAATATTCCCAGCTATATCCACTTGGATGATGTCAAAATGATGTCACCTATGTTACGTGTTAGCCCATGATAGATGACATATGTCACTCAGAAATGACCCCTTTAGGTACCTGAAAACCTCAAATATTCCTGCCATGTGTCCATGCTGACATTGCCACCTGACATCTCTCAAGCTAATCGTGTACCGCCACTTGTCGAAGAGAGAGAGAAGGTCCTCTAAGGCCTTATTTTGTGACCAAATCCTTCATTAATTTGTTTTTAGGCTTACCAACCTTTTCATTCTTTTTCCGTCAGGTCAACATTCTATTGCGTATCCCTGCTTTGTTATTCCTATGGGATCTACATCCGCGAGATGAACTGTTGGAGTGGGCCTCCTCCTACTCCCTTTTCATTAGTCAACTGACTCAACTATTGTGTCCCAGCTCTTACCTCATAGTCCATTAATATTGCGCCATATATGAATCCGCTGGGGTGCTCTCGCTAGGGTATTCCCTTGGGGTGGGCTCTACCCACTCGGTCCCCATTGGACAGTGTATAGTTGTCGTGTCCCGGTGCTAATCTCCTATACCTTCCCTTTGTGCGGCAAAAGGGTTACGCCCAGGTGAACCTCCCGGGCTACCACTTTTGGGTGGGCTCCACTTGTGGCCAATCAAATCCATTCCCACTACTGCCACATCTACCCAAAGCTTCGCGTAGAGGCCTTGTCGTCATTTTCATTGAGTTTCACATTCAAGCCAACTTTGGCTATGTGCCCAAGGCTTCTCCAAACACCTTTAACTCTGCAATCTTGGACTTGGGGTCACCAAGTTTGACTGGCTCTAACTTTTGAACCACGAGGCCATTTTTGACCTTACACGTATCGCTGGAAAGATTTTTCAGAGCTCTTTCCATCTGTGTGGGTTACACTTACACCTATTCTGATCCATTTCTCTCAAATGGGCTCCAAATACTCTACATATTATAATTTCTTTTGCCTTACACTCTTTGCCATTTTCTTTGCCTTTGCTTTATTGGTGCAGATCTTTGCCATTGGCTTTTCCATCAATCATCTTTGCATTGGACACCAATGTAAGCATTTTTACCAATGTAGTTGCCTGTTGTTGGAAATAATACTGAGAGGGGGGGTGAATTGGTATTATCAGGTCAATTATTTTTCATTTCACAATCAGATTTGTATATGATACTTCAGTTAGTGAAAACCATGTATGCACGCAACTATAGTTAAGGAAACCAGCGTATAACCAACAGACTTGTAATTTAAATTATTCTTCAGATGTTGATCATTAATCTATGCATCAAACCATATAAACAGTAACCAGGAACAGTAAAACAGAACAAGCAGTCACACATAGGAACACAAGATATAAGGTGGAAACCCAATGTGGGTGAAAACCACCTGCTGCAATTCATCTCTATCTTCTTTTAATTAGAAACTTCTTTTTACAATGTTTCTGTACTGGTGCAATCTTATACCAGTACGCAGGTTGCTACCTGTAGAAGGCTACAACCTTCTCTTGTTCTCCAGCTTCTCTTGGAAGGGAGTTACAACCCCCTTAAATCTTGTACTAGTTGAGGTACTAGTATGTAGGTGCTGACCTATAGAAGGCTACAACCTTCTCTTTTCTTCTAGGGACCATGTTTCATAAATTTTCAGACTGGATCCATGAACAACATCAATCAAACATCAATTATATCTGCATCAACCAATCTCCTTTGTACAAACCAATACTGAATCAACCAATCACTTCTCAGAAAGCTGTAATTATAATACAGTGACAGTACCAGAACCAATCCTGAACCCAGAACACTGCAACAATAAACAAAAGTAGCTAAAACATATTTCATGAGACATACACTACTTCAATATGCAGAACCTGCGTGCATACGCTAATGTATTAAGGTAAACCTGCATATACACTATTTTGAATGAATGAACCTGCATGTATACGCGCCTTTGTTGTGCCGAACCTGCGTACAAATCTATAAAAGATAATTTACCCTTTTCACTTATTCAGACATCAGTTAAACCCAAATTATCAGATTTATAGATCAAGTCATGCGCCAAATATAACAGATCAAAATAACACAAAGATACTACTATTCAAGCCTTAAGATCTTGACCCATCAATAGAACTTATCCTTCTTCTAGCACTCAGGTTCCTCCTTGATTCAGATCCAGCTATGCACAATTACCCAATGACCAGTATTCTAGATCTTGCTCTTCATCAGATATTCAATGCTTGAGTCAATGCTTTTGCCCAATGATCTCCTTCCCCTTTTATAGTCTTAGGCCTTACTCAATACCATGGTCCAAAACCATTTAGAACCAATACTAGGGACCCAATACCTGGGTTCAATACTTCGGACGCAATACCAAGGTCCAAAACCATAGGTCCAAATACCACGGACCCAAAACTTAGTTTTCTGACATGTACGCGCCTTTCCTTGTGTGAAAATGCGTGTGTACGATATACGCGCCTTTGTATATAGTGAAACTGCATGTATACACTACTTGGTATATAGCGAACCTACGTATGTACTTTTCTGTCTTCATTCTTTGTAGTATGATCATCAATTCTTTGCTTCTGACCTGCTGCACTATGATCTGTCATCTATGTGAGTTGCCATCAAGGACAACACCTGTGTCATAGCACCAAACCTGTGTCATAATGCCAACAATCTCCCCCTTTGGACTTGATGGCAACCCCAAGTTCCTCAAAGTCATTCTCCCCCTTTGTCATCAAGGGAAAAGGGTTATGCTCCCCCTGAGTACATGCTGAAATCTTTGCTCTGCTATGCTGTCCATGCTCCCCCTGACAGTAGGCAAGGTCTGCAAAAAGATGTTCTACAAGAATAAACATGACTTTATACATCATACATGACCTTCCTATCACCAAAGACTCATACATACAACCATTTCCCAACCAAGTGGGGATATACCAATATTGACTCATCCACCCAACCAAGTGGGGATACACCAAAAGTTTACATAAGATAAACAAGAACATTACATCATCCATCCCAGGCATAGTGGGGAAACCAACATAGGCCGTTACATGACCTTAATAATAAAGGAAATACATGACATAGAGACAAAAATATCTAAGATCATCAACTAACATCAGCAGCATCTGTCAATCATCATTCAGACCGACAACCATGATCTTCTTCTGCACCTGTTCCACCTGAACAAAAACAGCTGTGAAATTGAACCAAGATCTTCTAAGATAATGCCAACAATGCATTATTAGATGTATATGCTCCCCCTGAACCTGTGCCAGATGGTCTCTGTCAGACCCATATCAGACTCTTTTCATCCTGAGTCTGTTCCCACTGTTTTTCTTCAAACCAACATATACGCGACTGTACCCACAGAAATCAGTGTATATACGTGGATACGCTTCATTAAACTTGCGTACAACCACTGTTCTCTGAAACAGATAATTTCAACAGCAAGACGATGCATCAACTACTCCCAGCTTCTATTTGAGGTATTCAAATGTCTCCCTGGGCAGTGGTTTGGTGAGTATATCAGCAACTTGTTCTTTGGAGGGGACATACTCCAATTTTACCTTTTGTTCAAGCACTTGTTCTCGAAGAAAATGATATTTGATAGGTATGTGCTTGGTCTTCGAATGCATGACTGGATTCTTTGAAATACTGATTGCACTTGTATTATCACAAAAAATGGAGATAGGTGGAGTACAAGTGATTTGAATGTCTTGCAATGTTTGCATCATCCAAAGAAGTTGTGTGCAGCAAGAATTAGCAGCCACATATTTTTCCTCAGCTGTAGATAAAGAAATTGAACTTTGTTTCTTGCTGAACCAAGATACTAGTCTGGAACCCATAAAGAATGCACCACCACTAGTGCTTTTTCTGTCATCCACGCTTCCTGCCCAATTTGCATCTATATATGCATGAAGTGTGAGATCTGTATCTCTAGGATACCATAAGCCATAGTTTTGTGTTCCTTGAAGATATTTGAAAATCCTTTTAACCGCTTGAAGATGTGCTTCTTTTGGATTTGCCTGGAATCTTCCAACTATTCCCACTGCATGCATGATGTCTGGTTGGGTACCCGTCAGATAGAGCAGACTACCAATCATGGAACTATAGGTTGGTTGATGTACTGCTGCTGATTAATCATTTGCGCTGAGGCTGCATCCTGTTACCATAGGGGTACATACTGGTTTCAAATCTTCCATGCCATAGTTCTTCAAGATTTGCTTGAGGTACTTGGTTTGAGATAAAAAGATACCATCTTTATTTTGTTGGACTTGTAAGCCAAGAAAATATGTCAGCTCACCAAGCAAGGACATTTCGAATTCTTTCTGCATTACCAAGGCAAAGTTTTGACTCATGGCTTCTTCATTGCTACCAAAGATGATATCATCAACATACACAACAAGAATTAGCAATTTATCATTATCAATTTTTATATATAGATTTCTATCTGTTGATCCTTTTGAAAAAACTTGTTGATGGGGGTATTTATCCAGATGATAATACCAAGCCCTTGGAGCCTGTTTAAGACCATAGAGTGCCTTCTTAAGTCTGCATACAAGTTTTGGATCATTTCCAAGGATGAATCCATCTGGTTGCTCAATATATACTTCTTCTTCTAAGTCTCCATTTAAAAAGGTTGATTTCACATCCATTTGAAATACTTTGAACTTCTGACAGTTAAAAAGAGCAAGAAACATTCTTATGGCTTTAAGTCTAGCAACCAGTGCAAAAGTTTCTTCAAATTCTATACCTTCTTGTTGAACATACCCTTTACAAACAAGTCTGTCCTTGTTTCTTATAACATCTCCATTTTCATTTAGCTTGTTTTTGAATATCCATTTTGTCCCTATGACATTCTTATCATTTGGTCTATGAACCAACTCCCAAGTGTTATTCTTTTCAATCTGCTCAAGTTCTTCATTCATGGCCTTGACCCAGCATTCATCTTTGCATGCTTCACTTACATTTTGTGGTTCAGTGGATGAGAGCAATGCTAGATAGCTTGAAGCTTCTGAAATAGTTCTTCTTGTTTGTACACCTGCCTCTTTCTGCCCCAAAATTTGAGTTTCTAGATGATTCTTCTGAACGTACCTGGAAGGATTCTTTTCTTCTAACCTTATCTGTTCTTCTGGAGCCTCATGGGTTTCTTCTTCATCATAAGTCTGATTTGATGTTGAAGGATAGTCCTCATCATCTTCGAAATCTTTGGATTTTACCTGCCTAGGAATGTTTCCTTCTTCATCAACCACTACATCAATACTTTCAACAATTTTTCCAAGTCTTTTATTGTAACACTTATATCCTTTGCTATGGGGAGAGTAACCAAGGAGAATGCCTTCATCTGCTCTAGGTTCAAACTTGCCAAGGTTTTCATCAGTCCTTTTGATGTAACATTTGCTTCCAAAAATTTTGAAGTATTTTACCATGGGAGTCCTACCATACCAAAGTTCATGAGGAGTGTGAGTGTTGTTCACCCGGACGTTTGTCTTGTTGGGAATAGTAACTGCAGCAAATGCAGCTTCACCCCAGAAGGTTGCGGGAGTTCCAGACTCATCAAACATAGCACGAGCCATTTGTTGAACCGTTCTGTTCATCCTTTCCACTACTCCATTTCACTGAGGAGTCCTTGCTATAGAGAATTCCCTTCTTATTCCATGTTCTTCACAAAAGTCGAAAAATTCATCTGAGGTAAATTCCCCTCCTCGATCAGACCTGAGGCATTTGATTTTGTGATCTGATTTGTTTTCAACCAAGGCTTTGAATGCTTTGAACTTTTCGAAAGCTTCGTCTTTATGCTTTAGAAGTCCTATCCAACACATCCTGGAAAAATCGTCAATGAACAATACTAAGTATTCTTCTCCTCGAGGTGACCTCTTCCTAGATGGACCACATACATCAGTATGGACAAGTTCAAGTGGCCTACTAGTTGATCCTTCCTTCTCAAGGAAATTAGTTTTGGTTTGCTTACCAAAATGACATGATTTGCATATTGTATTGTCTAGAATTCTGATGTCAGGGAGATCACGAACCACTTGATATTTGCATGCTTTCCTTATCTGAGAGAAGCTTAGATACCCTAATCTTCTGTGCCATAGCCAATGTTCATCATTCTTGCTTAGATAGCATTGTTGTTGTCCTCCCTTGAGTATGTATAAATTATTGGGAGTTCTTATGCCTTTGATCACTATTTCTCCTGTATCAAGCTCACAATTAATACATCCATTTGATGGAAATATTACCTCATTTCTTTGATCACACATTTGACTGACACTCAATAGATTATGCTTTAAGCCATCAACATACATAACATTTCCAGCTTTGACCTTTTCTTTCAAAAGATCAGAACCTTTACCTTTTATGAGTGCAAGGGTGTCATTTCCAAATGAGACCTTCCTTTCCTTTTCTAGGGCACTATATGACTGAAGTTTTTTTTTATCACCTGTCATATGTTTCAAGCATTCACTGTCGATGTACCACTCATTTTCCTGCCCTTCCGCATATAAGGCTATACCACATCTTTCTAGTTGTGGTTCTTTCTTTCTCCATGTTTTTGGACTCAATGAAGCTTGCTCCTTCTGAGATGTTTGCCGAAACCTACTTCTACATTCAGAGTCTTCACGACCGAAGTTGTTACAAATAGAACATTCTATTTCATTTTCAAGAGATGAAAAGTTATTGTAGGTCCTTTTCATGATCCCGGTCATACTCCTTTATTTTTGTGCTTCTCTAGTCATGATGGTATTGTAGGCAACACATTGAGCAGCTTTGTGTCCAAATTTATGATAAGAGAAAAATTGGCCATTAAAGAAATTCATGCGATTATCAAACCTACCGACCAAATGATTGTAGTTCCTATTGACATCCATTCTTGAGGCAAATTGAGAATGATTTACCTGCAGTTGGTTGTAGCTTATGTTCATCCTTGAAGTAGATTGCCCCTGATTTACTTGGTGATCTCTATTCATTCTTGAAGTAAATTGTCCTTGATTTACCTGGTGATCTGCATTATGCCTTTGCTGTCGATTGTCAACCTGTTCACTTCTCCTTGCTGCATCAAGATAACTTTTGGAGGTGGATGGCTTCTATGCTTGAGATGCTTCTTCAGTATATCCAAGACCTGTCTTGATTAGAGGAGAACGTTGCACTTTGATAATCTCATCTAAAGTTTTAGATCCTTTAGCAAATCTAAGATTAAGAGCTTTTGATTTCTCAATATCTTTTCTAAGTCCCACAATTTTACATTCTAAATTTTCATTGTGTTTTTCCCTTTCAGCAAGTTGGAATGTCAAAGTATCTATAATCATATTATTTTCTTCTAAACAAATTTTGAGTTTAGAAATTTCTTCATAAAGACCTTCTTCATCTATGGCATCCAAGAAATTATCATCTTCAAAAGCCATCAAAAGTCTATAATCATTACATTGTTCATCTTCATCACTATTTGAAAATCCATCATTGTCTTCATGTGTATAATAGCTCTTCTTACTTACATTATGTTTTCTGTTCCATCTAACTGGTTCCTTACCTTTGTCAAGCTTATCTTTATGAGGACACTTGGTAGCATAGTGATCGACTCTTCCACAAGCAAAACATTTGAAAGGTAGCTTACCTCTGAATCTTCCAGAACCCTGTTGAAGGTTCTTGACAAAGTTTGATTCTTCCTCTCCTTCTGACATATGTCCTGACTCATTGTAATCTCCTTTTCCTGAGGCTTTGAATGCGACTTCTCTCCTGTCTGATGGTCCCCCTTTTCTCATTTCGAAAGCAGTTAGGATTCTGTGCAACTGTGACATGGTAATTCTCTGTAGATTCTGCTTTTCTTCTATGGCAGAAAATTTTGATTCAAACTTAGGAGACAAAGATCTTAGAACCTTTTCAACGAAAGTAACTTCTTTTATTTCTTCACCCAAGTTTTTCATATAATTAACAATCTCATCTATACGTAAGAAATAGTTAGCCACACTTTCATCATTGTGCATTCTGAGATTTTCATATTGAATTATGAGAGTTTGTAGTTTTGTCTGTTTTACCTTATCATCTCCTTCATAGCTTAGAATGATCTTGTCCCATATTTCTTTCGCGGTTTTGAGCTGCATAACCTTAATGAATTCTGGTTGAGATAAACTCCCTAATAGAGTATTGACAGCCTTTACATTTGTTTCATACTACTTCTTACCAACCATATCTGTAAGAGTTCCTGATGGAAATGTGTATCCTGTTTCCACGATATCCCAAACTTCTGTACCAAGAGATTGAAGATAGGCTGTGATTCTTACCTTCCAATAGACGAAGTTGCTGCCATCAAAAATTGGTGGCCTGATCGATGCCTTTTTTTGTAGTTGCTCATGATGATAGATCTTCTTTCAAGCGATCAAGCTTCTTTTGAAGGACCTGCTCTGATACCAATTGTTGGAAATAATACTGAGGGGGGGGGGGGGGGTGAATCAATATTATCAGGTCAATTATTTTTCATTTCACAATCAGATTTGTATACGTTACTTCAGTTAGTGAAAACTGCGTATGTACACAACTACAATTAAGGAAACCAATGTATAACCAGCAGACTTGTAATTTAAATTATTCTTCAGATGTTGATCATTAATCTGTGCATCAAACCATATAAACAGTAACCAGGAATAGTGAAACAGAACAGGTAGTCACACATAAGAACACAAGATATAAGGTGGAAACCCAATGTGGGTGAAAACCACCTGCTGCAATTCGTCTCTATCTTCTTTTAATTAGAAACTTCTTTTTACAATGTTTCTGTACTGGTGCAGTCTTATACCAGTATGCAGGCTGCTACCTGCAGAAGGATACAACCTTCTCTCATTCTCCAGCTTCTCTTGGAAGGGAGCTACAACCCCCTTAGCTCTTGTACTAGCTGAGGTACTAGTACGTAGGTGCTGACCTACAGAAGGCTACAACCTTATCTTTTCTTCCAGGGACCACGTTTCATAAATTTTCAGACTGGATCCATGAATAACATCAACCAAAAATCAATTACATCTTCATCAACCAATCTCCTTTGTACAAACCAATACTGAATCAACCAATCACTTCTTAGAAAGTTGTAATCAAAATACATTGACAGTACCAGAACCAATCCTGAACCCAAAACACTGCAACAATAAACAGAAGTAGCTAAAACATATTTCATAAGACGTACGCTACTTCAATATGCAGAACCTGCGTGCACATGCTGATGTATTAAGGCCAACCTACGTATACACTGTTTTGAATTAATGAACCTACGTGTATATGCACCTTTGCTGTGTCGAACCTGTGTACAGATCTATAAAATATAATTTACCCTTTTCACTTATTCAGACATCAGTTAAACCCAGATTATCAGATTTATAGATCAAGTCATGTGCCAAATATGATAGATCAAAATAACACAAAGATACTACTATTCAAGCCTTAAGATCTTGACCCATCAATAGAACTTATCCTTCTTCTAGCGCTCAGGTTCCTCCTTGATTCAGATCCAGGTATGCACAATTACCCAATGACCAATATTCTAGATCTTGCTCTTCATCAGATATTCAATGCTTGAGTCAATGCTTTTGCCCAATGATCTCCTTCCCTTTTTATATTCTTAGGCCCTAATACTATGGTCCAAAACCATTTAGAACAAATACTAGGGACCCAATACCTGGGTTCAATACTTCGGACACAATACCAAAGTCCAAAACCATAGGTCCAAATACCACGGACCCAAAACTTAGTTTTCTGACATGTACGCGCCTTTCCTTGAGTGAAAATGCGTGTGTACGATATACACGCCTTTGTATATAGTGAAATTGCGTGTATACACTACTTGGTATATATCGAACCTGCATATGTACTTTTCTTTCTTCGTTCTTTGTAGGCTGATCATCAATTCTTTGCTTCTGACCTGTTGCACTATGGTCTGTCATCTGTGTGAGTTGCCATCAAGGACAACCCCTGTGTCATAGCGCCAAACCTGTGTCATAATGCCAACACCTTTGCCATATTTTTTCACTGCCTTTTCTTTTTCTTTGTATGTGCATATCTTTTCCAGTGGCCATCTTTTCCATTGGCTTTTCCATCAATCATCTTTGCCTTGATCACCAATGAAAATATTTTTACCAATGCAGTTGCCTTTGCCAATCTTTACCATTGTCTTTTCCATCAATGACAACACATTTCTAATAGTGTCTAGTGAACAGTTGCCTTGCAATTTACGTCAATAATAATGCATAGTTTCTATACATACATATTACACTGTACATAATCTAACAAGTGGACGTCATAATATCAATATCATATTTGTGTTACCAGCACATGTTGTACATGTTGTAACAGGAGTAACCTCAACACAATCTGGCGGTGCAAATCATGATTCCGCAATAAGACTCTAGCCCTCTACACCATTCAAAATATGAATAAATATAATTAAAAAAATAAAAATAAAAATTATTTTTTTCCTTAATGTCTTATACATGGTTGGTTTAATTTTTTCGTCAACAAAAGATACTTGAAGGGTGCACCCATTTGGATAATAATAATGTGTGAGATAATGAAATGAAATATTTATTATATTTGATGTAATAAATATTATTTTTAAAGCGTGTTTGTATATTTTAACATTATGTGTCGTTCAATTTTTTGCACTCAAATAAAATATCTATACTTTTAATGTCATTTTCAATTGTGGGTTCAAAAATAACAAATGATGTCTTAAGAAGATAAACAAGTATCTTATTCAAATTTGTAAGCTTGGCAAGACTACATCTCATCATCACCCCGATTCGGGTGGCGAGGACGGCGGGGAATTTAACAAGTGACTTCATATCAAGAAGTACTTTAACAAAAGCACCCAATCATCATCTATCCAAAATCTTATAGACAAAATCAAATCATTTTTAATTACTAAGTAGTTCTCATAATTAAACTACATTTTTAAATATACTTAATTTGACATTATTAAAATATATTTATATTTTTTTAATTACAAAGTATTATATAAAATAATATCAGGTAACTAATACATAATAATATAAATATTAATATGTTTTATTTATCAAAATTTTCATAGGTTTATGTTTATAATTTAATTATTTATATATTTAAATTTCCTTTAAATATTTGTCTACTCGAAATTCACAAATATTTCCAATGGCATGTGCCTCGAGTGGATGATCATACATTTACATTGTCATGTATGAATTATGGTTGAGGCCCCATGTGTTAAGAATTCCTCTTTGACAACATCTATGTCATAAAGATGCCTAATATTCTTTGCTTAGAATACCAATATTGTGCTACTTCTCTTTACAAATAGGCATGTGAAATAGCCGAAGGAAAAGACCTTGGCCAGCGCATTTGTAATAATTTATTCCAGAAAACAATAGGAGCATTAAGGGATTCTGAGACTTTTATGCTATAATGTTTAACAATTCTACCCATAAAAGTTACCTTTAAATATAATTTTTCCTAGTTCTCTAAGAGAGAGCATGTATGAAATGTAGCATGCTCAAAGTCACTGGGCATGGACAACCCTGCATTTGCAAAAAGGGTTATCAATTCAATTAAAAAAATACAACAATATATGAAGATTTTATGTTATCATACACTTAAAGTTGTTCATGATTGTGATAAAATAAATCCATTCAAAGAATACTCGAAATTTTTTATTTCTTTTACCATCTAAAACAATGCCAAACCCCTCGTTTTGATTATGAACTGACAAAACTCAAGAATCAAACATAACCGCATGCTAATAGTAATTAGGCACTCACGTAGTATTTATTATGTCTACAACCTATTTCAGTCCAAATGTTTCTTTTCATAATATGTACTAGTGTCTTTTAATAATTTTATCCATCCCTCAATGCGGCTCTCTATATTTTCCTTTTCAGTTTCAGAAACCCACAATGGAACATGCAATGAGTAATCCCAATCCTCAGACGAAATATCGACAAGATCCGTTCATACCCACTATCTGCAGAATTCTTCCCCTGAAGTTGGCAATCTTCAACATTACAGCCTTTGCAGGAGAATGGATGCAATTTATCAAAACATCTCATCAGTTTGTCCATGCGAAAAGCTTGAATACCGCGATTTAAAACACATGCCCATATTGGTATTGTCTTGGACACACTACCAGGAAATCGTTTTTTAAGTACGAAAAAAGCACAATTTGTATTAATAACGAAGTAGAAAATTACAAAAGTCAGCTGTTGTTCAAAAACATAAGCCATTTTGTCATTGTCTGATAGTTAAAACATGCTATAATTGCAGGTACCACCTACCCTCAATATGAAAATAGCAAAGTGCCCAGTGGCCAGGCAGCCGACTATTCATTAACAAGAACAAAAAACAGACTTCAGTATTGCCCAGGAGAGATCCTATAACCTTGAAAAAAGAAGGTCCTCCATGACATAGATGTTGTTCTCCCAGTTGATTTCCATATACCATTTACCAGGTTCTTGGGACAAACCTTTTTTGATAGTGTGTCAGCGTGCACATTTTGAGATCTGCCTATGTGCTGGATTGAGTAGCCATTTTGTAGTTGCCAAAAGACCTCAATTCTCTTCATCCATCCTAGTAAAGAGGGGTTGTTTATGGAAGCCTTCCCTAATACATGGTCGATTATGATCTTGGAATCTCCATATACATGTAAGACAGGAATATTTAAGAAGTTGCTGAACCACAATAGGCCCCAAAGAGCCATTGCTTCCGCTTTGTTGTTGGTGCCATTTCCTCCGTTCCAGTGAAAATTGTAGGTTAGTTGTTCAGTTATGGATATCCAAACCCCACAAGCACATAATCCTTTTTGTGCAGCGCCGTCAAAAAAGCCCATTGGATACTTTAGCAATGAGTTACTGTGCCCACGGGGATTGCTATTGCACTGGGGTAAGAAAACACTCTAGTTTGTTACAATTTTGTGAAAGACCTGTTGGAATTCTTGAAACAAGAAGTTGTTCCACCATTTCCAAATTGCCCATAAACAAATTAAAGGAATGGGTCTCCAGGAGGGCTTCTGTGTACTCCACCATTCCAGTGAATCCTTAATGGATGAATGCACTATAAAACAAAAACCAAAAAATTTAGATAAATTTTTCCATACTTGAGTGGTGAGCTTACATTGCAGGAAGATGTGATTATTGTTTTCAGCTTCACATTTACAAATGGAATAGATACCCGGCCCTTGCCACTGTCTCTTCTGTAGATTCTCCCAGATGAGGTTTTTGTTATGAAAAACCAGCCAAGAAAAGATTATAATTTTGTTTGGAATTCCTGTTTTCCAGAAAATTGTGGGGAATTGCAATCCTGATTGTAGTGTTGATATCCTAGAAAAAGATAGATAAGTATCAGCTACAAATAATGCTATCAGAGTTCATCTTGTAATCCATTGTAGATTCATTTTGGCATTTCATATTGACTAGTTCCAATGGAAAGTTTATTGAGGCAAGAGGCTCATATAGCCTGGTATGATGTGTAAGTTGAAATTTTGGGTATGCTGATCAAAATAAAAAATTAAAAAACTCTAAAAATTAAATAACTATACGAAACATTTATATAATGTCTATCCATAAATTTTTTTTACAAGTGATGAAATTAGTTCCTTCTCACTTATGTTAGATCCATATTTAAAATGATTTAAAAACTCTAAAAGTTAAAAAAATTAAATAACTATAGGAAACATTTATATAATGTTTGTCCATTAAAAAAATTTACACGTGAAGAAATTAGATCCCTCTCACTTATGTTAGATCCATATTTAAAATGAATCTATGTTGGTTATTTCCTATCCAGTACAGATAAAATGCCTCTAAGATGATGAATGAATTACATTTTGATCTGTTTGTGGAGGCTGCAGTTCAGATAGGCACAGACCTCGTATACTGCCAGTTTACCCTTAGGTTTCCGAGGTCTAGGTAGATGTAGTCACTGCCTCTCATTTGGAGAGGAAATATTTCACCTCTTCATTCTCTGCCCCTTTTCCTCTTTTGTTTGGAATGGGGTCCTCCACATGATGAGATAACCTGTTGGTCCAGACATTATCACTTATCTTGGTCGATGGTCTCTGGAACACAAATCACATGGTAGGTGGTCTCTGGAACACAAATCACATTGTTCACTAGCCTTCTTCATCATCTGGGGCACCTAGAAGTCTAGAAATGCCTTCATCTTCCATTGACTCTCTTCGCTCCCCTCCTAGAGACCTTTGGTCCTCTTATCCTGTAGGATTTTTCGATGGTGCATCCTCTTTTAACTCATGTGGATGTGGAATGGTCATTCATATCAGCCCTGACCTCTTTTATAGGTTTTATTGGCATTGTGGCTTGGGATCTAATACTCGAGCTGAACTTCTAGCTCTTTGGGGGGTCCTCCATTGTGCCCACTGGCTTGACATCCAGTGTCTCTCTGTCTTTGGTGACTCTAAATCTGTTATTGACTTGGCTAACCACAGGGGTTCCCTAAATTCTCCTCCTCTCGAGAGTTGGAAATCTCGAATCAACGATCTTACAGTGGTTTTTATTCATCTTCCCATTTTGCACATCTACCGATCTCAAAATAGTGAATGCTCTGTTTCGGATCACATCATCTTCAAGTAGTTCTGCTTTAGTTCTGCTCTCGTGCTTTGAGAGGGGAAGGTTCCGTCCCATTATAACATAGGTCTTCGACTGCAGGGTTCTTTGTCAGGGCCCTATGTCTAGAGGGAATTCTATTTTTAGACTGTCTTGGATTTATGGCAGCTTTCTCACTGTGTCCTTATTCACAAAGGTTATGGTTTGACTAAATGTATTTTCTCTATGGCTATTTGTGTCATAGATGATGGTCTAAACACATCTATGGTGATTGAAATTTACTTTCAATGATATATGTACTTTCTTTTCCATAATAGAAAGACGTTTTTTCTCTGAAAAAAACTCTGTACACTGTTGTACACTGTTGACATTCCTGTGTACAAACACCACAGAGGCGTTTTTAGAGTTTTCAGAGACTGCTTTGCCAATTCTGTTTTCTACAGGAAGAAAACTGAAACCGTGAAAGTGATTGTGGGTTCGTAGCACCAGTCACCTAAGTTGTTATGTTATTGTGTCTTAGGTTAGTACGAGTTTCAATAACATACTGGACTTGGTCGAAATATGTTTTGACGGATCTCCACAGACTCACGATTTGTAATATGACTTTGACATATCATTGTTCATCATCATATCATTCATCTTGAGCAGTGAGGCATGAAACATTCGAAATACGTTTTGAAGGGTCTCCACAAACTCACGATTTGTAATATGACTTTGACATATCATTGTTCATCATCATATCATTCATCTTGAGCAGTGAGACATGAAACATTATATATTATTAATGAAAACTAAAACTCGCGCCCCGAACTGACAAGAAGTTATATGCGCATTTATCCATTAAAAACTGTAAATCGTAAGTGCCAAAGAAAAGTTCCAAAGTGGAAGTGACTGAGACTCTCAGTGGGTGAGCCTTTCAAACTTACCAGACTAGAGAAAGTCCAACGACATGGTGTCTTGTAGCACAACGTCTCTCCTTCACGCAGTATGAAAAACGTGACTTCTCCTCCTCGTGACCAGAGTCCGGTCGGCAGCTTCACACTCACACTAGGTACATTAAATCTCATTCAAGAAGCGCGGTGTCTCCGTCCAGGAATTTTCAATTTGCAGCAACCTATAGGACTTCACCGATGGCCTTCAGAAGGTCCAGAACTTCCTTGGACTATAACTTTTGCCGGCCACACACTCTTGAAGGCCACAAAACTAGTGTCTTAATCTATTTGACAGCGCTGATTAACTTTCGCTCTAATACCACTGTAAAACACAAATGGGTGGAAAATGAATTCAACTCAATTCAAAGAATGATAAAAATGTACATATGTAAATACAATCATGGATTCAGTTTCTAAGTTAAATTTCAATAACTAATCACCCTAACACACTATAATCCAAATCACAACTCAAAAATTAAGTGTTTAACCACTCACAACCTATATTCGGACTCAACCAGTCTACTTAAATAAGTTTCACATTCTTCCTTAAGCTTACTCTCTTTTTCATATACACAAACCGAGTTGACTCTTAAGTGTTTTCATTTGTATCTCTGCATATTTTATGTTTAGCTTATCTCTAATCACTGCACTACATGATCCCTACACATATTACATTTTACATTGATTATGACCATCTCATGCCCTAATGCATAATCCATGTTCAACACTCTCTTAATCTCTTTAACGGTGTATGTGTTAATCAATGGTGACAGGGCACTTAAGCAGCACCTTTTTCGTGGCACTTGCCTCATTATTTCCCTTTAACACCTTTCAAAGTGACTAGACGTAGTAAACGTAGGTTTGATCCTTAATGTAGTGATAAATCGGATATCCGAGATATAGTTTTATTTTTTTTCCTTCTAGCTACACATTACAACTAGCCAGTCCCGAATGTTCCTGTTAGTTTTTCTTCAGCACTAAGTGCTCAATCCTTGGCTCTTCATGAACTTAGAATGAAAGCCCGTCTTTGAATTCTTTCTATAAAATATTCACACTACAACACAAAGGATGTTTTAAGACAATATTTAAGACAATTTTTGGGTAAATTGTTTTAACTTGAGACAAAAGAAAACTTGTATATTGTCTTAAATATTGTCTTTAAAGTGGTGTCTCAAATTAAATTGTCTTAAAATATTATTCCTATAAAAACAATATATAACTCACGCAGTTTTGTCTCTCTAGAGACAAT
The DNA here is from genome assembly GCA_031772625.1 of Pinus tabuliformis. Lineage (NCBI taxonomy): Eukaryota > Viridiplantae > Streptophyta > Pinopsida > Pinales > Pinaceae > Pinus > Pinus tabuliformis. Next base: position 691,305,097 of record CM062812.1, on the reverse strand, counting down.
TTCATTTTTGTCTCTCTAGAGACAATAGTTGGGATTAAAGACATTGTCTTTAAAGAGACAATTTGATCCTAACTATTGTCTCTCTAGAGACGATAAAAAATTACATTTAAAGATAATATAACATCACTTTTGTTTCTTTAGAGACAATATAAAATAATGAATCTAGAAAAATATTCACCATTGAAATAAACCAATATTAAAAGTATTTAGTTAAAAATAAACTACAATATCATTGATTAATTCATATTAGGACACAGTGGAATCGAACCATCAACCCCCTGCTTATAAAGCAAGTGCTCTTCCATTGAGCTAGCAATCTTTAAATAATTATGTGAGAGTTATGGTAGTCCTTGAAATTGCATATATAGACATTGATATAATAGCATAATCTTTGTAAAATCTAAAATCATGCAGCCACCATTTTTAACTTGATAAAAATAACTCAATGGAGTTAGCTCAATGTCACACCCATGTAGCATGGCTCACACAACAAGCTAACTAGAAATTGCACCAAGAGGTGCAAAGAAACACAGATAGGAGGAGTAGGAGAATGTGGAAAGAAAGTTGAAAAAAGAAAACCTTTTGATCGTTAAGCATTAGGAACCACACCAGTCCTTGCAATCAAAGAAGTTGTCTTCTATTTTTATTTCCAAGACTAATTGCCCAACCAATTTTAAAAATAATTCTATTTTTATAGTTAATGAAACAATTTTTTTTTTTAAGATTCACAATAAAAATAGGAATACAAATAATAGTTATTAAAAACAATTTCATTAAACAAAATAATAAAATAGTTGAAATTAAAATAAAATATCAATAACTTGCAATTTTGATTAATTTTATTTCGTTTATAATTACAATGCAATTTTGAATTAAATAGTTAAAATAAAAATACATCCAAACTAAAATGAGAACCACTGAAATTATATCAAAATCACTCTCAAAATAAATTTAATAAAAGCACTTTACAAAGCACTCACAAATCTCAGTAAATTGAAAATGATACTTTTGAAAGGAATGGTTGAAAACACAATAGCTAGATTTACATTAAAGCTAGACTCAAAATAATAAAACAATAAAAACCCTTGCAACACAAATATGCCAATAAATTTGCAATTTCGAAAATTTTTACTAAATTCACCCAAGAAGAAGTGAACTCACCCCCACCTACAAATCCAATATCCTCAAGATCAATTATTTGTGTCTTCAACCCTCACAAATAGGTTTTTATTTGTAAACATGAATAATAATAAATTAAAATTAAAATATATGAACCAACCAAGAATTAAAAGAATCAAATCAAAAAATACCAATCACATTTAACAAACATGGTGATAAAACTTCTCTCCTCTCCAAACATCTTATTGAATGTGAATAATAATAATAAATTAAAATTAAAATATATGAACCAAGCAAGAATTAAAAAAATCAAATCAACATATACCAATCACATTTAACAAACACAATGCTAAATCTGCTTTCCTCTCCAAAAATATTAGTGGAATATATAAAAACTAATTGAAATTAAGGAAAACTGGTGATGAATGGGTTCATGGGTAAACAAAAAAATTTCAAGGCCATGTTACACCCCCCTCAAAACTGTTATCTTGATTATTGTAACATGATATGACAATAATAATAATCCCCACATTCAAATGGTGTGCATAGATAAATATTCATCCAAGTAGATGGCAAAGCCAGATTTCTTTGTTTGTATACTTGTTTTTTAGCAGTTCAACCATTTCTGCCTATTTTTTTAAACATAAAGATCCATTAATAATTAGTACATAGATTTTATGATAATAAAACAACCAATTGCCTGAAGAAAATAGTACATCCTGTTGATCTCTATATCAATTATAGGTTTGTCCACAATACCTGTTTTTTTCACAATTCCTTGTTCTATTCTTTGAGTTTTGTTAGTTCCACATCCAACTCAATAGTATATGCCTGCAAACAAGGAAACATTTTAAAGGATTATTATTCAAACTCCTTCACTAGCATTAAAATTCCCATAAATATTGTAGATCGAGTTCGTTGACAAATTTTCTTCTTACTATAACAATTTTTTCAGATCTCAAATAACCTACAGAGTGATATACGAACTGAATCCATTGAAATTAAAAAATGCGGACAAATATATTTCTACAAGCATATTCTACTCAAAATAACTTTCATGTTTCTATGGAGGCATGCACTCAAAAGCATCCAAATGGTCATTAATGATGTCTAACGAAGACACCATAATAAATTTATGAAAATCATAAGTTAGAATGAAGTGGGACTATTGACATCATCCACAACAAAATATAATGCATGATTCTCTTGCACAAGTCCTGCTATTCTTTGGAAACAAAATTCAAACTTTCAAGTAATGTTTCCAAACTTCAACTTTTTAGGTAATGTTTCCAACCACTTCTTTAACAGAAACCAGTTCTTGCCCCAAAGAAACCAGATAGTCCACATTTGTTTTCGCAGAATGACCAACATACCATTCTTCTGAATGAGGAATTCTCGAATGTGCTTCTTTAAGGTTCTCCGATGTTTTTGCGCTTGTGGGATTGTCAATTCTCTCTTTCTTTCACTATGTGCAAGATCACTATGAGATAAATTGAGATGGTCATGGCCAAAATTGTATCCATCCTCTTCGACATCTACATTGATTTTAGTTGGGTTTTGATTCAGTATGCATATTTCTACGTTGGAAGCAATTTTTCCATAGAAACCAGATTCCTCATTTTCTTTGTGGAGTTCCAATGACTTTGCTTTCTCTGCCTCCTTTGTCAAGTTTTGATGGGGATTAGATCCCAACACCCATAACGATTGGTAACAGTGTTGTCTATCGTCAAGGTAAATATCAGGAGAAAATCTATGCTTTTTGTTTAAATGCATAGTTGTAGGTGTTGGCTTATATGATCTTAAGCCCTTTACAACATTTGTAGTTTGACAAGCAAGAGGGGAAGTAGATAAAAATTTTATATTTCCTTTGTAACCATTTGTGCAATGCAATCCCCTATTCATATTTTTTCCAGAGAATAGTGTACCTTGGAAGGGAGATTTGGTCCTCAACATAGAGGATCCCAGGGAAACATTAGCATTACAAGGGATAACAGAAAAAGGGGTAAAAACTGTAGAAATTTTTTACAAATCTTTCTTTGATACCATGTTGAAATTCCTATAGATTCACAAGCTCATGCAATTTACTAAAGCACAAGATAAGATCTACTTCTACTTTCAACCAGCGGAAGCTAATATATTGATGAAAATAATACGAACAATAATAGGATAAATCAATGGCACATAACACAAGATGTATCTGGGAAAAGCCACTGCTCAAAACCCCTACTATATGTATTGCATTAAGTCATAAATTCCAGATGAGAATACAATGCTTGTTCTCACAAGAAAAATCCATGCACAAGTATAATCAATCGCTCGGCTCACAAGTTAACTCAAGCCAAACCTCAACCTCTTCTGCTGCTCTCCAAGGCCCTATTTCCTTGCACCCTTGGTCAAATAATTTGGATGGATACAATATGATCTGCTCAACCTTGAGCTTAACTTGCACAAGTATTTCCTATCCCCCGCTTGATGAGTTCCTTTGGTCAATACTTAGCTAAATTTCCAAGTCTCCAATCTTCTAATTCTTTGCCCAATTCCTAAGAGAATTAACCTATATTTAAAGGGAAATTCCTCATCCATAACTGAAAAATCATAAATTACGTCCTTCTCTGATTACATACATGATATTTACAACTCATTAAATCATATAATTGATAGAACACTATCCCTGCACTCTAGTCTCATCTGGGTCTTTCTCTGAACTGACATGCATGAGTTTCTGATAAGGGAATCTTCAGTTAACTGGAGTAATACTTGTGGATGCACTAGTGCACCAACTAACTACTAATCCTCTATTAGTTCCACAAACAGTTAGAATTAAGTTAACTAACCATAACTCAGTGAAATGAGTTATCTAATTACAACTCATAAATAAACTCATCTTGGACCCCTAAAACTTAGGGATCACACTTACATAACTTCAAATAGACTTCCAACTCAAAATTCCTAAGTTAACTAAGTCAACTTAACTTAGTTAACTATTACAAGTTGCAATGAGAAAAGAATTACAATTTTAATTCACGATTTAATTCAAGGACAAATTAAATTGGAATTTATAGATTCTATTTTTAACATTTCTTGTTGATATTTTCAACACTCCGTCTCAACAAAAAAGGAATTCAACTCGATCCCGATCCTAAACCTGAACCTTTGGAATGTTCTGCATGCAACACTTTTCTCTAGTGTTGTTGCTACAACAATACCAGAAACAAAAAAAACATCCAACCTGAATCAATATGATGCATCTATCATCAAAGTCTCTGACTACTATTTCCTCTGTCGACTAAAAACTGTGCGCTTCAGTTGACTTTTTCTTTCTGCACTGTTGTCAGCCCTTCTCTGTGCTCTTCAATATCTAGCTGATCTAGCCTCTGTCACTCTGATCTCTGACTCTATCAATCACAACTGATTACTCCCGCTACTATGTATTTTGGGCTCCCATAGCAATAATGTTCCATGAGATAAAACCTCTCAATAGACCCTGCCTAATTTTAGCCCTCTTGGGACTATCACTTCACATCGCCCCACCTCACACCTGTAGGTATGGCTACATGTGATCCCTATTTCCACCTAGCTAGAAATTCCCCCCTACTAGAGGTCTTTGCATGAGTGGATGCGTCCACTTGGTCTCCTCTCGGCTTCTCTAGTTATGGCTGCTCCACAGCTTCCTGAAGCTGCTTCTAAGGATTCTTATGGGGCTGCATGTTGAGAGGTAATTTACTTTCCCTCTCAACGACCAAGTCTCTAACCTTTTCCTTGCTCCTCAAGGATTTGTGTGCATCTTGTACCTCAAGTGCATATAGGTTCTTGGCTAGCACACCAATTTTTTTCATTTGTTCCATCATCATGAAATTTTCTGGAAAAAAAGCTTATTTTAAATAAATGATATCTCCCTCATCCAAACTTCAATTTGGCTGGTTTTTTTTTTTTTTTTTTTTTTAGGTATTTTTTTTTGCAAGGAATCTAGATCTTCTATTTGTTTCTGAAATTTTTGCACAAAAATTCAGATCTTCTCTACAAACTCACGGCCGAAAGAAAATCCAACTCTGATACGATGTAGAAAATTTCTACAAATCTAGCTCGAATACCATGTAGAAATTCCTATATTCCCAAGCTCATGCAATTTATAGCACAAGACAAGAATCTACTTTTACTTTGAACTAGCGGAAGGTAATAGATTGATGAAAAATATATGAACAAGAAGAAGATAAATCAATGGCACATAATACAAGATGTATCTAGGGAAAGCCACTGCTCAAAACCCAAACTATCTATATTGCAATAAATCATAAATTCCATATGAGAATACAATGCTTGTTCTCACAAGATCAATCCCTACACAATTATAATCAATCTCTCAACTCACAAGCTAGCTCAAGCCAAACCTCAGCCTCTTCTACTACTCTCCAAGCCCCTATTTCCTTGCGCCCTTGGTCAAAGAATTTGGATGAATAAAATATGCTCTGATCAACCTTGAGCTTAACTTGCACAAGTATTTCCTATCCTCCGCCTGATGACTTCCTTTGGCCAATACTTAGCCAAATTTCCAAGCCTCCAAGCTTCTAATTCTTTGCCCAATTCCTGAGAAAAATACCCCATATTTAAAGGGAAATTCCTCATCCATAACTCAAAATCCAAAATTAGGTCCTTCTTTGATTATGTGCATGATATTTACAACTTAGTAAATCATACAACTGATAGAGCACTATCCCTGCACTCTACTATCAACTTTATCTTTCTCTGAACTGACATGCATGAGTTTCTTATGAGGGAATCCTAAGTTAACTAGAGTAACACCTATGGATGCACTAGTGTACCAACTGACTACTAATCCTCTATTAGTTCCACAAACAATTAGAACTAATTTAACTGACCATAAGTCATTAAACTGAGTTATCTAATTACAACTCATAAATAAACTCATGTTGGACCCCTAAAACTTAGAGATCACACTTACATGACTTCATATAGACTTCCAACTTGAAATTCCTAAGTTAACTAAGTCAACTTAACTTAGTTAACTATTATATGTTGCTATGAGAAAAGAATTACAATTTTAATTCACAATTTAATTCAAGGACAAATTAAATTGGAATTTCTGGATTCTATTTTTAACATTTCTTGTTGCTATTTTCAAAAGAAACTTCAGAGTGCCCATTTGACGCATAATTTCCAAAAGGTTTGAACTTTGGAACAGGAGGTATTTCTATTATTAAATTATTAAATTTTTCATTCTTATTCTTATTATATTGAATGTGTTCTGAACTTCTAAACACTCTTCCAATGCCAAAGAATGTTTCTCTTTGACTCCTTTCCATTACCCCTGATGAGTGAAAGCAATTGACATGATTTTTTGAAGAGGCATGTGGTAGATTGGTGAACCTCATCCTGTATCCATTGTCTGTTGCAAAGATTTCTTCATTCCAACACTTTTCTCGAACTAATACACATTGCCCCATTAGCCTCAAGACAGGTGTGGAGGGAAAACAATCTTTCTCTTGAGATGGTTGTCTTGCTTGAACATTTAATGATTGCAATAAAATTGAGTTTCCTTGTCTGCTGAAATAAAGAGGACCCAAACTTCCATCTCCCCTTACTAAAAACATGTAAATATTATTTCCCTTGTGACTCTCATATGGAATATCAAACTTTTTTTTATAATTTCGTAAGGCTAAACTTTCACTGCGCATGTTTTGTGGGCTGTCAGTTCTTGTGAGGTTTTGATATAAGTACCCATCACAACTAAGAGAGGAATCTGATTTATTTCGAAAAATGGGAATCCCCAAACCTGAGAAGTATGATAATGTAGGGGTGCTTTCCAAGCAAAAATTTTGCATTTGCATATGGCCACAATAAGTGGATACTCCCCGCAACTACATGGAATATGCCACCATTTTATTACTAAGTAAATCTCTATTCCAATAAGAGTTAGTACTAGAAGCATGTGATTTAGAGCCATAAATAGGGAATGTCAGACCTTCGTTGTGCTGATTGTGCAGCGGGGGGGTCACAAGGTGTTTGAGGGGGGCAGTTAGCCCCCCTCTACGAGGTTCGGGGCAACGCCTCGAGGAAATTGTTTTGGACCCTATATTAGGTGGGCATACCTACCTATGGTTTTTTGCATGGTGTCAGCCAGATAAGTCGTTCTTGCGGACAAGACCGACCTCCCTAGTATCTAATGATATCTAGTGACAAGCAAACCAAACAAATTCTATCTTTCTCTAAATATGCAATTTATAAATAAAGGCAAACAAGTGTTTTAGGCCTACCTTGGGTCCAATGCAAGTTTGTGGAAGCCTCGCTCCGTTGATCCAAATGAGCACCCTTGTAGAGAATCTGCAAACACAAACAAGCACACACATTAAATAGCACCTGAAAAGCCAATATAATAAAGCATACTTATCATGATGATCAAGGAATTCATGAAACAAATCACATAAGACAATTTGTTGAGAAAAACGAATCTGTTTGTATTAACTTTAATCAAAGAAGAACTTTACAACCTTGGTGCCTTGATGCTGTATAAGCTCCTCCTAGGGTCCAGCAAGAAATATCCTCTACTTTGACATGTTTGACTCTCTTCCCAATGAAGCCAAAAGGTATGTAATCTCTCCTCTCAAGCTTAACTAGGAAGTCTCAATTCCAACAGCATTTACCCTAAAAAATGTTTAGCTTCTAACCTCCCTAGCAACTAGCCCAATGCCTTAATTTATACTGAAATCGAGGGAAGTTACTAGGTCCACCTTCAAGGGGATAAATCCCTCCTTCAAAGGGATAAGCTCCTCTCATCAAGGGATTAGCTCCTTTAGTTTTGGGATGCATGAACCACCTAGAAGCGAACCATCCACGTCAAGATTCCTTCTAGAATCATCTAGAATTAACCCAAAGTGAGTTTTTAAGAATAAACTTGCGCCTTTTTGACTTTCACAGGGGTCTGCACCCACTTCTTTAGAGATAGAGCGGGCAGGTCCGCAGTTAATATGAACAAGGGGTGCGGGACCGTAGGCAACAGTGAGAGAAAGTGCAGAACCAGAGCTTTATTGATTTTTAAGGTCTTTCTCTCATTTTCAAAGCTTGACATGAAGAGCTGAGGTTTGAGACTTGCTAAGGAGGACAATATGAATGATGATAGACCCATACTGACTGCAAATAGTCATGGTGACAATATTTTGTGTAACAGATTACCCCCTAAAGTGCGAAGTCTGTAGTAGATGAGGATTTCACTTATCATCTAAGAAGAGTGAAGTACTTTATCATTTCGAGGATCATCTTGTGGAGAGCCCGGTTGGAACTTGTAAAAACATTCAATACAAAATATATATATGAGATCATATCATCGCTGAGGTAGGCATTCCCATACTCAGATCAAAACTGACTAGAAAACTAAATACTGCTCTGATATAGGAATGATCTTGTAATACATCACAAGTATAGACACATGTAGACACAGTATGGACGTAGCCATCTATTTATAAATAGTCTACTGTATAATGAATACAAAATTCATCGCAGCTTGGATGGTGGAAACTAGATCGAGGGTCTTGATTTCTACTTCCTGAAATAGTACGATTCTATCCATGCAGATGAATGTGTCGAAGTCGAACATGGTAGAAACCACTTGATTACTAGTCAATGATGTAAACTGTTAACAAGTGTGAGAGAAACCACCAGTAACGTCAATGATTCTCAAAGTACTCAGTACAATCCATGAGATGTGAATAGATGTGTTGATGTCGAACATGTCACGAAATCCTTTGATCGAAGGTCAATGATGCAACCTATTGTCAAAGGCGAGAAACCTGCCATTGAGGCATGCAGACCCCAAGGTACTGACGATTTCTAGATCATCTTTCTAGATAATGAGCTGAAGTCGATAGAAAGCGATCCGTCGTAGGCAAGCCCACAACACGAAATCATAGATCAAGTTTGAAGAAATTTAGTTGCAAGGACTGACTCAGGGATGGTCAAGATGGATGACAGATATTTTGCAGATGAATGGTTTATTTGCACTGACCTCTTAAACACATAACAACACAACAGATGGTTTGGTGACAATTGACCCAAAGTTAATACCCAGAAGCCGGCTGAAGACTTTCAATATGGTTTGATCAACTGTTAGGCAAAGGATTTCCCAACCCAGGTGAATAAAAGTGTCATGTTCAAGAGTGGTTACAAAGTATGACAAACAGGCTCATTTTTCTCTCTTTTCCCCCACCATTTCTGGGAAGTACCTCTTTATTTTTGACACGCTTGAGGAGGATAACATTTGCTTGATTATAAGCTCATCCTTCGGATGAGTCCAACTTAGTTTAAATTCGAACCCTAAGAAGGAGTGGTCCGTTCCTGTTTGTAATTGAACATGTCCTTTACTGTTAAATTTTAACGAGTCCAGTATAGGAGAAACTCGGCATTTTTCAATTTTAGAGAGTCTGAAAAAACTTAAGAAAACTCCATGGTTGTCCTTTTTCGTAAATTTGTGTCTCCCAAGCCCGAAAATGTATAAAATAATACGTGAGAGAACCGCTTGACCATTACGATCAAGGAGTACTTTTCATAATTAGTGTCTCTGATCTGAAAAAGTAAAAAAGCGATCAATGACACGTCGTTTTATAACCAATATCAAATTTGAAACGACAAAAATCCGGCAATCTTTTCATGTTTTTACGGTTAGAAAAGGGCTGTAAGTGGACCGTCTTTTTAGTTCCGTTTTAACGAGCTTAAAAAGAAAAACTCGGCAATCTTTTCATGTTTTAGGAGTCAGAAAAGAGCTTAAAGGCGACTCTAATGTTTTTTGTCGAAAATGACTGATTTTGCCTGAAAAATCTGTTATCCTGCATAAAAACTCAAACATTACTCATACCTGTTTAAAATAGATAAAAATGCTTCAAAAGTTACCTCTTTAAAGTGAAAAATAAACAAATAAACAATTCATTTATTCAAAAAGGCTTATAAAAATGGCTTTCGTAAACTCATTTTTACCGTTTGACTTCAGAGTGAGAAAAGAGAGCTTTTGGTCAGAAACTTCCCGTGAAGATTGCGGAAAATCCGTCTGTTGGAATCGAATGTCGTCTCCTCCAGGTAATCTACATCATCCTACTCTTTCATTTCATCTGTTTCAAATTTGTTTTTTAGGCTTTGATTTCGTTTTTTAAGGAATTTTTAGTTTAAAAACCCATGCACGGGGGTCCGCAGGCATAGCATAGGTAACCTGCGAACCCCGACTTTTTCGTAAAAGAAAAAAAGTCAGGGGTCTGCACCTACCGTGGAGGCAGAGTGCGGACCCACGCGTTGTCTCTAATAGAGAGGGTGCGGTCCCCGCAACAAAGGTTTTTAAACCTAAATTTCTCAAATTTCACCCAAAAATGTTGATTTTAGATATTCTAATTCGCCTTTTTATTGAATGTAGGGTATATATCATGCTTGATTGGCGAGAACGGGAGCACGAGGATGTAGATCTCGCCACGATAAATCATCAACCTTCAATTGATGCATTGAAGGCATGTGGCTTATACAAATTCTGGGCCATACCTGGCATGAGGGCCCAGGTGGACTTTTTGCAGTGGTTGGTAGACAGGTGGAACATACAGGACCAATGCTTCTTTATTGGTGGTCACCAGCTCGAAATGGAGCCGGAAGACATTTACTTTTTGACTGGTTTGCCTAAGAGAGGTGAACATTTGACTCTATTCGGGACTAGGCCAGGTGGCCAGTCTGTCGATAGCCTCCAGCTAGAGTTCTGCAACAACCAAACTAGAGACAAAGGGATAGATATCAAAACCATATCCCTTCCTGAGCTCAAAGTGATTGTGTTTACTATTACCAGGCTCTGCAGAAGCGCAGCACTACATATAGCCACTAGATCCCAAATGCGGATGGCAGTAGACTGCTTTCGAGGCACCATCTTCAATTGGTGCAATGATGTGTTGGCTAATATAAAAGGCCAACTGACTAGAGCAAAGAACGAACAACTGAAGACCTTTGGATATGGTGCTTTAGTTGTGAGCTTTGGTCTGGAGAGGGTTTCAATGTTGGTCCCACAGCATCTCACTGTTGGAGCTGAACTTCCCCGAGAGCCCAAACTGATGTGTTGGGTTGCAGTTATGGCCCGTCATCCTGAGGAGGGAACAGAAGTCGTTCGATTCACTCCTGAGTATTTTCATTGGTTGGAGAACCAAGTTTTTGCTATTCAGGACTTTCCTTATGCTGGGGTAGATTATCCTGGTGACCCAGACATGGCTCTTCCACCAGGAGAGCAATGGGATGACTCAGGTAAAATCATTTTCAACATTTTCTAATTTAATTTAATTTTTTTTTTCGTCCCAAAATTGATAGTAAAAGTTTTAAATGCAGATGTAGGCCCACGGCGACCAGCCACTCTCCAGCCCTATGAGAGGAAGCAACCAGCTACAGCAACACCAACCCCACAGGACAAATCTACAGAGACCTTGGCCGAATTGGAGAGTCATCTAGAGCGTTTGACAACAGACATTCTGGAGACCAGCATAGATGACATTCCTCTTAGGCTACAATGCTATGTGATTGGGGTCCCAGGACCTTTCAGGAGGTTCCTTTGTAGGGTGGTCCGTACAGTGGTTTCTTATCGTGATCATCACCAGTGATAGGATGATCGCCTGTTGTAGACACATATGACATTTTTTGCTTTTTGTACTATCATTTTTTCCGATCATAAGGTGTTTTTCAACCTATGATCAAAGACGATATATATTTGACACACTTCTATGTTATACTATATCACTATTACCAGCTTATCTTGTAAAACATGTTATGCAATGTTTTTAAATTTACTTGTATGATTATTGCAAATGTCTACTTAACATTCGAGAAGCGATTGCATCTGCTAAGGTATTTAAATATCTTGGAATATGCTGGTATTCAATATAGTCAAATTCACATTCCAAGAGACGAACTCTCAAAAATAATCTCAATAAAACTGGATTTCTAATGGCATATACTCTATTAAGCTGTAATACAACGAGTTCGGTATCTAACCTCACTATCAAACTCCGAATCCCAAATGAGATAGACTCAGATAATAACTCAATCACTGCACTATACTCAGCAATGTTGTTCGTTGTTTGATTGAGGCTTACCCCATGCATAGATACCAACTCGTCAGAGGGCGAATAGATAACCCAAGTTGCGGAAGAAATGTTCCGTGTATTATGACAAGCACCATCAGCAAAACCAATGTATGTTTGGAGAGGCGTCGACATCTGCAATATCAAGAGTAAAACCAAGATAAGCAGGAATAATGACAAAAAAAACACTCTCTAAGCTAAGCACACTTTTTAATCTAAAACACGCCATCTAGAAAGAAAATCTAACCTAACTAAAAAAATCTCCACACCCAGATTTAAGCATAATACCTCTTCAGGTAAAGACCATTTCTGGGTTTACCTAAAGAGACCCCATCAAAGTCTACCAATTCATAGGCCCCTTTTGCCAGCTTTCGCTTAACAACATAAGGACCATGCCACATGGGTACGAATTTTCCAGCGCCTAATTTATCATTTGCTTGATCATACAATAAGACTAGGTCTCCTTCCGAAAAATTATGAGGGGTAACATTTCGATCATACTGAGCTTTAATATGTTTGGCATGAGTTTCGATTGCTAATGCAGCATCACGTCGATTCTCATCTAGTTGAGCCAAGTATAACAAACATTTTTCCTCTTCGAAAGTGGCTGGAAGTAATTCGATGGCCATTTGCAATGATGGGATTTCGCATTCAATGGGTAACACAGCTTCTAGACCATAAACTAGTTGGAAAGGAGTGAAACCGGTTGACGTTTTTACTGAGGTTCGATACGCCCAAAGCGCTGAAAATAGCATGTTATGCCAATTCGACCTATGAATCCCAATGATTCTTCGGATCATGATGACTAGAAATTTGTTGATGGCTTCAACCAGACCATTAGCCTGTGGATAATATGGAGTTGAACTATCGTGACGCAAGCCAAGTTGGTCTGTAAGTTTAGTCATCATAATGTTTCGAAAATGACGCCCATGATCAGTGATAATCGCTTGTGGAACACCAAACCTAGCAATTATATGATTGAACATGAAAATTGCAGCAAATGTAGGCATCGCGTCGGCCCACTTGGTAAAATAATCTACCGCAAGGATGATATACGCATGCCCCCCGACCGAGTGAGGGTTACATGTAATAAAATCGATACCCCATTTCACAAAAGGACCGACGGCAATTATAGGGTGGAGAGGAGCAGGTGCAGCGCGCATCTTTCGATCAAAAAATTGGCAGTTGTGGCATTTTCGGACCGCGTTAATACAATCTTTAAACAAAGACGGCTAGAAATAGCCAGCACACAATATCTTTTGGGCTATGGCAAATCCAGACATATGACCGCCACACGCTCCAGAGTGACAGTCATTTAGAACCCTTTCAGCTTCCTCATGAGTTAAACAACGCCGAAAAATAGAGTCCGCCCCTTGACGATAAAGTGTATCTCCAATAATTTTGAACTGGACTGGAATTGTATTCTTTGACGTTCTGACCTTGAAATTTCTGGCCGAAAGGATTGGGTTTGGAGATAAACTATGATATCCCCATACCATGGATCTAAAGTGCTGATTAGAAACAAGGATTTGTCCGCAATGGGCTCCTCCGCCAGAGTTTCCATGTCAGCATGCAGGAAGTCACACATCAACTTCGCAAAAACTAAAGATTTCTTTGACTTATACTTTTCAAATTCCAAGTCGAACTCCTGCAGGATCACAATCCATTTGGAGTACTTGCCCCTAGCATTTGTTTGGTCAAAATATAGATCATAGGGTTGCAATCGGAAATTACTGTAGTTTTGCGTAGTAAAATGTAATGACGAAAACGTTGGACAGCTTGAACAGCTGCCAATGCCAATTTCTCCACATGTGAATATTTTAGTTCAGTTGGATTTAAGGTTCGACTAAGGTAATATATCACATGTTCAATACCGACTTCATCTTCCTAAACTAGTGCCATTTCAATGGTGGAATGTGAGGCGGCGAGATACAAGAAGTATTACTGGTTGTAGTTGGGAGGAAGCAATGATGGTGCATGGGTCAACGCGTGTTTTAGTGCATCAAAAGATTTGTTAGCTATCTCATCCCAAAAGAATGGAGTATTTTGTTTCAAAAACCGGGTAAAACCCTTTGTGATCTCGGCGTAGTTAGGAATGAATCGACGTAAAAAGTTTGCTTTCCCCTGCAAACTTTGGAGTTGGCGAAGACTCGAAGGAGGAGGCAATTTGACAATAGCTTCAACCTTCAAGGGATCGACGCGAATGCTGGCTTCCGAAACAACAAACCCCAATAACCGACCCGTTTCATGAACAATAATTGCTGGGTCAATTCCTGGCATTCCTCATATGACCAGGCAAAAACGTCGCGGAATTCTTGAAATAGGGCTTTATATGTTTGAATTTCATCTTCCGTACAAGAGGCACCTATATGAATGTTTTCAACAATTCCAGGCTTAACTGAAATATCAATAGGAATAGTTCGAGAAATGTTTCCCAAATTTAACTCAGAATCAAGATTTTTCATTGGATTCTGAGGTTCCTTGACATATTCAGTCGTAAAATTAGATGAAAAATCATTTTCAAAGCGATCAATCTCAGGTAAAAACGAAGATCTATGATGAAGATCTTCCCATGGTGAATCATCAACACACAGGATTTCACGAATTTGCTCATCAGTGTGAACAAGTTTGAAAAACATTGTTGAATCTGAGTTTGATGTTAAAAGTGATTCTTCATGGACCACATTCATTAAGTCAATTTCGATTGAAGAAGGGTCAGAAAATGACTGCACGGCCTGATACGCAATTTCATATGGACTCAAAGGCATAACATCACCAAATGAATCTATCTCAGATTCGGAAGGTACGATCCTAGGATCATCATAAACAATAGTATCTGACGAAATAATATGAATGGTTGCAGTAGAAGACGATGCGTTGATAGGAGGAAAAGGAAAATTTCCTAGTAAACCAGAATCTTTAACTAGTCCTACTCCAACATCTTTATATGGGATAGTTGTTTTGCCGACATGTTGAATACTTTCAGAAGAGGCTGGGTCGGATGAAAAGTAAGTTAGCTGGTCTATAGTTATGATCTTTCCATTATGAGGGAACTTTATAAGCCGAAAGATCGATGAAACAACAACTGTCATAGTGTAAGACCAACTACGACCCAAGAGAAGGTTGTAATCTAGAGGGGCATCAACCACCTCCACATCTAGATTAACAGTTTTGCCTTCAACCCCTATAGGTAATACTGTAGAATGCCAAAAGGATGGAACCCACGGCCATCAAAGGCCTTTAGAATCGTCGGGGATTGATTAAGCGTGGGAGAACCAAGGGATATCCAACACTGGATCGACATAATACACGTTGAGGCTCCCTCATCAATCACAGTCCTATAACAAGGTTTGTTTTTTACTAACACTGGAATCTGGAAAGCCATTTGATGAGGTAAGTGAGGTGTACTATTTTCTAGATCGAAAATTATAGGATTCGAGTCCTGAACGTCAACAACTCCTATAGCCAACAATAGCAATTTATGATGTGTTGGACATGATTGCAGCACTTCCAAAGCCGACATTGCTGAAGGTGAAATAGCCAAATCTTCAACAATGTTATAGTTCTGAGCCGCTCTCGCATGTGGATTGAAAGCTAACTTTCGAAGTATACCCTTGGTGGGTGGTTTGATTAATAAATCTGGGTTAGGTTTCTCGATCTGTAGTGGATCGGAACCGGGAGTTGAAGTTGATGAGTTCGAATTAGAAGATTCTGCTTCCTTACCACCAAGAGGACTTTTACTTCCATAATCTTGCTATCGAGTCGCAATTCTAACATGGGACATCATCATTATGGGTTCTTCGGAGGCATTTGAGGAAGAACTTATCATCTTACTATCTTCACTAGGAAAAGGATCCTTCAAAACAATAGGCATTTTGGAACCTTTGACGATTTTCGCAACCTCAGCGCGATGAGGGCAGTCTCTTGTAAAATGCTCTTCGTCACAAATGAGACAAGGATAACGAGGTTTGCGTTTCTCATCAGTTGATTCTGTTTTTTTTGGTTTCTCTTCCGAATTTTTATCTATTTTATTTTTCTTCTTCCCTTTATTTTTACCGCTGGATTTTGATTTGGCTGTAGATGACTCTACAACATGAATATCGGCGGAAATTTCCATGGAAGAATCTCCTGTCGGGGAATCTGCTAAAGTTATGATAGGAGAGGAATTCTTGAAAGACTTCTTCTTACTCTTGGTATTAACCATACCAATCATACCATCAGCGGCATGAGACCCTGAAGGAGCTGCAGTTATTTGATTTTGTTTAGGAAGGTCGGGGATTTTCTCGTGTAACGTACTTGATTGCGTATAAACGAAGTCAAGGTACTGAGCTTGAGCAATTACTTGCTCTTCAGTAATGACTCTTGCCATAGCTACATCCTCAGTGATTTTCAGTAATAGAGATTTGACAAACCATTCAGCTAAGATTTGATCCGGGATAAAAACTTTCACTAAACGTCGTCGACGTCTCCATTCATGAATGTGATTTGAAATGTAAGTGGACATTGACTGTTTTAATGAAGTTAATAATTTCGTGCCATTTTCATATCTGACTGGCAACTGAAAATGAGTTAAAAACGAAGTAGCTAGCTGACTAAAGTTATAAAAAGTGGCTCGCGGTAACTCAATGTACCACTTGGCTGCAAGACCAATTAGAGTGCGTTGGAAAAGCCTTAAATGGATTAAATCATCTGAAATGGAATTAGACACACACCAGAGGTGATAAGTCATCACATGGTTTGACGGATCCTCTCCTTATTTGCCTTCAAACTTAGGAATATCACTAGGCAACTTATTCGGCATTGGCGGCCAAAACGAAAGATAGTTTACTGGATCGTTCATAAGGCGCGACAAGTCAGGCAAGTCAAAAGCTGCAATGAACAGTAACTAACGATTAGGGTCCCTGAAACCCTGGGTCATGAGACCAGCCCCAGGAGGAGCATATCCAGGATAACTAGGAATTGGAATTGCATCTGGGATATTATATCCTCCCGGAAAACCAGGATTAATCGAACCGTACTGGGGTTGTTGAGGTTGTTGATATGTATATCCAGGGTACGGTTGATACTGATAGACTGGCTGCTGCACAGCAGGACCGAATTGGTACTATCCCTGGTACGGTTGATAATTAAATTGAGGTTGACTTGTGATAACCGTACTTGGACCAGGTTGTCCTACAGGCATTTGAACCGAAGTCTGAATTGTGGATCCAAACTGAGGTAAAGATGCTTGAGGAGTTGATACAGGAACAGTAGAAACCGGAGCTGTCGATACTCCAGAAGTAGGTGGGGTAGATTGAACAGATGTTGCAGCAGTTGTAGCAATCGTTTGAGGCGGAGTACGAGGCATACTAGGCCCTGGCTGAGAAACTACAGAAGGTGCAGAAGTTTGAATAGTAGACTGGACAGGTTGCTGGGGTGAACCAGAAACCAAAGGTTATCCAGTTTGAGATGACAACTGCACATTCAGTTGCAAGAACTGTTGAGATTGAGATGGATCCCACACTAAATTCATTCCGGGGTACAGACCCATAGCAGGTTGAGAATATTGAGGACCATAACCTGGTTGAGGGTAGGGTTGATAATTCAAAGGTACATTTCCAACTCCTTGGACAAATGATTGACCGGAAGGTGGTTGGAAACCTTGGGTTGGGTACTGACCTTGAGGTTGATAACCTTGAGGCACATACTGATACTGGGGTTGACCTTGAGGTACATATTGATACTGGGGTTGACCTTGAGGTACATACTGAGTCTGGGGTTGACCTTGAGGAATGTACTGTCCCATAGGTATGTACTGTCCTTGAGGTTGCCCCCTAGGTGGAAATTGGGTACTTTGAGGTTGCCCCCCAGATGATAATTGAGGACTTTGAGGTTGCCCCCCAAGCGGTAACTGGCCACCTTGAGGTTGCAGATTAGGAATAGTACCTGACATCATAAGAATATCTTCTACACTCAACGGCTTAGTTCCGTTATTACCAGTTAATAACCCTTGTTCAATAGGTTGAGGAGATGCTCCTGAAAAAGTACAAGTAAGTGACGGATACCCAGAGGGAACAGAAGGACCGCCGTATAAAAGGGTTTCTAGAGATTGAGAAAACATGGACGACTATCTTGACATATTTAACGGAGGATAATAACCCCTAGGTGTTGGGTGAAAAGGAATGCGAGGTGGTGAAAAACTTAGTCCCGGGTTTTCCAAAAAATTGGTCAATGAAAGATACCAAGCGTCGCTCCTAGGTGGACTGTAAAAGATCGATTCACGCTCCCTAAGTTCTATAGCTGGTTGATTTTCAGGGATAGGGATACTTTCTTCCGAAGTAACAAGTTCTTCAATAGCAATAAGTCCAGAAGGAAGATTTTGGGTAATGACTCTTTCTACCCTGGGTGAACCAGGACCACTGGAAGTTGGAGAGGCAAATCCTGATGTTGGAGTAGCAGCAAATTTAGTTTCAGGTTAAGATATTTCAGGTTCCTCAGCTAAATCACTAGTAGATGAAAAACTACCAGTAACTTCGGAAAATGAAATAGATTGCGGATTATAATCTGTTACTAGAGCTTGATAATCAGGATGTACAACCAATGAAGACTCTCCTTCTTCAGGTGACCCAACTCTACTGTCACTAGGAGTTACAAGGGCCCATAGCCCTTCAAGCTGGCTCGGTGAAAACTTAGGAGGTTGGCCCCGAAGTCTACGGGACTTCCTCGGTAATTCAGCCACGATTAAATATTTTAACTACTTCACACTCAAACAAAGAAAAATCTTCAATGAAAACCACCTAAAGCCTCTAAAGAACCAAAAAATTTTGAATCACATGCCTAAAGAATCTAGGAGGTCAACACACACAAACAGTAACTTTCCGTACCAAAAACACTAGTTAGTGATGAAATCCAACGTCACAGAATTCAATACAGAAATGGTGGTTGGAACAGTTACCCCGACAACCTGCTTAATGAACAGACTAGCACAAGTTTCTCCACTAAACCGTCTCGAGTGAAGAGAACCCCCCAGAAAATCCAAGTGAGTCTAGCCGACGTCTGCTCTAGGTACAGTGGGATCTTCTCTCCACTGCCACCTTAGGAAATAATCCTATAGAATACGGTCACTAAGGTTACCAATGGAAACAAATATACATGGGGGAACAATGTATGATCCGATACGCACGCAAGGGCAGAGTAACAAGCTCAATCCCCTTGAAGGCTCCTTGACATAATCCAAGGTTTACCAACAAGTGACCCCACGCTCCTCGACAATGGTTAATCCGAGGTTTACCATTTTTAATACGTGAATATCTTCTATCGTTCCCAATGAGGAAGGATTGATTCCCACACTGGTTCAGATATGATCTCGTGCTTCTCCTTTAAGAGGAGCTTTCCCAGAGCATAGATGTAACAATTGGAATTGATCTCCTACCACAAGATACGTCTACTTGTTTGTTTTACTATCTTGGAGAGTTAATTACTCCCTACTCCAAGATACTAGCCTAAACTATGTTGGTGATATAGAGCCCTAGAAATAAAAAGATTACTAGATAGATTTTACTTTAAGCGTTATTTTTATTGGTTTTTTCTTAAGCCAAAAGGTGCGGAGATGAAACTTATGGTGTGAAGACTCGACTCCAAATCACTAAAAATTGCACTTAAGATGATAAGCAATCTTTTCCCTTCAATGAATTTCTAGCTAGGAAAGAGTTGAGAATACAAATGCTTGTAAAAACAAATCTTTCCTTAACAATCAAATCAAAAGAATAGCTTTTTGTCTTTTCCAATACACTCAAAAACGACACAACTAGTTATGCTCACGAAAATTTCTCTTTCTTTTCAAGCACTCAAATACTACTAAAACAAGCTTTTTCAAAAGAGATTTTTTATATTTTTATAAAACACTCAAAACTATTGAAAAATCTAATCTTGAGATCTATAAATTCTAAAAACTATTTGAAGTAAAAGCTTACAATATTTCTTTTCAAGGATGTTTTACTTAGCTATAAGCAAACTAAGGACTAATTTGTCCAGAATCACAAATCAGTTAAAAACAACCAATTTTTGTTTTCTTTTCTAAAAATGAAATCCAAAACATTTAACACAAGTCCTTTCGAAGTTTCGCAAAGAGAAAAACAAGATGGATTCCTCTACAAAGGCAAATTTTGCAAACGGTCAGACTCATAAGAAGGGCAATAAAAACCAAGGTGATCTGAGGCTTCTAAGGCTTCTAATCTCTGAGCTACTACAAGACCAAAATGAAAATCAAGCCCAGCAACCAAAACTTCTAGGAATTTCACCTAAAACCCTAATGCCAATGGAATTAACCTAAGAAAAGTTCCTGACAAGTCACGTGCAGATCTGGGCAGAGGCTAAAAACACCTAAACAAATCCTAAGCTGACTGAAAGAGAAAATCTTAAGTTTTTCAAAATTTTGACAGGGTCCGCAGGCTCCCAGTTTACCCAGGTGCGGGACCGCTCTGTGTGTAAAGAAAAAGTGCGGATAGGTCTGCACTGTGTTACAAGCAGAGGGTACGGTCCTCTCCCAAAAGCATGAAAAGAAAAAAATAATTCAAGATCTACTAAACCTACCCAATCCCACACACATCAAGGCAAAAACAGAAACAAAAACACAGTTTCTCAAGTCAAAGTAAAAGCAAAGGAAAAATAAAAAATTCAAGTCCCCAGCAGAGTCGCCATTTTGTCGGCCAGATAAGTCATTCTTGCGGACAAGACCGACCTCCATAGTATCTAATGATATCTAGCGACAAGCAAACCAAACAAATTCTATCTTTCTCTAAATATGCAATTTATAAATAAAGGCAAACAAGTGTTTTAGGCCTACCTTGGGTCCAATGCAAGTTTGTCGAAGCCTCTCTCCGTTGATCCAAATGAGCTCCCTTATAGAGAATCTGCAAACACAAACAAGCACACACATTAAATAGCACCTGAAAAGCCAATATAATAAAGCATACTTATTATGATGATCAAGGAATTCATGAAACAAATCACATAAGATTATTTGTTGAGAAAAATGAATCTGATTGTATTAACTTTAATCAAAGAAGAAATTTACAACCTTGGTGCCTTGATGCTGTACAAGCTCCTCCTAGGGTCCAAAAAGAAATCTCCTCTACTTTGACAAGTTTCACTCTCTTCTCAATGAAGCCAAAAGGTATGTAATCTCTCCTCTCAAGCTTAACTAGGAAGTCTCAATTCCAACAGCATTTACCCTAAAAAATGTTCAGCTTCTAACCTCCCTAGCAACCAGCCCAATGCCTTAATTTATAGTGCAATGGAGGGAAGTTACTAGGTCCACCTTCAAGGGGATAAAGCCCTCCTTCAAAGGGATAAGCTCCTCTCATCAAGGGATTAGCTCCTTCAGTTTTGGGATGCCTGAACCACCTAGGAGTGAACCATCCACGTCAAGATTCCTTCTAGAATCATCTAGAATTAACCCAAAGTGAGTCTTTAAGAATAAACTTACGCCTTTTTTAATTTCACAGGGGTCCGCACCCACTCCTTTAGTGACAGAGCAGGCAGGTCCGCAGTTAACATGAACAAGGGGTGCGAGACCGCAGGAAATAGTGAGAGAAAGTGCGGAACCAGAGCTTTATTGATTTTTAAGGTCTTTCTCTCATTTTCAAAGCTTGACATGAAGAGCTGAGGTTTGAGACTTGCTAAGGATGACAGTATGAATGATGATAGACCCATACTGACTGCAAATAGTCATGGTGACAATATTTTGTGTAACACATGGTTTTCACACATGGTTTTGGGCACGATGGTTTTCGGTCCATGGTATTGGATGCTTCGGCATGTATATATATGTATTGTAACATTGAAATGAACATAATGAAAAATGAAGCTGGTGGTCCTGGTTTTGGGATCCAGGGAAAAATATCTATGTATATGTGTTTTATGTGTTATGCTCTCACATTGTTTATTTTCTATGTTTTAGAATTTGTATGCAGGTAATTTCTATATAGGGTTAAAACCTAAAAAACTGGTGTAGCGAAATATGGAGAAATGTTCCCCTGTGGATTGAAGCAGCGATTTGATAGCAACATGGCCAAATCCTGTTTACATAAGCTATATGTTGTCCCTTCCTTACCTAGAAAGAATGAATTATCTCTTACGTCCTGAAAGGGAGCGATTTGGGCATAGTCTACTCGTAAATCACTTTGACAGTGATATCTCTAGGAGGTCTGCAAGTTTGATTTGCTTGTTTGTTTGGGTTGTTCCTTACTCTTAGGTATTGCAGATTTCTTCTTGTGGCCTGTTCCTATAACAACCCCTGGTAACTTCATAAACATTAGAATTACTATTTACTATAGTAAAAGGAATGTGTTTTTAATTGTGGTAGATGAAGGTTGAGACACACAAATGGAAGTATATGAATGCATGTTTAAATTTAATTAAGTTTTCATAATGTTGCTTTGTTTAAACCATGATTAGAAAGCAATGTTAGAGTAAGTGTACCCCAGGTACTTAGACAATTGTGGGTGAGGTAGTTACCAACCCAAACTCCTCCTTGGAGATAAAAACTCCCAAGGGAAAGCCAAAAGGGTATTATGAAACAGAGGTAGGAGAAAAGAAGAAGGAGGAAGAAAGGCTCTCAAGCTGGTTGGCCAGTGGAGTCGGTCTAGGGCTAAAATCTAAAAATGGAGATTCGAGACTTAGTAAGTCTAGTGATGATTAGATAGTCTAAAGGAATCTGATAAATCTATCCAAAAAGCTACCTAGGTGTAAGGCTAGCTCAAGGGGAAGGTGCAGTGTAAAGACTAGCCTCATGGTTGGGTGGAGCATTTCTCTTTCCAGTGGTTTGAACCTAGTAAAGGAGAAGAGTTAGATACGTATTAAATCCTTCTCTTTATAACATATTGTGTAGTAATAATTTAGTATTATTACCAAACTTCAATCTATTTCCAAATAGTACTATGCAATAGTAATTCAATGTAATCTTCAGGAAAACTTAATTAAGTTAGACCCAGCTATGTTACTGGATTGAGATAGATGTATTAGTAAAAATTATATTACTACATTTAGGTAATCATGTTAGAAGAAATTTGTACTACATTTAGAGAGCAAGAAAGGTCCAGTAATAGGAACTAGATGTTAGATGAGAACGAGTGTCTCAAGGATGCAGTTATGGAGTCAACAAATAAAATTACCCCCAACTTTTCCAGACATAGGTATAATGATTGTCATGAATTCTTGATGAGAGAAATCATATCCTAGTCCCAGTGCCCAAAAGACAGTCAGAATGCATCATAAACCTTATGTAGTAACTGATGAGGAAGGGTTAGTTTTGAGTAGGGCCAAGGAATTGGCAGACCCATGAAAAAATCCCTTAATTACTCAGAATCATAACAAAAAAAGGATTTATCAGTGGGAAGAAATAAGGATTTAAATTTCCATGTTACCACATGAAAATATTGAAATGAATCAGATATCACCATAAGAATATTACTCAGAATCATAACAAAAAAAGGATTTATCAGTGGGAAGAAATAAGGATTTAAATTTCCATGTTACCACATGAAAATATTGAAATGAATCAGATATCACCATAAGAATATTATAGGGAATAAATACTGAAATGAACAAACCATAATTTCCATGTTACCACATGAAAATATTGAAATGAATCAGATATCACCATAAGAATATTATAGGGAATAAATACTGAAATGAACAAACCATAAATACATCTTTTTAAATTTCAAGACAGTTGAAAATATATCATTGCCATAACTTCCATTAAATAATTGTTCCCATAAGAGACAGTGGTCACAAGAAAAAACCATTAATGGGTATCTTTAACATAATTCGTGGAGAAAAAATGACACCGCAAGGAAGTTTATATACAAACAAGAAACTTAATACAAGTCTAGAGATAATATCAATCCTTCTTGACAAGGCCAAAAATATCTAGATCGAATATATCATAGTTAACCAACATTGAAATAATAAGGCCTCAGAACGGCATAGAACCCCCTTATTACACTGAGGAAATTAAAGGAAACATGTACGACTTGAGTCGACCCAAGCATCAAAAGTCTAAAAATCGACCAGTTAACTCTAAGACTACCAACTCTCGGGAAGAACCGTAGAAGCTTTTAGAAATATGAGAGTTATTTTGACAAGATAACACAACTGGAAGGTTAAAAAGGAAACCCTTGTTAAATTGGCAGAAGAGTAAGATATCGAACAGGTACTGCTTCGGGAAATCTATGCATACATGTGTATAAAAAATGAGCACACAAATTAGTGGAAACTCGAATTAAACACATGCATAAATAAATTAATGGAATGACCATACGAACATGTACCTGGATGAGGAAGATGAGGGATAAGAAACCATACTCCACGAAGTGAATCTATAGAGGAGAAGAAGAACCTGTCACGGTTTTCTTCTCAAGGGAAAAATTAAAAACCTTTATAAACAATAAACTCACATATGGAGGAAAAGGTTGGACCATTATAGACTTTAGAAACTTTGAAAAAACCCTCGAACCCAGTTACATTGCGGGAGTGTAGACCTCTACACCAGGAAAGTCAAGAGTTAACAAGAATAAAGGAAATTGCAAATAAGAAAATGGATGCTACTTAACTCTTGAAGGAACCCCATTACCTTGGAACCTTCTGCAAATCTAGTGTACGAATTCGCAACCCCCGAAATCTATTCAACTGGGCTCCGGAATCTGTTGGGAATTCCATAGTTGGACACAGACATAAAACCCTAGGAGAATGAACCCTCTTGCAGGCAGGAGCTCCAGCGTGAAAGAAAGAAGGAACAAATGATGCTCAATAGAGAGGAGGAGGGGTGAGTTAGTTACTTGCCCATCTTCCCCAGCAATTTCCCACCGTTCGATAAGCCCAACACAAGAGAGCCATACATTAAGGTACATATCACAAGAAAAGACTACCAAGTGGATGGGGCTGATTTCCTTTCCATAGGCTTCCAAACCATGACAGTTTCCATCACTTACGACTTGAAAACCAATGTAACTAGTGTTAACATTTGAATACATATGACGCTTATTGTATAGAATTATTATATGAACAATGGATTATGTCATGTCATATATTTAAAGTTTCAAACTATTGCTACATGTATGTGTGAAGTCCTTGGTGGTAGGATTAATTTTTTTCTTTTAATTCACTGTGATGTTAACTTGCAGTTAGTGTAGGGGTTTGTGATAATTCCTCTCTCTA
Source organism: Pinus tabuliformis (assembly GCA_031772625.1). Taxonomy (NCBI): domain Eukaryota; kingdom Viridiplantae; phylum Streptophyta; class Pinopsida; order Pinales; family Pinaceae; genus Pinus; species Pinus tabuliformis. The sequence continues at coordinate 691,279,676 of CM062812.1, read as the reverse complement.
TATGTTTATTGACTTGAGTGAGATCAATTTCTTTAATTTTCAATCTTCTTCTACTTTTCTTACTATTATCGCATTCCTGAAAATGATTGAGGTTTGATAGACCTCACTCATGTTAGTTTTTAGCCATTAGCTCGACAATATCCATAAGTATTTAATTTCCCATTTCAGAAAGCTTCTATCCAATTTTGTCCTATTCAGGGTTGAGGAAGCTTCACTCAGGTGGCTTGTCTCTTGATGTTGACGCAAAAAGTGAGATGCCTTGAGGCATTTGAAGAGCATTGATGATAACTTGGAATGAGCTTGAAGCAGAGGAACTCTAAACCAAAAAATAAGAGTAACATTTGTTATAGAGATTTTTTTTTTAAGAAGAGGAAAATGTAACTTAGATTGGTGAATTCTTAATGATTTAGAAACATATGAGACCAAATATATCACTCAGGAAACATGATTCTATTTAAAATAACCATCCTTAACGGATTCCAGAAATGACTTGCCTCTAGAATGGGCTTATGACATGAATGCACGAATCATGAGAAATAATATATTGTGAAACAATAAAGTATCATATAACTGATATACATAATAATTTTCATACTCGATATGCATCTCCAATAAAAACTATCAAAACAATTAACATACAACTAATTTCACAAATAAAGTATCATATAACTGATATACATAATAATTTTCATACTCGATATGCATCTCCAATAAAAACTATCAAAACAATTAACATACAACTAATAGCAAATATGACCCAAATAAAAGAAAAATTCAAGTTTAATCAAATAAAATATTACATAAATTTAAAATTAATACAACATGTATATTACATAGTTTAGCTTATACTAAAATGGAGTTTACGTTAAAAAGTTCCTATAGAGAAGAGATAGAATAGTGAGCTAGTTCAATCCATGTTCATGAAAATAAAAATGAAAGTAAATGTTTTTTAATAACGGTTGAGAAAACATATCAAAGAGGATAAAATGGAAATACATACCTTTACAAAATCGTCTGAAAATTCAATTCCTATGTTGAGTTGCTTCCTAATTCAATTCCTATGTTGAGTTGCTTCCTCCTAAATTTAAGCTTCTTTAAGTGTTCTTTCTTAATTGTAAATTCAAATATTCCATTATTACCATTTGTAGGTTTGGATGAATTTTTGACAGCATTAACCTTACTCATTTCTCCAACAATGTTGACTTTAGGCATTCCATTAGTGCTAGTTGTAGCTTTGGATGAATTTTTGATAGTATTCACGGTAAATTTTTGACAATCTTCCTTTGGATGTGGGGATTGCTCATTGTTCTCAGCCATGCACATTTTTTTGTCCATTTCATTTCTAGACTTGGACTCTATATAGTGTCAGGATTGTTGGGTTGTGTTATATTCTTTTCACGACTAGCCTCCTTAGTTAACCAGGGGGTTAGAGAGGGGGCGGAGCCCCCCCTTCGTTGCGTCGATTGCACAGTGGGGGGGGCAGTAGCCCCCCCTGTCCAGGGGGGTTTGAGGGGGGCGGGTAGCCCCCCTCTATGGGGTCCGGGGCAGTGCCCTCGGGAATTTTTTTTGGGACCCTATATTAGGTGGGACAAACCTACCTATGGTTTTGTGCATAGTTTTAGCACATGGTTTTGGGCGTGATGGTTTTTCAGTCCATGGTATTGGATGCTTCGGCATGTATATATATGTATTGTAACATTGAAAGGAGCATAATGAAAAATCAAGTTGGTAGTCCCGGTTTTGGGATCAAGGGGAAAAACTCTATGTATATGTGTTTTATGTGTTATGCTTTCTATTGTTTATTTTCTGTTCTTAGAATTCGTATGCAGGTAATTTCTGTATGGGGTTAAAACCTACAAAGATGATCAACACACAATAAAGCAATGCAATTTTAGTGGCAGGATCAAAGAAGTGGAGAGTGCAAAGGATGCCAAATTTTTTTCACAGTTTTAACGTTTTTGGTTCCTACTGAAGTCTACAAAAAGATAATGAATGCTTATGGGACTAGTAACCCCTCTTCTAGGGGGTACCTATAGTGATATTTTCCACTTTCATGGTTTGTGAGTAAAAAAGTCTGGATACATGGTCACAACATTAAGCCAAAAAATTTCCTTGCATTTTTCTCCATTGATAATCAACATACCCCTACTTGGAACCCATGTATCTCCACCTTTTTGTCTAGATTTACAAATCCCTTTCTAGGTCATGAAATGGCATCATGATTTTGTTTCAAACAAAAATAAGCATTTATTTCAACTCTCATAAGTTCAAAACCTGCCATGCTTGCAAAAGTTGCAACAAACATGAAAATATCCCAAAACCCTAAACTTTATGATGACCTTAAATGAAAATAATCAAGTTGAATTCCATAATATAAAAAACTAACTCAAAAACCCTAACAATGATCTGAATAGAAAATGACATCAACTCATGTTATTCATCCACGCATGGAATTTACCCATGGTATTGTAAGTGGAATCCACCCATGGTGTTTATCCACCCATGGTATTGTAAGTGACATCCACCCATGGTATTCATTCACCCATGGTATTTGTCCATGGTATTGTGACATCCACCCATGGTATTCATTCACCCATGGAATTGACCCATGGTATTGTAACTGAAAAATACTATAAGTAACAAGTTGCATTTTGTAAAAGGACAAATTGTCCACCACAATGTAGTCCTTACAATTATTATCTATTTTAATAAAAAAAATCTTTGTGGTTTTGTTTATTGAGCATTCTACTCTTTTTCTTCTGGAATTTCAAATTTTCAGATCTTGGGGGCCTCACCCCACAAGATCCATTTCAATCTTTTAGATCTTGGGGGCCTCCTCCCAAGATCTGGGTCAATGGTATCAGAGAAAGTTATGATTCCATGGGAATGAGGGTTTGATGCATATTTAAGTTTCAAATTTTGCATCAATATTCAACAAACTTCAGGCACATGTTGCGACCTCCACAGAGCACTTTCTTGGGCCAAGCAGGAAGAATTTTTCTTTTTTTCATTTTTTTGCAAGATGCTTTTTTTGGGCGGCAAGTTTGCTGATCACATCTAAAACATTTGGTGCAATATTTACAAAAACAAATAATATATATGGATTCCTTTCCAAAAAATACCAAAATTCAAAAAAAAAATCAATGGAATCGGAGTCTCAATGAGGGAGATATTGTTGATTTAAAATCAACTATGTTGTAGAACTTTTGCTGACGACAACTGGTGGATGGCGACTCTCCTATAATTTTTTGCAGTTTTTGTACATAATTTTAGAAAAAATATTATATATTTGAGCTCCTCTTGAAAAATCACCCAATTTCAAAAAAAAATGGGTAGAATTGGAGTTCGGATGTGGGAGATATCGTTGATTTAAAATCAACTATTTTTTCAGAACTTTTGTGACAACAGAAAAATTACAAGGCAAATATGAGATTCTAGAGTGTCCAGATAAGGATTTCCAACACATGGGAAGATGAAAAATGGTACTTCTGCTTCCAAAAATAGGTTATAATAAATATTCTGAGTTATGTCCATTTTAATTCTGGAGTAGCATTCAGAGCGAGTTCCCACTAGAGACGTGCCCTCCCACCCCACTTTAGTAGGCACCTGCTTCACATTCATTAGTTTCATCATAGAAGCATTCGGATTGGGTTATTTGGAGACGTGTCTTCCCACCCTAGGATACGTAGGCACCTGCTACTTTATCAACAACCAACATCACAGTTATGGGTCAATCACACAAAATCCTTGTCATCGAAGTCCATTTGCTAGGCTGCACACTGTTAATATCACAGTTGGTCAGAAGCATTACAGGGTACCTCTATCCTCGGATCTTCATTTGTCATGGTTATGGGTGATCCACAAACCCACACTTCATCAATGTCCATTTTCTAGGCCGCACACTGTCAGTATCACAGTTGTTCACAAGCATTACCGGGTATCTCTATCCTCGGATCTTCGTTCATCATGGTTATGGATCATGCAAAAACCCACACTTCATCGAAGTCCATTTGCTAAGCCGCACACTGTCAGTATCATAGTTGGTCACAAGCATTACAGGGTATCTCTGTCTTCGTATCTTTGTTCATCATGGTTATGGGTTAACCACATAAAACCCTTATCTTCAATGGCTCTTCATATTCAACAAAGGCTTCGTAGGAGGGAACTTCATGCAATGGGGACCATTGCTTCTTAAGAAGGGAGGAATGATCTGAATGGAAAATGGCATCAACCCATGTTACTCATCTATCCATGGAATTTACCCATGGTATTGTAAGTGGCATCCACCCATGGTATTATAAGTGACATCCACTCATGGTATTCATTCACCCATGGTATTCATTCACCCATGGTATTTGTCCATGGTATTGTGACATCCACCCATGGTATTCATTCACCCATGGAATTGAGCCATGGTATTGTAACTGAAAAATACTATAAGTAACAAGTCACATTTTGTAAAAGGATAGATTCTCCACCACAATGTAGTCCTTACAATTATTATCTGTTTTAATAAAAAAATTCTTTGTGGTTTTGTTTATTGGGCATTCTACTCTTTTTCTTTTGGAATTTCAATTTTTCAAATCTTGGGGGCCTCCCCCCCAAAGATCCATTTCAATGCTTTATATCTTGGGGGCCTCCTCCCAAGATCTGGATCAAACAAAAATACCATGAAATGTAGGACTTCAATGGTAGGAGTTATGGAAACGAGCACGAACACCGCAACCTCTGAACTTCTTATACTTGCAATGCCTTTGATCAGCCATCAATAGAGTCCTGTCATACCTGACTAGGATATCCTTTATATCCTTCTTCAACTTCTCATCCATGTATTTCTGGTAGAAGGAAACTAGGGCCTTCGCAATGCTCTGCCTAATGGCGTAGATCTGCAAGTGTGCCCCCCTTTCACTCTGATTCTCATATCCATACTAGGGAAATTCTTTGCCTAATGGCATAGATCTGCAAGTGTGCCATCCTTTCACTCTGATTCTCATATCCACACCAATGCAATGCTCTGTATAATGGTGTATATCTTCATGTGTGCCCTCCTTTCACTCTAATTCTCATATCCATGCCAGCAAAGCAGTGGCGTCCCAATAAAAGAATAGGCTCGAATTCCTTGTAATGGAGAATCTCAGATTCTTATAACCAAGGCGGTTTGTTTACTTGGAAGGGCACCCTGCTTGAAATATGTCATGACTATGGTTGTCTTCTTTTGACCAAAGAATTGAATGGAATCCAATGGAACCATTGTTGAATGCTTGGTTCCTCGCGTCCCTCTCTATCAGTATCTCTCTAGTTTCCCTATTAAACACTTACATGAGAGCTTGGGTTCTTTCTTAACCTTAGAGCTTGTATACAATAAGTCAAAAAAAGCATAAGAACCTGACTTCTGCTACCATACAAACCCTCCATTGGGTCATCACAGAGAATGAAGGAAAGGATAGAATCCCCCTTACAAGGGCATGATTGGGGAAAGCGCGAACAAAGAACCCTCTACTGATATAACATGTGTTTGATATTTTTTTGTCGCCAGAGAAAATCCCTTAATAAAACGTCTTCCACCAAAAAAAATTTAAGACAATTGTATTTCACTTAATTTACTACATTTTTTCTTATGACAATTGTATTTCACTTGGTTTGAGATATTTTTTAAAGACAATTTTAATGTTTAAGACTTAAAAAATGTCTTACACTACCCTTTCGTGTAGTCGTGCACCTTTTAAGACCTTTCCAAACTAGGAAAGGCACATCCACAAATCCCAATGGTTTCCTTAGCATCAGGTAATACTAATATGAGCTAATAAGAAAGTGCGGGCATATTAATTCAAGGATTTGAAACCCAAAGTTTGCTTTCGGGTGAGCAATGTTATAGGCTCACACTATGCTTGGCTAATCTTTGGCACATGGAGAATTCAAATGTCTAGAATAAAATGAAATAATGATATAGAACTAACCTGAGCCAAAGCGTAGGGAAATGTAGAGTATATTCTTGCACCCCTTTCTCTGTAGAGCACAATTGTTTCTACTACAGCCAAAGGTTGGACATTTGAAAGTTGTTGACTCCTAAGAATATAACTACTCCATACAAATCCCAAAAAAGGATAAAGAGATCATTGCTCATGTCCTGATATGAAATAATCTAATCATTAGTATCTAAGAAGAGTCTATATCATACAAAATGAGAACATCACACATTTTGATGATCTGTCTATCAATTTTTTCATACAAGATATTTTAAACTACATACCTATTTGTGTTGACATTCCAAAATATAGTCTCAAAGAGAAAAATACAGGTAGGTGTGAAGAAGTATCTAACAACATTATAATCAAGACTTTGTTAGTAAGTCCACCACTACTTCCATAGACAGGACGTGAATTGTCCAAAGAATGATTATGAGTATTGGGTATTGAAGTATAGATATTGAGTTGAGCTCTTTATCAAAGTTTTTATTCTGCCTTCATGTCCAAGAAAAAGAATGAAACTTTAAAATGTAACTTTGAAGTGGATATCTTAGTGTCTTGCAGACTTGTTATAATGCTAAATCATTAGCAAATTTAATGCCTACTTTTGGAGGGAATAGTTTTTGTAATTCTCTGCAAAGTCTGTCCCTAGACGATGTTCGAAAGCAATAGAACTAACTTCCAACATCCATGTAACTGGGTTGTATTTTTCTTTGATCTTTGCTACTCCTTGAATATCCTGCAGTTTTCATGGTGAATGTAATAAAATTAATTCACATTTAGACATTAAATTGGCATTACTTTGTTAAAACCATTCCTTTTCTAGCTACAGGACTCTGTAAAGTGGTTACCTCAAAATATTCAATAATATTGTGAGAATTATGGCCCAGTGACCTAAAGTGAATGACTTTACCTCATATTTTCATCAACAATAATTGAACCTATTATAGTAAGTTAAAAATCACCACTCTAAAATAAACAATATAAGTTATCATATACTCTAGACATTGCTTTATCTCATAAAAACCTTCAAAGATGTCAATTTTGGGTTGATGAATGGTACATATAACCGTCCTTACAGTATCTGTTGTATTACAAACATTTTATATAACAATTGCAACTATTGTGGCATCCAAAATAGAAGTGGGCTCATCCATGAAAATTATAGAAGGATTTACAACAAGCCTACCAACTCTTGTTAGCCTTTTCCTTTGTTCTGTTGATAATCAAGTCACACTAGGTAGGCCTACTAGTGCATCCCTTAAATTGTCTAATTCTACAAGTTCCATGACTTCATCAACAAAGGCCTTCAAATTGGTATCTTTTGCAAGTCAGCAACATGATGATTTGGCATAATGTCAAAAGATAATTTGATTAGTTTTGTAGACTTACAACTTTGGTTTCTTTGTCAAAATCCTTCAAAAGACGAAGAAGTGCCAACTATAACAGTGATATGTGGAGAATGTATGCCATTCTACTCATAGTTTTCGAAAATTTGAGTCAATGTTTCCTTCTTTTTGGGAAATCCATATATCTGGATATCACCCTCAATATGTCCTCCAAACTTCCTTCCAGCTAAGACATCCATGAGAGTTGTCTTCCCTACACCACTAAACCCCATAAATGTCGTAAGAGAGCATGAATGCACCTATAACAAAGCAATTGAAGTTTATCTTTAGTCACTTAGGGAAGAAAAAGCATATAGAAGGTGTATGGTTGGCTTGATGAAGGTTATTCCAGAGATGCATTTAACTATGAGGATCCATTCTGGCATGTTTTACACATAATTGGAGGAATGGCTACATGTATTACATTCCTTTTTGTCATTTCATTGATGGATATCCTTATTCTTAGGTTAAAACTAGGGCCTAAGACCATGTGGATGAAGGATCTGAGAAAAAAGGGAGCTTTACAAGATGAACACCCAACTTGAGATCATGCCATGTAGCACTAAGTTACACATGGGTTTGGTCAAAGGCCCACTTGAGTCTTAAGGTTGGACACCCTCTTCAAGGAGGTGGCTGGGGGATGTTGTAGGTAAGGAGGGGTGATAAGAACCCTAATGGAAGAACTTCCATGTATTTGAAGGTGTGTTTCCCCCTCAAGTAGAAATTTTTGGGGGTAAGGACACATTTTCACATATTTGGAGGCATATTTCACCTTTTGAGGTATTTGGGGTTAAGTACATTACAAAAATTCAACCCTAGGTGACTATTATCCATATGATCCTAGTTAAATAGATAAATTTCTAAATTTAATATAATGTAGAAATTACTTTCAGATCATAGCATCAATCACACAATAACTAAAAATTTAAGCAGTGGAAGAATAAAAGATTTTTGTGGATACATAAGTAATTTCTTCTCAAAATCAGCTTTGCATACCTCAAGGAAACCTCTACAAGCTACTAAAATAACAACTGCATGGTCATCATAATCATCTCAAAATGAGGTATATGATCTACACAAAAAAGAAAGGCAGAAGTTGTACAATTGTTGTATTGCTCCATATGGCCATACAGATCCATATGATTGTATTGATTCTTTGTACAATTTCCTTTCAACCTATTGAAAACCTATAAGTTCATCCTTATTGTGCATTTCTTTCTCTTAGTTGTTCAATGTGGGCAATACCTCTCTATCTTATCTTATTTATTCTTTTTTAAACATGTACAAGTTCTTGCTTGCACTACATTTCTCAATGTACATATTGTTTGATACCTTTTCTTCATATGTGGAAGAAATTTTTCATGAGGAGATACCATGTGGTTGTTGACATAATCAAACCCTCAGATGAATATTAAATTCATGCTTTAAAAGGATTTCATGAAATAGAAAGTGGAAAGTGGAAATATGGACCCATTTTATTCATTCAAAAGACAAAAGGAAGTGCTCCACTTGAGGAGGATTAGGGCCTTGAAAATAACCATGAATAAAATGGCACAAGGCCACCAATAGAGCTGCCATAGAATAACTTAGAGAAAATTTTATAGGAACCAAAATGATCGTGAATCCCAAACCATGGCCACCCCAATGCAAGCCAACAACCCGCACTAGCAGATAAGTAGAGAAAAAGGATTGCAGGGCCCATGGAAACACGACATCCTTCAGACCGACAAACCTCATCCCTTATTGTCTCCATCATATTGTGCCCCAACACCAGCTAACCAACATGAAAACCCATTGAGGATAAAATGTCATCAAAGATGGCATCAAAAGGCACAAATGCATTTTCTAGTGTCGCCTTGTTGTGTATAGCTCCCACCAAAGGATAGGAGTCTAACCTACTCTTCCTCAGTGAATAACAACTGTCATTGTCCTCACAGCCACCAAATTGCACCTTGCCACCTTTGGCATCTTCACCACTCCCAAATATAAAACTGAATCCACCTCCTCTAACCGCATTGCATTGGATAATGCCTCCTCATGCCACCATTCTAATAAACTATCAAAGTCTAGAAACCCTTGACCATCACAGAAAAACTTTGCAAAGTTCTCTCCATTCACATCTTATTTGAAACATTGTAAAAAAGTACTCATAACATATAATATTCTCCCTCGTGTGGCTATTTGAACTCGTAAAATCCTTTCCAGTGATGAGATAAACAACCATTAGTGTGTTCACGATTTAGATTACCCATTTCTTTTTATTGCTAAAAAGTCAATACTGCTCAATGCCTATTTCAGTAGATATCCCCTACTTTTACCAAAGACTCATTTTAATACCTCCAAAACCTATAATACTCTACCCAAAATCCCCACCCCCAATATCTATAATATATTGGCTCTATTTTTCACAATTTTAAATGAGCATGATAATTAATAAAGTGAAGCCCCTATGGCAAGTTGTCCCTTGAAGAGGTGATGCCATTTTGGTCTTTTGTAATGGTCAATCCCATACCCTCTGAGGATCCATCATCACATTATCCCCATCCCTTTGTGGAATTCATGAATGACTTCGACCGTGAGGCTTCTGTCCCTTAAACCCAACCTATAGCAGAGTCCTCCCTTATTTCTAATAAGTCGTCCTATGTAGCTGGGTTGCCATTCCGACCTTTGGATATGGTCTCGTCCCCTAGTACATTTTCCCCTGACAAGGAATTAGAGGCTATTTTGTCTGCATCTAAGAATATGGCTCCCCTTTCTATTAAAATATCCCTTTTCCATAATCCTCTAGATTTTGGATGTCAATCATATAAAAATGTCACACATTGGAAGAACAACCCCCCTAAATATAAAAAGGTTTTAGCCTGTAACAAGGTCAAATTGGTTTATGCCAATGAGGTTGGATCTCCCAATAACTGGTTTGATATTGAAACTGATTTTGCTGTTGGGAATGCCTCTATTTCTGATTTTGATGGAGTCTTAGTCCTTAGAGGGGATGTAACTGTGCATGTGGTGCCTCCATGATTATTATTTCCATTAACATTCAGGGTTTGGGAGAGACCCCAAAATTAAGCTCCCTCATAGGTATTTTTGGGTTCTTAAACCCTCTCTAATTGTTTTCCAAGAAACAATGGTTTGCAGAGATAAGGCATGGGAGACAATGTTGTCTGTGTGCCCTGCATGGCCTGTAGTTGTAATCAATGTTATTGGATTATCTGGCGGTCTGGGGGTTATGTGGGATCCAAAAATTATTGAGATGCAGGCACTTCTATCGTGTGCAGGGATTATCATGACTAGACACAAGATGGGAAACTATCAAAGGATCTGAATTGTCAATTCATATGCTCCATATGTGGGGCATACACTATTTTGCGGCCAGGTTTCACAATATGGAATCCTTCGATTAAGTTCCATGATCATGGTGGGGGATATTAATTTTTCGATGGGGAGGGAAGAGATTTGGGGACAAAAGTCTAGAATTGATAGTATGGCTGCTTATTTCATAGGTTTGATGAAAGATTTTACCATATTGGATGTGACTCCAGACCCTCTTGGCCCCACTTGGAGGAATGGGAGAACTAGTGAGGAGGGTGTTGTACCTCTGTAGATAATTCTAGGTAAACAGAATTTAGCTTTGAAATGATATGTAGGGTCAAACTTAAGAAAATATATGATTCATTAAATCTTCAAACAAAGTATTTAACTAGTCATATACAGATGATGCGTATAAAATTCTTTTACATCCAAACAAAATATATTTAAAGCTTAAAGGAAAGTGACAATTAAAAGATGTAGAGAAATCGATTAAAATAGAAAGTTCCAATTAACTAATCTCTATAATTGATTATAGCTTCATAGGGGTTTTCAGATAGATTGATATGCAATCTTATCTTACCCAGATTTCCCATTAATTTTAAACATATGCAGAGATAAAGAACATGAAAACATAAGTAACAATAGAATTACTCACAAGAACAAAAGTTGTTTAAAGATGAATCCAAAATCCTTATATTAATCTCGGAAAAAAATTCAGAGGATTACAATTCTGCTTACTAGTTTATCACAAGGGTTAAACCCTTCATACTTTGAGCTACAAAGTATTTATAGAACTGTCTTCAAAATATCTTCAGTTGAAAATCAAGATTTATTTACAAAATATCTTTTAAAAATAATTACAAAAATAGAACTAGATAATAGGAATCTTGAACTTCTTGGACATCTTGCACAAAATTCGAGGCTTATGCTGATGATTGAGGCTATAAAGTTGTTATTATGTTGCCTTTTCTAATTATCTATCATTTTTCTGCTACAAACCTGCATCCTGTTGCTGAAAGTTTGTTGCCTGCTGCTTGTTCAGTCAATGAGATGACATATTTTTTCCCATCTGTCTTCATCAGGAATGGAATACTTTATCAATGTTATGTAAGTCTCATCCACTTCATTGTATTTTTAAAAGGTGTGTTTGACTATAAACAAGTGTTTGATCTCATGTTGGATTAATAAATCAAAACTCAAACCTTCAATGAGAGCCTTTCCTGTAATGGTTCCCATGATCTTAACAAATCTTGATTTATCTACAGCTATAGAATGGAATCTACACTGGTATTCTTCATGAGGAACAATTATGTCTCCCATTCCTCTCAAACCTGGAAGTCTTTTATGATGTAGCACATTAAACTTTTTATGAAACTTATGGATGATAGCTTCTAGATTATGACACTTGTTTTCTAATTACAGTATTAATTTCTCTTGGTAAGTATCCTTTTGACTTCCAGAATAGTTTTAGTCATGTCTTCAATATCATAATCTTCAAGCTCTTCCTTTGTTTTTGAATTTAAAATTTTGATTAATGTTGTTGCATCTCTTGGTTTATGAACCAAGTCCTTCACTTCTGCTGTTATCTCCTTTGACTTCTCTAATAATTCTTTTTTCTCAAAAATGATTTCAATTAAAGGCCATAAGCTAGTTATGGATTCATTGATATCGAGCTAGATATTCTCTTTGGATTGTGCAATAGTTTGAGCAATAGCAGAGCCATTTTCAAGGGTCTATATTCTCCAAGTCAACCTATGACTCTTTTGTAGCTCTGCCAAGTAAGAATTGTCAGTTTTGATTTTTTTTCTCCTGAAGATTTTTGAGTTGAGCATTTAACTTTTCAATATCTTGACCCTTTAACGATAAATTTCCCATAGATTTATCTAAATCAACTGTTCAATTTGTGGGCTGCGCTTTTACTGTAATGGTTGTTGCAATAGAAGTTCCTATTGTCGAAGTACCTGCAAGGGAAGTTGTTGCTATGGGAATAGCTACTGATATACTAGTTGTTGTTATTTTTCCTTTAATAAATTCTCTAACTCAATCTCCATCTCCTGTATCTGCAAATTCTGTTCAACTATAATTTTTGACACGTTTTATTTCTCCTTCTCCAATTCACCAACTTCTTTGGTTTGTGGATCCACTATAGTAGGGAGTTTTAATTGTTTCCTTAATGCCAGGATATCAACATTTTTTCTCTTGATCATTTCTTTAGCAACCTTCACATCACCGGGATCATATCCCAATTGAATCACCAGATCTTCTAAATATTTTATCTTAGTATCCTTAGCTAGAGATGATATGTTTTCTAATTTTAACTAGTTGAATATTATTTACTGAAACCTGCAACTTGGATGCTTCCATTGATGAACTAGTAAAAAGTGGAGTAAATCGTTTCTCCAGCTTTCTTGTGTAAGTCAATATGGGCAATAGCATGAATTTGTTTAGTATCAAAAGCAAAAACAAATTCCTTGTAATATTCTTCAGCCCTAGGGAAGGGAACTTTAGGCTCCAGGAGGGCCATCTGAAACTATCATTTCTCAATATCAAGTGCAGAAAGGAGTCTCTGCTAAGTAGCTAAAGTTTTCTTCCAAAATTCAGAATAGGTGTTGGCCTTTAGTGCTTCATTTTTCCTTTCGATCCCCTTGTATCTGTGAAAAATACTTAGTTTTGTTGCATTGTGAGTTATCTCTCCCGTCTAAGTTGTTTCTAATGGATCTTGAGAAACCGAGGATACAGGAGAACTTGAGAAAATATCCTCAATCCTTGGAAAAGTTGTAACATGCGGACCTATTAGAACCAATGTAGTATGTTCCTGTGAATTTTCTTCCTGAAATTGTTCTTCAAGGGGATTAGTTTTCTTCCTCTTCTTAAACATTATGAACTCTGTCCCTTGAACCTCTGAAACTGAAGGGGAAACACTTGCCCTTATTCTCTTATCCTACTTCTCTTGTGGAACTAGATTCTATGATGTTGTTGAAATGAAAGCCTACTCTTCTACTTCCTGATATGTATTTTCCTGCCACTCTTCTTTATTCATGTATTGTTCTATTTGTGGTATGGGAGTGTGTGCATAAGGATTAATTTTCTGTTCTACCCTTAACGTAGAAATAATCCCCAACAGGTCATAAGACTAGGTAAAACTTAATTTAAACTTCATTTGTTTCAAGAGAAGGTCTTCCTCCTTAATTACTGCTCTGGTGTGGCAAATGAATGGCCCAATTTGTTCCTTCAACTTGAATTGAGAATTATTTTTAGCTGACACAAAATGCAGCCCATCCATGTTCATCATCTGCCCGATATATTCTAATTCAAAAATCCTAATTGGCACAAACTTTGGTAGTTTGTATGGAGAAAGCTCACATCCATATACTCTGATTTCTGTGTAGTTTTGATATAGATACCAATCTTTAGTCTTTGTTTGCTCACTAAGGTGAAGAATTATTTTGATTTCAAGTGAAATCCTAGGAACAACACTACTACTGAGAAAGCATGAAATCATATATAAGAACTAATTTGTATAGTCACTGAAAGAAAATTCATTGGTATTCTTCCTTACCAAGGAAGTCCAATGAATTACAGACTAAGGATTTCCCTGTTCATCTAGCTTTTGTAATGGAAACTGAAATCTATCTTCTTGATAAAACAGGAACAAATATACAAGAACTGATTTGTATTTAAATCCTCCTTCAATAGAAAAATTCAAAAATTGATCATGGATAGCTTCTTCCAGAAATCGACTATAATTGAAGATAAGTGATGGTTAATCCTCCTTCAATAGAAAACTTCAAAAATTGATCATGGATAGCTTCTTCCAGAAATCGACTATAATTGAAGATAAGTGATGGTTAATCCTCCTTCAATAGAAAACTTCAAAAATTGATCATGGATAGCTTCTTCCAGAAATCGACAATAATTGAAGATAAGTGATGGTTTATCACCTACTAAAAACACTGATAAAAGTCCTAGAATAACTTCATCAACCCACTGATCAGTTGTATAACCTAATAGACAAGAAACAATTGAAACAACCTATCTAGTCATCTTCGGAAAAACTGAAGAAGCGTATGGAGGATTAGTTCTTGGTAATTCTACATCTTTACATAAAAATATCTCAAAAATCTTGTCTCTCTAAGGAAAGGTAATTTTCTGATAGATTTCCATGAGAGAATCTAAAATAAAAGTATGTAGAGGGGTTGAAGGTTTAACTTGAATCATTTTATGTTGACCTAGGGGATATATTAAACAAGATATTGTTGTTTTGGGTTATAATGGCTCTCTGACTTAGAATATATCTAAAATGACACCAGGCTACAAATTCAGGAAAGGAATGAATTAGAGGGAAAATGAAGTGGGGTAGGAAAGAGTCCCATATTCTCAATTCATTGCTAGTATCTAATACTTTATGTTTAGCCCAATTGTGAAGTTCATAGAGATCAAACTCACTTTGGGTTTCAAAAATCTTATATTGCTGGTCAACTAAGGGCAGTTTGTCTAATTCTATAACAGGGGGCAGCAATGGGTTTTCTACAACTACTTTGGATTTTCCTTTAGAATAAGATATGTTGAAGATAAAATTTGATAGAGGATTGTCATTTTACCAGGTGCTTGGCTGGTTGGTGTAGTGGAAAAAGCTCTTTATCTGATGCTTCTTTTAACGAAGTTGTGCATCTTCAAGATGAAATGAACAAATGAAATGGATAGGATGCTTGTGTTTATTTTAATTTTGTGAGGATTAAACCGTTTGAGGTCAGATTACGTCTTTGATAGACGTTGATAGGAGCGGGGTATTAAATTGCAATGTTTTACGGTGAAATAACGGTTAATCCTTTGGAGAAAATGAAAGAGTGACAGATGGTGGAGGTGGAGTGTCGATTAATTATTTGACGGGAGTAGAAATGAATGATCAATGGTTTTCCGGGGGCAGGGGGGTGGTGTGGATGGTTTGTGGTTTTGGAGAGGGTGGGTCTAAAATGTATGTGGGGGAGACACGTTGATGGAGGTAGGTTTTACAATTCATGTTTTTAGCCTGCCCCCCTTTGTTAAATGTCGGAAGCGCTGGTTGGGGGGGAGGGGGGTTCCGAAATGTTCCCCTAGCCGTTGATATGGTTGGGGAACATCTCAATGGTCCATAATAACACGATACATATGATATCAGGAAAAAAACATCAAATCACTTTTATGAAAGATTTAATTAGTCGCTAATCAATGTTTAGAAAAATTAACAACTAACTAACACATACCACGATATTTAGATTAGTGCCCCTATTCCATGGGATTTTTTTTCTTTCTATTTTTTATATCCCTTTTCTTTTTTCTATATTAATTTTTCTTTATATATATATATATATGTATATAAGTATATGTATATGTGTGTGTGTGTGTGTGTCTATATATATATATATATATATATATATATATATATCAACAAAAATAAAATGTACAAAATACAAAATAGGTTACAACATCGGCTCCATCCGGGGTCTGTTTCCCCCTATGGGATGTAGAGAACATGCAGATCCATGTGCCTTCTCTACGGGCTATGGAGTCTTTTATGTGAAAATCACACTTGAAAACAGAATTTAAAGAGAACTAGTAATGTACAATGAACTATGACTATGAGCAATTCTAATATTGAATGTAGTGTTTAAGATACTGTCCATTAATAGAAAATGAAGAATATCTTTCTTCCATATTCTGCAAAATAAAAGTGTTATTTCCCTTGACTTCTGCAATTCTGAATGATCCTAACCAAAGATTATCAAATTTACCATGTTTTCCTCTTTCCTCTCTTCTAGCATCCCATATTAAAACTAAATATCCTTGCCTAAAGTCTCTTTCCCTAACCTACCTATCATTTAAGCTCTTCATTTTGTTCTGATATTGACGAAGTTTGTACTGAACTTCATATATGTATTGATTTAACTCAAGGATTTGATTGATTCTTCTTGAGAAATCATCAGGTTCCTCATATGATTCCTGTAAAAATTTCATAACAAGAAAAGCTAGTTGTGTGGGAAAGATTACCCCAATTCCATAAATAAGTTGGAAAGGGGATTTACCAATAGATATTTTAGGTGGTACTATGTTAAACTGTATATTTGAGATGAATATCCCAATTCCTTTAATGATATGTTAGTACCTTTTTGATATTTTTGACCAAACTCTTATTTGGTGATTATGCCAATCCATTTCCTTGAGGGTAATATGGGGTAGAATGATGTAATAAAATCTGATACTTTTTGGAAAATATCTATCATTTTGATACTACTGAATTCTTGTGCATTATCAGTGACTATTTGTTATGGATAACCAAATATTGATAATATGTTTTCTTCAATGAATTTGATGACAACAGTGTTTGTTGCATTCTTCACAAGGATGGCTTCTACTCACTTTGTGAAGTAGTCTGTAGCAGTTAGGATCCATCTATGTTGAATACTGGATGCTTGAATTATTTCTCCTATGAAGTCTAATCCCCATTGTAAAAAGGGTGCTTCAATCAGTACTGGAATAAGTGGAATTGTTGCTAACCTTTTCTTCCCAACAAATATCTGACATGGAATACAACTTCTAATCTTTTCTCCTACTTGTGAAACAATTTTGGCCAATAAAATCCCTCTCTAAGAATTTTATATGTTGTTTCTCTCCAAGAATAATGTCCCTCACATATACCTTCATGAAATTGTTCTATGACACCCTCTGTCCCATTCTCACTTAGACATAAAAGAAGGATATTCAATGGATCTTTCCAATACAACTTCACATTCATGACACAATATTTAATAGCCATTAGTCTGAGATTTCTACATTGATTCTTTGTGAACCCAGCAAGATACTCAAATTCACAAATAACGTGTATAATATTAGCATATCATTCAGATAGTAGGAACTTTTCATCAATATGAAGTGGGAGAGGAATTGAATCTTCAGTTTAAGAAGGTTCTTGTATATTCTTATCTTCTGAAATTTGAGAAGGTTCTTGTGTGTTCTTCTCTCCTAAAATTTGAGAAGGTTCTTATGTGTTCTTCTCTGCTGAAACTTGCATGATAGTGTTGATACCAAGAACTTTACAATCTGATTCTACCAACAATTTGGCTAAAACTCAACCTTTCACTAATTTGGTAGATTTGATATCTAAGTCAAATTCTAGTATTTTTACAATCCATCTTCCTCTCCAACCATCTGTATCGGGTTGTGTTAAGACAACCTTTACAACATTATTTGGAACATAGGTAGTGATCAAAGAATGAAGAACATAGGTTCTGAAGGCTTTTAAGGCTTATACAAGATCATAGGCTTGCTTCTCAATGATATCATATTTCAACTCAGCATCTCTCATTACTTTGCTGAAAAAATCAAATATGTTGGTCATCTCCATTATCATTCTTTTGCAATAAGACAACAACTAAGGTAGTATCAGAGGCAAAAGAGAAAATGCCAAAAGGTTTTGAATAGTCAGTATTGTCTACTACTGGGGCTTAAGAAATAGATTTCTTGATCTGTGTGAAAGAATACCTTTCCTTCACTGTCCATTTGACTTCATTATCTTTTTCTAGCATATCACTAATATCCTTGACTATCTTGGCATAATTTGGTACGAATCTTCTCAAAAAAAATAATTGTTCCTATAGAAGTTTGAATTTCCTTTTTATTTCTAGGTAAGCTAACTACCTCAATGGTCGAGACTCTTTTTGGGTCAATCACTACTCCTTCTTTTGAAATGATATCTCCGAGTAGTTTTCCTTCTGTTGTAGTAGCTACAACCACCCTCTAAAATTTTGGCTCGCATGCAAATTTCAAAGCCTACCATGGATTTTGTGATCGATCATTCCTTGGTCACTTATTGGTAAGCTGATGATCTCAAGCCCCCTCCTTAATCTTAAGAGTTGTTCATGTTCTCATCTCTATGAAGAATGTGTCATCTTTGGGCATCGGTATTTCCATTTTTCATGTAAAGGGAATTTTGTTCTGATTCAAGAGGAAATCTTTATGCATATGGGTTGTTCTCATTACATAGACATGTTTCACACTCACTTCTTACACTCTTGTCACGAAGGTTTTTGCATCAATAAGAGTATGTTTTATATGTTTTGGATGGTCTATGTTGTATCACTAAGTATTCCAATGTGTGATCATAGTTAAGTTCTATCACTTTTTACAATAGTATCACGAATCTCACACTTAGCCAGTTTCCCGAGAAACCTAGCCTCATTCAGCTTTTCGGAACTACACACTTTGCTTCTACAAAACTCAATATTTTTCCCTTTCCTATTGGAGCTACGCAATGCAAAGGAACCCAAGCCTCCCTTGGCATCCAAAATTGCACAGTGTTTTCCTCCAGTGTCCTTCCCTTAGTCGAAACGCACTGTCTCTAGAATCTGCGCAGTGTTGTCCCTCAGCTGTCTAGTATGTCTTGCAACCTGGAACTACACAGATGGGTCATCCTGGGACCCCATCCGGCAATGGTGCCTTGCATTCAAAAAATACACATTATTGTCCCTCAGCTGCCTAGAATGTATTGCATTCAGAAACTACGCAGATGTGCCTCCCAGGGCCTCATCCCGACAACAGTCACTGGCCGCTGAAACTACGCAAATCTATCTCTCAGTGACCACAAGGAAATATGACATGCTAGATGACTCTCAAGGAGTTGAGGAGAAATACCAAGGAACTGAATTAAGATAAAAAATCAGGACCACATGCAAACTCTATCAAATGCATAACCATCTAGAGGGTAAGTATGGTAAGTAAAGTATATCTTTTTGAAGCACATCTCTTAGTGTAGCTTGAAGTATTGTTGATCATCATCATATCATTCTGTCTTCAATGACATGCATGCTTGAAAACACTGAAAGTCATTCTGTGTGTTTCCTTTACATGTCTTTCTCCCTTTCGCGTGTTGGGCCAACTGCCATCTTTGGCATATTAATTGTTGTGTCATTCTTGTGATCTTGTTCTGGTGATTTCGAACATTTGTCTTTATGTGTTTGTGTTGTCTTAGCCATATGAACACCCGTCGCACTCACACACAAAGTTGTAAGCACTTTCGTGTAAATTTCGTCACGGTCGTCCGAAGGTCTATCCCAAGTGTCACACTTGTCACTTTCACAATTAAACAGTGCCACAGAGGGTCATGCTTTTCTATGTTGTCCCAGTGGTTAGTGTCGTCGTGTTGTGAAAAAATGCTAAGTGTGTGATTCCAATGTCAAGTCATCACAAGTTCACTTGCCTCTCACACTTAGCCATTTTCTTGAAAATCTCTCAACATAAGAACTTCACTTCCTAGACCCCGACTAAGTTGCCCTCCGCAGTCTCAGCCCTCAATGGGAATGCTATGCTATCTAGAAATATGTAGTGGTTGAGTTTGTTCCCTGGGTTAGCTACATTGCGCAATCCCAGAGGTGAGCAGCCTAGATGCCTCCTAGAACTACGCAGAAATTGCCTCCACAACCTAAATGAACTACAAATTTCTCAAGCATAGTAATCAAGCCTCCCTATGGACTGTCGGAAACCTGCACTACACTGAAACTCAGGGTTGCACTGCTCTCCAAAATTGCACATACATGCCTAGCTAATTCTCCTGCTACCTGCCCTGCACTGCCTTCAGAAACTGCGTAGTCATGATCAGAAAGGCCTCTGTTGCCTTGCTTTGCACTATATCAAAAAATTGTGCAGCCCTGTTAGGCACGTCCCCTGCTGGCTTGGTCTACACTGCTCCATGAAAGTGTGCATAATTCCCAACCAGTCTCCTGAGTGGCCTGCCTTATCTTCCCCTTGGAAACTATGCAAAAATGCCACTGCACCCTGCCTTGTCTTCCTCCCAGAAATTGCGCAAAGCTGATGAGCATTCCCTCTGCAGCATTGCTCTTTCCTCATGCTGGAAATTGCGAAGAACTACCTAATAGCCCTGCCCATGTGTTTCCTCTGGAAAATGCACAGAACTGCCCAAAGGTCCCTCTGCAGCCCCACTTTATCCTCCCTCTGGAAGTTGTGTAGAAGTTGTCCCTCTCAAGGTCTGATCTTGCAACTAACACTGGTGACTGTCACTACCTGATTCTGCCTCCCAGTGGTCACCGTGTAGTTTTTCCTTAAAGTTCAGACTGAGCTCTAGAATTCCTCATCTCAGCTTGAGCTTTGTGTTTTACAGTTTCAATGTCTTGTCCTCCCTCCCAGTCACCTGGACCCAAACATGGAAAACGATGTGTCATGCTAGAATAGGAGATTTTAGAATTTGATGTCATCCCGTCATGTGTGAATTGAAAGAACATGTACATTGATGGAACATGGCAAGATGACGAACGGGATAAAAAAAGAGTGCAAGCTAGAAGACATTTTGACAGTTGGATGGACGTACAAAACACATTGAGCAGCAAGCAAAAGGAGTATATGCACAAAACCATCTTGTAGAGACCAAGGCCATTGTAGACCCCACAACACCAAGTTATGCAGAGGTGAAGACAAAGCACGTCCAAGAACACATCTATCACTCAACATCACAACAAGTTGACATGGACACCCTAGTTAGTCAGTACATGTCAACCGTGTCATGTCAAGTTGTGTCATGAGCTGTCTTGGCCACATCCCTACCATGGGCCATACTTGTTGTAATCAAATGTAATGAAAAGTGAAATTCCAAGTGTCATTACTGGATTGCAAACAATCATTATGTAATGTAAAGATTTATATGTAGCGAAGTTGAAGAGTCATGAGGGTAGTCCAAGAGTCAAATTGGAATGTAAAGGGTCACCCCACCCTTTGTGATATATAGTTACTCATAACTCAAAGAACATATTTTTGGGTAGCCAAGCTTTCACTAGGCATTACTTAGAGAGGGCTTAGAGAGTATTGTGATCAGCATTGGCTTCTCCAAAGTACAAAGTGAGTACATCTCTTTAGAGGAGCAGGCGATGTTGACCATAACGTTCCACTATTGGGGCTAGTGGCTGTCATGGTTGTATGTATGGATGGAACTTTAACTTTATATAATATAATAGATCCAACATGTTTTCATGCATATGTTGTTATTGTAGTTGGACTATTCTGGTTGCTTTAGCAATGTATGTCATTTAACTTACACATTCATGTATGAACTACTTTGTATATGATTGTATGAATCTTGTTGGAATCGTGTTGTTGGTTTAACTCGTCACCCTAGAATGTGGACTATTCCACTTCCAACCCGTGATGTCATTCTGCTCGTTTTCCTTTCAGGTTACGTACTATTACAGGTTTCTAAGGGACACACTTCATTTTCCCCTTCGTGTGTTAGAACCTCCCCATGCATCTCTCTTGACTTGCCGCAAAGTCACACACTTGCTTCCGACAAAGATATCTTTCTTACCTTTGCGCGCTACCAAAGTCAAGGCACTACCATACTACCCCTTGTTGGGACTCTTACTCCAAATGATCTGAGATCTAGTTGGGACTTCTTACCGAGGAGATCCCCTGACATGTTGGCCGGTCCAACACCGTCAACATTTCTGGTGCTAGAAGGAGGGACAGATGACAAACTGGGTCCTCAAATTTTGTTTTGAATCTATGCACATCTTTCATGACTTATGCTACAGTTTATCCTCTGACATGTCTTTCTTATGGAAATGATTTTCAAGTATCAGAGGATCTCTGGAATGACTTGTCATGTAAACATATGATGGTGAAGGCAGAGAAGCTTGGCTTAGACACATAGTTTCCTTCGTAGCCTTCTATGCAAGGCATGAAATCCATGACTATTACATTTCCTTCTTGCTATTCGCATTCACGCTTCAAGGGCTTCCACTGCAATGGTGTGTCACATTTCCCACAACATCCACTCACTCTCTTAATTAGTTGGTTGGAGAGTTGGATCGTTATTTCCATCATTATGATCATAAAGCACTCAATAAAAAAATCCTGGAATTACAGAAAGCATCGATGAATCCTGTTATCGCAAAATTTGACCCTGATAGGTTGCTGATCAAGTAGACTCTGAGTAACTCTTTCAAACCAATCTTTTGGTTGAGGCTTAGCCTCCTCAACCTGAGAGGGCTCTCTCAATAGGTTTAAGATTTTTGATTAATGATTAAATGGCTAACTCTAGGAACAAAATGGACAAATGTATAACAGGTTGACTAGTTGAATCAAAGATTAGCAAACATCTATTGGGCTATGGAGTCAAGATAGTCTTCAACAAAACATCATGATCAGCAAAACATGGAAGTCAAGGCACTTAGAGTTTGGGTTTAGAAATAAAACAGTGACACAATGAATCAACACAGTTTACAAGCATGTGAAGGAAGTTAGAGAATTTTCCAATGAATTCTAAGTATCACAAGCTCATACCACTGAAAATAAGTAATTGAAAAAGGCCATAAGAACATCAAACACATAAACTCCTTGTGAATCTTGAGTAGTCAAACTGATCTTTGTATTAAGTATGAAAAACCACAGTTTCTTACAATAACACAACTTTCTTTTGCTAATGAAATTACCAACCCTAAGGAATTCGATTCTCATGCTTTATATAGATTTTTTACAACCTTGGATACTATGATCCATCTTTAGGGAAATTTGAATTCCTAACATTGACACCTATCTATTCATAAAACAAACTACTTGATTACAACTTGACAGTTAGCTGTCTTTAAGAGTCCTAATATAAATAGGAGTGAAACTCCTAAAACATGCTTTTAACAGCCTTATCTATGACTTCAATACATTCTTTAATTAGCTGCCAACCCATATCTTCAAGCTTTATGATGTCCATAGTGTTGTTGCAAAACCTGCTGAGTCATGACCTAAGTGTCCTGAAAGCTAGGAGATAGAGTTCCTCCTTTTAAGGCCCTTAATCCTTAATGCTTATCTTCAAACAATTTTGCTAGTGTACATGTGGCATGCATTAATAATCCATAAAAACTTAATTTTCCACCTATGCAAAAAGGAAACTCGAAAATATGGAGGAAAGGATGAAACATGACTATGCTGCAAAAATACTATGTTTTCGTAGCGCAGCCTTTACATCACTTATGAAATAATTTTTGGAAATTTGCTTTCTACACCACTGCCACCTAAAAACTATATGATCCCATGTCTACCAACAACTTCAAAATTTGGAGCTAATTAGACCTTACCTCTGGAAAGCATCCATAAGTGCTAAATGATCATCTTTAGCAGTTTCGTAGAGCGCTACGAAACCGCTGTGTGTGCTCTTTTTCAACACGGCCTTCAAAAATATGTAGTTTGGGAGTTTTTCAAAATTCCATGAAGACTGATATGATCAACCAAAAATCAAACCAGTTACCCTTATAAGATGTTCTTCTTCAACTGTTCTTCCTTTTATATGCCAAAACACTTTTTATGTGCCAAAACTGTTTTAATATATATCCTTCACTGCCCTTTTTCATCACCCTGTTTCATTATTGCTGTAGACCCTTTTCCAGATTTGGTTAGTTGTATTTCTAGGTCTTCAATTTGTCTCTTCAATCCCCTATTTGTAGCTCTCAGCTAAGCATTAATCCTCCTTACAAATCTGGCTTCTTTAATTGTAGGAACAGTCCAAGTAAAGTACTAAGTTTCACTGTTTACTATTTCTGGTTTGGACACCTTTTCAGCTTCCCAGAGAGCCTTCATCCTTTCAGCAGCATGCCCTCTTGCTCTCACTCTTAGTCTAGAAATTTCATTGTTAGCAGCTTTTAACCTTTCTTCCATAACCTCGTAACTAGCTTTTTCTATTTGAGTGGAAGGAACTGTGTTTTTGTCACCTTCAGGTCTTGGAGACGGAAAGTCTATCAACTCTTCTTGAATAACAGATGCTTCTTCTGTTCTCCCCAGCTCAATATTTGACTCTTTCATCTTCTTGGATTGCCTGGTCAAGGGTTTTCTAGGTTTGAAAACAAATGCTGTAACATCATCCTCAAATTCCAATTTCTTGGAGGGTTTCATTTTCTTCGAATTTCCTTGATCAAATTTTATCACATTTGCCTGCACCAAAGGGGATTTTTCAATATCAATGGCTTTTAAAATATCATTTAAATCACCCTTCAAGCTTGAACCTTCTCCCGAGATCACTGTTTTACCTTTATCCTTTGCAATTTGACTTCTAGTCAATCTCTTTTGAACTGGTTTGTTGGTTGACTGTTCTTGTGTCATTCCTTTAACCTCATATATATTTTCCTTTGTCAATTTAGCAGTTTCAAGAATGAATACTGGTGCTTTTCTTACTTGCTCTTTCACCTGCTTCCTAGGTTTTAACTTAACATACCTTTTTGCCTTAGACATTACAGACATGCTAGTTTCTGCTGATGAAGTTTCTTTAACCCTAGGGCTAATGTCTACGCCTTGTTTTTCTACACTTTGTTGATCCTTTTGAGTTCATGTAGAACTATCAGTTTAATTAGACCATGATGAAACAAGGAAGTTTCACATCCTTGAGATTTCAACTGTACTTTATCTGCCATCTTAGCTACACTTCGAAATAAGAAGTAAGGCAAATCTAGAGAAATCATACTAGTAAAATGTAACAGAAGTTTAAAATTATATGAATAAACCTTTTGATATTTGCCTTCACAGGTAAAATAACGTTGAATGTTGAAGAGAAAGTTGGCATAGCTATCCTTGATGTAGTATATGGGAACAGCCTTGGTTAAGTCAGTTTCTACAAACTCTGGCTTTAGAAACACCTTACATGGCTCCATGTCGAATCTGAAGTTTTTGAACCATGTATCTTGCCCCCTAGGAATTTCTGTCACCAAAGCTATGACCATTGCAGAAATTTGCAAGTTCAGCATTCCGACCTTTGTGCTTGAGCCAGTGAAATGTAGTGCAAACTCCTTTGTCACCTGAGTATGTCCTCCCTGTAATTTCTTACAAAACTTCCAGCATATTGCTTTCTTGAAGGCTTCTACAACTGATTTGTCTCTGACTATGACCTCAGTTCTTTCAGGCTCTGTTCTTAAACAATGACCAGACCTATGACGTTTCTTCTCCTCTGTCATCTTTCCTTCTGAATTCCTGTAACAAAACTGGCCTTGCTTGAAATACTGTGATAAGCCTCGCTTGCCAATCGTGGTCAGCCTCGCCTGAATTATGGATGAGGAAAACCTTGGTGGAAGATTACCAAAGCTTACTGTTTGAAAACAATTCTCTTTGAGGGTTTGCATGCAAACTAAAATGATGAGACTTAGACAACCCTTTTGAATTTGAAATTATCTTTCATAATGATCCCTAACTTTGAAATGATGAGTTTGGATGGCAGCATGCTTAAGGACTGACTCCTAGCTAACACCTAATAATGAAAATTTTAATGGAGTATTAATGGATTGATGTTTGACAAGACTATTATATGAATTCCCACTTTCGTAGCGCGCAGGGAAAAGCGCTACGAAAAGAGAAGCGTTTTCATAGTGCAAAACAGACATTTTACACTGTCTACGCTATGAAAACGTGGTTTCGGGGCTAATTCCAAAATTTTTCAAAATGGCTTAAGCTATGAGTTTCTAAAAAGAATGTAAGACTCATGAAACATGAAAAAAGGATGTTAGACTTTATTTGGATATGAAAAATGAAAACTTTGAGACTCCTAACCTATCACCTACCCATTAAAACATAGAGTGACTTGACACTTATCTAAGACCATGACTAGGAACAATGTAAACCCCTATTTTGGTGATAACAAATTCGTTGAGAAATTTCACAAACACTTTTGTAATCTTGCATTTCAAATACCTGAAGATGAAATTTACTGGAAATTTCTCAATGAAATATTTCAATATCTTCTTCACATATCTGAGAATCCACATATCTTAGAATCATTCAAACCCTTCCCAGCATACCTCGGTCTTAGAGCTTCCAAATCTAAGACGGACAAGGTGGTTGTCACAAGTGACCGTCTGTCCTCTTCTCATCAAGAAAATATAGCTTCATAGTGTGGGGTGGGAGAAGGTGCCCACACAGCTGTTGAATTGTCACATCCTCCCACCCCACTTGCTTTGGATATCTGCGTAGATTTTGTTTGCAAGCCCATTGGTTGTCATGTTGTCTTGTCTTCTCAACCTCCATCTTTTGGTTCCATTGATCCTCTGGATTGTACTATGGTGTGTTCTCCCATTTCAAACTCGATATCTTTTGTTCATGAGGATCAAGTCGTCGATGTAGTTGATGTTATGCATCCAACCTGCACTGTCATTCATGATGAGTGTGTGTGGGAATATGAAGAAGAACCCGTGGTGAATGATGACTTCCTTCCATTTGCGCCTCATCCACTCTATCCTGACATCTCGCGTGATTTTTCCACTCTTGATTTTACTTGTGAAAAATCATCGTTGGATGTTTCCACTTCCGATCATTGTTGGCTTAGGGGGTCCTGACCCAGGCTTAGAGTTAGCTCTACCAACCAACAAAACCCTACACTGTTGGCCCTTTCGGCAACAACTTGCATAGCGCAGGCTGCAGTCTCAACCGAAGCATTATGGGGGGATGCAATAACCAAGTTTCTCCATCCAAAGACTAGTGTGATGTCTTGCAACGCCTCAGATATTCCTTCATGCAGATCAATACACTCTTAGGGTACGTTGGTGAAAATCTGTTATAGCAGCCTTTAGACCTTCATGAAAGTCTACGAGTAGTCCTTGTGGACCTTTAACAGTCAATTTATCTATTTACGTGCATCAGAGAGTAGTCCTAAATTAGGGTTCACACAGATTTACTTAAGTTATTCATAAACATCAGATAATTCATCAAATTATTCGCAAAAGTACTTATACATGCATTGTGTACATCATTAACACTTATTCAAAAGAATCACGTAACATTCAATCAATGTTCCATGAAACATAGCATATAATATTAACAGAAAGAGAGATAAACAGAAATATGCAAGAATTCTTCAGAAACCGTCTTTATTGATCTTCAATTCAAGGTTACAGACTCAAAAATTCCCTGCGCACTCAGCTGTAGGGGTCCGCGCACTCAGCTTCGGACTCTATCTAGGCCTCTGCATACTCAGCTACAGAGCCTTTCTTCTTCTATCTTACCCACTTCTCTCGCTATCACTTCTATCCTTATGCCTTAGACTCCCTAAGACACACCTATTTATAGCCTTTTTCATACAATTGCATGGTCCGTGGACCATGGGTGAATCTTAAAAACAACTCAAAATTTACATAAAACAAGGGGTTAAACCCCTTTGACTCCTATTCATCTACGCGCTCCAAATCCACAAATCACGAAGACTTTACATTATTTACATAGACTGTACCAAAACTTAGGTTATCTTAACCCCAAAACTGACCTAGGGGACCCTATTCCAATAGATCCCCAAAAAAAAGATCGTGACTTGCCCTCGAGTTATTCTGCTGGCGCTGCGATCTTACTGCAAATATCCCCCAGCTCCAACTGTACCACAGTAACGCTCTATGTTGCTACCTGCTATTCCTCAACCAATTTTTCAGTGGCTGGTCCTTCTGCGGCTAGCCTCATTGTTTGATGTTTTTGCTATAGTCATTTACACTTATCATGAATGGTATTCGTAACTTGATAAGCCTCCTCCAACCAAGGCTGTAACCTAGCCTTCAGTAAGGCCTCCTTCTTCTATGCTTCCTCTACCTATGCCAACAGCAAAATTCCTTCCTATAACTTGGCAAGGCGCTGTGTTGGTGCTAAGGAGCACACAGTTGCCCTGACCTCATCATATTCGCAGTACATCTCCCTTACCTCTGTATTCAACGTCTGCAGGTTCAGATCCTCCGGTAGATTGGTCACTATCTCCATAGCCTACTCGAACAATGTCGCACAGTCTGTGACTATGGCATCCAAGGTGGCCATGCTTTCCTTTATTGCAACTTCGTGCTGCTCCTGGTCCTCAAGCGGAGTGGTGGGCTGCAACTTTAACTGCAACTTTGTAATCTTCGTGTTGAGCTCAAACATGACTCTTCCAACCTCTGCTTTAGCCTCACGTACACCAATGGCTAGTTTTCTGATTTTGGCTTTTGGCTGTGAATCCTTCGGGATGTGAAGCTTAGGCACTATCTTACATGCCTCTGCTACTTCTGACTCAAGGTGTAAACTATGCGTCTGTAGCGCCTCTTTTTCCTTAAGATCCTGCGTCTTTTTAGAGAATAGTTGTTGATTATTGTCTTTAATTTCACTGAAAACAGAGAGTGCCCACTGCTCTCTGATCCTGAGCTCTTCCACAACTCCTTGTAGTAATGCATGTAGAGATTCAAGGGATAGCGCAGCAAGGTTCATTCCCATGTTTGTGACTTTGTGAAGCAGTGCGCGTTGTTCATCTGTTTCGGCACGGAATGAACCTTCAGGTAAGGGGAAGACTCTCACATCCTGTAGCCAGGCCATCTCCGCGACTTTATTCTTTCCTTGTGTCAGACTAGCTTATGCGCTACTCGTCTTCCCAACATCTTCCTGGATTCTAGTAGCTTGGAGCTGCAACTCTCGCAAATCCTTCTAAACGCCCCCCAATATCTGCATGTGTTGCTGCTCGAACTGCTACAACACTTATGTGGTGGTGTCCCAACTTTTATCACCAATCTTATCGAGATCGCCCTTTGTTAGTAGCATGTGATCAAACTAGGTAAAATTAGATTTTTGTTTCTTCCGTGTTCCACCCTTCTTCTTCTTGCCATGTATTTTAAAGAAAAATGGGGTTCTTTGCCCCTCATCTCCTCAACTTCCTTGTCCTGGAAGCTCCTCTTCCTCCATCTCCGGCGAAGGTGGCTTATCACCTTTCTATGACTCACACTATTCTTTGTCTGCCTACGCCTTAGCAGTGCGTTCTTTCTCCATGCGGGCCTTTTCTACAACTTCCTTCTTTTTATGTTCTGCCAGAGTACGCACATCCTTCTTAGCAACCTCCTTTCATTTCTACACAGTAGAACTTTCCACACCTGTGTTTGGTCCAGCAGCTAAGTCTAACAGGGCGTACCACTCTGTAGGTTGTTCTAATACAATCTCTTGCACATCCGGTTCCGACACCAAATAGGGTAACTGGTGCCATTTCTGTTCTGGATCCTTCCGCGCTTGGATATATACTATGTGGAAGTTAGCTTTGTGTGTTGTGTAGGCTGACAGCTGTGTGAACAAGGTTGGGGACAACCTCGGACACTGATTAAAGGCCATGCAGAGATCCATTTCCATAAGAACCCAAAAGATATTCATCTTTGCAATCTGCCCAACATCCTTTGTGGACCATAAGGAATCAAATTGTGTTGCCTCCGGCAATCCTTCCTTAAGCAGAGGAAATTGGCCATCGTCTAGCAATTTCCATGCAACGAGCACAACCGACAACAATAACCAAGCATAGTGAAATGACTTGGTTTCATCCTGGGTCTCTTAGTAGTTCACTAGGAACTCCTAACAGAGGTATCTTGCCCAATTAAATTGGATTCCTTTCGCGCACTCCGCAACAAGGGAAACTACAGGTGTCGGAACTTCATGCACATGACATTTTCTCATCACCTTCCCTGCTAAAATCTGGGCAGCCAATTGAACTGTCAGGTCTGTTATGGAAATAATGGAATACCCTCAGGACTTCTTGAGGAGGCCATAATCCTTCTTCGTCCTTTCTACAAGGCCTTTCTCCTCGGTCTTTCCACCAAAAATTTAGCCCAGTTCGTGCTTTTATAAGGTAGGTGTGTGATTCTATGAATGAGCATGTTTGCAATGGGGATAGGCCCTCCTAGCCATAAACATCCATTGTGTACCAATGTGAGCAGTTGGCACACACATGTCGTATTAATAGGGGTGCGGTGGTAATGTGGCACCCATAGCAAATTGAGCAACCCTAATTACTCGACACCGAAGACCCATTCCTCTATTTCCAGCGTTATAACACCTATTTCTTCATAATAAAACCTTATCATATATTTTTCCGTCACCAAATGTGGGAACTTAGCATGGTCTGTGAGGTCCCAATCCTCTATTTTTAACAACGGTGTTAGTGTTCGAATCTGCCTCAGGCTGAGGAAGGCAAAACTCGAGGCCACATCAAACCACGCTCAGCCTCGTAGCTAGCCCTACGAGGATAGGAGAGGGCTCTCTCCGGGTCTATCTCGGCAAAATGTTTTCAAAGGGGCTAAGATGACTTAAATTTAATACTGATTTTAGGCTAGTAAAGAGATATGAAATGAGGTTTTAAATAAATGTTTGGGTTTTCTGGGCTGCATGGGCAAAGAACAGTTTGAAAACAGAGAAATATAACCAAAAACACAGATTATCTCCTGAGGCAAGATAGGCAAGAAATTTAACATCAAATTTGAAGCATTGTGGAGTGGTTGAATTGTTGAGGAGTTGACAAGGGCATAGAAGATGAATCCTTGTCAAACAGAAGAAAACATTAAATATGAACACTTCCTCAAGACAGAGCAAATAAATTGAATTCTGCCTTTCTCACTTAAAAGTATTCATTTAGAAATGAAATGAAATGGAAACACAACAGGCTACATATGAAACAAAGGATGACACAAATGTTAGATCTCATACCACAAGAATCTCAGGGGTCAGAGTTGCATTTTTATTTAAATCCTTGTCAAAAACTGTGCAATGAAACTCTGTTTTTCTCCACGCACACCTCTCAGAACTCAGAACCGTTTACATCTAAGTTTAATACAATAAATAGACTCCTGAATGAGAAAACAGATCGTCCAAAAATAAGGGCGTTGTTTCAACTGAAGCCACAAAGATAGAAAAAGGATCATCCATCTGCTCTAAAGATAGAAAGCGTTACATTATTCCAGCTGAGAATTTATAATGACCAATGAAAACCAAACCTGGAGCGTAGACCCTATGAATTACTAACTGAAGTCATAAATAGACTGCCTAATCCTATTCTTCTGCTGTAGTGGGTGGTCTGTGTTTAATTTGGGCTTTTACTTTTCCTTTACCATTTGGATACAACCAAATTTTTTAACATCCTTTGTAACTTTGGGGCGCTTTCATCCATGTTACCATAAATGATTACACGTTGCAAAGAGTTCTGGCCAGCACAATTCGGTTTCCCCCAAATATATGACCCATTTGACTAAGGCGAAGAAACTCTTGGCAGCCTATTGATATCTCTGGAAAATGAATTTGACACCAATCTTGTTCTTGCATTGCTTTTATTGATTTGGAAAGTAAAGATATATTTACGACAGAAGGTATCGGCGTGCAATTTGAAGATTGTCTGTTGATCTTTGTTTCAGGTTTCACCGGCTGATGCGTGCGGATGGTGGGTGTGTCCTTTGAAATCCTATTATATCTTCATTACCGGTATCAAGTGAATAAATCAGGACGTGATTTGAAAATGGAACCTTGTTGTGGGTGCCGTTAAAGAAGGCTGACAAGAAATGTGACGAATCTTGAAACTTCAAGCGCATCTATTCTTGGAATGAAATACATCATTTGAAAACTCGACACACGGGATAAAAATGATGAGAGAGACATTGCCAGACAGACTATCAGCACTTCACGACGATGTCCTTGGCCTCATTCTCTTGAAAATTCCAATCGGAGATGCCATCATATCCTCGGTCCTCTCAAGGAGATGGGCACACGCACACAGGAACATCTACACCCGCATGTCCGAACTACGTTTCAGCCCGTCATTGTTACTGGGCGTCCGTGGTTCCTATCCTCAACCGGTGATAGAAGAGGCAATCACGAACATTCTGAAGTTGTATACACCAAACAACGTAGAAACGTTTCATCTTTTTGTGGATGTTCAACCTTGGGCGTTCACCCCTAACAGGGTTTCCTCATGGTTGGCGTTTGTGGCAGCCAAGAATGTCCAAAGGTTGTTTCTCTGTCAATCCCCAGTAAGAGAAGTCTTTCCTCCCGATAATTTTTTCACCTGTCTTTGTCTCAAAAAGCTCAATATCCAAAATTACTTGCTCACCCAAGTTCCTGACCCTTTCGTGGGATTCCACCATTTAATTTCTTGCTCCTTCCGCAATGTCCATCTCACAGACAACACTTTAGCCGCATTCACTTTGGGGTGCCCGCTTCTGGAGAGATTTATCATGAGGCGTTCTAATTCAGAACTTCTTAGCTCTATCTTCGATCAGATTGAAATGACAGAGAATGAAAAACAATTCTCTCTTCAACCAAGGCTTGTTTCCCAACATTGATAACACCACAATCATACTAAAATCTACTGAGCACCCTTTAGAAGCTTACTTGCAAGTCGATGGAGCCGATTTGATAAGAGACTGGGCGCATGAATATAATTTTTTTTTTGCTAGACTGAGTGCGTAGCGTGCTATCCCAGTGCGTAGCGCACAGCCTGATGCGTAGCGCCTGTGTATTTTTACACTGGCCGTGCTAACCCAATGCGTAGCGCACTGCCCGGTGCGTAGCGCACACCTCCAACGCGTAGCGCACTTTCCTGTGACAGCTCTTCTGATGAACCGATGCCGTTTTTGGCCTTCATGTTTCTGATGAATGCTCGGACAAACAACTGATGATAGTCTCTTGTCCATCTGTTCCGTTCTCCACAAGAAATGCCATTGTCAGACCTACAATTGAATGGCTGTCTTAACCTTGTCCAAAATCTGAATCCTGTCGAAATCTTGTGAAAAGAATCCTGGGATGAATTAGCCTGTCCAATTTTCAATCATATTTCTCAGTGTCACGTTACAAATGAGAATTGCAGCTTACCTTGAAGCAATAAAATTTTCATGCACAAAGTTGAGGGAATATTTACGAGTCTTCTTGGAATTATATGGTTTACTGAACAGATCTCTCTCAAGGAACCAAATTTCACAAATATAATTTTGAGAAATGCGACACTTTCAGCCATTATAAAACTTTTTAGTTGTCATCTAATAAGAAGAACTTAAAATGCCAATATAAAGCACTTTCAAGTAGCCAAAGACTGTAGCTTCTTCTCAAGCTGCTTTGCTCTGCGAAGTGCATCTAAAGCTTCAGTTTGCTTACCTGCCCATTTAAAATCAAGTGCCTTCAACTTCTCTGCTCTGATATTTTCTTCAAGGTGTATCCTTTCTTCCTTTGAACCTTCGGTTTTGTCCACATTTGCTCATGCAGTGTCATTTCCCAAGTTACCATGAACATGGCTAGATGTAGAAACGAAACCCTTATTCTTGGCACTGACTCCTTTGGTTGGCATCTAGCTAAAAATATCGTTTTCTTTCCAGCCAATCCCTTTCAAGGCAGATAACAACTGGGGATCAAAAATATCATCTACTGCCTCCCCATCATCATTGTTGATGCCATCAATTGAAGTGTGAGCTCGTGAGTTCCCAACTAATTCATCCATCTGAATCTCCAGTGACTTTGCTAGCTCAAATTCATCTTCAGATTCCTCTAATTTACCTTCACGCTTTAAAGCAAGAGCCTGCCTTTTATGTGCCAGCACCTCCATCTGCTCAGCACCAACAACAGATTCATTCTGTGTGTTTTTTATTTTCTGAGTTTCACCAAGAAGAGTTGATAGTTCACCCTCCAAACTCATCTTGCTTCGCTTTCTATCTGCATCCTACAAATCTGCATCAGACCATCCCAGATCCTTGAGTGCAATGGTGACAGCCCTTCTCCTGCTCTTTCTCAAAGAAGCTCTAAAGCTTCAGAACGGCGTTCAAGCTCCTTGCCTCGTTTAAATGCTTGTAATGCTTCCTCACCTTTTCCTTCTTTCTTAAGAGTATGATATTTCTTTTTCTCCTCCTGGGCCTGCTGCCGAAGTTCCTCAGGTGTAAAGGAATCATTCTCATCATTGGCATGGATAGTACTGTCCTTAAATCTGCTCTGAAAAACATCATGCTTTCTATCGAAAAATTTCAATAATTACATATTTGAAAACACATTTAACGATTTCTTCTTCAAAAACCCTGTCTTGCATTGATAACCATCTTGAAATATAAAATCATTGAACCTTCTTCTAGCCTGTAGGAATCATTTGACAAGTTTGAAGACCAACTATAAAACCTTGACTCTGAAATGACTCTTTTCTGGACCACAGTAACATCAATGAATGACGAGAAATGAACCTTGGATAATTTGATTCTGACAAGGGACTGACAGGACCGAGTCTAACAAATGGGACCCTTGCGAGCCGAGGGCCTTCGAAAGGGACCTTCTCAGGTAACCAGGGCTTAGATATTTTAAATTTCTCGACATCTGTGTCCTTCACAACCTTTTCTTTTCCCTTCTGCGAAGGGATATACTTGGGTAGCCTTGTTATGGGTCCCGCTCCTTCAGCATCAATATCCTTTGTTCTCGAGGCTTCTTCCACCTCCATGTCCACTGCTTTCACCAGCTGCTTATCTTTCTTCTGCTTCTGTGTTTCGGTATGCTTCCTTGGGGATGCGCATAACGACACTGACATTTTATGCTTTTCCTTTGCTACAGATTGCTTCTCTTTCATTGCAAGTTGTTTCTCTTTTGTCATGTCTGTTTCAGCCTGAACCACCTTAGCACCGTGGGTATCGTAGGCGTAGCCTCTACACTTGACACTTCTGGTCCTGGTGCGTCAGACATATCTGCTTCCGAACTTGAGGCTTGAGCGCGGTTGGTGGCAGTCAATCTCTCCATAAACAGCTCGTGGGATTCACGGGAAATGTTTTTTCATGAAAGGAATTCCTCCCAAAATGCTTGTCTCATAGGCGATAGATAACGAAATTCAACAACAATTTTGAGAGCACAAAGTGTTCTCAGTTGGATTGGCATGCATAATTTATAGGGGTTTTTGAATTCAAATCCGACCGCTCCCCCCAATTTCTCATAATAAATGTTGTTTTGGTGGCAGATATTCAAAGGTTTTTGCCTTAAATGCCGCCATCCCACTCCACTTAACCATCTTCTATTTGTCAAGTCATGAAAAATAACTCCAATGGTCATTTTCCTACTGTGCTGCGCGGTGCCTTCCCCATAGCACAACTTCCTGAGTGCAACTTCCTTGGTTGTGGCTCCGTCATTTTCTGCGCAACCTGCTCGTTGCGTTGTCCTCCAATCCCAACAATGTGGTTTATAGTCACACGCTCCCTTGCAACTTCCTAGAGCACTAAGACTATCCTACTGCCATATAATCATTATGTGGGATCCCATGTATATAGCTTCAACCTGCTCCCATTCACTCTTATCGGGAAGGGTTCCCCATTCAGCTTCACGAGATGAACTGCGCCTCCATCTATAATTTCTTTGACAATATATGGTCGTAACCAATGTATCTAAAATTTACCCAGAAATTTAGTGAATTTACTATCATATAACAGAACAAGATCGTTTACCTTGAACGTGTGAAGGTTGATGTGGCAATTGTGCCATGATTTTTCGCGTTCCTTCTGCACTTGTTGATGGAATCCTGCCAAAAATCAGTCTTCTTCGAGCTCCATTAGCTACTATGCGCAAACTAGGCACAATGTACTCCATCGACATTATAGCTTCGACCCCATATACTAATCTGAATGGCATTTTCCCTATCAACTTCTTACAAGTAGTCCTATAAGCCCATAGTACTGTAGGTACATGCACATCCCAGTCATTTCGCTGCACGTTGTATATTTTCTTCAATGCATTCTCCAATATATTATTGAAGGCTTCAACGGTTCCATTGGCCTATGGGTGATAGGGTGTACTCTTCTGATGGTAGACCGGGAATTCTTCAGTCAATGGTTGATCGTTTCATGCAGAAAGTGCATACCCATGTCACTCATCAACACTTTCGGGTAGCCAAATCTAGTTAAGACATACTCAAACAAAAACTTTGCTGTCGTAGCCCCTATACAAACCTTAATTGGTTGTTCCTCTGCCCATTTGGTGAGATATTC
This sequence comes from Pinus tabuliformis, assembly GCA_031772625.1. Classification (NCBI taxonomy): domain Eukaryota; kingdom Viridiplantae; phylum Streptophyta; class Pinopsida; order Pinales; family Pinaceae; genus Pinus; species Pinus tabuliformis. Next base: position 691,243,262 of record CM062812.1, on the reverse strand, counting down.
CGTCATGGTGATAGTATATAGCGTGCCTGTTTTCTTGTTTGGGGGTTGAATGGGCCAACTGAAATCAATCACCCATTTCTCAAATTCCTGCAAATATACTTGAGGATGTAGCGGTAACTCATCCCTTTGTGATCGTCTGCCAATTCTTTGACATGCATCGCATGCCTTAAAATACACCTTGGAATCCTTGTGCAAGGTAGGCCACCATAGACCTGTGCACAAAATCTTCTGCACAGTTTCCTTTCCTGCATAATGACCTCCTACGGATCCCCTATGAGCTTCAACAATAATTCTATCTCGTTCAAAGTCTGGCACATATCTTCACAATATTTCATCTGCACCCATCTTATATAAATGTCTCGCAATGACTGAAAAGTCGGCCGCGCGCACTACTAATTCCTTCTTTTGTTGACCTGTATATCCTTTTGGTGCCATCCCCATAGTTAAGAAGTGAATAATCTCTACAAAATGATCATTTGTTACGTGCACCACAAAGAGCTATGCATCTGGCAACCCTTCCTCTAGATTATTAGGCTCCTTGCCTGTTTTAATATGCGACAGATGGTTAGGTCCTACATTTAACCTTCTTGGCCTCACAATGACTTCAAAGTCATACTCCTGAAATAATAGCAACCATCTGCAGATCTTCCCCTCTAACACAGACTTATTGACCAGGTATTTCAAGTCAGAATGATCTGTGTACATATTGAAATGCCCTCCTAATAGATAATGCCTGAATTTCTGTAGCACGTACACCATGGCCAATCCTTCGCACTCAGTTGTTGAATAATTTTTCTCGGCCTTCGATAACTTTCTACTTGTGAAGGCTATAGGATGGTCCATTTCTCCTTCACCGGCCTGCGTTAACACTGCACCCAACGTAATGAAAGAGGCAATCACATGTACATGAAACTCCTTTTTCCAATCAGGGAACACCAAGATCGGCATATTGACCATATTTTCTTTCAATACATCTAAGCTGCACTGACATTCTTCATCCCAACAGAGTATCACATCATTCTTTAGTAGTTTCTCCATGGGCGCAGTAATTTGAGCATAAGCTTTGATAAACTTTCTATAGTATCCCGTATGTCCTAGCTTTGTGCGCAGTTGCTTGACATTCTTAGGGGCTTCCAAATTCACAATTATCACAATCTTTGCAGGGTCCACCATCAATCCTTGCTTGCACACCATGTGACCCAAGAATATCCCAAAGGGATCACAGAATATGCATTTTTTCAAATTCAACGCGATTTGGTATCTGTGACATGTATCCAACATCAGGCGCAGACTTGCTACATGGTGCTTCACTAATCGAAACACCATCCTGTCATCAAAGTATACTTTCAAGAACTTATGAATGAACTCTTTGAACGCTGCTATGACTACGCGGTAAAATATTGCAGGCGCATTCTTGAGTCCAAACGACATCACAGTGTATTGAAAACAACCCCACTCCATCGTGAAGGTCGTTTTTCTCCTATCCTCAGGCGCGATCTTAATTTGATGATACCTAGAAAACCCATCAGTAAAGGAATATGCCTCCTGCCCTCCAACATTGTCTAACACTTCATCTGTAAACGGCGTTGGGAATGGGTCATGGACACACGCATCATTAAGCTTTCGCAGATCTATGCAAATCCTTATTTCACCTTTTTGCTTCTTTTCTTGAACCACCATCAGGCTCACCCAATGAGATTCCTCAACTAGTTCTATGATGCCTGCCTCCACCATCTTATCCAAGTCTTGGCGAACCTTTTCCTTGTATTTAGCATTAAGGTGATATGACCTTTGTTTAATAGCCTTCGCGTCCGGCTTCAGAGTGATCTTCATAACGCCAAAATCACAAACTATGCCTTTCAAATCCGAAAACTTAGTAGGGAAGAGATCTTGGTATTTGCGGATTAACTCAACAACTTTATCCACGGTAGTGTCATCCCAATAATCTCCAATATTCGCAAACTTCAATTCCACTTTAGTGCCAATGTTTACTTGCTTTGTCTTCAATGACGCAGATATGTATGGTTTTCTATTTGTGGGCCTTCGACTTCGCAATGGCCTTCTACCTCTGGAATATTAATGTTTCTCGGATCTTCATCCTCTTCTTCAGCGGTCACATTATAGCATTCCAGCACATGGCACAGCTGGGTGCTCCAATCTGGTTGGGTCCATTCCATAGGCTCCTTCGGTGTTCTGAAGATAACCGCCTTAATTTCTTGTAGCGCTTCATCAATGCTTGTGAAGTCGTCTTCAAAGTTGAATATTAATAAGAACCCTTCCCTCAATATATCCCATTCCGTGGTGCCATGGCCGAGATCCTTTTCCAAGTACTAGTTCATGGGAATTGTATCCAAAGTATGGAAAAATATGTGTACCCATTCTGGCTATGGTTCCATTCCCCATGCTTTAGTCCATTTGACTAGGTGATGATGCGGATCATCCCTTCCATTGTATTTCTCAGTCATTTTGGTGTTAACATGCCCAAACCGCAACTTCATCATTCTTCTATAATCTCTCCATCCAGAAAAACTATCCTTATGCATGCCCCACCATCATGTGGGTGTGCGTGTCGTGCCAACTCTCATGCTTGGACGCAGTGATCCTCAGGGACTTCACGCTCAAATTCATCCAAAAACATATCTACATCAGTTAAACCATCCTAATAGGGTAATTTCCTTATCTCCAACAAAACACAACGCAGCGAATTCGTCATCATATTGCATCGCAAAGTAGACATTTCATGTAAGTGGTGCTGCCAATGCTCTAATTCCTCATCTGAATCAAAGGTGTAGGAACTCTCCCGATCCCATGCAATCCTCCCATCTACCGTCGGATTGATCCAGTCCTGATGACGCAGTGTTATTTTGTAGATTTGATCTAGTTCATCATCACTTTCTTCATAATTATGGATAGGTTCAATATATCGTGCCCCTTCTGCAGGATCTAGCAACACTATAACTCACAACAACTTTCTTTCAAAGGACATCATCCTATTTTTCGAATTAATTACCCCATTCATGTCAATATCCTAGACAATTCCCAAGAGAGTGGGCTATGGATAACTATCATCGACAATATCTATAGCCTCAAAGTCGGCCATCGTGCTCGCACCTTCTATATCAACTGGTACTCCATATAATCATCCCATGGGGATGATTTTCTGTTGATTCACCATTCTGAGCTGAATTGGAGACTACTGCAGCATAGGTCTCCCCATTCTTTCCCATGTTTATTTTGGTAATACGTTCGCATCAGACCCCAGATCCAAGATGAATTGGTCCATCTCATAATCACTGATCTACGCGGTGAGCCTCATCTCACACCTTGTTCGTGCCATATGTTTGCCAATTTTTCTTACCACCTGGTGTCCATCAGGGACCTTCTCTTTACCGGCACATTTGTTTATTAATTCCTGTAGGCCTTCCACAGCTTTGCTATTGTGCAGAAGTTTTATGTAGGTCTCTAGAAACATAGTGAGTACAGAGGCATCAACCTTTGTAGGCACACTGGTTTCTTGCACCTTGTCCTGGCTTCTTGAGGTGGAGGCCTCAACGTAGCTCTTCTTGGCTTCCATAAATTTTTCCTTAGCATGATCCAAATCAAAGCCAACTTCCTTCTCTAAGGCCTTGTGGACCCATACGTCCTCTTCAGGTTGTTTAACATTATCATCGTCAGTCATTATTCCAATTCTAAGCACTATATTCACGTTTTGATCCTCCTCATGGGGCTCAACTCTCATCATCTATAAGTTATGTATAGGCTGCTGAGGCTGCACTTTCTTCTCCTACATCTTAGCTATCAACAACAGGAATTATTCTATAGCATGGTCAAACTGGCTATATTATTGAGATGACGAGCTTATCTTATTTTGGCACTCTCGTGCATAATGCCTTGGTTGTCCGCAGTTGTAACATATAATCTTTCTGTGGCCTTTACGAAATCCTCCTCCTCGGCCCCTTCCGCGGCCTTGAAATCCTCCGCGTGCCCCTCCGGCGCTCTGATCTAGAGGTTGAGTTTATGCTTGCTTCCGGTAGGTCAAGGTTCTCCCCATCATCAGTTCGTAACTTCGACAGTGATGCTCATCGTGGCCCACAGATTTGCAGAAATTACAAAACAATTGTTGGGGTGTCTGAACAAATTTTTGAAGCAAATGGTAGTTATCTGTCACATGTTGCCCAAAAAGCTAACAAATTGCACACCATAGCATATAGTCCCCACGCTTGACCCTAATAGGGCTTCTGGCTTTAGGGGAATCGACCCCCCTCCTGCAATATAATTCCTGTACAGTGGATAGTGGTCTTTATCATACCCTTAGCCCTTGCACTTCAAACACCAGATTTCCGTGTGCACTTCTGGTTTAGTCTCTTTTTCTTTTTTCAAACTCTGTAACTTCAGGTGTAAGTTGCAAATTGTGAGTGGATCTGTTGTACCCCCAAGGTTGTATCTTGAATATGTGAGGCATGCAACCTCATCATGATTTACAAGGCTTTTTCCTGTGTTCCTATCTTCTATTGTGACAGATAAATTCTTAGGTGGGGTAGAAGTCAATCTATAAACCATTGGTGATGCTGACTATCTGTGAGCTGCATGTTAGCTTCTCGAATCTGACACTTCAACCTTTGATCTAATTCCCAAGGTGTCTCATCAACCATCATCATTATTTCTTTGAATCCAATTACTGATTGTGAGTCAGACTTAGGCTTAGTAAACTCCTTATTTAAAGTTGCCTTAGTCTCTGCTATCATTGCCAGCAAATTATCGAAACAATACTTAATATACCAGGTTAGTGCGCAATCCTACAAAGCGGTAACCAACTGTGCCTTCTTTATATCGTCGTCAATAATTTGTTGCACTCTCCATACAACATTCAGAACAAACAAAAATTGCTCTATATCTTCACTTCCTATTCCTTTGAAAATCGACATCTTCATTGTGTTCGCCATGTTGAATGGTGGTGGAGGAGGTGGAGGTGTGGGTGAAGGTGTATGCAGTGGAGGTGGGGGTGGAGGTGGAGTGGAAGGATGATTTTCTTGAGGAATCCCATGAGTTATTAGCTAAACAGTGCTCCGCAGTGGAGTCTGCTATGCCCCTTCGTTGTCACTTAGAGGAGGTCCAATCAAGGGAGTATACTCTGGTCCTGATCCTTCGCGATTTCTAAAGAATCGTCCATTTCACATAGCTCCGAACATCAAGGTAATGGCATCACCCGTTTTTCACATAACAACATTTTAATCCAAGTATTCAATGATCTTAAATACTTACCCCGCGGTCCCTTGAAAAATATCCACTCCACTTCGTTATAGATGACTAAGGTATCAACTCCAAATTCTATAACAAATCATCCTAGAATTCGATCGAACCAATGATCGACAGCCCGCGTGATCTTGTTTTCAGAGGTTTCTAGCCGTCACACTAATTATGGAGTCCACACTATAGGACTGTCGAGCTTCCAACTTCCTTGACTATCTGTCAATTTAGCTAACCACTCATACAATTCAATGGGAAAAGTACAGAATAATATCTCGTGTATCTTTGTATAAAGATACTTGTTGAACCATTCTTCTTTCGACGGGTGCGGATTGCTATTTTCTTGCACTGCGAACTCGTGAATATTCCAATCCAACCACTTTTCAATTTATTTCTTGGTCAGATTCCAATGATGCGACATCACACATCTCCTTCAAGCAGATCTCGGTCCCGGCAACGGAACCATTTGTTGGCTTAGGGAGTCCTGACCCAGGTTCAGAGTTAGTTGCGCCAACCAACAAAACCCTACACTACTAGCGATTTTGGCAATAACCTACGTAGCATAGGCTACAGTCTCACTTGAAGCAGTATGGGGGGATGCAAGAACCAAATTTCTACATCCAGAGACTAGTTTGATGTCTTCCAGCGCCTCATATTTGCCTTTACATAGATCGATACACTCTTAGGGTATGTTGTTGTAGCTCTGTTACAACAGCCTTCAGACCTTCGTGAAGGTCTATGATCCATCCTTACGAACCTTTAACAGTCAATTTGTCTATTTACACGCATCATAGAGTAGTACTAAATTAGGGTTCACGCAGATTTACTTAAGTTATTCATAAACATCAAAGAATTCATCAGAGTCTTCGCGAAATTACTTAGACATGCATTATGTACGTCATTAACATTTATTTAAGAGAATCACGTAACATTCAATCAATATATATTCCATAAAACATAGCATATAATATTAACAGAAATAGAGATAAACAGAAATACGCAAGAATTATTTGGAAACTATCTTTATTGGTCTTCAATTCAAGGTTACAGACTCAAAACTACCCTGTGCACTCAGTTGCAGGGGTTTGCACACTCAGTTGCGGATTCTACCTAGGCCTCTGCACACTCATCTACAAAGCCTTTCTTCTTCTATCTTACACACTTCTCTCGCTATCACTTATATCCTTATACCTTAGACTCTTTAAGACACACCTATTTATAGCCTTTTTCATACAATTCCATGGTCCATGGACCATGGGTGAATCTCAAAATTGACTCAAACTTTACATAAAACAAGGGGCTAAACCCCTTTGACTCCTATTCATCTATGCGCTCTGCATCCTAAAATCGCGGAGACTTTACATTACTTACAAAAACTGTACCAAAACTTGGGTTATCTTAACCCCAAAACTGACCCACGGGACCCTATCCCAACAGTCATTCACAGGAAACACTGGATGTTAGTCTGTCATTGCATTGCAAAGAGGACACATCTTTCTCTAAAAATTCATTCAATCTATCATATGTCATTTCCAGAAATGTAGAGGGTGAACATTCTTGTATCTCATCAACAACTCTGCATGATTCGTCAGATCATGAGGATGTCGATGAACATCTTGAATTTTATGATCATGGTTGTTGTGATCGCCTGACTCCTTCATTCGATCACGATGTTGATTCGCTCCCTGTTGATCTTTCTAATCCAATGGTCTTTGATGGTCTCCTGTTGGGTGTGGAGCCTAATTATATTCTTTATTGAAAGGTATCACCGCATTGGACCCCAGTTCGTAATGTGGTAGCAATACCGCCTGTAATATTTGTGCTGCAAGGGGGGTCCAGTGGGGGGGGGGTGCTGAGATCTTTGGGAACCCCCCCTCGCGGGGGGTCAGGGGTAGTGCCCCCGAAGCTAAAAATAGATGTAAAATGTTGTAATTTCGTAGTCAATCTAGGCCGTTCATTAGGCGGAGATCTGACGATATAAGTTATGTTTAATTTAGGGTTTTTTTCCCTAGAAGGCAACCCCTCGCTATATATGAGGGAATTGTATTGCGTATATGTAGACCTGTATTCTAAGTGAGAAAGAGAGAGGATATTGTGTGAGAGTGAAGATGGAATTACAATGGATCTACTGTAGGTTGTATCTTTTCATTTTGCTGGATAATATAAAAGGAAGGACTAGCTGTTTCTCTGTGCACGTAACCCAAATTGGGTGAACCACGTATATCTGTGTCTCTCTTGATTTATGTGTTTTATGTGTTTATATTTCTGCAATATTTTATGTGTTCCATTGCTCTGTAATATATAATTTTATAACATCTACCTTCTATTGAATTGGAAAACCCTCAAGTTGTCAATGTGCTTCAACCCGCGTTGATGGTTATGTCAGGCCTTTGTTGTCCTAAGGTCAGTTCCACTCCCGATCATAAATCTATTGAAACACCCCAAGCTCCTCGTCACTCTTTTGTTTTCATTAAATATCAATGTAGTTCACAGTGTTCACTCCCTCCACCAAAATCACGTGATCCCATCGCTCATGCATTGGAGGAGTCATACACAATGAGCACTCTTCGAAACGTATATTTTCTTCATTTTTCATGTTTTCTCATTTTTCACGGTCAAAAGAGTGTACGTGATTATCATCTGCGCATAGTGTGTTGCAACACCATGGTACATCTGTAGAATGTTTGTCTTGCGCATTTACTCTTTTCTTTTCTGTGGACGCTTTTAAACTTCGACCGTGTTGTTCTGCACTATCTTATAATTTTTGTTTGCTAGTTTACATGCTTATCTTTCTTGTTTACCATGTCTTCACCAACATGGGTCAACCAATGCGTCAATGGCTGCATTGGAAATATCACTTTACGTTAGCAGGCCCATACACTATTCATCGTAGGAGCAGGAGTAGTGTTTTCTTCTTTTTTTTTTCTTTTCTTTCTTTCTTTGTCTTCTTTCATGTTTTTATTTGCGAGTTTGTTTTTCTTTCGCTTTAATTCTTCCTTTTTATTTCTTTGTTTTTTTGCTTGATTGCACCCATAGGTTAGCTTCACATGAATCTGCGTTTGGCTCTTGAGACAAGCCAAGAAAATATAAGAGGGCTTGTACAACTATCAACACTTAGTTATATGTTTTCCTCTCTCGTTATGAAAATCTTGTTGTCTTTAGTTGATGATTGATGGAAAATATGTTTTGTTCAGAGTGAGTCTTGGTGAAAACACAATGCTTGCACTGTTAACTAGTACCACCTACTCTAATTGGTTTTTTTGGGTTTACCCTTGTCATCTCAGTCAAGTAGAGTAAGGTGAGGGGAAAAACCTTAACAATTATGTCAGAGGTATATATAACATACTTATATGAAGGGAGAACCTCTTGTTCTCTCAATAAGTCGGGATCCCTCTTCCCCCTCTGAAATAAATAAGTTCATATCCTTTGAAAAATGAAAAAATGAAAAATAAATAAGTCGAAAGAAGAGAAAGGCTTCCTGCATAGAGAGGTGATGGAATTAACTCTTTCGGGGGACTGCTTAGGCTTATTGGCAATGGAGTGATGCTTGTGTTCTTTTGTGACTCTGTCGAGGTACTGTCGAGGCCTGCTAGTAGTGGAGCAACACCAAAGCTGAAATTAAAACTCTGATAGTCATTTCACTTATGCATCAATATACCCCTCATCCCTAATTGAAACAACTTAGTTGACTTGGCTTGGTCCGTGTGATGATCGATCAAGACATTGGTATGGACTACATATTTCACTCAAGCTAGTGAGGAAGCCATCACAATCAAATAATTGAACAATACTTCCAGAAGAGTTAGAATCGCTTTCACGAGACAAGGTCCATACAAAGAGATGGATTTATACCAGTGTGTCACCAATGTTGTAGCGGCTACAACCACCCTCCAAAATTTTGGCTCGCATGAAAATTTAGGAGCCTACCTTGGATCCTGTGATCAATCGTTCCTTGGTCACTTATTGGTAAGCTAATGATCTCAAGCCCCCTCCTTGATCTTAAGAGTTGTTCACATTCTCATCTTTATGCAGCATGTGTCATCTTTGGGCATCAAGATTACCATTTGTCATGTAAAGGGAATTTTGTTCTACTTCAAGAGGAAATCTTTGTGTGTATGGGTTGTTCTCATTACATAGACATGTTTCACACTCACTTCACGTACTCTTGTCATAGAGGTTGTTGCATCAAGAAAAGTATGTTTTATATGTCCTGGATGGTCTATGTCATATCACTAAGTGTTCCAGTGTGTGATCATAGTCAAGTTCTATCACTGTTTACATCAGTTTCAGTGATCTCACACTTAGCCAATTTCCCAAGCAACCTAGCCTCATCCAGCTTTCCGGAATTGCACACTTTTCTTCGGCAACCCTAAAAAAATTTCCCTTTCCTGTTGGACTTGCACAATGCGCAGGAACCCCAGCCTCCCATGGCATCCAAAACTGTCCAGTGGTTTCCTCTAGTGTGCTTCTCTGAGACGTAACCCACTATATCCAAAATCTACGCAGTTTTGTCCCTCAAATGCCCAGTTTGTCTTGCAACCTGAAACTGTGTAGATGTGTCCTCCTAGGACCCCATCCTGCAACAATTCCTTGCATTCAAAAAATGCACAGTGTTTTCCCTCAGCTGCCTAGTCTGTCTTGCATTCAAAAACCTTGCAGATGTGCCTCCTAAGGCCTCATCCCAATAGCAATCATTGACCGCTAAAACTATGCAGGTCTATCTCTCAGTGAACACAAGGAAAGATGACATGCTAGATGACTCTCAAGGATTTGAGGAGAAAGGCCAAGGAACCGAATTATGATAAAAAATTGGGACCGCATGGAAACTCCATCAGATGCATAACCATCTGGAGGGTAAGTATGGTAAGTATAGTACATCTTTTTGAAGTACATCTTTAGCGGAGCTTGACGTACTATTGATCATCATCATATCATTCTATCTTCGATGACGTGCATATTTGCAAACACTGAAAGTCATTTCGTGTGTTTCCTTTACATGTCTTTCTCCCTTTTGCATGTTGGGCCAGCTATTGTCTTTGGCATATTAATTGTTGTGCCATGTTTGAAATCTTGTTCTGGTGATTTTGAAGGTTTGTCCTTGTGTGCTTGCGTTATCTTAGATATATGAACACCTGTCGCAGTCACACACAAATTTGTAAGCACTATCTCTCAAATGTCGCCACGGTCATCCGAAGGTCTATCCCAAGTGTTGCACTTGTCTCTTTCACCGTTAGATATTCCCATAGAGGGTTTCACTTTGCTATGTTGCCCTGGTGGTTAGTTTCATCATGTTTTCAAAGCATGATAAGTGTGTGATTACAATGTTGAGTCATCACAAGTTCACTTGCCTCTCACACTTAGCCATTTTCCTAAACATCTCTCGACAGAACAACTTCAATTCATCAGACCCTGACTAAGCTTCCTTGCGCAGTTGTTTGGAATTGCACAGTGCTTGACGCTATCCCCCGAGCCAAATGCACTGCGTAATACCGGAAGTGAGCTGCTTGTCTACCTCCTAGAACTGCACAGAAATTGCCTCCACAACCTAAATCAACTATGAAATTATCAAGCACCATCATCAAGCCTCCCTCTGGACTACCGGAAACCTACACTGTACTGATACCCAGGTCTACACTGCTCTCCAAACCTATGTAGACATGCCCAGCTGATTCTCCTGCTGCCCGCGACGCACTACCTTCAAAACCTGCATAGTCATGATCAACAAGACCTTTGCTACCTTGCTTTGCACTGTATCCATAAATTGCATAGTCTCGTGTGGTAGGTCCCCTCCTGGATTGCTCTGCACTACTCCAAGAAACTGTGCAGAGTTCCCACCAGTCTCCTGAGTGGCCTGCCTTATCTTCCCCTTGAAAACTGTGCAATAGTGCCCCTGCACCCTGCCTTGTCTTTCTCCTAGAAACTACGCAAAATTGACTAGTAGTCCCTCTGCAACCTTGCTCTGTCCTCCTACTAGAAACTGCACAGAACTGCCTAACAGAATTTCTCTATCTTCCCTCTGGAAACTGCGCAGGACTGTCGAGTAGTCCCTCTGCAGCACCACTTTGTCCTCCCTCTAGAAACTGCGCAGAAGTTGTCCCTCTCAAGGTCTCACCTTGCAGTTGACACTGGTGACTATCATTGCCCGATTCTGCCTCCCATTGGTCACTATGCAGTTTTTCTCAAAAGTAGAGACCGATCTCCAAAATTCCTCATCCCGGCTTGAATTATGCTCCGCGCAGTTTTAGTTTCTTTTCCTCCCTCTTGATCACTTGGACCCGAACACGGAAAATGATGCATCATGCTAAACTAGGATATTTTTGGATTTGATGTCGTCTCGTCATGACTGAATTTCAGGAATAGGAATATTGATGGAACATGGAAATATGATGAATGGCATGAAAACGGAGCACGTGCTAGAAGACTTGCTTGCAGTTGGATGAACGTACAAAGCATAAAAAACAACAAGCGAAAGGAGTATATGCAACCATGCAAAGACCATGGCCATTGGAGACCCCACAACACCAAGCTATGTGAAGGTGAAGACAAAGCACATCCAAGAACACATCTATCACTCAACAACACAACAGCTTGACATGGACACCATAGTCAGCGAGTACATGTCAACAGTGTCTTGTCAAGTTGTATCATGAGTTGTCTCGGCCACATGCTTACCATGAGCCATACTTGTTGTAATCAAATGCAATGAAAAGTGAAATTCCAAGTGTCATTAGGGGAATGAAAACAATCATTATGTAATGTAAAGAGGTATAGGTAATGAAGTTGAAGAGTCATGAGGGTAGTCCCAGAGTCAAAGGGGAATTTCAAGGGTCACCCCGCCCTTTTCTCTATATAGAACCTCATAACTCATAAAACAAGCTTTTTGGGAGCCAAGCTTTTGCTAGGCATTTCTTAGAGAGGGCTTAAAGAGTATTGTGTCAAGCCTTGGCTTCTCCACAATGAAGAGCGAGTACATCTCTTTGGACGAGTAGGCGGTGTTGACTGTAATGTTCCACTATTAGGGCAAGTGGCTGTCATGGTTGTATGTATGGATGGAACTTTAACTTTATATATTATAATAGAGGCAACACGTTTTCATGAATATGTTTTTATTGTAGTTGGACTATTCTGGTTGCTTTAGCAATGTATGTCATTTAACTTACACATTCATGTATGAACTACTTTGTATATGATTTTATGAATCTTTTTGGAATCATGTTGCTGGTTTAACTCGTCACCCTAGATTGTGGACTATTCCGCTTCCAACCTATGATGTCATTCTACTCGTGTGTTCCTTTTAGGTTGCGTACTATTACAAGTTTCTGAGGGACACACTTCATTTTCCCCTTCGTGTGTTAGAACCTCCCCATTCATCTATCTTGACTTGCCAAAAGGTCACACACTTGCTTCCAACAAAGATATCTTGCTTACCTCTGCGCGCTACCACAGTTAAGGCACTATAATACTACCCCTTGTTGGGACTCCTACTCCAAATGGTCTGAGGTCTAGTTGGGACTTCTTACTGGGGAGATCCCCTGGCATGTTGGTGGGTCCAGTACCGTTAACACCTTCCTTTATAAAAAACAGAGACTTCTTGGGATTAAGGGAAATTCCATATTTCCTACATTTGTCAAAAACCTTTCTCAAATGTTTTAAATGTTTCTCATAAAAACTTGAAAATACAGTCAAATCATCTAAATAAATAACAATAAATTTGTTAACGTTACCAACAAATGCTAGATCCATTTCTCTTTGAAAGGTAGCTCCTGCATTAGTTAGGCCAAATGGAATTCTAGCATACATAAATGTACCCCAAGGAGTTGTGAATGTTGTTTTTTCCCTATCTTCAGGACTTAACAACATCTGATTATATCTAGAGAAGCCATCGAACATTGAAATTCTAATTGAGCCTGAAACTTTTTGGAGCAATTGGTCCAACTTGGCCAATGGATAATTATCCTTTAAAGAAAGTTTGGTTGGGCTTATGAAGTCTACACACAACCTTATCTCACCATTTTCCTTCCTGACAAGAACTAGGTTTGCTATCCAATCAAAGTATCTTAGGGGAACAATAATTTGTGCATCCAATAATTTCTTAAGTTCTTTTTCAATAGTTGGAAGCAAAACTGGATTTATTCTTCTCATTTTTTTTTTGAAAGGTTTAGCTTCTGGCTTGAGAGGAATTTTATTTTCAATAAGAGTTGTGTCATAAGTTTTAAGTTCTTCATACGACCATGCAAAGACATGTTTATAATGTTTAAGAAGATTTACATATTTTTCTTTTGTTTCCTGAGGTAATGATGTTGAAATTTTCACATTTATGATTTCTTCGTTGGTTCCAATATTACAATCTTCCACATCCTCTTGTTGTGAAGTTGATAATGAAGTTTTTGAAACATCATTATTAGCAAATAGTTTTTCAAGAGGAATTAATCCTTTTGGAATATAATTATTGGGCAACTAAATGATATTATGATAAGCTATTTTATGATTTAACTGTGAAGTTTCATCATTTGATTTACTTTCATTGAATTGTTCTTCTTCAATTTTTAGAGTTGAAAATTCATCAATTGTTTGTAAGACATTTTTTAATTGCTCATCATCTTCGAAAACTTGCCAATGTTTTGTATAAAATTTTATAGATTCACAAGCTATTGCTATTTTCTAAAGCAAGAGACAAGAATCTACTTATACGCTTTATAGCGGAAGCCCATAAACATCGAGCAAACAATAATAAATAGAGGAAGATAATCAAAGGCACATAACACAATAAATATCCGATGAAATCCACATCTCAAAACCCCACTATTTTTTTTGTATTAATCCGAAAAATCAAGATGAAATTACAATGCTTGTTCTCTCTAGAACAATCCCAGCACTCGGAAAATTCAATCTCCAACTCATAAGCAATCTCAAGGCCAAAGCTTAGCCTCTTCATAAGCTCTCCAAGTCTTTATTCCAATGTGTAATTCATATGGAGAATAGATTGTATTTAATGGGAAATAAAGCCTCTAAAAATAGTGCAATCCCTCAAGGATCAATTCCTGATTGCATGCACGATGAGTGAAAATCAGAAAAATCTAAAACAAATAGTACATTGTCCCTGCACTCTTGTCTCAATTGGGTCTTTCTCATAATTGACTACATGAGATTCTGATGAGTAAATATTAATCTAACTAGAGTAGCACTGGTGGAGTTCATTAGTGTCACCACTAACTATTAACTCACTATTAGTTCTCTTAATTAGTTTGAGAACTAATTTAATTGAACTGACTCATGAAACTGATTCTTCTATTTTACAACTCACAATTAACTCACACTAGACACCTACAAAGTACAGATAACATATACATGACTTCCAACTCGAATTTCCTAAGTTAAGTAAGATTAATAAACTTAATTTTACTATTTTAAGTTGCTATGATAATAGAATTCAAATTTAATCCACAATTTAATTCAAGGACAAATTAAACTGGAATTTCTTGTTTCCATTTCTCAACACTCCCTCTCAACAAGAAAGGGATTATAAACTACCCTAATCTTGTCTCTGTGAAACTCTAATTTACATCTTGACAATGCATTTGTCAAGATTTCAGCATCTTGCTCCTCTGTGGGAATGTAATCTAACAACATGATCCTACTCAATACACAATCTCTGAGATGACGATACCAGATATCAATATGCTTGGACCGATCATGAAAGATTGTATTTTTAGAGAGTTCGATGCAACTCTGGTTATCATAATAAATCACAGTCGGATCCATCTGCTGACCAAACAAGCCAACCAGGATCTTCCTTATCCAGAGAGCCTCATTTGCTGCCTGACTTGCAATCGTGTACTCAACCTCTCCCGAAATGAGTGCAATCGATCTATATTTCCTACTATACCAAGAAACTGTCGTTGAACCAATACTAAATATACCTCTTGATGTGCTCTTCCTGTTGAACGGACTCCCTGCCCAATCTGCATCAGTGAAGCCTTGAATCTTCACTCCCTCTATCTGTTTGTACCATAACCCAAACTGAGTAGTACCTCTAAGGTATATCAATACATGCTTTTCCACTTTCCAATACAGCTTGGTAGGCCTAACCATCTCTTAACTAAGTTCGTTAACTACATAGCACATATCTAATCATGTGTTCACCAAGTACATGAGTGAACCCACAAGCTGCATGTAAACAGTAGCTTCCACTACTTCCCCTGAAGTAGCATCCTCCTTCCTCCATTTACCATCTAGAGGAGTCTCCATGGGTTTACTGCTATCCATGTGGAGTCTCTTGAGTATCTCGTTGGCATACTTTCCCTGAGATACAGATAACTCCCCATCTCCCTGCCATACCTCCATGCTAAGAAACTAATGCATGAGCCCCATGTCCTTCATTTCAAACTCTCTTTCAAGATCCTCCTTGAAAGATTTGATGATATTCTCATCACCTGTCAGTATGAGATCATCTACATAAAGTACAATGATTAACAACTTACCTTCCACCACTATGTGATACATGTTCACATCCGTTTCACTCTTCATAGAGCCCAACCCATTGAAGTAGCCATCTATCCTGGTGTACTAAGCACAGAGTGCTTGCTTCAGCCCATACAACACTCTCTTAAGTCGGAACACATGTGACTCACAGTCCAAGGTTTCAAACCCTTCGAGATGCTCTATGTACACCTCTTCCACAATCATGTCATTGAGGAAGGGAATGTTCACATCCATCTGATGAATCTTCCAACCCATCTATGTTGATAGTGCCAAAATAGATCTGATTGATGAGTGCCTTGCAACGGGAGGAAAGGTCTCATCATAGTCAATCCCCTCTACCTATGAAAATCCACAGGCCACAAATATGGCCTTATGCTTCTCTACACTATCATCTGCAACTTGTTTTACCTTTTAAATCCAATAGGAGTTCACAAATGACTTGTCCTCCGGTCTCAAGACCACATCCCAAACACTGTTTCGAACTATGGAATCATACTCCTCCACCATTTCATCAACCCAAACCAATTGTTGCACTGCTTCCTGAAAGGGAGATGGCTCTATCATAACACATGCACCCATAAGTGCCATGTATCCAGTGTACCTCTTTGGTGACCTCCTCTATCTGTGCTGAGAAGAGGGTGATCCCACATTCTCCCATGCAACATCCAACAATTTGTCAGCCTCTCTAGTCCATTTTCTTCCCTCTCTGGAAGACTCTGCCTGAGTGGATATATCCACTCTCCGAACCTCTGCATGTGGTTGCTCCACATCAATCTGAGGCCCCTCAACATTAGGAGCTAAAATCTCCTCATCCGCATGTAGCTCAAGCTCCCTCTCAAGGGATACTCTCATGGCCTTCTCCTCATTGAACCTAATATCCCTGAAAATCATTGTCATCCAACTGGTCAACATGTACACTAGATAGTTGTGGGGTGTATCAATGTACCTCACAAAGATCACCAACTTTATTGTTGGCTCAAGCTTCTTCCGTGCATCTTTGGTCACATGGAAATAAACCGATGACCCAAAAATCCTGAAGTGACCAACATCTAGCCTCTTACCGAAATAAGCCTCCTTTGGTGTCATCATCTCAAGTATCCCATGTGGGCTATGGTTCTAAACATAAAACATTGTGTTGCATGCCTTAGCCCAAAAGTGTAGTGGTAGGCCCTGATCATGCAACATCACCCTTGCCGCTCCTACTATGCTCCTATTCTTCCTCTTGGCAACCCCAGGCTATTGAGGGTTATGGGGTGTTGTCAACTCTCATTTAATCCCTTCCACTGCACAAAAGTTCTTAAAATCATTGGAGACATGCTCACCACCATTATCACTCCGTAGAGATTTAACCTTCTTGCCGAACACTTTCTCTACCAATCATTTGAACTCACAAAACTTTGTTAAAGTTTGATCCTTTTTTTGCATAAAAAATACCCAACATTTACAAGAATAGTCATCAACAAATATAACATAATACTTGTGTTTGGCTATGGATGCTATCGAGAATGGTCCACACACATCTGAATGGACTCTCTCCAAAATAGACTCTGCTCGACTGTCTCTGTATCCAAAGGAAGACTTGGTGCATTTTCCCAAAGTACAGCCCTTGCATGTATCAAATTGCTCAAGCGTAACTTTGGGAAGACCGGTAGAGATTTTCTACAATATCTTCAAATCCCCATGATGCAAGTGGCCCAATCACCTATGCCACAACTCGTCAATGTCTCGGATCAACATCTTTTACTCTTTTGAACTCAAAGAAACACAATCTTCTACCTCTATATTATCGATATTCTAAACTCGAATCCCTGTCTTCTTTACTTGACCCATGGCTATGTGTCGAAGGAAATCCTTTCCTTTCAAAAATATCATGTCATAGCCTCTATCCTCAAGCACGTTAATGGATACCAAGTTCTTCGTCAATCCTGTTACATGCATAACATTCTTCAAGGTGAGTGGAGTTGTATGCTCCCTCTAAAAAGTAATAGTGCCCACACCATTAACACTATACTTACCGTCATCACCCATATTGATATGCATCTTGATATCTTTCTCCTCCAGTTTGCTAAATAAATCTTTGTCGCCAGCCATGTGGAAATAAGCTCCACTATATAAGTACCAGACACTTCCCATCATTGAAGACACCATGCATGCAATGAGGGAAAAGTTAAATTCAAATTGGGAGGCCAAAGCCTCACCCTCCTCTCCTCTTGAGGACTTCTCCTTGGACTTCTTCAATGGAAAATTTATAGCAAGGTGACCCATCTTATGACAATGAAAGCATTTAACTTTCGCCATGTCCTTCTTCTTACCTCCATGATAAGAATCTAATTTGGAATGAGAAATTTTACCTTTCCCCTTCCTTTCCTTAATCGCTAAGGCATAGTTCTCTTTATCATCAGTCTTTGATGAAGATCCATCCCTGGTGTTCCTCTTGATCTCATCCTACATCAATCCGACCATAGTCGTTCCCAATCTAGAAGCTTCTCTCGACCATTGACAGAGTCCTGATAATTATGCCAAATATTTGGGAGTCAAAGAAGAAGCTCTTTGGGAGTCTAAGAAGAGAAAGGCTCACCATATCCTCCTTATCAACCATGATTCCAACACTTTCAAGTTCATACCAACATTGAGTGAACATGGTCAAGTACTTTGGAATCATCTAACCTTTCTCCATCTTCATTTTACGAAGTTTATCCTTTAGTGCCAACTTCATTTGATCACTGCTATTCTAATACAAGTTCGTCAATGTTTTCCACATAGAATATAGGGTTTCCTTTCCATGGATACTCGAGACAATATGATCTTGAACTCCCTCAAGGATTATCTGCATTGCCTTCACCACACACTTCTTCCACTCGGCCAAGTTTTGTGCATCAGTAACTGCTAGCTTAGGAATTTCTTGTTCAACAAATTCCCTCAAGCCATTGTCCTCTAGCACATCCTTATCCTATCCCTCCAGGCTATGAAATTTGAGTTTCCTTCCAAGCCATACTCAAGCCTCAACCCATGTAACGCCATCTGCTGATCCTGAAGTATGTATTCAAATTTGACTTTCACATGTAACCCATAAACTCAAAACCTCAAAATCTCCTCTAGAGAGTTGATCTTAATTCAGTGATATCTCCCTCATCTAAATTTCGATTCGGCCGGTTTTATTTTTGAATTTGGGTATCTTTTCCCAAGGAATCCAGAACTGCAATTTTTTTCTAAAATTTTTTCACAAAAATTCTCAGATCTTCTCTGAAAACTCTCAGCCCAAAAAAAAATCTTTCTTTGATATCATGTAGAAAATCCTATAGATTCATAATGTAATGCAATTTTCTAAAGCAATAGACACGAATCTACTTCTAATCTTTACAGAGGAAGCCCATAAGCATCAAGCAAACAATAATCAATAGAGGAAGAGAATCAAAGGCAAATAACACAATAAATATCTGGGGAAAGCCACAGCTCAAAACCCCGCTATTTATTTTGTATTAATCCAGAAAATCAAGATGAGATTACAATGTTTGTTCTATCTAGAACAATCCCAGCACTCAACAAATTCAATCTCCAACTCATAAGAAAGCTAGAGGCCAAATCTTAGCCTGTTCACAAGCTCTCCAAGTCTCTATTCCAATGTGTAATTCCTATGGAGAATAGCTTGTATTTAAAGGGAAATAAAGCCTCTAAAAATAGCGCAATCCCTCAAGGACCAGTTCATGATTGCATGCACTATCAGTGCAACTCAGAAAAAATCTAAAACAAATAGTACATTGTCCCTGCACTCTAGTCTCAACTGGGTCTTTCTCATAATCGACATGCATGAGTTTCTGATGAGTAAATATTCAACTAACTAGAGTAGCAATGGTGGAGTTCATTAGTGTCACCACTAACTGTTAACTCACTATTAGTTCTCTCAATTAGTTTGAGAACTAATTTAACTGATCTGACTCATGAAACTGATTCTTCTATTTTAGAACTCACAATTAACTCACACTGGACTTTTACAAAGTAGGGAGAACATATACATGACTTCCAAAATACTTCCAACTTGAATTTCCTAAGTTCAGTAAGTTTAATAAACTTAATTTAACTATTTTAAGTTGCTAGGAGAATAGAGTACGAATTTAATTCACAGTTTAATTCAAGGACAAATTAAACTGGAATTTCTTGTTGCCATTTCTCAATATGTTTAAGGTTATAAGGGATTGAAGGCCTATACATCACTTGAATTTAATATTTTAATTGCATAGGATTAGAAGTTTTGAAAGAGCTAGCATAGACTGCTAAAGAATCTGCATAAATGTTTTCATCTCTAGGGATTGCTGTAATATTAAAATCTTGAAATTAATTGTCAACAGAATCCCATAATTCATTCCGATAAGATCTAAGCCTACGATGTTTCTCTTGGTATAGATTTATAATTTGTTTCACAATTAGCTCTGAGTCACTAAATACACTTAAGTTTTGGACTTTTAAACTTTTAGCTAACTCTAGTCCTAAAAGTAAGGCTTCATACTCTGCTACAATGTTTGTAACATCAAAGTCTAACTTGAAATATTGAGTTATATTTTATTTTTCTGGAGAAATAAGTACAATTCTAGCTCCAACTCCATCTTTGGAAAAGGATCCATAAAATTACAACTTCCAAACATCGATATTTATACATTGGTGTTTATTCACAGTTTGTTCAATGCTAAGTTGAGAATTTTGGATATTATTAGTTGTTAAAGTAAAACACCCAAAATCCTAATCAACTTCATAAATAGGATGGTTTATTGCTTGATCAATTTTTCAAACAGTATTTATAAATCTCATCTCTTTGTATAATCTCAAATTCTCTCCCCCATAAACAATAATTGTAGCAAAACACGTATCCAGTTTTAGACTTCCCCCTAACTTGGCACAACAATATCAAAATAATAACATCCCAAATTATAGGGGAATATCTGTAACAACAATATCTAAAATTACACTCTTAACAAGAATCTGAGCAAGTGTTACAACTAAATCTTCGATTAATCCAAGACAAGGTACCTTCTTAGAATCAAAGGTATATAGATCAAGATACGGTCTTGTGATTTGTAATTGAAGCTAGTCCATAATTACTTTAGGCATTAGTTAATAAGAGGCTCCGTAATATAACATACAATTATATAAGAGAAAATCATGAACTTTCAAAGTAACATAGAAAGGAGGGACATTTTCATTGATCATGTTAGAACCAAGACCAAAAACCATTGAAGGTTTTTCATCATGTAAACTAATCACATCTCATTTAGCATCAATACTTGAAGATTGAATCCATTTTCACACTTGATTCTTATAACTTGGACTTTTGGAGAGTTCAAATAATGGAATTGGAATCTTAACTCTCTCTAATTCTGTTTCCACATTAAAAGCTATTGGAACAGATTTTTCAAATGTATTATGTTCATTTGAGTGATTTAGTGTTAGAATCAATTTTGTTTGTGTTTAAACTATTTTGACGAGAGCTTCATTAATAACAACATTTTTAGTTGGTATACCAGGTCTTGGTCTTGGTATCAAATCATATCTTTTATTTAATTTTGCAATAAGAAATTTAGTTAATGCTTGATATTTAGAAATTTGAGAAGCCTCTTGATTTTGAACTAAAGGTTGATCACAAGAATCTGGAATTATAACATTTTGTAATGGTGGATCATCAAAATAATTGATATCGTTTGTAATTAAAGGACCAGTTTCTTTAGGTTCTTGATCATCAATCATCAATGGGGGTTGAATTTGTTGATCAGTATTAGGTCTTTGTAAGATTTGGGGTTGAAAAGGTCTCTTATATTGAACTTGAGGTCTATTTGATTCTGGTTGAGCTACTCTAGGTTGTGCTTCCAATTTTGAAATTATATTTGAAATATTTCTTAGTAGAGAAGTAATTTCATCTATTTTATGATCTTCACTCTTATTTTTCAAATAAGAATCACCTTCTTCCCTAGCTTTCATCTTTCTCTCAGTTTTTTTTTTCTTTTGCCTTAAGTTTAGTTGATGTTGATCTATTAGATTCAACTTCAATGGCATTGATCTACATGTCTTCTAGGGTGAAAAATGTCCTTTCTTTGAGCATAACCACAAAATCATCAACAAAATCTTTAGAAAACATAAATTTAGTTGCAACCATTGATGGTTTACAGTCTTGTGGCATTTTGTTATAAATTTTATCAAATCTTTTTATGAAATCAGCCACAGGTTCACCACAATTTCTTATTAAATCATCAAATTCTCTAAGATAATAAAAATGATCCTTTTTAACTCCCCGTTGGTTTTTAAAGATAACGATTAATTCATTCCATGTAGGAATATAATGATCTCACAATTTTCTAAACCAGATCCTAACATTTCCTTCAAGAGATTGAACAAATAGTCTCATGTACACATCTTCATGCTCTATGTTCATGTTATCAGAAAAATCTAGAAAGGAAACCAAATGATCCTCAATAGACAAATCAATTTCCCCATTAAACCTAGGTAAGTTCTTTAGATATCCATCTGAAAAATTATTAAGCTCACCAGGAAGGACTAAGGCTGCAAAACGAGCCTGAATGATAGGTTGAAAACCAACCATATGATTATGTGAAGATAGTGAATATGAAGATGAAATTTGAGGGGATAAGGAGGGTGAAGATGAAGATGAACTTATCAGGGATGAAGGAGGTTAAGATAATTGAGTAGAATTTCTGGATGTTTTTATTAATGGTGATTGAATAACTAACTTCTGCACTTCTAGCCCAAATTTTCCTTCACTTTCAAATAAAGGATTTTTATAAACAGAGAAGCTATAATTAGGTTTAGCATAAGTATATGGATAGGTATGAATGACAGGATAAATGAACTCATGAGGTTTTAATTCAGGTAATTCTAAACCTAATTTTGCTTCTGATTTGGGAGATTTTTAGATAGTTTCAGGTATTTGATAATATTCTAACTAATAAACAAGAAGAGTTGACTACAAACCAATCCCTTTTGATAAAAGTTCTAACACTTTTGGTGGTATATTTTATAGTTTAGGAGGAATTGGGACAGGTTTAAAAGGATCAGTTTCTGAAATAATTTCAAGTGGAAGTGATACAAGAGCAAAAGTAGAAGCTTCCAAACTTTGTCTTAAAGAGGCAACTCTCACTAGCCTCTCTGGATCTGACAAGTGAGAATAATATGAGGATTTGAGAGAGATGTGGTGTGGTTGCATGAAGCCATTTTTGTTTCTTGGAATCACCAGGTGAAATGTTTTAACATACTAACCTTTTATTCACCATTAAAAGGAAAGCCTAATCTTTGTCATAGGGAAAGATAATTCAAAAAATTTTGATCCCCGACAACAACACCAATTTGATGTTGTACCTTTGTAGACAATTCTAGGTTAAGTAATTGTGCCAGAGCATCTAAAATATTTTGTTTTAATTTGAATTTTTTGGATGACCAATGCTTTAAATTTTTAAACAGGTGCAATCTCTATTATTTATGATATATATTAAAAAGGTTGATTCTTCAGCTTTAACATAATTTAGATTTGAAATGATATGTAAGGTTGAAATTAAGAAAATATATGGTTCATTAAATCTTCAAACAAAGTATTTAACTAGTCATATACAGATGATGAGTATAAAATCCTTCTACAACCAAAAAAAATATATTTAAAGCTTAAAGGGAAGTGACAATTAAAATATTTAGAGGAATTAATTAAAACAAAAAGTTCCAATTAACTAATCTCTGTAATTGATTATAACTTCATAGGGGTTTTCAGATAGATTAATATTCAATCTTATCTTACCCAAATTTCCCGCTAATTTCAAACATATGAAGAGATAAAACAAAATGAAGGCATAAGCAACAATAGAAGTACTCACAAGAACACAAGTTGTTTCAAGATGAATCCAGAATCCTTCTATTAATCTCAAAAAAACTTCAGAGGATTACAATTCTACTTACTATTTTATCACAAGGATTCAACCTATTTATAGCACTGCCTTCAAAATATCTTTATTTAAAAATCAAGTTTTATTTACAAAATATCTTTTAAAACTAATTATAAAAATAGAATTAGATAATAGGAATCTTGAACTGCTTGGACATCTTGCACAAAATTCGAGGCTTATGCTCATGACTGAGGCTATAAAGATGTTATTTTGTTTCCTTTTCTAATTATTTGTCCTTTTGTTGTTACAAACCCACATCTTGTTGTTGAAATTTTGTTGCTTGCTGCTTGTTCAGTGAATGAGCCAACATATTGTTTCTCATTTGACTTCATCAGGAATGGAATACTTTATCAATTTTCTTTAAGTCTCATCCACTTTAGTGTATTTCTGAAAGGTGGGCTTGACTATAAACAAGTGTTTTATCTCATGTTGGATTAAGGAATCAAAACTCAAACCTTAAAATGAAATCCTTTCATGTAATGATTCCCTTGATCTTAACAAATCTTCATTTATCCACAACTATAGAATGCAATCTACACTAGTATTCTTCAAGAGGAATCAATCTGTCTCCCATTCCTCTCAAACCTGGAAGTCCTTTCTTATGTAGCACATTAAACTTTTTTATGAAGCTTCTGGATGCTAGATTCTAGGTTATGACACTTTTTTTCTAATTTCATCATTAAATTTATCTTGGTAAGTATCTTTTTGACTTCCATAATAGTTCCAGTCTTGTCTTCAATATCACAATATTCAAGCTCTTCCTTTGTTTTTAAATTTAAAATTTTGATTAATGTTGTTGCATCTCCTGGTTTATGACCCAAGTCCTTATTCACTTCTTCTATTATCTCCTTTGACTTCTCCAATAATTCTTCCTTCTCAAAAATGATTTCAATTGAAGGTCATAAGTTAGTTATGGATTCATTTATACCTAGCCATATATTCTCCTTGGCTTGTGCAATAGTTTGAGCAATAGAAGGCTCATTTTCAAGGGTCTCTATTCTCTGAGTCAACCTACGACTCTTTTGTATCTCTTCCAAGTAAGCATTGCCAGTTTTGATTTCTACTCCTCAAGATTGTTGAGTTGAGATTTAAATTTTCAATTTCTTGACCCTTTAACAATAAATCTCCCATAGCTTTAGCTAAATCAGTTGTTGAATCTGTGGACTGTGTTTCTACTATAATGGTTGTTGCAATAGAAGTTCCTACTATCGAAGTACCTGCAAGGGAAGTTGTTGCTATTGGAATAGCTACTGATATATTAGTTTTCTTTTATTTTTCCTTTAATAAATTCTCTAACTCAGTCTCGATCTTATGTATTTTCAAATTATGTTCAACAATAATTTTGAACATATTTTCTTTCTCCTTCTCCAATTCACCAACTTTTTTGGTTTGTGGATCCTCTGTAGTAGGGAGTTTTAATTGTTTCCTTAATGTTAAGATATCAACATTTTTTCTCTTGATCATTTATTCATCAACCTTCACATCATTGGGATCATATCCCAATTTAATCACTAGATATTATAAAGATTTTATATTAGTATCCTTAGCTAGAGATGATATTTTTTCTAATTTGAATTGTGACTGAATATTATTTACTGAAACCTGCAACTTGGATGCTGCCATTGCTGAACTAGTCAAAGTGGAGTAGATCATTTCTCTAGCTTGCCTATGTACGTCAATCTAGTCAATAACATGAATTTGTTTAGTATCAAAAGAAAAAATAGATTTCTCGT
Source organism: Pinus tabuliformis (assembly GCA_031772625.1). Lineage (NCBI taxonomy): Eukaryota > Viridiplantae > Streptophyta > Pinopsida > Pinales > Pinaceae > Pinus > Pinus tabuliformis. Next base: position 691,217,866 of record CM062812.1, on the reverse strand, counting down.
AATCTTTAGCAGTCCTAGGGAATGGAACTTTAGCTCTAGGAGGGTCATCTGAAATTGTCCTTTCTCAGTATCAAGTGCATAAAGGAGTCTTTGCTGCGAAGTTGAAGTTTGATTCCAAAGTTCATAATAGGTGGTGGTCTTTAGTGCTTCATTTTTCCTTTTGATCTCCCTGTATCTGTAAAAAATACTAGGTTCTATTACAATGTGAGTTAGCTCTCATGTCTGAGCTGTTTCTACTAGATCTTGAGAAAATATCCTTAATCCGTGAAAAATTTGCAGCATGGGGACTTGTTAGAACCAATGTAGTATGTTCCTGTGAACTTTCTTCTTGAATTTTTTCTTCAAGGGGATTAGTTTTCTTCCTCTTCTTAAACATTATGAACTTTGTCTCTTGATATTATGAAACTGAAGGGGAAACACTTTCCCTTATTCTCTTAGCCTGCTTCTCTTTTGGAAATGGAGTCTATGATGTTGTTGAAATAAAAACCTGCTCTTTTGCTTCCTGCAATTGATTTCCTTGCCACTTTTCTTATTCATGTATTATTCTATTTTTGGTCTGGGAGTGTGTGCATAAGGATTAGTTTTATGTTCTACCCTTAACTTAGAAATAATCCCCAAGGGATCATAAGACTAGGTAAAACTTAATTTAAAATTCATTTGTTTCAAGAGAAAGTTTGCCTCCTTCACTGTTGCTCTGGTGTTGCAAATGAATGACCAAATCTGTGCTTTCAAATTGAATTGAAACTTCTTTTTAGTTGACACAAAATGCAACTCACCCATGTTCATCATCGGCTTGATATATTCTAATGCAAAAATCCTAATTGGCACAAAATTTGGCAGTTTGTATGGAGAAATATCACATCCATATACTCTGATTTCTATGTAGTTTTGATATAGATACCAATCTCTAGTCTTTGTCTGCTCACCGAGGTGAAGAATTCTTTTGATTTCAGATGAAATCCTAGGAACAACATCACTACTAAGCAAGCACGAAACCATATATAAAAACTAATTTGTATAATCAATGAAAGAAAATTCATTGGTATTCTTCCTTACCAAGGAAGTCCATTGAATTATAGACTAAGGATTTCCCTATTCATCTAGCTTCTATAATGGAAAATGAAATTTATATGCTTGATAAAAAAGGAAAAAATATACAAGAATTGATTTGTATTTAACAACTCCTTCAGTAGAAAACTTCAAAAATTGATCATGGATAGCTTATGCCAAAGATTGATTGTAATTGAATATAAGTGATGGTTTATCACCTAGTGAAAACACTAATAAAAATCTTAGAATAACTTCACCAACCCACTAATTAGTTGGATAACTTAATAGATAATAAACCATTGAAACAACCTGTCTAGTCATCTCTAGAAACATTGAGGAAGGGTATGGAGGTTTTTTTCTTGGTAATCCTACATCTTTAGGCAAAAATATCTCAAAAATCTTGGCTCTTTGAGGAAAGGTAATTTTCTGATAGATTTCCATGAGAGAAGCTACAAAAAAAAAGGGATCTAGAGGGGCTCAAGGTTTAACTTGAAGCATTTTGCATATTGACTCAGGGGATATAGTAAACATGATATCGGTTTTTATGGCTATAATGTCTCTCAGACTCAGAGTATACCTAAAATGAGACCAGGCTACAAATTTGGGAAAGGAATGAATCTCAGGGAAAATGAATTGGGGTAGTAAGGAGTCCCATATGCTCAATTCATCGCGAGTATCTAAGAATTTATGTCTAGCCCAATTGTGAAGTTCATAGATATCAAACTCACATTGGGTTTCAGAAATCTTATACTACTGGTCAACTAAGGGCAGTTTGTCTAAGTCTACAAACAGTGGGTAAAAATGGGTTTTTTTCAACTACTTTGGGTTTTCATATAGAAGAAGACATACTGAAGATAAAATTTGATAGAGGACTATCGTTTTATGAAGTCCTTGGTTGGTTGGTGTAGTGGCAAATTCTCTTTCTCTGATGCTGCTTGTAACGAAGTTGTGTAGCTTCAAGATGAAGTGAACAAAAGAAATGGATAAAATGCTTGTGTTTATTTTTATTTTGTGAGGATTAAAATGTTTGAGGTCTGAGTACATTCGTGATATATTTTGATAGGAGTGGGGTATTAAATTGCAACGATTATGGTAAAATAATGGTTAAGCCATTTGGAGCGAATGAAAGAGTGACAAATGGTGGTGGTGGAGTGACGATTAATTATTTGGTGGGAGAAGAAATGAATGATCAGTGGTTTGTGGTGGGGGGGGGGGGGGGGGGGTGTGGGTCCAAAATGTATGTGGGGGCGATACGTTGCCGGAGGCAGGTTTGACATTTGATAATTCAGTTTTTCAGAACCCCCCCCCCCCCCCCCTTGCTAAACGTCAGAAGCGCGCGGGGGGGGGGGGTTTCGAAATGTTCACCCAGTCATTGATTTGGGTGGGGAACATCCCGATGGTCCATAATAGCACAATACATATGATATCAAAAAAAAACATCAAATTAGTTTTATGAAATATTAAATTAGAACCTAATCGATGTTTAGACAAATTAACGCACACGGCGACATTTAGATTAGCACGCCTATTCCATGGGATTTTTTTTTTTCCTATTTTTTATATCCCTTCTCTTTTTTCGATATTATAATTATATATTATATATTATTTTATTTTTCTTTTTCAACAAAAAGAATGTACAAAATTCAAAATAGGTTACAACAGAGGGTATCTCAAAAAGGATGGACAGGTTTCTGGTTAATGAGACTATGGTTAATAATCTGAAAAATATAAGATCTTATATTATTCCAACATTTATTTCTGATCACTTTTCCATTATGTTGACATGGGACGAAGGGGAACATAAGAGATCATAACCCTTCAAATTCAACCCAAAATGGATTTAAATTGATGAATTTGGGGATTTGCTATGAAATGTTTGGTCTCAATCATTGCTTCCTCCTCCACAAAATCACATGACATCCATATGTTGAAAGCTTAGAGAGATTAAAAGGGTCACTCATGAATGGATTAGGGGGGTGAAGGAGGGCAAAACTAAATCTCTTAGGAAGATTTACATTTTCCTATGTTATTTCAATGGTCCTAAAGATCCATTATTCTTCTCAGAGGAATACCGACACAAGATCATTGAATTGGAGTGTAAGAGAAGGGACATTCTCCATTCATGGGAAGAAGATATCCACATGAAGAGCAGAGCAACATGGGTAAAAGCTAGAGATAAAAATACCAGATATTTCCTCGCACATTTCAATGCGATGAAACAAATCAATTCCATAAGGAGGATAAGAGATGAAGCCAGAAACATATTCAGTTCATAGAGATCTATTGAACAAGTGATGATCACACATTTCAAAGGCCAATTCTCGACATAAGAGACATCTTTCTGGTTGCAAATGAATTTCATCGAAGAAGTTCCAAATATTTTCACATCAAAGGATAATGACAGATTGGGATAACCAATCACAAGGGAGGAATTGACGAAGATATTGAAGGAATGTGAAAAGGAGAAAAGTCTGGGCCCGAATGGGTGGGGGGTTGAACTTTTTATTCACTTCATTGATTTGATGATCCCGGATTTGTTGGCAGTAGCTGAAGAATCTAGGATTCATGGGTTCATATCGGGGGCCATAAATGCAACTTTCATAGCATTAATCCCTAAAAGGGTGGAACCAAGAACCTTTTCATAATATCATCCCATATCTATCTGCAAGTCGATGTACAAAACTATATCACAATTGATTGCGAGTAGGTTGAAGTTGGTATTGTCAAAGCATATTACACAGGTGTTGTTTGGTTTCTTAGAAGGTAGACAAATACAAGATGTAATTGGTATTTCCACGAAGATGATGCACTATATGAAAGCACGAAAACAAAGATCTTGTCTTCCAAAGGTAGACTTGAGCAAGGCGCAGGCTTGCATTGAATGGGAATTCCTCTTCTTAGTCCTGTTAAAATCTGGTATGTCTCTATATAACATTAAATGGATTTTGGCATGTTGCAAAACTACAAATTTTATTGTCATTATTAATGGATTTCCTTCACAGTTTTTCAATGCATATAGAGGAATTAGATAGAGATGTTCCATGTCTCCATTGCTCTTTCTATTAGTTATTGATTGTTTTAGTAGAAAAATGAGGGTGTCAAAGGATAATGGAATTATTAAAGGGATCAGAGTAACCAGAAATATTGGTCTCTCATTTAATGTTCGTAGATGATATGTTACTCAATGGGGAATCTATGGTGGGGGAGTGGAGATCCATTAGAGACCTCATTAAATCATTTGGAGTTGCGTCTAGTTTTTGTATGAATGAAGGAAAATCGATCTTGTTACACAATGATAGTGAGGATAATGTAAGAAAGGACATATGTGATCTGTTTGGGGTAGCATCGTCAATCCTAGGTGATGGTTTCACCTACCTTGGGCTTAAGATGAAACTGAATGGATACTATAACCAGGATTGGGCATGGTTAATTGAAAATTTTCACAAAAAAACGGATCGTTGGAAGTACAGATGGTAATGATGAAATTAGTGCTACAAAAATTTTCAGTATATTGGATGCACCTTTATTTAATTCCAAAGGAGACCATCCATAAGATAGAAGCTATCAGGAGTCAATTCTTATGGGTTGGAACACAGTTACAAGACAAAATTCATATGGTACGATGGTCAGTACTTACAAAGCCAGTGGACGAAGGAGGTTGTCGTTTCATAGATACATCCACTTTTAACAAGGCTTTGATTTTAAAAAAGATGTGGAGGGGAGTGTCCGGAAATGGTGTGTGGTCTCATATCATTAAGGAAAAATATATGTTTGTTCAAACTTTATCCTCATGGATTAGCAACAATGCCAAGAAGAAATCTATTATATCACATATATGGAGAAGTATGGTGCACACTCTTTTGAGAAATCTAGGGCATAGAAATTCGGTTATTTCTCTTGTAATGATAATTGCTTGTGAATGCTTTATACTACTTTAGATTATAATATTCTCTTTAGTTAGATTATTATAGTGTCCTTAATTAAACAAATACCAAAGAATAAACAATAAGGAGACAAGATACACAGAATATAAGCAATTAGCTGTAGGTTTTAACCCTGTACAGAAATTACCTGCATATGAATTCTAAAACACAGAAAATAAATAATGCAAGAGCATAACACATAAAACACATATACACAGAGATTTTCCCTTGGATCCCAAAATCGGGACTACCAGCTTGATTTTCCATTATGTTCCTTTCAATGTTATAATACATATCTATACATGTCGAAGCGTCCAATACCATGGACTGAAAACCATCGCGTCCAATACCATGGACCGAAAACCATCGCGTCCAAAAAACATGTGCAAAAATATGCACAAAACCATAGGTGGGTCCGCCCAACCTAACATAGGGTCCAAAACCAAAATTTTCTGGGGCGCTGCCCCAGACCCCATAAAGTGGGGTTATAGGTACCCCTTAAACCCCCTATTAACTACGTGGAAATAATATAACACAACCCAACATTAGCCAAGGCCAAAACCTCTCCCACTTGAGAGGAAAACCCAAATGAATTATTCTTCTTATAGAGACTTCATTTGATGAATACCAAGACCAAGACCCTTAACTTATTTTACCTCTCCAAGACCAAGACACCAAGCTTCTTATTTTGACCTCTATTTATTAATAGAGTCAACTATAGTCAACTTCATGTTTCTTCTTTCTGCCTCTGCTAGCTTTCACATCTCAGTTTCCTTTTCTCTGCTTTAGACCTACAACTTCTCGGCCCTAAATTAGAAACCCTAGTACATGTAGGTAACCTTATCTTGTACCTTTATTTACTTTTATTTAGGTGGAGGCTGCCTCCTTGACAACGCGACTTGAGATACTCTTTAGTTTTCTCCTTGACTTGACCTTCAAAAGGGACTACAATACTTCAACTTATTCTACAATAGATAACGTCTATACTTCACACCTGTGGAGTGATTCATCCCAAAACAGAGCCAAAAACAAATCTAAGGACATCACTCTTCCTTTCCTTCTCTTCATTGATTATGAGGCTCCTTTCCTAGTGATTCTTGCACTCCTTATTGTAGACTTCCCTTGACCTAAATTATGTCCTTTAAATGAAGTCGAGATGCCCTATGTATAGTGGTTTGCCCATGTAAACTAGCTGAATTGAGTTGTGTGTGAGCTGACATGTCCTTTGGTGAAGCTTCATAATTTCATTTAAGGGTGACTTGAAGGAGATGATTGAGATTGATCTTGGAGGGTCTCTTTGACTCTTTCAATGACTCACATATATTTGTAACATGCCCAAGAAGGGCATAACTTTGACTCAATAGACTATTATGACTTGATGATTGATCAGGTGCTCAAAATTAGGCTCAAAAATCAAAGTGTCAGAATCTTGCTAAAATTAGCTTCAGATCGAAGAGCTCGTCATTCTGATTCCAACGGCGCAAATGACACTCAAATATGAGATCATATGCAGAAGGTAGAGCAAGTCAAAGTTTAGGTTTGACTTGGATGCATGGGAGGATTGGATGATGTGGCAAGGCCCTTCAGTGAATGGGGAGGCACCAAGTGGCAAGCCTCTATTGGCCCCCGCATATCACAAATCGCATGTCGCAGGTAGGTTTGCATTAAAAATCGGCCCCAGAATAGCCAAGGTTCGATGTAATAAGGCAAGCGGGAAGGCATTAAAGAATCAGCCCCGAGCAAGGAAGGGGTGCGATGCGATGGATCACAGATCACAATCGCACTTCGCAAAAAACAGGTGGAAAGGCATTAAGAGATCAGCCCCGGAGTTACGATGCACTGGATCACATATTTTAATGGCATTTCATAGAAAAACAAAAGTCCCACATATATGGATTGTCAATACTCTGCCGAATTGCGATTTATGAAAGGATCCTAGACGCGATATGTTTATCGGTTGCGGATAATACTTTCTTTGGGTCCGCCACATTGCAATTGCACATCTCTCGTCGCATTCACAGACTATAAAGCCCGCTTTTTTCCTCCCCGATTGTGATTTGCGATAGACAATCGGCTAACAGATAATGGCCTACCACACGGCAAAATTTTCGCCCAGTTAGTGTGCTTTTGGGGGCTAATTTGTTGGATCATGCCGGAAATGGGGCAATTTGTGGAGCGAATATTGGGAGAACTAAGAGAAGTCATAACTTCTTCAATTTTCCACCAAATTGGATGCAAAAAGAGGCTAGATGACCTTTTTGGATAGGCTGGACTGATTGGAGCAGGTTGCAAAAGCGTTTGATCATTGTCAACACATATTTTTACACTTTTGAGCATAATAGAGAGGCCCAAGCCATTGGAAGCTAGACCAAAGGAGACGTAACCCAGGAGGGGTGAACTCCTTTATCATGTTCCTATTGTAATGTGTTTTTGATGATGCTATGTACATGTTTATGTTGTTGTTCAGTTTCTTATTTCTGTTAAATTGCTCATAAAATTAACATAAAAACTCTTCATTTCAGTTTAAAAAATTAATGAATCCTTAAGCACAATGAAAGCATTTGTTTCATATTTTGAGGAGGATCTTAGCACAACAATCTAATATTCTAAATTAGATCAATTTGGTATCAGAGCACTAGGTTTTCTTTGTGAAAGAAGGATTTAATTATTTGCAAGTTTATGTCATGCTTACAAGGTTAAAACCCAAAAGAGGTAAAGGAAAATTGGTTGGAATCCCTGAAGTTGGGTCAAGGGGAAGGAGAGAAAGGTTGCCACAATCTCCAACACTAGTTCAGCCTCAAGTTGTAGTTGAGGCTCCAGAGATCATGTCTCATGAAGGAGAACCTACAAACATGACAAAAGATGAGAAGGCCTTCAGAAAGGATTTCTTTGATATGACAAAGATGGTGAAGGTCTTCTATGAAGAGAGGAATACGAGGTTGCAAGGAGAAAGTTCCAAACCTCCCAATGGAGATGGCTCTTCAGGAGGAGATAATGGAAATGGAGACAAACCTCCACCCTCTCCACCATCTTCTTCATTTTCTTCTTCACAAGCATATTCACCCTCTTCTACTAACACAACCCTTACTCATTCTCATCATCATACTTCAAAAGGAACTGGTAAATCACCTTTTTTAAAACTTGATGTTAAATTTGAGCTGCCCATGTATAATGGTGAAGTGAATGCAAAGAAGCTTGATAATTGGATTCATTAGTTGGAGGTCTATTGCAGGATTCAAAACCTTCAAGAGGATGACATAAAGATTCAATTAGCTTCCTTTAAGAACGAAGGGTGCAACACTAGTATGGTGGGAATCAAAGACCCAATAGGAGATTAAAAAACACAGTAAGACCTCAATTTCTTGGATTGATTTCATTGTTGCAATTAAAAGAGAATTATACCCTCAAGCTTATATTCAGAAAGCCATCATGAATTCACATAACTTTAGACCCAAGAATTCATAAAAACGTCTTTGATGTTAGGTGTAGATTTGCAATCACAGGACACATTGCTGAAGTACATAGGGGGTTTATGTAGTTATCTTAGGCAAACTATCTTAATGTTTAATCCCAATAATCTAGACGATGTGTGTGTGCAAGCCACTCATCTTGAGGCAAGAGGGAAAAACACTCCAGAAGAAGGTAGTAAAAAGCCATTTAAGAGTAAAGGAAAGGAAAAGGCTTTTAATGGGAAGGCAAAGAAAAATGCGTGTATCAAAAAAGGAGAGAAAATTACACGCAAACATTGTTCCAAAGAGGGTCACGATGAAGCTCATTGTTGGAAGCTTCATCATGAAATGAGACCAAAGAAAAACAACAACAAGTGGAAACGAAAGACAACTGCAATGACTCAACAAGATTTGGATCAGATTCGGGTGATGAAACTAAAATCACAGCCATGGGGTTAAAAGGAAAAGAATCCTTTGCCAGCACTAATTCTTGAGACTCGCAAAATGAAACTCCAAACTAAAAGAGGAGAATAGAACTTTTTCACTTAAGGGTGATATAAAAACACAATAAGTTTGATACGTCGTTCAATAGTGGCTCTCAAGCCAATATTATCTCTGAAAAAATTGTCAGAAATTTAAATTTGGAAACCATTCCACATCATAAAGCGTATCCACTTGGATGGGTGTGTGAAAATGCACAATTGCAGGTTACAAGAAAGTGTAAACTGAAATTCCCATTACTACAAAATTCATAGATGAAGTGGAGCTAGACGTTGTGTCATTAGATATCTGTGGCATAGTTTTGGGCAGCGCGTACCTTCATGAAAAAAAAGCTATCTTCCATAGACATGAAAACAAATATCATTTATTCAAAGGTGGAGTAAAATATATTGTGAGAGCTCATATAAAGAAAATAAATCTTTCGCTTGTAAATGCAGGGAAGATGAAAAGACTAGCAAATTCGAGAAAGAATTTTGTGCTTCTCATGTTCAAACCCATGAATGATGTTGATAATGAATGTTTTAAAGGTTGTGATTCGAATTTGAAATCTGAATTTGTTGACTTAGTTAACCAATATGATGAGATGTTTCAGGAACCAAAGGGATTACCTCCCAAGAGAGAAATCCAACATGAGATACAATTGCCGCAAGATTGTCCTCTTCCTAACATTGGCATGTACAGGATGCGAGTGATGGAAAGCGCAGAAATTAAGAGGAAAATTAAAGATTTGTTGAACAAAGGGATCATCAGACCATTTTCCTTGCCGTGTGGTTCTCTAATTTTCTTCGTGCCAAAGAAGGATGGAACATGGTGCATGTGTATGGACTTCCGCGCATTAAACAAAACTACGGTAAAGAACCGTTACCCACTGCCTAGAATAAATTATTTACTTGATCATTTGAAAGATGAAAAGTATTTTAGTAAGTTGGCCTTAAGAAGTGGCTACCATAAAATTAGAATAGCAGAAGGAGACATTTGGAAGACAACATTCAAAATAAAACAGGGTTTGCTTCAATGGCTAGTTATGTCATTTGGTTTATGTAATGTTCCCGCTACATTCATGCGTGTGATGAATGATGTATTGAGGCCATTCCTTGATGAGTTTGTCATAATATACTTAGATGACATATTAATTTTTAGTAAATCTTGGGATGAACATGTCATGCATGTAATAAAAGTACTTGATGTCTTGACAAAAGAACAGTTGTATCTTAAGATGTCAAAGTGCGAGTTTGGGAAAACTTCTTTAGTTTACTTGGGTCATATTGTTGGAGGAGGTGAGTTGAAAATATTTCCCTCCAAGGTTGAAATCATTGTGAATTTGCCAAGGCCCAAGACAGTTACAGAGGTAAGAAGCTTTTTGGGAGCAGCCCAATATTGGAGGAAATTCATTGCTAATTTTTCTCTTATAGAAGCTCCTTTGCATGTGTTGACAAGCTTGAAAAAGGTTTTTTAGTGGGGAGGCAAACAACAAAAGGCCTTTGATGTGTTGAAGGAAAAGATTAGTACAAATCCATTACTCACACTTCCATACTTGAGACAGTTGTTTGATATTCAGACTGATGCTATTGATTACGATATGGGTGTAGTCCTCATGCAACATGGTAAGCCTATCTGTTTTCATTCGGAAATTTTTAATGGTGTAGTGATTAACTATCCTACACATGACAAGGAATTGTATGCATTGGTGCAACGTGTGAAAAAATGGAAACACTACTTAAAGGGTAAGGAAACAATCATTCACACTGATCATGAACCATTGCAATACCTACAATCACAATCAAAGTTGCAGCAATCAAGGAACTTCCGATGGATGGGTTTTCTTCAACAATTCCACTTCGTAATTAGGTATAAGAAATGTATCTACAATAAAGTTGTTGATATGCTTTCTCAGCCTATTGTTAGTGAAACTACTTTACTCAAGCATAATTCTATTTTACATGAAAGTTACATTGAGCAATATGCATCAGATAATGACTTTCAAGATGTCTATGCAAGCTTGAGTCAAGGTAACCAAGTAGAGGAATTAGATTATCATTTGCATGATAACTTGTTGTACCATCTTGGCAAGCTTTGTATTCCACAGAGACAAAGAGTTAACATCATAAGAGAGGCACATACTTCTCTTATTGCTGGTCATTTCAGTGTAAGTAAGACGGTGGCACATCTACAGAGATATTTTTATTAGCCTCGTATGCTTGAAAGTGTGTCTCATTTTATTAAAGGATGTTCATTCTGTGCAATAAGTAAGCCTAGCAATAGGAAGTTAGGATTGTACACATCAATTCCGGTTCCTTCATGACTGTGGTAGAGTGTTTCTATCAATTTTGTAAGAGGTCTTCCATTGTCAAAAAGAGGTCATGATTATTTGTATGTAGTTGTGGATAGGTTCAACAAAATGTGTATTTTGATGTCATGTAAAAATCAAGTTACAACTAAACAAACTTATCTGTTATTCTTTCAGAATGTTTGGGTGCATTTTCGATTTCCCACATCCATTGTTAGAGATCGATATTCTCGCTTTGTTGGGAATTTTTGGTCAAGCTTATGGGGATTCATGGACAACAAATTAAAAAAGAGTACAACCTTTCATCCACAAATAGATGGTCAAACATAAGTGGTGAACAAATCAGTGATACATCTTATTCATGGGTATTGCAACAAGCATCCTATGTTGTGGGATGAACATTTGCACTATACTCAACATGCTTACAATCGAGCCAAGCACTCTTCAACTCAAACTTCGCCATTTGAAGCATGCTTGGGATACCAGCCTAAATCTCCTTTGGATTTTATTTTTGGCAAATATTTGCTATTGAAGGTCATAACGACATAGACAAAGAAAGAAAGTTCATTGAACAAATCCAATTAATACACCAAAAGGTTCAAGAACAGCTTGAGAAAAGCCAAGGCAAGTATAAAGCAAGGCATGACAAGCATCGTCAAGATCACAAGTTCCAAGTTGGTGATGAAGTTTGGCTTCACATTAACAACGAGAGGCTCCAAGGAGAAGGTATAAAGCTAAAACCAAGTAGATATGGTCCATTCAAAATTTTGAAAAAGATTGGTAACAATGCCTTCAGGTTGGATTTGCCTTCATATATGCAAATTTATGTTGTTGTTAATGTTGAGAATTTAAGGTTGTATGAGCCTCCTTTGATTGAAGATCAAGGAGAGAATATTCAAATTCCTTTTATTGTGGACTTTTCTCTATAATTCCTTGACGTGCTTCCGCAAGACACTACACTTAACAGAAGAACAAGGACATCAAAAAGGGGAAATATCGATTATCTTCAAGTGGGGCTCAAGGGTACAAAATCAGTTACAAACCAGCCAAGGTGCTATGCAATATGGCAGGTAGAAAGGCATTAAAGAATTCGCCCTAAGCAGGGAAAAGTTACGATGTGATGGATCGCAGATCGCAATCACACTTCGCAAAAAACAGAGGGAAATGCATTAAAGTATTGGCCCTGGAGTTGTGATGTGATGGATTGCATATCACAATCGCACTTCATAGAAAAATAGAAGTCCCGCATATATGGATCGTCGATACTATGTTGAATTGTGGTTTGTTAAAGGATCCCAGGTGCGATATGTTTATCGGTTGCAGTTAATACTTCCGTCGGGTCCACCACATCACAATCGAACATCGCCTCGCATTCACAAACTGTAAATCCTGATGTTTCCCTCGCTGATTGCGACTTTGATAAATAGTCGGCCGACAAATTATGGCCCACCGTGTAGCGAAATTTTCGCCCAGTTAGCACATTTTTGGGGTTAATTTGTAGGATCATGCCAGAAATGGGGCAATTTGTGGAGAAAATGTTGGGAGAACTAGGAGAAGGAATAACTTCTTTAGTTTTCCACCAAATTGGATGCAAAAAGAGGCTGGATGACCATTTTTGGATATGCTGGACTGATTGGAGCAGGTTGTAGAAGCATTTGAGCATTGTAAACACATGTTTTTACACTTTTGAGTATAATAGAGAGGCCCAAGCCATTGGAAGTTGGACCAAGGAGACGTACCCCAGGAGAGGTGAACTCCTTTATCATGTTCCTGTTGTAATTTTTTGATGATGTTTTGTACATGTTTATGCTACTATTTAGTTTCTTATTTTTGTTAAATTTCTGATAAAATTAACATAAAAACTCTTCATTTCACTTTCAAAAATTAATGAATCCTTAAGCACAATCAAAGCATTTGTTTCATATTTTGAGGAGGATATTAGCATAACAAACTAATATTCTAAATCAAATCAATGACAAACCTAAAGGCTCACAATGGGAACCTTAACTAAAATAAAATTACTTGATCATGAAACCCATGATTCAAGCATTACAAAAATAATTTTTTTTTCTTCTTTATATCAATTACATAAAATCATATTTTCACATGTCATTATGAAGACCGAACCTAGTTAAATTTTTCAACACACTCTACACTGGATGTTGGTGTTTGTCTATTGTGGGGATGGAGATGGATCTAAGATCAAAATCCAAATATATGCCATCATGGGGAAGGCTGGAAATCATTCATTATCCTTTCCACTATTGCAAATCCTTCACAGAAAGTACATTATCCACTTGCAATAGATATATCTGTCGGGGACTGAATACATTGATCAACAGATTTGGAGAAGGGTTGAAGATCTTGGCATACCAGAGACATATCATGAGTAATAGGGGTCATACATAGCACAACTTCGATCTACTAGCATCGCTCTTGGTGATAAGCAAGACTGTATGATATGGGGGGGCAAAATGAAAAAGAACAATTCGATGGTCCAAGACATCTAGTTGAAGTTGCCAAGCCCCGGGAGGATCAATGACTATAATAAGCGTCTACAGGATATACAAAGATGGAATCTCCTGAACAAATAAAAAAAAATTGCTGGCTGACATCACATGATCGTATATTAACATGGAACAACTTACAAAAGCATGGGTTCATTGGTCCTGGAATATGCCCTTTATGCATGAAAGGGCGGGGGGGAGATATAGATAATTTGTTGATCAAATGCTCACATGTGAGGCTGATTTGGGGTGGGGTTATGGAGGAAATGAAACTCCCTTTTGTTTGCACTAATCAACCCTTGTTTAGATGTCTTATGTCATGGTTCACTTCACACATGAAGTACATGTCCCTCCCATTATATATCGTATGCATTATTTGGCGAATTAGGAACGTTAGCATTTTTTATCAGAAAACTGCGATTGTTAGAGAATTCATTATCAAGACAATTTCTTTTCTCAATGAGATCAAGCCGGTGATCAAGTATAACAGAAACATGAAATGCAAATTCATTAATATTTGGAAAGAATATCCAGTTCGATTTTTTGACAGAGCCAACAATAGAAGGAAATGCGGATGTGGTGCAATCATAGTTACAGAGCCTGGTACTTTATTTCACTTCTGGTGGGAGGGAAGAATGTGACTAAACAACAAATCAAAGATTACAACATTATGGGGAGTCCTTATCTCAGCAAAATAGCTAAGGATATACAAAATTCAGGTATATGGAGATGCAAAAGGAATCATTGACTAGGTAAACAAGCATACTAATTTCAACACCCCCATAGTTGCAAATTGGATGATGAGGATTCAGAACCTGGTAAGGAATTTTAATCATATGCATTTCCAACATATATACAGAGAACATAATTGGACAACGAACCTCCTATCTAAAAGAGGTGTTTCGAAGGAAATAGGTAAAAATTGTTTCTCAGTCTTCAAGCAAGGTATCATGGTAAATGAAAGAAATATCAACTACTCTTAGGATACATTTTAACACAAACTTGATTTTGATGGAAGTTTTGTATCTTTATATAATGAAAGTGCTCATTTATGAAAATGTAATGGTTATAAGCTAAAGTTTGATGTTAAGAAAGATAATTTTTGTAGAACAAGAAAATAGAAATGTATGGGCATAGGGATGATAGGAGAAGTATGAAAGGATAATATAAGGAACAGAATCTGAATTATGTATTATCCTTATATTTTAATACAAACATAACATTTTTTTTGTTTTTAAAAAAAGAAGAAGTAGCGTTCAAAATAAATGAAACAGTAAAAACACACAAATTAAAACACAATTGATGGAGACCTGAAAAGTACTCCAACTATGTTACTGCCTATCCAAGTTCAACGAAAGTGCCTCCATTTCTCCTCTCATGAAGCACACCTCCGTTGTTTGCCTCCATCACACTAAATCCCATCAGTTGTTTTTGGCCTCCATTGCTCCGCTTCCTGAAGAACCCATCAACAATGTAAAGACGAACTCTTAATCCTTTACTTCTACCTTTTTACTAGAGCCTCGTATTGAAAATTTTAAAACAAATTAAATTTTAAGACAAAAGATTTCTTTTGTCTTCAAAAATTGTCTTAAAAGCCCCCTCCGTGTAGTAGTTTCGAATGCAACAAAAGAGAAGTTGTCTCTAATCGTATCAACAAAGATCGAAGGGACATAAGATGAATTGATGTCCAAGAAATCTTGCGAGGAAAAGTTGTAGCATTCTTCATAGTCAACTACCCCCACAAAATGAAGAGCCCAACAAATCATTGTATTTATATAAGATCACATGAATGGTAAGTGAAATAGCAACCTTGGTATAAGTATGAGACAATAGTAGCATGCAAGTTGGCAGACTTAGGACGCATTGTCAAAGTCAATTTTGTAGTTGTTAGATAATATTGTCTAAAATTGATATGTTTTTGTCTTAATTGTTAATTGTCTTAAATGAGTTTCATCTTAAGCGGCCATTGTCCTAAATATAAAATGTTTTCTTAAAATATTTTTGTCTTAAATATAAGTTTTGTCTTAAAATATTTTTGTCTCAAATTGTTTTTGTTTTAAATATAAATATCGTTTTTAAAATATTTTTATCTTAAATATAAATTTGTCTTAAAATATTTTTGTCTCAATTTATTTTTTTTAAAATATAAAGATCGTTTTAAATTGTGTTTATCTTAAAATTTTTGTTTTAAATATAAAATTTTGTCTTAAAATATTTTTATCTCAAATTATTGTTATCTTAACTTTTATATTTAAAACAATTCAATTAATATTAAATTTTAATATAAAAAATAAAACAATTCAATTAATATTAAATTTTAATATAAAAAACTAAAATTAAAAGTGATTTTTTTTTCTTAAGACAAATGCCAAAATAATTGTACTTTGATAACACTTACTCCCCATTACATGATAATGGCGCTAACTGCCGAATCCGAAAAATTCGATATCCGATCTTCTCTACATTACTTAAAAAAATGTACGATTTTACATTACTCAAAAAATTAATCGGAGGGTATGCTCAGATTCGAATACCCTCAAATAATAATTACTCAAGTTCAAATCGCAGAAAAATCATGATCAATGAAAATGTACACCATTTCTCAAACCATGATTCAGGAAGAGTTACTAAACTTATTTGTACACTGGCAAGAAGTAAGTTATATATTTCATATCGCACGGGAGTTTGACAGGAATATAATTCAAATTAGGATGGGTACATTATCTAATTATTCAAAAAAACATGTTACCTCTAATTATATGTCGATTTTTAATATTTTAATAATTTAATTTGTAATTTGTAATTCTGGAAAGAAAAATTTTAAAAAGTTGTTTTAGTGTGATTTTTTGGAGTTTTTGGTCTCAAAATCTTAAGGGAATTTTTGTCGTGAAATTTTGATTTGTGTTATTTAAACTAGTTTTTTCACTGTGTATATGGATTCAACACCCTCAAAAATGCCTAGAGCACTTCTATTGTGCAGGGGTTACCCATCAAACTTGTGATTTCAAAAAACTTGTGATTTCAATGAATTACTGCGAGATTTTAGAGAAATTAGACCAGAAAAACCTACCAAAAAATCTTCCAAAACATCACACGAAAAATATGAAAATAAATAAATTTAAAAATATATTCATATATAAGAATAATATTAAATATTTTATATCATTAAATGTAATTTTATAATAATATTGTGTTATATTTTTAATATTTTTAATCTGTGTTGTTGATTTAAGGATTTAATTGTTAAAACTTATATTGATATACATATTTCACTTCTTTTGAATTTAAACTAGCATTTGCACCAAATGTTGCAAAGGAAACGCCGTAAGGCATAAATTGAGGAACAATCTAAATAAGATGGAGAGATGTAGCAGAAATGAAATTCTAATGTTGTATAAATTGAAGTTGATTTAGGGTGCATAAGACTATATTTTTTTATTAATTATCAAATTAATATTGCATATAAATCTCATAAAATTCAACCAAGCAATAATTCTGATTGACTTCTTTATAAGAGGGCATTAGATGAAGCCAATGTGAGATTGGATGAGTCTTGTGTGGTTAAGAAGAGAGCACTGGAGAATCTAAGAGTGACAAGTTGTTCACCAATGAGCTTGAGGAGGACGCCATTGAGGCTGCTCACAAGAGGGATCAAGGCCGATAGTCTGAACTTGAAGTTGTGTAGAGACAACATGCTTTTGATGCAGTTTCCTTGAAATCTACACATCAAGACCTCCAATGGGTCAAGAAAAACCTCTCCATTGCGATGGATTCTAAGGACATCTTAGCTAAACAAGGCATGGATGCAATCAATGCTTCAAAGGCCAATGCTTCATCTAAGAAATCAAATGACAATTCTGTGTCAATTGAAAAAGAAGAGTATGATTTTCTATACAAAAAAGAACAAGAGGTTGAAGAACATCCAATTAAAAGATAGAAAAGGTCCTTTCCTAGGTGGAGCATGCTAATATCAAGGAAAAGGAAGCCTTGCAGAAGTTAAATGCGTTGAATTCATATCTCTAGAAGAGTAGGAAAATTACAGATCATTCTTCAAGAGTGATAAGTTGTCGACCGATGAGCTTGTGTAGGACACCATTGAGGCTACTTAGAAGAGGGATCAAGGCCGACAGTCTGAAATTGAAGCTGTGTAGAGACAACATGTTTTTGATGTGGTTTCATTGTAATCTGCACATCAAGAGCTTCAAAGGGTCAATAAAAACTTCTCCATTGTGATGGATTCTAAGGACACCACGGCTAAACAGGGCATGGATGCAGTCAATGCTTCAAATGCCAATGCAAAAAAATCAGAGGAATTGTCTGCAAAGATATGTTCTCTGAAAGAGGCTCTCGATTTGGCATATGCATTACGTTCAATGTTTGAGGATGAAAAGGTTGCTATTGCTGCAAAATGGGAATCTAAAGCCAAATAAGCATTTGCAATGGAAAGTAAGGCTAATGAAGAGGTTCAATTGCTGAAGAAAGAATTGACCAATGTCAAGGATATTGAGTTGAAGTTGTCTGATGCACCAAAGTTGAGGTTAACATAGCCAAAGAAAATGCAACTAAATTATTAGATTCCTTTGAAGAAGCTGAAGCTCGGATCATTGCAGTGAAAGAAGATGCACAAAGTGCTAATACGGAATTTCTATTGTCAAATATCCTCTGGTTAACATAGCCAAATAAAATGCAACTAAATTATTAGATTCCCTTGAAGAAGCTGAAGCTGAGATTGTTGTAGCAAAAGAAGATGCACAAAGTGCTAATATGGAAATTTCTATTGTCAAAGATGCTCTTCTGGACAAAGAAAATGAGCTTCATCTAAGAAATCAAATGACAATTATGTGTCAATTACAAAAGAAGAGTATGATTTTCTATACAAGAAAGCACAAGAGGTTGAAGAACATGCAAGTAAAAGAATAGTAAAGGTCCTTGCCCAGGTGGATCATGCTAATATCAAGGAAAGGGAAGCCCTGCAAAAGTTAAATGTGGTGAATTCAGATCTCTAGAAGAGTAGGAAAATTACAGATGAATAGCCAAACTAGCCCTAGAAGCAGATTTGAAGAATTCGAAGGAAGGGCCAGGGTACTGGAAGAAGGTTGTTGTAGTAACGACATCTCACAATGGAGAAATGAGTGGAAAGATAGCTAAATTAACTAAGTATAGCCAACATCTCACAATGGAGAAATGAGTGGAAAGATAGCTAAATTAACTAAGTATAGCCGACATCTCACAATGGAGAAATGAGTGGAAAGATAGCTAAATTAACAAAGTATAGCTCAATGTCAGGCTAGATTCTCATTCAACATATTGGAAGTAGGTGTAGAAGACTTGCAAGCATTATTAGATTAATTATTATTCCAAATGGAGACAAAAAACCTTCAACAATAAAAGGATCTAATTTAATAAAATTAAGACCAACTCAAGAAACAGAAGAAGGTTAAGTATATTTAGCATGTCAAAATAAGGCACATAAAACCAAAATAGATAGCTACATGCATATTTAAACATTGTACATGCTTAAAAGTATATAGCAATAAATATCAATAACACTAACATAACAAAAGACAAAATGAAGATATCATCATCACAACATACAAAAAGTTGTAGAAATTATATAGCAATAATATAAAAAACACTAACATAACAAAAGACAAAATGAAGATATCATCATCAGAACATACAAAAAGTTGTAGAGAATGGATAAGGCGAGTGAATGTGTATGAAATATTGTTTACTCAACAATTTATCCAGTTACAAAATTGACATGTTTTCTAAGCTTTAAGCTAAAGTTGACTTTAGAGAACTCCTTAGTACAAACATTATTATGTTACTATACCTATAAAGAAAATTGCAACAAACTACATAAGGCAATCCAATAAAAATTTCAACATGGAAAAAATATTTCGAGTTATTCTTAAGAATTGCTTCCTTGGCCTTTGTTATTAATTACCAAATTTGGATACTTATGTTGATATCATCATTAATACTATTATAATTATTGATAAACTTAGACTTAATATGAATTTAAATTTAAATGAAATACAAATAAATTAGTTTCTAAAAATCAAATATTAAAAGACACAAATAAAAAATTATATTAGTAAATTTAGAATTTCATTTTTTTAACTAGTAAAGATCCATGTTAAGTACGGATGAAGACAAATTTCATATTTTAATATTGTATCAAGACAAAATTCATATTTTAATAATTTAATTTATAGTTAGTGCCGACTCTAGCCAAAATACCTGCAACCCTACAGTCAAAATATTTCTACTCCCTACTACGCGTGGTGGAGTGGAACTCCCCTCCTTTTTTCGATGTTATGCTTGTGGGCAGAATGGCGGCCATGCTACTAGAAGCCGCCGAAATTTGCGAGCTGAGATTTGGGCCTAAGGACCGGGGATTATACAAAGTGGAATTATTGTCAATTCTGACTGGGCTGAAAAAGCATCGGGAACTCAGCTCAAGTGGTTGGCCACTCCCTCTGCCTTACCCATGGATGGCAGTCTCATTGCCTTACCGTAGATTTTTTTGAATCAAAACAACCTTGGGTTTAAAACCCATCCATCCCATTTAAAAACAACTACAAGGATAAGAGTCAGCCCTCTAGTAGGATAGATCAATTTGATAGATATTGATTGGCAGCCTACTTAAGTTTCCAAGTGGTTCGTTCCCCCATATTATTGAAGGTGTATCATTCCCACTAGTTCTTGTTCTAGCATTAGCCGGTGTTTCTACTTTCATACGTACATTTGTCATTGTTCCCATAAATGTTCCTAGTTGTTTATGTTCCGACCGGTTAGCATTTAAGAGCATTTATCCTAGTGTTGTTCTGATATTCCATGTAGTTACTACAGGTGGAGTTCTTGCATTTGTACGTGTTCCTAGAAGTGATGTTCCTACATAAGCCATTGTTTCGATGAGAGTGTTCTGACCAGCCCGATAAAACGATCAGAAATCCACTAAAGATTAGTCCTTCCCCTCGACTGGCGAGGATGTCGTATTCTTCTCAATGTCTTCTCTCTCTCTGGGTTCAACAATGCCTTCTCAAGTATCCCCACAAAGACAAAAGTTTAAGAACCTGTTCCAAGGCCACCGCTTTGCTACCTATCCAAATGCACAGCAAGAACTAGCATCTCCACCCGCAGCAGATCAAGATCGAGGAACAGTTCGAGATGGACCCGTTCCAATCCCAGTGCCTTAGCATACCTTTGATTTAGAGAGTCATAGTGGCATTTCTTTCACCCATTGATTCATATCCTCCAATTGCAAAGCTAGTAGCTAAGGCAAAAGCAATTTATTTACCAATTTCAGAAACCATTGCATTTGTTCCCGATCTGGCACTCCTAGCAGCCACTTAAACCCCAGTCACATCACCTGTAGAAGCATATGTATAAGTACCTGTAGAAGCACCCCCACTAGCTTCGGTAGCACCCCCACTAATTTCATCAGTAGTTGTCGTACTAGTTCCACTAGAGTGAGATCTAGCCCTTTCCAAAGCCAGATCGTGTCATTCAAGTGTGCAATGTCCATCAATGTTCATGTCTGTTGATTTATACTTCTTCTCCATCACCTTCTATGAATAGGATCGATAGGGGCCCCAACAGCGCGGACGCAGAACTGCCTTTCCACTCACCACTTGTATGGCTCACCCAAAATTTGTGTTCTCCTAGAAGTGGGCAACTACGATCTATAGTGGTTGGTTCGTGCTAGTTGAGAAGTGCTTGTGTCTAGATTGATAGCCCTGTTTGTATAGCCTAGCCATAAACAGTCACTTTTCGAGTAGCCAAATAAGGTTTCGCTGATCTAATGACTAAAGATTCTCGCTTCCTGGTTCACAGAGCTTCGTTCGTTCGATTTCTTAGGGGTTCTGGTTCACACAGCATGGTTCGTTCGATTGCTTGAAAGATAGATGGATGTGGGTAAGCATAGAGGTTGGGCAAGTTAGGAGACCATCACCGACTATGTAATTACTGCTCAATGGAATCTTGATTCCTCATTGAAGTAAGAGAAACTCAATAGGTCAGATGCCTCTTTAGAGACACCTGAGAAAGACTTCTATTCATGAGAAGACCAACCTCTTCTAAGGTATCACAATGGTCAAAAATCAACGACAAGAAATCTTTGTTGATCTCAAAGCCTTGAGACTATAGTGTATTCAATACATCGCACATATGCTTAGGATCTTTCAACCTACTCTCAATTATTAATGTAAAAACCATCATTAATACCAACATGGAGGTCAACCACTTACTTACTTGAGATGATCCCCCGTAGCTGCTCGGGTGGGGAATGGAAATGTATGAATATGGATCAACCATGAAAAACTTTCTCACAAATTCATCTACTCAGTATTGTGAAATGGAAAATCTGTCCTATTGTCATCCTTGCATTATCACGATTCCGATCTTCCACACTGTTACAGCTTCATTTCAGATCCCAGTTGACCTCGGCTCAGGGGCGCAAGAACTAAAAGGAAAACTAGTACGAATGAAATTGGGGAAACACTACAAACAAGGCCATCTATGACCTTAAGCAGGCCCCGCAAGCATGCTTCTTCTAGTTCAGCTCAACTTTTCGTGAGCATGGTTTTGTTGGTAGCCATGCTGACTTATCCCCATTGAGAGAAATGAATAAATGAAATAATATTTGGTTGGACAAGATGACAACTAACAATTATGATGACAAATAACAATTATGCTAAGACTAATTAGCTTTATATAAGCCTTACTCTCATTGTTGTTCTCTTAGCTTAACTAAGCATTTAACTAAGCATAGTGAAATCAATCTATTGTTCTAGTAGTGCTAGCTAGTGAAACCTATCTTCTCTATAGAGGGCGTAATAGAAACCACAGTACATGTGAGTCAAATACCATGAGTTACGGGTTATGTACAACGACCATTATATCCAAATATATAGGATTAATTACGGACCGAGTATTTATAGGATACCTTTCTACAAGTTCATTACAGTCACAACTTAGTATAAGCATCATATCGAGATCAATAGCTAGTTGGAAAGCCAGTAGCACAACTAGTAGCGGAGTCCCTAGTCCTAGTAACGGATCCAAATCTAGATGTTGTTCTTTGCGTCTTATTCTACTACTATGAAATAAGGCATACAAGATGAAACCCTTTGTCTGTCTAGTTGAGCTTGGAACTGAGGCTTTCAATGACAAGCAAGAAAGAAATGACTAGGTCACACTTGTCTGGTTTCCCATTTCATACCTGAGTATCCAATCTTGAATGCAAGAACACCAAAAGTTCCTCTCTCAAACACAAATAAACATCTAGGATTTCCT
The DNA here is from genome assembly GCA_031772625.1 of Pinus tabuliformis. Taxonomy (NCBI): domain Eukaryota; kingdom Viridiplantae; phylum Streptophyta; class Pinopsida; order Pinales; family Pinaceae; genus Pinus; species Pinus tabuliformis. The sequence continues at coordinate 691,194,846 of CM062812.1, read as the reverse complement.
TGTCAAGAGACAGAAGAAGATTCGTTCACCTACCCATTTCTTCGTTTAGCAACAGCTAACTCATGATTTGATAAGCGTGAATTCCTTATATCCATTTATCATGAAGATGTTTCCTATTCCGAGAGGTGTACCTATATGGCAGGGTAATTTGGAAGGCCAGGAATTGGACAAATTGTATGGATTTATCGAACCTTATGTAGTGTGTCCTCATACAATTACGTGATATTTCTTACCCTATAAGGATCATAATGGTTTTCGACTGGAAGACCTAACGCCAACTATCGAGACTTTGGATTGTCCAGACACATACTCCGTGAGATGGCCCACACATGTTTATTGCCTGGGATAACAAAATCGAGTTGGTAGGAAAAGAAAAAAAGTAATTGAAGTTTCTTCCATTTAAGATAGATTGAACCCTAACCTATGATGACTATAGCAGCAACTATCCCAGATAAAGCTTATATAGGTAATGCACTCAGTAAGTACATATCATCCCTAAGTAATAGTAATGAATGATGTTGAGATAATAGCATACACGGATTCATGGACTAGTTAAGACTACTGCCTTTTTCGGAAGTCTTTTCCTTCCCGAAGCGCGTCAGGAGAGGAGATATGATTGAAACGTTGTAGCGACCTTCTCCATTTTCTCGAGGGCGAATAGAATAATCCAGTGAGATACACATCAATCATAGGTTCAACGTCTATCAATTGAGATCTTGGCTTTGGCTACTAGGCATAATGCTCTAAATGTGATACAACTGGGCATGGACTCCATATAGGTGCTGACTGGTACTAGTAAAGCCTTAGTCATAGGGTAAACAGAGGAAAGTGAATGGCTCGGTGGATGTATAACGGGCTAAAATATGTGATCAATGGGCGGATGTATAACACGATAATGTATGGATAGGCCCAACCCCTAATAGAAATGCTAGGCTCCAACTAAGCTGCTTCATGTCTGTGAAATAGTACTTTTGAAATAGAGTAGCTTACATCATCCGTAATAGAGTTCATACCTTTGCCCCGTTGCTAGTAATCCATACATTGATGTGGCTCAACTACTGATCTTCGACAATGCTACTATTATATATGTCATTATGCATTCATTCTTTATCTACGTAATTACGCTTTGACTTATTCTATCTCTAGTAGCCGAAAGCACTTTGTTTCTTCCCCTCAAAGCATTCAAGGGCTATTAACAGCAAGCAATCCGCCCATATGAATGAGTGAGTGTGATATCACACGCTCTCAATTAAGGAGAGGATTTGAACACTCACTCATCATATGGGTGAGGGAGAGGAGCGAAGGCGCTTAACCGCATCGGGCAAGGTCCTGAAAGGGCCTTTGATGAGGATTTGTAGCATCATTGATTTCATAGTTACATAGCTTGTTCCAATCCCAATTGATGGACCAGTTTATCCAGCGGAAGTTTCACCTATTGATCCACCTACATATGCACCAGAAAGATCATTTTACCTAGCAACAAACCCGATAGTGCTATGGTTCCGAACGAAGATAAGCTAGTTCTTCAACTGACTCTGCCTCTCTCACTTATACTGATGCTGCCTCCTCTCCTGCAGATCTCTCTGCCCAAGCCCGTAGGTGAGAAAAAAAGAAGTTACACAGTCAGACTAACAGTCATAAAGTGAAAGTAACATAGTTCCTTAACCCAATGAATAACATAGTGAAAGGAACACCTTAAAACAAATAGTTACAAAGTGAAAAGAACGGTAACACAGTGACTGAAACAAACATTCACATAGTTGAATTGAAACAAGCAGTAATAATGACTTATACCACTATATGCTGGAACGATTTCTCACACTATACGCTGGAATTTAGCAGTCCCCGTATAAACGGTATTATCGTTGGTATTCAATTCGCCATCCTCTCGCTATGCTATTTCTATTCATTGGGCATCCATATCCATTATTCTATTCCTATTCGTGAAGATAAATCCAAATAGCGATTGGATAAATGATCTCCTCAACCAAATGGAATCCCTAAGGTAATATTTTTAGGTTTAACATGGCGGAGCTCTTCAGAGAGTCATATTTTTCTTGTTTGGAGAGTAAGAGTAATTGGTCCACAAACAAACACCCCAATAACCTTTTCAGTTTGTCTAGGCTTTCTAATATGCATAACCCTTATTGGAATTAGATCAGGGCTTTATTCTAAATTGACTGACTGCAGTTCTTTCTCTAACTTACTGGCTATTATACTATTGCCTATGGGGCTATGTGATTGTCAGTGAAACCTGGGATCCAGCCAAGACCATTCTAACCATCCCCCTACCACTACTACTTCCATCTAGCCAACTATCCACTAATGTTTATAGAAAATACTCACACCTACGCTTACAGTGATTCGCATTCTGCCTAGATTAATTTATTTACCCGCCTCCATGCTTCCTTCTCCATTGGTGGTGAGACTGCCCACTTTGTTTTTGTTTCTAGTGGATCTATTTAGCCAATTGGGTCTTTGTCTCAAACAGGCTTTGAATCTGGCTATCAACCTGGAAAGGATACTGTAGGCTCTATAGTTGGATGTGCTACAGTTTGGATGGTTTAAGTGGCCTGGACATGAGGTGGCTAGGGAGCTAGGTATGCCTTAGTTTGAGCTCGTTAGGTTTGGTTGTTAAAATATTATCTTGATTTGGTACACGGAAAATATCTTTTTCATAGGAGATAATCTAGCTCAATCTAACCTACTATCTATCAGGTAGGTCTAGGCTCAATAGCTAGTACTTGCCCTGCTGTAACAACCTTCCCTCGGAAAAAGCTCAAGCTACCATACCAAGAGAATAGTAACTGGGTAAACTTATCCAGTTTAGTCAATGTCTCCTTTTCTCGGAAGGTTCTATTCACCCCAAAAGGGACACCAAAAGGAGTCAAGGGACACCCCATCCCCAAAGGGATGCGCTAGGATCCAGGTAGCCCCCTCAGGTCCACCATCCTCAAGTGAGTGGTAACCGATTTATTGAGGCAAGGAGACCTGGCTCCCTAACCAGGGACACCCCAGCCCCAAAAGGGACCTCATCCCCAAAAGAATGGGCGGCTGTTCGGAGGCTTGAACACCATCAAGGTTTCCCTGAGGAGCCCCTCAAGTCAGGTAAGCCCTCTCGCCAGAGGAATCCCTCAAGTTAGGTTAGGCTTTTTCCAACAACAGTTGAGCCCCCTCAAGTTAGGTAAGCCTGTGGCCTCAACTTCATCAATCCCTACCCAAAACTCCCACATCAATGCGGTGCAGGCCACACCGGCTGGTAACAACAACTAGCAGGGGGGGAAGAAGAATAATAGAAGGAATAAGTATACCAATTGGCATGGGACCAACCAAAATACTGTAACAACGTAGGAGAATAGAGGCAATAAACTGTTACGTTTTCCATGTATGATTTGTCAAGGTGACCACCATTTTCACGAAAGAGATTTGGCTCGAAGTTTGATTGTATTTGCATCTGATGCTAAAGCACCATAATTAGAACTGGAGATTTCTCTCAGAATGCAATTAGCATGTGTTGCAGCCTTTAAGTATCAGAAATTTGGATCTATAGATCAATCTTATAGCTAGTGAGTGTTGTTGTAATCTCAGGAGTATTGCTATTATAATAAAAAGAAGCACAAAAGTGTTATTGAAGCATACTTAGTCTGCTTCCTAGACTCTTCATGAAGATACCAAGCCCTCATCATAGGCCTGGGGGATTCCACTCTGAGTCGTCAACCTTTGCAGTATTGATATAGTAACTGACGATATAGGAATGATCGCTTAGTTAATCCCCATAGATAAAATTGTCCCGTTGTGTCAAATAGTCATATCTTGCTCTATCACAAACCTCTGTTATAGTACTTTATGGATTGATACCAAATCTATCATACAACGAGTTCATTAGTATCTTGTACACATACGCCATTATATTGTCTCAATGGGGTGGGGAAAGGTGTGCTTGGTGGGGAAAGGCATTACTCATCGGTTGGTTATCGTAGGGGGCCTGCCCTGCCGGCTATATTGCATCTGCCTAGCTTGCATATTGGCATCCCTGCCTTCCTGTTATGCATAGATAGAAGGCCTGCCTACTCATCTGTGTGAAGGGTCACCTGGTAGATCCATTAGATGATTCATATTATCCACTCGCAGGGGTAGCAAAGGCAAGAGCAAGGTTACCCTTACCTTTCACCGGCCGGCCAGGGAGAATATCTAGTCTTTATAAGGATTGGGTCATAGCTAGGTGGGTCGGATGCATGCCTATCTAACTAAGTCTAGCATGCTTGTAAGTAAGGTGTTATGCCTAAGTACCAGGTAGGTGGCCCATGGCCTGGCATGAGGAAGGTAGTTAGTATGCCCAATCTAGGCGGCTCTCTCATTCATTCACTAAGGTAGGCATCATAAGCAAGTAAGTGTAGGTCTGCTCATTAGGACCTTAAATGGGGAAGGTAGGTGTTGGGTGTGGAGCCTGATTATCTTCTGTATTCAAAGGTTTCAGCGGGATATATACCCCAGGAAGACTGTACACCCCTCCACGCGGGGGGGTGTGGGGGCTAGCGGTCCCCTGACTGGGGTTCGGGGGAAGCACCCCTGAAGCTAAAAATAGATGTAAAATTACCTTGTAAAAGTCTAGTAATTTCTAGTGAATCTGGGCCGTTCATTAGGCAGATGATCTGACGGTAGAAGATATGTTTAATTTAGGGTTTTTTGCCCTAGAAGGCAACCCCTCACTATATATGAGGGAATTGTATTGCATCTATGCATATCTGTATTTTGAGTGAGGAAGAGAGAGGAGATTAAGAGTGAAGAGGGTGTTACAGTGGATCTGTTGTAGGTAGTATCTCTTCAATTTGCTAGATAATATAATAAAAGAAGGACTGGTTGTTTCTCCGTGGATGTAGCCCAAACTAGGTGAACCACGTATATCTGTGTCTCTCTTGTTTTATGTGTTTTCTGCATTTATATTTCTGCAATATCTTATGTGTTCCATTTCTTCGTAGTATATAATTTTCTAACAACTAGTATCAGAGCCGAAGGTCTATTTGGCTAATAAAATCTTAGGAGAGAAGGGTTCCTTGTTTGAGTGGGAGCAATGGCAGAAGATGGTAGGTTTAGGGTCGAAAAATTCAACGGCCAAAACTACCAGCTGTGGAAGATGCAGATGGAAGATTATCTGTATCAGAGAGATCTATACCTACCATTGAGTGGAAAGACAAAGAAGCCGACAAGTATGACAGACACATAATGGGATATTCTCGATAGAAAGGCACTTGGAACAATACGACTGTGCCTAGCGGCATTGGTAGCATTTAATATTTCAAAGGAAACGACAACACAAGGTTTAATGTCGACATTGGCCAAACTATATGAAAAACCCACGGCCTCAAATAAGGTATTTCTTATGAAGCGTTTATTTAATATGAAGATGTCAGAAGGTGGATCTATTGTAGACCATTTAAATGATTTTAATACAGTTACAAGTCAGTTAAGTTATTTAGAGGTAAATTTTGATGATGAAGTTAGAGCTCTGTTATTTCCATGTTCATTGCTAGAAAGTTGGAATGGCTTAGTTATGGCCATTAGTAACTCTATCTCTAGATCTAGTACTTTAAAGTTTGATGATGTTTTCGATGCAATCCTTAGCGAGGAAATGTGACGGAAAAGCTCTAGTGAGACATCAGGTAATGCTTCGAGTGCATAGTCTAGGGGAAGAAAAATGGAAAGAGGAAAGAGATCAGGATATCGCAGTAAATCAAGGAAAGGCAGATCCAAGTCCAGATTGGGGATAGTGTGCTGGAAATGCGGGAAGAAAGGACACCTAAAGAAAGACTGCAAGTCTCGGAAGGGAAAAGAAGGAGACGCGTAGCAAGAATCTAATCATGAAGCAAATGTAACAGGTGATGTGTTGCAAGATGCTTTGATTCTTTCATTAGAAAATATTATTGATGCATGGGTGGTAGATTCAGGGGCCTCATTCCATGCCACACCTGATAAGAAACATTTTCATGATTATGTTCAAGGAGATTTTGGACAAGTCCGTTTGGGTGATGATAAACCCTATAAAATTGTTTGAATGGGTAAGGTTCTTGTAAAAAAACATAATGGAAACCAATGGCTACTAAAGGAGGTAAGGCATGTTCAAGATCTGAAGAAAAATCTGATTTCAACAGGGTAGTTAGGCGGTGAAGGTTGTGTGACAACTTTCACAGATAAAGCTTGGAAGGTCACCAAAGGAGCCCTGGTAATAGTGAAAGGAGAAAAGGTTGGTACATTGTATTTATAAAATGGTATTTATAACTCTGTTAATGCTTTAACTTCCAAAGGAGCAGATGCAGGGTTATGGCATCATAGGCTCGGACACATAAGTGAAAAAGGGATGCAGATTCTTCACTCAAGAAATTTGTTGCCAGGTTTGAAGCATGTTGATTTAAAATTCTGTGAGAATTGTGTTTATGGAAAACAGAAGAGAGTCAGATTCCTTAAAGTTGGGAAAGAAAAGAAGAGCGAAAAATTAGAGCTTTTGCATACAGATGTATGGGGACCTGCTTAGGTATCATCTCTTGGTGGCTCTCGTTATTATGTTACTTTTATTGATGATGCAACTAGAAAAACATGGATTTATTGTATTCAAAATAAATCTAATGTATTTGATAATTCCAAGAAATGGAAAGATTTGGTTGAAAATGAGACAGGAAAAAGGTTGAAGTGTCTCAGATCAGATAATGGAGGTGAATATTACAACAAAGATTTTTATAGGTACTGTTCAGAGAATGGAATTCGCAGAGAGAAGACAGTTCCAAGAACACCACAAGAAAATGGTGTGTCAGAAAGGATGAATAAGACAATAATGGAACGTGCAAGGTGCATGAGATTGCATGTAGGATTACCTTTACAATTTTGGGCAGATGTTGTAGATATTGTTGTTTATCTAATAAACAGAGGGCCTTCAAGTTCCTTGGATGGTGATATTCCAGAGGAGGCATGGACAGGTAAAAAGGTAAACTACTCATTTTTAAAGACTTTTGGTTGTGAAGCCTTTGTCCACATTAACAAAGAAAATAGAACAAAGCTTGAGGCAAAATCAAAGAAATGTACCTTTATTGGATATGGTGTTAATGATTTGGTTATTTCTTATATGATTATGAAAATCACAAAATCATTAGGAGTAGAGATGTAATATTCAATGAAAAGGTCTTGTATAAGAATCAGTTGCAGGAAAAGAAACAAGAAAAAGAAAACAGAGAATACATAGTGCTTGACGATATCACAGGAAAAGTGATGGTGCCTGAAAATCATAATGATCAACAGCCAAAACAACAACCACAACAGCAACAAGCACTTCAAACACCTGAAAGTGGTGTTAGAAGATCTACCAGGATAAGCAGACCCCCTAAACGATACTCTCCTTCATTATATTATGTATTGTTGACAGATTCTGGTGAACCAGAATGTTATGAAGAAGCAGTGCAGGTAGAAACCAGGAAGAAGTGGGAGCAAGCCATGAAAGAAGAGATGGACTCCTTAGCACATAACCAGACTTGGGACTTAGTCAGGTTGCCTGCAGGTAAAACAGCATTGCAGAATAAATGGTTTTACAGACTGAAGGAAGAAGATGGAGGAAAACAGAGGTACAAAGCTAGACGTGTAGTGAAGGGGTTTGCACAGAAGAAAGGTATTGATTTTGATGAAATATTTTCTCTTGTTGTTAAAATGACTTCAATCAGAACTATTTTAAGTCTAGTAGCAGTTGAAGATTTGCATCTTGAGCAGTTAGATGTAAAGACAACCTTTCTCCATGGGGATTTGGAGGAAGAAATATATATGCAGCAGCCACAAGGATATGAGGTAAAAGGGAAGGAGAAACTAGTGTGCAGGTTGAAGAAGAGATTGTATGGCTTAAAACAGGCTCCAAGGCAGTGGTATCTAAAATTTCACAGGTTTATGTCTGAACAAGGTTATACTAGATGTCACTCTGATCATTGTGTTTATCTCAAAAGGCAAAATGATGGAAGCTATATTATATTGTTATTGTATGTAGATGACATGCTTGTTACAGGTTCTAACATGCAAGAAATAAATGTGCTCAAAAGAACATTGGCAAACTCATTTGCAATGAAGGATTTGGGTGCTGCAAAACAAATCCTTGGTATGAGAATAACTAGAGACATGAAGAATCGCAAATTAACATTGTCTCAAAGTGAGTACATAGAAAAGGTGTTGAAAAGGTTTAAAATGCCGAATGCAAAACCATTTGGTATACCTTTGGTTAGCCATTTCAAATTAAGTAAGGAGGCCTGTCCCAAGACTCAGGAAGAAATGGTTCATATGTCTAAAGTTCCATATGCATCAGCAGTTGGAAGCTTAATGTATGCAATGGTCTGCACAAGGCCTGATATTGCAAAAGAACATTGGATGACAGTGAAGTGGATTCTCAGGTATTTGAGAGGTACCACAAATCAAGCATTATTCTTTGGTGGTTCAGACATTGCTCTAAAGGGATATGTTGATGCAAATATGGCAGGTGATAGAGATAACAGGAGGAGCACTATGGTAGAAAATACTCATCATATCATTAACTACAAGTCTTGGTCGAAAATCGAGAGCCGATGATGAACCCTAGCCGACTCTTCGCCGCCTCCCCTGTTTCGGCCGCCGCCCAGCCCCTGATCAGCCATGTCGCAGCCGATGATGCGAATCCAATTCAGGAAACGCAGGTATTGACTCTCAGCCATGTCGCAGCCGATGATGCGAATCCAATACAGGAAACGCAGGTATTGACTCTCTTTTCTAGCATGCGTGATATCAAATACTTACTGAGAGTTTCCCCCCATCTTCTCTTGGCCGATCTGGTCGCTGGGGAAGACTGTGCGTGGACCTCATATGATGCAACCAGATATACCCTAAAGCTCACGAAGTTGAGCACTACAGCAGTCACAGACTCAGTGCCTTCGGCCTCCGTTTTGCTGCGGCTCTCTACCGTTCAGGACGCAGTTGCTCAGCTTGGACTCGAACTGGGATTTCGATCTCCACCCGCAGCCGCGCAGGTTATTACAGTTATCCTTCTGCCCAGCGTTTAGGACAGCCGCAACAAGTTCAGCTCAAGCCCCTCTTGCCTTCACGGAAGATCTGCAATTGCCATTAGGGTCTTAACCGGTCTAATATCTGGTTGCTTCCGCCACGAGCCAGAGCAGTTGATCTCATCACTCGCTTGGTCTCCATACGGATCAGGGGCGATCAAATCCTCTCCGAAAGGCAATCGTAGCCTCAGATCTGACAACGAATGGCCAGATCCGGTCATCCAGCAGGCAGAACAAGACATGCCATGGTCAGATCCAGAGAGCAGTAATCATCTAGGCATAGGATCAAGGCCTGTATCTGACTCCTTTCAGATTTTAATCTCTCAGCCTTCAGGCAGAACCATCATGCAATGGGTTCGCCCTTCAGACCTGGTGCAGGAACTTAAACGGAAGCTAGAGTGCAGATTGGGGATTCCATCAAGCACTCTGCGACTTCTCTCTCAAGGTAAACAACTTGAAGATCCTTTTCAGCTCTCTGCTTACAGCATTTCTAGGAACAGCTTGGTGGTGGCGACCCTTCGTTTAAGAGGAGGGGCAGTGGGGCAATCTTCCTCTACCCGGCCTTTCTCATACAAAGATGCAGTCCACTCTGAGAACCCGAAATCTCCGGAAGCCCCTAAATCCAAGGTCTTCTTGGTTGACAAGATCGAAGAAGTTCCCTTTGTTGAACTCATTCATGAAGAAATGGCTTCCCAGCTTCAAGATTTTGCTGAAAGAGCCATCATCTGCAGATTTAATGGATTGTGGCCGCGTTCTCAGGATCTCTACACCTGGATCCATGCAAACTGGACACATCACTGCAAGATCTTTTTCTGTTCGAAAGGCTACTTCATAGTGCTATTTGATAACAGTAAGCACTATGAAAAAGCCTTAGAAGAGGGCCCGTGGTTCATGGGAACTGCAGGGTTATTCTTGACTCCTTGGTTCCCAGATTTTGATCCAGCCACTGCAGTCATTACCAAGACTCCGGTATGGATTCGGCTTCCAAACTTACCTGCCCACCTATGGAGTACTCGGGTCTTCAGAGCCATAGGAGACACCTTGGGCAGCTTCCTCAGTGGAGATTTTTGGCGGGAATCTAAAGGTCTCTACTCATATGCAAGAATATGTGCAGAGTTAGACCTGAGCAAAGGTCTTCCAGAACAGATCAACCTTAAGATAAACGACTTTGTCTGGACCCAGACGCTGGACTACGAGAATACTGCTTTTCGGTGTCACCATTGCCACCAATCTGGGCACTTGCAAAATACATGCCCATCTCGCCCGGCAAAAAAGAACAAGGCCAATGCCTCCAAGCCCAAGTCCAAACGTTGGACTCCTTGCTCTCCACCGCCAGTGGTGGATTCTGGTTCCTCCAGCTCTGAAGATGAAGACAGTGATGAAGATCTGGAACAGGCCCCTCATTCCGTGGCCCCCTCCACCGAAGGTCTGGCGCCTCCCTCGGACTCAGCCATTGCTCAGAAACGTGTTCACTTGTCCTCCTCCTCGGATTCAGAAAAGGAGGGCTTCCCCAAGGAGGGATCCCCGGTGGAGGATCCCAATCTTCAAGTTGTAATCGCTCATCCACCTCAAAATGGTTGGGTTGTAGTCAAAAAATGAAAAGGGAAAAAGCCACGTGTTGAAGCCTCTACCCTCTCTGGGTAGTTTTCCATGTTTCTTTCAGCTTCTAGTGACTTGCTGTAGCTCCTTGCTTGTTTAGCTCTTTTTCCGGAACCGAGGTTGATAGGTCTATCATTTCCGGTTGCCGGTTTCTTGCATCTTTGGGATGTATCCTCTTGTACATTATTTTTTACTTAATAGATTTAGTCTTAATCGAGAAAAAAAAAAACAGGAGGAGCACTACGGGATATGTATTTATTGTAGGTGGAACAACTGTCAATTGGGTTTCAAAAATCGAAAGTGTCGTTGCACTTTCAACAATAGAAGCAGAGTATGTTTTTGCTACAGAGGCTAGTAAAGAAATGATTTGGTTACAAAGTTTTTTGGATGAATTGGGCAAGAAGCAAGAGTTGGGCAAGTTATACAGTGACAGCCAGAGTGCCATGCATCTTGCAAAGAAATTTTCATTTCATTCCAAGACTAAACATATACAGCTCAAGTACCATTTCATACAGTCAACATTGGAAGATGGACAATTGAAGCTAGAAAAGATACACACTAGCCAGAATCCTGCAAATATGTTAACAAAAGTTGTAACCAGGGAGAAATTGAGAATCTGCTCAGTTTCAATTGGTCTTCAAGTATGATGAAGAAGATGAGAAACAGCCAAGTCCAAAGTGGAGTCATTGTCTAGCAAATGAAGCAGTGGTGGAGTTGCTATAATCAGTCTCCAAGTGGGAGATTGTTGGGTGTGGAGCCTGATTATCTTCTGTATTCAAAGGTTTCAGTCAGATGTATACCCCATGAAGAATATATGCCCCTCCACGTGGGGGGGTGCGGGGGGGACTTGTCCCCCCCCCATGGGGGTCCGAGGGGGTAAATCCCCCCCAGCTGGGGGGTTCGGGGGCAACACCCCTGAAGCTAAAAATAGATGTAAAATTACCTTGTAAAAGTCTAGTAATTTCTAGTCAATATGGGCCGCTCATTAGGCGGATGATCTGATGGTAGAAGCTATGTTTAATTTATGGTTTTTTGCCCTAGAAGGCAACCCCTCACTATATATGAGGGAATTGTATTGCATCTATGCATATATGTATTCTGAGTGAGGAAGAGAGAGGAGATTGAGAGTGAAGAGGGTGTTACAGCGGATCTGTTGTAGGTTGTATCTCTTCAGTTTTCTGGATAATATAATAAAAGAAGGACTCATTGTTTCTCCATGGATGTAGCCCAAACTGGATGAACCACGTATATCTGTGTCTCTCTTGTTTTATGTGTTTTCTGTGTTTATATTTCTGTAATATTTTATGTGTTCCGTTGCTCCGTAATATATAATTTTCTAACAGGAGGAGAGAAGACGTGTCTATCTATGTTATGTTATGGGTGCGTAGAGGGCCCCTACATACTACAGGGGCCTACTCAAAGGGCAAGGGCATACTAAGCTACCCATAGAGCCACTACTCATAGAAGATACACGTAGAGAGAGGAATATTCATTGAGCTACAAAGCAGTAGAGGGGGACTGCCATCCACGACCCCATTGATTAGCTCTCTATGTCGCTCTTCTATGTTGTAGCCCAACGAATACTCTAGGGTTTCAGCCCATCCCAACAAGATAAGATAGTGCCTGTTGTCTATTATGTCATACTTGTACATCAATCCATATTTCCCCGACATTAACCTCCCTTATGCCCCCATAAATCCCGGCACAAACTATTAAAACGCTTATTTATCAATTGTTAGGGTAAGCAACTTTCTCACTCATTTTGTTGTGCTTAGTCTTGTTAAGCTTTGAAAACTAGTTTGAATACCATTTCTTTACTGTCATAAGAGGTTTGATAGGAGAGCATGTTATTAGATGTATTAGGCTTAATGGTCACTATTACTTACCTGTATCAAGTAACCTCTTGCTTCTGAACCATCCCTTAACTATGTTTGTAATTATTATCTAGGCATAGCAGATCAAATATTGTCCGCTAGTGATCCATTTCATTTTACAGCAAATGTTCTGTCTAACGATAGAGTGAGTGATATCGAAAGACTTTGTGGTTTTAATAGTGTTCCAGTTACTCAAGATGCATCATCTAGTGCTTATCAAATCATAAGTTACTTGTTGCTGAACTACCTTACCTGATTGGGTGGGCTAGCCAGCCAACTAACCGACCTATTTAGGAACCACTTTCCCACTTAGAACTTTCATGCTTCTATATTTACTGCCTTCCTGCTTCTCTCCGACGAATAAATTTATGGCTGACTCTCCCTTGACTGTTGATTGAACCTTCCCTCCAACAAGACCTTTCATGCTTCCTTCGAAATCGACTCTAGCGCGTGCTCACTCACTCAAATGATATGCGAGTGGTGCACTGGGCATGGGGCACAGCAAGCAAAGTGGCGGGCGGGTGCGTAACACGTGGGAATTTTCCAAATAGTTCACCTTCACAATTGGAAAATCTTATTGGGTTGATTCTACCATTCCTTCCTCTCCTTAGATTGAGAGCCTGCTTGTGCATCCTCAAGAAACCATTGTCTAAACCCTATATCAGCTTCTTACTCTACTGATACTGGTGCTGATAGGATGCTGGGTAAACTCAGGTGCTACTGAAACAATTGAATAAATTGCAGATTCATCGGGTGCATACTGAAGGATCGACGCAGGGTAGATATACAGAAACAATAGGGTAGAATCATGTCCTATCACAAGTGTGGTAACGTCATACCACAAAGGAGGACTACCTCTTGTGATCATTAGGTGGAAAGAGATCAAGCGGCAGGTGGTAAGATTGATCAACAGGCAGGTAGGTTGCACCGGTATCATGATTGCGCTGCATGTAATATATCTCGACAAATCTTAACATGATTTAGATTTCGCTCAAGCCTTTCCTTATGACATTTCAACATATGACATAACTGGAGTCTTAATGTTTCATGATTTCTTTTTTTCATTTCAAATGATGCTTTCCCCCAACTTTAGACCACAAGGGCTATGATCTAGAGGAGCCCCTATACATTGGAGATCCTAAGTAACTGATTAGATCCAAATACAGGGGAAATTATGAATCCATAATAAGTCTACTTATAAGTAACTAAATTACCGACATGATACTATCACTGGGTCGCTAGCTCATTAGGGAGAAAACAAAGCAGGGAGCAGGGAGGAAGGTTCCCGGATAGAAGTGAACAAATTGATTGGCCAAAAGGAAGGTTCTGTCCAGTCGCAAGGGAGGATCGGAAGAAGGATCTTCCTTCGAAGAATTATAAGCCATCGGGTAAGAAGTCGAAGTCGAAGAAAATAACACTAGCTGGGTACATTGTAAGGTGCATTCTCCCTTGCTTGAAGGGCTCGCCTTACATAAGGAAGGCGGAGGATGCCTAGATTAGAACTAGGAAGAACACTAGAGTGCGTGCAGCCAATGTAGATCATCCTAAGGCAAGAGGCGAGAATTATTGAGGCAATAAAGAGGGATCGGTGAGGAATTAAAATCGCTCGACCAACGCCCCCCCATGCAATAAGCATCAAGGAAGGTAGGGCACACCCCAAAAGGGACACCAAAAGGAGGCAAGGCACATGAATATCACAACAACGTAGTGGATGAATATGTGCAACCATGGGACATGGCTCTTTCATTGAAACGAGGATTTGCTCTAGATTAATTAGCTGCTGGGTTTCTGAGGCGAATACGACATGGAGGGTAACACTGTACATTCTGCATTTGCTACTGGGTCTCAACTAAGTAAACTGGTGGATATAGGTATGGGCTAAAAAAAATCAATGGATGGCTTCTATTCTCCTTCTACGGTGATATTTCATAATGGCTTTTTGGTCTCGATCCCCTTTATGCTTAACCACACGCTTACCACTGAATAGTGATGATGCTTCCACCTATACTTTCAATTAGTTAAGTAAATAGATACAATTCAGTCAAAAGAGAAAGGAACGTTACCTGACCCTACTTGATGTGACAAGAAATGGTTGTCATGCCTTTCGTGTAATTAGAGTGCGGTACTCTTGGTAGTATCCTCTTGGAAGTACACTGTTGTACCACTAATAGTGTTAAGAAGCAAACTACTGTAGTGCTAAGAAGCATGCCACCGTACTCTTTAAGCCTCTCCTGCTTACTTTATTATTACTTATGATAGTCTACTGCATACAGTAGTATACTTCTGTCTGCACACCTTCCAACAAGAATATTTCCTCTTGCTTTGTGGCCGGTAAACTTTTTGAATCTGATTGCCCAAATGAATTTGACTTTGTTCCATAAATAGATTTGTATTTATAGCAGCTTTAGTTGTGTTGGTCATTTCTTGAATGGATAAAAAGTATCTCTTTTCGAGGAACATGGTTAACCAGAAACTATTATGTCCGCGATTCTTTACCCACCGCGATCTTTCACGATGCATAAGCTGATACCATGGGCGGGGGGTTTGGGGGCGCATATGGAAGGAGGGCTCCACAAACGTATTTAATATGCTATGCTAGGGGAAAGAACATATACCCCCATGAACTACCAACAACACCCGATATATTCCACTATCGTTTCTAATCAGATTCATTTCATTAGGTTAGGTTTACAACACCTGCCTACCCATTGCTACATGAGCTTACACCTGCTTGCCTTTGTTCCCCATGCTCACCAGTCAATCTATGTAATCTATGTGAAAAAACTAGGCATATATAAT
Source organism: Pinus tabuliformis (assembly GCA_031772625.1). Classification (NCBI taxonomy): domain Eukaryota; kingdom Viridiplantae; phylum Streptophyta; class Pinopsida; order Pinales; family Pinaceae; genus Pinus; species Pinus tabuliformis. The sequence goes on along the minus strand of CM062812.1, from coordinate 691,179,518 downwards.
ACACCCTACTTATAATGTTTCCATAATGATTCAATCTAGATTATACATAGAACATAGACGTTTTATTCCTGTCACTACAAGCTACTGGATTACTGCATATTTTGCTAATATGCTTTATCTGATCACCATAATGGCATGCTGAATAGACATGATACAATGATCTCATATTACCGGCTCGTAATTTAGGCAAGCATAGGGTTACAGAAAGGTCATGCATACTAGCCATTGTTAACCTGACAACAAGCAGAAATACTCAGATATCTATTACCCATCATACCCTTATGTATGGATAATATCATGCTATTCATTAGCTTCTTTTTGCTCCAACATTATCGCCAATACATTATCCTTATTCTGTTCTGGATTATAATCCCTAATGAGGAAGGCTTCAAAAGGGAGCAACCCTTCTTTGAGCTCTAGTTCTTAGCTCTGCTCAGGCAGGTAAGGTCCTGACTAAACAATTTGACAAGGCTAAAAAAGTACTTGATAATACGTGTAAGACTCCTTATCCATATAGGTTCAGCTCGGTACGTAGCTCTCTCTTGAACCATTGTGGAATGTAAAAGCCAGTACAAGACGGGAAGGAAGGGCACTCAACCAATGGACCAACGGTAAGGCGGTAAGGGATGGGCAGAGGAGACACCATTCATAGGTAGGTTCCATAGGTCACCAAGGATAGTCCCACCAAAGTCTATAGGAATGAGGTTACCATGGCCCCACCCAAGGCATAGGTCTGATTCTGAGGTTACCAAGGAGTTGAAGGAAGGTCCCAAGGAGTGAAAGTCTGAGTCCCACTATTGGTTCTTATAGACCCTATCAGTTGTGCAACCTCATCAGCAATATAAGAACCCTCCATCTTCCTAGTAGTTCAGAAGTCATCTACCTATATATTGAGTTCATAAGGACATACATACCATATGCAAAGGATGGATCGAAGATCAAGGTAGGCTCAAGGCTCAAGGCTTGGGGGCCCCATCAAGGCTCAAGGCTCAAGGCTTAAAGAGGGGGTATCCATCTACCATACTTCATGGATACCCCCTCTCTAGGCGCTTGCTATTGGGAACTCTGAAAGTTCTCGATAGAAACTTTGATGATTCCCCGAGGCCATAAATAGGTCGATTCTATCTAGAGGTAGGTAAGGGTAGCAGTGAAACGATTACGATCATTCAAGCTTTTCAATACAAAACAAATTCCATAACTATCAACAACATTACTAATCATGTAGAGAACAGTCATAGTGTTTACAACCCCCAGAAATTATATGAACCAATAGCTGGGCATCCCAACATTGAGAGATAAAAGTTTCTCTTATCCCTCATCTATGCTACCAAGAGTCATTACTCCTGAGGATCAAGCCCGGCTTTAGGGATTTTCATTTTCGGGGAGTTAGGTCTTGGGTAGAGCCCACACCCAATTACACCCTATGGTGAGGTAACCTCAGGAGGAGGTGATGGCATTCATAAATTAAAGAGGGAGTCAAAGAGGACACCTTAACAACATTCAAGCTAAGACATCTCCAAGCTAGCAGAGAGATCATAGCTAGCTTCAAGAGGACAAACAGGAAACCTAATAGGGGATACTGGCTAAGCTATCTCATGAAGCAGGGTATGAAATCTAAGAAGTCGACTCGATGATCCCAAAACTTGAAGCTTGAAGGTGGGGTACTTTCCATTCAGCTAGTGCTCCTCTATTATAAAGGCAAGTAATGAGGCAAGCGACCTCACAATTCAATGCCTCGCAATTCAATGACGGTATGTCTTTTCTGGGCACAAATAGGCCTTTTCTGGGCACGAAATGAACACGCACTTGGTTGAATACATGCACTTGGCTGAATACAAGCACTTGGCTGAATGCAAGCACTTGGTCGAATACATGCACTTAGGCGAATGCACGCTATAAAGTGACCTAGTTTCAAAGTAACCAGTTGAGGGGAATAACAAATTGAGGGTAATAAATCTAGCTCGGGCTTCTAGGGGCAAGGTAGGATCCTGTGACCTTAAGACATGCCTGCCTTATTGAGGGCCCTTCCCTTCCTTACAACTCTTCGATATAGTAACCAACCACCCCAATAAGGTTTAATGGGAGAGGGGTTTAATAATACCTGTTCTTACCTGAATGCTAGTCATACACCATTGCGGAGCAAGTACCCGTTGAATATGTCGTGAACCCCTTGCTTGCTGTTAATATTCGCTTGGAACTAGGTATTGATCCTAGTATGGAATTGGCATCTTATATAATGGAATTTCCTGCACCACCTACCTTCGTCTATGGTGTCTAGGCCTTTTCCTCTCCATAACTACTATAATAAAATAGGCAATGAAAATTTATAGTGCTTAGTGAGTTCTATGGAAGATGATTACAAACTAAGGCTAACTTACTCAATCACCTTTACATCATAAACGCAAATAGTCTAGTAAGAGTGAATCCTCAATATTACACTAATAGCCTAGTCCACTAGTCATTCCATAGACCATAAGGAATAGCCTCTACCTGTTGGGTGTTGACCCCTCCCTATAGCATTAGATAAGGAGAGAGGAGATAAGAGAGCCATTTAGAACCTATCATCTCGGGTAAGCATACATTATTGGTTTGGGTTGGTGCCCCACTTATTATGGATTTTTATATCGCTTGGGAGATAGGGGATAAGAGAGGAGAGTAGTTGATCTCCATTTATTTCTCTCTCCTAATCCACTGAAGCTCATGAAGCTACTCTAACAACTAGTGAAGTTGTTGATGCTCTGAGACCATTGAGTCGGTGAACCGATGAGACCATTGATACCGTTGCTACTGCTGCTCCCAATGATGCATCTTCTCTTGTTTCTATTCTTTGAGCAGGTATAGAGATGACCTAACCTCATTAGATAGGGAGGTCATGGAGGGGAAAACATTGAACCGGGCCCGACATTTCACCATCTATGGGCTTGACACTTGATAAACCTGTCGTAAAGATGTTTGATGAGACAACTGGTGAGAAAAATATGTTTGATGAGACCACTGACAATTCGAAACAAAATGTTCCCATCCAGTGTGTGTTTTGGTTGACCGTTGTAAGGCTGCTAAAAGCGTTGAAGTAGGGATGATAGGGTGAAAAGTCTAATACAATTCTTCTTTCCTGGTTCCCGCCCAAGACGTAGGTGTTTTCATAGGCATAGAAACCAAAGGCTTATTGTCAGCTCCAACCTTGGATCGTAGGCAAAGAACATTACGAAACTGCACAAGGGGTTAATCAAACTTTACAACGTTATAAGGAACTTCAAGACATTATAGCTATTCCTGGACTGGATGAATTATCAATACATGCTCCAGGGCAACTACATATTTTGGTTCCCGAATTTGTTCGTATAATAAATCTCACTATAGAAGGAGCCTTTTTCATGGTCACAGTCCCCGCTGTTATAATGAGGTAAGCTCGTCTAGGACTAGATCTTGGTACCAAACCATACCCCCTTTAGGGTATTCAACGGCACACCCCAAAAGGGACACCAAAAGGAGTCAAGGGACACCCCATTCCCAAAGGGATGCACTGGGATCCAGGTAGCCTCCTCAGGTCCACCATCCTCAAGTGAGTGGTAATCGATTTATTGAGGCAGGGAGGCCCAGCTCCCTAACCAGTGACACCCCAGCCCCAAAAGGGACCCCATCCCCAAAAGAATGGGCAGCTGTTTGGAGGCTTGAACACCATCAAGATTTCCCTGAGGAGCCCTTCAAGTCAGGTAAGCCCTCTCGTCGGAGGAGCCCCTCAAGTTAGGTCAGGATTTTTCCAACAACACTTGAGCCCCCTCAAGTTAGGTAAGCCCATTAGTAAGATGCGACTCCTCAAGGAGGTCAGCCCTTAGGTACACCAATCCTGGTGGACGGCATCCCACTGGTCGACGAACTCATGAGCCCACTGGTGCACCGTGAGGAGCCATAGGTTGTTCTAGCCAACCGTGGGAGGGACATGCTTAGTGGGACATGCTTAGGACCTTACGTGGGAAACAGGCATGTCCTTCTCTTCCATTATATATGAGTTTCTTTTACATAATTTGAAATATGGCTGGTATGGAATAAGGACATGAATTTAGTCATTCACTGTCGAAAGCGTATAAGCGAGGTGAGGTTGCAGAAGCTCACCTCCTCAGAAGAGCCTACCTCCCCCATCTATTATTATTTCATCCCTTGCCTATTCCCATTTCTTCCCGATGGCTTCCTCCTTCCCTGGCTTCTTTCTTTCTCACTGCTTGGGCTCTTGCTTGCTTACGTTGCTCCCCCTCCTACTATTTGGCCTTCGACTTTTATAAGTTTCCTACTCTCATCAAGGCCCCATTTCGAATTTGCACCTTTTCGACTTTTGTATATTAATGATGCAAAGGATGGATCGAAGATCAAGGAAGGCTCAAGGCTTGGGGGCCCCATCAAGGCTCAAGGCTCAAGGCTCAAGAGAGGCCCCATTAAGGCTTCAACACGCCGGGTAGCAGGTTTTACCACCCGAGACCTACTAAGTACCCTTTAAAGGATATATAAAACAAAGCCTTTTGAAGGATGACCCGGCTCCATTACCGATTGAAATATTTTCTACTTATCGTATACACTGTCATTTAGCTTCAACTCCATCATGTGCGCATATAGCTGCACACATAGATGAGGTGCAAGGTGTGAAGCATACACACCTAAGCTCACAGGGAAGGGGGTGTGTTGGGAAAGATGGAGGGAGGTTGAAATGGAAGTGCCGCCTACCTTTCCATTCATTCCCAATTCAGCGGCTGGTTCTCGGTAGGTATTACGCTGGTAGCCATGCCTGAATCCATCCTGGCTGGTGGCCCTCTCCCTTGATTGATCCGATGAACTAAGGAAGGGAGAAGATCAGCAATCCATCCAACTAATAAGACTCACTCCTATTACCTATTTGAAACCAGAGAAATGCAACCTAGCACAGAGGGAGTAGCCCTAGAGAAGTTGTATCTCGTAACTTACCTAATATTCTTTAGGGTCCCCACCCCGTCATCTAACGAGTAAGTGTGGGACATTCCTAAGTGGGGTAATTAGTATAGATTGGTGAAGGAAGTGGGTGCCCGGTTGGAAAGAGTCAAGGCTCATAGTCGTCAAGGTTCAAAGTGCCTGCCTGCCATACCCCCGATTCCCGCCTGAAGCAAGAAGACCAGCTATCTAATCCAGCCCATCCAGCAAGCCATCCATCCATCCTAGCAATCCAAACAATGTTATCCAGCTTGAAATTAAGAAGAGTTATGTCTGGTCAATTCTCAAAACCTTATAAGATGCATGTTTTTCGAAAGCTCACCCTTGCTTGTAGGGTATCCGAGGCATATGATCCAATCAGGGTCTTGAATTTGCATTTTTCTATAGGTAAATCAATTCATTATGGGGAGTAGTCTGTTATGTTCACCTGTATCTTCGAATGGGGTGCTATTTGTTCTCTCATCACCTAGTTAACAAACAAGGTGACTCTTTGATGTAAATGGGTATAGATTTTGTTCTGTGAATGGGTCTATACCTGTTTCCCATCTTAAGGTGGGTAACTAGAAGGTGGAGGCATTACGAAAGGAAGGTAGGTAGGCATTCAAGTAGAAGCGGAAGGTAGGTAACTAGAAGGAAGGATTGAAAGGTTACAGAATTAAAAGTTAGGAGAGGAGAATCCACATTACGTGATTTTCAACCATCATTCACTTCCCATCCATCACCTATCAAGAGGGTGCTAAGTATAAGAAGATTTTGTGGATAGATGTAACCTCCTATAGACTTACATTTCCCCCTAGGGGATGATCGATATGATTCTTAGCTTCTATTGGGGAGTGGAAAGCATCTTAGTGGCCGAAACCAAGGATTTCCAGGGAGGTATCAGAATAAAGGAGAGTATCAATATTCTTAAGGTTGTCATTAGAAAATGACATTGTTTATCTATTTTCAAACTCTTGTAAGCACGAGATCCTTCGATGCAAACTGGAACATCATGCAAAATTGTCTACGGCGCCAGAATAAGGTAGGAAGCATAAAAGATAGGTTTAGAGACATCACTTACAGTTATAGATCGATATTTAGTTCCATATCCTAGAGAAGATACTTAAGACGGCAGTTTCGCGATCTCAACTTCAGTTTCCAGGATCTGATCTCTGCTCAAATTTTCTAGTTGTATAGAAGCAATCTGGGAAGTTCCAAGGATCCCACCCACCAACTGAGCGGTCTAAAAGTAGGGAGAGTCTAGGTGTCCATCCCTAGAAAGTAAGTTGACTCAGGGAACGATCAATGACTCATGGTACAATTAATGACCCGAAACTTCTCCACTTTTGGGGCGAATGATCTGTGGCTTCTCCATAATATGAAAAACAACATGGAAGAGACTCTCGAACAGGTAGAGCACGTTCTGGAACGGTGGGTGAAATGTAAAGGGAAAAACTACACGCCATATTCCAAGTAGTTATATGACAAGTGAGTTTCTATATTGGATAACCGCGTCCCCGAGCTCTAAGTTGAATCCTATAACTATTTGAACTATACAATGTTACAAGGGAGTCAAAAGTTAGGAGTAAACAACCAATGACAGGGGAGTCTTACTGTTAATAGATATAGTTGTAGAAGATGCAGTTGGAGTAGTTGTAGTAGTTGATCCAGTCAACTCTGTTGATCCATCAGTTGAGCCTAACAGCATGTAGTAGTGAATCACATGAGATTACTAGGTTATATAATTTATGGAAACAGGCTAAGCATAAATGTAACTGATTTCAGTAAGCTGTGGTACATAACCAAACGCCTCTACATAACGTGATACTAATGAGTCATGAACTATACAATGTTGTACGACTCAATATTATAAGAAATACTGATTGATATGTTTATCAATTCGAATAAGAGAATGGTTCAGATGAGTGGGATCATCTCATAACGAACTTATACATGAAAGATTTGATATGTTCCATGGATCGATTGACACCTACCAATTATGTTCGCTTGACCTAAACTTTCAAACGGTTCCCGAGCCGATAGCTGCTGGTAGTTGGTGCCAGGAGTTAGTTGACGTCGATACTCAATACAGGAGTCATACTTCATGCTATTGATCCAAGAGGCAATCCAGGTATGCATGTATGTATGGGGGGATGAAAAGGATCTCACCTATGAAAATGGAAAGGACGTATCGATGCGAAAAGTTCGATTTTGACTAAGGCAACCAGGGACTACAGGCGGCAACTCACACACAACATAGTCTGGTGTCTCATTAGAAGTCTCATTTTTAGTCAACATGTTCGTCTTCCATTAAGAAACGAGATGCTAGCGAGATACGGGATGGTTCCATTTTTTTCGTTTGCTAGTTCAAGTGGTGATAATTCAAGTCAAGCACGAACTATTGATCATGAAATATATACCTTGACATAAAGTGATCCATCTGGTTAGTATAGTAGTGTATCACCAAGACTGGCAAGGAAGGGCTATAGCTCAACAAGGTAGAGGACCTCGTTTACACATACGCCAATGGTTAGGACAAGGAAGATTGAAAGATCCTGACTGAAGGAAGGTTGATTCCATACAGACCTAGACAGGAGGGACAAGGTTCAGGCCATCCAGAAACTTCCTTTGTGAATGAGTTCAATCTTCATTACAACATTATTATTAGTTGAATGAATGATTAGGGAATTTTGTCTTATGATGCTCGTTCTATATGTAATTACGTTATCTCGAATAATTGATCAAGGAATTAGATAGGTAATTCTGTAATGAATTATATATGTCATTACATGATCAAATGCAAGCATTCATTATATATGTCATTGCATGATCAAACCTAAGCATTCATTATATATGTCATTATGATTTTTGTTGGATCTTCGATCCATCCTTTGCATCATTAATATACAAAAGTTGAAAAGGTGCAAGATAGGCGCAATATGGGGGGGCTTGATTCCTCGTTACCTTTTACCTATGCCATGATGCTCATAAGCAGCCTATATCTAATTGGATTTCCTTTTCCAATTGGATTTTATTCCAAAGATGTGATCTCAGAGCTCACTTACACAAAATATACCATCAGTGGTAACTTTGATTTCTGGTTGGGAAGTGTCTTTGTCTCTTCCATTCCTTATCACTCTTTCTGTTCTCTTTTTCTCACATTTCCAGCACCAACTAATCCATTCGGGTGAGACATCTTACGATTTCATGATGCACCCATTCCGCAGGCCATACCTTTAATCTTTCTTGCTTTCGGGAGTCTTTTTGTAGGATACTTGGCCAAGATGTTGGAGTCCAAAATTCGAAGTGAAATTTCTGATTTGTTTGTTCCTAGTCATCATGGGAGAGGAATTGATGAATAAGAAATGGATTATTCCCTTTATAAACAGAATCAGCCAACATAATGTGAGACCAAGCCAGCGAAAGCAAAGGGGAAAAGGACAAGAGAGCCTATTCGATGTTGGGGATGTGGAGAATAACATTCACTCAGAAATTGTCCACATAAGAAGGTCTGGAGGTATTTCTCTTCTGAGGGCAAGGAGAGAAACACCAAGAATGTTCATAAACGAGCACACATTGCGACCCACCAATTGAGGTCTCGATCTACCGTCCACTTATCTAGCTACCAGCCGGCAGCTCAGATACGGAGGTGAGATCAGTACCTGTTGGTTCATGGCTACCAACCCATACCAGTACAAGCTGGCTCAAGATACGAACCCTATCGGGAAACTGAGGTGAGCTCAGTTCAAGTGGTTGGCCACTCCCTCTGCCTTACCCATGGATGGCAGTCCCGTTGCCTTACCATAGATTGTTTTGAATCAAAACAACCCTGGGTTTAAAACCCATCCATCCCATTTAAAAACAACTAAGAGAAACTTTTATCTCTCAATGTTGGGATGCCCAACTATTGGTTAATATAATTTTCGGGGAGCCACCATCCCTCGTCTATGCTACCGGGAGTCATTACTCCCGAGGATCGAGCCCGGCTTTAGGGATTTTCATTTCTGGGGAGTTAGGTCTTGGGTAGAGCCCACGACCAATTGCACCCTACAGTGAGGTAACCTCAGGAGGAGGTGATGGTATTCGTAAAGTAAAGAGGGAGTCAAACAGGACACCTGAACGACATTCTGGCTAAGACATCTCCAAGCTAGCAGAGAGATCATAGCCAGCTTCAAGTGGACAAACAAGAAACCTAATAGGGGATGCTGGCTAAGCTATCTCATGAAGCAGGGTATGAAATCTAAGAAGCCGGCTCGACGATCCCAAAACTTGAAGCTTGAAGGGGGCGTACTTAAAGGGGAGGTACTTAGATGGATGGGTACTCCCCGATAAGCTTCAAGTGAGGATGCGGAAGCATGCTCACTCAAATGGTTGGTTGGCCTTTGAAGAGAAGAGGCGTGAAGCCCTTCACCCGCCGCTTCCACTGCACCCTTCCTGATTGGATGGAAAGAAGAATCTGACCCAACCAGACCAAAGACAAAGTAATTGAGTATGGAGTAGGCTCTGTCTGTCTAAATGTATGGGCTCATTGATAATGGAGTAGGTTCTCTCTGGGTGGGCTCAATTGGTTAAAACATTATGGCCTATCTGAAGAAAATCACTTATGAATGGGATAGGAGCAGAGAAAGGCGTGCGTTCAAGGACCTACCTAAGCTGGGTTCATTCAGGATTAAAGACTAGGGGATAGACAATTTGCATCTGGAGCTTGCACTTGGTCAAATGCCTTTACCGCTGCTTATGGGTCAACTCGATACAGTAAGCAATGAGTAAAGTCATCATACAACTTAACATATTCCACACCCCAAGACCATAGACCTAGCCCTGTTGTTGAACCTAGATCTGATATACCAACTAGAAAGTTGTTGAGCCTAGACCTAATATACCAGCTGCTGAGCCTAGACCTGCCTGATAGATAGTAGGTTAGATCGAGCTAGATTATCTCCCATGAAAAAGACAGATTTTCCACGTACCAAATGAAGATAATCTTTTAACATCCAAATTGAATGAGCTCGAACTAAGGCACACCTAGCCCCCTAGCCACCTCATGTTCAGGCCACTTAAACCATCCAAACCATAGCACATCCAATTATAGAGCCTACAGTATCCTTTCCAGGTCGATAGCCAAATTCAAAGACTATTCGAGACAAAGACCCAATTGGCTAAATAGATCCACCAGAAGCAGAAACAAAGTGGGCAGTCTCACCACCAATGGAGAAGGCGACATGGATGCGGGTAAATAAATGAATCTAGGAGTGAAAAGACTCAGTAGTGGTAAAGACTAGATATGGGGTGCTTTCCTTTTCTCTAAGGCCCATTGTATCTGGCTTTCAGGTAAGGATACAGGGTATTCTTAGTATCTATCAGGAGAGAATAAAAGAAAATTTATCAACGTAAAATAAAGAGATATTCAATTCCACCATACCATCTATCCACACCATTGACCCATTGACTATGGGCCTTTTACCTACTATTTGATAAGCAACTGAAGACCTGGAGTTTGGACTAATACTGGTATAGGAGGCTATTATGCAGTCAGCACGAAAATGTACAGGTTGAGGTAATCTCGCCCAACAACAAACTACTCGTACAGGGATTGGCCTCCTCCTCCTACTCGTACGGGGAGCTCTTCTCCAGCCTGATATATAAACCTGACCAGTTATAAAAACCATAAGTTTCTTAGTTTCAGAAAGAATATATCTGAGTCCTTATCTGAGTTTCTTGACTGTGACTCTTACAAAGTACATACCCAAAAGTTTTCCTCTTTAGGGTAATGGAAAAAAGTACCCTCCCTTCAAGCTTCAAGTTTTGGGATCGTCGAGTCGCCTTCTTAGATTTCATACCTTGCTTCATGAGATAGCTTAGACAATATCCCCTATTAGGTTTGTTGTTTTTCCTCTTGAAGCTGGCTATGATCTCTCTGCTAGCTTGGAGATGTCTTAGCCTGAATGTCGTTCAAGTGTCTTGTTTGACTCCCTCTTTACTTATTTCCATTACCCTAAAGGGGAACACTTTTGGGTATGTACTTTTATTCGATTAGGGTAAATATAGAGATGGTGAGAGAAGGGGATAGAAGGGGAGTAGGGGAGGATATCTCTAGGGCTATATTCATTAGTATTCTATAAAACCGCCTGGAATGAACCCTTATCATTAGTGTGAACCTAGGTAATGCGCTGGTAACATGATAGACCTGACACGTAAATTGCTCATTTACTTCATGCTACTACTATAATTCCTAACAGAAAAATGATTATGTTAATTCTGCCATATAGAACACGACCCCTCCCTAAAAGGGATGGGATGGTCAAAGTACATTTTTATAACCCTTTAGAAAGGGGCCCCATTAAGGCTCAAGGAGGGGCCCCTCATTAGGAGATCGTTCAGTACATTCCCCTTTAAGCCAGAAACGAGAGAGTTGCATCAACTTGAATCCAACTCGTTGTTACAGCTCTACTCTCTACTTTCTCTTAAGCCATAGTTGTTGTTTGATTACTCCTTTGCCAGACTGATTTCATTTGGTTCATCCACCAACGATCCGTAATGTTTGCCCTTCTTAGACATCGCTCAGTCCTCGCGTCGACCTCTTCTCTCTTCTTATCTTCAACCTGCCATCTCTCTGGGACCAACCTTTTTGGGAATAACCTTTTTCTCTTGCACCAACTCTCCTTTCCTTCCATTCATCTCGCTCTTGGACCGGCTCTAATTCTCGCTCGAATACCTGACGGGTTGAAGCCTTGATGGGGCCCCTCCTTGAGCCTTGAGCCTTGAGCCTTGATGGGGCCCCCAAGCCTTGAGCCTTCCTTGATCTTTGTTCCATCCCATATTCGAATTTGAATAAAAATTGACTAAATTATATTAGTAAATTTAGGATTTAATTTTTTAACCCAGTAAATATCCATCCAAAATCACATTGTATCACGACAAATCTCATATTTTAATATTGTATGAGACAAAATTCATGTTTTGATACTTTAATTCATAGTTACCAAATTTCATATTATAGTTACCAAATTCGAATTCGAATAAAATATTGACTAAACTATATTAGTAAATTTAGGATTTAATTTTTTAACCTAGTAAAGATCCATCCAAAATCACATTGTATCAAGACAAATTTCATATTTTAATATTGTATCATGACAAAATTCATATTTTAATACTTTAATTCATAGTTACCAAATTTCATATTATAGTTACCAAATTCAAATTCGAATAAAAATTGACTAAATTATATTAGTAAATTTAGGATTTAATTTTTTAACCCACTAAAGATCCATCCAAAATCACATTGTATCAAGACAAATTTCATATTTTAATATTACATCAAGACAAAATTCATATTTTAATACTTTAATTCATAGTTACCAAATTTCATATTATTGTTACCCAAATTCAAATTGGAATAAAAATTTACTAAATTATATTAGTAAATTTAGGATTTAATTTTTTAACCCAAGATCCATCCAAGATCACATTGTATCAAGACAAATTTCATATTTAAATATTGTATCAAGACAAAATTCATATTTTAATACTTTAATTTTTAGTTACCAAATTCAAATTCGAATAAAAATTGACTAAATTATATTAGTAAACTTAGGATTTAATTTTTTAACCCAGTAAAGATCCATCCATATTAAATATCCAAAATCACATTGTATCAAGAGAAATTTCATATTTTAATATTGTATCAAGACAAAATTCATATTTTAATACTTTAGTTCATAGTTACCAAATTCAAATTCGAATAAAAATTGACTAAATTATATTAGTAAATTTAGGATTTAATTTTTTAACCCAAGATCCATCCAAAATCACATTGTATCAAGACAAATTTCATATTTTAATATTGTATCAAGACAAAATTCATATTTTAATACTTTAATTCATAGTTACCAAATTCAAATTTGAATAAAAATTGACTAAATTATATTAATAAACTTAGGATTTAATTTTTTAACCCAGTAAAGGTCCATCTAAAATCACATTGTATCAAAACAAATTTCATATTTTAATATTATTTCAAGACAAAATTCATATCTACCAAATTCGAATTCTCTAAAAAAATTCGACTAAATAAAATTCAATACTAAAAGAATTCAGAAATATACATCTTACAACTATTTAAATATGTCCATTAACAAAGGAGACAATTAAACTAACCATTAAAACTGTTACAAATTATATAATATAATATTCAATAGAAATTGAATTTCTATACAAATTTTATATTACAAATACATACAAATTTCACATTACCATACATTTTATATTTAAAATAAAGTTAAATATTTTTTCAAAATATAAATTGTTAATTAATAATTAACTAAAAAAACAATCACTTGAAAATCTAACTTAAATTTGTATTGAGGGGATATATCCTAAATATAAATGGTGAATTATAGTCAAGTAATCACCAAAAGAAATCACCTCTTGTATTTCCAAATTCACAATTTTCCCCAAACTCTAATATAATAAATAGGCTTCAATAAGGTTGTTGGAAATGTGAACTAAACTTGAGGCATCCCTATTTTCTTCTTGATTCTAGGGAAATTAATTAAACCCTCATATAAAATAATTTAATTTAATCACTTAAATATTAATCTCATAAATATTAATATACATATTTCACTTCTTTTAGATTTAAACAAGTTACTTCTTTGAAAGAAATGTATGTTCTTAATCATTAAGCTCATTTAAACTATACACATTTGATACATAATATATAAAACAAAATTAATATTTATATTTAAATGAAAATAAAATAATGGAGTTTCTATGCATGCACCTCTACCACACATGGAAATTGGATCCATGGTTCCACCTCCATTTCTCTTTAACCCATCACAGTAGGATTCAAAATTGAAGTTTTCTTTTTTATATAAAACAAATTTAATATATAATATTTAAATGACAAAGAAATAATGGAGTTTTGTGCATGCACCTCTACCACACATGGAAATTGGGTCCATGGTTCTACTTCCATTTCTCTTTAACCCATCAGAGTAGGATTCAAAATTGAAGTTTTCTTTTTCCTTCTAGCTTTCAGGTTCATAATGAAAAGACATAAAATTATTTCCCATGCAAATTATTTGTCAAATTTGAAATGAAAATTTCTTTTTATTTTTGGTAGCCAAAGATAAGGAATTTTTTAGTAATATGTTTTACTTTTCATTTTTTTTTATGGTATTTTCTGTATTAATCATTTGTATATACTATGACAATTGCAAAAAAAATTACAACTTTTCCCATGATGATTCAAAAACATAAATGTTATTATTTTTATATAACAAAATTCTATTGTTATGGATTTAGTTCATACATGTATTCCCTATATATTGAAATTACATCTTAGTATTGGAAACTAGATATCAAAAGCTTTGGTTGTGGTGAATTCTCTTGCTATTCATAGAGGAGAACCAATTCCAATTTGAATCAAGTCTCCATCCCTTTAAGATTTACAAGTGTTCCATGGCTCCACTTGGAGATCGTCTCACTGTCTATTCCACTTGCTTGCATTTCCTAAAGTTGCTTCATGTTGTAGATCTAACCCGGAAATATTATAGATCTGATATGAAAATATAAGATAATGCAAATAAACCCAGAAATAATATGAAATGATTCTTTATTAATCAAAACCCTTATGATAGGGCAACACCATACATTCACTCCTTAAGGAAGGAGAACACTCCACAAGCCATATGCCTGTTCATACAATAATACTTCACTTCATATCCTCCATGTGGAGTCTCTAGCCTTTATATAGGCCTCATACATACAATACCATGTATCATTACCATGGTTCCCTCATACCATCAAACTAATACCATGGGCCCATTACATTATTATTAACTACTTGTGGTCCCTTACATGACATGGGTTAACCATCTTATTTATTACTATGGCCCATCCCATTATTACATTATTACCTTGGGTACCTCCCTTGGTACCCCATATTATCCCCCCTAGGTATATAACATTCCACCCCCCTAAGCATGTTTCGTCCCCGAAACATGGGAAGAACATAAATAATAAGATCTACTCAAAAGAGTAGTCCACTGATACCATGCACGTGCATTTAGCCATCCAAGAGAAAGGTGAACCCTCGATCTCGCTGGTGCCTCGCTCGCTTGAGCTGGAAGTTGACCGTGGCAGCTTTTCTGTGTTGATGTGTAGTGGGTGGATCTTCTCTCCTCGCTATCCGTCATGTGACTACTTGGTTTCCATCTTGATGGTTGTCTTGCGCGGTGATGTGGGTGATGATATGTTGAAGTTTTAACCCACGGTGTCTTTTTCTTTAATTCACCCTGCTGTGGTGCCTGTTGTCGTGTCTTCTTGTCCAATATGACTTCAACCACTGAGCCGTCCTCTGATGTATCAGTACCTGTAGCATTTTCTGCTTCAGCCTCTGTTTGTGTTTGATTATCTATCATTACTAGCTCATCATCAGACTCTGGAACATCTTCTGCTTCAGCCTCCTTGGACTCTACCTGCTTATTAATGGAAATATCCTGTAATGTAATTTTTTTCTTTTTATACCAGAGCTTCAGGAATTTCTTCTGCACATTAATATTTATGGTACCCACTGATTCCATCCAAGGGTATCCCAAAACAACATCCATGTTATCCATATCTGAAGCATAAAAATCACCATGAAACACATACTTATCCATAGAAAGCTTCAAATCCTTATAAATTTGAACATCCTTATCCTCAACCTGTGTATTTTCAATTTGTTTTGCTGGTATTTGCAATTTTTTTGCCAAGTTGACATTTATGAGATTTTGCTTGCAACTCGGATTTATAGACACAATGATTTTCTCCTTCTGAATCAATCCATGAACCTGCAATAAGGATATACCAGTAGAACATAACCCCTGACGTGTCTCATTCTTTTTTCTAGCACAAGACCATTTGTCCATAAAGAGTTTTTCAAATTCTTTATCTGACAAGTCGTTCGACTGTTTGATGCCAAGTGATTTCCACCATCTGTCAGCCTCTTCTGTCAAATTAAGCCGTACTATAGCTTTCCAACATATCCCATATTTGGACTTTATTATTTGTATGAATTCTTCAATAGTAGGGCCATCATCTTTCCTTGTAAAATATAGCTTCTCCATGAGAAAAATTCACTTACTTGGCGAAAATTTGTAATTGTCACAGTTTCGTCAATATTGCTCAGAATCTCTATTATAACCTGTTTTTGGAAATGGAACAACCATTCTGCATCTGCCCATGTAATAGAAATCCTGATTCAGACACTGGAATTTCAGATCTGCGCTGCTACTCTCCCGCCGTCACCAAAATTTCTGCAAAAAAGACTGATTTTAAATCAGCAATATCTCCCTCATCCGGACTCCGATTCGACTAATTTTTTTTTTGAAATTAGGTAATTTTTCTCAAAAAATCCAGATCTACAATTAGATTTTGCATATCGTGCACCAGGACGTCCAGATCTGCGCCACAAACTCGCTGCCCTGAAAAATTCTCTGCAACCCCACTGATTTTTAGATCAGCGATATCTCCTTCATCCGGACTCTGATTCAACTGATTTTTTTTTGAATTCAACTATTTTTGTACAAAGAATCCAGATATGTAATTATATTTTACAGATATTGCACCAAAATGTACCGATCTGACCTGCAAAGTCGCCGCCCCCGAAACCCTGCAAAAAATAAATAAAAAAAAATCTCCACTTTTGTGCCCAAGAAAGTGCTCTGATACCACTTGTTGTAGATCTAACCCGGAAATATTATAGATCTGATATGAAAATATAAGATAATGCAAATAAACCCAGAAATAATATGAAATGATTCTTTATTAATCAAAACTCTTATGGTAGGGCAACACCATACATTCACTCATTAAGGAAGGAGAACACTCCACAAGCCATATGCCTGTTCATACAATAATACTTCACTTCATATCCTCCATGTGGAGTCTCTAGCGTTTATATAGGCCTCATACATACAATACCATGTATCATTACCATGGTTCCCTCATACCATCAAACTAATACCATGGGCCCATTACATTATTATTAACTACTTGTGGTCCCTTACATGATATGGGTTAACCACCTTATTTATTACTATGGCCCATCTCATTATTACATTATTACCTTGGGTACCTCTCTTGGTACCCCATATTATCCCCCCTAGGTATATAACACTTCACTTGCTTGGATTTACTAATATTAATTGCATGTCTTCTTTATGCCTACTTAATATGAAGACATTACAATGGACACTAGAGATCAAAGTTGATTCAATGTAGGCTTGAATCCTTGTTATCAAGAATTTAATGTTGAAGAAATACTATTAAATTTAAGCAATCATTTTTGTTAACAAAAAGTAATATTATTTGTGTGTTTTTTCATAATTCATATGTACATTAATGATTAAACCTATAATTTTTATGGCAAAAGATTCATGTAAATTATATTTCCTAAATAAGTTTTAAAAAGTAAATGGTCCTATTAAATGTTTTTTATTTGATTTCCATATAGGCTATAAATAAATAGTCCAATTGAGTTTTTTTTTATATGATTTCTTTATAAAAAATAAATAAATAATCTTATTAAATTTCCCTTCTATATTTCCTCACATAATCAGTTATTATTTCCTCACATAATCAGTTATTAAAATTATAATTTATAGATAAATTTAAGGCAATAAGAAAAAATAATGTGTTTTTTCTGTTTGGGCACTGCTAATTAAACATTAAATTGCATAATTTACATAATATTTCACAACATAACTATTACCAAAATAAGAAAAATAATATATAAAATACATATAAAATTTTGAATTTATTTTCCATTTTCATATAAAAAATAAAATTTATTTTAACTGGTCTAAAATAGGGCTTGGAGTATGACCGTGCTCGTGCAATTTAAAAGGAGATTGCGTTACCAAGAAGTGCTTCCGCTGCATCGAGGTGAGGATAGCATAGCATAGACGAGTTGGAATTGTGGGTCTTCGTCTATTTAAAATGGTGAAATCTTTAAATTCAGAAATCGATCTGGTAAACTTCTTCTGTACCATGAGAAATGAGTGAGTATAATCAAACATGGTTATAAACCCAAAGACTAAATATGGGTTAACTGTAACTTTTATTAATTTATAATTGTTTTTTAATAGCTGATTAGTATTTTCCTCTAAAGCTTATGAGTATTCATTTGTAATCATTCAATTTTCTTTGTCTTTGATAATAAGCGGAGTGGTAATAGGTAGAGTGTCTACTAGAAATATTAAAACAAATTAAAAATTCTCTAATTGATTTTATCTCAAAAATCTTTCAACATTTTAAATCAGTTCTTTGAATTTTAATAAAACTGACTAGATTGTCACATAAATTTGAATCCCAAATTAAATTTAGAATAAATATCAAAAAGAAGAAAGATAAAAGATGTTTGATAAAAAAACATTCAAACTACCCTTTTTATTTTCTATTAAAGTAAAATTCTCACAATAAGGTGAAACAACATTCTGGAGATTCGACCACAATTTCTTCATAATTGTAACATGCCCCATTAACCTCACAAGTAGGAGTTAGAATTTTTTTACAAATTACCCGCAAGTAATTATTCAAATCACAATTCCACATTCATCATTAACCATTAGATATAATGTTCATTAGTACATAAATAAATTGCAATAGAGGACAGTAAGTTGCATAACCATGGACAACCTCTGTTGTAGTATATTAACATAAACTGTCTCACGAACCTTGCATACATCTCATGATTTTCTTAACCATAGTAATTATTCACATACTTGGACATTATGATTATCACATCAAATAAAGAATCATCATCATCAAGAATTCAACATGATCAAACTAACACCATAAGAAATCATATCATTGAACACTGATATACCCTGGAAACCCCATAGGGTGAAAACCAGCAAACGTTTAATCTTATTATTAAACGCTCGTGAGGGTTTTCACCCCTCACTCAATGGCTTATAAGGGATTCCATCCCTTAACCATTGTTATAAAATATTACAATGAATTATCATTAAATTGTCACATATCTAGCTAAAAGCTAATACATTTTCCATGAAACCCTTTACCTACATACCACCACATGCAACATTCCTTGTGGCATGATTGTTCTAGCAATGTACGATCTCGCAACTTGTACTCATCTGCATGGACCATTAATCCTTTTCCTGCCACAATGTTAAATATAATCTATGCCTTGCGCAAGTAATCCAACTTTTTCCTGCCAATGTTATCATTATCACATTGATATCATGATTACATTTATAAATAATCATACTAACTAATATTTCCCTTCGCATAAGCACATATTCTTAGAGGACAAAACACTAAGGCATTCCTTTGAAGGGACTAACTAAAACATCAGTTATAATCTTCTTACATGAAAATTTACATAAATTTTACCAAAAGATCTAATCCTTTAGCTATTACTTTTGATGCATGCAAATACATAAAGCAATCTCACACAACCTGTAGTCTTTTCCCGCATGCAAATATATATCCTTTCTAATGAAAGCTAACACAAATCTCGTGTGCATACACATCTCATTCAACAAGAAACTAAGATAATAGTTATGTTAGCATACAAGTAATCACATATCATTTCCTAAAGAAAATGACTCAATAGTTCTTCAATCCATACAAAGAATATAACTCTATAACATATTGACTATACTTTGTGCATCCAATAGCTTATCATAATAGCCCCTCTATTCCCTTCTCTGGAATTCTACCATCATTTCATGTAAACAGTTACATACTTCTTTATTAAAGGAGGTCATTATAACCCCATTTCTCTATCTTCCTATATGTAAGTTTCTCATGCTTCCCTTTCAAGAAATTATTATAGATACCCATCTTTATGCATAAAAATTCAGGAAACAATAACATGGTTAACTTAGCCTTTTATGCACTAAAATCAAGAAACCGACACAACTCATCCAGAAAAACAATATTTTCAAGAGATTATTATTCCCAAGCAAGTTAACATAATTGCTTTCTTTACGTACACTCAAAATCATATTTCCAAGGTCACAAAGGCTACCCTTTGTATATGCAACATGTGTTTTTCCTAACACAATTATTTTTACTTCATTGCACATACTCTTTTCAGGAAACAAGTGTGGATTCTGGTTCTTGTATGAACACTATTCATATGTGTCTTTTTAAGGAAAGAATCTTTATTTTTGGTTTTCAAGAGAGCTCTCAAAAAAGTCATCATTTTCATACATGAAGTATGCATACTTTTCCTAAAAAGAACCCTAATGCGGTTATTGAAGTACTTTGTATTGAGCATTCAAGCTATAAATAACGAATAGAGTTCGGTGCTGGCCGAGACCACATTTCAAACTTAAAATTCATAACCATTTTCAATGCAAATATTCCTTTAAATTCTGAACAGTTCCAACATATTGTTCATACAAGATTAAACGAAGAACCAAGCATTTACATCACATGTTTATTTCCAAGAAGACTAACAAATGACCCAAACCTAGATCTGTAAATACTTATAACAGAAATCAAGTCGATTCAAGCAGATAATGTTTTCTACTGTGTGCCAAAATATCCATATCAAATAGCAGACATCTGGAAACCCTCAATTGTCACAAAAAATAGCAGCAAGAGAACTACTCCGTTCAGAGCAGAAGTAAGCTCTGGAGTATTAATGGAGTTGAAGCCACGTCATGCTTATATATATACAATTTAGGAACAAAACTTACGAGAATTATCTTCTCATAATGAAATAATGTAAATATAGTAACATGCACATATTTTAATTCAAGAAAACTTGGCCACTTTTCACACTATGTGCTTAGGATGTTTATATGCCTCACCATTTTTTCTCAAGAAGATATGTTGGCTATATTTTGGCTATTTAGCAAGGATTTTATTCCAAGAAAATGACAAGTGACCCAACATTTCACACACAAGACTCACATGCAGTCTTTCTAAGAGGAACTACATATTTTCTTTATAAGAAAAACTACATATTTTCTTAGCTTTTAAGTCCACTCCTTTTTCACATTTTTTTTGCATATTATTATGCATATATTATCTATATTTGGTAAGAAATCCTTCAAGAAGATACCCAAATAAAACATACATATATTTTTCTTCAAGAAAGGGAGCAAGTTACTTATCTTTTCATGGGATTGAGCATCCAACAGTGAAGGCAATGCAACAACTCATGTTGTTCTTCGACTGCCCACTACTGCCACGTCTCTATGAAGAAACCATACGCTAACTTATTATTGATATCATCAATTAGAGTATTGATGATATCATCACTTGAAATTCTTCTATGTACCTCATAATTAGCTGCCTCCATTTCTGTTTTCTTCTTCTTACTTTTCTTGGACTTTCTGTGTGAAACCGCTTTTGTTACTTGGACTTTTAAAGCTGGCAGTGCTTTGGGCAGAGCTTTCAGTGCTCATTTGGCAAGCCTGAAAGGGGAAATCCTCCGCTTATTCATGACTGCATGCGGTAAGAAATAAGTCTGGCAGGCTATTGTAAGAAATGGAAGCGAGGAGGAAATGGAATACAGGTAAACGACGTGCGTGCAGTAAGAAATAACTTGCAGGCTGCAAGAAACAAGGGGGATCTCAAGTTGTGGGGGAGGAGCAAAAGAAATACGGTCATCTCTGTGTAGTGAACTGCGATATCATGCACTGTATATATGCAGGTGGGTTTGTATTTCTAGCGAATCGCAACATGTGTGAATATATGCAGGTGGGTTCAGTCAAAGTCGAAAGTGTCAATCGAGTCTCAGTTGCCTGCACCCCTTTCTTGATTTTCCCTTAATCAGTTTTACAAATATAAAGAATCAGTTTTATAACTGATTCGTAATTATTTCTCAATTGTTTAATTTACGTTGAGTTATTTAGGGATGTTACAATAATAAAGAGTGCGTTATGAATACCACACATCACGTGCTAAACTCAACTCAAATGAACTTACACTGACACTAATTAAGTCAAATTAATTACAATTTCCAACAAAATACGGGGTTGTGAGAATCGAACTCGTGACAAACGTTACATGGATGATAAAGGCATAGATCGTCGGTGAATGCTAAACATTACTGCACCACTGGATTCCAAGAAAGAAGGCAAAACGTTGAGCAACTGCAGGGTTTGAAATTCGAGAATTTTACTGATGATGAAGATGGCAGAAAAGAGAGCATAAGAGAATGTTGAATCAGGCGTGATAGTTGTGCGCCAAACGTCAAAATTGTAACCTCTATAGAGTCTCTTTGGGGTTAAAGGTTTCTACTGTCAAACTACTGATGGTACATATTGTGTTATTAATTTTATTTTGGGGTTATATTTAATACTTTAAATAATTGTGTTTTTTATTATTATTATTATTTAAGAAGAGTTTCGACGTAAATCACATGTAGAAAACCTTTGTCGACGCGTTTCGAACTAACTAGTTTGGTTCATCGTCAACTTGTCATGTCGATGAACCACACTAGTTGGTTCAAAACACATCGACAAAGGTTTTCTACATGTGATTTACGACGAAACTCTTCATAAAAAATGTTATGGATCACAGAAGCCTCAATTCAACAATTATTATTATTATTAGCAAATGATTTTTTTTTATTAATTATTTATTTTAGAGAAATATTTTTATGTCATTACTCGGTGACATTTATTTCTAGTTTATTAATTTATATTATATTTTGAAATTTTTGAGAATTTTCTAAGTTAATTATTGCTTTTGATCTTTTTATAAGTGGTGACAACAGCGCACATTTATTTCTAGTTTATTAATCTATGTTATACTTTGATCTTTTTTAGAATTTGCTAAGTTAACTATTGTTTTTTATCTTTTTTATAAGAGGTGACATCATCGTGTCACTACATATTCGGCTACTAATTTCGAGGATGAACGTGAGCTTATACGACATCATGCAGTTACCATTAAATATTGAAGAATTGTATGCTGACAAATATATGAGATAAGGAGATTTTATAACATATCTTTCTTGTGAATAAACTATGATAATGAGATATGATAACAAATCCATATTTATATATATATATACACCTTGAGTGGGCCCAATGGTTAAGAGCATGTCTTTCCTCCTAAGAAGTCACAGGTTCAAA
The DNA here is from genome assembly GCA_031772625.1 of Pinus tabuliformis. NCBI lineage: Eukaryota > Viridiplantae > Streptophyta > Pinopsida > Pinales > Pinaceae > Pinus > Pinus tabuliformis. The sequence continues at coordinate 691,156,467 of CM062812.1, read as the reverse complement.
ACCAAAGGGGGGTAGAGTATGTATGCTTTCGTAGACTTAGCAGTCAAATCGTTGCGTGGTAAGGTGGTCTCATACACCAATTTGGTGTTGGGTCCCTTCTCCCACAAACAAATAGTCGTGACCTTTCCTAGACATAGGCAAACCTCCTACAAAGTCCATGGACACACTTTCCCATCATCGACTATTCTTTCGTAGACTTAGCAGTCAAATCATTGCGCGGTAACGTGGTCTCATACACCAATTTGGTGTCGGGTCCCTTGTCCCACAAACAAATAGTCGCGACCTTTCTTAGACATAGGCAAACCTCCTATAAAGTCCATGCACACACTTTCCCATCATCAAATCGGAATGGGGAGTGGTGTGTAGAGCCCAAGTTTTCTATTAGAGGGCTTTGAAACATAACACAACACATAACCCTTTACAAAGCGAGTCACAATGTTTTTCATATGAGGCCAAAAACAAAACCTCAGCAAATGACATAAAATTTTCTCAATTCCAAAATGACCAGACACTAGAGAGGTATGAGCCTCTCTGATTACATGAACCATTTCATCACTAGGTATGCATAGTTTTCCAAGGTGGTACAACAGATTTCCCTGCAAGTAATAATTGTCCACCTGCTATCCACGACTTAGTTTTGCATAGATTTCTTTCAAATCATTATCGTTAGCATACTATTTAGCATAACTTTCTAACGATAAAGAAAAACTTTGCAAAACTATAGATGTAGAAATAGGATGGCGAGAAAGCATATCTGCGACTTTGTTGATGGCACCCTTCTTGTATCTTATCACCAAATGAAATTGTTGGAGGAATCCCATCCATCTAAAGTGACGGGCTTGCTGAAGCTTGGTCTGTGACTGAATATACTGCAAGGGTTGATGATTTGTATGGATGATGATCTCCTTGTCGATCAGATAGTGTTTCCACTTCTTTACACTCTGGATCAAGGCGTACAACTCCCTGTCATATGTGGGATAATTCACAACAACTTGGGAGAAAGTCTTCGAACGGTAACATATAGGCTTTATTTGCTACATCAATACAGTGCCCATGGCATATCCACTGGCATTTGTTTCAATTTAAAAAGTTTTTTGAAGGTCTGGTAAGGCTAGCACTGGTGTTGTGTTGATCTTCTCTTTCAGTGTGTCGAGGAAGTTTTGTTTTTATCCTCCCCACTGAAAGGCCTGCTTCACACTAGTCAAGGCATGGAAGGGGGTTGCGATAAGGGAGAAGTTCGCAATGAACCTTCTCCAATACTGTACCATGCCCACAAAACTTTGAACCTCTATAACATTCGTGGGCTCAGGCCAATTCATAATCGCCTCCACTTTAGAGGGATCTATCCTCAATTGTCCATTGCCGACAATGTGGCCTAAATAAATTAGAGAAGTCTTCCCAAACTCACACTTTGACAATTTCAAATACAGCTTTTCACTTTTCATAACATCAAGAAATTTCTTTATACGACATACATGTTCATCCCATGTCCTAATGTACACAAGAGTCCAAAAATACAATAACAAAATTATCAAGAAAAGGCCTAAATAAATCATTCATTACCCTCATAAACGTGACTGGAGCGTTTCACAATCCGAATGACATCACCATCCATTCGAACAACCCCTGTTTGGTTTTGAACGCAGTCTTCCAAACGTCCTGCTCTGCAATTCTAACTTGGTGATAACCACTACGCAAATCCAGCTTTGTAAAATAAACAACATTTTTCAACTGATCTAACAATTCATCAATGCGAGGGAGAGGGTATCAATTCTTCACCATGATCTTGTTCAACGCCCTGTAATCTACGCACATTCTCCATGTGTCGTCTTTATTAGGCACCAACACGATCAGTGAGCCACAAGGAGAAGAACTCGGTTTGATGACTCCCTGATTTAATAGTTCCTACACTTGTTTCTTGATCTCGTCCATCTCTATAGAAACCATCCTGTACATGCCAATATTCGGTAAAGGAGCATCCTGTTGTAAATGGATCTCATGTTGGATTTCTTGTTTAGGGGGTAATCCTCTCGATTCCTGAAACAATCCATCATAATCATAAACAATTTCAAATAATTCTTTCTTATGTTCAAGATTACAACCTTTGAAAGTGTCATCCATCTTGGTCTCTTTCACTCTCACTATCATGAACATGCACCCTTTGCTGGAATTAACTAGTCGTTTAATCTATCCTGTGCTTCCAAGGCTAGCAATAAATTTTGTATGATGAGCTTCACCTATATACTCTACCCCATCCTTTGTGAGGTGGTATTTGTTTTCATGCTGAAATAAAACATCCTTTCTATCATATAGATATGGGCTACCCAAGATGATTCCATAGATGTCCAAAGGCACTACATCTAACTCTACCTCATCAACTAATTTAGAAGTAATAACAAATTTGGCCCTACCTTACTTGGTGACCTGCAAATTGGCTTTATCGCTTACCCAGCCAAGAGGGTATGGACTCGTATGAGGCTTAGTTTCATCGCCCAACTTTTTCACTAAAGACTCTCAGATTAAGTTTGCTTGTGAACCTAAATCAAAAAGAGTTTCCACCTTTGTATGTTTTATGTCAACTCTAATTTGGAATAACTCAATTCTCTTACGCTCATTACTTACATGCTGATTCAAATAACTAGTACTTGCAACCGAATCAGAACTATCACTAATAGAAACAATACCTCTTGCGCCCACAACTGTGATCAATGTCTCATCGCCAGAATCTAATCCAAGGTCATGCATTGTTGCCACTATCTTCTGCTTCCCCTTTCCACCGAATCTCTTCAGTCTCAACTTCATATGCGGCTTCTAGAAGTGGTCCTCGTCATGACCATCTTTCTTGTAATGAGTGGAACACGGTGTTGCTTTGTCCCCTTTCTTGGCTGCAACAGCCTTCTTATCCATCCCTTTTCCTTTCTTCTAGAATTTTCCATGCTGAGGTTTGAATGGTGCATTTTGGCTTGATCATCTCGATCATCCTTGACTCGGATTTCAAGATGAATAGCCTTTATGCTGGTCGCATCAATTGTAGTAGGCTCGCACAATAATAACGAGTGTCTAATGTAAATATGTAGCGTACGTATGTACTTAGTTACAGTCTCAAGCACATCTAATGAGATGCCAAGATTCAGTGCTTGTTTTCAAAATTCTTCTGTGAAGCTTTGCACATTCTGGTCCTTACCTTGCCTTAGATATTTCTAGTCCATAAGTGCCCTTTTCTTATAACCCAGAGGGTAGAATTGGTCTTTTAATACAAAAATAAAACTAGATGAAGAGGACAGAAGGTTACCTGACTTTGTGATGCCTTTCTAAAACTTGCTCTCACACCAAATGAGAGTAGTGCCACTCAGCCGAAGAGATGCTAAATGGACTTTCACCTCATCTTCTTCGATCTACTGGATTTGGTAGTAAACCTCTATCTATCTAATCCAATTATTGAGTTTTTATACACTACACTCTCCATTGTACATGGGCAGGTCAAACTTTACATCTAACTTGAAGAACGGTTTCTTAGAGGTATGCTTGGAATTTCACTGAGAGTGATGAGAACTATCATTGGAAGAAGGAGAGGGAGGAGGATCTTCTCCACCACCTTCCTGATTTTCTGATCCATGATCATCGGCGTCCTTCTTCTCATGCCCAAGTGCCTTCTCATACTCTGCGAACAACTTGTCCACTTTTCCTGCCATATTGTAGAATACCTTTCGGAATTATGTTCCTCTTCCCAACGAGCTTCTTCATTGGCCATGTTTCTTCTTCACTATGCACGTCTTGCTTCAGGATCAAAGGACTTAAGCGTTCCTTCTCCTTTTCATAGCTTGTTCCAGGTTAGCATAAACTCATGCAATTTGCATCTACAAAGACCTTCTCCGATACCAAAGTTGATCCAAAATATTTTACTTACAGATGCATCGAAATTACATATAACAGAGTTAATTAACCATGGAACTTAAAAGCACGTAAAAAATGCAGAAATAAATAGAAGAACATAAAAACCATGACACAATGTTTTGATTACAGATTTCGTCCAATTTGGACTATGTCTCCGGGCCTTGTTCATTAGTGGGGAGGCCTTCATTCAATTAGTGGCATAAAAGAGATAAAAGTAGAAGAAAAAATCAATTACAACCCTTATACCTCCAAGCTGAAATATGGGAAGAGAATGGAGAGCCCAGCTTCAGAAACAGACAGTACCACTGAACTCCTGGCAAAAAAAGTGCAAAAACGCCTATCCAAACTCCCACTTTGGATAATTGGGCCTTTTACAACCCCTTGGAACCTCCCTGCTGCTCAAGGCGAGTTTTGGCCTGCTTCCAGGGTCAGGGTCTGCTACGTGCGTGTGCTTCTAAACTATTTTGTTGACTCCCTCTGCCTTTTTCAACACAAGAGCCATATATATATATATATATATATATATATATATATATATATATATATATATATATATATATATATATATATATATATATATATATATGGCTCTTGTGTTGAAAAAGGCAGAGGGAGTCACATCCCTCAAAAACCATGCAGTTTTAACATAATAACCAAGTTAGGAAGGCAGGATTGGGCCGAAAGGATATATGGCAACAACCTTATAATAATGGTGAAATCTCGTTCAAACATAGAAAAACCCATTTAATTGTGCATGAGGTTAGGCAACATGTTTATCAACGCTTTTAACTATCGACGAACACTCCAAAGCCATTACAACAGGCTCTTATGTGATACATTGACCCATCGATTTATAGAACAAAATATATAATATATCACATCTGGCAGTCCCCAACGCACATCGCAATCGACACTTTGAACCATCGGCGCATTGACCTATACACTGTGGTAATTGCGGACCCAACGGGTATATACAATGTAAAATATAGAAATATTGTATTTGGCGGCCGATCGTAAATCACAATTGGTGCTCACAGCTAAAACCGTATTGCAAACACCTTCCTGTTTCTGCGATTGCAATCACATCACAATCCGTCTACATCGGGCCGATTCTTCAATAATTGTCCACCCCTGATTTGCGATATGTGATATCGAAAATCGTAAATTGGCATTGTTGGGGGTCGATTCTTGACCTGCGACCTTTGTTTTTCCCGATATGCGATATGCGGGACCCAATAGCAGCCTGCCACTTGGCACCTCCCTATTCGTTGGAACGTTTTCCATGTCATCTTACCCTGCCACCTAGACAAGTCAAACTCAAGCTTTCACTTGCTCTAACTTCTTCATCTGGACTCGGATTTGAGTGTCGTTCACATCGTTGGAATCAGGATGACGAGTACTTCAATCCAATGATAAATTTATCTAGATTCTTCCACCTTGAGTTTTGAGCCTTTTACCATGCCACTAGTACTTTTCTAAAGATCCACCTGGATTAATCCTCCAGGGTCCTTCTGGATTAGCTGACATCACATGATCGTATATTGACATGGAAAAAATTACAAAAGCATCGGTTCATTGGTCCTAGAATATTCCCTCTATGCATCAAGGGGAAGATATTGACCATTTTTTTATTAAATGCTCAGATGCGAGGCTGATTTCAGATGGGGTTATGGAGGAAATGTAGCGTCCTTTCGTTGGTACTAATTAAACATTGTTCTGATGTCTTCTGTCATGGTTCACTTCACACAGGAAGTACATGTCCTTCCCATTATATATCATATGTATTATATGGTGAATTAGGAATGGTATCATTTTTTATCAGAAAATTGTGATTGTTAAAGAAGCCATTATCAAGATAGTTACTTTTTTCAATGAGATCGAGCCGGTGATCAAGTCTAACAGATACAGGGAATGAAAATTTATTGATATTTGGAAAGAATATCCAATTGGGTTTTTTGACAAAGCCAACAATAGAAGGAAATGCGGATGTGGTGCAATCATAGTTACTGAGCCTGGTAATTTATTCCACTTCTGGTGGGAGGGCAGAATGGGATGAAACAACAAATCATAGATTACAAATTTATGGGGAATCCTTATCACATCAAAATGGCTAAGGTTAGACAAAATTTAGGTATATGGAGATGCAAAAGGAATCATTGGCTGGGTAAACAAGCATACTAATTTCAACCCCCCATACTTGCAAATTGGATGATGAGGATTTGGAATCGGGTAAGGACTTTTAATCATATACATTTCCAACATATATAAAGAGAACAAAATTGGATAGCGTACCTCCTATCTAAAAGAGGTATTTCGAAGGAAACAGGTAATTTTTTTTCTCAGTCTTCAAGCAGGGTAACATTTTAAAACAACCTGATTTTGATGGAAGTTTTGTATCTTTAGATAATGAAAGTGTTCATTTATGAAAATGTAATGGTTATAAGCTAAAGTTTGATGTTAAGAAAGACACTTTTTGTAAAACATGAAAATAGAAATGTATGGGCATAGGAATGATAGAAATAATATGAAAGGATAATATAATGAATGAAATCTGAATTATGCATTATCCTTATATTTTAATACAAAGATAACGTTTTTTCTTTCTAAAAAAAAGAAGAAGTAACGTTCAAAATAAATGAAATACTAAAACAACACATTAAAACACAATCGATGGAGACCCCGAAAAGTACTCCAACTATGTTATTTCCTATCCACGTTCAGCGAAAGTGCCTCCATTGCTCCTCTCATGAAGTGAATCTTTATTGTCAGCCTCCATCGCCCTAAATCCCATCAATTGTTATCGACCTCCATTGCTTCGTTTTTTGAAGAACCCATCAACAACATAAAGACGAACTCTTAATTCTTTACCTTTACCTTTTTACTAGCGTCTCATATTGAAAATTTTAAGACAAAATATTTCTTTTGTCTTAAAAGCCCTCTTTGTGTATTAGTGTCGAATGCTACAAAAGACAAGTTGTCTCTAATCATATCAACAGAGATCGAAGGGACATAAGATGAATTAATGTCCAGGAAATCTTGCTAGGAAAAGTTGTCGCATTCTTTAGAGTCGACTACCCCCACAAAACAAAGAGCCCAACAAATCATTGTCTTTATATAAGATAGCATGAATGGTAAGTGAAATAGCAACCTTGGTATAGGTGCGAGACAATAGTAGCATGCAAGTTGGCGGACTTAGGGTGCATTTTCAGAGTCAATTTTGCAGTTGTTAGATAATATTGTCTTAAATTGATATTCTTTTGTCTTAATTGTTAATTGTCTTAAATTAGTTTCATCTTAAGTGGCCATTATCTTAAATGTGAAGTTTTGTCTTAAAATATTTGTCTTAAACTATTTTTGTCTTTAATGTAAAATTTTGTCTTAAAATAATTTTTTTTAAATTGTTTTTGTCTTAAAATATTTTTGTCTTAAATATAAAGTTTGTTTATTTTATTTTTTAATTTTTATCTTAAATTATTTTTGTCTTAAATAGAAAGTTTTGTTTTAAAATATTTTTGTCTCAAACTGTTTTTGTCTTAAAATATTTTTTCCTTAAACTATTTTTGTCTTAAAATATATTTGTCTCAAACTGTTTTTGCCTTAAATTTTATTGAGTTGAGAGGTTCATTCATCAAAATTGAATAAAACCATTCCATTAATATTAAATTTTAATGTAAAATAACTAATATAAAAAATAATTTCTATAGTAAAAGCCCCTAAGGTACTTCTATTGTGGGTAAGCTTGTGATTTCAACAAATTGTTGTATTTTAGACAAATTAGACTCAAAAAACCCACTGGAAAGCTTCCAAAAAAGTCTCACTAAAGACAACTAACATGGAAATTGGGTCCATGGTTCCACCTCCATTTCTCTTTAACCCATCAGAATAAGATTCAAAATTGAAGTTTTCTTTTTATATAAGAAAATTTAATGTATAATATTTAAATGACAAAGAAATAATGGAGTTTTTGTGTATGCAACTCTACCTCATATGGAAATTGGGTCCATGGTTCCACCTCCATTTCTCTTTAACCCATCAAAGTAGGATTCAAAATTGAAGTTTTCTTTTTCCTTCGAGCTTTTGAGATCATAATATAAAGACATAAAATTATTTCCCTTGAAAATGAAAATTAAAATAAAAAAAGTATGTCAAATTTGAAATGAAAATTGTTTTCTAATTTTGGTAACGAAGCCAAAGATAAGGAAATTTTTCTTAATATGTTTTCTCTTTGCCTACTTAATATGAAGGCATTATAATGGACACTAGAGACCAAAGTTGATTCAATGTAGGCTTGAATCCTTGTTCTCAAGAATTCAATGCTAAAGAAATATTATTAAATTTAAGCAATCATTTTTGTTAACAAAAAGTAATGTTATTTGTGTGTTTTTTCATAATGCATACGCACATTAGACCTATAATTTTTATGGCAAAAGATTCTTGTAAATTACATTTCCAAAATAAGTTTTAAAAAATAAATGGTCATATTAAATGTTTTTTATTTGATTTCCATATAGACTATAAATAAATAGTCCAATTGAGTTTTTTTCTATATGATTTCTTTATAAAAAATAAGTAAATAGTCCCATTAAATTTTTTTCATATATTTTTCACATAATGAGTTATTAAAATTATAATTTATAGATAAATTTAACTTAATAAAAAAAAAATTTTTTTGTTTGCCAAGGCTAATTAAAAATTATATTACATAATTTACATGATGCTTCACGACATAACTATTACCAAAATATATATATATATATATATATATATATATATATATATATATATATGAGTTAAACTCAACTCAAATGAACTCAGACTAACACTAGTTAAGTCAAAGTAATCACAATTTCCAACAGAATACAGGATTGTGAGAATCGAACTCGTGACAAACGTTACAGGGATAAAGGCGTAGATCGCCAGTGAATGCTAAACTTTACTGCACCCCTTGATTCAAAGATTCAAAGAAAGAAGGTGAAAACGTTGAGCGACAGCTGGGTTTGAAGTTCGGGGTTTTCATGATGATGATGATGGCAGAAAAGACAGGATAAGAGAATACTGAATCAGGCGTGATGGTTGTTTGGTTTTTTCTTAACTTTCGGATAATCTAGAGTTAAAATCACCTCAGGATAATCAGTATTGCGTCAAACATCAAAATTGTAACGTCTGTAGAGTCTCTTTGGGGTTAAAGGTTTCTACTGTCAAACTACCGATGGTAAATATCGTGGGATTAATTTTTTGGGGAGGTTATATTTAATACTTTAAATAATTGTGGTTTGGTTTTTTTAATAGCAAATGGAATTTTTTTTATTAATTGTTTTTTCTTTTTATTAATTATTTTCGAGAAGGCACTCCTCCGGAAAAAAAAAAAAAATTACGCTTCCTTTGAGGAGCTCCTATTGCTGCACACATTAGGTATCCTGCATCGCGGTCGCCTGTGCCTCGGCCTCCTGCCATTGCCCCTCCGGATACTCCATCGGAGGGGGCTTATCCACAACGAGCCTTTTCAAACCTTGTGAAATCTCTTCCACCGCAACGTCCTCGTCCAGCTCTCACTAAATTTGTTAAGAAACTGGATGTGCTTCAAGAAGTTCATTTACCTCCAGCCCTGCCCCGCATGGCCCATTGTCTCTTGTAGAAAAAGGTCTCATCAGTCAATTTACAGGCCTTTGGCCTTCTCCAAAAATTGTACAAAGATGGGTTTAAAGAAATTGGTTCGACAAAATTCAAGGTAAAATCTCCATCAGGTTCTGTGGGAAAGGGTATTTTACATTTCACTTTGAATCCAAAGAGGATAAGGATTTAATATTCAGAAACGGGCCCTATTTCATGGACTCCAAGGGCATGTATCTCAACAAATGGACCCTAGACTTTGACTCTGAATTGGATGTCCCCAATGTTGTTCTGGTTTGGGTCCGGCTCCCTCATCTCCCACTCCACTGCTGGGGAGATGAATCAGTGTGTGCCATTGGAATGCAGTCGGAAAAAATATTGATCGCAGCGAACTGAAAGAAAACATGTAGGCCTGTGTGAGGATTTGTGTCGAAGTGGACCTTGGCAAAGGACTCCCTCAAGCTATTAAACTGAAAGTGGACGAGTGGAGCCATATCTAGCAACTAGACTACGAGTAGATACCATTCAAATGTAAGGTATGTCATGAATATGACCACTTTGCCAATCAATGTACTAAACTTGTTGATGCAGAGAACGACATACAAGAAGACCAATGGGAAACTGTAAAAAAAAAAAAGGATGACCTCTTCGTCCAAAGCCCCTCATGAACCTAGCCCTCCTGCACCTAATGCATCTCGCCCCTCTTCATCCTCCCCGTTCTTGTCTGCCCATTCCCCTCTTGACCATCCACCCCTCCCCTCTTCATCTAACCCCTTTCTAGTCTTATCTCCCCTTGAACCTCCTTCCCTGGACCCCTCTCCCCCCACCCTTAATTCAATCTGAAGCTACTGAACCTTCTCCCCCCTAGTCATCCCATCGTAGGTTTCTCTTGATCCTCCACTCATCAGGCTTACCAGAAGTTCCTCCAAAGACCATGGAACTTCTAGCAATTCTTACAAGTAACCTGGACCAGTTAGAAAATCGGCCAAGCAGCATAGAGACGAGAATGCTCAGAAAGACATAGCTATGGGCACCCAAACTCCTATAGAATCTTACATCCTGGGGCAACATGACAAAGAGACAAGTCACAAGGATCAAGGGGGGTGAGCACCTCTCCATACCCCAAATACCCAATGATGAAAGTTTTGTCTTGGAATAGCAGGGGATTAGGGCACCCCTCCAAGGTTTCAGCCCTCAGAGAACTTATACACAGTGAAAAACCAGATATTTTTTTGATTCAGGAGACAAAGCAAGGTCAGCAAGAAATGAGAGGAATAGTAGATTAGCAGAAGCAGTACAAAGGCAGTATCAGTGAATCAAGAGGAGCAGCCGGAAGAATCGCCACTCTCTGGAATCACAGTAAGTGGAACTGCACATCAGAAATTTTACACCAGCATTGGATCAAAACTGTTTTGGAAAACATAATAGATAACTAGACTGCAATCATTTATAATGTTTACGTTCCCAATCACTTCAGAGAAAAGGAATGTTGCTGGGATGATCTTAAGGCTAGTATCGATGGTGAAATAAACTCTAATATTATTGTGGGAGGCGATTTTAATCTTATTTTACATGCCAATGAAAAACGGGGAGGTGTTTTCTCCCCTGATCCCTTCAGAATTCATTTGGAAAATATCATGCAAGACCACAAGCTTGTGGATGTGGCTCCAAAAAATCGCAGGTATCCCTGGAGCAATCGCAGGCTGGGCATAGGTAACATAATGGCAAGGCTGGACAAGACTTTAATTAATGTTTTGTTTCTTTCTTCCTTCTCTGTGGGGTATGCTAGCATTCTTTCTTCTTCAACCTCTGATCACTACCCCATAACCCTCACCCTGGAAACCCACTGCCCCCTTGGACCCATTCTGTTTAAATACAACCCCCTCTGGAATTGTATACCAGCAGTCAAAGAGATTGTTCATGATACTTGGAATCAGCATGTTGAAGGCTCTCCTGGTTTCATATGGGAAACCAAACAAAGAAGAACCAAGAAGGCTATCAAAGAATGGGCAAAATCTAGTTACAAGGAGCCTGAGGAGATCAAAAAGAAAATCAAGAATGATTTACACTGTATCCAAAGAACAATAGAAGAGCATGGCCTCTCTCAACAGAATAAGGAACAAGAAAGTATTCTCTATTCACAGTTGTGTCATGTAAATAGAGAAGAGGAACTAAAATGGAGATTAAAGTTGAGGCAACTCTGGCTGCAAGGGGGTGATAAGAATACAACCTTCTTTCACAAACAGACCACTGCACGAAAAATCAGGAACAACGTAAGCTCTATTTTAGATGCTGAGGGAAATCAGAAAACCACCCAAGAGGCCATTCGAAAGGCTGCCACAGAACATTATAGAGATCTCCTAACCGAAACAAAAGGAGAAGAGGACTATGCCAATTTTCTTCAATATTTGCCCAATGGAATCACCAAGGAAATGAATGAGAGCCTGAACAAAGAAATTGATGAGGAGAAAATTAGAAGAACGATTTGGACTCTCCAGCCTGATAAGGCTCCAGGCCCTGATGGATTTCCCATTTGTTTCTATTGCGCGTTCTGGGGATTAATTAAAAAAGACTTGAAAAAAAAGATCAGATCGATCCAGTGAAAGGGTAAAATAGGAGGATATACCAATGCCACTCATCTTGCTCTCATTCCTAAAGAAAATCACCCCACTTCTTTTTCTCCTTTCCGACCCATTTCCCTCTGCAATTCCTCCTACAAGATCCTAACCAAAATCTTAGCTTCCCGCCTCAAACCCCTCCTCCCCTCTCTTATCTCAGAAAACCAAGGAGGGTTCCTGGCCAACAGACAAATAACTGATTCCATACTCCTCATACAAGAAGCCATTCATTCGAGTCATTCTAGAAAGGAGGAAGGGTTCATCCTCAAACTTGATCTTGCCAACGCCTTCGACAGAGTAAGAGACTCTTACCTCATAGCTGTCTTAAAGAAGATGGGATTTTTCGCCCTTTCTAAACCTCATCACTGCTTGCATCTTGGGCCCTGGATTTCCCCTCTAGTTAACGTTAGATCGGGTGAAGCTTTCCAATCCTCTTGTGGTCTCAGACAGGGTTACCCTCTTTCTCCTTATCTTTTTATTCTAATGGTTGAATCCTTTAGTAAAGCATTGGATTTCAACCATAGGGTGGGCCTCATCACAGGAATTAAATTTGGGAATGGAGTCAAGAATATAAACCACTCGCAATTTGTCGATGACACCTTGCTAATTGGAGGAGCTTCCATCACAATAGCATGGAGATTCAAGACTCTTTTAGACAAATATATGAGGTATTCTGGCGGTCTGGTCAACCAGTTGAAAAGTTGCATTTATGGATGGAATACAACAGCTCAGGTCATTCACAATATTGCAAATAACTTTGGAGTCCCTTGCAACTATGACTGGACTCACTTCTCCTACTTGGGCATGCCAGTGAGTCTAGGACCTTTGAAGGCAGAAACTTGGGATATCATCATTGACAAGGTGAAGAGGAAAGTGCAGCAATGGGGATCCATTTGGCTCAATCCAGTAGGTTGCCTCATCCTTCTTAAATCAAGTATTTCTTCTCTACCTTTATATCAATTCTCACTTTACCAAGCTCCAGCTTCCTTTCATTACAAAATGGAAGTCATCCTCCGCCAATTTCTCTGGCAAGGAGGGAAAAATGACAAAAAGAAATTCAATTTGGTCAATTGGAAGCAGGTCATTCAATCCCAAGACAGAGGAGGTCTTGGTATCAGATCCCCCAAATTCCTAAACCTTGCTTTTGGAGGTAAAATTGCTTGGAGACTTATAACTGGTCTTTCTGCCTGGTGGAAAAGGGTGCTGGAAATTAAATACTTGAACTTCCCCAGACAGCAGCTATTAGACCTCGATATTCCTAACAGAGACTCTTCTAAAATATGGCATTTATGCAAAAGAGAAATTCCGTTCATGGCTCAGAGTATTTCCAAAGTTCCCAAGGGAGGAGCCAATATTAATATTGGAGCTGATAAAATAATGGGACATCAGCCAATAAACAGTCACGAGGGAACCAATCCTATTCTCACCTTTTTTGATAGCATCGGTATCCATTATTTGGATCAAATCTCTCACTAGGATCCACATTCTCATCTATGGCTAGGGTTGTCCTTTCCAATTATTCCCAATGACCTCAAAACAAGCCTATCCACTCTGCAATCTCATCTCCACAGTAAAGCCCCCATCAAAAAGAATGCGCTGGATGGATTTCGATGGGACCCAACCGAATCTAATTACATTGTCCAAGCTGCCCACCAACACATCTACTACAGCAATCTTCCTACGCCAATATGGAATCACTGGAAAATTGTTTGGAAATCAGGGGCCCTTCCAAAAATTAAATTCTTTATTTGGACCCTTCTAAAGGGAAAAATCCTCACAGCAGAAAATTTACAAAAGAGGGGTATTAGTGGTCCTTCTCGCTGCCCCAACTGTCAAGCTGCTGAAGAATCCATACATCATCTCTTTATCGACTGTCCCTTTGCCATCACCTGTTGGAAAAATTTATCCCATATTGACAATATCCCTTGGAATAACCAGAACTCCATAGGAGAAGTGATCCATCATTGGAAAAAGAATTGTCCTTGGCAACATAAGAAGAGAAATATAGTGAAAAGGGTCTGGGATACCCTCCCCTACACTATGTTATGGAGCATTTGGCTGGCTAGAAATCGTAAAGTCTTTAAGGACAAGGACTCGGCTATAAGAACTCTCTGCAATAAGGCAAAGAGCCTTGCCCTAGAAACCATTTCTGTCAAAACTTAAAGCAACATAGATGCTACTATGCTCAGTGTTGAAGAAAGGAATTTTATCAACTACATACTAGATAAAAATAATGGCATTCAGAATGGCAATGTAGCTCACGACCAGCATAGCAAGGAACCTCACATATGGAAAATCAGGCTAACAGATGATGAGTTTGCAAAATGGTTACAAAACTACAACAATCACTATCTATTCTTCGACGGAGCATCAAAGTCAAACCCTAGACTTGCAGGAGTAGGGGGAGTGATCTTCATTGCCAACGGGGATTGCATCCTTTTTTATGAATGGGGACTTGGGAAAATATCTAACAACAGGGCAGAAGCGTTGGCCCTATATCAAGGGCTATCCAGCTCAACAGAATTGGTATAGGAACAACAAAAATCTTTGGAGATTCGACAGTTGTTATCAGTTTAATGGCTCAAAATAAAGAATCACCCAATGTTCTCCTACAACAGGTCATTCAGCATTGTCAATTTTTACAACAGTCAATGGCTAATTTGAGCTTTCATCATATCCTTAGTTTGCTCAATAAGCAAGCTGACACACATGTCAACAAGGCTTGCGATAGGTCAATGGGTAACCTACTATGCAACATTGAGGAGACTCAACATCCTTTACCATGAATCGTATCAGTCCGATTTGCAACAAATATTATAGCTCTGACATGTGGAATTGGATACAGATCCTCCAAACCAGCAGAAAGATCATGATCACCATTGGGATTTGGATAAGAACCGAATCTCTCATTTCCCCTGACTTCAATCGGTAATCTAGCCGATTTCTTTCTTATTGACCATGCCTTTCTGACTCCTCAGGACAAGCATTTGGAATTCCCGCGCCCTTCCTCTGATCCTCCCTCCTATCATGTGACTGTCCCTTGTCGTCCCCGTCCTTCTTTTTATTTCTCCTATCCCTTCCCCTGTTCAGCGCCCTTCCTTTTTTCTGTCCTCTTGCTCTCTTGGATCGGGCTTTCTCCCACGAGACCCTTTTTCCCTCTCGGCTCTAAACCTTGTATGAACTCTGAACCCCTGATTTCGTTATTTACCTTTGTGCTAGTTGCTTCAACTTCTGTCCGACCTCATCTGCAGCAGTTCATCACCGTGATTTGGAGATCCCTCTTCTTTTTGTTACATCTGGTCTTTGCAATAATGCCCCGCAGCGAGGACTGCCTTCATTGTGTGGATCTTCAAGCTGAGCTGGAGGAAATAAGAGCTCAACAGAAGATCTTAGATGCCAAAATCGACAGCCAAAACCGCATCATCAACGATAAGTATCAAGCTGAAATCAATTTGTTTCTACACAGGGTTTCCTCTTTACAAGAGCAGTTCAACCACCTGTCTAACAGGTGCAGCCATGTGGAAGAGTCCATAGATATACTGAAATATATGCTGGACAAGTGCAACACAGTTGCCCCAAGCTCCTCAAGTGCCAAGAACATTGGTGTGGATGACAATCCGGAGGAATCCACAGCGCGACACATCAGTCACATTAATATAGATTAGCTATGTTTTGCAAATGTTGTTTTTTGTTGCTTCAGTATGTAAGAATCTACTTCTGTTTAGACTTTCTCAAAGCTAGAAAAGGCAGGACTAAGGAGAAAATTTCATTTTGTAACTCCTCTGATCCTGGTATATCATGGCATATCATGTACCTTAGGAGTCCAAGCTCCCTCTTTTTTCTTTTCAGAACTTAATACAGCAACCGACTTTGTGAAAAAAAAATTAATTATTTTCGAGAAATATTTTTATTTATTATTGAAAGACATTTATCTCTAGCTTATTAATTTATATGGTATTTTGTTTTTTTGAAATTGGCTAAGTTAATTATTGTAGATATCTAATACAATGCACTGCGAAAATCCTAATAGTTAGTTATTGTTTTTTATTTTTTTATAAGTGGTGACATCAGTGCCTCACCTCATCTCTCGCAAATCATTTTGAGGATGAACGTCATCTTATACGACATCATGTAGTTACTGTTAAATATTGTATAGCATTTTGTATGCTGACAAATGTATGAGATAAGGAGATTTTATAACATATCTATCTTTTTGATAAACTCAGATAATGAGATATGATAACAGGTCCATATTTATATTTTTATATACACTTGAGTGGGCCTAATGGTTAAGAGCATGTCTTTCCTCCTAAGGGGTCACAGGTTCAGAACTAAAGGGGGGTAGAGTATGTATGCTTTCATAGACTTAGCAGTCAAATCATTGTGCAGTAAGGGGGTCTCATACACCAATTTGGTGTCGGGTCCCTTGTCCCACAAACAAATAGTCATGACCTTTCCTAGACATAGGAAAACCTCCTACAAAGTCCATGGACACACTTTCCCATGGTCACATCAGAACAGGGAGTGGTGTGTAGAGCCCAAGTTTTCTATTAGAGGGCTTTGAAATAGAACACAACACACAACCCTTTACAAAGCGAGTCACAATGTTTTTCATATGAAGCCAAAAACAAAACCTCTACAAATGACATAAAGTTTTCTCAATTCCAAAATGCCCAGACACCAAAGATGTATGAGTCTCTCTGATTACATGAACCCTCACAGTTTGCCAAGGTGGTACAATAGATTTCCCTGCAAGTAATAATTGTCCACCTGTGATCCACGAGTCAGTTTTGCATAGATTTCTTTAAAATCACTATCATTAGCATACTGTTTAGCATAACTTTCTAATGATAAAGAAACATTTTGCAAAACTACATATGATGGTCTCCTTGCCAATCAGATAGTGTTTCCACTTCTTTACACTATGGACCAAGGCATACAACTCCATGTCATATTTGGGATAATTCACAACAACCTGGGAGAAAGTCTTTGAATGGTAACATACAAGCATTCTTTGCTGCATCAATACAACACACATGGCATATCCGCTGGCATCTGTTTCAATTTCAATGAAGGTCTGGTAAGGCTAGCACTCGTGCTGTGTTGATCTTCTCTTTTAGTGTGTTGAAGGATTTTTGTTATTTTCCTCCCCACTAAAAGGCCTACTTCACACTAGTCAAGGCGTGGAAGGGGGCTATGATAATGGAGAAGTTCGCAATGAACCTTCTCCAATACTGTACCGCGCCCATAAAACTTTGAACCTCTGTAACATTTTTGGGCTCAAGCCAATTCATAATCGCCTCCACCTTAGAGGGATCGATCTTCAATTATCCATTACCAACAATGTGACCTAAATAAATCATAGAAGTCTTCGCAAACTCACACTTTAACAATTTCAAATACAACTTTTCACTTTTTAGAACATCAAGCACTTTCTTTACATGACACACATGTTCATCCCATGTCCTAATGTACACAAGAATATTGTCTAGATATACAAGAACAAAATGATCAAGAAAATGCCTAAATAAATCATTTATTACCCTCATAAATGTGGTTGAGCATTGCACAGTCCGAATGGCATTAGCATCCATTCAAAAAACCGTTGTTTGGTTTTTAACGCAGCCTTCCAAATGTCTTGCTCTACAATTCTAACCCGGTGATAACCACTACACATATCCAGCTTTGTAAAATAAGTAGCATTTTTCAACTGATCTAACAATTCATCAATGCAAGGGAGAGGGTATTGATTCTTCATTGTGATCTTGTTCAACCCCCTGTAATATACGCACATTCTCCATGTGTCGTCTTTCTTGGGCACCAACATGATCGGTGAGCCACAAGGAGAAGAACTTGGTCTGATGACTCCCTGATTTAACAGTTCCTGCACCTGTTTCTTGATCTCCTCCATCTCGATAGAAGCCATCCTATACATGCCAACATTCGGTAAAGGAGCATCCTGTTGTAAATGGATCTCATGTTGGATTTCCCATTTAGGGGGAAATCCTCTCGGTTCCTGAAACAATCCATCATAATCAGAAACAATTTCAAATAATTATTTCTTATGATCAGGATTACAACCTTTGAAAGCGTCAGCCATCTCAGCCTCTTTCGCTCTCACTATCATGAGCATGCACCCTTTGTTGGAATTAACCAGTCATTTAATCTGTCCTGCACTTATAAGGCTAGCAATAAATTTTGTATGATGAGCTTTGACTATATACTCTACCCCATCCTTCGTGCGGTGGTATTTGTTATCATGCCAAAAGAAAACAACCTCTTTACCATATATATATTGGATTTCCAAGATGATTCCATAGATGTCCAAAGGCACTACATCTAACTCTACCTCATCAATTAATTTAGAAGCAATAACAAATCTGGCCCTACACTAATTGGTGACCTGCAATTTGTCTTTATCGCTTTCCCAAGCAAGAGGGTATGGACTCATATGAATCTTAGTTCCAAGGCATAACTTTTTCACTAAGGACTTGTTGATAGTACTGGACCCACCAACATGTCAGGGGATCTCCCCTGTAAGAAGTCCCAATTAGACCTCAGACTGTTTGGTGTAGGAGTCCCAGTAGTGGGTCGTACGGTAATGCCTTGACCACAGTTTCACACAGAGGCAAGTAAGATGTCCTTGTTGGTAGCAAGGGTGTGACAACTATGACAAGTGAAGGAAGGTGCATGAGAGGTTCTAACACACAGAGAGTGAGGTGAGTGCACCCCTTGGAAACCTGTAATAGTACTCAGCTTGTAAGGGAACACACGAGCAAAGATGCATCACCAGCTGGAAAGCAAGATAGAGAGCAATCCAAAGTGATGTTTAAACCAACAACACATCTGCAACAAGATTCATACAATTGCATACAAAATAGTTCATACACAAATGTGTAAGTTAAATAACATACATTGCTACAACAACCAGAATAGTCCAACTACAATAACAACATATGCATGAAAACGTGTTGGTTCTGTTATATTAATAAGTGTAAGTTCCAGTCGTACAATACATCCATGTCCAACCACTAGTTCCAATGGTGGAACATTACAGCCACAACCGCCTGCTCCTCCAAAGAGGTAAACTAGCTTTGCTCAGTGGAGAAGCCAAGGAACATTACCATACTATCCAAGCTTTCTCTAAGATAGTCCTATCGAAGCTTCGTTGACCAAAAAGCCTGTACAAAGAGTTATGAGGCACTATTTATAGCAAAGGGTGGGGTGGCCCTTGACATTCCCCTTTGTGACAGTTCATCTACGCTCATGACTCTTCATCTACTCTATGACTGTTACATCCAACTATTGACACTTGAACTTCCACTTGACAAGAAGTTACATTACAATGCACATGTGCTCATGTGAGACAAAATGGCTTGAGCGAGCCATGCAAGACATCACTGACACTCAGACCGTTGTGGTGAGACCAACTCTTTGACATGCTTGTGATGTTCGAAGGTGATGAGCTAATGCCAAACTTGGTTATCCATGATGGTGTCTGTGCACTCAAAGGTGACATCTTGCTGAAGCGAACTCTTGCCTTCGTTGCATCTGGGTGCACTGATATGGCTCCTCTGTCCAAATCATCTGATAACATGTGCATGGTCGTCCTGGTGTGATCAGACCGACAACATGTTGATGCATAGTATCTACGCTACTCTCCAAGAATGTGCTGGTGGCCATGTGCATCAACTTGTCAAGGTACAGGTTCAGCTCCATCCAGACTTGCTTCTTGTCTTTGCCTCAGTGAGTGTACCGAATGGGTGGGATCGCATGCGTGTGCACAATAACATGCATCCTGCTGCATTCCCTTGCATGTGATCAACAACACTGCTCACCTAGTCTACTCTATGCCAGCTGCTGGGATGGATCTATAACTTGTACGGGGGCAGTTTCATCCATGAGTGAATTGTGCGCCCCCTGATGTACTCATTCCCACTGCAACTCATTCTCTTGTCTATGCAACTCCTCTTCTTCCTTGAGTTGTTGCTTCGACACATGCAACTCCTTCTCTGTCCCGTTCTCTGCCTTCGCATGACCTTCACATCACGCTATCACCTCATAGCCTGAGTGTCCAAAGTTGCTTTCATCACAAGTGGATCTACTTGAGCTTGCAACTTTTTTCTGCCTCTGTGTTGTCAACAACCTTCCCCTTGTGTTCGTTGTATCCGGTATGTTGCCTTCAGTTGTTTTTGATGGTGTTGCTTGCTATGATGTTGCTGCTGTCATATCTTGATGTCCTTTTCTACGAACACCTTGATGTCTTCGTGGGTAGGCAAGTTCATAGACACTTCATCGAATGCATCCCCAAGTGTGCTTTGATTGATGCCTTTGACTCTCCTCTCCTAGAAACCATTGTACCTATACTGCTGAGAGATAGATGAACACCTGCAATACTTGGAGACATGAGAACACTCATGGAAAGAAATCTGTGAGTCGAAAACCAAAATGAACTTGAGAACTGACTTGCAACATACTTGTGTCATTGATCATGAAGGTTGTGCAATTTCCGCTGAGAGTTCGGGAGATTGACTGCCAAAAATGTGCAAAGAATAGTCTGGGCTGTTGGGAGGCTGACTAACTGCTGGAACTATGCAATGCATAGTCCAACCTCGCCTGCTAAGGACTGAAACTGCACAATGCGCATTTCAGTCAGTAGTGACATGAAACCAGCAAACTGCATTGCGCATTTTATGGGGCCAACAGGACGTTGCCCCCAATAATTGTGTAATGCATGCCTGGAGGCCAATTCCTGGCTACATTTGTGCAATTTTTGGAGGGAAGGCAGAGCCTTCTCTTTCGGAAATGTGTAATGCTAGCAAGGCAAGGCACGGTTCGGGCCAAGGCAGCCCAGTCGGGCCAACAGGTGGCTGAAAACATGAAAGGTGTGAATGCATGATGAGATGAGTGCAAACAAGAGTGAATGATCATTCATGAAAATAACAAGTGCAAGATTCAGAAAACAAGAAAGCATGCATGTGTGTGAAGTGAGTCACCGCAACGACGACCGTCCATGCAAAACATTGTCATGCATGTGATAACAGTGAGATGTAAAAGAAAACTGAAATCAAAAAAACAACAAGCGCTCACTGAAATCAAGTAGACAACAATCACACAAAACGAAACACAAAAAGTGACAGAAATGCAAAACAAGACATGGAAGGTAGGCTTATCCCAAAACAGCTGAGCTGAATGTGCCGACGACTCCTAGACACAATGTGGGATGTCAGAGTTGCAAGGTTGGTGTGAGGAATGAGCTCTACATCATCTAGTTCATGATTTTTGATAAAATCGAAGATGTGACGAACATGCCACAAATCTAGGAAGAGCGACACTTGGTGGGAGGTTTTTGAAATGATCCTTGCATACAACCTCCAGCTGTTAAACGTAGAGGGTAGAATTGGTCTTTCAATGCAAAAATAAAACTAGAGGGTAGAATTGGTCTTTCAATGCAGAAATAAAACTAGACCAAGAGGACAGAAGGTTACCTGACTTTGTGTTACCTTTCTGCAACTTTCTCTCCCACCAAATGAGAGCAGTGTTGCTCATCCAAAGAGATGCTAATTGGAATTTTGCCTCATCTTCTTCAATCTACTGGATTCGGTAGTAAGCCTCTATCGATCTGATCTAATTATTGATTTTTTATGCACTACACTCTCCATTGTACATGGGCAGGCCAAACTTTACGTCTAACTTGAAGAACGATTTCTTAGAGGTATGCTTGGAATTTAGTTGAGAGTGATGAGAACTATCACAGGAAGAAGGGGAGGGAGGATGATCTTTTCCACCACCTTCCTGATTTGTCGATCCATGATCATCGGTGTCCTTCTTCTCATGCCCAAGTGCCTTCTCATACTCTGCGAACAACTTGTCCACTTTTCCTGCCATATTGTAGAATACCTTTCAGAAATTATGTTCCTGTTCCCAACGAGCTTCTTCATTGGCCAGGCTTCTTCTTCGTTGTGCATGTCCTACTTCAGGATCAAAGGACTTAAGCGTTCCTTCTCCTTTTTGTAGCTTATTTTGAGTTAGCATAAACTCATGCAATTCGCATCTACAAAGACCTAATCCGATACCAAAGTTGATCCAAGATCTTTTACTTACAAATGCATCGAAATTACATATAACAGAGTTAATTAACCATGGAACTTAAAAGCACGTAAACAATGTGGAAATAATCAGAAGAACATAAAAACCATGACACAATGATTTGATTATGGAGTTCGTCCAATTTGGACTACGTCTCCGGGCCTTGCTCAATAGTGGGGAGGCCTTCATTCAATTAGTGGCATAAAAGAGATAAAAGTACAAGAAACAAGCAATTACAACCCTTATACCTCCAAGCTGAAAGATGGGAAGAGAATGGAGAGCCCAACTTTAGAAACAAACAATACCACTGAACTCTTGGCAAAAAACAGTGCAAAAATGCCTATCCAAACTCCCAATTTGGATAATTAGGCCTTCTACAACCTCTCGGAACCTCACTGCTGCTTAAGGTGAGGTCCACCTGCTGCCAAGGTCAGGGTCCGTTGCATGTGTGTGCTTCTGAACTATTCTACTGACTCCCTCTGCCTTTTCTGACACAACAACCATATATATATATATATATATATATATATATATATATATATATATAAGCATGGTGACATCCCTCAAAACCTGGGCAGTTTTAACATAATAACCAAGTTAGGCAGGCAGGATTGGGCCGAAAGGATATATGGCAACAACCTTATAATAATGGTGAAATCCCATTCAAACATAGCAAAACCCATTTAACTGTGCATGAGGTTAGGCGACATGTTTATCAACGCTTTTAACTATCAGCGGATAGTCCAAAGCCATTACAACAGGCTCTTCTATGATACATGGACCCGTTGGTTTATAGAACACAATATATAATATATCGCATCCGATGGTCCCTAGCGCACATTGCAAGTGATGCTTTGAACCATCGACGCATTGACCCATACATTGTGGTAATTGCGGACCCAATGGGTATATACAATGAACATATAGAAATATCGCGTCAAGCGGCTAATCACAAATCACAATCGGTGCTCACAGCCAGAACCGTATCATAAACACCTTACTGTTTCTACAATTGTGATCACATCACAATCCATCTTCGTTGGGGATGACTCTTCAACACTCATCCACCCCTATTTGCAATATCCGATATTGTAAATTGCAAATCAGCGCTGCTAGGGGTCGATTCTTGACCTACGACCTTTGCTTTTCCCTATATGTGATATGTGGGACCCAATAGCAACCTTCCACTTGGTGCCTCCCCATTCGCTGTAACTTTTTCCATGTCATCTTCTCATGCCACCTGGACAAGTCAAACTCAAACTTTCACTTTCTCTAACTTCTTCATCTGGACTCAGATTTGAGTGCCATATGCACCGTTGGAATTAGGATGATGAGCACTTCGATCCAATGCTAATTTTATCTAGATTATTCCACTTTGAGTTTTGAGCCTTTTACCATGCCACTAGTACTTTTATGAAGATCCACCTGGATCAATCCTCTGGGATCCTCCTAGATCAGCTAGCATCACATGATTGTATATTAACATGGAGCAACTTACAAAAGCATGGGTTCATTGGTCCTAGAATATGCCCTCTATGCATGGGGGGGAAGATACATATCATTTGTTGATCAAATGCTCAGATGTGAGGCTAATTTGGGATGGGATTATGGAGGAAATGAAGCTTCCTTTCGTTGGTACTAATCAAACCTTGTTCATATGTCTTTTGGTATGGTTCACTTCACACCGGAAGTACATGTCCCTCCCATTATATATCATATGTATTATATGGCGAATTAGGAATGCTAGCATTTTTTATCAGAAAACTATGATTGTTAGAGAAGCCATTATCAAGATAGTTACTTTTTTCAATGAGTTTGAGCCGGTGATCAAGTCTAACAAATACAGGAAATGAAAATTCATGATATTTGGGAAGAATATCCGATTGGGTTTTTTGAGAGAGCCAACAATACAAGGAAATGTGGATGTGGTGCAATCATAGTTACTAAGCCTGGTAATTTCTTCCACTTATGGTGGGAGAGAAGAATGGGATCAAACAAAAAATTATAGATTACAACTTTATGGGGATTCCTTATTGCAACAAAATGGCTAAGGTTAGACAAAATTGAGTTATATGGAGATGCAAAAGGAATCATTGGCTAGGTAAACAAGCATACCAATTTCAACCCCCCCATACTTGCAAATTGGATGGTGAGGATTTGGAACTCGGTAATGACTTTTAATCATATACATTTCCAACATATATACAGAGAAAAAAATTGGACAACAGACCTCTTATCTAAAAGAGGTATTTCGAAGGAAACATGTAATTTTTTTTCTCAGTCTTCAAGGAGGGTATCATGGTAAATGCAAACAATATCAACTACTCTTAGGAGAAATTTTAACACAAACCTGATTTTGATGGAAGTTTTGTATATTTAGATAATGAAAGTGTTCATTTATGAAAATGTAATGGTTATAAGCTAAAGTTTGATGTTAAAAAAGACACTTTTTGTAGAACATGAAAATAGAAATGTATGGGCATAGGAATGATAGGAATAGTATGAAAGGATAATATAATGAACGAAATATTAATTATGTATTATCCTCATATTTTAATACAAGGATAACCTTTTTTGTCTTTCTGAAAAAAAAGAAGAAGTAACGTTCAAAATAAATGAAATAGTAAAAAAACACGTATTAAAACACAATCAATGGAGACCCCGAAATGTACTCCAACTATGTTATTTCCTATCCACATTCAGCGAAAGTGCCTCCATTTCTCCTCTCATTAAGCGCACCTCTGTTGTCGGCCTCCATCACCCTAAAGCCCATCAGTTGTTATCGACCTCCATGCTTCGCTTTCTAAAGAACCCATCAACAACATAAAGACGAACTCTTAATTCTTTACCTTTACCTTTTTACTAGCGCCTCATATTGAAAATTTTGAGACAAATGAAATTTTAAGACAAAATATTTCTTGTCTTAAAAAATTGTCTTAAAAGACCCCTCTGTGTATTAGTGTCGAATGCTACAAAAGACAAATTGTCTCTAATCGTATCAACAGAGATAGAAGGGACATAAGATGAATTGATGTCCAGGAAATCTTGCCAGGCAAAGTTGTCGCATTCGTCAGAGTTGACTACCCCCACAAAATGAAGAGCCCAACAAATCGTTGTCTTTATATAAGATAACATGAATTGTAAGTGAATTAGCAACCTCGGTATAGGTGTGGGACAGTAGTAACATGCAAGTTGGTAGAGTTAGGGTGCATTTTCAAAGTCAATTTTGTAGTTGTTAGATAATATTGTCTTAAATTGATATGTATTCGTCTTAATTGTTAATTGTCTTAAATGAGTTTCATCTTAAGTGACCATTGTCTTAAAATATTTTTGTCTTAAACTAATTTTGTCTTTAATATAAAGTTTTGTCTTAAATTGTTTTTGTCTTAAAATATTTTGGTGTCAAATTGGTTTTGTCTTAAATTTAGAGGCTCATTCTACAAAGTAGTATGATGTGTAACGATGTTGGTTTGTCATTAAAAAAAAAAAAACCTATACAAAACATTTAAATAATATAAGCTTGTTAAAAAATTGCACGTGAAAAAATTGAATCCCTCTCGACTCATGTTAAATCTAGTATTTAAAACAATTCAATTAATATTAAATTAAAAACAAAAAAAACTAAAACTTTGGTCAAAAAAAAATATCTTAAAAATGACCACCATGAAATGACCTTGATATAATAGTCCCACATACTTTCAGAACCTTAGAACTCAATCCCTTGATAGCCGCGCTCTCGGCCAAATCCGAAAAATTCGATATCCGATGCTCTTTACATTACCGAAAAAAATTACGATTTTACATTACTCAAAAATTTAATCGGAGGCTAGACACATATTGAAATATTAATTACTCAAGTTCAAATTGTATAAAAATCACGATCAATGAAAATGTACACCAAGACTCGAACCATGATTCAAGAAGAGTTACTGAACCTATTTGTACACTTGCAAGAAGTAAGTTATATACTTCATATGTCGCGTGGACTTTGACATGAATACAATTCAAATTAGGATGTGGTACATTATCCATTTATTAAAAAAAGGCATGCTACTCCTAATTACATGTCAAATTTTAGTAATTTAACTTGTAATTGTGGAAAGAAAAATTTAAATAGTATGAAAATAAATAAATTTAAAAGGAAATTCATTTATATATCCGGATGATATTAAATATTTATATTATTAAATGTAATTTTATAATATTATTGTGTTATATTTTAAATCATTTTAATTTGTTTGGTTAATTTAATGATTTAATTGTTAAAATTTATATATATATATATATATTTGGATTTAATATGTATGTTCTTAATCATTGGACTATTTAAATGGTACACATTTAATATATAATATATAAAATAAATTTAATATTTAAATGACAGAAATAATGGAGTTTGCATGTACTTCTATGGCACATGGAAATGGAGTTGTCTTTAGTGAGATTTTTTGGAATCTTGATTTGTGTTATTTAAACTGACTTTTTTATTGTGCATATGGATTCAGTGCCTTGAAGAGCCTTTAGGGCACTTCTATTGTGCAGGGGTTACCTATCAAGCTTGTAATTTCAATAAACTGTTGCTGGATTTTAGAGAAATTAGAGTGGAAAAACCCATCGGAAAAGCTTCCAAAAAATCTCACTAAAGACAACTCGCATGGAAATTGGGAAAATGGTTCCACCTCCATTTCTTTTTAACCCATCAGAGTAGGATTCAAAATTGAAGTTTTCTTTTTATATAATACAAATTTAATATAGAATATTTTCATGAAAAAGAAATAATAGAGTTTTTGTGCACGCACCTTTACCACATACGGAAATTGGGTCCATGGTTCCACCTCCATTTCTCTTTAACCCATCAAACTAGGATTCAAAATTGAAGTTTTCTTTTTCCTTTGAGCTTTTGAGCTCATAATAAAAAGACATAAAACTATTTCTCATGTAAATGTAAATTAAAATAAAAAAATATTTGAAATGAAAATTGTTTTCTAATTTTCGCAGCCAAGATAAGGAAATTTTTGGTAATATGTTTTATTTTTCATTATTTTTATGGTATTTTCTTTATTAATCATTTTTCCATATACTATGACAATTGAAAAAAAAATGTTAACAATTTTTCCCATGATGATTCAAAAAAAAAAATGTTATTATTTTTATACAATTTTTTTTTATTGTTATGGATTTAGTTCATACATGTATTCCCTATATATTGAAATTCTCTTTGCTGTCTCATTGTCTATTCCACTTGCTTGCATTTCCTAAAGTTGCTTCACTTGCTTGGATTTACTAATATTATTTGCATGTCTTCTTTATACCTACTTAATATGAAGACATTACAATGGACACTAGAGATCAAAGTTGAATCAATGTAGACTTTGAATCCTTGTTATCAAGAATTCAATGTTGAATAAATACTATTAAATTTAAGCAATCATTTTTGTTAACAAAAAATAATGTTATTTGTATTTTTTTCATAATGCATATATACATTAATGATTAGACCTATATTTTTTTATGACAAAAGACTATGGTAAATTATATTTCCTAAATAACTTATAAAAATAAATGGTCCTATTAAATGCTCTTTATTTTATTTCCAAATAAACTATAAATAAATAGTCCAATTAAGTTTTTTCTATATAATTTCTTTATAAAAAATAAGTAAATAATCTTATTAAATTTCCTTCATATGGTTCCTCCATTAACTATAACCGTAATTACTTATCAAAATTATAATTTATCGATAAGTAATGTGTTTTTTGGTTTGCGCAATACTATTAACATAATTTGCCTAATACTTCACAATACAACTATTACCAAAATAAGAAAAATAATATATAAAATACATATAAAATTTTGAATTTATTTTCCATTTTTATATAAAAAAATATAATTTATTTTAACGCGTATAAAATAGGGCTTGGAGTATGACCGTGCTCGTGCAATTTAAACGGAGATTGCGTTACCAAGAAGTGCTTCCGCTGCATCGAGGTGAGGATAGCCTAGCATAGACTAAAATGTATATTCCCGTATCCGAATGTCTTCCGTTTTAAATTCTAAGCAGTTCAAGTTTGTCGGTATCATATCAAACTCAAATTCCGCCTTGAACTCCATAACTAGGGAATAACACGCAGTATCTCCTCCATCTAGCATGCATTACGGCGGGATACCCATGACCAGGGCAGTTAGCTAATTTTGTAAAGCTCTTACTTTCATGTAGTTGAGTTAACTACTACTTTTATTAATTTATAATTTATTTTTTAATAACTAATTAGTATTTTCGTCTAAAGCTTCTAAGTACTCATTTGTAATCATTCAATTCCCTGTCCTTAATAACAGGCAGAGTGGTAATAGGTAGAATGTTAGAAACATTACACGGAATTAAAAACTCTATAGTTAATTTTATCTAAAAAATCTCTCAATATTTTAAATAAGCTCTTTGAATTTTAATAAAACTAACCAGATTGTCACATAATTAAACGGTACTCAATATTTTAAATAAGTTCTTTGAATTTTAATAAAACTAACCAGATTGTCACACAATTAAACGGTACAGATCTTTCCCAATTAAACGAATATTTTAAATAAGTTCTTTGAATTTTAATAAAACTAACCAGATTGTCACATAATTAAACGGTACTCAATATTTTAAATAAGTTCTTTGAATTTTAATAAAACTAACCAGATTGTCACACAATTAAACGGTACAGATCTTTCCCATTTATGAACCTCTTGAGCATAAGTTCAGTAAATATCCAGGTGCATGAACCTATTGAGCATGCCCTGAAGCCCATACCTTTTTCCCAGATTCTCACAGAGAATGGAATATAGACAACATGAGCGTTGTTCAAATCAGACAGCTCATGATTTTAGAAATATGTAATTTTGAATCCTAGATTAAATTTAAAATAAATATAAAAAACAAAAATATATCAAAAAGAGGAAAGATAAAAGATGTTTCCTAAAAAGCATTCAAATTACCCTTTTTTACCCATTAAAGTAAAATTTCCACAATAAGGTGAAACAACATTCGGCCACAATTTCTTCATAATAGGGAGTGCAATATGAATACCGCCCATTACACGCGCTAAAACAAAAGCCAATAAATCTGGAATACGAAAATCAATTTACAATCGTAGAAACGGTGAGAGATGAAGTCAAGAAGCCAACCCTGTCTCCTGGATGGTATGCAGAGTAGGCCTCCACGACCTGCTTTTGGACATCAAATGCTCCTTTAATGCCATTTTCACCTCCGGATCATCGCAGCTCCGCAATAACTTCCCATCCACATCCATCGAACTACAGCCCTTGCCGGGCAGATCACAAGTTGAATCTGTGCTTCTCTGCCGCTGCGCCGCCGCCCTAGACACGTCCTTTCTGGCAGCGGAGAGCAACCTCGCCGCCAAGGCCACTAAATTCTCGGTCGACAGGTCGGTCTCAAGGACAGAGAGCGGCAGGAAAAAATAGAGTTCTCCCAGCCGGAGAACTTCCTTAGGTTGCAATGGCCGGCAATTGACGCCGGAGAGATCACACGAACAACATATGAAATGACGGAGATCGTTTTGCAGCGCTCGTTTGACGCTAACCGGTGCTGGAAATTCGTCCAACTGGCCGTTAAGGTGGACGACCCTGATAGCCTCGGGAGTCACCACATCATTCCGGCGGCAGCATGAGGCCATCGATCCCATATTTCTTTGTTCTTGGGTGCAAAAACCTACTGCAAATTGAATCGGGGGCGATTGGAAAGGCTGTGGAAGAACCTCAAAATACACAATAAAATAAACTTCTATTCATTAATCTTTGTCACATACATTCATGAGTGGCTGCTCTCGGGCTTTTGTTTACAATGAATCCATTATAGGTATTTAACCCTTTTCAAACTCACTTCAGATAATTTCAAAATGCAATCACACACTATATTTAACTTTTCTCAAAATAACACTAAACTCAACTGAAGTGAGCTCACACTAACAGTAACACTAGTTAAACTCAACTCAAATGAACTCACAATGGCACTAGTTAAACTCAAATGAACTAACACTAACACCAAATGAACTCACCATGGCACTAGTTAAACTCAAATGAACTAAATAGTTAAGTCAAAGTAATTACAATTTCTAACAGAATACGGGGTTGTGAGAATCGAAGTCGTGACAAACGTTACATGGATAAAGGCGTAGATCGCCGGTGAATGTAAATATCACTGCACCACTGGATTCAAAGAAAGAAGGCGAAAACGTTGAGCGACCGCAGGCTTTGAAATTCGGGGTTTTACCGATGATGGTGATGGCAGAAAATTCAGAATAAGAGAACGCTGAGTCAAATTCGGGGTTTTACTGATGATGGTGATGGCAGAAAATTCAGAATAAGAGAACGCTGAATCAGGCGTGATGGTTGTTTCTCAACTTTAGGATAAGTTAGAATCACCTCAGATAATCACTAGTGCCTCAAACGTCAAAATTGTAACCTGAGTCTCTTTGATGTACATAGCGTGGGATTAACTTTATTTTGGGGTTATATTTAATACTTTAAATAATTGTGGTTTTCATTTATTTATTTATTTTATATAGCAAATGGAATTTTTTTTATTAATTAATTATTTTAGAGAAATATTTTTATGTCATTACCAGCTGAATAACATTTATTTCTAGTTTATTAATCCTTTGGGTTTATTGACCGAAGGGTTCATATTCCTAGAGTTTAATCATATTCAACAATGGTTAACCATAATAAACCATGGTCAATCATGGTCCAATGTCACATTGTGACAAGAATTGCCTCAATATGAAAAATAACCATGCTCAACCATGTTTATTTTAGTATTTGTAATATTTATCTTAGGGTTTTTTACCTTGGGTTTATAATATTAGTCCCTTGGGTTTATATTATTTCCTTAGGTTCATAATCCCTTGGGGTTTAGTATTAATCCCTTAAGTTTATTATTCCTTCAAGTTTATAATATCAATCCATTGGGTTTATTATTCCCTTAGATTTACAATATCAATGAAGGTCAACCATTGTCAACTATGGTCAGTCATGGGGTTTTAGTATTAATCCCTTGGGATTATAGTTGGGTTTGTAATATTAGTCCCTTGGGATTATAGTTGGGTTTATAATATTAGTCCCTTGGGTTTAATATTATTCCCTTGGGGTTTTAGTATTAATCCCTTGGGGTTTTAGTATTAATCCCTTGGGTTTATGTTTCCCTTGGGTTCATAATATCAATTCCTTAGGCTTATAATATCAATCATGGTCAACCATGGTCAACCATAACCAACCATGGTCAACTTTGGTCAATCATCATCCGATCTCGCATTATGAAACAAATTGTCTCCACTTAGGGTTTATATGCCTTGGGTTTATAATATTAGTCCCTTAGGTTTAATATAATTCCCTTAGGTTCATAATCCCTTGGGGTTTTAGTATTAATCCCTTGGGTTTATTGTTCCTTTGGGTTTATAGTATCAATCGCTTGGGTTTATTATTCCCTGGTCAACCATGGTTTATTATGATGGCAACCATGGTCCAAAATGGAATTGTGATATGGATTATCTCAATATGAAAATCAAAGATGATCAATCATGTTTATTATAATGTTTATACTATTTATCCTAGGGTTTATATATATTGGCTTTATAATATTAGTCCCTTCGGTTTGATATTATTCCCTTGGGTTCATTACCCCTTGGCGTTTTAGTATTATTCCCTTTGGTTTATCATTCCCTTAGGTTTATAATATCAATCATGGTCAACCATTATTAGTCATAACCAACCATGGTCAACCATCGTTGAATGTCGCATTGTGACAAGGATTGCCTCACCATGAAAATAAACCATATTTATTTTAATGTCTATAATATTTTATTTCGGTTTACTAATGTTGGGTTTATAATATTAGTCCCTTGGGTTTAAAATTATTCCCTTGGGTTCATAATCCCTTGGGGTTTTAGTATTAATCCATTGGGTTTATGATTCCCTTGGGTTCAGAAAAATAATCCCTTGGGTTTATTATTAACTTGGGTTTATAATATCAATGATGGTCAACCATTGTCATCCATAAACAACGATGGTAAACTGTGGTCAATCATGGTCGGATCTCACATTTTGACAAAAATTATCTCCACGTAGGGTTTATATAGCTTGGGTTTATAATATTAGTCACTTGGGTTTAATATTATTCCCATAGGTTCATAATCCCTTGGGGTTTTAATATTAATCCCTTTGGTTTATCGTTCCTTTGGGTTTATAATATCAATTGCTTGGGTTTATTATTCCCTGGTTAACCATGGTTTATCATGATGTCAACCATGGTCCAACATGGAATTGATATAAGGATTGTCTTAATATGAAAATCAACGATGGTCAATCATGTTTATCTTAGTGTTTATATTATTTTTCTTAGGGTTTATATACGTTGGGTTTATAATATTACTCCCTTAAGTTTAATTTTACTCCCTTGGGTTCATAATCCCTTGGGGTTTTAGTATTAATTCCTTGGGTTTATTATTCCTTTAGGTTTATAATATCAATCCCTTGGGCTTATTATTCCCTTAGGTTTATAATATCAATCATGGTCAACCTTCGTCGATCTTAGCCAACTATGGTTAACCATGGTTGAATGTCGCATTGTGACAAGGATTGTCTCAGCATGAAAATAAACCATGATCAACCATGGTCCAATGTCGCATTATGAAAAAGATTGCATCAATATCAAAATTAACGATGGTCAACCATGGTCCAACATGGCATTGTGATAAGGATTGTCTCAATATCAAAATCAACAATGGTCAATCATGATTTCTTTAATGTTTATAATATTTATCTTAGGGTTTATATACGTTGGGTCTATAATATTAGTCCATTCGGTTTAATATTACTCCCTTGGGGTTTTAGTATTAATCCCTTGGGTTTCTAATATCAATCCATTAGGTCTAAAATATTAATCATGGTAAACCATGGTCAATCATAGGCAACCATGGTCAAACCACATGGATATGAAAATCAACCATGGTCAAACCACATTGATATGGAAATCAACCACGGTCCAACGTTTTTTTCTCACAAAGATTGTCTCGATATGAAAATCAATCATGGTCAACCATGGTTAACCATAGTCCAACGTTGCATTGTCAAAAGGATTGTCTCTAAATTTAAATCAATCATGGTCAGCCATGGTCAACATTGTTTATTTTAGGGTTTATAATATGCATGTTAGGGTTTATATACCTTGGGTTTTAATCTTTATACCTTAGGTTTATTATTCCCTTGGGTTTATAATATCAATCCATTGGGTTTATTGACGTAAGCGTTTATATTCCTAGGGTTTAATATTATTCAACAATGGTCAACCATGTTCAAGCATGGTCAACCATAGTTCAACGTCGCATCCTAACAAAAATTTTCTCAATATGAAAAGCAATTATGCTCAACCATGTTTATCTTAGTGTTTTTAATATTTATCTTAGCATTTTTATACCTTGGGTTTATAAAATTAGACCCTTGGGTTTAATATTATTCCCTTCGGTTCAAGATCCCTTGGGGTTTTATTATTAATCCCTTGGGTTTATTGGTTCAAGATCCCTTGGGGTTTTATTATTAATCCCTTGGGTTTATTGTTCCTTCTGGTTTATAATTATTAATGTGGTTGATATAGGCGCATCGGTGTTTATCAATCACATTGGAAAATGTGGTTGTAAAATGTAGTTGTAGATACGCTTGATATAAACCTATTAGCGTATATCAACCATATTGATAAATATGATTGTGCTAATTAAATAAGTTAATGAAGCATAAATACATTCTACCGACTCCGTGCAGTCAAAAGTCGCCCTACCAAACCCCACACAGTCCACAACCACCATTAATTTGTTCGTACCCGACCCGGAGGTATGCAAAGATTGTTAGAGTTTAGTTGGGCCTGGCTCAATTCGTCCAAGGTTGTACGAGTCCCACTTGGTCTTAGCAACAACCTAATAGTCGGAGTTGTGGGCTAACGTATGGTAGTCGAAGTTCTGTTGACATAAATATGTAGCGGTGAAGAAAATAACCTTGACCTCAATCGGGTCTGACCATAGTCGGAAGTAACGCTGTTTTGGGAGAGCTGAAGGAAGGCCCCAACCCCTACCTCTACATGTTGTGGGTCTAACTTACGACTTGCGTTGGGAACTCCACACATCTACAATATAAACAATGTAAACTGGTTACCTCATGAATCCATCCACGACGAAAATGAAAAAATGACTCCGATTTTTGCAGTCCTCGTCAGCAGAAACCCTGTGAAACGCACGAACAATGTTCAACAAATTGTGTTACTTTAAACCCTCATACGCCTTATATCCCTAAGGAATAAGAAAATAAATAGCATAAGTTGTTTGAGTACCTAAATATTCCAGCTGCAAAATACAACAAAGGCAATATTTGTTGCATATCACCTCACCATTATTCTTCAATTTTAACTCAATTAACCCAACCAAAGATATAAAAATCGAGATAAATCTTCTGCAATATTTTACCTTCTTCATTGTATTCGTGAAATCTCCATACTTCGGAGCCGGAGGATGAAATTCTAGACTATTTATTAATCTACTCAAGATAATCAGGGTGCCAGCGCTGGCTAAAGATTCATAAACAATTGAACCGATGGCGCTCAATACCCTCATCAAAACATCTGCACAATCGACATAATTGGAAATCTTCCATAATGGCATGATGTTACCCTATGTATTCTTTGAATTCCACGACTGGTGTGTATTAACACTACCAGTCCCTAGCCGAATGACTGATATTGGGATGATATTAAAATTCCTGGCAGATTGATTGCTCCCGATGCTTCTTAATACATCTTATTTATACTTTCATTCCACTAATGTAAACCTTAATCTTATTATTCTATTCTTTTGCGTTTTTTATAATTTGTCGTTGAAATGTGATTTTCGTGATTCCATCTGATCCATAGTCAATTACAGCGACAAAAGTTTGAAATAATAGATTGGCCACCGGCGTACAACTGTATCACTTTTTTTTCGAATGTCAAGAAAATTCGTGTGTATTGATATCAGGTCGATTTGGATATTTCCTTGTGGTCTTTCAATTTAGAAGTAAGCAGAAGGATCTTGGATATTTCTTCATGTTCTTTCAATTTAAAAATGAGAAGAAGGTTCATTAGAATAATTAAAAGGGATAAACCTATCTGGACAAAATTATCTTTATTAAATCGTAATCAGTTTATTAATTAAATTTAAATGCAAATTTTGAAATATAATAAATATAAATTTCATTTATTAATTTAATTTCTAAATATATTTTAATTATAAAATTATATACATATATATACTTAAATATATTAATTTTTAATTACATATTTATTAATTAAAATTTTTAATTTTTTATATCATTATTTAAATTTATATATATATATATACATATATATAAAATTATATATATATGTATATTAAATTACAATATAACAACTTTATTTAAATCTATTTATTATTTTTATTAATTTTAATTATTTTTTATTTGAATGTCATTATATTTATTATAATTATATTATATTATTTTATTTTATAAACATAATAACACTTAAACACCTGATAACATTAAAATACTTCACCTTAAATTTTAAATTTTCACATAAAACAAAAATCATCTTTACTCCATAATAACCTTTTCAAAAAGATGGAATATTCTATCATCTTTTTAAAACTCCATCGTCGTTCTTCTCTTTTTCCACATTGATTTTTCTTATAGGTGACAAAATACACTTTGACTCAACCAATCTGCTTAACTAAGTTCCACATTCTTCCTTCAACTTGCTCTCTTTTTCATATACACATTCTTCCATCGGCTTACTCTCTTTTTCATATACACATTCTTCCATCAGCTTACTCTCTTTTTCATATACAGATAGTGAGTTACACATTCTTCCATCAGCTTACTCTCTTTTTCATATACACATAGTGAGTTGACTCTTCAAGCGTTTTCTTACTCTCTTTTTCATATACACATAGTGAGTTGACTCTTCAACCGTTTTCATTTTGTTTAATAGCTTTTGGCCCTTTATTTACTATGTGCATCAATATATGGCATTGATCTATGGAATTTCCACTTGTTTAAATCATGAAGTCTTTTTTACTAAATCACTTGGTTGCACTCTATTCACACATAATACTCTCATAAATAACTTTATCTTTGCATATTTTATGATCAACTTATTTTAAATCACTATACTACATGATCATTACACATTTTACGCTACCCATCTCATGTTCTAGTGCATAACCTGCGTTCAACACTCCCTTAAGCTATTTATAAGTGTATGTGTTAATCAATGGTGCGGGCGTACTTAATCACTTTTTCTTGGAACTTTTCCTTTAACATCTTTCAAAGTGACTAGACATGGTAAATGTAAGTTTAACCCCCTATCTGATATCTAGTATTTTTCTCTTATAGTTACACATTATCTAGTATTTTTCCCTTCTAGCTACACATTACAATTAGCAAATATTGAATGTCCTTATTAGTTTTTTTTCAACACTAAGTGCTCAACACTTCTCTTCATAATCTGAGACTTGAACTTTTCTTTTAAGTGTCTTCTCTAATCATTAGATAATTTTTGAGGTAAAAAAAGGGTCTCAAAACAAAAAGTACGACAAAATCAACTTTATAGCCAATAAGTAAAAAAATAAAAAAATCATATTTTCAACTTATCTCTCAATCTTTTTACTCAAATTTCAAGCATTACATACTTTCAACAAACCCTGCTACATAAAAATTAAGAAATACATAAAAAATGTGTAGAGAGATAAATTAGAAATATAATTTTTATTTGTTTATTTTCCTTTTAAAATTAGATGATATAATCTAATCTTATTTTAATATTTCCACTATTATTTTTTATAATCCTTAAAAAAATTCATTTAAAATCTCAAAATTTCTCTAATAATACCTAAAATCTAAATATTTTAATAACACGTACACTCAATAATAAAAAAAAATCCATTTAAAACTTCAAAATTTCTCTAATAATACCTAAAATCTAAATATTTCAATAACACTTACACTCAATAATGCAAGCCTAAATTCTCAAATACACTTTTTCATTATATGTGGAACCTTCACCTTGGAAAACTTGTACCTTTCCACTTCACTTGCCAGAAAAACTTCTCGTCAATTCTCTTTAACCTTTCATCGCATGCATTCAAGTTCTCGAAACCGTTGATTTGACTTAAAAACTCCAATGGGGCCCACCCTTTTCCTTGATAGCGGCATTAAGGGCCAAATCCAAAAAATGAAAACACATGAGCGATTATACATTACTCAGAAAATTAATCGGAGCGTAAACGCATATTCGAATACCCTCAAATAATAATTACTCAAGTTCAAATTGCAGAAAAATCATGATCAATGAAAATATACACCATTACTCAAACCATGGTTTAGGAAGAGTTACTAACACTTGCAAGAAGTTATATTAGATATCATTTTTGGGATTCAACTGCGTTAAGTAAGTCATTCAAACGTATGACCATTTCCATGAGAGGTAGTCGTAACTGACTAATTTCTCATGATTTTTTGAATAGTTCACTTAGCACTCATTGCATCGGGTGATGCTCACAGGGGTGAAGAAGTGGGATTGAAACTAGTGAAATGTGGAGAACGAATCACATAGCATCAATCATCACTTCCGGGGCTTGCACCCGGTAACCAGGACTTCCCAGGAGGTCACCCATCCCAGAACTCCTCTGGCTCAAGCGCGCTTAACTGTGGAGTTTTTCCCCACAATCAAGCCCACTTAGCTTGCTACCCCATTTGCAAAACCTTAGCAAGTATTGTGCCTCATGAACCATTCAAGTAGAGATCCCTTGACTCTTTTTGAATTTAAGTATGGGGGATTTACGCAGTGCATTATATTAGATATCATTTTTGGGATTCAACTGCGTTAAGTAAGTCATTCAAACGTATGACCATTTCCATGAGAGGTAGTCGTAACTGACTAATTTCTCATGATTTTTTGAATAGTTCACTTAGCACTCATTGCATCGGGTGATGCTCACAGGGGTGAAGAAGTGGGATTGAAACTAGTGAAATGTGGAGAACGAATCACATAGCATCAATCATCACTTCCGGGGCTTGCACCCGGTAACCAGGACTTCCCAGGAGGTCACCCATCCCAGAACTCCTCTGGCTCAAGCGCGCTTAACTGTGGAGTTTTTCCCCACAATCAAGCCCACTTAGCTTGCTACCCCATTTGCAAAACCTTAGCAAGTATTGTGCCTCATGAACCATTCAAGTAGAGATCCCTTGACTCTTTTTGAATTTAAGTATGGGGGATTTACGCAGTGCATTATATTAGATATCATTTTTGGGATTCAACTGCGTTAAGTAAGTCATTCAAACGTATGACCATTTCCATGAGAGGTAGTCGTAACTGACTAATTTCTCATGATTTTTTGAATAGTTCACTTAGCACTCATTGCATCGGGTGATGCTCACAGGGGTGAAGAAGTTATATGTTTCCTATCTCACGTAGACGTTGACATGAATACAATTCAAATTGGGATATAGTCCATTATCCAATTATTCAAAAAAATGTATGCTACTTCTAATTATATGTCAAATAATTACATGTGAAATTTTAATAAATTAATATATAACAGTGTAATGCAAAATTTAAATTTAAATAATATGAAAATAAATAATTTTGAAAGGATATTCAATTTTATGTAGATTTAAGAATGATATTAAATAGTTTTAAATTTAAATAATATGAAAATAAATAAATTTAAAAGGATATTCAATTTTATGTATATTTAAGAACGATATTAAATAGTTTTTATTATTAAATGTAATTTATAATAATATTGTGTCATATTTTAAATATTTGTAATTGATGTAATGAGTTAATTGTTAATATATATATATATATATATTTATTTATTTTGGATTTTATGAAGTTATTTTTACCATGTTGTTAACTATTAAGCCTACTTAAATTGTACACATTTAATACATAATATATATAAAATATTTTATATATTTAATACATAATACATACATAATATATATACAACATTTTATATATTTAATATATAATATATAGTTTATGTATTTCTATTACATATGGAAATTGGGTCCATGGTTCCACATCCATTTTTCTTTTAACCCATCAGGTTCAAAATTGAAGTTTTCATTTTCTTTCTAGAGCTTTCTAGCTCATTATAAAAAGACATAAAATTATTTCCCATGCAAATGAAAATTTAAAAAAAAAAAGTACTTGTCAAATTTGAAATAAAAATTGTTTTTGTTTTTATCATCCAAAAATAAGAAAATTTTTCATAATGTATTTCACTTTTTCATTATTTTTATGGTATTTTCTTTATCAATCATTTTCTATATACTATGAAAATTGAAAATAAAAATGTTAACAAAATTTCCCATGGTGATTCAAAAAAAGAAATGTTATTATTTTTATACGATAGAATTCTATTATTATGGATTTTGTTCATGCATGCATCCCCTATATATTGAAATTAATATCAAAAGCTTTGGTTGCATTGAATCCTCTTGCTATTCATAGAGGAGAAACAATTCCAATTTGAATCATCTCTTTATTCTCTTGTTAAGATTTACAAATCTTCCATGGGTCCACTTGGAGATTGTCTTATTGTATATTCCACTTGTCTTTCTTTACTAAAGGTTCTTCACTTGCTTGGATTTATTAATATTACTTACATGCCTTTCTTATACCTACTTAATTTGAAGACATTACAATGGGCATTAGAGATCAAAGTTGATTCAATGTAGGTTTGATTCCTTCTTATAAAAAAATTCAACGTTGAATAAAAACTATTAAATTTAAGCAATTATTTTTGTTAAAAATAATGTTATTTGTGTTTTTCTTTCTTTGGGTATAGTTTTTTTTTTCATAATGCACATGTGAATTAATGATTAGACCTATAATTGTTATGGGAAAAGACTCTTGTAAATTATATTGTCTAATTTATGTTGTTAATAGGTTTTAAAAAGTAAATGGTTCTATTAAATTCTCTTTATTTTGTTTCTATATAAGCTAAAAATAAATAGTTCAATTGAGTTTTTTCTATGTGATTTCTATAGAAAAAATAAGTAAATAGTCCTATTAAATTTCCTTCATATGGTTTCTCTATAAAATATAATATCCATAGATCAGTTATTAAAGTTACAATTTATAGATAAAATTTAACACAATAAGATTTACATAATACATCACGACATAAGTATTACCAAAGTAAGAAAAATAATTTATAAAATTCATATAAAATTTTGAATTTATTTTCCATTTTTATATAAAAGAATATAATTTATTTTAACTTGTCCAAAATAGGGCTTGGAGTATGCCCTAAAACTGCTTTGTGTGGCTAAGGGCTCATCTTCCTCGAATGTAAGGAAATAGGTTAACGACCCAAGACCCAGAGGTTAGTCTCGCCCCCTGGTCATTTCAGGTGGCTTTGATTGACAAAAAATAATTATCCTCGTCATTGATTTCACAACTAATTTATGACAAGTTTTTAATGGCAGAAGTGTCCTCAGACATGTAATTTTATTAATCAGAAAAAGAAATTACATATTGATTTTGCAAGCGTAGTCTAACGAGGTGGAGGAGTTGCCCAGAAAGTTATGGAAATTCCGTCATATTTAGAGAAAATCCGGCAAATTTTTTTGTAAATCCAAGTTATAGTTGTTAAACTTCAAAATTTTAGGTGTCCTAGACGTTTTGGATGGTGCTGAATCCATTTTCACCCTCAAAAACACGATTCAAACACTACATCTACAAGATTTTTTGAATTTTTTTTTCTCGGATTCTGGCCACTTTTGACCATCTAGGCAATTCCTCCGCCTCGTTAGATGACTCCTTTTGCAAGAGTTTACACCTGAAAAACCAAACACTCTTGCAATGAGCTATTTATAAGCTCAATGTCCTAACTACCTCTAATTATGGATCACTTATGCAATAAAAAGTATCCACTTACAATAAAAGCTATTCAAACAATCTTACTAACAATTCTCCTAAAATAGAGCCTAAGATACTACATATTTGTAGAATCATATCTTTTACAACAATATAATAATTCTAAATGTCTCCATTAAATAATTAAATATTCTAGATTAATAATTATTAATTTAATATCTTAAATTAATAATTATTTTATTCTAACTTAATAGCCTATGATAATATTTATTTTTGGATCATCTAACATTCCCCTTATGATCCAAAGATACATTACAACAGATACCAAGTTCATCCCTGAACTTAGTAAATTTTATTCTGCCAAGCGGTTTCATGAAAATGTCAGAGATCTGATCTTCTGAAGGACAATAAATTGCCTTGAGGACATCTTTGGCAATGAGAGATCTGATATGATGATACTTGGTGGCCACATGCTTTGTCTTTGAATGAAAAACTGGGTTCTTGGCAAGTTTGATGCCTGACTGGCTGTCAATCAATAATGATGTAGCTTTTGCTTGAGAAATGCCCAAGTCCTGCAAAATTCTGCACAACTAAACAATTTCACATGCTGCTTCCCATGCTGAAATGTACTCTGCTTCTACTGAAGAAGTGGCCACTGTAGCTTGTTTCTTACAACTCCAAGATACTGCTGCTGACCCCGTATTCATTAGTTAACTTGATGTTGATGCTCAATCATCAATACTTCCAGCAAAGTCGGCATCTGAATATCCACCAAGTACAAAGTTTTTAGTCTTTGTGTAAAGAAGACCAAAACCTTTTGTTCCTTGGATATATCAAAGAACTCTTTTGGCTGCATTCTAGTGGCTGTCTCGTGGTTCCTGCATAAAATGTGCAAGAATATTGACTGCATAATATAGATCAGGGTGAGTGTTTGTTAAATAAATCAAGCTTCCAATCAACTATTTGTAAGTAGTGCTGTCCACCTTTCCCCCCCTTCAAATTTTGAAAGTTTCAAGTTTTGATCCATGGGGGTAAGAACAGGCTTGCAATCCTGCATTCCAAATCGCTGAAGAACCTCTGCGGCATGCTTAATTTGAGAAATGAAAATATGATGTGGACGTTGGAAGACTTCAACTCCAAGATAGTAGTGAAGTAATCCCAAATCTGTCATCTTAAAACCTGCATGTAACTCCTTTTTCACCTGTGCAATATGATCATCATTGTTTCCACTAATGATCAAATCATCTACATACATAACAAGAATCACTAGATATTTTCCCTGTTGTCACACATACAAAGTATCATCAGATTCACTTTGTTGAAAACCAACTTTACTAAGGTATTCATCCATTTTTTCATACCAAGCTCGGGGAGCTTGTTTTAACCCATATAAAGCCTTGATTAATTTGCA
Organism: Pinus tabuliformis; assembly: GCA_031772625.1. Classification (NCBI taxonomy): domain Eukaryota; kingdom Viridiplantae; phylum Streptophyta; class Pinopsida; order Pinales; family Pinaceae; genus Pinus; species Pinus tabuliformis. The sequence continues at coordinate 691,113,899 of CM062812.1, read as the reverse complement.
GAGTTTATGTTCTTGCCCTTCAATTTCAAAACCTAGTGGTTGTGTCATATACACTTCTTCCTGTAAATCCCCGTTGAGAAAAGAACTTTTCACATCCATTTGATGAAATTTCCATCCTTTCTGAGCGGCCACTGCAAGTGTTAATCAGACGGTGTTCCATTTAGTTGTAGGAGCAAAAGTTTCCTCATAATCAATGCCTTCCTGCTGCACAAAACCTTTAGCGACAAGTCTTGCTTTATACTTTTCAAGTTCGCCCTCTTGGTTGTACTTAATTATGTAAACCCATTTGCATCCTATGGGTTTAACATTTTGAGGACAATCAACAAGTTTCCAAATGTTGTTATCAATTACTGCTCGATATTCTTCAATCATAGCCTAGTGCCATTCTTTATGTTTTACTGCTTCGTTGTATGTGGAAGGTTTAGTAAAATCATTTGCTATCAAGGCAAAATTTCCTTCACTTTTGTGTGACTTCCTTGTTCCTGTTTTATTCTGCTCATCAGGTTTTACATCTTTCAAAAGTTGAACTACCCATTTTGGTAGTTGATGCTCACTTGTTTGAGATTCTAAAAAGTCACCATCATTGTAAAGAGGATTAATGTAAACTGATGTTCGTCGATCAGATGAAGATTTTGGAGAATCATTGTCAGAAGAACTGTTGCTGCTTGAAGATGTGGATGAACTGCTAGAAGATCCTGATGGTGTTGTTGAAGTAGATGGACTGGAGGAATCATCTTCAGATGAAGGAAAATCAAGTTAATACCAATTTGGTGAATTTGGTTGACTTTTCATATTTCCTTTTCTTTGACTGCCTTTAATTTCTACCTTTTGAAGAAGACTTTCGATTCTTCAGCACTCTTACTCTCTGTTTTATCAAAAATTACAGCCCTGCTTACAATAAATTTTCCATTGGTCAAAATACAGTACCCTTTCTTCTCATCAGAATAGCCAATCATTGTGCATTTCAAACTTCTTAAGTCAAGCTTAGTTCGTTTTTCTTTCAGAACTAAGGCATAACATATTGATCCAAAAACTCTAAGATGTTTAACTTGAGGTTTGAAACCAAACCAAGCTTCATAAGGTGTGATTCTGTCTAAAGAAGCAGTTGGAGATCTTTCTTAAGTAGACAGCTGTATGAATTTCTTCTGCCCAATATGTTGGACTTAACCTTTTAAAAGTTAACAGAGATCTTTCCATTCCTAACAAGGTGTGATTCATTCTTTCTACTACCCCATTTTGTTGTGGAGTGTAAAAATTTGTAAGATGTCTTCTTATGCCATTATCACTGCAATAGGTTTGAATTCATTTGAATTGAATTCTCCCCCATTATTTGTCCCGAGAGTACATATCTTTTCTTTGACTTCATTTTCAACAAGTTGTCGAAAAATTTTAAACTTTTCAAATGCTTCTGACTTTTGCTTTAAGAAATAAACCCAAGTCATTCTACTGAAATCATCAATGAATAGTAAGAAATATTTGCAACTATCGAATGAAGTCTGTAGTGGTCCATAAACATCACTGTGAACTAGTTGCAACAGCCTATTTGCGCACCATGAACTTGTTGGAAAACTTTCTCGACTTTGTTGTCCATAAATGCAAGCTTCACATTTTGTATTTTCCTTTTTGAAAGTGGGAAGTCCTTTAACCATCCCTTGTTTCTGCAATTGAGAAAGACTATCAAAATTTAAATGTCCATATCTTACATGTCATAATCTTATAGGTGAAATTCCTTTAGTCACTGCCCTTGTAAAATCAGAATGCCTTGGAATAACTGTCCCTTTCATCCTTAACAATTTTCCATCTTCATAACCTGTCATCATAGTTTTCAAGCTCTATTTGACTGAATTAATCTTAACTAGGCCATCTTCAATAATTACCTAATGTCCTGCTTGTCAAATTGTGACTAAAGATAGCAAATTTTTCTTAAAGGTTGGTACATACCATACATTTGAAATAATTTTTTCTCCAATGCCAGGGAGAAAAACTTTAATTGCTCCTTTTCCATAAGGAGTATGTTTTGTATCATCTGTAAGAAAAATGGAATTAAGTTGGCAATCTTGAAAATTCCAAAAAAAGTCACGTTGACAAGTCATGTGCTGAGTTTCCCCTGAATGCAAGATCCAAGCATCTTCATAATCACTTCTAAGATGGGATGAAAGTTGTAATGCCGACAAAGAAGTAAAAACATATTCTGAGTTATCATCATCTTGATCATTTTCAAATTGTGCTGAGTGCTGATGAAACTTGGGAATTTTATTAAGAGAAGTTCGACAATCTTCAGCATAATGTCCAACTTTGTTACATGTTCGACACAAAATTTGACGTAAGTCTCTTCCTCTTCCTCGAGATTGTCCTTGAAAATAGCCACTTCCTTGATTGTTTCCTCTGCCTTGAAAAGTACTCCTGCCTGAACTGTTGCCACTGTTAAAGTTGTTTCCTCTGCTTTGGCTTCGACCTCGACTTTGTACATTATGTGCTACTTGATTCTAATTGAAATTTCCTCCGCCTTTGTTTGTATAACTGTCAGTCGATGACTTACTAGTGTTGGTCTCTGTGAAAAAAGACATCACATCAAATTGCATTGGGAGGATATTAATCTTCATCAATGACTGGATTACTGGGAGGTTCCTTTTCGTTTCTCTTTCTGTCACTGAACAGGACACCTGCGTGAACAATGTCCTCTTCGTCCTGGAGGTCGCCTACATGGACGGAAATGCTACAACGCCTCCACGTTGTCCAATTCTGATAGGGAACGTCCAAGAATAAAGGGTAAAATGCTTGTGTCACAGAATCAGAACATGCCTCAGCCAGGTATCCCTCGAAAGAAAAATTCTCGGCACCCTCTTACTTTCAGTTCTCTGATAACATCTCCAATTTCCGTTCCTCCTCCCCAAATATCTCTGAAAAGTCAGATTTTCCTTTACTTGGCAGTCTAGCTCACTTTAATTGCCCACCACCATTGGAACCTACCCCCTATCAGGAAATACCTACTCCTTTTCCATCTTCACATCCCTATCACAACATTCCATCCACTTCACATGTCACATATGTACCCTCTCCTACTCCTATTCCACCCCGTCGTCAATCCAAGGACAAATGCCCCTGCCTCAGTGTCACTCTCCTTAACTCACCTACTACATCTCCTATGAACTCTCTTAGAAGTGACCTAGACTTCCTTTTACAAAGAAAGACCCTAGACCTACACTCCCTCACCATCCATAAGCTTAGGGCCTCTACCTCCCCACACATCAGCCCTACCTCGGCAGGCAACATTACTGTCCGACGGAAGCAAAACCGAGGTAGCCGACATTTCCGGGGAAGAAATAAAAATATCTCATCTGCCTCCCCAATGGACTGCTTCCTTGTTGATGTTCCAATTGCAGATTTTTCTTCCTCTGGGGCCCTTAGAGCACGACAGCCCAATGATCTCCTCCCATGACCCACATCATATCCCTAAACATCCGGGGTCTAGGGGCTGGCCCAAAATACTTAGCTCTCAAAAACCTGCTCTACTCTCTTCACCCATATATCATTCTCATACAAGAATCTATGCATAATGTCACACAGGTTGTTCTATACTTTCGGAAAATGTTTCCGAATTGGTACATTTCTACAACTGCTTCATCTGGTCTCTCTGGGGGTTTGGTGGCCTTATGGGATCCTTCTTGGGTTTCTGTAAAATCTTTTCAATGTTTTGCAGGTATTCTGTTGAAAGCTAGTTTTTGTAGAATACCTGGAAATGTTCACATTCTCAATATATATGCCCCCTACAAGGACCGATTCATTTTTTTGGAACGTCTTTTCTCCTCTGGAATGATGGAGCTAGTTTCTCTTATCATTGTAGGTGATCTAAACTGCACCATAAGTTGTGATGAAGTATGAGGCCACTGCAGGAAAACAAGCCCTTTTACCGGACTAATTCAAGATGTTACTCTTTTGCATAATTTTGTGGACATATGCCCTACAAAAATTCCTCCAACATGGGGTAATGGTCATTCTGGAACAACTTATGTGGCCAAAAGACTGAATTGCATTTTGATCCATGAACAGTTGTTAGAGCGACTTGGGGATGTTCGCATGGAAACCATTAGTAATTTTGTTTCTGACCACAGGCCTATCTTGTTGCAATGGGGGAAACAGGCATCCGTATGGGCATTCCTTTTAAATTCAACTGATCCTAGTTGGAAGACCCTAATTTCAATAATCTTTTTCTGGAGACTTGGGGGTGACAAGCTCTTCCTAGTACTCCCTCCATGATTAATCTCCTTGACAAGCTGGATTCCCTTCGTGGGAAAGTCAAGCTCTAGCAAAAACAAAAGCAAAAGGACCACAAGAAAGAACTTGATGACATTCAGAAAGAATTGGATTGGATCCTACCTAAAATGTCCTCCCACTGCCTTCCTATGAAGATCCGGCTCCGAATACATGCACTTGAAATCAGAAAGAAAAACATTCTTTCTATTGAGGAATCTACCTGGAGATTAAAAAGCAAGGTGACTTGGATAAAGGAGGGCGACCGCAATACAATTTTTTTTCACCGGTTTGCTAACCATCGCCGCAACATAAATTCCATCTGGGAGATTATGGATGAGGATGGCCAAATTCACCAAACACAAGAAGGTATCTGCAATGCTGTTGTTCATTACTTTCAGAAGGCATATGACAGAAATGAAAATATAGTGGCAGAGGATCTAATTTGGGGAATAGAGCCTTATCCCACTATGTATGAGGACAAACAAAATGAAGAGTTCTACAAGGTAGTCACGGAGGAAGAACTCTTGAATGTGCTAAAATCCTTCAAGAGGGATAAATGTCCGGGTCCTGATGGATGGACGATTGAACTCTTTACACATTTTTTTGAACTTTTTAAGAAAGATCTTTTGATCATGGTAGAGGAATCCAGGTCCACGGGAAAAATACATCAACACATCACTTCCACATATATTACCCTCATTCCAAAGTACAAAAATGCAAAAAATTTCTCGGAATTCAGGCCAATCTCCTTGTGCAACATTATATACAAAATCATTTCAAAGACAATTGCAGGCAGAATGTGAAATACTCTTTCGCGATACATCTCTCCTGAACAACATGGATTTCTCCAGAACAGGCTCATCCATGATGTTGTTGCAAACACGCAGGAGAGTATGCATTCGATCCACACCAAGAAGCTAAATGCGGCTATCTTCCAGATTGACCTGAGGAAGGCATACGACTGCCTGGATTGGGGCTTCCTTAGATGTGTCCTTATCAAAATTGGACTAAGTCCTAGATGTATAAATTGGATAATGGCATGTGTGGACAATGTAAATTACGCTATCATAATAAATGGTTATCCAACAAAATATTTTTGGGCTGCTCGAGGTTTGCGGTAGGGATGCTCACTTTCCCCCCTTCTCTTCATTTTGGTAATGGATAGCCTAAGTCTACACATAAAAAGAGTGGTAATGGAGGAACAATTTTGCCCACTGAAGATAGGCAACAATGCCAACATTTCACACAGTCTTTTTGTTGATGATATTTTGATCCTGGGTATGCTCTGTCTCTTTTCCTGGTTATGTCTCTTTAATGTTGGGTTGTGTTATGTTCTTTCCACGTAGTTAACAGGGGGTTTTATGTGTACCCGTAACCCCACTTTATGGGGTCCGGGGCAGCACCCCGGAAAATTTTGGTTTTGGACCCTATGTTAGGTTGGGCAGACCCACCTATGGTTTTGTGCATGATTTTCGCACATGTTTTTTGGACGCGATGGTTTTCGGTCCATGGTATTGGATGCTTCGGCATGTATAAATATGTATTGTAACATTGAAAGGAACATAATGAAAAATCAAGCTGGTAGTCCCGGTTTTGGGATCTAGGGGAAAATCTCTGTGTATATGTGTTTTATGTATTATGCTCTTGCATTGTTTATTTTATGTGTTTTAGAATTCGTATGCAGGTAATTTCTGTACGAGTTTAAAACCTACATTTGGTATCAGAGCAGATTTGGCTTCAAGGGGATGCCTTTATTGCTAAGGGGTTTTGCTCAGGCCTATGGTAGACCTTGTTCAATGGGAGATCTGCGAGATCGATTTTGGTGGTGAAAGAAGATGGCGAGTATTGGAAAGATAGAGATCGAGAAATTTAATGGTTAGAGTTTTGAGCTGTGGAAACTCAAGATGGAGGATTTGTTGGTGGATAAAGATCAGTGGATCATGGTAGATCTAGGTACTAAACCAATGGGAGTGTCCGATGAAGAATGAAAAAAGTTGGATCGGAAGGAAAAGAGCACAATACGATTGTGTGTCTCAGATTTAGTATTGCTGAATGTATCCGAGGAAGCTACGATGAAGGCTTTGTGGGACAAGTTAGGGACTTTGTACCAATCTAAGTCTCTGGTGAATAAACTGTTCCTGAGAAAAAAGCTGTATAACCTGAGGATGAAAGATGGAGACTCGGTGACATAGCATCTGAACACATTTAATACTTTGGTAAGTCAGTTAGTGTCTGTTGATATCAAAATTTCAGATGAAGATAAGTGCATTAGTTTGTTGTGTTCTCTACCAGATTCGTGGGATAGTCTGGTTATTGCAATAGGTAGCAATGCAACTGCCTTGTTGTTTGATGAAATAGTCTCAGCCTTGCTGATGAAGGAGATGACGTAGAAAAACATGGAGAGCCAAAATGGTGATGCCTTGTTTGTACGAGGACGGTCCTAGAACAGAAACAAAAATAAGTCATCGAGTGGGAGATCTAAATCTCTAGGAAAACCTGTAAAAGTGGTGTGCTAGAAATGCAGAAAGGAAGGGCACTTCAAAAGGGACTGTAAATCTAAATCTCCTGACAAAGGAAAGGGATTTGATGATGCTCCTTCTGCAGAGGCGAAAACCACCTCAGATGAAGGTGGGGATGTGTACTTGGCTTCTTCAAGTACACATGTAGATCATGAGGCATGGTTGATTGACTCGAGTGCATCCTTTCACTTCACTCCCCACAGAGAGTGGTTTTGCGAGTATGAGAAATACGATGGTGGTGATGTCTTATTAGGGGATGATAGGAAGGCTAGAATCATTGGTCATGGAAAAGTAAAGTTGAAATTGCAAGGTGGAAGAGTTAGAACACTTTCAGGTGTTCTATATATTCCTACATTGGCCAGAAATCTGATTTCTGTAAGCAAGCTAGATGATGCAGGTGTAAAGACAGTGTTCGAGAAGGATACCTGCAAGATGGTTCGGGGAGCACTGGTATTGATGCAGGGAGTTCGGATTGGAACTCTATACAAGCTGCAAGGTAGCACTGTTATTGATGGGTGTAATAGTTCTGTGGTTCCTGAAAGTGGAGCAAAAGATCTAGTGGTCTCTGGAGAGAAGACCATGTTGTGGCATCAAAGGCTTGGATATATTGGACAAAAGGGACTTCGAATAGTTCATGGTAAAGGTATGAGTAATAGCTCTATGGATTTTGATTTTTGTGAAAATTGTGTATATGGGAAGTAGAATCAGGTGAGTTTCCCCTCTAGTAGTAAGAGGGCAAAACAAATATTAGAACTTGTGCACAGTGATGTGTTTGGACCTGTGAAGGTTCCATCACTGGGTAAGTCTATGTACTATGTATCATTTATAGATGACTTCTCAAGGAATACATGGATATATTTCCTTAAGAAGAAATCTGAACCCTTTGACAGGTTTAAAGAATTTAAGGCTCTCATGGAAAATTAGACAGAGAAGAAGATAAAGGTGCTGAGGACAGATAATGGTGGAGAGTTTTGCAGCAAGGAATTTGAAGAATTCTGTAAGAAGTGTGGTATAGTACGACAGAATACTACTCCATATACACCTCAGAAAAATGGAGTTGCAGAAAGAATGAATAAGATGTCGATCGAAAGGGAAAGAAGTATGCTCAGTGGTGTTGGGTTAGGATAGGAATTCCAGGCATAGGTGGTGGATACTGCATGTTACCTGGTCAACAGGTCACCTTCATCAGCATTGGAGGATAAGACTCCACAAAAGGTATGGACTGGTAAGAAACCCTCTCTTTCACATCTGAGGGTATTTGGATGTGATGCATATGTACATGTTCCAAAGGAGAAACGAACCAAGTTGGATAGTAAATCTGAAAAGTGCATCTTTATTGGGCATAAGGATGGTTTAAACAGTTATAAGCTTTGGAACCCAGTCACACGGAAGGTTGTGTACATTCGAGATGTGGTGTTTAGAGAAGTATAAGATGTTATTAAACATGAACTCCAACCAAAGGAAACTGAGAAGATAGAGTTTGAGTTAAAGGAGGAAGAATCAGACTCTACAATAGAGGAGGAATCAGAAGATGAAGAGCCACAAACTCTGGTTGTGAGAAGATCGGTTCAAGAAAGAAGGCAGCTAAAAAGGTATATTCCATCTGCTTTCTGTTCAAATTTTGCTTTGTCTATTACTGATGATGATCCTAGAACTGTGAAGGAAGCAGTGGATTCAGAGGATGGAAAACTTTGGAAAGAGGCCATGGTTGATGAAATGGCATCTTTGCACAAAAATGAGGCTTGGGATATGGTGGAGTTGCCGGCTGGAAGGAAACCCATAGGCAACAAATGGGTGTTCAAGAAGAAGATAAATGTAGAAGGAAGGTGGAGAAATACAAAGTTCGGTTGATAGAAAAAGGTTATTCCCAGGTGTCGAGAATTGATTTTGGTGATATTTTTTCTCCTGTTGCCAAGGTAACTTCTATTAGATTACTTTTATCTATTGTTGCTGCTTTTGATTTTAAGTAGAACAGATGAATGTGAAGACAACATTTCTTCACAGGGATCTGGAAGATAAAATATACGTGAAGCAACCTGAAGGCTTTGCGGTGAAGGGTAAGAAAGAACTGGTATGCAAGTTAAAGAAGTCTTTGTATGGATTAAAATAGTCACCAAGGATGTGGTATCAGAAATTTGATACATTTATACGGGGACTTGGCTTCACCAGAAGCAAAGTAGATCACTATGTGTGTTTTAAATTAATTGGTGACCGTGTTATTTATCTAGTCTTGTATGTGGATGATATGTTGCTGGTTGGAAATGACAAAGAAATTATCGAGGATTTGAAGACCCAATTGTCCTCCAAATTCGACATGAAAGATCTTGGTGTTGCAAACTATATTTTGGGCATGGAAATTAAAAGAGATCGAGCAAAGAGGAAGCTCTGGTTAAACCAGAGGAAGTATGTCGATACAATACTGCAGAGGTTTAATATGTAGGATAGTAAACCAGTGAAGGTACCTATTCCTGTAGGTGTGAGGTTATCTGCTGAACAGTGTCCCAAGACACAAGAAGAGGAAGAGGACATGTTCCATGTTCCATATGCAAGTGTAGTCGGTAGCCTGATGTATGCAATGGTATGTACTAAACTAGACATTGCAAATGCAGTGGGAGTATTGAGCAGGTTTATGTCAAAACAAGGAAAGGAGCATTGGACAGCTGTGAAGTGGGTTTTTAGGCATTTGCGTGGCACTAGTGATTATGGTTTTTGCTACCAAGGAAGACCAGGATTGGATAGAGTGTTGGATATTCGTGGCTTTGTTGATGTAGACTGGGCTGGAGATCTGGACCAGAGAAGATCTACAAGTGGGTATGTGTTTAACCTATTTGGAGGTGCAGTCAGTTGAATGAGTAAGAAACACTCTGTAGTGGCACTATCAACTACAGAGGCAGAATACATGGCAGCCACTCATGCAAGCAAGGAAGCAGTTTGGTTGCAGAGATTGTGTTTAAGTATGGGGTTAGTACAAGAAGCTATAAGGATAGATTGTGACAGCCAAAGTGCAATTTTCTTGGCAAAGAACCCTGCATATCATTCAAAGACAAAGCACATTGATGTTTAGTATCACTTTGTGAGGGATATGATAGAAGACAAAAAGGTTTTGCTAGTAAAGGTGGACACTTTGAAGAATACTACAGATGCATTGACAAAATCTGTGAGCTTTGAGAGTTTCTCTTGGTCTAGAGAGACAATGGGCATTTTAAGGCTGGGAAAATGACTAAGCTCTCTTGTGACCCCCTATGGAAAGAAAACAACAAGTGGGAGAATGTTGGGTTGTGTTATGTTCTTTCCACGTAGTTAACAGGGGGTTTGAGGTGTACCCGTAACCCCACTTTATGGGGTCTGGGGCAGTGCCCCAGAAAATTTTGGTTTTAGACCCTATGTTAGGTTGGACAGACCCACCTATGGTTTTGTGCATGATTTTCACACATGTTTTTTGGATGCGATGGTTTTTGGTCCATGTTTTTGGACGTGATGGTTTTCGATCCATGGTATTGGATGCTTTGGCATGTATAAATATGTATTGTAACATTGAAAGGAACATAATGAAAAATCAACCTGGTAGTCCCGGTTTTGGGATCCAGGAGAAAATCTCTGTGTATATGTGTTTTATGTGTTATGCTCTCACATTGTTTATTTTATGTGTTTTAGAATTCATATGCAGGTAATTTCTGTACGAGGTTAACAACTACATTTAATATTTTTAGCAAATTTGCATATGCTACAAGATTGCACATAAATAATGGAAAATCTGTAATATACCACAGAAATTGCGACATGGAGGTTATTACATATATAGAATGTTTATTTGGTATCAAGGATGTTAGAGTCGGTCTGGTCAGTCCTTTGTCAGAGATCAAAACTCTTTATGCATTTCATTTTTAGGTGTCCCACTCCATTCACTCAGCTGCATTCTGCTAGGGGCATGCCATGATCTGACGGAGAAAGTCATGCTAGTCATCTCCCCACATGTCTGGCTCTTGCTGGCTTATGTCTTTGTGTCAAGGAATCAAAAAGGTCCATAATAGTCAAGGTCTGGTCCTTTAACGGACAAAGGTCATTTTTGGTCATTAGGTATAGGAATTAAATAATTTGGTCTTTAATATGTCCAGTAAAGCCATGCAGGCCAGAGTGATGACCTTGAAAAGTAATGATCCGCAGAGTTTCATCATCATATTGATAAACTTCGACTGTTCTTCAAAACTCTGTTTTGAAGAAAAGTCAAACAGTGCTATTGATGACAAAATTTTCAAAAAGATTCTTCAGTTGATTTCCTCAGGTGCAGTCATGGTTTCCGTGGCCAAATGCTCTATCATGCAATCCCCACAAAAAGTGTCGAAAATTTCATCGTTTGAGCCCAAAATTTAGAGAAAAATTGAAAATCAGGGTTATATTAAAATTAGTGAAAAAGGCGCCAACTAGGACATTAGAAAGTGGGTTTTTTGAAAAAGAAAATTTAAAACATGACCTCCAAGCCTATATAAACAAGTTTCCATCATAAATCCAAGTCATTGTGCAATCAAAGAGCTTAGAGAAGCATTGCAAGTTCGTGGAGTATGAAATCGCGCGATTTGGAGCAGTTGGAGGAAATTTCAGGGTGCGCGACGCACACAGGCAGGGGCGTTGCGCATACATAGGGCGTGGCGCACACAGAGCCTGCCTGCAGTGTTAATTTCTAACCAGTGCGGCGCACACACAGTGCGCGCGCACTGGGCTTTACGCGCGGCGCACAGAGACAAAGTGCCCAGAACGTGCCAAAACTCCCTCAAATCTTTGGTGAAGCCCCTCTAATTGCAAGGTAGGCTTTCATACTCACTTGTTCATGAAATTGGATAAAGATATAGTGGTTTTTATGCCCATGGTTGAAATGAAACAAAAATCTTAAAGCAACCATAAAAAGACACCAAGAAACCATCATGCTAGGGTTGTGTAACAATGTTATTGCTGCCAAGGCTTATTTTTCCTACCCTACCCTTGTTCCTTATTCCCCCATGCCATTTTTCCTACTATCACTACCCTAACACTACCAAACTCATATTCCCTTACCCCTCCTCCTATTACTCAATACAAACCCTAAAACCCTACCTTGCCAAAAACCCAAACCCTACCCTATCAAAAATACCCAAACCCCCTACATGTCCCTAAACAAAATTCTCCCTATAACCCCCGTTCCCATTATATTATTCCCCTCCTAATATTCCCTTGTTTCATTATCTCCTTGGTGGCAGATTATCAAAAAAACCTAGCTTTCACCATCATCAAAAGGGCAGCCTAAATTCAGTTTATAAACAACAGTGATGGCATCCGAGGTTTCATCAGAGTATGAGGTGGAGACCCACAGTGATACAACTTCAGGAGAACAGGCCCCTAGGAGACATCACCGGAGTGGCAAACATGTTAGAGACGAGCCAAACACCCTCACTGAGTTGCAGACATGCCCTCTTGCTATGTCATGTTTCCAGCACCTAGCATGTTTTGAATTTTGTCAGAGGGTGGCAAATGTCAGAGTTCACCATGAGTTGGCCCGTCTTTTTGCGCTTCACCTACATGGAGGTTAGTCTATCTTGGTTGGGGTCACTTTCACATTGACACCTGAAGCCATATCAGTGGCAACAGGCATACCAAATGTTGGAGAACAATGGCATAAGAAGAAGAAGGTGGAGAGGCATCATTATGAGCCTTACATTAAGGCCAGTTGTTTGAGTCAGCTCAGGAGAGTTTTCCCATTCAGATTTTTGAGAGATGAGTATGCTCCGCTCATGAAATTGATCATGAAGTACTTTAGTTGTGAGGGGAGGTTTTCTCGCCTATATGCATATCACATCAGGTTGCTCATGCACTTTACCAGGGTGCGGATGATGAACCTCCCATTTTTCATTTGCGGGAACATAGAGAGGATGAAAAATTGCATGCAACATAAGACCCCTCAACAACAGCTCAACAGTGTTTATCACTTTTCTCTTATCTGGATTTTGGTGGATCATCAGTTGGGATTGCAGGGTGTTGCTTGGGAGGACTTCATCTCCCGTGACTTCTTCAGCGCTCCACAGGTAGTATCAGAGGTAGAGCATGAGTTAGGTGGTCCATCACATCAGTATGAGCGCCATGAGACTGCTACTATGCCAGTAGTCATCACCTATCAGAGAGGCAGTAGACTTTTGTTTGCAGCAGCAAAGCGAGTGTTATGTCCACCCGGGGTGGAAGGGGCCTCGCTTCCAACATCATCATCACATGAGCAGGGCAGAGGTAAGGAGCCAGTGCAGGAGGAAGGGCCATCAGGTGAACGAGAGACCGAATTCGTTCTCCTCCATGATGATGAGACAGATACAGAACCAATAAATGCATAGCTTACAGAGATCATCTAGGAGCAACAATCAGTGATTGAGGCCTTATCCCTTGACTTGGAGAGGGCCAAGTGGAATATGAAGTACTTTGAGTAGAGAAACAAGTATCTTGAGGACCAGCGGGTGATTATGGAGCTGCAAAACTTTCGTGAGCATTACCAAGCTACTCAAAGGAGAAGAGTTGAGCTCACATCATTGGAGCAAGACATCAATGAGGATCGGGAGGCCCATCTTGAGAGCATGAACATGCACTTGGAGAGGCTGCTGGACAAGGGCAATCAGGACCTTGCCTTGCTGAGACACATGGCTTATCATTACAGGACACAAAATATGAGTGCAAGGGCCCAAATAAGGAGCTTGAAGGCAAAATTAAGGAAAGCAACAAGAAAGGCAAAAGAGGAAAAAGAGCAATATTGGCTTCGAATCTTGGCTGAGGCTTCCTTAGCCCATCGTAACACCCCATAGAGAACCTCCAGCCCAAATTTCAAGAAATTTGGGGAATTTTTGGTCACATGACAAATTTTTGGGCAAAACACAGGGTTTTTCTCCTTGTGGCGTGGCGCTAAAAATCTAGAGCTCCAAATGAGGAATGGTTTGCATTTTTGGATTCAGCATGGAAAATCACAACTACTGGTGCTTGGACAAGAAATTTGGGCAAGATCTGAGTCTCCAGGAGGTCAAAAACACCCAAAAAATGGCCTCTCTGCCCCTTTTTTGACACTCAGGAAGAAGCCCTGGGACAATGAAGATTTGGAGGGGCAAATGAGCAGAAAATTCAGAAATTCTAGTTGGGTTAGAAAGTAGACAGGACAAGCTTTCCAACAAGCTCACTTGGGCACATTTTGAACACCTACAAGTGCCCCAAAACAGGCCCCAAAGTAGCACGACAGACAGAGAAAATGGCGCGACGCACAGAGGAAAAATTGCCAAATTTGCTTCCGTTTCGCGAAATTTCGATTCGCGACTTCTCCAAGTGGGCCCGCTCATCTACACTTCAATTTTTTGGCACCAAAGGTGGAATTTAAAGCATTTTATTTCCAGATGGACTTCTATCCAAGTGGCGAAGGAAGGCAAACGATCACCCAAGCCAAATGTCATGTTTGTAGTGCTACACCTGTCGCTGATGGTTGGCTCTTCATCTCCATTTTGTAATGATTAGAGTAAATCCCCAACCCTTGGGTGTTCTATCTCTTCATGGCACATTCTATATATTGTATGTAAGCTATTTGCAAAGGGTTGGTTAGTTTGTAACTTCTGGGAGATCGTGGGAAAGAAACTCTGTTTCTTCACTGTGTATTTTTGACAGAGAATTAATGAAAGGCAGCGACTCTGTTTCATGAGATTCTTGTGGTTGTGAGTGTAGCAAATGTGTCTCTTATGTTTTCATGTGTATTTCATTATGTTTCATAACTCAATTCATGTTCATTTCCAGTGAAATTTTCTGAGTGAGATTAGGTAGAATTCAATTTTATTGCTCTGCCAGTGGGAAAATTTCATGTTCAGTGTTCTTCTTCTGTTGAAAAGGATTCATGTTCCTATGCCCTTTTCACACTCAGCAATATCTCCATTCCGCGTTATTCCAAACTAAATTGCTACACTTTCTGCCTGCCTTGTCTCACGAAGTAATCTGTGCCTTTGTATTAAATTCTCTGTTCTTTGCTGACCATTGGTCCCATACCATCCCAGAAGCTCGGTCATTCATAAAAATTGTTTCTTGTATCCATATTCACTTACTAGCCTAAGATCAATATTTCATTGTAAGTCATCTCAGACCGTTTTTTGCTTATCTATTCACTTAGAGTGACTCGTAGAGAGCCCTCTCTTGTTCTGGTAGGGCTAGCTACCAGACTGAGCATGGTTTGTGGTTACCCTGAATTTTGCCTTCTTTCAGCCTAGGGCAGATTTAGGTGCTAACATAGTGGTGACCATACTGGGGAACAAAACTGAAATTAAATCCCCTTGTTTCATAATAATTCTAAGCTTCCGGATGATGAGTTTAGGATTGGATAGGCTAAGTAAGTTGGTTGTGTCTTGTGATTTTTCTCAATAGCACGTTGGCTTCGAGACGATATACCAGAGCCAATCCCGACCCAGATCCTCCTCATATTTACGAAAACCCCAATTTGATTCCGAGACTCCTTCGTCAAGAAAGCACCATAACTCCTGTGTTCAAATCCCATTCATGTCCTGACATTTTCGAGTATCTTGAAGAGCTTGAGTTTGACGAGAAGTTTGAAATATCTTTGTTTGAGTCTAAATCTGAAAGGGCTGTTAACTATACTGTCCCCAATCCTCAATTTCTTGTAGACCTCGAAACAGAAAGAGCCAATCGGTTAATTGATAATTATATTGCAACACAGCCCCAAACTCCAATTTCCAGCCCCTTACAAACTATGCACACTCCTCCAACACCTCCAAGGCCAAATCCACCGAGAGTGATGGTTGCTCGTTTCACACCCATTGTTCTGCCCCAAGTTCTAGATGATATGCCCACGGATTATCAAAGTAAAATCCCGTTTTTTTATGGCACTCCTAACAGCATTACTGCTCAGCAACATGTGGACGAAATGGCAGACTTCTATGAACTCCATGAGATCGATGCGAAGAATGTGGCAATGAGACTCTTTGTACAGACATTTGCAGGTGATGTGAAGAAATGGTTCAGAGGTTTGCCGGCAGAAAGTATCACTATCTTCGCCAAACTACAAAGACACTTTTTAAATCGATGGGAAGTGAAAAAGAATCCCCTTCAAATTCTGGCTGAATATGAACAAATCAAACGAAACGCTATTGAGTCAGTCCAAGATTATTGTGTTAGATTCAATACAGTTTATAATGAGATTCCAGATCATCTAAAGCCACCGGTGGTACTGGCTATGATGAAATTTCCGGATGGTTTTGACGCTGATATGGCCTACCAATTAAGAGAGAGAGAACCAGCCACAATGGAAGACATGCAGAAAATTGCGGTCAGCGTTGAAGCAAATCTGCTGTCCAAGAGAGCTAGAGTGAAAGCAGAAAAGAAAGTCACGGTTAAGGAAGAGTCTTCTTCAATGGATCAATTACTCAAAAAGGTAGAGAAGATGCTTGAAAGGGTGAAGCTCGACAAGCCTGAGCCACAAGTTAGAAATCCTAACTTCCGTGGCCAGCAGCAGCCACAATATAGAATAAGACAGAGAGATCAACGAACCCAAGAGCAGGCAGCACAACAGCCAGTACAGACACCTTTGCAGAAGAATTTTGTGCATGGATTGGAGTCAGATGAGGACAGGAATGTAATAGGTGAAGAAAACTACCTCTTTACTCCAGATGAGCTGCCTACTTACATTACCGAAGAAGCAGAATGTGTGGTGAGTTCAGTTGCGCACAAAGATGCAGATTTCATCTTAGCTAGTGACACTGTTTTACAAGAAGAATTAGAGAAATATCAAAGGGGGTATATGAATGCTTTGTTCGCACAGCAGCAACGATATTCACTTAGAAACAAAGATGTGCCAGCCAAACCAATTCAGAAAAAGAAGGAGGTTGAAACAGCAAAGAATGATTCATCAGCTACACAAAGAAAAGGAAAGGAGGTGGTTGGTCCGGAGAGTAGCAAATCAAAATCAGCAGAACAATCACAGCAGCAAGCTGCATCAAAAGAAAAAGAAAAGAAAGAGATCCCAATCAAAGAGGTAGAAAAGACTCCCACTTTTAGCTTAGAGAATGAGATTTATAAGTTAAAGGTATCCATCCCCTTGACTGAAATAATGAAGAAAAGCAGTTATAGAGGACAAGTATCTAAGATGTTGAATTTGGACCCAATGTCCGACATGGTAAATGTAGAAGATGATCAACCTGAAATGATTTTTGGACCAACATCGAATGGTGAGTCTCCTGATAGCGATGTGCCACCCTTTTATATCAGTTTACAATTGCATGATTTTGTGTTACATAATGCCATGTTCGATTCCGGAGCTTCTCACAATCTCATGCCCAAGGCTATCATGGATAAGCTCGGTTTGGACATCACCCAACAGTACCGCGATCTCTATTCATTTGATTCTAGCAGAGTAAGATGTATAGGACTCATCAAAGACTTGTTTGTGAGTTTGGATCAGCTTCCCATGAAAAATGTTTTGATGGATGTGGTGGTAGCAGATATTCCTCCAAGGTTTGGGATGCTTCTTTCCAGGTCTTGGGTAGCGAAATTAAAAGGACACTACAACTAGATTTCTCCTATGCAAAGATTCTGGTGTTTGGACAAATGAGGAAATTATATCGGGAACAAAAAATGAAATATATGATCACCAGCAAGGAGAAACCAATAAATCATCCAATTAACTATGTACATATAGATTTAGAGTCTTTTGTTTTGTATTCAGATAGTTTAAATGATATAGATAGTCAGTTAGTAGAAGCAGATGATATTCTGGAAATAACAGAAAATTTCAGAGAAATTTTAAAGGAAGAAGGACAAGAAAAGCAGATCAATGTCGGGAAATCAGCTGAAAGTAATGGACAACAAGTAGACAAGACACAGCAAATAGATTTCCAGCACTTGCAAGAGGAGGAAGAAGGTTTGTGGACCATGGATTTTTATGGAGTAGTGGGAAATGATGGCGCTGGAATTGGAATTTGGGTATGCAGTCCTTTCTCCGCCCCGAACAAAGTGCCTAGAAATGTGCGGGTATGGTCTTACAAGTTGGCTTTTGAGTGTTCAAACAATGAAGCTGAATATGAAGCTCTGATTGTTAGCCTAAAGATTTTAAGAAAGTTGAATACTAAAAGGATTTCGGTATATGGCGACTCCGAATTGGTAATAAAGCAGGTCAAAGGCGAGTATCAAGCAAAGCATCCTAGGATGGGGGCCTATCGTAATGCAGTTCTAGACATCCTAAAATTATTTTCAGAAACACCTTGACATATGTACCTCGTATACAAAATAGTATTGCTGATACTCTTGCCAAGGCAGCAAGTAGTTTGAAAATCCCAATGAACTCCAGCAATAAATTTGAAATCCATGTCAAGCATCGTCCAACCATTCCAGACAATCAGAGATATTGGCAAGTGTTTCAAGATGATGAGGAAATTAATGATTTTCTGCAAAACAAAGGCAAGTTCAAAGAAACCTCAATCGATACAGAAAATGACGATGGTAAAGGGAATGGTACAGATGAAGTGCAGATCAATGAAATGGACGTGTTGCAGCTGAAGAATAACATTATTCCTAAAGGCTTGATACCTCTAGAAGAACTTTTTGATCAAGATGATGTAGCCTGCAAGCCAACATTGCAGCCAATGGAGAAGGGTGTAGAAGAGGTCAACATCGGAACAACTGCCAATCCTAAGTTGGTAAAATTGTCTAAAGCATTGCCGCCAAAGATCAAGGACAAATATATCAGTTTGATGGCTTCATTTGCAATTGTGTTTGCTTGGGACTATTATGATTTAAAGACCTATGATACCAATATAATTCAGCACACGATACCCATCAAGCCCAATCAAAAACCATTCAGACAAAAGTTGAGAAGGATAAATCCAAAGTTGTTGCCATCTATTGAAAAGGAGGTAAATAGGTTGTACAAGTCAAGTATCATTGTGCCCATCAAATTTTCAGATTGGATCTCTAACTTGGTGCCCATACGAAAGAAGATAGGTGAGATCCGCTTGTGCATTGATTTCAGAAATCTCAATAAAGTCTCATTGAATGACAACTATCCACTGCCCAAAATGGACCATATACTTCAGTGAGTAGTGGGGGCATCTCGTATGTCACTACTTGATGGTTATTCCGGATATAACCAAATTTCTGTCCATGAGGATGACCGAGACAAGACAACATTCACCACTCCATGGGGAACCTTTCATTACGCCAAAATGCCTTTCGGTTTAAAGAATGCAGGTGCCACATTTCAGCGTGCAATGGAATTGGATTTTGAAAATGAGAAGGATGTGTTTTTGGTGGTATACCTGGATGATTTGACAGTGTTTTCCAAATCTGATGAAGAACACATGCACCATCTAAAAATTGTCTTTCAAAAGTGCAGAAAATATGGTTTATTTCTGAATCCTAAGAAGAGCTTGTTCGCCATAGAGGAAGGCAAATTGCTCGGGCACATTATTTCAAAGGATGGCATTCATATTGACTCAGCACATGTGCAAGCAATTCAGCAAATTGATCTGCCCCGAAATAAAAAAATAGATACAATCGTTCAATGGTAAGATGAATTTTCTGCGTTTCTTTGTGCCTAATCTTGCTGAACACTTAAGATAGATGACCAACATGCTCAAGAAGGAAAGCGAAGTGAAATGGACAGAGGAGGCTGTAAAATCTTTCAATTTGGTTAAATTGGCCCTTTCTTCAGCTCCAGTTCTAGTCAGCCCGGACTACACTCAGGATTTCACATTGTTTTCATTTGCTTCGGAGCACACTATGGCAGCAATATTATTGCAGAAAAGAAATGATCATGAAAGACCCATTGCATTCCTCAGTAGAGCCATAAGAGATGCAGCTTTAAAGTAAAACATCATTGAGAAGCAAGCCCTGGCACTGGTGAAGGTATTGAAGGATTTCCGGGTATATATTCTACATTCTCATATTTTGGCCTATGTTCCTAACACTGCTGTAAAAGATGTTTTAGTGCAGACTGATCCGGAAGGAAGAAGAGGCAAATGGATTACAACATTGCTGTAATATGATGTGGAAATAAAGCCCACAAAGCTGGTCAAAGGACAGGGGTTGGCGAAGTTAATGGCCGAACCAAACTTGCATGCCTTGGACATAAATCTGATTGCTGCTATGTCTGATGAGAACGAGGAAATATCATCCGTTCAGGTATCTGAAATGTTTGTTCCGTCCCCATGGTATTCAGATATAATATATGTGCTAAAAAATCTATCACCACCACCCAACATGACTAGAAATAAAGCGAGAACACTCGAGTTGAAGGCTGCCAAGTTTTGCATTCTAAATTCTACGTTGTATTGGAAAGATCCCGGTGGTGCTATGTTGAATTGTTTGGTGGAAGAGGAGGCAAAGAAAGTCATGGAGGATTTCCACGGAGGAGAGTGCAGTGGTTACCTTTTTTGGAAGTCAACAGCAAATAAAATTTTGAGAGCAGGGTACTATTGGCCTACATTGTTTGCTGATGTGTACAAGATGGTCAAGCGTTGTCATAAATGTCAGATTTTCGAAGGAAAATAGAAATTACAGCCTTTGCCACTTAAACCCATTGAGGTGAGCGCTCCTCTCCAGCAGTGGGGGTTGGATTTCATTGGGGAAATTCATCCCGCTTCTTCCGGTCAGCATAGATGGATCCTCACAACAACAGACTATTTCACAAAATGGATTGAGGCAACTCCCACCAGACAAGCTACAGATACGGTAATCATTTCATTTCTTGAAAATAACATCTTGTCTTGCTTTGGTTTTCCGAATAAGTTAATCACCGATAATGTAGTAGCTTTCAAATCAAAGAGGATGGTAGAATTTTGTCATAAATATCACATCATTTTGGGTCACTCAACTGCCTATCATCCGCAAGGCAATGGATTAGCGGAATCTTTGAATAAATCATTGGTCAACATCATCAAGAAGCTGCTGGAAATAAATAAAAAGAGCTGGAATAAGAGGTCGGTCCATGCGCTTTGGGCAGATCGGATCAGTCAGAACAAATCCATTGGTATGTCACCGTTTGAGCTTTTTTATGGAGTTGACACAGTATTTCCCACCTGTCTTGCTGCCCCGGTAGTCAGGCTTCTTCAGGAGGCAGGAAGTGAAGAAGATCCCATGCAGAGAAGGTTGAATCAAATGGTCCACTTGTAGCAAACAAGAGAAGAATTTTTCAAGAACACATCCAAATTGCAGGATAAAATAAAGAAAATTTATGACAGAAAAGCAAAGGCAGATAAATTTCAATTGGATGATGTGGTGTTGAAGTGGGATGCAAGGAATGAAGAGAAAGGTAAGCATGAAAAGTTCGAGAATCTTTGGAAAGGTCCTTTCAAGATTGCAACATATAGGGGTCAGAATGCCTTTCTTCTGAAGGAAATGAACGGGGAAGATTGTCCAGGAGGGCCGATCAATGGTCGGCTGCTCAAGCAGTACCACTGCTGAGTTATTAACGCTATTTCCACTATCATTGTAAATACCATTTTTATTTCAGTTTGGTTTCAGTCTGTCAAGTTAGTTTTTGAGTCATTTCAATGTCAAGTTTGAGTCAATTTCTTGGTCATTTCAGTTTCATAAATAAGTCAGAGTCCTGTGTTGTAGTCGAAATGATGACTCCATAGCCCAATGGACAGAAGGCACTGTTTAGCTCCTCCAGAGATCTGTTGTTCTTGGCACCTCCAAGGAGCTACCATCCCCCATTGGAGCCAATGTTAGAGTCGGTCTGGTCCGTCCTCCATCAGAGAACAAAACTCTTTATGCATTTCATTTTTAGGTGTCCCGCTCCATTCAATCAGCTGCATTCCGCTAGGGGCATGCCATGATCTGATGGAGAAGGTCATGCTAGTCATCTCCCCTCATGTCTAGCTCCTGCTGGCTTATGTCTTTGTGTCAAATAATCAAAAAGGTCCATAACAGTCAAGGTCTGGTCCTTTAACGGACAAAGGTCATTTTTGGTAATTTGGTCTGGGAATTAAACAATTTGGTCTTTAATATGTCTAGTAAAGCCATGCAGGCCAGAATGATGACCTTGCGAAGTAATGATCCGCAAAGTTTCATCATCATATTGATAAACTTCCACTGTTCTTCAAAACTCCGTTTTGAAGAAAAGTCAAACAGTGCTATTGATGACAAAATTTTCAAAAAGATTCTTTAGTTGATTTCTTCAGGTGCAGTCATGGTTTCTGTGTTCAAATGCTCTGTCATGCAATCCCCACAAAAAGTGTCGAAAATTTCATAGTTTGAGCCCAAAATTCAGAGAAAAAGTGAAAATCAGGGTTATATTAAAATCAGTGAAAAAGGTGCCAAAGAGGACATTAGAAAGTGGGTTTTTTTTGAAAAAGAAAATTTGAAACATGACCTCCAAGCCTATATAAACAAGTTTCCATCATAAATCCAATCAAAGAGCTTAGAGAAGCATTGCAAGGTCGTGGAGTGTGAAATCGCGCGATTTGGAGCAGTTGGAGGAAATTTCAGGGTGTGCGGTGCACACAGGCAGGGGCGCGACACACACACAGGGCACGATGCACACAGAGTCTACCTGCAATATTAATTTCTAACCAGCGTGGCACACACACAGCGTGCGGCGCACTGGGCTTTGCACGCGGCGCACAGAGACAAAGCGCCCAGAACGTGCCAAAACTCCCTCAAATCTTTGGTGAAGCCCCTCTAATTGCAAGGTAGGCTCTCAAACTCACTTGTTCATCAAATTGGATAAAGATATGGTGGTTTTTATGCCCATGGTTGAAATGAAACAAAACTCTTAAAGCAACCATAAAAAGACACCAAGAAACCATCTTGCTAGGGTTGTGTAACAGTGTTATTGCTGCCAAGGCTTATTTTTCCTACCCTACCCCTGTTCCTTATTCCCCTATGCCATTTTTCCTACTATCACTACCCTAACACTACCAAACTCATATTCCCTTACCCCTCCTCCTATTACTCAATACAAACCCTAAAACCCTACCTTGCCAAAAACCCAAACCCTACCCTATCAAAAATACCCAAACCCCCTACATGTCCCTAAACAAAATTCTCCCTATAACCCCTATTCCCATTATATTATTCCCCTCCTAATATTCCCTTGTTTCATTGTCCCCTTGGCGGCAGATTATCAAAACAACCTAGCTTTCACCATCATCAAAAGGGCAGCCTAAATTCAGTTTATAAACAGCAATGATGGCATCCGAGGTTTCATCAGAGTATGAGGTGGAGACCCATAGTGATACAGCTTTAGGAGAACAGGCCCCCAGGAGACATCACTGGAGTGGCAAACATGTTAGAGACAAGCCAAACACCCTCACTGAGTTGCAGACATGCCCTCTTGCTATGTCATGTTTCCAGCACCTAGCATGTTTTGAATTTTGTCAGAGGGTGGCAAATGTCAGAGTTCACCATGAGTTGGCCTGTCTTTTTGCGCTTCACTTACATGGAGGTCAGTCTATCTTGGCTAGGGTCACTTTCACATTGACACCCGAAGCCATATCAGTGGCAACAGACATACCAAATGTTGGAGAACAGTGGCATAAGAAGAAGAAGGTGGAGAGGCATCATTATGAGC
Organism: Pinus tabuliformis; assembly: GCA_031772625.1. Lineage (NCBI taxonomy): Eukaryota > Viridiplantae > Streptophyta > Pinopsida > Pinales > Pinaceae > Pinus > Pinus tabuliformis. The sequence goes on along the minus strand of CM062812.1, from coordinate 691,090,568 downwards.
CTTACATTAAGGCCAGTTGTTTGAGTCAGCTCACGAGAGTTTTCCCATTCAGATTTTTGAGAGATGAGTATGCTCCGCTCATGAAATTGATCATGAAGTACTTCAGTTGTGAGGGGAGGTTTTCTCGCCTATATGCCTATCACATCAGGTTGCTCATGCACTTTACCAGGGTGCGGATGATGAACCTCCCATTTTTCATTTGCAGGAACATAGAGAGGATGAAAAATTTCATGCAGCATAAGACCCCTCAACAGTAGCTCAACAATGTTTATCACTTTGCTCTTATCTAGATTTTGGTGGATCATCAGTTGGGATCACAGGGTGTTGCTTGGGAGGACTTCATCTCCCGTGACTTCTTCAGCTCTCCATAGGTAGTATCAGAGGCAGAGCATGAGTTAGGTGGTCCATAACATCAGTATGAGCACCATGAGACTGCTACTATGCCAGTAGTCATCACCTATCAGAGAGGCAGTAGACTTTTGTTTGCAGCGGCAAAGCGAGTGTTATCTCCACTCGGGGTGGAAGGGGCCTCGCTTCCAACATCAGCATCACATGAGAAGGGTAGAGGTAAGGAGCCAGTGCAGGAGGAAGGGCCATCAGGTGAATGAGAGACCGAATTCGTTCTCCTCCATGATGATCAGACAAATACAAAACCAACAAATGCAGAGCTTACAGAGATCATTCAGGAGCAGCGATCATTGATTGAGGCCTTATCCCTTGACTTGGAGAGGGCCAAGTGGAACATGAAGTACCTGGAGCAGAGAAACAAGCAGCTTGAGGACCGGCGGGTGATTATGGAGCTGCAAAACATTCGTGAGCATCGCCAAGCTGCTCAAAGGAGAAGAGTTGAGCTCACATCATTGGAGCAAGAGAACAATGAGGATCAAGAGGCCCATCTTGAGAGCGTGAACATGCACTTGGAGAGGCTGAGACACATGGCTTATCATTGCAGGACACGAAATATGAGTGCAAGGGCCCAAATAAGGAGCTTGAAGGTAAAATTAAGGAAAGCAACAAGAAAGGCAAAAGAGGAAAAAGAGCAAGATCAGCTTCGAATCTTGGTTAAGGCTTCCATGGCCCATCATAACACCCCATAGAGAACCTCCAGCCCAAATTTCAAGAAATTTGGGGAATTTTTGGTCACATGACAAATTTTTGGGCAAAACACAGGGTTTTTCTCCCTGTGCGGCGCAACGCTAAAAATCTAGAGCTCCAAATGAGGAATAGTTTGCATTTTTGGATTCAGTATGGAAAATCACGACTATTGGTGCCTGGACAAGAAATTTGGGAAAGATCTGAGTCTCCAGGAGGTCAAAAACACCCAAAAAATGGCCTCTCTGCCCCTTTTTTGACACACAGGAAGCAGTCTTGGGAGAATGAAGATTTGGAGGGGAAAATGAGCACCGAATTCAGAAATTCGAATTGGGTTAGAAAGTAGAAAGGACAGGATTTCCAACAAGTCCACTTGGGTACATTTTGGACACCTACAAGTGCCCAAAAACAGGCCCTAAAGTAGCATGATGCACAGAGAAAATGGCGCGGCGCACAGAGGAAAAATTGCCAAATTTGTTTCCGTTTCGCGAAATTTCGATTCGCGACTTCTCCAAGTGGGCCCGCTCATCTACACTTCAGTTTTTTGGCACCAAAGGTGGCATTTAAAGCATTTCTTTTCCAGATGGACTTTTATCAAAGTGGCGAAGGAAGGCAAATGGTCATCCAAGCCAAATGTCATGTTTGTAGCGCTACACCTGTAGCTGATGGTTCGCTCTTCATCTCCATTTTGTAATGATTCGAGTAACTCCCCAACCCTTGGGTGTTCTATCTCTTCATGGCACATTCTATATATTGTATGTAGGCTATTTGCAAAGGGATGGTCAGTTTGTAACTTATGAGAGACTATGGGAAAGAAATTCTGTTTCTTCACTGTGTATTTTTGACAGAGAATTAATGAAAGGCAGTGGCTCTGTTTCATGAGATTCTTGTGGTTGTGAGTGTAGCAAATGTGTCTCTTATGTTTTCATGTGTATTTCATTATGTTTCATAATTCAATTCATGTTCATTTCCAGTGAAATTTTCTGAGTGAGATTAGGTAGAATTCAATTTTATTGCTCTGCTTGTGGGAAAATTTCATGTTCAGTGTTCTTCTTTTGTTGAAAAGGATTCATGTTCCTATGCCCTTTTCACACTCCTCATCAATCTCTCCGTTTCGCGTTATTCCAAACTAAATTGCTACACTTTCCGCCTGCCTTGCCTCACGAAGTAATCTGTGCCTTTGTATTAAATTCTCTGTTCTTTGCTGACCATTGGTCCCATACCATCCCAGAAGCTCGATCATTCATAAAAATTGTTTCTTGTATCCATATTCACTTACTAGCCTAAGATCAATATTTCATTGTAAGTCATCTCAGACCGTTTTTTACTTATCTATTCACTGAGCATGACTCGGAGAGAGCCCTCTCCTATTCTGGTAGGGCTAGCTACCAGACTGAGCGTGGTTTGTGGTTACCCTGAATTTTGCCTTCCTTCAGCCTAGGGCAGATTTAGGTGCTAACAAAGGAAATTCCTGTTCAAAAGGGAATGAAATATCTTGGATATCACTTAAAACCTTGCTATTACAAATTTGTTGATTGGCAATGGATTATTGACCGTTTTTTCAAAAGGATATCTGGGTGGGAGTTCAGATGCCTTTCACTGGGAGGGCGAGTTGTCCTCTCCCAAGCAGTATTAACACAGTTGGGGGTTTATTGGGCTCATCTCTTTCACATCCCTGCATCCACTGTCAAGGATCTAAACTGCCTAACAACAAACTTCATATGGGGGGGAGCCATGAAAGAAAAAAATACCATCTCACCAAACTGGCCAACATCACTCTCCCGAAGGAATTAGGTGGATGGGGGATTATGGACCTTCACAGATTTGGTGGAACACTGTTGATGAAATCCTTATGGAGAGGTTTATTTGGGGATGGCTCCTGGAGAAAAATCATCCAGCACAAATACCTCAAAAATAAATATTTTAGGTATTGGTACAGAAAAGGCACCATAGGCATCAAGCAGGGATCTGCCATTTGGCAAAGCTTTCGGAAAATGGAAAAATTCTTCTTTCAGCAACTTACATGGAAATTCCAAACAAGAAATTGTATACTCATTGCTGTTGACCCAATCCTTGGTGCTAGGGAGGAATGATCCATCCCCGAAAACATCAAAATTCACCTAAATGGACAAGGAATTTATTTTTGGGGTCAAGCTATAAGTGATTGGCAAGGTCCAGTTCCCATTTGGAAAGAGGCTCACTCTCTTGGCCTTAATGGCCACATGGCTCTGCAGTGGAACAAGATTATAGCTAATATCAAACACATTGGCATCTGCTGCACGGGATCCCAAGACTCAATCACTTGGAAGGGCAAGATGACAACTGATAATATCATTGTAGTTATTTCTCCCTCTCCAGGGTATCGGCATTGCAAGCAGAGTTACAATTCCCTTTTGCCTTTTGGAAAACAGGAATTCCAAATAAAATCATCATCTTTTCTTGGCTAGTTTTCCACAATAAGAATCTCATCTGGGAGAACCTATAGAAAAGACAATGGCAAGGGCCGGGTATATGCTCTATCTGTAAAAGTGACACTGAAAACAACAATCATATTTTTCTTCAATGTCGACATATTGTTCAGGTATGGAAGAAACTATCTAAAAGTTTTGGTTTTCAGTATATCTTGCATTCCTCCATCAAGGAGTCATTAAAGTGGTGGAGCACTCAGAAATCCTCCTGGAGAGCCATTCCATTACTTATTTTATGGGCCATCTGGAACTGGCGAAACCAGTATCCTTTTCAGAACTCAATGGAGGATTTCCATTAGGTCACTGATCAAATCGTATCAAATGTCTCTGTTTTCTTTTGACAAAGCTGCACAAAGGGGTTCCTGTGCATGTGGGGTTTGGATTACTGTATCAGCTGAACTATCCTACATGATTTTCTGGAATGGAGGCTACGACACCAACAACAAGGCGGAAGCAATTGCTCTATGGGGTCTCTTGTGGTTCAACAACTTTCTTAATATCCCTTACTTGCACATATACGGGGACTCGAAGATCATTATTGACCAAGTATTGGGTAAAGCCTCCATTAACACTCCTATATTACAAGGATGGCTGAAGAGAATAGAGCTCCTTTGGCAGCTTTAGGGAAGTTACACAATCCAGCACATAGACAGATCCTAGAACATGGAAGCAGATAGTTTATCAAAAAAAGGACTGCTTGGAGCACCTGGCAACTGGTATTTGGAGATCATTTGGGAGCACAATACATATGACATGGGGGACTTCCTATTTCTAGGTTAAATCCAAGCCTCCCTCTTTTTCTGCAAAATTTGTATATGTTTTCTCTTTTTGTTTCTGCATATGTCAATTTTGATTTACTGCTCTAAACAATACATGCAATTTTGTTTTACAAAAGGGGATATGCCCACTGCCCTTGAAAAACTAAATCATTGTGCTCCAAGGATGATATGATCTTGTTTTTGATGATCAATATATATTTTCAATATGATAACTCACACTTGCTCCTCTTATAAGAGATAGAGAACATGTTTTCCAATCATCTTCAGAATGATATGTAATGGTTTCTATTCTATACATTTTCCCCAGTTTTGTTTTTGGGTTATATTTAATACTTTAAATAATCGTGGTTTTTATTTTTTTTTTATATCATATGGAATTTTTTTATTTTTCGTTGACCTCTGGTATCTTTTTCAGTTTTTGCAGTTTTTTTGTTCAATCGTGTATTTTTTTCAGTTTTTGGAGTTTCGAGAGTTGCATTTTCTCTTTTTATTGATGAAAACGAAAACGATTCTTGCGGGAATTAATTAATTAATACAGTTATCTAAGTTTTTTTATTAATTATTTTATAGTAATATTTAAAAAAATAATAAATGGCTTTAAATAAAAAAATAAAAAATTTATTATATTTATTTTTATGTTATATATAGGTATAGTTTAATTTATAGATGAAATGATTTTTTTCACGATAAATTTTCTGGTTAATTTAAATTAAAATCTTGTAGAAAATTTTAAAAACTTGAGTTTTAGTTGTTTAATCTGCATAATTCAAGTGCCCCAGGTGTTGCATTTTAAACAACAAAAAATCACATTCTTTCTTAAAATCCTTTTGCTAGATTCCCGTGAAAAAACTTATTTCAAATATTTCGAAATACAGACTTTATTTTGAATATAAAACTACTTTGAGAAATATGATTTTATTTATGTCACTTCTTGATACATCCAAAGTTAAAATAAATTTATGTTAATTTTTAACCATATTAGTTATATTTATATAAATTTCATATCTCTATTTCTATAAATATTTTTAATTTTAATTTTGTTAAAACTCATCTGTTTTATATTTTTAAAGTTAATTTTTTGATGTGATATGTTTAATATTGATGATATATAAATAAATAGATAGATATATAATTTAGATAAAGAGCTAATTCTAAATGTTAATTAATAAATTTAAATGCAAGTTTTAAAATATAATGAATATAAATATAAATTATTAATGAATATAAGTATAAATCCTTATTTTAATTTATATGGTTAAATGTATTCTAATTATAAAATTTATTTATTTATATATATATGTGTATATTTATGTTTAGAAATATTTTTTTTAATTAGATGTTTATTAATTATTTTTTTTAATTTTATGTTATTATTTAAATTTATTTTATTATGATATGTATATTATGATTTCTTTACAGAAATTTTGTTTGTATATAAATAAAACTAAATTGAAATAGATGAATTTATTATTTTATTAATTTTTTTTTTTTTTTTTAATTTTAATTATTTTTTTATTTAAATTGTCATTATGTAATATTATTATTATAATTATTTGATATATTATTGAGCCAAAAGTTGAAAATAAAAATAAAAAATAAAAGTTATGTTGTAAATAGAAAAATAATGTTGGCTATAATTTAAAAAATGAATATATTGTAAAGTAATTAGAAGTAAAAAAATGTATGAGTGAAATGTTTAAATCTTATACTTTTAAAAAACAGTTTAACAAGAGATTTAAATAAACTATTTGAAGATCTATGTTAACTAATTCATGTCAATATCAACTTCATAGATATTTATATATAGAAAAAGAATTGTTAAAATAAAATATTGTAATATTGTTTATATAAAAATATTCAGTGTGAGTTATCAATAAAATATTTTAATACGAATTAATATTGACATATACTTAAAAATATATTACTAATAAATTATCACTGGTTTTATGAGAATTTAATTGTTTTGGCTAATTGTCCCGAGGAAGGAACATGGGAGGGATGGAGATGGCGCGACCACACCCTGACACAGGGTAGGCCCTCTGTGGTACACCTGGTACTAGCCTGCAGCTTAGGTCCATTCCCCTGCAGCTCCTCGACCGTAACCGTTTGGCGACCTTCGTTCCTTCACACCCCAGCTTACCTCCCGCAACGGTGACTGAACCCTATCATTTTCGGTTTCGCGCTATAGTTTTTGGTCCCCGCCTATGTTGGTTACTCCAGAAAACAGCGACAACTGGCATAACCCCCAGGGCATCAATGGAGACTGACCTTATAGATTATTCTGAGGACCCCCTTGAGGGCATCTCCATCTTTGGCAGGCAGTCTAGTTCCGAGGCATACTTCTCGTTCAGCAGGGAACTCACTAAGGTTATTGCTCCACTTCCGCCACTCACGGGACAGACCAATGTTGTTATCGACCTCCCAGAAGTACCTGTTACCTGGTCGGCTTCAGTTGTGCCCCCTCTGATGCTAATCCCCCATCATTTCGCCTCCAGGTTATCTGGCCCAGATCAGGCAGTTGGGTCATCCGGCATATCCTCCCTCCAACCTTCGGCGGCCTCTCATTTCCCATCCCAGTCTCTGCTCGGAGAGGCCCCGCCCTATCTTGCTCCCTCTTCCTCGCCCTTGGAGCCTGCACAACCCTCTGGCTGCTATACTAACGTCCCTCCCCTCCCAGACACTTTCCCTACTGGCCTGGTTCCGTCATCCCCAAACCCTAACCCTAACCCTATCAACCCTAATCTTGAAGAAGCCCCTGAAGGTGCTGAGGACATGGAGCCTAGTCTTGGGAAGAAGCAAAGGTGTGTCAAACCTAGGGCACAAGAAGTATTCATTGATTGGGAAGAAGATTTTCAGTGGAAAGATACCATGGACACGACAACGAAAGTCCTAGTTGGCAGAGTCAAGGGTAGAAACTACACTGTGGCAAGGCTTAAGCAGTGGGTTGTAGAAATCTGGGGCCATCACCTGGCTGATTTGCCTATTGTTCAAACATTTGTTCATTGTTGGTTTGCCCTGCACTTCGCGCAAGAAGAACACACCAATTGGGTCTTTATCCTCTTTCTGGCACATTGAACAGGCCCCGGTTATGTTAAGGAGATGGAGTCCGCTATTTGATCTGGACAGAGAACAACTTGGGGCAGGGCCAATTTGGGTCCGTCTCCCTGGACTGCCACTCCATTTCTAGACTGAAGATATCTTCATAAGAATTGGGAATTCTCTGGGTACATACCTAGACTATGATAGATCCTATCTCTCTACTGGGGTCATGGCCTATGCACGGATACTGGTTCATCTGGACATTAGAGGAGGGTTACAAGAAAAAGTCACTCTTCGATGGAGGAACTATAACCAGATCTAGATTCTGGACTATGAGGGTGTCCCCTTTCGTTGTAGGCACTGCCACAAGGTGGGACACCTCTACAAGGACTGCCCTCTTCTCACGAAATCAAAGACGGGAAACAAAGGGAAGACCTCTTCAGCTAGGGGAGCTCAGCCACAAGTGGATCACTTGGATGAGGCAGATCAAATGGACACTGATGCATATGGATCCAGGTTTGCCTTGATGGCTCCGAAGAAGCATGGGGAAGCACCTCTTCGACCACCTCCACCTTCGCTGACTAGGTCTAAGGCAACTACTGGAGTCACGCTATCTTCAGTTATGTCCAATCCTATCCCTTGCTTTGTATCTATTAATTGTACATCTTCTCATAAGGATAATTCTAAGGGAACTCGGCAGGACCCGGATAAGCCTCAACCCAGTCTAAGCCACCCGGTTTGTCCCCTCAATTCTCATGTACCTGTTCCATCCCATATTGCCCCTACCACCTTAGTGGAGACACCATGGGAATTGAACCCTAGATCTGATCCCGCCCCTCACTGATATCACCTCCGATCGCATACTCAGACACCAAAGCTGGATGCTATTGGCATTGGACTTGTCCCTCCCTCCACCACTCCGAAGCTCCCTCGAGGTAGACCTTCCTCCCTATCAAAAGCTAAACAGAAGGCAGGAATGGAGGTGGCCACCAGAAAATAGCTTACACTCGATAGGGTCCTTAGAGCATAGAGCCCCCTGGAGTTGTCTCCCCCATGAAGGTTCTCTCCTTCAATTATAGAGGGATTTCTAGTCCCAAGAAAAAACTAGCTTTGAGGAGGCTTCTCCAGAAGGAGCCGATTGATCTAGTTTTCCTACAAGAAATGTTGGGTGCGGCCAATAAAATTTCCCCTCTAATGGAATCCATGCTCCTAGGATGGAATTTCCAAGCTATTGATGTAAATGGCCGCTTGGGGGGCATTGCTCTGGGGTACAATCCCCGCTCAATAAATCTAAAGGGCACTTGGGGGGCATAGGGTTCATTGGGGCAGACATATACTCTACTGAGCTGGGATCAGAGATCAGAACGATAAACATATATGGGCCCTGCCACCATCGGGAGAATTTCTGGGAGAGGCTTTTGGCAGCCAACATTTTACAATCTGATAATATCATACTAGGAGGAGACCTTAACTTCTCTCTAGGCTACTCGGAGTCTTGGGGGCACCACGCACAAGCTGACCCCTTAGCGGTTTTCTTTGAGCAGCTCCTAGATTCGCACAATCTCATTGATATCCCAACTACCAAACTTGCCCCAACCTGGAGGAATAGAAGAAGCGGGGAGGACAGCCTTGCCAGGAGACTCGATCGTTTCCTCATCAAGGAACGATTCCTGGAGCAGGGCTTCACTTATCGCCAGTGGGTGGGATCAGGTGGCCTCTCAGACCACCTGCCAATTTACCTTGACATCCGGGGAAATGTTAGCAAACCACGAGCACCTTTCAAATTCAACTCTACATGGTTGAAAGATAACTCCTACATCCGCCTCGTCACAAACTTTTGGAAGGCCCACCCACCTGCAAGTAGAGGGAACATAACTGAAGGGTTCGTGGCCAACCTGAAGGAATTGAAGAAGTTATCCAAGATATGGGCTCATAATAAGAGGTGTGCAGAAGAACATCTATTAAATAAGATCGAACTAGAGATAGCCAATCTGGAGGACAACAGTTGGGGCACCTTCCCTTCAAATGAACTCAGGGACAAGCTCACAGAATTAACAGCCAAATGAGGAAACATTCTCAAGGAAAGGGAGGAAACTTGGAGATTGCGGAGCAGAGCTATTTGGTTGAAGGAAGGTGATGATAATTCCAATTTTTTCCACAAATTTGCTAATGGAAGGAAAGTTATTAATACTATATGGAAACTGACAAATGAGCAAGGAGTTGAGGTAGACACCTTCCCTCACCTGGCCTCCCTGGCTACCTCTCACTTCAAACAGGTCTATCAGCCCCCCTAATGCTACCCTAGCAGAGGTCATCAGAGTAGCATAACTTTTCCCTCGGTTCATCGAACAAGAGGATGCTATGGATATTTACAGAGAAGTCACACTGGGGGAGCTGGAGGCCACCCTGAAATGGTTTAAGAAGGATAAGAGCCCTGGTCCAGATGGGTGGTCGGTAGAGTTCTATCTGGATTTTTTTGACATTCTAGGACAAGATCTGCTCAAGGTCATCGAGGAATGCAAGATGACTAGTTGTATGCATGGGGCCATCAACTCCACTTTCATCGCCCTCATCCCCAAATCAGACAATCCATCATCTTTCAATGATTTTCGACCCATCTCCCTGTGTAATTTCCTATACAAAATCATATCCAAAATCATTGCAAACCGCCTCTGCCCCATCCTATCCGCCCACATATCATCAGAACAATTTGCCTTCCTATAGGATCGTCAGATACATGAGGCCATAGGAACAACCCAGGAAGTACTGCACTCCATTCAGACTAAGAAGATCAAAGGTATGATCCTCAAAGCTGATCTATCAAAAGCCTTCAACCAGGTAAGCTGGCTTTATATCAGAATGCTTCTTACTCATTTAGGATTCCCTGCGGGAGTCATTAAATGGATCATGTGCTGCATTACCAATATATCCTTTAGTGTACTGATAAATGGGGTTGCATCTCCTTTCTTTGGCTCTAAAAGAGGACTCAGATAGGGGTGCCCATTATGTCCCCTACTTTTCCTCCTAGTCATGGAAGGTTTGAGCATATTGATTAACATGCACCACAAAGGCAGGCTCTCAGGAATTAGGATATCGGACAAATGTACGATAACACACCTCCTTTTCGTGGATGATGTACTAATGTTCCTAAATGGGGGAATAGGAGACCTTACCACCATCCATCACACCATCAATCTATTCAAAACTGCTACAGGCATGATCATTAATAACTCAAAGTCCACCATAACAGTTTCAGAATGCTCTCCTCATGAGATACACTTTGCATTACAAAGGTCCCTTTTACCCTGTTGCAACTAAATGAAGGCCTCCGGTACCTAGGATATGGACTGAAGCCACCTTGATATAAAATTGTCGACTGGATATGGTTGATCTCAAAGCTTAAGAGAAGACTCAATATATGGCATCATCAACATCTTTCCAGAGCTGGAAGATTGGTGCTCATCAAAGCAGTTCTGGAGGCCACCCCCGTTTACTGGATGTCCCTCGCATGGATTCCAAGAGGCATCCTCAATCGAATACAAAACCTCTGTTGCAGATTCCTGTGGAAAGGCAAACAAACAAGGAGGATATATGCATGGGAAAAATGGGATCTTTTGTCTATCCCTAAGAAATGGGGTGGTTGGGGTATAAAGAATTTGGAAGATTTCTCCTCTGCACTTGCGGCCAAGCTAGGGTGGAAATTAGTCACCACTAATAGTCTCTGGACCAAAATTGCAGTCGCTAAGTATATTGAACCATTAAGGCCATTGGATTGGCTGAGACAAACAAGCTGGAACAAATATGGGGTCTCAAATATATGGAAAGCGGTTCTGAATTCAATGTCACTTATACGGGACAACCTTACTTGGAGAATATCTGATGGGACATCTGTTCGAATAGGTCGTGACCCTTGGATAGGATGTGGGAATGCACACCTGCTACCTGAAGGCTTACTCCAGAACCTTAACGAGAAAGGAATCACACACTTAATGCACATTGTGGACCAGGAGAGATCAACTTTCCTGCACCAAGCGTGGAAGTCAGCCCATAGCCTGCTCCTTCCTATTCAGTGGCACCAAGCTTGGAGAACTTACACAACAGCCCTCACTGAATCTCACATTTGAATAAGAGAAGGGGAGGATGAGATTACATGGCCCATTGCAAAAAATGGTTCGTACTCCCCAAAAGAGGGGTATCTACATCTAGCCAATTGACACAAGCCTCACCACATAAATTCATGGTGGAAAGGAATGTGGAAGCTCAAAGAACCTCCTGGAACAAGGTTAATAATGTGGTCCATATTGAAGAATAATGTACCAATGGGAGACAACCTGAACAGAAGAGGGAAATATGGACCTTATTGGTGCTGCCTTTGTAAGGACAACACTGAAACATTGGACCACCTTTTTCTCTCATGTCCCATCACAATCGAAATTTGCAACTCCATTCTATCTCACACAGTCTCATCCACCAATTGGAGGGGACATACCACTAAGGAGGTATGGGAAAACTGATGGACATGTGTACCTACTTCGAAAGCCAGGAACCTCCCCCTACTCATTAACTGGGAAATTTGGATAGCTAGGAACTGCACCATCTTTCAGGACTCCACCCCCCATTGGCCATCCATCATAACCAAAATTCTAGCCGACTACAGCGCACTACCCTAGGACAAGGCCGACTCTTCTCCCAGAACTATCATCCCTGAGTCCATCGATCACTCACAACCTTGGGCATATTTTGATGGATCGGCACAAGAGACGGGATGTGGTGGTGGGGTAGGAATATATATTACAGATTCACATTTCTATCATATTCAAATGGGACTTGGAAATGGCACAAACAACTATGCAAAGCTCATCACTACAAAAAATCTCATACAATTTGCAATTGAAGAAAACTATCATAATCTACAAGTATTTGGTGACTCGAAAATTATCTGCAATTGGATTAACAAAACATCAACATGTGATCCAAAATGGATCTTGGATAGACTTCTAAGTCTGAAGTGTTCCTCACAGAGGAAAATGAAAGTCCAAGGATGCTCTTGGAAATAGTCCCATTGTATAAATCTTTTCATTCTGAATCTACTGCAACTTGAATAGGCTAAAATGGACTTTGGATGAAGAAGTTATTGCAGAAAGAAGATTTCCTTTGTCCTTTGAAAAAGGATGCATTTCTTCTAAAAATGGCCTAAAAGGCTCCTCAGGGAAATCACATCGCAAATGTGCAAAGGGGTGGATTTAAGGCAAAGGTGGGAGGACTCCCCTGATTGCGACTTCTGACTTATCGCATCGGAAGTAGACCTTCGTCCGATATTGGGACACCCAACAAGGCGACATGCGATTAGCGATTGCGATAATCGGCGATCTGAGCAACCGACCAATCGGCGATCGGAGCAACCGACCAATCAGTGATCGGAGGAGCAAAAGACATAGACCCCCATTGATGCGATATGCGAGGTGTGATATTGGCAATCGGTGAATCAACGGATCGGTAGATCGGCGATTAGGTGATCGGTGATCCCCGATACAAAGGGCCGTTGGGCATGCGACTTGCGATAAGCTGATAAGGGCCGGACCCGATGGGAATTATAAGCTCGATTGCATAATATTTGAAATTCGGAAATTCATATTTTCAATGTATTTCTCGTATAAATGGGGTTTTGGCCATTACATCATGCGATAGTGATTTGTGATAGAATGGTGAACCCGAAAGGTTTATAAATGCAACCCTATAGATTTTGAGTTCCATGGTAAGTGGGATTTCAGGCAGGCCTCAAGCGGTAAGTGGTATTGGATGGGCTTCACCCGAACCCATACACTGGCTGACACATGGCATGGCGCAGGAGAGCGAAAACCGCCTTTTCAGGCGGGTAATCTCTGTGCACATAAGCCACCAAAAATGGCTACAGCTGTTGGATCGGAGATCACACAGATCGACGGTGGGCTTGCGATAGCCGTAAAATGGCAGACCTGATAGGGATTTTAAGCACGATCGTATATTATTTGAAGTCCGAGATTTTGTGCTCGATAGTGTATTTTTAGTAAAACTCTTTGTATTGGAATTTTGTTCCATTTTCGGGTTTTCGCCTTAAGAAAGGGCTTGATTCCTTTGTAACAACCCCTGATCATTGTGCCACGTGGCAAGCGGGTATTTTGTAAACAATGATGTGTTTATAATGCACAGAGCCACAGAGCTAGAAGCCAGAGGGCTAGATGAAGAGACAAAGGAATGATTATACGCAGAGAAACGGATAGGAAACCGCAAAGCCAGAAGAATGCCTCAAAGAAGCCAGAGGGCTCAATTGATGAGGTAGTAGAGGAGGTAGAGCAGGAAGCTGAGGGAGTTTCTGGAGTTGCTTGGAGGTCAAGTGAAAAACGAGAGAGCTGAAAGTTGTTGAGATAGTGGCTTGGAGGTCAAGCGAACTGCTGATAGCTCATAGAGCCAGAGCCACAAGCTAGAGCTAAGAGCCAGAGACAGAGTTAGAGCGAGAGCCAAAGCCAAGAGCTAGAGCCACAAGCTAGATCCAAGAGCTAGAGCCAGAGCCAGAGCTAGAGCTAGAGCCAAGAGCGAGAGCCAGAGTGAAAGCTAGAATGCTGGAGAGCTTCAGAGCCAGGGATAATATGGCCTTGTAAGCCCATTGTTTATATGTAATACAATGGAGTTGAGCATGGAGCTTGTAAAATTATTTCATCCATAATCCCAAAGAGCCTAGTCGAGTTGACTAGAGCTCAAGGAGACGTAGCCCAAGAGTTCTGGGTGAATTCCATATTATATTGTTGTTATGTGTGATTTCTTGTTGCTGCATTATATTTGCTGCTTTATTTTCTATTATATGTTTTATATCGGTTCAAGCAAATAAACTTAAAACACATAAACAGTTCAAGACCAAACACAAGCACACACCTATTTCAAGCACTTTTAAATTTTCAATTGGTTAATCATAAGGTCTTGGGAATATTTAAGCTTTGGAAGTGGGAGAGGATCTTGTAAGCTTGACAAGAAGCCTTTAGTGCCCCATTTTCAGATAAGGTGGTATCGAAGCCTGAGATTGATTAACCAAACCTTCAAGAAGGTGATACCAAAGCTGATTATACTAGAGAAAGTGGTATTAGATCAGAATGCTTGATTGACAGAGCAAAGATTGCTTGTCTGAAAGGTGTTTAAATAGTCAGAGGTTGATTGTATGCTTGTTTACAGATTTGCTATTGTTTGAGTTTGCAGAGGTGAAGGGAAAGCTATTGATAGCTCAGTCCAAGAGAGGAAAAAAAAAAGGAAGAAGGGCTGAAGGCATTCTTCTTATCCAAAAGGACCTCAAGGCAATGCTTGAAGCACAAGAGGTTTGCTGCAAAAGGTTGCTGAATAAGCTCTTTAATAATCTTGTTTGAAGTTCTTTTGTTCATTGGCATAGTGACTACTTCTATAAGTGAGTCCTCAAATTCTGCTTTCTTGACAAGATTCTTTGATGAAGACAAGAAGCAAGACTTGTTCACCATGATGGATATGGTGAGAGAAATGTATGAAGATGGAAGGAAGAGCAACATACTTAGAGAGAAGTTGAATTCCGTGGAGGAAGAGAAGTATATGCTTTCTGACAAATTACAGGAAATGGAGAGGCAACTTCATATTGCAAATATGAACCTGAAAAGGATGCATGAGTTGGAGTCACAACTCTTTGTTGCCAAAAAAGCCTTGGTCAAGTATCAGCTTGAAGAAGAGGTAAACAATTCCTATTTGTCTTCAAATTCTTCTAAGAATGCTTATTGGTTCTTTTGAAAAACATACCAGAGGCATAGGTTCCAAGCTAATGTCCAAGATGGGCTATGAAGGAAAGGGCTTGGGCAAACATGCACAAGGTATTGGTGAACCAATAATAGTTGACGAAAGGCCTAAGTATTTGGGTCTTGGCTATGGACAGTCTTATGCAGAAAGTTCCAAAGCTTCCAGGAAAGCCATTAAAACAGCTCCAAGAAGGAGTTGCATTGCAGGTCTTCTACCTCAAGAGTGTGAATATTGTATTTAGGAGGAATGCAATAGCTTGAAACATCATTTGCAGGATGCAAGTGTTCAGAAGCACACACTTGAACCAGACAGTTGTGGAAACTCTAACAACCTTGAAGAGATTGATGGTGTTCCAAAGGGAAACACTTCTTCATTTGATTCACCTCCTCATGAAGGCAATAAAGGTGAAAGAGAAAGGTATAAATATGGTTCTAATCATATTCCTTTTGATTTTGCAAAGCATGATAAATTTCCACATAGATATGGGAAAAGAATTACATGTTCCTTTTGTGATTTGGATAACCATAATGTTTCTAGATGTTGGAAGAGGATAACCACATGTAGGAAACTATTGAAGGACAAGAAGGAAGAAGCCAAAGGTCCACTGGACAAGGTAAATCATGTTGTCAAGAGGATTCACATGCAGTGCACTTACTGCCATAAGCAAGGACATCTTGCTGCAAAAAGTTGGACTCTGAATCCAACAATGCTTCCACGAAACTTGAAGAAGGTGGAAAGAGAAAATGGAAGAAATGGAAAGGAAGTTTCCATGATTGATGTGTTTCAGGATGATTCACATGTTGATGCTGATGTGCAAACAAAGGATAGACTTTTGAAATGGATTGGTAAGAAATGGTTAGAGTTCTTATCCAATTAAATATTGCATGTCTATTGATGCATCTATTTTCATTTCTTTGTTAATGGAATGCAAGTTACAGGATTTTACCAAGAAGGTGAATGGAAAAAGTTGAGTGGGAGACTCAATTTGTCGTTGCAACATTATATTTTCATTTCAGCTTCAAAATATGCTTAAGCGAAAGTTGAAGGATGAAATGCATGCATGAGAATGTTGTGCATGAACACAGGGATGTTGATGGTTTCCTTGTTTTTGAACATGTGTGTATGATTAACTTGCAGGGTTGATTGCTTTGACATGCATGTGATGCAATGTTGACTTGGGAGAAGTTAACTTGGTCTCCAAGATGGAGATAATGATGAAGTGTTTCATCTTTTGAAAAAGAGTCCTAATGGTCTTTTTCTACATGCTTGACTTGAAGGGTCATTTGTTTTAAAGACATGTTTTGTGGGCTTGTTATCTAGGTCATCATTTGTATGCAGATGTGAGACCTGGAGGTGTTCACAAGATGTGAAAATCTATTTCTTTTGTTGAAGCAGGAGTTTAGGCCATCTAGTTGTTGTCTGTATTTCTATTGTTGTTAACAGTTGTTGTTGGTAGCTTTTCAAATAGGTACAAATGAAAATTTTGTGAAGCAGATGTAACTTCACATTTGTTTGAGCCACCTTGGATCAATGATCAAAGAAAAGAAGTTCAAACTACCTTCTGTGACCATCTCAGCAGGAGTTCTGCATGAAGTCAAGAAGGAAGACAGTTCTTCCCAAGAGGACCAGCACATCTAGGAAGGAGAGTGGTCAAAGGCTTTGGTTCAAAGGCACTATGCAAGGCAAGTGTATGGAGGCTGAAAGAAGAGGGTGAGGTACTCTCATTTACTGTTCAGATCAATATGTCAGTCTTTTGGAGACCAAAAGTTCTTTTAGTGGGAAGGCGTGATCCAAAGTGGATCTTGGATAGACTTCTAAGTCTGAAGTGTTCCTCACAGAGGAAAATGAAAGTCTAAGGATGTTATTGGAAATAGTCCCATTGCATAGATCTTTTCATTCTAAATCTACTGCAACTTGAATGGGCTAAAATGGACTTTGGATGAAGAAGTTATCGCAAAGAGAAGATTGCCTTTGTCCTTTGAAAAAGGAGGCATTTCTTCTAAAAACGGCCTAAAAGGCTCCTTAGGGAAATCATATCGCCTAATGTGCAAAGGGGTGGACTTAAGGCAAAGGCAGAAGGACTCCCATGATTGTGACTTCCGACTTATCGCATCGGAGGTAGACCTTCACCTGATATCGAGACCCCAGACAAGGTGACATGCGATTAGCGATTGCGATAATCGGCGATCGGCAGATTGGCGGATCGACGATCGGGTGATCGGTGATCCCCGATACAAAGGGCCATTGGGCACGCGACTTGCGATAAGCCGATAAGGGCCATACCCGATGGGAATTATAAGCTCGGTTGCATAATATTTGAAATCCAGAAATTTTGATTTTCTATGTATTTCCCGTATAAATGCGGTTTTGGTCGTTACGCCATGTGATCGCGATTTGCGATAGAATGGTGGACCTATAAATATAGCCCTATAAATTTTGAGTTCCATGGTAAGTGGAATTTCAGGCGGGCCTCAGGCGGTAAGTGGTATTGGATGAGCTCCACCCGAACCCATACACTGGCCGACACATGGCATGGCACAAGAGAGAGAAAATTGCCTTTTCAGGCAGGTAATCTCTGTGCACATAAGCCACTCGAAATGGCTGTCAGCCGTTGGATCAGAGATCACACAGATCAACGGTTGGCTTGCAATAGCCATAAAAGGGTGGACCTGATAGGGATTTTAAGCACGATCCTATATTATTTGAAGTCCAGGATTTTGCGCTCGATAGTCTATTTTCGGTAAAACTATGTGTATTGGAATTTTGTTCCATTTTCAGGTTTTCGCCTAAAGAAAGGGTCCGATTCCTTTTTAACAACCCTTTATCATTGTGCCACGCGGCAAGTAGGCATTTTGTAAACAATGATGCATTTGTAACGCGCGAAGCCATAGAACCAGAAGCTAGAGGGCCAGATGAAGAGATAAAGAAATGATTATATGCAAAGAAACGAATAGGAAGCCACAGAGCCAGAAGAATGCCTTAAAGAAGCCAGAGGGCTCAATTGACGAGGTAGCAGAGGAGGCAGAGCAAGCAATGCAGGCAGCTGAGGGAGTTTTTGGAGTTGCTTGGAGGTTGAGCGAAAAACCAGAGAGCTGAAAGTTGCAGAGACAACCTCTTGGAGGCTGAGCGAACTGTTGATAGCTCACAGAGCTAGAGCTATGAGCCAGAGCCAAGAGTTAGAGCTAGATCTAGAGCGAGAGCTAGAGCCAAGAGCCAGAGCCATGAGCTAGAGCCAATAGTTTTAGCACTTTCCAATGGTTTTCTAGTTTCCCTTTTGACAGAGCGCTCGAGGCTTTTCCTTCTCGAGGGGTTTTGACCAGTGATATGCGATTAGCACTAATTGCGTATCAGAAACAACCTTCGTTTCTGGGTTTGAGATTCCCAACTGCCATTTTTGCGCCATGCACAGTCTCCATGGGCCAACGGTTAGCGCACTTTGACCGAAGGTTTTCGTTGCTCCGTGCTGGCTGCAAATTTCCATTATTCAGAGGTTATTCCTGATATCTATAATATGTCTTGAAGTTTTTCATTCATTCTTAAAAATCATGGAATTGTTTTAGGATCCAATTCGGATCATGACCTTCCCACTCAAAAATATTTTGGACCACCAAAAGTTGGTCTTCAAGCATTGACTAAGCGAGGATACAATTTTCTCACCTATCCAATCTATATCCATTTTGCACTGCTTGGATTTGAACACCTGAGCCCAATTCTGAGGTACTTAACATCTCCCCTGCACGTTGTTCTCACCTTCCTGTCCAGAACTGTGTCTTCCTACAATTCATTAAGATATTCATTAAGCAGGTCATCAATAGAAGGCAATTGACTCTGTTCTTCAGGATCTTCAATTAACGAAGGTTCAGATAGTCTCAATTTGTCTGCATTCACGATTGAGTAGATGTGCATATGAGTTGGAAAATCAAGGCGAAAAGCATTCTCACCAATTTTCTCAAGGATCCTAAAAGGTCCATTCCTTATTGGTTTCAGCTTTTTACCTTGACCTTGCATCCTGTCCTTGCTGATATATAGCCAGACTTGATCACCAACTTGGAAACTATGCTCCATCTGATGCTTGTCATCTCTTGCCTTGTATTTGGTCTGGCTCTTTTCTAGTTGTTCCTGTACTGCCTGATGGATCTCTTGGATTTGTTCAATGAACCTAGTTGTCTTGTCCACATCGTTGTGTCCCTCAACTGTTGTGTCCTTACTAAAGACAAAATCCAAGGGAGACCTTGGTGTGAAACCAAAATAGGTCTCAAAAGGAGATCTCTGTGTGGAAGAATGTTTGGCTTGGTTTTACGCATGCTTCACATAACACAAATGTTCATCCCAAAGCTTGGGATGCTTGCTGCAATATCCCGTGAGCAACTGGATCACTGTCCTGTTGACTACTTCTGTCTAGCCATCGGTTTGTGGAGGGAAAGTTGTGATTTTCTTCAGTTTGGTGTCCATCAGTTCCTACAGACTTGACCAAAACTTTCCCACAGATCGGGTGTCTCGATCAGATATAATGGAAGTGGGTAATCCAAAATGAACCCATACATGTTGAAAGAACAGTTTTTTAGTTTGTTGAGCTGTAATCTGTTTCAAAATACACATTTTGTTGAACCTATCCACAACAACATACAGATAATCATGACCTTTCCTAGATTTAGGCAGTCCTCCAACAAAGTCCATGGAAACACTTTCCCAAGGATGAGAAGGAATTGGCAATGGAGTGTACAAGCCTAGTT
This sequence comes from Pinus tabuliformis, assembly GCA_031772625.1. Taxonomy (NCBI): domain Eukaryota; kingdom Viridiplantae; phylum Streptophyta; class Pinopsida; order Pinales; family Pinaceae; genus Pinus; species Pinus tabuliformis. Next base: position 691,070,672 of record CM062812.1, on the reverse strand, counting down.
TTCTATTGCTAGGCTTTCTTTTAGCACACATAGTACACCCTCTTACATATCTAGAAACTGTTTCATTCATTTTTGGCCAATAACAAAATTTGTGCAGCTATTCAACTGTTTTACTTACCCCAAAGTGACTTGATATTAGAGAAGTGTGTGCTTCTCGAATTATCTTTACTCTTTCAGTTTGTGGAATGCATAGCTTCTCACAATGATATAGAAGTCGGTCCTTAATATGATAATCCAATTCTTCTACTTGTTTGCCTTAACTTAAAGTTGCATATACATCTTTAAAGTCTATATCTTGAGCATATTGTTCAATGTAGCTCTCATGTAACACAGAATTATGCTTAAGTATAGTAGATGCATTTATAATAGGTCTAGATAACATATCTACAACTTTATTGTGTATGCCCTATTTATATCTGATGACTAAATGAAACTGTTGTAGAAAACCCATCCATCTATAGTGTCTTGATTGCTACAACTTAGTTTGGGAGTGTAGATATTGAAGTGGTTGATGATCAGTATGTAAAACTGTTTCTTTGCCCATTAGGTAATGTTTCCACTTTTTCACACTCTGTACTAATGCATACAATTCTTTATCATATGTGGGATAGTTAACTACTGCAGAATTAAATGTCTCAGAATGATAACATATGGGTTTACCGCGTTGTATCAACACTGCTCCTGTTAGTATCGGTATCTTCATCCCTCCATCAGTGATCAAATTTCTCTTTTTTCATGCATATTAGGTGTCTCATCCAATCAGGTACACTCCATTAGGTCATGGATCATTTTATGGTAGTGGTTCTTTGTTAATTTCCCTCACGCTTTTCATCTGCTGACCTATTTTCACATGTACAGATCATTCACTGTCATTTTTATTTCATTCTATTTGCAAAAGTCATTTTAGGGTTTTTAGGTCTCATTAGGTCTAGGGTTTGTCACCATGGTTTTCAAAAACTCAATAGGAGGTTAGCAGCCACATGAGGATGTTTAATAAGTTCATAAAATCAAAAATTTCACTGATAATTTGCTTCATAAAGGGTTTTTACCTCAAAACTCTATTTTGAGGTGAAAACATAGTTTTTCTATTTTATGTACAAATTTTATGTAATTTTAATGTTTTCATATGTAATAAAGCTTCAGCTACAGCCCTTGGTCACCTTGCCAAACTCCAGCACTCCAGCCACTGCAAAAGAAACAAAAACATCCAAGCATTAGTTCATCAAATGACAAAAAGAGCCAAACTGCAAAAAACAGGGTTTTTAAAGCAAAGTGAAAAGGAACTTTAGAAAAATGGGTTTTTCAAATGAAAAATTAAAATCCAAGGTGGATATAAAGTTATCTTTGGTATTTGAAAACTTCATTTGTACAAGTGAGGGAGAGCAAGAGGTAAAATCGCACTTTGAGGAGAAATAAGGGAAATTGTAGCAAAATTCAAGTTTTTTGTCGGCGCGACGCACCTGGGCATTGGCGCGATGCACCTAGCTGCTATGCACTGGGTGTAGGTTTTACAAAGGAATTTCAATGGGCGCTACGCATAGAAAGTGCGCTATGCACCTTGGGTGTTGATGCGGTGCATCTGTTGGCTGAGTTACAAAACACATTGCATTGCTTTTCCAAGCCTCCAAATTTGCAAACAATCTCTCAACAAGTAAGTACACCCTCCCATCTAGCCTAGCAAGAGATATTTTCATCCATGGTGGTGATTTGAATGTTGAAAAATGAAACCCTAGCTGCTCTCAAAGTTGTCTTGCCATATTGTCTAGGGTTTTGTTATTTTTGCTGTTTTCACTCCCTTGTTATGATTTTTCTCTATCCCATTCCCCTGCACTAAATTTCCCTAATTCCCTTCCTCTTTCCCTCTCCCATTGACACTCACCTTACCCCCTATCACCAAACCCTAAACCCTATACATAATTCCTACCATTCCCCAAACCCTAATTCTCATTTCCCAAACCCTATCATTCCCTAAAACTTTGCTGCCATCATCAAAACCCTTATTCACAGTTCCACTATCAGTCATCCTCTCAATTCCTAAAAAGAAAACAACAGTCACCCTATATTTGAGAAAATCTCTTCATACTCATCATTCTACACTCTATATTTGCAAGCATGGAAACAGATTCAGCATATGAGAGGGATGATGAAACTGTCAGTGTTTCTTCCCAAAAGGTTCATGTCACCATTTAGCTGAGTGTACCATCATTCAGAGGGTTGTCATCTCATGTCAGGTTCCAATGTGTCATTTTACACCTTGTTCTTGCTTTAGTTGTGCCTAGGTAAGGTTCATTTCCCTCTCCTAGGGTTTTGAAGGTAATTTCTCTTGGATGGTAAAATCATCAATAAAACTTGTATCCTGATGTTGATACACCTTCCCCTATCCTTAATGTACCTTACTAAACACTTCCCATCACTGATATCCCTCAAATTCCTCATTTTTGCACAAACCCTAGTTTCTTGCTACAATTTGACAATTTTCTAGGCTAGGCCCGTGTTTTTCTCTTTTGTACCCTTTCATCTCACTCAATTTTTGAAGTTCCACTTTCCCCTACTTCCTAAAATCCCTCCCTACTTCCCAAAATTTTCTCAAGAATTTAGAAGCCCCTTATCCCTTTCATTTCACTTCATTTCGACAAATCCCCTATTCCACACATCGGGATAGGTTTGACTCAAATGATGTTTCTGAGCAAGAACAAATGAATTTGGAAAAAGTGAGAGATATTTTTATCCATAATATGCCAAGGAAGAAAAACCTCTTTCACTTTTTACACAAGTGTCATGGTTTTAGAGAAATGTCAAAAATATAGTTGCCTCCGGAGAATTGATGCATCTCTTAAGTGACCTTGGGGAAATCACGCTTTCTCTTAGCTTGGTTGGCCAAATGACTTGCTTGATGAGTCAAATGATAACTAGACACAAATATATTTCGAATGAGCTATCAGGAGCTCAATTTGGAGTTGAGGAAGACCTTCAAACGTTGACTACAACAACACTCTGCCTTTAGGCAGCCTCATTTTTCACATTTTGACCAGTCTTGGGATATTTGACTTTTGATAGGACAAATGAACTCAAAATTTACAAATTCAAGTTGTCTTGGAAAGTAGACTCAATAATATTTCCAACGAGCTATTGTGCACCCAATTTGGACATCGTGAAGTCCTCCAAAACTTGATCTAAAAACAACGCTACGCACAGAATCAGTGGCGCTACGCATAGAAAATTTTAATAGAGGCTTTTCCAACAGGTGCATAGCGCCACCTCACGCTCGCTTTTGATGGGGACCTCCATTTAAAGAAAAATTGGAATTTTTGGATTCCTTATGAAAATTTATGCATGCTCAGAAATTACTAGGAAATTTTGACAAGTTTTGGGTCACCTAAATAGCCAAAAACACCTCAAAAATGCCCTCTCTACTACTTTTTGGCCACACAGGAAGCAATCTTGGGAGATTGCAATTTTGGAGGGGAAAATGGACTCCAAACCAAAAAATTAAAGTTGTTCCAGAAATTAGACTCACATGGCTTTCCAACGAGCTATATTTCACCTGATTTGGACCTCGGGAAGCCTTCCAAAATCAGCTTGGAAAAATCACTACGCACAGGATGAAAAAGTGCTAATTTTGCTCAAAAACTTTGTTGTTCGCCTAGTTTTCTTCTAGTTTTAATTTTTCTCTTTTATGGTCAAATTCATTATGTGACATGATGTAAATTGATGTATTATGATGTAAAAATGATAAAAATTGACTTGATAAGGTAGATTCATCAGTTGTAGGTGGTTTGGTGTTGAATGAATCAGTTTCCTTGGTTTAAGAGGCAAGTTGTTCCACTGCCTATTTTTGTGTTTCTAGTTTAGATATGGTTGAAACCACCCATATTCTTATGGATTCGACCCCTAATGGATAGCATAGGTGGTGTGGAGGTCTATATCATGTGTTTTTTTCAGTCATTTGTAAAGGTTGGACTCTTGTGAATGCTTTGAGCACTATTGTACATCATTTCTGCAGTTTGGCAAGGAAATAGACCAGGGTTTGCAGCATTTTGTGGGATTCTTGTGGCAAGGTGACTTAGTATTATTTTTCCTTCTATGATTCAAGTTATCATATGTTTATGTGTGCCATTATCTCTCTATTTTCTGCTTAACTAAATGAATCAAGTATAAAGGTGGAAATCATTGATATTGTAGTGCTCTACCTTAGGGTTTCTTTAGTTTTACATGTTTTCTACTATTTGAAGAGGCCTCATGACACTTCCATGCCCTCTCCAACTCCTCACTAGTCTTAAGACTCTCCATTTCACCTAATTCAAAGTACTAAAGCACTTGCCTACCTCGCCCCACAGAAACCTCTGCAAGACTGAGTTCATTCCCCAGACCCAAAACTGCCTTTCACATTTGATCCAGCAATCAACCATAAAACTCAATCAAACTCCTCTGAGCATATACCTAGCCTAAAATTAGTCTTTACATTAGTCATCTCAAGCCTCACTTGCTATATTTTCCTGAGATTGACAAGGAGAGAGCCCTCTCTCGACCTAGTAGGGCTAGCTACCAGGTTAAGCGTGGTTTGATGTTACCCTAAACCTACCTTCCTTCAACCTGAGGTAGATTTAGGCACTAACATATTGGTGACTCCACTGGGGAACGTAGTTTTATGTTCCTTAGAAAAATCTATCAAGTTTAGATCTGATTGCTGATGGTGAACAACGATCAGACACCGGAAGGATGAAATCATTCACCTGGCGACTCCAGTGTCGAAGAATCCCAAGATTCAGACTTTTTATGGCGACTCTACTCTTCAAGAATAAGTAGCCTAAAGAATTTCTTGGTGAATTCATTATTATCGAAATGGTTTCGCTGGATTGAAGGTATGCTCCCATGAGCCAAGATCACATTCCAGGTTTTCCAAATAAAATTTTGAAGGTAGATTGGCAAAGGAATTTACATATGTTTAAAGATGACGATAGGAATGATGCTGCTTTACATCTGGTTAGATTTCACATTCATATTCACAAGTTGAAGGTTGATTTTCTTGAAGATTGCTTGATGAAGATATTCATGGCCACTCTGGAAGGTGAAGCCCGATCTTGGTATGAAAGTTTGCTGCTTTCTTGTATTTACTGTTTGAAAGATTTTCATACCATGTTCTTTGAAAGGTATAAAGAATCTTATCCATCCTTAAATTTAGTTCAGAACTGTTGCAGACATGCTTATTGTTTTATTGAAAGTCTTGAGAAAGTTTATGAAGATGATGATTTCATGGACGATGAGATCATGGAGGCTTTATACGAAAATCCATTTCAGCAGCATAAAGAGAAATTAGAGGATACTTGTCAAGATGCTCAGGAAACTTTGCAATAGGATCAAGATTTTAGTACAATGGAAAATAATGAAAGAGAAGGTCTTATTTCAGATCTATCCATACAAGAAAACAGTATGCGGGAAAGTCAAGTTTCAATTTCAGAATGTGATAAAGTCAAGTCGGCTATTTAAAATCTAGATTCAGATCGTGATGATCAAGAGTACCTTGTTCTAAATCCCATGAAGGAGAGCTCTGCTATTGAGATCATTTGGAATGAAGAAGACAGAGTTATTGACCCAAGTGTTCTCATTTCATTAGAACAAAGCCTTCATGAGGAGGTAATCTAGTCATTTTATAAAAAACAATATGAGATCTTTGTTCAAGTAAGTGAAAAATATTATTTCGATAACTCAGTGGTAAATGATAATTTGATTTCCATGTCATATGAAGACGATCAAAAAAGTTTTCAAATTTCAGAAGATCAGGGAATTGATGACCGTCATTCAAGTTTTTCATGTTTTGAAATGTTATTTCAAGAAGACAATTACTATTTGAGCAAAAGAAAACAAAAAGTATTATCTCCTATATTTGAAGATGAGATAGATCAACTCCTAGAAGGTCATGTTAAAACCCAAGCTAATGTAGGTCTGCTGTGTGCACATGGTCAAGAAGGTGTTGGTGAAGCTTCTTCCACTTTTGAAAATGATAAGGCTATCATGTTTGATAATCTCGAAGAATGTTTTCTGTTTAGGAATGGCTTAGACCATGAAATTGAGGAATATGAGCCTGAGAGAGACAGTACACCATAATTCAAGTTAGAATTTCTCACGGTTGAGGAATTTATAGCTAGAACTCAGATAGAAAAACCTTACATTGCTCTATGCCTTCCTATCAATCAGCAGCCAACTCTTCTCTCAGATCATAATGAAGGGAGTACTTGTATTTTTGCTGTTGGATCTCAAGACAAGCTAGTGCTTTAGAATTTTCAAGATCCCTTTAGCAGTCTTTTGTAAGAATTAGAGAAGATGAATGTTTCCTTGTTCGTTAGCATAAGCCTTGGTTTCAATTTTTATGGTGAGTTGCCTACATGTACATCATTCTGTCTGCTCAGGGAAAATGAGAGCAGAATTTCAGTATGTAGCCATCTACTGGATTGGTTACATTGGAAGGTCCACTTCACATGATTGTACATATTTCATTAGTAGGCAGGTGGTTTTCATCATGATTTGAAGTCCTCAAATATCAATGGTCTGTTGCCATTTAAAAGCTTTTTAATTACTTGTTTCAGTTAAGCCATTCTTGAGTCATTTTTTGTTTTAGTCAATTTAGTTTTGAGTTAGTTTTGAGTCTACATATTGGTTTAGTTTGCGGAATCTATTTACTTCATTTCCCAATGGAAGAAGGCACTGGTCTGCTCTCCCAAAGATCTGTGGTTCTTGGCACCTCCAAGGAGCTACCATCCCCATTAAAGCCAATGTTAGTGTCAGTATCTTCATCCCTCCATCAGTGATCAAATTTCTCTTTTTGCATGCATATTAGGTGTCTCATCTGATCAGCTGCACTCCATTAGGTCATGGATCATCTGATGGTAGTGGCTCTTTGTCAATTTCCCTCATGCTTTTCATCTGTTGGCCTATTTTCACATGTATAGATCATTCGCTGTCATTTTTATTTCATTCCATTTGCAAAAGTCATTTTAGGGTTCTTAGGTCTCATTAGGTCTAGGGTTTGTCACCATGGTCTTCAAAAACTCAATAAGAGGTTACCAGCCACATGAGGATGTTTAATAAGTTCATAAAATCACAAATTTAACTGATAATTTGCTTCATAAAGGGTTTTTACCTCAAAACTCTATTTTGAGGGGAAAATAGAGTTATTCTATTTTATATAATTTTAATGTTTTCATATGTAATAAAGCTTCAGCTATAGCCCTTGGTCACCTTGCCAAACTCTCATGCTTGATCCACTGCAAAAGAAACAAAAACCTCCAAGCATTAGTTCATCAAATGACAAAAAGAGCCAAACTGCAAAAAACAGGGTTTTTAAAGCAATGTGAAAAGGAACTTTAGAAAAATGGGTTTTTCAAATGAAAAATTAAAAGCCAAGGTGGATATAAAGTTATCTTTGGTATTTGAAAACTTCATTTGTACAAGTGAGAGAGAGCAAGAGGTAAAATTGCACTTTGAGGAGAAATAAGGGAAATTACAGCAAAATTCAAGTTTTTTGCCGCGGCAATGCACCTGGGCATTGGCGCGACAAACCTAACGGGCGCTACGCATAGAAAGTGCGCTACACACTTGGGTGTTAACGCGGTGCATCTATTGGCTGAGTTACAAAACACATTGCATTGCTTTTCCAAGCCTCCAAATTTGAAAACAATCTCTCAACAAGTAAGTACACAGTCCCATCTGGCCTAGCAAGAGATATTTTCATCCAAGGTGGTGATTTGAATGTTGAAAATGAAACCTTAACTGCTCTCAAAGTTGTCTTGCCATATTGTCTATGGTTTTGTTATTTTTGCTCTTTTCACTCCCTTGTTATGATTTTTCTCTATCCCATTCCCCTGCACTAAATTTCCCTAATTCCCTTCCTCTTTCCCTCTCCCATTGACACTCACCTTACCCCCTATCACCAAACCCTAAACCCTATACATAATTCCTACCATTCCCCAAACCCTAATTCTCATTTCCCAAACCCTATCATTCCCTAAAACTCTGCTGCCATCATCAAAACCCTTATTCACAGTTCCACTATCAGTCATCCTCTCAATTCCTAAAAAGAAAACAGCAATCACCCTATATTTGAGAAAATCTCTTCATACTCATCATTCTACACTCTATATTTGCAAGCATGGAAACATATTCAGCATATGAGAGGGATGATGAAATTGTCAGTGTTTCTTCCCAAGAGGTTCATGTCACCATTTAGTTGAGTGTACCATCATTCAAAGGGTTTTCATCTTATGTTAGGTTCCAATGGGTCATTTTACACTTTGTTCTTGTTTCAGTTGTGCCTAGGTAAGGTTCATTTCCCTCTCCTAGGGTTTTGAAGGTAATTTCTCTTGGATGGTAAAATCATCAATAAAACTTGTATCCTGATGTTCATACACCTTCCCCTATCCTTAATGTTGGTGAGCTCCAGTATTGTAGCAATAATGCTACAACTCCTGGGGCTTCCTGTCTCTTAATTTTATCAACCCGGTAGTTCGTACAAACTTGGAAGCGACGGTGCTGTATGCACAAGTACTAGCCCTTGTCGCAGCTGTCACTTGGTCAGCTGGCACAAGTCCGCTAGGGCTTAAGCCAACTTCTATAGGCTCACAGAAGAAGCTTTATCAATGATGGACGAAAGTTAACTTCAAAGAAAGGCTACTCTACTTGACAAACTGAATCAAAAGCAACTTAAAGCATGTAAATCTATGAAACCCTAATTTAACTAGTCTATCCTCTATAATGCAAAGAATGTGGGTGCAACTCTTATGAATGCTGTCATTGCCTCTAACAAGTATGAATGCATGGGTCTAAGCTACTGGCATCATGAGAAATGTGTTTTTGTGTTTTTCCTTTAAGTGTGTGGAGTGATTGTGACCTTGGCCTAACTAGGGTTTGATTGTGCAGGTGGGATGGAGATGGAAGGAAAGTGTGGGACAGGTTGGGGAGGCTTGGAGAGGTTCCTAAGGATCCTCAGCACCCATCCACAGAGGTCCCTCACGTTCAGAAGCTCGGCAACGAAGTGAATGGCCTCCTACAGGAAGGCTGCTGGGAATCCTACAGGATACTCTGTTTTCTACAGGATGGCTGTGCACGTCTACAGGATGGTTGGTCGTGGAGATTTTAGGAGTGGATGGAGTGTTGGAGTGGTGTGGGAGGCTAAGGGAGATGGAGATGGACCTAATGATGTCTTAGGAAATGGCAAGTCAGACGAAGGAAGGGTGCATGCAATGGGTTGATGTTTTGGAAGGGTGAAATCAACGAGAGTGAAGGAAATGGAGCGGTACGTGGAATGAGAGAGTTGGAGGGCAAGTGAGTGAGGTAGAGGATGAATAGAACTTGCAGGTGGATGGAGAAAACGACAAAGGAAGTGGCTTGAGAAAGAGCAGCGTAAATGAAACAAATGACCTGTGCATCAAAACAAGAGATTCATTAACCTATTATGCCATGAAACCTACACATCCGAAATGGAAAACAAGAAATGAAACTAATGCGTGAGAGTGCAGTATGGATCAATGTCAAGAATATATGAATGGATTTTCAATAAAAACATTCATGTGGCAACTTGCGTGGAGATGAAACGACTGCTGTTCTTTTTGGTGGCTGATCATGGTCTACACCCCAATCCCAACGGTGAGATGGCAGTGAGCCTTTTGCAACCTGTTTTTGATGGAGCTCCAAGAGATTTATTCTACCAACCTATCAAACTCGAATACTGAAAGCAAAGCATCATACCAGTCCTATCTATGCTAATGAAAACAACTAAACCAACAAGCTGGAAATCCGAATTGCATTGGAAACTAAACAAACTCAAGTGCTGGAACTAATGGTAAATGCATTACAACACAGAGGAGGACTATGGCTCTCAGGTTGGGCCCTCACCTGAGAGCTATAGCTCCTTGAGAAAACTCAGAACTAACTCAAAAGTGGCCTTCTTTATTCATAATCTGATAACATGCCAAATTGGCTTACAAAAGAGAACGAAACTTGAGCTGTGCTCCAAAATTACAATAGTAATACGAGAGTTTCAACCACCTAACCAAGGCTAAGGCTTCTATACTTATACAAAACGATGCTCCAACAGATATCCATGATTCTAGGAGCTCGGTTGTTCAATCTATAGTTTAACTGCTGATCCTGTAGGATGGTCATAAATGTTGTTTCCTGTAGAGCAGTTTTGAACTGCTGTTCCTGTAGAACAGCTGGCCGTGTATTAAGCTCGGAGGGAGGCTGAAGTGGGCTCGGAGTTCTTGGTGAGGATCACGAGGAATGTCCCCCAAAACCGTGGACAACCTCTCCTTATGTCAGCAATGCCAACTCGTTGTCTCCTTGCCACCTTTTCGTTGTCTTTTGCTCCCTTTTAATGCCAAAACCTGGAATCACAATGCATTAGCTACGTGGATAAAGTGCCTATCCTTTCTCCTACAAACAACATGAATAAACTAAGAAGTGTATGCATAAACAATAAAAATGAATGGTTTGAGCAAGCAAAATAGGCCAAAAATGAGCCCAAATTGTACCAAAATTGGGGCTCATCATCACCCCCCAGCTGAACCATTTGCTCATCCTTGAGCAACTCAGTCAAGATCCTCATCCTTCATGGCCTTTACTGCTCCCCTTACATCCCAAGCTTCCGTGGTGATGTCTTCATGGTTGATATGAAACCCTGCTGTACTTTCCACTTTTTCCCATTGTGCCCTTTCTTCCTTTCCTGCACCTCCTTCAGCCAATCCTAGCAACAATGGAGGGCTGAGTTTGAGGCCAATCCAGTTGGCCTGAAGTCTTTGCACTGATTTCTTGTACAGGTCCATCCTTGCAAATGCTTTCCTCATTCTGGTCGGGGTATGGTATTCCCTGATTTTCAAGCTATGTGCCAAAGCATGCCATCTACGTGCACAAGCATGGCCAGCAGTTTCTCCCAAGAGTCTGTCCATGTCTTCAAAATGGGCGATTGCTTGGGCTTGCTGATCTATAAATCTCAAGGAAGCTACAGGATCATTGGATAACTGTTGGCGGGCTGAGGTGAGGGCAACCGGATCTCCTAGTTCTGGCCGAATATACAGTGGTTCACTCACTTCCCGGTTCATGACCGACTTCTCCTCAGTGGCTCTCTGATCCTCATGATTCAGCCAAGATGCAAAAGCCATTAGTTGCATATCGCCCAAGGCGATATTGGGATCCCAAGAGACCTCATTGGGCAGAATTAGATTGTGGATATAAAATTCTGCTAGCTGAGCTTTATCTTCTGCTGAGCTAGTGTTGCATACTTCAGTAAACTGCTGTGGGTCATGAATTTGCTCAATACCTCTTTGTGCTAGGGTGTTGATCTGGAATTGTAGCCACCGATCCTTTAAGTACAGCCCATAGGACTTTGCAGGATGTCTGCACTGCAAGGCTTCCATGGCCCAACTAGCCATGCAAGCCAATTGCGCCTCCTTTTGTTGCAGCTGCTCCTTCAAGGCCTGCACCTCAATTCTTAACTGCTGTTCTTCTTCCTGTAGAACTGTTTTTGGTCCTTCAATATTGGTGGCCAGCTCCTTCTTGCCTTCTTGTTCAGATGTGATGCCCTTGGAGGATAGTCCTGCCTTTGCCTGGAGTTCTTGTAGCTGCAACCGTAGCTTTTGGTTTTCTTCCTGTAGAAGTGCCTGCTAGCAGCTAGCCACATGTTTAGCCATAGTGAACTCGCTTCTGACCTCCCTGAGCTGATTTTGTAGAGGGCCTATGTCCCCTACCCCCTTTGATTTGGCAATTTGCATCCAGGTATGGGAGCGAACTCTTTCTTGCTCCAATTCGAAGAATAGAGGTACGGTGAATTTTTGTGGGATGATCTGGCCTGCCTCCAAGAAAGTGTAATATGAATTCAGATTGGGTGAAGGACTAGGTTCAGGTATATGCTCTCTTGCTTTTTCTTGAGGGGGTTCTGCCTCATCCGCCCTGGGTGATGAAGGTCCTCCTTCTTCTTTCTGTTCGGTTTCCTGTAGTCGAGCTAAGGTATCCTGTAGGACATTCTCAGCTTCCTGTAGCCGGGTCTTCTCGTCCATCAGGTCCACTCGGTCTTGCCATGTGCTCTTCTTTGGGCTGCCCTTTTCATAGGTAACTGTGACCTTTGAGGGAGATTTGTCTTTGGGAGAAACAGGGGTGTCCTCAATGACAATTGGGCTGCTGGACTGCTGCTGTGGTTTCCCTGTTTTTATCCGAACACTCCTCCGTGCTTTGAAGTAGAGAGGAGGGTCCCTCTTCCTTTTTCCCTTTTGCTTAGGTGGCGTACTGAGGCCAGCTAATACGGCGCTGCCTCTCTGGCTAAAACATCCACCTTTCGCTTCTCAGATTTTGGTTGTGCATGGCTTCCTGTAGAAGCCTGTTTTTGCACCCTTGTGCTTCCTGTAGACGCTGGTGTCGGGCTTCCTGTAGAAGCCTTGGTCTTTGCTTTTGGGCTTCCTGTAGAAGCCTGCTTTTCCCCCCCTGTAGCGGTAGGTGTCTTCCCTTTTTCTCTTTTTTCTACGGTGGATTGATCCTTTTGCTTGCTTGCGAGTGCTGGATAGGTAGCTGACGTGGCTTTCCCCGACTCTGTCTCTTCTGCTTTTTGACCTTAATTCTCTTGCTGACAGGATGGGGGAGTCAGCTTTGTCTTTATCCTCTTCTTTCTCAGCCACCTCTTCCTTGTCTTCAGTGCTGGAGGAGCCACTCTCTTCGATCAGCATTTTAATGTCTCCATCTCGTGTCAGATTCCTAAACGACTCCCAGGAGAGGGGAACTCTATATGAGTGCAAGGCATCTTCCACAAGCAATTTTATTAACCCATGATGGGCTATCTGATCAGGGATGCCCTGTCTTAGTTTGGTAGCACACTCCATGAGGGACTGTAGAAGATAATGAGGGATGCTTAGTTTTTTGTCTACAGGATCGTCAATTCCGTGCCTTAATTCAGTGAGGAGCCGGAAATGATATGCATATACTATACTGAACCGGCCTTCACACGTAATATACTTCATTATTTGCAAACTGACTTCATTCCACGGTGGTGTTAGGCTCGTCCTTCTTACCCCATTTTTATCCTCCGATAATTCTTCCTTAGGTGTGAAGAAATCCTTCTTTGCTTGCTGGCTCATCTTCCGCTCCTCTTTGTCCCACGACAGACCCATGGGCAACTCTGTAATCCGACTGATATGCTCGGGGGTGAGTTTGAGGCTGAGACCTCTGAAGGTTACCGTGGCCAACGTCTGTGATTTAGGCTGCAGAGCCTGCAAAAATTCCTCGGCTACTTCCTCATCGTAGCCCTGTAGTTTATCACAGAAAGGCATCCATTGTGCTCTAGTGAAGAGCTCAACCACTGCCGGGTTTCTCCTTAATGCATTTGAATTAGTGGGCTCTCGCCTGATAAACCCGCCAGGCATGATGAACACAGTGTTTGTACCAGAGGTGGTGGATACACAGGAAATTCGGTCTTAAAGACAGAACATGCAATGAATTTTCAGACCACAGTGTGATTATACAGCTATCCTGTAGGAGCGATAGTATAGGCACGGCAAACCAAAATTTTTTTATGACCACACTGTGACTAATTGCCTTGCCACCTTTTAAAAAACCAATTGCGGAAGGAGTTGCAGGGTTACCTCTTTTCTCCCACCTTTTTTTACGTGAAGACTTCACCTTCCTGTAGAGCCGCGTGCCTGTAGAAACTGCTTCCTGTAGGACGGCGTTCCTGTAGAAACTGTTCCTGTAGGAGCAGTGTGCAGGCTTCGGGAAGAGCTTTTAGCTGGCTGGCGGTCGAGAGGTGCTTTACTAGCGTTCAGGTAGCCGAGAGCTCGGCGTGTCAACATGCAGAGGTAAGCAGAGGATCTACTCGAGTTTTGAAGTGAGGTTGATGGAGATACACGCTTAATCGAGCCGATTCGATTTTGAATCGGCGCAGCTCGTGGCGCGGGGGTGAGCTGTCCCCGCCGGACCGTTGGGTGACGTCACCCCTCATCCGCCTACACATTCGTTTGTTGCCGCATTCATTCCCACAGATCTGCCGCCGCCCTTTTCGGTTAAACTTCACTTCTCGGTTGACGGGACTGATCTTCACGTGCTTGCTGCGTGTGTCTCTCGTCGTGGCTGCCACCTCGTCCTCTGACTATCCCTTTACTAACCGACGTGGCCCATCACTGGCCTTTAGGCCGCTCAACCATTCACCTTTATGCCATGCAAAACAAATCGAAGTAATAATCATGCAGTTTGATGGAGAGAAGGATTAGAACACTTACCTGCGCGCGGCTGCACATGATTTCCAGATTTTTTTAGCGATGGATCCACCTGCCGCATGTGGCTGCACATTCCTGTAGGCTCGTGGTTACAAGATGCTGGCGATGGAGTGGATGGATCTGCGTTCATGCGCCCGTGTTTGATCTCAGATGGCGGTGCTGTGAACGGTCTTCACTTGAGCAGGTCGAACTGTTACAGGATCCCCGCGAGGGGTCTTGTCACCGTTCTTTCTTCTCGGGTGTATGCTGCATGCTGGCGGTTCTGGCTTCTCGATCATGATCCCAACGCTTCTGATGTATCAACATGGATGTGGTATGGTTCTCGGTGCTTAGTTTCTCTTTGACAGGTGCTTTCTCACGAGAACTGACTACCTTGGTGTGCTGCTGCAGGGATCTGGGTTGCATGGCGACGAGGGTGGTGGAGGACGATAATGGCAATGTTCAGGGGTGCCATCATTGACATGCATGCATTCAATCCACTCCTCAGTCGCTAGATCTTCATTTGAAACACATTTCGGCCATCGTAACCTTCTACAGGAAGTTTCCTGTAGAACACAGAGCTTCCTGTAGAAATTTGGCACTTTCCTGTAGAAGATCCACGTCTTCCTGTAGGAAGACTGTCTGTTCCTGTAGAAAAACTGTATCCTCCTGTAGAAGATCCAAAGCATGATAATAACTGCACATACCTTAAAAACATTGCTGTTCTTGGAGGAGGTGCTGATGACATCCTTTGCTAGCATGATGAAGGCCCCTGGCTTGGAGTGGAGAGGCTTCTTCTCCTCCATAGAACATCTGCATGCAAACCTTTTTATTGTGCTGATTGTTTTTTTCTCTTTTTTCTTTTTTCTTTTTTTTTTTTTCTAGAAAGACAATAGGAGCGCCTCGATGAGGTTTTCACCCCCACTGCCTGCCTTGGGTGCCTCAGAGAGGTTTTCACCCAAGGATCTTTATTTTCCTCTTTTTTCTTGAAAGACAATAGGAGCGCCTCAATGAGGTTTTCACCCCTACTGCCTGCCTTGGGCGCCTCAGAGAGGTTTTCACCCAAGGATCTTTATTTTTCCCCTTTTTTTTTTTTTTTTTTTTTTTTTTTTTTGTGTTTTAGATCCTTCAGGGTATGCCCAAAGTGGATGCAGAACCCTTCTCTATGACCAAAACAGATTTCTCCATAGTGCTGATAAACTCTTGTCTTGAGAGAGGTCTTCTATAGATCTTCAATCGGTGCCCATTTACAAGCATGGGAATGGATTCCTCATTAATGGTTCGAATGATGACAGATCCATTGTCATGGCACTGTTCCACCACATATGGTCCTAGCCATCTGGTTCTCAACTTCCCCTTGAAATCTTTGAATCTGGAATCATACAACAAAGCCCAATCTCCCGGCTGAAATTGCTTGTCATGGAGATGTTGGTCATGCCACACCTTCCTCTGAAGTTGAACCACCTCTGAGTGAAGGAGGGCCTGCATGCGGTGTTCATCCAGTCCATTCAGCTGCAATAGCCTTTCTTGCTGTGCATGGCTGAGATCTAGGTCCAGCTGAGCTGCCAACCTCAAAGTGTTATACTCAAATTCAATGGACAGCAAAGCTTTCTTCCCATAGACCAGCTCATAAGGTGTGAAACCGGTGGTGGTCTTCCAAGTGGTGTTGTAAGCCCATGTGGCTTCAACTAGGCGATCTGCCCAGTCTTTTCTGCTGCTGTCTACCACTTTGGTCAAGATCCCTTCTAGAGATCTATTGGTGACTTCCACCTGCCCATTGGCTTGAGGATGATAAGGGGTGGAAGTCCTATGCTTAATCTTGTGATGAGCCAATAGATCTTCAACCAAGTTAGAGGTGAACTGGCTCCCTTGATCAGTCACCAGCTCTCTTGGGTAGCCAAACTTGTAGAAGATGTTCTCTCTTAAGAACTCAACCACCTTTTCTTCAGTTGCTGCTTTGATTGCTTTAGTCTCTGCCCACTTTGTCAAGTAGTCAGTACACACTATGATGTAGGATCTTTGCCTCGAAGAGGGATTGATTGGGCCCACAAAGTCCATGCCCCACTTCTCAAATGGCTCGAGAGTCATTTGAGGTTGGAGAGGCATCTCATCCCTTTGGGTCGGTTTCCCCATTCTTTGGCATTGGTCACACTGGCTAACATATCTTCTGACATCTTGATGAAGTGTGGGCCAATAGTAGCCTGCCTGCAGGATCTTGAAGGCAGTTCTCTTTGCCGCAAAATGTCCTCCACAAGGCCCATCATGACAGGTGAGGAGAATGTCAAAGACTTCCTCCTCCCTTACACAACGCCTTAAGATCTGATCGGGGCCAAGCTTGAACAGGTTGCCCCCAATCCATGTAAATGAGGCACTCTTTCTGATGATTTTGCTCTTCTCTTTTGAAGAGAGGTGCGGAGGAAACTGAGCTGAAACGAGGTAGTTTGCTATGTCAGCAAACCATGGAGAGAGTACTGAGATAGCAAACAGATGCTCATCAGGCATCTGGTCATCCACCGTCCCATCTTCATCTGCAGACAAATCCAATCTAGACAAGAAGTCAGCAACAACATTTTCTTTTCCTGGTTTATCAACAATGGTTAGATCAAACTGCTGCAATAAAAGTAACCATCTAATAATACGAGCATTCACATCTGGTTTATTCATCAAGTATCTAATAGCAGCATGGTCAGTATGTACAAAAGTCTGGTAACCAGTAATGTAATGTCGGAACTTGTTCAGTGCATGAACCACAGCTAAGAATTCCTTCTCGGTTACAGTGTAATTCAGCTCTGCTTTGGACAAGTTTTTGCTAACGAAGTAAATGGCATATGGAAGTTTTTGCTCAACTTGTCCTAAGGCTGCACCTATGGCTTTGTTCGAGGCATCAGTGTGGATGTGGAAAGGTAGGGCCCAGTTTGGACCTCTTAGGATTGGAGCTGACACTAACTTGTCTTTTAATTCATTCAAACTCTTCTAACAATCGTCAGTCCAATTAAACTCCACATCTTTTGCCAACAAACCAAACAACGGTGAGGCTAACTTGCTAAAGTCTTTAATGAACCTCCGGTAGTATCCTGCTAATCCCAAGAAACTCCGGACATCCCTTACTTTTTGAGGAGGTGGAACCCTCTTGATGAGAGCAATTTTGTTAGGATCCACCTGCAATCCTTGAGAAGAAATGGTATGGCCTAGCACTGTCCCTTCAGTCATTAGGAATTCACATTTCTCAGGGCTAAGGGACAAGTTCATCTCGATGCACTTGGTTAGGACCTTTCCCAAGTTGGACAATGCTTCCTGGAAGTTGGCCCCATAAGGGGTAAAGTCATCCATGTATATTTCCACTGCATCATGGACCAACTCCGAGAAGATGCTCAAGACAGCTCTCTGAAAAGTAGCAGGAGCATTGCATAGCCCAAAGGGAAGGACTCGGTAGGCAAAGGTACCCCAAGGACAAGTGAAGGTGGTCTTATCTTGGTCTTCCGGGCTGATTTGGATTTGATTGTACCCGCTGAACCCATCCAGGAAAGAGAAGAACTTCTTTCCTGCCAGTCCATCCAACACTTGATCTATGAAGGGTAGAGGGAAATGGTCCTTCTTGGTAGCTTTGTTCAGCTCCCGGTAATCTACACAGATCCTCCACTTCCCATTCTTCTTGGGAACCAACACCAGAGGGGACACCCATTCACTATCTGAGATGGGGTAAATGAATCCGGCGTCCAACAGTTTTTGCAATTCTTCCTTGACAATGTCCTTAAGGGCTGGATTCATTCTCCTCTGGGGTTGCCTAACTGGTTTACAATCCTCTTTGATGTATATATGATGGGTACAGACCGAGGGGTGGACTCCTTTCATCTCCTTATAGCTCCAAGCAAAAGCATCTAAGTGGCTGGCCAATAGGCTACACAACTCCTTCTCCTGGGAAGGAGACAGAGAGGAGCTGATCTTTAACGCTGTCTCAGGGCCGAACTCCACACTTTTGACTCTGGGAGTTACAGGGCTAGTTGTACAAAGGTCCACTAAGGGGCTAGCTTGGGCATCCTCCACCAACTTCTCTAAAGATAGTGCACTGGAAGGTGGATTCTGGATCAGGGTCTCAATTAAATCATCCTCGGTAGGAGAATTTCTTCTAGCGGTATCTAGGGTGCACAGAGGTGCAGAGTACACCTCGTCTTCCTCTCCGTCCTCCAACCAGAGTGGTAAATCATGCTCTAAAGAAGGTTGGGCAGGAGGGTATAGGACTAGCTGCTTGGACATGGGACCATTTTTGATGGTCATGTTCCCTGCCCGACAACTTATGTAAGCATCTGCAGTAGCTAACCAAGGCCTCCCCAAGATGAGAGGATATCCAGTAAGCTTGGCCTTTGGTTGCAGGACCAGGAAATCTGCAGGGTATTCCCAAGAATTAATTGAGACCAAGACATCCTCCACAATCCCTTCGGGAGTCACGGTGGAGCGATCTGCTAACTGCAGTACTGTCGAAGTCTTTCTCAAGGAACCCTGAAGATTGAGTTTAAGCATGGTATCCCTGGTCATCACATTGATGGCTGCCCCCAGATCAATCAAGGTGTGGGGGATAATGGTGCCATTGATGTGTACATCTACTACAGGACTTCCAGGATCTAGGTATTTTGGGCAGATGACTTGTCCTAGCATAAGGTCAGACAATTGTCCTATGACGTTGATAGTTGAGGCATCTTTCTTCCGTCTGCCTGGGTGTTTGAAACACTTCTCCTTAATCAACTTGTTATATATTGGCACATCCTTGATGGCTTGGAGAAGTGGGATTTTAACACACAACTGTTTGAGCTCACCCAAAAGCTCATCTTCTTCTGGGTTCGGTTGTGTGGTGGCGGTTAATCTCTCAGGAAAGGGTGGAGTAGGCTTTGGTTCACTCTCCTGATGGTTTTCCTCATCCTCTGGGGGAGGAGGTTGGCGATCTGGAAGAATCTTTCCAGATCTAAGATTGATTTCCTGGATCTCCACAGCATAGGTAGGGCACGAGGTCTCCCCAGTATATACCTGCTAAGCCTGTCTATTGTTGGGGTTCGGGTTCGGTTGAGCAGGCATCTGAGGTTGCCTTGGAGGAGCAGGAGGTAAAGGCTGAGGTTGAACTGGTGGTGGAGGCAAAATGGCGGGAGGAGTGTTGTATTGGGGCCTCCACCCCGACTGAGGAGCACTCCATTGAGGTTGCGACTGGGTATGTGAGTGATATGGATGAGAAGTAGGTTGAGTAGGGTACTGAGGTGGATAAGACCATGGAAGAGGCATTGACCAGGAAGGATGAGCAGGGGGACCCCAGGAAGGCATGGGAGTCAAGTGGTTGGGGTTGTAATAAGCTTGAGATGCCCCTTGCATCCCCTGCTGATAAGGTCTAGATCCTTGAGGCCTCCTTTGGTTGATGAAGTAGAGAGGTTCAGTGGGGGCTTCAGTTCCCTGGTACATGGCTTTAAACCCAGGCAAGGTTGGACACTGATTTGTTGGGTGGTCCTCCTCACAAACGAAACACACTTCAACCGAATGCAATGGACATTCGTTCTTAGGGTGTCTTCTGGTGCACCTAGGGCAGAAGACAGCCAAGGCTCTCTCAGCTTCCTCTTTCTTTTGCTGGATCCTGAATGTGTCCAACTGCATGGCAATGGTATGTCTCACCTCACTCTTAAGATCTTCTAATTGGTTTGTAAGCTCATGTTTGGAGAAAGGGACACCGGTGGAGAGGAGGTTTCCTCTACCTCGTTTTCTAGCTACCCTGGAATGATTTCGAAACACAGTTTTGATGTCCTCATAAGGCAGTTGGTAAATGTCCCCCCCAGCTAACATGTGAAGGGTGTCTAGGAGATCTTCAGGGACTCCTCGGAGTAGAACCAACTTGAGGGATTCAGGGTCAAGTGTGCACCTGGCCCGTTTATAGCTAAGTTGGAACCTCTCCTCATAGTCCTCTAAAGACTCATCATTCCCCATGGTCATTCGAAAGATTTCTCCCTTGGTTTCCTTGGACCTACAATAATCCCTATACTTGGTATTGAAGGCTTGCTGCATCTGAGCCCAAGTGGTGATGCTATTCCCAGGTAATCCCATGAACCAACGTAGTGCTGCATCCTTGAGAGTGGAAGGGAAAAGCTTCAACTTTTGCTCATCCTCAGTATAGTCATAGGTTCGACAAAGGACAACAAACTCAAACAAGAAGGTATCCGGATCCTCAGTGGTCAGTCCATGGAAGTGAGGCAAGGCAGAGGGGCTAATGTTTTTCATTTTCATATCCCCATTGGTTTCTCGGATGGGGAAAGCTCCTTCTATTCTCTCATCTTCTCTCCCATTATCAGCCATGGCTTCAGATGGAGTGGTTTCTAACTCTTCTTCGTCTATAGGGTCTTGGTATATCTCGGGATGTTCACCTATAGGTTCCTCTGGGTCACTGTCACCAAAGAAGAGAGAAGGGTGACTTAGTGATGTGGTGGGGGTGTTTGGTAGGAATTTGCCTGATCTATCTCGGTTCCTACGAGGCATGAAAGGGAAAGGACTCTTCTCTGTTTTTAGTGCTTTTGCTTTTTTCTTGTACCTGCAAAACTGAAACAAAGTGATCTACAACTAACTAGATTGCTCAAATGAAATTTGCGCAATTGGAAATATTAATCTAGGAAAGCAGGAAATATTAATCTAGGAAAGCAGGAAATACTAATCTAGGAAAGCAGGAAATACTAATCTAGGAAAGCAGGAAATACTAATCTAAGAAAGCAGGAAATACTAGTCTAAGAAAGCAGGAAAGTCTATGCTACTTTTGCAGAATGGAAATGAAGCAAACTACTTAGCAGAAGGTAAGAGTAGGAAAGTAGAGGAAAAGCAACAGGTGCTAATACTCTGACGCTTCCCCGGCAACGGCGCCAAAAAGATGGTGAGCTCCAGTATTGTAGCAATAATGCTACAACTCCTGGGGCTTCCTGTCTCTTAATTTTATCAACCCGGTAGTTCGTACAAACTTGGAAGCGACGGTGCTGTATGCACAAGTACTAGCCCTTGTCGCAGCTGTCACTTGGTCAGCTGGCACAAGTCCGCTAGGGCTTAAGCCAACTTCTATAGGCTCACAGAAGAAGCTTTATCAATGATGGACGAAAGTTAACTTCAAAGAAAGGCTACTCTACTTGACAAACTGAATCAAAAGCAACTTAAAGCATGTAAATCTATGAAACCCTAATTTAACTAGTCTATCCTCTATAATGCAAAGAATGTGGGTGCAACTCTTATGAATGCTGTCATTGCCTCTAACAAGTATGAATGCATGGGTCTAAGCTACTGGCATCATGAGAAATGTGTTTTTGTGTTTTTCCTTTAAGTGTGTGGAGTGATTGTGACCTTGGCCTAACTAGGGTTTGATTGTGCAGGTGGGATGGAGATGGAAGGAAAGTGTGGGACAGGTTGGGGAGGCTTGGAGAGGTTCCTAAGGATCCTCAGCACCCATCCACAGAGGTCCCTCACATTCAGAAGCTCGGCAACGAAGTGAATGGCCTCCTACAGGAAGGCTGCTGGGAATCCTACAGGATACTCTGTTTTCTACAGGATGGCTGTGCACGTCTACAGGATGGTTGGTCGTGGAGATTTTAGGAGTGGATGGAGTGTTGGAGTGGTGTGGGAGGCTAAGGGAGATGGAGATGGACCTAATGATGTCTTAGGAAATAGCAAGTCAGACGAAGGAAGGGTGCATGCAATGGGTTGATGTTTTGGAAGGGTGAAATCAACGAGAGTGAAGGAAATGGAGCGGTACGTGGAATGAGAGAGTTGGAGGGCAAGTGAGTGAGGTAGAGGATGAATAGAACTTGCAGGTGGATGGAGAAAACGACGAAGGAAGTGGCTTGAGAAAGAGCAGCGTAAATGAAACAAATGACCTGTGCATCAAAACAAGAGATTCATTAACCTATTATGCCATGAAACCTACACATCCGAAATGGAAAACAAGAAATGAAACTAATGCGTGAGTGTGCAGTATGGATCAATGTCGAGAATATATGAATGGATTTTCAATAAAAACGTTCATGTGGCAACTTGCGTGGAGATGGAACGACTGCTGTTCTTTTTGGTGGCTGATCATGGTCTACACCCCAATCCCAACGGTGAGATGGCAGTGAGCCTTTTGCAACCTGTTTTTGATGGAGCTCCAAGAGATTTATTCTACCAACCTATCAAACTCGAATACTGAAAGCAAAGCATCATACCAGTCCTATCTATGCTAATGAAAACAACTAAACCAACAAGCTGGAAATCCGAATTGCATAGGAAACTAAACAAACTCAAGTGCTGGAACTAATGGTAAATGCATTACAACACAGAGGAGGACTATGGCTCTCAGGTTGGGCCCTCACCTGAGAGCTATAGCTCCTTGAGAAAACTCAGAACTAACTCAAAAGTGGCCTTCTTTATTCATAATCTGATAACATGCCAAATTGGCTTACAAAAGAGAACGAAACTTGAGCTGTGCTCCAAAATTACAATAGTAATACGAGAGTTTCAACCACCTAACCAAGGCTAAGGCTTCTATACTTATACAAAACGATGCTCCAACAGATATCCATGATTCTAGGAGCTCGGCTGTTCAATCTATAGTTTAACTGCTGATCCTGTAGGATGGTCATAAATGCTGTTTCCTGTAGAGCAGTTTTGAACTGCTGTTCCTGTAGAACAGCTGGCCGTGTATTAAGCTCGGAGGGAGGCTGAAGTGGGCTCGGAGTTCTTGGTGAGGATCACGAGAAATGTCCCCCAAAACCGTGGACAACCTCTCCTTATGTCAGCAATGCCAACTCGTTGTCTCCTTGCCACCTTTTCGTTGTCTTTTGCTCCCTTTTAATGCCAAAACCTGGAATCACAATGCATTAGCTACGTGGATAAAGTGCCTATCCTTTCTCCTACAAACAACATGAATAAACTAAGAAGTGTATGCATAAACAATAAAAATGAATGGTTTGAGAAAGCAAAATAGGCCAAAAATGAGCCCAAATTGTACCAAAATTGGGGCTCATCAAATGTACCTTACTAAACACTTCCCATCACTGATATCCGTCAAATTCCTCATTTTCGCACAAACCCTAGTTTCTTGCTACAATTTGATAATTTTCTAGGCTAGGCCCGTGTTTTGCCCTTTTGGACCCTTTCACCTCACTCAATTTTTGAAATTACACTTTCCCCTACTTCCTAAAATCCCTCCCTACTTCCAAAAATTTTCTCAAGAATTTAGAAGCCCCTTATCCTTTTCATTTCACTTCATTTCGACAAATCCCCTGTTCCACACATCGGGATAGGTTTTACTCAAATGATGTTTCTGAGCAAGAACAAATGAATTTGGAAAAAGTGAGAGACATTTTTATCCATAATAGGCCAAGGAAGAAAAAACTCTTTCACTTTTTTCACAAGTGTCATGGTTTTAGAGAAATGTCAAAAATACAGTTGCCTAAGGAGAATTGATGCACTTCTGAAGTGACCTTGGGAAAATCACGCTTTCTCCTATCTTGGTTGGCCAAATGACTTTCTTGATGAGTCAAATGGTAACTAGACACAAAGAGCTTTCCAATGAGCTATCATGAGATCAATTTATAGGTGAGGAAGACCTTCAAAAGTTGACAGCAACAACACTCTGCCTTTAGGCAGCCTCATTTTGCACATTTTTGACCAGTCTTGGGATATTTGACTTTTGATAGGACAAATGAGCTCAAAATTTACAAATTAAAGTTTTGTTCGAAAGTATACTCAATAATATTTCCAATCAGATGTTGTGAAACCAATTTGGGAACTCGGAAGTCCTCCAAAACTTGATCTGAAAACGGCGCTACGCACAGAATCAGTGGCGCTACGCATAGAAAATTTTAACAGAGGCTTTTCCAACAGGTGCGTAGTGCCACCTCACGCTCGCTTTTGATGGGGACCTCCATTTAAAGAAAAATTGGAATTTTTGGATTCATTTTGAAAATTTATGCATGCTCAGAAATTACTAGGAAATTTTGACAAGTTTTGGGTCACCTAAACGGCCAAAAACACCTCAAAAATTCCCTCTCTACTACTTTTTGGCCACACAGGAAGCAATCTTGGGAGATTGCAATTTTGGAGGGGAAAATGGATTCCAAATAAAAAAATTAAAGTTTTTGCATAAATTAGACTCACAGGGCTTTCCAACAAGCTATCCTGCACCTGATTTGGACCTCGGGAAGCCTTCCAAAATCAGCTTGGAAAAAGCACTATGCACAGGTTGAAAAAGTGCCAATTTTGCTCAAAAACTATGTTTTTCACCTAGTTTTCTTCTAGTTTAACTTTTTCTCTCTTATGGTCAAATTCATGATGTGAAATGATGTAAATTGATGTATTATGATGTAAAAATGATAAAAATTGACTTAATAAGGTAGATACATCAGTTGTATGTGGTTTGGAGTTGAATGAATCATTTTCCTTGGTTTAAGAGGCAAGTTGTTCCACTGCCTATTTTTGTGTTCCTAGTTTAGATATGGTTGAAACCACCCATATTCTCATGGATTCGAACCCTAATGGCTAGCACAGGTGGTTTGGAGGTCTATATCATGTGTTTTTTCGGTCATTTGTAAAGGTTGGACTCTTGTGAATGCTTTGAGCACTATTGTACATCATTTCTGCAGTTTGGCAAGGAAATAGACTAGGGTTTGCAGCATTTTGTGGGATTCTTGTGGCAAGGTGACTTAGTATCGTTTTTCCTTCTACGATTCAAGTTATCATATGCTTATGTGTGCGATTGTCTCTCTTTTTTCTGCTTAACTAAATGAATCAAGTATAAAGGTGGAAATCATTGATATTGTAGTGCTCTACCTTAGGGTTTCTTTAGTTTTACATGTTTTCTACTGTTTGAAGAGGCCTCATGACACTTCCATGCCCTCTCCAACTCCTCACCAGTCTTAAGACTCTCTATTTCACCTAATTCAAAGTACTAAATCACTTGCCTACCTCGTCCCGCAGAAACCTCTGCAAGACTGAGTTCATTCCCCGGACCCAAAACTGCCTTTCACATTTGATCCAACAATCAACCATAAAACTAAATCAAACTCCTATGAGCATATACCTAGCCTAAAATTAGTCTTTACATCAGTCATCTCAAGCCTCACTTGCTATATTTTCCTGAGATTTCCAAGGAGAGAACCCTCTACCGACATGGTAGGGATAGCTACCAAGTTAAGCGTGGTTTGATGTTACCCTAGACCTGCCTTCCTTCAGCTTGAGGTAGATTTAGGCACTAACAGCTCCCATGGCACAGTCACTGGCATCCATTTGGATCTCAAACGGTCTTTGAAGATCTGGTAGTGCTAGTATTGGTGTTGTACTAATTTTTTCTTTCAAGGTGTCGAAGGCTTTCTGCAGTTTTCTTCCCTACTGAAACACCTTGTTCAATCCCGTTAAAGCAAGTAAGGGAGCTACAATTAAGGAGAAGTTAGAAATGAACTTTCTCCAATATTGTGTTGCTCCTAAGAAGCTCCTAACTTCTGTAGTAGATTTGGGTTTAGGCCAGTTGACAATGACTGCCACCTTAGAGGGATCTATCTTCAATTCACCACCCCCTACTATATGTCCCAAATAATTCAAAGATGTTTTTCCAAATTCACATTTTGAAAGTTTAGCATAAATTTTTTCTCTTTTCAAAACTTAACATGCTTTAAATGTTCTTCCCATGTTTTGATAAATATCAGAATGTCATCCAGATATACAATAACAAAATCATCAAGAAAAGGTCTGAGTACATCATTCATTATTCTCATGAAAATAGCAGGAGCATTAGTTAAGCCAAAAGGCATAACCAGCCACTCATACAATCCTTGCTTTGTTTTGAAAGCAGTCTTCCACGCATCTTGTTATGCAACTCTGACCTGATGATATCCACTATGCAAGTCTAAATTGGAAAAACAAAAAGCTTCTTTTAGTTGATCTAATAGATCATCTATGCGAGGAAGGGGATAACAAATTTTGATTGTTATCTTATTTAGTGCTCGGTAATCAATGCACATTCTCCATGAGCCATCTTTCTTTTTCACCAAAACGATTGGATATCCACATGGTGATGTGCTAGGTCTAATGAACCCCTTCTTGAGCAACTCTTGCACCTGCTTCTTGATTTCTACATTCCCTAATGCGAACAACCTGTACATTCCAATTTTAGGCAATGGAGCATCTTGCTGCAAATTAATATCGTGCACTATTTCCTTTTTAGGTGGCAGACATTTAGGTTCTCGAAACAATATATCATACTCTGAAACAACTTTTTCGAAATCAGCTTGCTGTTTAGCATCACAACCCTCAAATACATTGGTTTTATCAAGTTTCTTTTCCTTTACAACCATCAGTAAAAATTGTTTGCATGAATTTATAATTTGTTTCATCTGCCCTGAGTTTATGAGAGTGTAATTATTCTTGAGCTTGTGAGCTCTTACAAAGTATTCGATTCCATCTTTAATGAGTAGATACTTGTTCTCAACTCTATATAAAATATCTTTTTTGTCATACAAGTAAGGACTTCCTAAAACAATTGAACATATATCCAAAGGAATTATGTCTAACTCAACCTCATCTACAAATGCTGAACCAAAAGAAAACTTAATTTTGCATTGTCTAGTCACTTGTAGTTGCGCTTTATCACTTAACCATCCTAATGGGTATGGTTTCTTGTGAGGTGTAGTCAGTAATCCTAACTTCTTTACAATTGCTTCAGAAATTAAATTTACTTGTGAGCCACTATCAAACAAAGTATCAATCTTTTGATGTTTGGAAATAACTCAAATATGGAAAAGCTCATACCTTTTTCTCTCATTTTCTTCATCAATAGTAGATTGTGCAGAATTACTAGTAGATGCTTCAGAATTCTTACCTTTTATACCTGTGGCTACAATGGTTGTTTCATATCCTGAGTCCGACACCAAATCTTTTCGAATAGATGTAGCAGTCTTCTTCTTCTTGCCCTCGAACTTCTTGGGTCTCAACTCCGGATGCAGAATCCAATAGTGCTCATCATCATGCCCATCCTTCTTACAACGAGTGCCTGAAGACTTTCTTTTCTGTGTAGTGTTGGACTTCCTTGCTTTCCATTTCTATTTTATTTTCTCCTTATTCTTTCTTGCAGTGGGTTGGGATGATCCCCCAACTTCTGGGTTCCCATTCTTTCCTTTAGCTTCTAGATGCGTAGCTTGAACAGATACCTCATCTATAGAAGTGGGATTAAACACGAGGATAGTGTGCCTCATGTAGCGTTGTAGACTACTGATGTACTTCAATAGAGTCTCAGGTGAGTCTAATGAGATTCCTAGAATCAAAGCTCTCTTCCTAAATTCTTGGGTGTAACCTTGTAAACTTTCCCCTTTCAATTGCCAAAGAGTTTGCTAGCTCATCATGGCTTGCTGCATGTAGGCTAGTGGATAGAACTACGTTTTGATTGCAGAACAAATTCACTCTAGACAGAAAGAGTCTTACCATGTCTCTTCATGTTAGCTTGGGTCCTGCCTTCCCACCAAACCAACACAGTGCCTCCAAGGCGTAGGCTAGCCAGGTGAATCTTGCTCTTGTCTGAATCGATACTCCGCACTCTGCAATAAACATCAATTTGTCTGATCCAATTTTCCAGCTTTTCTGCATTCAACTCTCCATCATATATTGGTAAATCAAATTTAACATCTAGTTTAATCAAGGATGTCTTCTTTTTATGTTTAGGGCTATTAGGAGGTATGAGAAAGTTTTCTTCTTTCCCTTTTCCTTTTGAGTGGTGATGGAGGAGAGACTCTTCTTCCCCTTTATCTTGTTTGGAGCTTGACAAATCTTCATCTTTATGTTTTCTAAAGTCCTTATACATTTCCTCTACCATGGACCTTATGGCCAGGAAACTATATATAAATTGAGGGTCTGGCCCCATAGAACCTTCCTCCGACATTGTCTTCTGAGGATAGACTCTTCCAGTTTTAGGATTAGTTTCAACCAACTCTCCTTCTCCTAATTTGAGCTTTGATCTAGTTAGCATTCAATAGCTAAATCCAGCACAAGCTAGTCTAACCTTAACAACCTATAGCTCTGATACCATTTGATCTGAAATCGCCCCTAGGTGACCTCAAGAAATTGATGAAGGTATTACAGACTCATGTGCTGGTGTGTTTTTCTATGTTATCTTAGGCAACAGATCGATAAGATTGAAAAACAAACAGACTCTTGAAACAGTAAGAGATCACAGTAAGAAAAACATAAACACAACAAAATTTAATAAGGAGTTCACCTAATCCTCCCGGGCTACGTCTCCTAGTCCAGCTTTCAATGGTGGCCTTTTTATTATGTTTTTAAAGAAGAGTCTTACAATAAGGAGCTCAATATGAGTCTCACTTGACAGAGGATGATCAGTAGGATGGCACTTGGAATTCCCAAGTCCTTAGAGTTCACAGACTCCCCTTACTAAATTTCAACCTCAATTGGTCTTTTTCTGCTTGATGCTGCCCTTACTCTGATGGTTAGCTCAACTTCTTTGTTCTCTGCAATTTTGCCTTTCTTTCTGTGTCTCTCGGCCTTCGGCTTCTTCACTGCTTCTCTGCCTCACTGTCTCTCTGTCTTGTCTCTGTCAGCTCGTGGCTTTAAAGCCAGTTCGTTTCTTTGACTATTTGCTTCGCCTTCTTAGCTCTCTAGATCACCCGCCTCTATCTGTTGGGACTACTCTACCCTACATCATTGTTGCTGTGTAATGCATCGCAGAGAGGTGGCCCCCTATCTCCTTGCAAACAGAGTGTCAGTTCTTCCTGAACGGTCATTTTTTTCCATTATTTCCCATATTCCTGCGAAACAGATTCTTTTGTCAACTCATCAATCAAATCGGACTTCAAATCTTTATGTGCTATAGCTTATTTCTCCCTCGGGTCCAGTCATCCATTGGCTGAACTTCCGCCGTTTGATCTGGAGCCCCCAGATCCTTCGGTCTTCGCTTATATCACGTAGTTGAGTTGCTCGACCGTTAGTCCGCAATGTAAGCAATTCTTCTCTCTCCCCATCGGACACGCGTCACTCGGTGTATGGAATAATTGGGTCTTCAACCAAACCCACTTACCGCCCGAGATTCCTCCAATATTCCGCTGGTTTTGAGCGCGGGACCCACTTGTCGGTTTTAGCGCTTTCCCACGGTTTTCTGGTTTCCCTTGTGACCGAGCACTCGGGGCTTTTCCTTCTCGAGGGGTTTTGCCCAGTGATATGTGAGTAGCACTAATCATGTATCAGAAACAACCTCCATTTCTAGGTTTGAGCTTCCCAACTACCATTTTTGCGCCATGCACAGTCTCCATGGGCCAACGGTTAGCGCGCTTTGACCGAAGGTCCTCGTTGCTCCGTGCTGGCTACAAATTTTCATTATTCAGAGGTTATTTCTGATAGCTATAAGATTTCTTGAAGTCTATCATTCATTCTTAACAATCATGGAATTGTTGAGGATCCAATTCAGATCACGACCTTCCCACTGAAAAAGCTTTTGGACCACCAAAATTTGGTTTCAAGCATTGACTAGGTGAGGATACAACTTTCTCACCTGTCCAATCTCTATCCATTTTGTACTACTTGGCTTTGAACCCCTGAGCCCAATTCTGAAGTACTCAAAATCTCCCTTGCGCGTTGTTCTCACCTTCCTGTCCAGAACTGTGTCTTCCTGCAATTCATTAAGATATTCAAGTAGCAGGTCATCAATAGAAGGCAATTGACTCTGTTCTTCAAGATCTTCAATTAATGAAGGTTCAAATAGTCTCAAGTTGCCTGCATTCATGACTGATTAGATGTGCATATAAGCTGGCAAATCAAGGCGAAAATCATTCTCACCAATTTTCTCAAGAATCCTGAAAGGTCCATACCTTATTGGTTTCAACTTTTTACCTTAACCTTGCATCCTGTCCTTGCTAATATACATCCAGACTTGATCACCAACTTGGAAACTATGCTCCATCTGATGCTTGTCATGCCTTGCCTTGTATTTGGCCTGGCTCTTTTCCAGCTGTTCCTGTACTGCCTGATGGATCTCTTGGATATGTTCAATGAACCTAGTTTCCTTGTCCACCTCGCTGTGTCCCTCAACTATTGTGTCCTTACCAAAGACAAAATCCAAGGGACAAATTGATGTGAAACCAAAACAGGTCTCAAAAGGAGATCTCTGTGTGGAAGAATGTTTGGCTCGGTTATAAGCATGCTGAACATAACACAAATGTTCATCCCAAAGCTTGGGATGCTTGCTGCAATATCCCCTGACCAACTGGATCACTGTCTTGTTGACTACTTCTATCTAGCCATCGGTTTGTGGATGGAAAGCTGTGCTTTTCTTCAGTTTGGTGTCCATTAGTTCCCACAGACTTGACCAAAACTTTCCCACAAATTGGATGTCTCGATCAGATATAATGGAAGTGGGTAATCCAAAATGAACCCATACATGTTGAAAGAACAGTTTTGCAGTTTGTTCAACTGTAATTTGTTTATTACAAGGTATCAAAATACACATTTTGCTAAACCTATCCACAACAACATATAGATAATCATGACCTTTCCTAGATTTAGGCAATCCTCCAACAAAGTCCATGGAAACACTTTCCCAAGGATGAGAAGGAACTGGAAATGGAGTTTACAAGCCTAGTTTTCTATTGCTGGGCTTGCTTTTAGCACACATAGTACACCCTCTTACATATCTAGAAACTGTCTTGTTCATTTTTGGCCAATAACAAAATCTTTGCGGCTGTGCAACTATTTTACTTACCCCAAAGTGACCTGATATTAGAGAAGTGTGTGCTTCTCGAATTATCTTTACTCTTTCATTTTGTGAATGCATAGCTTCCCACAATGATATAGGAGTCAGTCCTTACTATGATAATCCAATTCTTCTACTCGTTTGCCTTGACTTAAAGTTGCATATACATCTTTAAAGTCTATATCTTGAGCATATTGTTCAATGTAGCTCTCATGTAACACCGAATTATGCTTAAGTATAGTAGATGCATTTATAATGGGTCTAGATAACATATCTGCAACTTTATTGTGTATGCCCTTTTTATATCTGTGAATAAATGAAACTATTGTAGAAAACCCATCCATCTATAGTGTCTTGATTGCTGAAACTTAGTTTGGGAGTGTAGATATTGAAGTCGTTGATGATCAGTATGTATAACTGTTTTTTTTCCCATTAAGTAATGTTTCCACTTTTTCACTCTCTATACTAATGCATACAATTCTTTATCATATGTGGGATAGTTAACTACTGTAGAATTAAATGTCTCAGAATGATAACATATGGGTTTACCGTGCTGTATCAACACTGCTTCCATGGCATAGTCACTGCATTTGTTTGGACCTCAAACGGTCTTTGAAGATCTGGCAGTGCTAGTACTGGTGCTGTAGTAATCTTTTCTTTCAAGGTGTCGAATGCTTTCTGTTGATTTCCTCCCCACTGAAACACCTTGTTCAATCCTGTTAAAGCATGTAAGGGAGCTGCAATTAAGGAAAAGTTAGAAATGAACTTTCTCCAATATTGTGCTGCTCCTAAGAAGCTCCTAACTTCTGTAGCAGATTTGGGTTTAGGCCAGTTTACAATGACTGCCACCTTAATAGGATCTATCTTCACTTCACCATCCCCTACTATATTTCCCAAATAATTCAAAGATGTTTTGACAAATTCACATTTTGAGAGTTTAGCATAAAGTTTTTCTCTTTTCAAAACATTTAGTGTCTGCTTAACATGCTTTAAATGTTCTTCCCATGTTTTGATAAATATCAGAATGTCATCCAGATATACAATAACAAAATCATCAAGAAAAGGTCTGAGTACATCATTCATTATTCTCATGAAAGTATCAGGAGCATTAGTTAAGCCAAAAGGCATAACCATCCACTCATACAATCCCTACTTTGTTTTGAAAGCAGTCTTCCATGCATCTTGTTCTGCAACTCTGACCTAATGATATCCACTATGCAAGTCTAACTTGGAAAAATAATAGCTTCTTTCAATTGATCTAATAGATCATCTATGTGAGGAAGGGGATAACAATTTTTTATTGTTATCTTATTCAGTGCTCGGTAATCAATACACATTCTCCATGAGCCATCTTTCTTTCTCATCAAAACGATTGGAGATCCACATGGTGATGTGCTAGGTCTGGTGAACCCCTTCTCGAGCAACTCTTGCACCTGCTTCTTGATTTCTACATTCTCTAAAGCGGACAACTTGTACATTCCAATGTTAGGCAATGGACCATCTTGCTGCAAATTAATATCATACACTATTTCATTTTTTGGTGGCAGACCTTTAGGTTCTTAAAACAAGATATCATACTGTTGTGGGGAAAAGTATCCGACTCGGAATGACCCTATCCCGACTCTAAGGGTGATAGTTCCTTAGCAACAACTGAAAGTAAAGCTTTGATATTTTCCTTTATGAAAGTACAGAGAAGGAAGAAAAGATTGACCAACCGATATCCTTCGCTTTTGTCGATCTTGTCTTCTCTCTTCGTCCCTTGCTCCCAGCTCCTTGTTCCCTTGTCGGCCCAGCTACACAAAGATCCTGCACAAACAAGAGATGGAAACTACAAGAAACATGTACTCATAACTGATGCATGGATTAGAGTGAATCAGATATACAAGTAAATACAATACATCAATGCAATACAAGTATATAGGAGAACATTCAAAGCTTTATTGATAGAAGTAAAAGGTTCTGAGAAGGTTACAACCATCAATGGCTCCAATCCAGCAGCACCTCCCCAGCAGCAAGAAATCTCCTCTTCACCTCTATAAAAGCAATCACCCAATAGCTCTAACTGTAAACCAACAGCACTTCCTTGCTTTGCACAAAATTCCAGCCTCCTTAGACCTCATAGAAGAGCTCTATATATAGGAGATTTGGAGAAAGGATGAGTCAGCTTGAGGCTGGAAAGATGACTAGTGTCCTCTCCCACTTTAGTTAAACTTCAGTTCTTGAGTCCACTTGGAGATCCTTGCTTACACATGGAGATCAAGTACCTCTTACTCATCACAGGGCGAATCCCTTGAACCAAGTGTCAGTTTGGAAGCTTCCTGGGCAATTGACACCTTGCAGAATGACTGTGCCACTTGGCCAATCTCGCCCAGCGCAGGTAGCCTTCATTGGAGTTGACTTTCAGCGCAGGTACAAGGAGGAGCAGTTGACATTCAGCGCAGTTGCTCAGTGGAGCAGTTGACATGATCCAAAAATAGCCTGTTTTTGAGTGTTTTCAGGTGGAGAATTGATGGGAAGTGCTGTGGTTTGCTGACCTTGTTCCTCTAGGGGTAAGAACAACATGTTTAGGGACTTTGGATCCCTGTAATTATCGACATTTCATGCTCCATGCTGCGAGGCACAAAAATGTCTATAACAGTTGCCCCCTAAAGTATGAGGCCGTTTATCGGGTGAAATACTTTATCTAGAGGGTCCGAAGTTCATTCCAGTGCTGAGGAGGCGCCCTGTAATACAATACAATACAATACATTATTTTTCATTTTGTTTTTCATGATCTAACTGAGGCGGGCATTCCCATGCTCAGCTTTATAAATACATTTTGGTACATAGAACAGACGATCGTCTGATGGTAGACTGATAATTCTCTGCTGAAATTATCATCCTTTGAGTAGGATGATCATCTGCTGCAACGATGTACATGACAAATGCTTTTATATTTCCTGAATATGTATCGCAGCCCGGATGGATGAAACTAGATCCGGGGTCTTCAAACTCGTTCGATCTTCACTCTAAGTACAAGTCTATCCATGTGAGAATTTCGCTGAAGTCGAACATGGAAAGACATCGCTTGATTACCGGTCAATGATGCAAACCGTTAACAAGCGCGAGAGGAATCACCGATAATGATAATGACCCTCAAGGTACTGCAGTACAATTCACGTGGCGTGAATAAAGGACTTGGCGTCGAACGCCACGCAAAATCTTCTGGTCGAAGGTCATTGATGTATACCTGTCGCCGGAAGTGAGAAACTTGCCATTGAGGCATGCAAGCTTCAAAGTACTGATGGGGTTGTTCCTAGATCAACTTCTTGGATAATGAGCTGAAGTCGACAAGAAGCGATCCGTCAAAGGAGGGCCTTAATGAATCCCACATCAATGACACGGAACAGAGCTAATGATTTTAGTGGAGGTGAAAACAAACTGTGACATATGATTCAGGGTGGCGATCATGAATGGATGAAGGATAATGTATGGCAGTGGATGGGACACGGTTGACACTTTCAGAATGACCTCTCTTGAACATATAACGACACTGATGCGATGGATCGGTAGCATTACCCCAAAATGTGGATGGTTTGGCGAAGACCATGGTGATGAGACCGGTGAATGAAACAACCCAACCCGATGTGGTACGGAGGAAAAGTGTCATGTTCAAGAGCGACTTGCTACCATTAAACTTTGATGTTCTCCCAATTTTTCCCCAGTCATTTCTGACCAGTACCTCTTTATTTTTGTCAAGCTTGAGGAGGATAACATATGCTTGTTCTATAACCTGCCCTTCGGGCAGGCCCATCGCTATGATTTAACGAGCTTAGCGATAGGGAAACTCGTTCTCGTCTAAAGACAAGTTTGTCGCTATTTAATGAATTTAACGAGTCTAACGACAAGGATAACTCGGTCCTTTTCATTTTTAGAGAGTCTGAAAAGATACATAAAGTCAACTCCAAAATTCCTTTTTCGTCATCTAATCCCTTAAGTTCGAAAAAGTATAAAACAATACAAAAGGGATGAATTTTCGATTGCTTTTAACGAGCCGAACAAAACAAGCGCTCGATCTTTTTGTGCAATAATCCCTCAGGTCCAAAAAGATTAAAATCTAGAGGAGGGATAGCTCTTCCGGTCGCTTTAACGAGCTGGAAGGCCAGAACTCGGCAAACTTTTCATATTTTACGAGTCAGAAAAGAGCTCAAAGATGACTCGTCTTTTGAGGAACGAGTGATTAACAGGGCAGCAGCAGATTCCAGGTACAAGTTGGAATATTCCAATCACGGCAGTGTTACAAGGATGGCTAAGTGAAATCACTCTTCGTAGATGTTCCTCAAAATGGGTAAACACACAAATGGAAGTGAATGATCGGCCAAATGACGGTGGAGGTGACGGTGCACAAACACGACCAAGGCTTTTATGGCTGATGAATTTATGATCTCAGAAGGGTATTTACCAGTTCATTTTTTCTGAATGAGCTTGAACTCTAAAGGAAAGCCTGCTCATAAACTTATGTTTATTTTTTAAAGAGCATGAACTATGCGCTAAAACTGCTCGGATCTTGCGTTTATTTTTTAACGAGCATGAACTATGTGCTAAAACTGCTCGATATACCAGTCATAGAATAAGAACGCCTCCTGTGAGATAGCTATTTTTTAAGGAGCTTTATCTCACGAAGCTATGCTCCAATTTTGGCAAGTTTTTACCTTTGCCCCACAGACTTTCTTCATGCAAGGTCGGAATCGGCTAATCCTACGAGTTTAAAGGGTTAGACCTACAGGTTTAAAGGGAGGACCTAAAAATTTAAAAAATAAATAGTCGTCCCTCGCTCACATTCCAAAAGTTCGCATGCCCCCAGACATAGGATAGAATTTCGAGGCTGCCCCTCCTCTCCCCTACCTCTGCTTTTCTTTGGGTGTTCACAGCTACTTGTCATCTTGCCAATCTAATGTTAACGATACTAGTCTTCTCGTTATTTTAAGGGGTCTTACGCGGTACTCAGGCTTCCCGTCGGCCCAACTTTTAACGAACAGCTATTTGTGACAAGAGAAGAACACTACTCAAAGACAAAACATTGGTATTATTGAGGGAGGCTTGCCTCTTTCTTATTATCCGAAGAGGGTTCTATTTGCTGCCGCAAATCAATCTCTTTCTTCGGCGATGTCTATCATCAGGTTACTAAAGATGGCGACCACCTGTTGCAGCAATAGAATCTTTTTCTTTGGAGGCTGCCCCTACTTATCCTTCAAAACATATGTTTTAATGGGTGAGGCTTGTCTTCAAAGATGGTTACTACTTGCTACCGCAAATGGTCCCCTTCCTCGGTATCCTGATTATCTAGACAAGGGGAGCGAGAAGCTGATTATCTCACTCGCATAACTTTGACAAAAGAATATTATTCTAGAACAACCCCTCTTCCACCGCCGGACGGGGTACGGACTAGTCCATTCTTCTGCGGAAATTCTACCTTATACCCAGGGTTTCTTCTGCCCGAAGCAGACCAGGGTGCATGCCCCCTGGGTTCCAGTCTTTCTTTCCGAATCACTCGCACTCATCGGGAAGGAGGACTGGGGGTGGAGGCGAATCCTGAGTGAACAGACCATTTAGGAATGGTATTTGACTATTTGCGATGCGAGATCCCGGAAACGAAAGTTGGTCTACGAGCTTGACCACCCTTCCTTCGTGTGGAAAACACATTACTCTAAAGAGTGAGGAGACTATCGCTCCCATGCAATAAATATAGTCACGTCCAAGGAGTAGGTTATAATCCAAGGGTCCCTGGACGACCATCACGTTCAAATTGACGGTCTTCCCTTTCAATGTAACAGGCACATTGGGGAGGATTCCTAATGGTCGACTGGTTCCTTTATCAAAACCTGAGAGATTTCTTAACTCAGGTAAAAGCGCCGGGGAACCCAGTGCTTTCCAAGCAACAGAGGAAAGGATACTCACAGACGCCCCCTCATCAATGATAGTACCAGCCATAATCATTCTATAGATCTGGACAATGATTTTGAATGGTATACTGGCTGGTAACCGGGGTCTGCCTAGTTGATTCCAATCAAAGGATACAACCAGGTTGCTTGGTGGTGGGACCGAATATACGGCCGGGTATGACTCTGATGATGTTCCTTCCTGCGATAAAGGAATGGGCGCATTGCCCTAACGCTCATCAGAGTCGGTGCTAATGAAAAGAACCTGGATGGTGTCATCCTTATTCTCTTCAGTGAGAGTGTCGCATGAAGATGACTCTTCGGCGACGGTGTCATTTGAAGATGAAACTTCTGAAGGTAGAACCGGGTCAACTGCCGTATCGACCTTTAGACTCTCGTCTGGTCTGGATTCAGTAGGTTCATTCTCAATGACCGACACTTCAGCTGACCACTTGGGCGGGTCAGCTGGATTTTCAACTATCAAGGGATTAGGCGCGAGTTTTTGGTATCCAGGAGGAAGTCGTAACGGTGAAACCGGACGATCTTCCAAAACTCTCTTTGCCTCATCTAAGAATGGAAATTTGTGGATGGCATGCTTGCCTTCACACAATACACAGGGTGATCTTGGTCTCCCTCTTCGTCCTTCACTCTCGCTAGTTGACGGACTGCAATCAACATGACTATCAGAGGTTGATGCTACCGGATTGTGCAACCTTGGGGACCAGTCCCTTAGTATTCGGGGAATACAAGGACAATCACGATGGAAGTGGGTCCCTTTGCAAATGACACATGGCGATTTAGGCCCGGTCGGTGCAGTGTGTGGGTTTTTGTCAGCTGTCTCCTGCTTTCCCCCAGTCGCCTTCGCCATAGGCTCCTTCTGCTTCTTTTCTTTCTTCTTCTTTTCCTTCTTCTCCTTGGGAGGCTGACTTTTGCCAGCTCTACCTCGCGAAGATGAAGGATCAGAGGAAGTATTGTAAGAAGTGGAAGGCTGGTGGGTAGTTCTAGACTGTTCTGACTGTTGATTCGACTGCTCAGGATTAGTGGCGATCTGGACTACATTAGTTGAAAAGAGCCATACAGGTAGGCCAATTGTCAATCCTGGAAGTGACAATGTCGCCATATGAGGCGCACCAACATCTCCCCAAGAGGAGAAGGGATTTGGACTTCCGCCAAGGTTGCCTCCTTGGTTGGTGGGCTCCATACTTTTCAACTAAAAGATCAACGTGGGAATAACAGGTGATTTTGTTCCGCTTAAAATAAATTTTATTAACGACGCTTTTAGACACAAACTTGCTTTTTCATGTTTTAAGAGTCGAGAAAAAGCTAAAGATGACTCTAGTCGCCTTCGATGTATTAACGAGCCCGAAGTGACAAATGCTCGGTTGGACTTTTTCAGTTATAGAGTTTGAAAAAGGCCAAAAGAAACTGCTCTGGAGTTCTAGGCAGAGGGTGTGCCAAACTTTTCGCGAAACCACAGAATACGTTTTACGGTACGGGTGGTCGATCTTCGTGAATGCTGTGTTCACTGCATCGCGATCAGTAGGGCGGTCGACACAGCTTCCTATGGATAAAGGATGATTGCCTATAGGGGTCTCCCAATATATACGCGACGGTACGTGGGAGCACAAGTCCGTATTAGTGCCACCGACTCTCAAGAGGAATCACCCACCTTCGTAGAGATAGACAGTCACTATGTTTAACGACGCCGGAACACGTCTCTACCTAGACCTCTAGATGTTTGCGTTATGTTACAAAGCGTTGTTATGTAAATTGGATTTATTTTAATGTTGATCTTGCTTAGCAGTTTGCCTTTAAGGATCACCACGAGATGTATATATACAACTTCCTAAATGCAATCTAAGATGAGAAGCAAAACTTTTCAATCTTTCAACTTTGAAAACCTTAATCTACTGAGGGAAAAGAAAGACATCAACTTTTCTCACAGATCACAGAACACACACTAAATGCACTCTTTCCTAAATCTCATGCAAACTGTCAATAATGCACATGCACAATGCAGATATTTCTTTTCTTTTTCCTTAATGTTGATGTAAGACAAAAAGGAAACTGTTGTATAACTTTGAATCTAATTTCAAGCGAAAGTAAACAAGCTTGTCCAAAATCAAAAGACACCTTAAGATCGTCTTGTTTAGACACTGGAAATGTATAGATTCAAACCACAAAATGAAAAACAAACAAACTCAAACAGCCATGAACAGTAATAAAACTAGCTCTTAAGATCACAAAGACACTTTTACAGTTCAGGATCTAAGAGGCCACAGCTATACTGGTTTGCTTTTCACAATGGGAAACTGTAACTGAAACAAGAAATACTGAAAGAACAATCACAGTTTCATCACACAACTGAGGCGGAATAATGTCAAGGAAAGTTGGTTTACAGCAAGTACAAATGACAAGCAATCAGCAGCAAAATAACAGTGAAAACAGGGCCAAGACTTAGTGGGAAACCTCAGGAAGGCATAGCCTAACTGGTTCAGCGCAGGCTCTGGTCTGTCAAACTGACTCTCAGCGCAGTTCCCGAAGGGAGTACCTGCGCTGAAATGCAGACTGCCTTTGGACAGCCTGCACTGAGACACGAGAGTTGCGTTTACAAGGATTTCCGGGTCATAAAAAGCTCAAAAATTCACTGTTTTTGCTAAAATAAAAAGCTATAGGTCAAGTACAAGCTAAGGGATGATCAAGAGGATGAAAAGCTATCACAAAGAGCACAAGAGTCTTTTGTAGATCAGCTCTTCAAATCATGAATCTGCTCAGAAAATGAGCAAGAGTAGCAGCCCCTCTACTTCGTTTTTGATATAGTCAAAAGCTTTTCGATTTGGTACTCTTTGGTTCAGGAAATGAATAGCAAAGATACTACAAACACCAACAAGATACTAGGCTCCCCAGTGGAGTCGCCAGTTTGTTGTGGGGAAAAGTATCCGACTCGGAATGACCCTATCCCGACTCTAAGGGTGATAGTTCCTTAGCAACAATTGAAAGTAAAGCTTTGATATTTTCCTTTATGAAAGTACAGAGAAGGAAGAAAAGATTGACCAACCGATATCCTTCGCTTTTGTCGATCTTGTCTTATCTCTTCGTCCCTTGCTCCCAGCTCCTTGTTCCCTTGCCGACCCAGCTACACAAAGATCCTGCACAAACAAGAGATGGAAACTACAAGAAACATGTACTCATAACTGATGCATGGATTAGAGTGAATCAGATATACAAGTAAATACAATACATCAATGCAATACAAGTATATAGGAGAACATTCAAAGCTTTATTGATAGAAGTAAAAGGTTCTGAGAAGGTTACAACCATCAATGGCTCCAATCCAGCAACACCTCCCCAGCAGCAAGAAATCTCCTCTTCACCTCTATAAAAACAATCACCCAATAGCTCTAACTGTAAACCAACAGCACTTCCTTGCTTTTCACAAAATTCCAGCCTCCTTAGACCTCATAGAAGAGCTCTATATATAGGAGATTTGGAGAAAGGATGAGTCAGCTTGAGGCTGGAAAGCTGACTAGTGTCCTCTCCCACTTTAGTTAAACTTCAGTTCTTGAGTCCACTTGGAGATCCTTGCTTACACATGGAGATCAAGTACCTCTTACTCATCACAGGGCGAATCCCTTGAACCAAGTGTCAGTTTGGAAGCTTCCTGGGCAATTGACACCTTGCAGAATGACTGTGCCACTTGGCCAATCTCGCCCAGCGCAGGTAGCCTTCATTGGAGTTGACTTTCAGCGCAGGTACAAGGAGGAGCAGTTGACATTCAGCGCAGTTGCTCAGTGGAGCAGTTGACATGATCCAAAAATAGCCTGTTTTTGAGTGTTTTCAGGTGGAGAACTGATGGGAAGTGCTGTGGTTTGCTGACCTTGTTCCTCTAGGGGTAAGAACAACATGTTTAGGGACTTTGGATCCCTGTAATTATTGACATTTCATGCTCCATGCTGCGAGGCACAAAAATGTCTATAACACATACTCTGAAACAACTTTTTCTAAATCAGCTTGCTGTTTAGCATCACAACCCTCAAATACATTGGTTTTATCAGGTTTCTTTTCCTTTACAACCATCAGTAAAAATTGTTTGCATGAATTTATAATTCGTTTCATCTGCCTTGAGTTTATGAGAGTGTAATTATTCTTGAGCTTATGAGCTCTTACAAAGTATTCGATTCCATCTTTAACAAGTACATACTTGTTCTCAGCTCTATAGAAAATAGCTTTTCTGTCATACAAGTAAGGACTTCCTAAACCAATTCCACATATATCCGAAGGAATTATGTCTAACTCAACCTCATCTACAAATGCTGACCCAAAAGAAAACTTAAGTTTGCATTGTCTAGTCACTTGTAGTTGTGCTTTATCACTTAACCATCCTAATAGGTATGGTTTCTTGTGAGGTGTAGTCAGTAATCCCAACTTTTTTACAATTGCTTCAGAAATTAAATTTACTTGTGGGCCACTATCAAACAAAGTATCAATCTTTTGATGTTTAGAAATAACTCGAATATGGAAAAGCTCATGTCTTTTTCTCTCATTTTCTTCATCAATAGTAGATTGTGTAGAATTACTAGTAGATGCTTCAGAATTCTTACCTTTTATACTTGTGGCTGCAATGGTTTTTTCATCTCCTGAGTCCGACCCCAAATCTTTCTGAATAGCTACAACAGTCTTCTTCTTCTTGCCCTCGAACTTATTAGGTCTCAGATTCGGATGCAGAATCCAACAGTGCTCATCATCATGCCCATCCTTCTTACAGTGAGTGCACAAAGACTTGCTTTTCTGTGCAGTGTTGGCCTTCCTTTTTTTCCATTTCTGTTTTTTTTTCTCCTTATTATTGCTTGTAGTGGGTTGGGATGATTCCCCAACTTCTGGGTTCCCATTCTTTCCTCTAGCTTCTAGATGTGTAGCTTGAACATATACCTCATCTATACTAGTGGGATTAAACACGAGGATAGTGTGCCTCATGTAGTTGTGTAGACCAACGATGTACTTGTGAGTCTAATGAGATTACTAGAATCAAAGC
Source organism: Pinus tabuliformis (assembly GCA_031772625.1). NCBI lineage: Eukaryota > Viridiplantae > Streptophyta > Pinopsida > Pinales > Pinaceae > Pinus > Pinus tabuliformis. The sequence goes on along the minus strand of CM062812.1, from coordinate 691,028,765 downwards.
TATCTTCCTAAATTCTTCGGTGTAACCTTGTACACTTTCCTCTTTCAGTTGTCGAAGAGTTTGCCAGCTCATCATGGCTTGCTGCATGTAGGCCAGTGGATAGAACTGTTTTTTGATTGCAAAAACAAATTCACTCCAGACAGAAAGAGTCTTACCATGTCTCTTCATGTTAGCTTGGGTCCTGCCTTCCCACCAAACCAAGGCAGTGCCTCCAAGGCATAGGCTGGCCAGCTGATTCTTGCTCTTGTCTGAATCGATACTCTGCACTCTGCAATAAACATCAATTTTTTTGATCCAATTTTCCAGATTTTCTGCATTCAACTCTCCATCATATATTGGTAAATCAAATTTAACATCTAGTTTAATCAAGGATGTCTTCTTTTTATGTTTAGGGCTATTAGGAGGTGTGAGAAAGTCTTCTTCTTTCCCTTTGCCTTTTGAGTGGTCATGGAGGAGAGATTCTTCTTCTCCTTTATCTTATTTGGAGCCTGATGAATCTTCATCTTTATGTTTTCTAAAGTCCTTATACATTTCCTCTACCATGGACCTTATGGCCAGGAAACTATCTATAAATTGAGGGTTTGGCCCCACAGAACCTTCCTCCGACATTGTCTTCTGAGGATAGACTCTTCCAATTTTAGGATTAGTTTCGACCAACTCTCCTTCTCCTAATTTGAGCTTTGATCTAATTAGCATTCAATAGCTAAATCCAGCACAAGATTGTCTAACCTTAACAACCTATAGCTCTGATACCACTTGATATGAAATCACCCCTAGGTGACCTCAGGAAATTAATGAAGGTATTACAGACTCATGTGCTGGTGTGTGTGTCTATGTTATCTTAGGCAACAGATCGATAAGATTGCAAAATAAACAGACACTTGAAACAGTAAGAAAAATAGAAACACAACAAAATTTAATAAGGAGTTCACCCAATCCTCCTGGGCTACGTCTCTTGGTATAGCTTTTAGTGGTGGCCTTTTTATTATGTTTTTAAAGCAGAGTCTTACAATAAGGAGCTCAATCTGAGTCTCACTTGACAGAGGATGATCAGTAGGATGGCACTTGGAATTCCCAAGTCCTTAGAGTTCATAGACTCCCCTTACTGAATTTCGACCTCAATTGGTCTTTGTTTGCTCGATGCTGCCCTTACTCTGATGGTGAGCTCGGATTCTCTGTTCTCTGTAATTTTTCCTTTGTTTCTGTGTCTTTCAGCCTTCAGTTTCTTCACTTCTTCTCTACCTCATTGTCTCTCTGTCTTGTCTCTGTTAGCTCGTGGCTTTAAATCTAGTTCATTTCTTCGACTGTTCGCTTCGTTTTCCTGGCTCTCTGGATCACCTACCTCTGTCTGTTGGGACTCCTCTGCCCTGCATCATCGTTGTTGTGTAATGCTTTGAAGAGAGGTGGCCACCTGTCTCCTTGCGAATTGAGTGTCAGTTCTTCATGAATAGTCATTTTCTTCCATTATTTCCTAGATGCCTGTGAAACGGATCCTTCTGTCGATTCATCGTTCAAATCGGACTTCAAATCTTTATGCGTCGTAGCTTATTTCTCCCTCAAGTCTGGTCATCCATCGGGTTGAACCTACGTTGTTTGATCTGGAGCCCCTAGATCCTACGGTCTTCGCTTATATCGCACAGTTGAGTTGCTCGACCGTTAGTCCGCGATGTAAGCGGTTTTTCTCTCTCCCCACCGGACACACGTCACTCGGTGTATGGAATCGCTGGGTCTTCGGCCAAACCCACTTACCACCCAAAATGCCTTCGATATTAGCGCGGGACCCGCTTGCCGGTTTTAGCACTTTCCCATGGTTTTCTGGTTTCCCTTGTGACCAAGCACTTGGGGCTTTTCCTTCTTGAGGGGTTTTTCCCAATGACGCTAAGCGCGTATCAGAAACAGCCTCCGTTTCTGGGTTTGAGCTTCCCAATTGCCAGTTTTGCGCCATGCACAGTCTCCATGGGCCAACGGTTAGTGCGCTTTGACTGAAAGTCCTCGTTGCTCCGTGCTGGCTGCAAATTTCCATTATTCAGAGGTTATTTCTGATAGCTATAAAATTTCTTGAAGTCTGTCATTAATTCTTAACAATCATGGAATTGTTTGAGGATCCAATTCATATCACTGAGATTGGTGATATGAGAAGAACTCCCAACTTACCCCACTCCTCTATATATTTACATCCTTCCATATGCAAGGGGTTAGCTTTTGGAAAGTGATTTTACCCTTATGTTGTTTTGGTGAGAGTTTTCATTTCATGCATTTAGGGTGATTGGAGGTGCACATTGTGACAAGGGAAGGAAAATTCAGCCTTGGAGGAAGCTCTTCTATAAGATCCACACCCATTTATGGTTGTAACTCCTTCCATTTATATTAATGTAAATAATTCTTTGTTTTCCTATATGTGATGTTGGTATTTCATGTATTTCAATACCATGTTGATCTATTGAATAGATTATTTAGATGATACTGCATAGATCTTCTACTTTCTTGGCTTATGTTATATGACTGTGTAGGTTCTAATTTTGGCAATCAGAGTTGGAATTGGAGCATTCAAGCTAAAGAAGGAGTGAATCCCGTGATGGATTCTATGTATGCTTCATTCTATCATCTATTTACTTTAAGGAAAGCATTGGGTTCCTTGTCTCTCTATTGTTATAGGTTAGCCACCAAACCTATGGGAGATACTTTTGACCATAATCGTAAATCTCGTATAACACCCTTGAACTTGTTTACCAACTACTACTGGAAGGAAGCTCCTATCCTCTTTCTGAAGGTTTCATCCCTCATCTCCTTGTGGACATATTTTCAGAATGTTTCGAACTAGTTCCATCGGTTAAGAAATCATGAAACAACCTGTAGGTCACCTTTCATCATATTTTCAAACTGGACCCATATCAATAATAAGCCCAAACTGAATTAACACACTGAAATACTAAATCAGAGTCACTGATCAATTGAGTTACTGAACCATCTAAACTGAATATGAAATCCAACCATACCAAATAAATATTAGAAAATATATGTTATTGTCATGAACAGAACTCACATATATACTCGCTTCCTCTATATCACAATTGTGTACAAATATTAAATCATAGAAACATGAATCATGAAGTGCTATAATACTGAACCAATTAGTGAATCAAGTATTGAACTATTCACATATTGATTAACCAATCAGCGATCACCAAACTGTAGCATCATTACTGATTGGTTAATTTAATATTCTTAAATTGAAGGCATAAATTATGGACCAGAGTTGGTAAACTTATGAAGTGAAATTGCACTATATATGCTGGAAGCCTTTCTTTCAGTTTGTAAGATGATGGTTATATTTGTTTTGGGGATTTTTGTTGTTATCTAGATTCCTATTAGATTAGAGTTATATTTCTACAAATTAATGAATGGAAGTTAAGCTATTGTTAGACTAATCTATCAGGTGTTATATATATTGAGTATCATTCTAAAATATATTATGTTAATCATTCTGAAATTATGAACCTATCCTAAACACCTTGCTGCTATAAAATAGAGTATTGAAATTCAAATGATTCTAAGAACAAGAGAAAGATCCTTCAAAAGTTGTCTGCAAAGTATATACAATTTATGATTCTAAAACCATTAAAATACTCTTTTAACACTGATTGTAATTAAGCAAGAAACATTGAAGAAACTAAACCATTAAACGACTGTGAAGAAATTCAAGTGCAAACGAAATAACGAGATTTAAATAAGTTATAACGAAATGATGAAATAGTGAAGTAAGGAAACTAAACTAGAACGAAATAACAATGCGATAAAATAAAGAGATAAAATGAAATAAACTAAAGATCGATTGTATACAGGGGCCCTCCGCATACATTTTGTGTAAATCACACTCACATATGCATTGAATAACAAAAAGGTAACTTTAATTCGGTATAAGAAAAAAGGTCTGGTTCACACAATTTCTTCAAAGATTAATTATTACTTCCTTGTTATCCTTTACAAAGGGTACATGTTTATATATAAAATACGTGCTCAATAGTTGGAGACTTCTATGCCTACAGGTCTTTTAATCAATACTTATTCAAATTTGAAACTTAACGGTGAAATCGTTATCTCGACGATTTGATATTTGGAAAGCAAATCAGAGAAATGTGATGCATTTGGAATTTTGTTGCTACATCTTTGACCCGTGCCAACTGTGCCACTGTGTGATTCCTTCAATGAATTGGCACAAGTGAATAGGAGGAGATCCATGAGGGGATCGATCCTCAACCACCCATATGCTTCTTTGCTTCTCTGGCGCACCATAACCCCGCAAACCATGGAGATAGCTACAGATTAGTAAAATAGATGCAAAATCATGTTCATTCTATAGTTAATGCAATATTTAACATAATAATAAGGCACATCAATGAATATGAAAAATTAGACATATGAGAGCTTTTACCTCATCAAAATCTATGGTTTACTTCTTTTATTGAGTTAATAGTGACGATGAAAAAGAGGAAAATGGAGGAAAAAGGGTGTTAAAACAAAACAGTTATGGAACTCTACATTCCCCCACACTGAAGATTGTGTATGACCTCATACAAAACACAAAATTGATATCTTTTTTGAACTATTGTATTTTGTTGTAAACTTCTTCCAGTACATCTAACTTCATCCTTTTCACTTTCTTACCAGTCATTTCCATCCTTGGTTTTCTCATGAGGATCTTGTATTTCAAGTTTATAACCTGTCTCTGTAAAGCCCTGTTTTTCTTCTTCAGTTTCTTTTTCTTCTTAAAACACAGACTTAGATGTAAAAGGAGGTTGTCACTCTTAGCTATTTGGATTTCATTCTATTCTCTCAAGACTTGATTTTCATTTTTAATGTACTTGTTTAATGTCTCCAGTTCAAATATTTCTTGTTTTAATACATTGATTACTGGAGGTTCTTGTGGTTCATTAAACTGGACTTCTTCTTCCTCTTGAATTGGAATTGATGTTCTGGTTGCATCCCTTTTCTCCAGGGATTCAATATAATCATAAATATCTTGTTGCACAGGATCAATTTCTGGCATTCTTCGTCTTGGACTCTGAGGAGGTGAGGTGAAAGTTGGTGATGAAACTCTTGGAGATGTTCTCGGAGAAATTCCTGAATCTTCTTCTGCCTCTAAGTCCTCTTTTGTTTCTTCATTGATATTCTCTATGCTCTTTGAGGGTAATTATTTTGCTGAGTTGAGTCTGGTACTCCTTCTTAGACCTATGATAGGGGTCTTTTGAGTTTTCTTCCTTTCTGTTTTAGGCTTCTCTGTTTGAGGTGAAATCTCTGTCTCTTTACTGGCTTTCTTTCTTCTAACATTTATTTTGTTTATTTTCTCTAAAACTTCTACAAGAGGGATGTCATCCTCTGACAGTTCCTGCGACTGTTGTGGTTCTTGTTCCAGTGTCCTATCAATTTTTATTTTCCTTCCCCTCTTAGGTCTGCTGCTATTTGGCTGCCCATGAGTATCTTCTTGAAAGTGATTCCTTACTAAAAAGCTTTCCCAATTATCACCTATGTTTTGGAGATGAAATTCAACAAGTATTTTGATTAGATCATGGTGATAAATTGTATTATCTATGAACTAAATTCTCCTTTGAACAGTCCTTGACACATTTCTTAGACTATTCAACAAGAAATATGGAATATTTATCTCATTTTCTTCAAGAAAATTCATTAGCAACCGAATATGATAGAAAAACATACATCCAAGCCGTCCTTTGCAATTAACAAATTTTTGGATTATTAGAATCAAATTCCTCCACTTACTTTTTAATGGCGTGCTTGGGATGCCCTTCTTGAAAATGGTGGTGTCCATGATTGGTTTCTTTAGGAAAACCTTCCAGTCTTCTCTTTCAATACCTCTATTTTTGAACCATTTTCCTCCAATCTACGACAGTCCAGTAGCTTCAACGATAAACGACGTTGTCATTGTGAATTTGATGTCTCCTATCTCCACTTTGACTCCATCAAAACCCCTAGTGAAGGATTTGGTCACTTATTTATGGAAGCCATCGAATTTCTCTATAAATTCTAGCCACTACGCATTTTGCAACAATTCTTTTGTCTGTGGATACCCCTCCAAACATTTCTTCCCTGTTGTCTCTATTCTGACTATCACTCCCATGGGCGAGAAGTTTCGTTTCAAAAACTGTTTTGTTTGACAGGGTAGGACGACTTGATAGGGTTTTTAGAGTGGAAAGGCCGAGAGCATGAGTGATGAAATAATGAGAGCATAGGTAGTGAGGATATAAGGGAGTGTGGCAGAATATAACCATTAAGAGAATTCATGTTTATGGTTTGGGTGATCAGTTCAATGGATTGGGATATGAGTTATGATGACTGAGAGTGAATGGCAGATTATACATGATTTTACATGACACTATCAACTCTTAGCAATAATGATTTTGATTTTTGGTAGTACCATGTCTTATAATTCACATATGTAATGCTTTGATCCCTATTATTAAATTAAAGAAGTGCATACCTTTTAATTCTTTGCTTGCTAACCTTTGGTTTCATTTTTTACGCTATCTTCAAGTACTTTGCAGTGGAGGGAGTCAATCATTCCTTCAAGTGTATCATCAAAAGTTTCTGTCAAATTGGCTGCAGAAAGTTATCAGAGCTACAGAAAATCAATAATATTGTAGCTATTTATTTTTTTGAAAAGAAAGGGATAAAAGAAGATGGAATTCTAGAAAAATGGGATACAAAGAAAATTTAAGTTGCCAAGAATTCTTGGTTTTCACCTTGAATTTTCTACATAAACATGCCAATAGTTGTTGGTTTTCATGTTTATATATATATATATGAAAAAGAAAGTTTTTAAGGTGGAGAAGAAGAAGAATTCTTCTTGACCAACTTCAAATCAGAGTTGTTCTAGAAAATATTTACAAATTCCTCCTTGATCATTGGCTTATGATAGATCCTGAGTTGATGTCCATTCACTAAGAGATGAACTTTTTCTTCATCAATAGTCCTAATTATGACTGCTCCATTATCAAAAACATTTTGAATCTCATAAGGCCCAAGCGAGTGAGTATGAAACTTTCCTTGGAAAGTTTTGAACTTTGAATCAAAGAGGAATGCCTAGTCTCCTGGTTGAAATTTTCTTTCTTTGATGTATTTATCATGCCATCTGGATCTCTGTTGCTGGTCTAAACTAGTCTATTGGATATCATCTTGCCTTATTTCATCAAGCTCATCGAGTTGTCCCATTCTTTGATTTTGTGCTTCTGATAAGTCAAGTACCAACTTGACCATTGTCTTATAGGGCTGAATCTAGAACTCAATTGGAAATAGGACTTGCTTCCCATAAATAAGTTCATAGGGAGTATGTCTTGTAGTGTTTCTCCATGTGGTAGGGTAGGGACATAAATCTTTTGGAATATTTTCTGCCCAAACCCCTTCTGTGCAACTAAACTTTCTTGGTGAGTATTGCTTTAATCACTTTGTTGCTAGACTCTACTTGTCCATTTGCTTGTGGATGGTATGGAGTAGATTTTTCATGCTTGATTGTTAGGTCCCCATACTAATAGTTTAACCCCTTATTGTTATTACTGAAACCCCCTTATTATATTGTTTTTCCCATATAGTACCCATATTGTTATTATTGTTCCCCATAGAAGCCCACTATTGTTATTATTGTGCCCTTATATTATTACTGTTATGGCGGCTCTGATTATATTATGACCTCTTAGATTCCTATATATAGAAAGGAGGTCTTGTCGTTTGTATCATTCAAGAATTATTCATTTATGTAATGTAAAGGAGGTTTCCCCCTCGAAGAGGCTTATTTTGAAGGTGTTGATCTCTCTTTTCTATCTTTTTGTGAGCTGGTTTCATAACATTTGGTATCAGAGCTTTGGGTTCTAGGGTTTCACTGCTCCAAATAGGTCATCGTCGAATTTTCACTATAACTTTTTTCTACGATGTTTCCAAATCTAAAACAAAAACCCATTTGATCTGAGAGCATTCTAAACCTCGGGTCCAAATTTCAGATCTTGTCTTACTATATGTTAGGAGATATGATCTAGGGAAGTTAGGTTTTTTGTAGGCTCTTGAATTACATCCCAAACAGGTGACCTTGGGAAAATTGTCATAACTTTCTATTTGTGTATCATATTGAAATTTTGTAAGAAGTTACAGCAAGAGGACAGACTATAGTTTTTTGTGTATTATTTTCAGGTTCGAAGGTCGAAACAGAGACACATGGAAGATCGTACAAGTTAGCTCTACTGAATTAGTCTATAATAAGGTCATCATAGGAGATTTGGCATAACTCTTTCTTGAAGAATCCAATTTTGATCAGACTAGTGGGGTTTGCAAGAGGACTCAGAGAGCTACAGCAAGACACAATGTCAGATCTTGCAGATTCGAAATTACAGAGTTACATTCATTTCAAGATCAAGCTCCTAAAATCAAGAAAAGGTGATATGAGGAAGTTTGATGGCAAGGATCTAGTAAATTGGATACTACAGATGGAGAAATATGTTGATATACATCATGTACAACTGTTACAAAAGGTACATATTGCATCTTTATATTTAGAATCGAATCAGTTTTTATGGTATAAATGGCTTTGTTCTCATAAACCACTTGTCACTTGGTAAATTTTCACGGAGGAAATGATAGCACATTATGAGGATACAAAGAGCAACACCTTCTTTAGCCAATTGATAAATCTCAAACAAAAGGGTTCAATGGAAGATCACATTGAGGAATTCCAAAAATTTAATATAAGGGTAAATGATATTTCAGAGAAGAAAAGGATTGATGTCTTCATGGGGACTTTAAAGGATAACATTCAACATGAGGTTTGTCTTTCGAAACTTGATTCATTGGAGAAGGCATTTAGGTTGGAAAGAAAAATTGAAAGTGAAATTATGGCAACAAGGAAGTCTACCACTCACAACTATAAAGATGGAAGTGTTGTTTCTCCTAGCCTTCCACAACCTACAAGGTTGACACCACAACAATTGGAAGAAAATATAGCAAAAGGACTTTGTTACAATTGTGATAGCAAATACATTAAAGGTCATAAGTGTGATGAGAAGAAATTATTTTACATAGATTGTGAAGAGGGGGAAGAAAATGAGCAAGAAACATCAAAAGAAGAGGATATACACCAAGAAGAAACCCTAGAGAAATAAGAAATGAATCCAACCATATATTTTACTTTATTAGTAGGAATTACCACTCCTCAAACACTCAAGATAGAAGGACATATCAAGAAGAAGAAGGTTCAAGTAGTGAAATATCAGGAAGAAAAGGATCAAGAAATGTCAAAAGAAGAGGATATACACCAAGAACCAACCCCAGAGAAAGAATAAATGAATCCGAACATATCTTGTAATGCATTGGCAGGGATTAACACTCCTCAAACTCTCAATATAGAAGGGCATATCAAGAAGAAAATGGTAATAGTGTTGATTGATTCGGGTAGTACCCATAATTTTATTCATTTAATATAGCCAAGGAATTGAATTTTTCCATATATCCAACACCAGAGTGTCAAGTAATGGTTGCGAATGGAGGAACCATAAATTTCTCTGGATAGTGCCATAATATTAAGCTATCCATGGGAGAATATGTCTTGAATAGTCCAATGCTTTCCATTCCAATGGGTAGTGCAGATGTTGTACTAGGAGTCCAATGGCTATAATCTTTGGGTACAATAGCTTTTAATTTTCAAGAACTTTTCTTGATTTTTTTTTGGGAAGGAAAGGAAGTTGAATTAAGGGGTATCAAAGGGAAACCGAGAAATATATCATCTCTAACAAAATGACAAAGCTTCTAAAGAAAGAACACCGGGGCATAATTGCACAATTATGTTCACTAGAGGTTCCCACATCGAAATCATCTATTTCTCCAGATCTCCAAAATTTTTTGGATAATCATTCCAAGGTATTTGAGACTCCTAAAGGCCTCCCACCTAGTCATGATCATGATCATGCTATTCATTTGATTCCAGGAAGTGTTCCTCCAAACATCCAGCCTTACAGATATTCCTATGCCCAAAAGAGTGAAATCGAATGTATGGTTACGGAAATGCTAGAGGCTGGTATAATTCAACCTAGTCAAAGTTCTTTCTCTACTCCAATAGTATTGGTGCATAAGAAGGAAGGGTCATGGCGCATGTGTCTAGACTGTAGGGAGCTCAACAAGCTCATTATTAAAGATAACTTTCTCATTCTTGTCATTGATGAATTATTGGATGAATTGCATGGATTAATTTACTTCACCAAGTTGGATCTTTGTTCAGGATATCATCAAATCATAATGAAGACTAAAGGCATTCCAAAAACAACATTATTGATGAAAGGTGCATTTTCATGGACTCCAGAAGCAACGAAGGCCTTTGAACATCTTAAAGAGGAAATGTGCTCAGCACCGGTCTTAGCTACACCAAACTTCACAAAAACATTTGTTCTGGAATGTGATGCCTCGGGAAATGGAATTGGTGATATTTTAATGCAATAAGAAAGACCCAGTTCTTTCAAAAGTCATCCAATCAAAGGAAAGTGTTTACACAAAGCTATTTATGAGAAGGACAAGTTGGCAAGACTCCATGCACTTGAGAAATGGCGACCTTACCTAATGAGAAGATCCCAGTTCAAACAATATTGCCAGAACTTCACGAGGAAGGAAAAGTCATATTGGAACTTGAAGCAGTCTCAAAAACAAGAACATGATAGCTACGAAATTGATCAGTTTTAGAGTATCTCATCAAATGGAAGAACTTACCTGCTGAAGATTCCACATGGGAGGACAAGAATTTTATACAAAAGCATCCAGAACTACTCAAGCATTGAGGACAACACTTTTTAAAGGAGAGGGGCATGTAAGGTCCCTATACTACTAGTTTAACCCTTTATTGTTATTAGTGAAACCCCCTTATTATATTGTTGTGCCCATGTAGTCCCCATATTGTTATTATTGTGCCCCATAGAAGCCCACTATTGTTATTATTGTACCCTTATATTATTATTGTTATGTCGGCTCTAATTATATTATGACCCTTTAGACTCCTATATATAGAAAGGAGGTCTTGTCATGTGTATCATTCAAGAATTATTCATTTGTGTAATGTAAAGGAGGCTGCCCTCACGAAGAGGCTTATTTTGAAGGTGTTGATCTCTCTTTTCTATCTTTTGTGAGCTGGTTTCACAACATTGATTTTATATTCTTCCACTATCTTTTGCACTACTATGGATGTAAAGTGCTTTCCTTGATATGTTACAATTTCTATTGGGACACCAAAATGAGTAAAAATATGCTAAAAAAGAAATGAAACTACAACATTTTCAGTAGCAAAAGAAATTTCTTTAGCTTCTACCCATTTAGTAACATAATCAGTGCATACAATAATATATCTTCTTTGTCTTGAAGATGGATTAATTGGTCCAACAAAATCCACAACTCATTTTTCAAAAGGTTTAATGAGTACCCAAGTTTGTAGTGGCATTTCATATGAAGGAACAGGTTTCCCCATTCTTTGACAACTCTCACACCTCTTAACATATTCCTTGGCATTCTTAAAAATGGAAGGCCAATAATATCCTAAGAGAAGGAATTTGTAAGCATTTCTTTTGTCAGCAAAATGACCTCCACACCGTTCATCATGGAATGATTTAAGTATCTAAGGTATTTCATCTTCTCCTACACACCTTCAGATGATGAGATCTGGTCCTGTCTTGTATAATTATTCATTTATCCATGAATAAGATTCACTTTTTTGGATTATTCTTCTCTTTTCTCTAGGAAACAACTAGGAGAGTAACTTTCTTGTAACTAAATAATTAGCAATATCTAAAAACCAAGGTGATTTAGTAGATACTGCAAAAATATATTTATCATGAAATTTATCCTCTACAGGTGTATCATTGTTATCATTTTGACTTCTAGATAAAAAGTCATCAATTGTGTTTTTTTTTCCAAGTCGGTCTAGAATGGTGATATTAAATTCTTGTAACAATAATAGCCATCTTGTTACTCTACCATTAGTAACTAGTTTGTTCATTAAATATCTAATGGAAGAATGGTCCATATGAATGAAAGTTTCATAGCCAGTGATGTAATATCTAAAATTATCAATGGCATGAATGACATCTAAAAACTACTTTTCAATTACAGTATAATTTAGCTCTGCAGGAGTTTAATTTTTACTGGTATAATAAATAGCATAATAAGTGAGATCTTTTTGTCCTAACACAACTCCTAGAGGTGTGTCTGAAGCATTAGTTGATATATGAAAAGGAAATTTCCAATTAGATCCTTTTAAGATAGGTGCTTCAAAGATCTTCTTTTTCAAGGTTTTAAAAGCCTTTTGACAATTAGAGTTCCAACTAAATTCACAGTCTTTGGTGAGTAATTTGAAGAGTGGAGATGCAATATTTATGAAGTTTTCTATGAATATTCTATAATATCTAGTAAAACCAAGAAAACTCCTAACATCTCATTGACAACTTGGGATTGATAATTTGGAAATAATTTCTACCTTAATTCCATTTCCTGAAATATGGTGACCTAAAACAATTCCTTCATTAAACATCATAAAACATTTCTCATGACTTAATGAAAGATTTTCTTCTTTGCATCTTATGAGAAATTTTTCTAAATTTTCAAGTGCTTCTTCAAAAGAATTTCCATAAACTGTAAAATCATCCATATACACTTCCACACAATCATGAATAAGATTAGAGAAAATTCCTAGTATTGCTCTTTGGAATGTTGTTGGGGCATTACATAATCCAAAAGGAAGTACTCGATAAGAATAAGTCTGCCATGGATAGGTGAATGTGGTTTTGTCTTGATCTTCAGGTGCTACCTAGATTTGATTATACCCACTAAAACCATCCAAGAATGAGAAATATTTTTTTCCTACTAATGTATCTAAAACTTGATCTATGAATGGAAGTGGAAAATGATCATTCAAAGTAGATTTATTCAATTCCCTATAATCAATGCATACTCTCCATTTTCCATTTTTCTTAGGAACGAGTACTAGGGGTGAAACCCATTGACTATCTGATATTGGATAAACGAAATTTGCATTTAACAGTTTCTGGAATTCCTCTTTAACAATTTCCTTTAACTTTGGATTCATTCTTCTTTGTGGTTGTCAAACTAGTCTAGCATTTTCTTCAATATAAATATGATGCATGCAAGTTTTAGGATTAATTCCCTTCATATCATTGTATTCCCATGCATATGCAAAAGAGTTTTTTTGCAATATTTCTACCAGTTTCTTTTTCTATAATTCTTCTAGGTTTTCATTGATATTCAAAATTTTCCCTGGAATAATTTCTATTGAAGAGTTTCCAAATTTTTCCATAGAATGTAAAGACATTTGTCTAGATGATAGATATTCAATATTACATTGTTATTGAAAATCTTGACTATTGTCACAATATAAAGAGCGTTCATTATTTTCTATTGAATTTAAAATTTGATCCCCTTCATTTATTTGTGCGATAGTGAAAACTGGTTGTATATCATTATCATCATCTATCCATTCTTCATTTTCTACTTCTATCATCTTTTTTACAGGTGGGTACAATGTAAATTTCTTTGTTAAGCTTCCATCTAAGATAAACATGTCTCTTGATCTACATCTGATAAAAGCATTGGTTATAGCTAACCATGACCTTCCTAAACTTAATGGATGTCCTCCTAAATTATTCTTGGGTGTCAAAATTATGAAATAAATAGGATATTCCCAAGAATCTAAGGATACATATATCTTCTAACACACCATCAGGTTTAATTACAGACCTATTTGCTAATTGTAACAATTTTAGGGTGTATTGATGATTAGGAAGCTTCAATTTGTGCATTGTTTGTTTTCTTATTATGTTTATGGTTGCTCCTAGATCAATCAGTGTGTTTGGTATTTCAGTTCCTTTGATTTGTGTTTTCACAATGGGGCACCCTGGATCTAAATATTTTTGAATTGCTATTTTCCCCATCCTGGTATCTGTAATTCTCCCAACTAGTTGAATTCTTTTTATTTCCTTTATTTTTCTTCCTGATCCTTGAGTGCTCAATTCCTTAATTGTTTTTGCAAAAATCAATATTTCTTTTATTGCTTGTAATAAAGGAATTTTTATACAAACATTTTTCAATTCATATAACATATCACAATCAGACAATATGATTTGTTTTTCTACTCCTTTATTGATTGTAAACCTTTCAGTAAAAGGTGGTCTTGAGACAGATACTGAAGGTTGTTCTATAAGAGGAGTACTATTAGAATGTATATGATTTTTTCTATTTCAATATTTTCCTTTTGAGGAAGGGAAATCTCTTCTTCAGAGTCATTATTTTTTTTTGGGAATTCTTTTTTGTTTCTTGAATAACAACATATGATTTCTACCTTTCTAATACTCTACTAGACGTTAATTGAACATTATTCAAATCTAATGGAGTTATCATATAAGTTTGAGGATTATGTCCTTCTAAGTTGTAAACAGGTTGTGAAGTTTTATTGTTTGGATTTGGGAGTGGTTGAACAGGTAATTGATTTGGTCTTTCTGGAAATGACAAAGAAAGTTGTGGATTTGCATTTTGAGCTTGAGCTTGAGGTAACTGGTTGGTTTGAGGGAAGTATTGTGGTGGAAAATTTGGATAAGGTGGCAGATATTGTTGATATTGAGAATATCTTCCATAAGGATTTTTCCATCCTTGATTCCAAGATTGTGGTTTAGCCCAAGGCTTCCATGGCAAAGGTGGATTACAATTATTTTGTGAAGATTGTGCAAATTGTTGAGGATTAAAACCTTGAGTTTGATTTGTTTGAGGATTTTTTCATGGTCTTTTGGTAATAAATTATAGAGGGTCTACTTGATTTGGCATTCCTTCTTCACTGAACACAACCTTAAGACCTGGTATAGAGGGACATTCTTTTGTATCATGATTTTCCACACATATAACACAGGTTTCTATGCTTTTTAAATCTAAAGGACATTCTCTCAGAGCATGTTTCTTTCTACACCTAGGACAAAAGATGGATAATGCAACATTTTTGGTTTTCTGCTTGTTTTGTATTTTAAGGGTGTAAATTTTCTCACTGAGACTCCCTAAAATATATGTCTTAAAATTATCAAGAAAACTACCTAATTATGCCCTACTCACTGTCCCGACTGCATATTTATTTACTCTTGATAAAAGAGGATCCCTTCGACTTTTCCCTGTTCTTGCTTTACCTCTTGAAATATGTACACATAAATCACAAATATCTACAAATGATAACGGAGAAATATCTCCTTTTACCATTATATTGAGAAGATAATTCCACTCATCTTTAATGGATTTTAGTAAGAGAGATTTCAAAGTTTCCTCATCCAGAATATTCACTTTTTCCCTTTTGATATTATAAACAAATATTTCAACAAAATCTTCAAGATTTTCATCTTTTTGTACCATTTTGAAGACCACATCTTTAATTCTATGAGGCATACAATAATCCTTGTATTTCTCCAAGAATTCTTATTTCATTTGTGCCCAAGTTCTTATAGAATTCATTCCTAAACTCATAAACCATTTTAATGTTGAATCTTTAAAGGTGGTAGGGAAAAATTTTAGTTTTTGAGCATCGTGCAAATAGATATGATATTCATAATACTTGAAATTCAAAGAGAAACATCTCTGGATCTTCACTTCTTATTGCATTAAAATTAGGGAGGATAGAAGGCGATATTTTTTTCATTGTTAATGTTGTATCCTCATCAAGGATAGGGAATCCATAAGGTTCTGGATCTCCTCTTCCTCTACCTCTGCCACCTTCTCTTCCACCTCCTCTATTTCCTCCTCCTACTCCTCCTCCTCCTCCTCCAATCCTATGTTTTTCACCATTGACATTGTGTACTTCTCTTTATTCCTCTTCAGCCATGATGGATTCCTCAGAATAAATATCCAGTTCTACAACATGATTATCTAGATTTTCTTCTAGTTCTTTTTGTTCCTCTATCAATGGTTTGAACTAGGTTTCTTGTTCCTCTTCTTCAGTAGGAACTTCTAACTCTTGAGCTAGAAGTTGTTCTCTAGTTGAAGATAGTAAAATTATTCCTATTTTTGGAGATCTAGGATCTACTTCGATTACAATTTCTGATGATGAAGTTGGTGAACCTTTAGATTGGATTTCAGATATCAAGACTTAAGGAAGTCTATATTGGCGTGCTATGGATGGAATTCAAGTTTGTGTGGGTGGTGTAGCACTACGTGGTCATGGTGGAGTGAGTGATGATGTGGGAATTAGACTTATTCCTCAACCTACAAACCTACCTCTAGAGTCTCGTTCCCTATGCATATCATGTTTTTATTTGATTCTTTATTTTTAAGATGATGGTTATATTTTTTTTGGGGATTTTTGTTGTTATATAGATTCCTATTAGATTAGAATTAGATTTCTACAAATTAATGAATGGAAGTTAAGCTATTGTTAGACTAATCTATCAGGTCATATATATATATATATATATATATATATATATATTGAGTATCATTCTAAAATATCTTATGTTAATCACTCTAAAATTATGAACCTATCCTAAACACCTTGCTGCTATAAAATTGAGTATTGAAATTCAAATGATTCTAAGAGCAAGAAAATGATCCTTCAAAAGATGTCTGCAAAGTATATACACATTATGATTCTAAAAGCATGAAAATAATCTTTTAACACTGATTGTAATTAAGAGAGAAACATTGAAGAAACTAAAACATTAAATGATTGTGAAGAAATTCAAGTGCAAACGAAATAACGAGATTTAACTGAGTTATAACGAAATGATGAAATAGAAAAGTAACGAAACTAAACTAGAACAAAAAACACTGCGAGAACAAAAAGTGATAAAATGAAATAAAATAAATCTCGACTATCTACAGGGTCCCTCCACATACAGTAGGTGTAAATGACACTCACATACGCAACAAATAATAGAATGGTAACTTTAATTCAGTATAAGAACAAAGGTCTGGTTCAGACAATTTCTTCAGAGATTAACTATTAATTCCTTGTTATCCTTAATAGAGGATACATGTTTATATATAAAATGAGTGTTCAACAGTTTGAGACTTCTATGCCTACAGGTCTTTTAATCAATCCTTATTCAAATTTGAAACTTAGCAGTAAAAGCGTTATCTCAACGATTTTCTATTTGGAAATAAAATCAGAGAAACATGATGCATTCAGACTTCTGCTGCTACGTGTTTGACCTGTGCCTTTGACTGTGCCACTGTGTGATTCCTTCAGTGAATTGGCTTGAGTGAATAAGAGGAGATCCATGAGCGGATCGATCCTTAACCGTCCATATTCTTGTTTGCTTCGTTTGTGCACCAGAACCCCACAAACCATGGAGATAGCTACAAAATCATGTTAATTCTATTGCTAATGCAATCTTTAACATAATAATAAGGCATATTAACGAATATGAAAAATACAACATATGATAGATTTTACCTTATCAAAATATATGTTTTACTGCTTTTATTGAGTTGATAACGATGATGAAAAAGAGGAAAATGGAGGAAAAAGGGTATCAAAACAAAACAGTTATGGAACTCTACAATTACTAACCAATATTCCAATCATAAAAAATCAACCCAATCAACACTGTCAAATAGAGATTAGAATTATTAGGAATTCATCGATAGACAATAGTAAATAAACCATACATCAACAACTGTAAACATCAAGCATCAATTCAAACCTTAGTTTTTATACGTTACTTCCACAAAGCATATCTGTGTATATATGCACTTACCATACACAACACCCACATACAGGGATTCACATACTGAAAAATATTTCGCAGAATATATACGCAACCCAATAGAGACAGATTTGTGTATGTACGTGGATATTTCTAAGCATACCTATGTATAGATCTGAAATTTTTTGATGCAAACATAATTTCACTTTCCACAACCTTTATTGTCGACACTATAGACTTCTGAATAATTCATTTAGATCACAACCTCATTATAATTATTGATTCATCATTATTAGCTACATTGATATTTGCAATAAGTAAATCAATCAAGCATATATTTCAACATACTTCAGCTCTTTTAGATCTGAGTCTTATCCTTGCTTCCTATTGCACACCTGTTTCAGATCAGATCACTCATAAAAAATTCAAAACTTTCACACTCAACACTTGATCTTTATCTCCTTATATAAAATTTCCTTAGCCAATACCTTAGGTAAATACCTTGGTAATGTCATTCATATTCTTTGATGGGATCATATAATCATTTTAGCTCCAATTACTATGGGATAATACCATGGTAAAGACCCCTCGTAACCAATTTACATGGTTCAAATAATGTACGTGATTTTCACATATAGGACCAAAATATGTACGTGACCCTTCTTCATAGGATATACATATACTTTCTCAAACATTACATTTATCCTTCATTTGCCTCTAAACTGACATTTCTCTGTCCATACCAACTGTACCAATCTACATTAGTTCCGTAATCATGATAATAATGTTGACATCTTTACTAAGTAGGTTTCCATAAAGGACAACACATTAGCCATAATTCCAACAATCCCCCGCCTTTGGACTTGATGGTAACCACTTTGGTGTTTGGACACCACCTACAAATACAACTGCACTCACCAAGTCTTCTTTCAAACTCACAAAGCTTCTCTCAAAGCATTATTTTTCAAACACCTAGCTTCTCTCCCCCTTTGACATCAAGGGCAAAAGGTTGAACCAAACTGAATGGAATATTCATACATACCATGATCCCCCTAAACATGATATACCTATTAGAGAAATTAGCAAAGATATGAAGCATGAACCATTCCTAATTTTTTTCTGAGATATCTAAAGGAATCCTGTGGATTTGGCTTTGTAAATATATCTGCAACTTGTTCCTTTGACAAAACATACTCCAGTTTGACCTTTTGTTCAAGCACCTACTCTCTAAGAAAATGATATTTGATTTGAATGTGCTTGGTTTTTGAGTGCATGAGAGGGTTCTTAAAAATGCTTATGGCATTAATATTGTCACAGAGAATAGGTTCAGGTTGTGGACAAGTGACTTGAATATATTGCAATGTTTGGATCATCCATAGAAGTTGAGTACAATAAGATGCATCAACAACATATTCTTCCTCAGTAGTAGATAAAGTGATAGAGCTTTGTTTCTTGTTGAACCATGAGACTAAGCGGGCTCGCAAATAAAATGCTCCTGCACTAGTACTTTTTCAATCATCAGCATTGCCTTCCCAATCCGCATATGTGTAAGCATGAAGTGAAAATTATGCATTTTTGGGATACCATAGACCAAAATATTGAGTTTCTTGCAGATACTTCAGTATTCTCTTAACTACTAGGCCCATGACTTTCCTTAGGATTTGCTTGAGATCATTCAACAATTCCAACTGCATGCATAATGTTTGGTCTTGTATCTACAAGATAGAGCAAGCTTCCAATCATAGATTTGTATTCTGGTTGATTGAATGAAGGAGAATCATCAATTTGACTAATATTTCATCCTATTACCATTGGTGTGCATACAAGCTTGTAGTATTCCATTCTCTATTTCTTCAAAATCTGTTTGAGGTACTTGTTTTGAGAGAGAAAGATACGATTCTTAGTTTGTTGAACTTGAAAGTCAAGAAAGTATGTTAGTTCACCATGTAGAGACATTTCAAACTCTTTCTTCATAAGCAAATCCTTGACTCATATATTCTACATTGCTTCCAAATATGATGTCATCTACATAAACAACAATTATCAAAAGTTTGTCTGTATCAAATTTGATATATAGGCTATTATTTGCTAACCCCTTTTTGAAACCTTGATGCTAAAGATACCTGTCAAGATGATAATACCATGCATTAGGAGCTTTTTTTAACCCATATAATGCCTTTTTAAATTTTCAAACAATATTTTTATCATTGCCAAGAATGAACCCTTTAGGTTGATCAATATAAACTTTTTCTTCTAGATCTCCATTTAAAAATGTAGATTTGACATCCATTTGATATACTTTAAAGTTAAGAAATCTTGAAAATGCAAGAAAAATTCTTATGGATTCAAGTATAGCTGTTGGTGCAAATGTTTCCTCAAAGTCTACCCCTTCCCGTTGAGCATAATCTTTGCATACAAGTCTTGCCTTGTTTCAGATTACATCTCCATTGTCATTCAGTTTGTTCTTGAATACTCTTTTTCTCCCAATTACATATTTATCATGAGTCCTTGGTACTAATTCCCATGTATGGTTATTTTATATTTGATCAAGTTATTCATTAATTGTCTTAAACCAACATTCATATTTTCTTGCTTGATTCACATTTGGAGGTTCAATTGTGGATAATAAGGCCAAGTGACTAGAAGCTCCAAGAAGAGTTATTCTAGTTTTTATTCCCGATTCCTTTTCACCTACAATTTAAGATTCAGGATGATTTCTCTGAACATACCTTGATGGTGTCTTTTCTGACGTATTTGTATTTCATTTCCTTCTTCTTCTTCTTCTCTATTTCCTTCTCTAACAACATTTTGATTTGTAGTAGGTAGAGGTTCATCATTTGTTGGTGCTTCTCTTATACTCGTGGATGCTTCATAAATCATGACATCAATGCAGCCAATAATCTTTTAAAGCCTTTTATTATAAAATTTATATCCCTTGCTTCTAGAAGAATGTACAAGGAGGATTCCTTCATCAACTCTAGATTCAAACTTTCCAAGATTATCATCATTTTTATTTATGTAACATTTTCTTACAAAATTTATAAAGTGTTTGAGAGTTGTAGGCTAACCAAACCATAGTTCATTTGGATTTTTATCATTGTTCCCTTGAACATGAGCTTTGTTAAGTATATCTATGACTGTATGTGTTGCTTCTCCCCAGAAGGTGTGAGGTGTTCCTGACTCATAAAGCATGACCCATGCCATTTGTTGGACTATCATGTTCATTATTTCTGCTACTCCATTTTGTTGAGGAGTTTTAGCTATGAAAAATTGTCTTTTGATGCCATGTTGTTCACAAAAATTGAAGAACTCATCTAATATAAACTCTTCTCCTCTATCATATCTAATACATTTGATTTTCATATCTAACTCATTTTCTACCAAAGCCTTGAATACTTTAAATTTATCAAATCACTCATCTTTATATTTGAGTAAGTTAGTCCAACACATTCTAGTAAAATAACCGATGAATAATATGAAGTATTGTTCACCACAAGGAGAATTATTTCTAATAGGACCACACAAATCAATAGGAATACGTTCAAGTGGCATACTTGAAGTAACTTATTTAGCTTTAAACTAAACTCTTATTTTCTTACCAAATTGACATGATTTTTCAAGTGGAGAGATGTTGGGTAAGTCACGAACTTCTCCCATTCTACTTGATTCGTATAATTGAGAAAAGCTAAGGTGCCCCAACCTTTTGTGCCAAAGCCAAGTTTCTTCATATTTAAATGGCAATGCTCTGGGCCACCTTCTAAGATAGACATTTCCTGGTGTTCTTCTTCCCTTTTTTATGACCTTACCTGTATCCAGATTTCTTACCACACAGTTCTTTAATCTAAAAATAGCCTAATGCCCTTGGTCACATATTTTAACAACAATTAATAAGTTATGTCTTAACCCATCAACAAATAATACATTTCTAGCCTTGACCCTTTTCTTCAACAACACAATTCCTTTTCCCTTGATAGTAGTGAGTTATTACCAAAAATTACATTCTTTTCTTTCTTTATTTCATTAAAACAAATAAACTTATCTTTTACACCTATCATATGATTTCAACATTTGTTGTCATTATACCATATATTTTCTTGATTCCTTGCATACAAAGCTATACCATAATTTTCAACATATGTAATTTTCTTTTTCCATACCTTGGGTGGTATTGTCTTCTGTTCATGCTGGTAAGATGGTCCCATTCTCCTGCTGCATTTAGTATATTTATGACCAAAGTTGTTGCAAAGAGAACATTCAATTTCATTTTGAAGAGGTGAGAAAGAATTATAAGAATATTTCTTTGCCCCAATCTCATTCTTTTTTTTTCTTTCTCCTCTAGTCATAATAGTTTTATAAGAAACATAATTAACAATTTTGTGACCAAAATTGTGAAAAGTGAAGCATTGACCATTCAAGTTGGAATACCTGGGAGTATAATACCTTCTTGAGTAACTTTCCCTTTGATTAAGGTACGATTGTTTTGCATGAGAAGGATTTGATCCTTCATTCTTTTACCGAGAACTACAATTCTGATGATTGCTTCATTTGACGTAGTGATCCAGAATTATGTAGGAACGCAACAAGATATAGATATAAACATAAAAATAGAGATGTAGCGTAAATACAACTCCATTTCATTAATATCAAAGAACTAAAATATACTTACATATAGAATAGAAATAAACTAGCTCCGACGATGGTAGCTTATCTCTGAGAAGAGATGTGGCGGCTGCATGCCTCTAAAATGTGTTACAATGAGGCTCAAGGGAATTTTTATTATTGAAAAACAAAGGAAAACCCTAAACCTAGGAGATGAAATGCCAAGATTCTGTACGCCCCGTTGGGGTAAGTTGGGAAGCCAACTTCTCGGGGTCGTAACTTGGTCATATGAACTCCATTTGGCATGTATGATACCTCGTTGGAAAGATATCTCCAATTACTATGAGATTTTCCACAGGCCCTTGCCTATGGCTATGGGCCTATTGCGGGCCTAAAAAAAACTACATTTTAGGGGGTCAAAATAGCTTTGGAAGTTCAAGACCCGAAAAACTGCTAAAAATATTAAAAGCTGCTATAATGAAGGAAATAGACGAAACTAGCTGAGGTATCAGTAGAATAGGTGAGTGGCCACGAATATCCACCTGGATCAATCCTCCCCTATTAGGAAGAAATGGTCCCAATTGTGTGCAAAGCCTCTATGAGGTGTGGACATTTCTATTGAACCTGGTCCCTAGTGAACCACTTGCCGTGGTGAAGGAATTGGCCTACTTTGACATCTCGGTATAGATGAATCTTATGCAGGAAAGTGTTCTTGATCTATCGGTCCATGATCCTGTCATTTTTGGCCTACTCAATACAACTTGGGTTGAGCTATGTTGGTGTCAGTTGCTCAGGAACATCAGATGTGTTAACCAATGGAGGACAATATGGTCTTAGTCGGTCCACATTGAATACTAGGTGCATACCAAGGAATCGTGGAATGTTGAGCTTGAAGGAATTATCCCCTATAGCTTTGGTGATGGTGTAAGGCCCATATTGGAGTTGTTGAATCTTACAGTGGGCCCCAGTGAGGTGCTCCTTGTGCAAATGTAACCAAACTTTGTCACCCACCTGGAACTTGTGTGGCACTCGATGCTGATCATGACACTACTTGTACTTAGCATTGGCTCTATCCAATATTTCATGGAACTACCAGTGAATGTACTGAATGTGCTTAATGAAGTTGTTATCCTGGTCAACGATGGATTGGACATGAGTCAAATATGCTTGAGTAGCTACAAATGGTATGGCCACATTAATGTGACATCGATTGGAATCTGAACCCCACCTAAAAAGGGTTATGGCCAATTAAGCTATGTATAGCTCTGTTGTAGTTGTGTTGGAAATAAGGGAGACTTTCATCCCATGTTTGTGGATGATTTGAGTTGTACATGCACAAAATGTGCACGATCATCTTATTAATGACCTCTGTTTGGCCATCAGTTTAGGGGTGGAAGGTCATGGACTTAGTGAGCATTGTATCCAACATCGATTAGAGAACACGTATTTCATTAAAATTGGAATTTTTTTATTACAAGTACATCACTAAAATTGAGTTTTTTAGTTATTTTGAAATTCTAGATCCACTATTTAATTCCAAATTTAATGAAATATGTGTTAGAGGCTTGAAAAAAATGTACTTAGGAACCTGTTGTCCCAATATGAGATAATGGACCGAGGGATCCTAAAATGTACCCACACTCATTGAAAGAAGAGCTTAGCAGTGGATTTTGCTATGATACTCTTCTTACAGGCCACAAGAATGGCCATCTTAGAGAATATGTCGACGACCACAAACAAGTAGTTTTTTCCATTCTTAGTAGAATTAAGGCCTGACATGTAATCCACGGAGATGGATTCCTAAGGAAGAATAAGACTAGTAAGAGGAGTCTATAGGCTTTGCTTATTAATTGTTGGTTTGGAAATGAAGTATGCAGTGCAAGATCTAATGTACTTCCCAACATCTTGTCGAAGGTTCGACCAACAAAAATAATTATGTAGTGCTACAACTATTTTCTCTACACTGAAATGTCCAACGATCCAACTGTAGTTCACCTCCAAAATCATCTTGTGACACTCACTTGTAGGAACACAGAGGTGTCCCAAGTGGCATAATAGTGTGCCTTGGAGGTGAAAACCTAGAATTTTGTTGCCTTCCAGGTGCATCTAGTATGTGTTGCTGAATTATGGATCACTCTTGTAAATATGCGACAACCACGAAGTCTCGTGTCCATAAGAGTCGAGCACAGTGGTCAACACCATAATTGGTGGTCGCCTGAGATAGTATGCAACATTGTTGGTGTTGCCGTTCTTGTACTTGATGTTCAAATGGAACTATTGCACATATGTGGACCATTTTTTATGGTGATCGTTCTATACCAATTGATTTCAATATTCTGGATCTTGGTGGTGGCAATAGTGGTACTAGGCTCTGCATCAATAATATGCTTCCTTTTGTCATTCCCCTTGTTGATTTCTGACTCAGAGTTGGAATGCGCATCTGATTTAGAAGCATCCAGCTCATCCACCAATGATGCTTGGCTCGACACTCACTTGTGTTGTGAGTGGGGCTCTTATGGAACCCACACCATTTCTCTATGTCCTTCTTTGTCTTTGTGGTGTTTTTCTTTGCTTGCGGCTTTGGCGGATTATCCTGGGCCACCTCATCTTGGATTTTTCCTTTTTTTTCTACGATTTAGGGGTGCCTTTCCCTTGCTTCGGATTCACAGATCCAAAGTATTGCTTTTTCTATTTAAATTTCTGCTCGATCTTGAAATTGTATCGATAGGTGATGCTAAGCGAGGAGATGTCCAGGAAGTCCATCTTGTTTTGGATGTACTTGTGTAGAAAACTATGGTACCTAAGTACCAAATGCCACTTTGAATCCTTGATACCTAGCTTTGTGCGAAAGGTATGAAAAATATTTGTGAACTTCATGACATCTTGGCCCCTTCCTTGCGACAATGTGGTCCACTTTATGTATTTATATTCGTAGCTCCCAACAGGGTAATATTGTTCCTTAATGGCATCTTGGAAATAATTCCAAATGGGTGCAGCTAAAAACAGTGAGGACTCCCTCTCGTCCTTTTGTTCACAGTAGGTTTCCCACCACTCCTTGACATGGGCAATGATTTTCAGGAGTGAAAAGTAACCTTTTCCCGATTAGAAAGTCATGAACCAAAAAATATACTTCCAATAGATTTAACCATTTATCTATGACAATTTCATCTATCTATCCTTCAAATATGGGAATTTCAAAGTTAACTTGTTAAAAGGAGTAACATCTCCAGAGTGGCTATTGGATGAAGATGCGTCACCTCTGGGTAGCCACCGAAGGATATGGGAAAAGTTATCCATCATCACGTTACTTTGTCACTCGAGGGATTCCTTGCGCAATATTTTGAAAGGATATCCCACTCCCTCATCTTTCTTTTCTTCCACCATGGGAGGTCGTTGAGGTTTGTGAGGTTGGTCTTGCAAAGGTTCAATTAGTTCAAGCCCTAACTCCTTATACCCTAACCTCGTTGGGGATATGCAAAGAAAAACAAGGAAAGAGTAGTCCCTTCAGATAGCACTGAATTGGATTTATGCAAGAATGCAACAAAGTATAGATATAAACATAAACATAGAGGTGCAACAGAAATAAAACTTCATTTAATTAATATCAAAGAATTGAAATATGTCATTACATACAAAATGGAAATAAATTAGCTCGGGCGAATATAGCTTATGTTTTACAATATATGTGGTGGCTACATGCCTCTGAACTATGTTACAATGGGGCTCAAGTGCCTTTTTATTATTGAACAAAAAGGAAAACCCTAAACAACCAAAACCCTAACCCCAAGAGATGAAACGACAAGAGTTTGTGGGCCCCGTTGGGGTTGGTTAGGCAACCAACTTCCCCAGGTCGTAACTTGGTCATATGACCTCTATTTGGCACGTACTATACCTTGTTGGAAAGATATCTTTGAGTACTAAATTATTTTCCATAGGCCTCTACTTTTGGCTATACGCCTATTACAGACCTAAAAAAAACGTTGTTTAGGGCATCAAAACAACTCCAGAAGTCTAGGACCTGAAAAAGTGCGAAAAATAGTAAAATATTTATAATCAAGAAAACAGATGGAACTGACTAAAGTCATAGGTTTAATAGGTGGGTGGCCACCAATATCCATGTGGATCATGTAGATTTTTGTACATTTTTAAAAATATTTCATATTTTTTGTTGTTTCACCATTTGAACTATATCCAAGACTGTCTTGATTAGAGGAGAGCGTTGTACTTTGATGATTTCTTCTAATTTATCAGATCCTTTAGCAAATATAAAATTTAGAGCCTTTATTTTCTCAAGTTCCTTTCTTAGACCCACTATTTCAAGTTCTAAATTTTCACAGTGCCTTTCCTTTTCTAGAACTTGTTTCTTCAAATCTTCTTAAGCTAATTTAGCTTCTTCTAAATGGAATTTTAGCTGAGTTATTTCTTCAACAAGAGTGTTTTCCTTATACATACAAATTTCCTTTTCTTCTAGAGCATCCATAAAAACATCATCAGATTCATCCACACTTTTTTCTTCAAATGCCATAAGAAAATTATAATCTTGATCAGATTCAACATCCTCATTATTGGAAGAATACTCACTATCTTCATGAGTATAAAAGATTTTCTTGCTACCAAAACTTTTTTTAACATTTCCTTTTGGAACATTCTTCCCTTTCTCATGATTTTATTTATAAGGAAATTTAGCAGCATAGTGACCTACTCTTCCACAGACAAAACATTTAAAAGGAAGCTTACCTCTAAACCTGTTAGTTCCTACCTAAAGTTTCTTGACAAAATTTGCTTCTTCTTCATCTAAAATATAATTTGTTTCCTTATGCTCTTCATTTTCCTTTCCTTTATATGTAGCTTTGAATGTAGGTTCTCTGATATTTGATGGAACCCATTTTGTCATTTTAAAGGTTGTTAAAATCCCATGGAGATGTTCAATAGTGAGATTCTTCAAATCCTACATCTCTTCAATGGCAAATAATTTGGACTTGAATTTTGAGGTTTAGAGATATTAAAATTTTCTCAACAACGGTACAATCCTTTATTAGTCACCAAGATTTTTCATTGAGTTAATGATCTCATCTACCTTAAGAGAAAAACTTGCTATACTTTCATCATCATGCATTCTTAGAGTTTCATATTGAATTATAAATGTTTGAATTTTAGAACTTTTTACCTTAGTTTCACCTTCATAGCTTTGAACAATATTATCCCATATAGCCTTTGTGGTATTCAACTCCATGACCTTCACATATTATGATTCAACCAAGATTTCTAAAATAGCATTGAATTCCTTTGCATTTATCTCATATTATTTCTTCCCTGCATCATCTATGGGAATGGAGGTTGGGTATTGATACCCACCTTCTAAAATTGCTCATACATCAGCTCCAAGTGCCTACAAATATTCTCTCATTTTAACTTTCCAAAATAAAAAGTTAGATCCATTAAACAAAGGTGGCTTAATAGAAAATTCTCCTTCTTGACTACTTGTCTTAATGGATCTCCCTTTAATTGATCAAGCTTCTCCTGAGGGACATACTATGATTCTAATTGTTGAGAAATATACTAAGTGGGGGAGGGGGGGGGGGGGGGTGTGAATCAACTTTTTAAACATTAGCTTCCAAATTTCATATATTGAATTATGTACGCTACTATTATTAAATCAACCTGCATATGTACACGACTTTAGAGAAAGAAAATAATGTATATGTAGTTTACTGATTTTTCATGTGTTATATCAGATGATTACCTTTAATCAATACTTAAATTATTTCCAGTATGTAATAAAGAATATAAAGAAATCATAGAAAATGAGCATCACACATAGAACACCATGATTTTAGGTGGAAACCCAATGCAGGAGAAAACCACCATTGTTGTTGTCTTTGTCTTCTTTCTTATTTATAAAGAAAAGTATTTGTTACAATTTTATATGGATGAAGGCTCTTATCAGTACACATGCACCCACCTGCAAGAGGGTACAACCTCCACTCGTTCTCCAACTCCTACTTGAAGGGAGCTACAACCCCCTAAACTTGTTTACCATATACTACTGGAAGGAAGATCCTATCCCCTTTCTGAAGGCTGCAACCCTCAACTCCTTGTGGACATCTTTTCAAAATGTTTAAAACTGGATACACTTGTCAAACAATCCTCACACAAGCTATAGGCCACCTTTCATCATATTTTCAAACTGGACCCATATAAAAAATAAACCCAAACTGACTTAACACACTAAAATACTGAATCTGAGTCATTGATCAATTGAGTTACTGAAGCATCTAACCACTAAATATAGAACCCAACCAAACCAAATAAATATTAGAAAATATACGCTATTGTCCTGAACAAAACCCACGTATATACGTGCTTCCTCTGTATCAAATCTTCGTAAAGATCTAAAATCATAGAAAGTTGAATCATGAAGTACTGTAATACTGAACCAATTACTGAATCAAGTACTGAACTATTCACAAATCATTGAACCAATCATAGATCACAAAACTGTAGTATCATCACTAACCAATATTCCAATCATGAACAACCAACCCAATCAACAATGTCAAACAAAGATCAACATGATCAAGACTTCATTGACAAACATCAACAAATAAACTAGACATCATCAACTGTAAACATCAAGCATCAGTTCAAACCTTAGTTTGTATACGCTACTTCCACAAGGAATATCCACATATGTACATTCTTACCATACACAACACCCGTGTATAGGTATTCACATACTGAAAAATATTTCACAGAATATATACGCGACCCTACAGAGATAGATATGTGTATGTACACTGCTATTCCAAAGCATACCTACATATAGAAATGAAAACTTTCGCTACAAACATCATTTCACTTTCTGCAACCTTTACTGTCAATACTATAGACTTCTGAATAATTAATTTAGATCACATCATCATTATAATTACTGGTTCATCATTATTTTCTACTTTGACATTTGCGGTAAGTAAATCAATCAAGCATATATGTCAACATACTTCAGATCTTTCATATTTGAGCCTTCTCCTTGTTCCCTGGTGCACACCTGTTTTAGATCAAATCACTCATAAATAATTCACAACTTGCACACTCAACACCTTGATCTTCATCCCCTTATATAGCTTTTTCCTTATCTAATACCTTAGGTAAATACCTTGGTAATATCATTAGTATTCTTTTATGGGATCAAATAACCATTGTCGCTCCATTTACTATGGGCCAATACCACAGGAAAGGCCCTTGGTAACTAATTTTCCATGGTTATAATTATGTACACGAATGTCACATATAGGACCAGCGTATGAAAGTGACCCTTCTTCATAGGATCCATGTATAGTTTCTCAAACATTACTTTTATCATTCATCTATCTCTGAATTGGCATTTCTCTCTCCATACCAACTGTACCAATCTGCATTACTTCCATAATAATCATGATAGAGTTGACATCTTTACTAAGTAGGTTGCCATCAAGGACAATACGTTAGCCATAATGCCAACGAATGGGGACTTTTTGAATGTAAACTTATGCTGTCAAATTGAGGCTGGAAGCTTGTCACTTTAGGGAGGATTGGGGACTATTGGAAGGAGGTTTGCAACATCAAGGCTAAGGTTGAATCTCTCCTTTTTATTCAAGATTAATACAAGCATATGTTTATTTCCTCTTTGAACTTGTTATGATTCTCATTGTAAAACTCCTTGATCTTTTTCATAGTTTGTAATTGAGTATTGGATTCATGTTATGATATATGCTATGTTTCAATTTCCATATATATTGTGTTTCAATCTTTATCTATCTTATGCTTGCATTCCTTGTTTGGTTTGGTTTGTGCATATCTTCTCTTGAAACAATGAGGGAAGGATTTTGAAGGAATCAAGGGACATCTACAAGAATTTCATAGAAATATAAGAGGTTCTTACACATTTTCATCTATCATATTTCAGTTATAGACTAAGGAAAGTTTACAGTTACTTGTTTGTTTGTTTCTAGATTTATCTTTGAGTCTAGGGAGATCATTCTTGTCCGCAAGAATAAATTCTTTGCCATAACAGTAGGGTATAAAAGTGATGGTTTAGGAGAGTAGAGCTCTGAGAGAGTCCTTAGAGCAAGAGTAGGTTAGAGAACCTAAGAGAATCTACTCAAGATGGAGTCTCATCCAATATCTCATCTTGAGTCTCGACTAGTTGGTAGTTGGGCTGACCAGTAGGATGAGGAGGAGCAGAGGCGAGGGTGAGCGGAGGCGGCCACTCAACCAATGACTCCTAGTATAGGGAGAGTTCAATCCAGGTGGGCACAAGAGTTGACTATGGGGGATCAAGAGAGAGTTGGATCTTCTAGTACCACCTTAGGAAGAGTAAGCAACCACTAAGATATATAGGGTATATGGAACTTATCACTAAGGTGATAGACTCATAGAGTATGGTTGGAAAGAATAGGTCTTTAGATCAGATTCTGCAGGAGAAATCAAGGAAGTCTTCTAGTTTAGAGGGAGCAGTTGCAACAACGAAGCATGTGGTAGTGTTGAAGACAAACCCAAGTGGACAAGGTTCTTCCAGAAGTACCTTCCTCGCTAAGAGGGAGTGTCAAATGTCGTGAGCAAGGTATTTTAGCTTGTGCCTTAGCCAATGAAGACCTTGAATTGTCCTTCTCCCAGTACGAGTGCTAGCTCATGAGTTATACTTCAGTTAGGATGAGTTATTTTCAGTTCACTGGAATAATCATCAAGTCAACATGCGTAGAGTTGGAGCTTCAGTTAAGTAGAAGCCTTGATCAGTTTGACTGTAGAACGAGGTGGTAGTTAGGTGTTCAATTAGAGTGAGTTAGTCTTTAGTCTTGATTGAAGGAAGAACGAGTTAGATCTCTAATGTTGACTAGAGAAAGAATAAGTCAACAACTCTAATGATGAATGAAAGGAGATCAAGTAGCACTCTCAGTGAACTCCCTATCAGAGCTTGAGTTCGAAATTTGAACTAACCATATTTAGCATGGATCGAATCTATAAAAGAGGCACGAAGGCATAAGTAAATTGTTATTGTTTTGTGCATGAGGTTATGAGACAAAGTAGGCTCACAAGTATGTTAGAAGAGTCTTGATTGTGGAGCGCATGAATTGTGTCCTAAGGACTAGGAGACACAAGTGTGCTAGAATTTAGGAGAGTTGGTTGTGCACAAGTTGTGTGGAGTCGGGGTCCTAAAAATAAGAGCTCAAGTGTGGTAAGAAATAGGGCCTAAAGTGTGCTAGGAAATAGGAGATTAACTCAAGGAGTAAGTAGGCCAAGTGCGCAAGGAAGGAGGAGAAAAATTGAAGCAAGACAACAAGGATTGCAGAGAAATCCAAGGAGGTAGTAGAGGATCAATTATGTGTAGGAATTGAGATCAAGTAACGATCAAGGTAGGCCAAGATCAATTGTATTTTTTGAGGTTTGTGTGAGAATTAGAACACTTTCTCCAGAGAGATAACTTGCTTTGTAATAGATTCAATTACTCCAAGGCAATCAATAAATAGCCACATCAGGTAAGCAGGTTTTCCCGAGGAAAGTGTGGCAATTTGTGTGATGTTGTTTTATCTTTGTGTTTTTATTCCACTACATATGAATTGTTAAGAAATGTTATATCTTGGTGAAAGTTAACTAGTTTTAGTTTTCAATTATTCATTTAAGTAGTTGCAAAGTTTCATGGAAATTTAACAATGAGAGTGATCAAATGATATTGTACTGCATTATTGTTGTTGTAAAATAGATGTTTTTTCATTTAACTTTTGAATGAGGATAAATTATAAAATAGTTTAAAGTAAAATTGAAAGGTAAGAGTCATGGAAGTAAAAAGTCAAGAGGTAGACTAAGGCTAAACATCATTTAATATTTCTATGAAATATGTGTTTATACTATTGAAAAAGGTATTTCTTTACGTATTCTAAGATATCTCCATAAGTGTGTGACATAGTTAATTTCTGGAATATACTCTTGGAATATTGAGGATGGTTGTAAGTTATCTTCAACACTATTTATTTTTTGTGTGCATGTGAGAAA
The DNA here is from genome assembly GCA_031772625.1 of Pinus tabuliformis. Classification (NCBI taxonomy): domain Eukaryota; kingdom Viridiplantae; phylum Streptophyta; class Pinopsida; order Pinales; family Pinaceae; genus Pinus; species Pinus tabuliformis. Next base: position 690,996,414 of record CM062812.1, on the reverse strand, counting down.
GAATATTTCCATTCTTGTCAAGCACAATTGTGGTATAAAAGAATTTTCTAGAATTTTAATGCTCATGCTTAGTTATCTTACATTATCTTAACTTGTTGAACATGACTCTTCGCATATGCAAGCTATCTTTAGCTTTACAGAGTAATTTTGGGCGTAATGTGCAATAGTAGATATAAGTTATCTTCCACACTTTTGTATGTCTTTCCTTGATTCATGTTCAACAATATTTTATATGAAGCATATACTTTTACTGATAGTTAATGTTATCTTCATGCATGCATAGAAATTCCTAGTTGGCTCCTACTTTAATATTCATGTGAAGTACTTGTGATGATCATAATCTATCCACATAATTTATGGATTCTCTGGTTACTTGTGGATGTGAATATCATGGAAAAAAGACATTTCTCGAATACGAGATTCATATTTTCTAGTTATATATTGTGTTACAACTTAGAATTAGTATTGATATTAAAGGTAAATAATCTTCTATATTTTCTATACTCTATCTTTCATATCACATTGGTTTTATTTAATGTGCACTTATCATAACAATAGATGAAATAGTTAAATAAATTAGCTACACATTGCACTTGCATCTTACATGCATTTCATAATTAACACATAAAAAAGAAACCATATGTGAACCAACCTTCAATAATAAATATGCACTTAAATGAAGAAAACAATAAAGCTAACCGTATGTTAAGGGTTCAACTTTTGAATGGAGTTAGATGTAATCATGAATCATTCATTGAACTTGTGTTATTTACTCATCATTTTTTATATGAATTTTTAATGTTAAAAATAATGTTATATAGAAAATGAACCAACATGAAGTAATTATTTCCCTAAATAAATTAATCACTCATAAATTTATTCCACATTCTTGCATGGAATAATGTTGGAGTCTATTGAGACCATTGAATTGTTTCCCTAAATAAATTAATCACTCATAAATTTATTCCACATTCTTGCATGGAATAATGTTGGAGTCTATTGAGACCATTGTATGCATGCATGGAATGGGTATCTAACTTGACAGTGACGAATACTCCAACATTTCATAATCTCGCATAAAGGAGAGAGAATATATAACTAATATATCCAAATAATTAGCAAATATTTTATGTCAAGTTTTGAATATTGAATAGTTAAAGTAAAGAGCCATGAAAATTAAGATATTTCTTAGTTGACATTAAATTCCAAATCAAAGGATTGGCCAAAACATACCCGAAATGAAGTTAATGGATTGAATGTGAATTACATAAACATGAAGGGAACCCTAAACAAGTGCCCTAGGAAGCCAAAAGAGAACAGAAACGTCGTGACATCATAAAATAGATTCCATTGAACACAAATCTGAACATCTCCCCACCTTCATTTAATTCATTGCATATGATTCCTAGATATCGAAATCATCCACCTGTCCATGGTTCATGAAAAATTGCATAGATAAACCAACAAGATAGGGATGGTCTATTTGCCAAATCCATCGATGCTACACCTATTCTAATACTAAATACTTGAATGTTGACAAATTCATGTATCTCATTGCAAGATTGAAATGATGTACTATGTTGACAAAATGAGCCACTTATAAAATTGAACAAAATCACACCTACTCGGTGGAAACGCCCACTGACACAACCAACCTAATCAGTCTAAAGCCTGCAGAACCAAGGAACAGGAGGCGTGTCCTTAATTTAATTCAATTCTTATCCTTGTCCTTAATTTAATTCAATTCTTATCCTCTTTAATAAAATATCGACTATAATTCAAATGGATGTGATGATTAAAAACAATGATTTTTTATTCAAAAGATATAAGCTTAAATTTGAGAAGATAGAGGTATTCTTGTAATCCACTCGGAGACAAACAATATTTCATGATTAAATTTCCACCCAATTTGACTTCTCACTAGATTCCATAATTCCAGTTGAATAATGCGCCAAATAATGGATCAGTTTTCGAGCAGTGCCTGTCAAATAATGGGGCCTGGAAGCCCCCTGCCATGCTGTGTTTTCTGCGGTAGCAGGGTGTCGTATGACAGTGGATGTAAAACCACTGCGTCTGCCTTAGAATTCTGCTCTCCTGTTTTTTCTGGCAATCATTAGTGAAAACCCGCGCGCGCAGGACGAAACCCTGAACCCCAAATTCTGTGATCGCCCATTGTTTCGATGCCCTTCATTGTCTGCATTTGGCGGTTTCATAATCTCGAACTTCCGGGCAAGTTCTACACCTTTTGTGCATTCTCAGGCGGTTGGCCTCCCATTTTTTGCCCCGCGTTCGATTCTCGTAACCTTGCATTCACCTCTGCGATTGCCCTTTTCACTGAAGAAGAAGAATTATGGGATCGATGATCTCGTGCGCCCAGTGGACGGAGGTGGTGAGTCCGGACGTCATCAGGGTCGTCCACCTTAGCGGCCAGGTGGATGAATTTCCGGCGCCGGTTATCGCCAAGCGAGTGCTGCAAAACCACCCCCGCCATTTTATCTGTAACTCGCGTGATCTGTACGAAGCCAGCTGCCCACCGTTGCAGCCCGAGGAGGAGCTCCGGCTGGGTGAGCTCTACTTTTTGCTTCCGCTCTTGGCCCTCCAATCGGCCGAGAATTTGGTGGCATTAGCGGCGAGGCTGTATGCCGCCGCCAGAAAGGAGGCATCCAGGGCGGCGCAACGGCGGAGGAGCGGGGATTCGACCTCTGGTCTGCCAGCCGAGAGGTTGGTGCTTAGCTGCGATGATTCTGAGGTGAACTCAAGTCTTAGCGTTTCTGCGATTTAAGATTTTCCTTTTCTGTTTTAAGTTCGATTATAGAGAACTATTCTGTATATTCAAACACCCGTTATCCACATTTAGTACTTAATTCACGATGATTTCCTTGTCGCAAGTGGAGCGTCTGCTAAGTTATTGGAGATGGGTTTTAAATGACTTTAACATGCGAGAGTTCTGGATGTTTTAAGAATTGGATTTTTTTGGTGATGATAATTGAAGTATAATTGCAATGGTAAATTTTTTTATTTTTATTAAAGAATAAATTAAATATTTTAAATTTTATTAAATTATACAGTATTAACCATTAATATATATGTACAATCCATTACTTGATCCTTGGAGGTAGCTATAAACATATTCATATGGTGAAATTTAAGTAGCTCTATGATAAACAATATCACACAACCATTGAAACAATATTGATTTCAACCTTTGTCTAATGTTCTGAACTTGATTATGTATATATTGTAATGATATGCATGCATACTTTTCATTACTATGATTCATGCGACTTTGCATTGACGATTTGTAATTATTACTTTTGAAGAGTTAATAAATGGTTTAAGATTAAGTGAGAAAGAACAATGGGTTATGAGTCCACTTAAAGGGAAGAGATAAAGGGTCCAGAGGGGATAATAATTAATTCTAACTATCTATGCGTTTTAATTTTGGTCTTCTTATTTACTGTGACATTTATTCCCAAATTCATTTTCTTAATTTTGTTCATGGTTAATGGAATTTTAGTTTTCAATTTAATGGAAACATGAGAGTGAGATGTGGTGAAGAGGGGAAAGGCTAAATTTTTTGGGGAATTTTAATCACAAGGAGAGGGGTTTTTATCATTGGGAAGTATGTACTTTTTCTAGAATAAAAACTTATTCTCGATAAAAATTAATGATGAGAACCTTAAGAAAAATGGTAGAAATATAGTGGAAAACTAAAGTTAATGTGTAGGAGAACTTTAAGAAAAATGGTAGAAATATAGTGGAAAACTAAAGTTAATGTGTAGGAAATTGTAGTGTAGCAAGAGAGACTATGCTGTGTAGAGAATCATCTCTATTATTCCTTCAAGTTGTTGATCATTAAATATCCAAGAACCAAATTGTTCTAGTTTTGAACATAAAAGTAGATGGTAATTTGAACTCCTATTGTACACATTGAAGAATATTGAGAAGAACATGATTCCTTAAGTATTGTGATGTTGACGGGGAAAATGCATTGTTTATAGTCTAAGGGGATCTCTTCGATATGAAATTCCAATTAGAATTCACATTGTTTGGGGTAAGAGCCCCATCTGAAATGATGGCCCAGCTGCCATATCGTGTTTGGTGAAAATTAGATTTTGGACAAAATGAGCAAGAAAGGGAAATCCAAATAAGACTCCCGATGCAATACAAGTTAGAACAATGTATAGAAATACCTTAAGTAATAGACATGAACAATATTATAACAAATTAGTACATGGTCATGACCACAAAGAAAGCAAGATATAAAACTTTAATTAAGATGCATGAATAAAGAAGTGTACTAGCTATCAATGGTAAATCAATTTGTGAATAATATCCAACATAAAAACATATATAATTCAGCAAAAAAATCCTAGGAAGATGGAAGTTTTCAATTAATGAAATAATTCGTTAACCTTCAACACATGAACAACAATCACATACCATTGAACAACAACAAAGAATAGTCTTACAATGTTCAATAACATGAGAAAGAAATGTTTTCCATAGCCCAAAATAGTTTATGAATATTGATGTTGAATTATCCCATGTACAATCACACAATATTTCCAAGAGACCCAATACCGAGAATGAAAAATTGTAACTTGATCTTGAAATAAATTTACAAGCATCCCTTTCAAAGTGCTCTAAGGAGTCCAACACTAAAAGTATGTATTACTAACCTAGAGGGTATATTTATACAAATTGAGGTGACTTTTCACCTTCCATGACCTTTTAACTACCCTTTTGCCTAATTTTTAATTTACTTTATTTCTAATTCTATTTTATTTACAATATAATTACATGAATATTGAAAATAATAAAAATAAACATCCTTTACGGGACTATTTCCAAGATAGCCAAGGCTAGGGCAGCATGGCTTGAATTTGTAATTCTTTGGTCAAGTAAATATGTTATGCCTTGTAATAAGATACTATGGATAAGACCTTGTTTGATATTATCCTTTCATAGGTGGTCTCACACTTGAAAGTATTGGGCATTGTTGTTTTTAGATCAGATTATATTCGGCGGAATAATGTAGTAAGCATTGTGTAGAACTTTGTTAGTTACACCACGTACCATTCAATAGCCTCCTTAGTAGGCTTTGTGTCCTTCTGAGTGATGGCCAATTTGTGTTCATCCATCATTTCTTGTATCTCCAGCTAGGTCTCTTGTTTGGGCCTTATTTGTCCACGTGCTCCAATGGGGACTATTTTGAGGAATTTGATTAGAACTTCCATCATGCTATGAAATTGTTAATAAATGTTCAAAATTCTAATAACATCCTTCGCTAGCTTTTTTTGGGTTTGGATTGTCAATCTGATATCTTCCTTATCATTTTCATTACCTATCTCATATTTTCTCTATAAGTTTGTTGGTGCAGTTGGATGCTCTATGTTCCACCCGTACATTATGTCTATAGTTGTTATGGATTACTTTAGTCACATACCTTTTTCTTTGATTGAATTTTGAATGGCCATAAGTGTGGAAGTTTCCTTCTGAAGTGTGTTCAGTTTCCTTCTGAAGTGTGTTCAGTTCCTTGTATAATTGCTTCATAATATCTACTAGAAACTTTTTTGCTTCTAAGGTTGATGCTTGGAAATATTTATCATTAGAGATTGAGGCTAACAAATCTTGATTCTCTTTACGAAGCCTCTTATTTTCCTTTTGTACATTACTCAAGATCCTTTATAATTCCTTGACCTTATTAGTCAAGTGTTCAATCTTTATTTCAGTAATAGTAGAGAAATTTGGTCCTATCGAAGAAATAGCTAGAGGATTGCCCATGGTGTTTGAAACTATTTTTCATTCAATGATCATCGAGATTGGTTTTCTTAGTTTTGTGGATAAGTATCTATGTCTTTCTTGGACAATTTTGTTGGAGATGCAATTAGAGTAGAAGCTTGCAATATCTATGACCTGATTCTCTTCGCCATTTGTTATACCCATCTCTCCAAGTGATAAGTGTAGTTTTAATAGGTGAATGAGTTACTGATCAAGAAAGAAAGAAGGCATTTACAGTTATAGATTAACCAAGAAAGGCATATAACTGACAGGAAAACTGAATGCAAACACACAAGTAATAACACAGGAGTTACGTGGTAAAACCTTGATAGGGTGTCAAGGAAACATCCACGGGGCAAGGGATTGGAATCTCTATTCAATCAATAAATGATTCTCCATACAATAGTTCGGGCATTCATTAGTTTTATATGGGTGACTCTCCTCAGTTACATAACCGATGTTTCGATATAAAACTAACTTGTTAATAACTAATACATTTTACCCAAATTTACATAATTAGTTGTCAAACTTCCAACAAACTCCACCTTGACAACAATTTTCCTAATGCCTTGCCCATGCCCATTCATCATCTTTTCTGCAAGCTAAGAGAAGCTAAACACGATCTCAGCTTCTCTACTGTAACTGGCTTTGTGAATATGTCTGCATAATTCTCTTGTGTATGGACCTTTTGAAGAGCTACTTTTTCGCCATCGATCACATGTCTTAGAAAATGATACCTTACATCAACGTGCTTGGTTCCGCTGTGATAAGCAGGATTTGTAGCCAAGTGAATAACACTTTGACTGTCACAAAGTACATTCACTTTCTCCTGCGTCCTTCCAATCTCATCCAATAAGCCCTTTAACCAGATTGCTTCTTTACTGGCATCTGAAGCAGCTATATATTCTGCTTCGATAGTGGACAATGCAACTATTTCTTCAAGCTTTGACATCCAACTAATTGATCCACCTACAAGAGTAAAGACATAACCTCTAGTAGATCTTCTTTTGTCCAAATCATCTGCATAATCAGCATCTACATATCCGCAGATTGATCCTTCACTACTATTAAAGATGATGCAATGGTCACTTGCGCCTCTTAGATATCAAAGCACCCATTTCACTGCTCGCCAATGTTCTGCACTTGGATTTTCCATGAACCCGCTAACAACTCCAACTGCATGTGAAGTGTCAAGTCTTGTAGATACCATCACATACATTAAGTTGCCTACATCATTCACATATGGTACATGAGACATATACTGCTTTTCTTCATCAGTTATAGGACTCAAAACAGAAGAAAGCTTAAGATGGTAAGCTAATGGAACATTAACAGGTTTCACATTGTTCATACAGAACTTCTCAAGTACTTTCTCCACATACTTCTGATGTGATAACCAAAGCTTACCATTTTTCATGTCTCTGTGTATCTCCATGCCCAAGATATGTTTTGCTGCTCCAAGATCCTTCATATCAAACATCCTAGAGAGCTGAGCCTTTAGCCTATTGATCTCTTCCACGCTTTTTCTTGCAATAAGCATATTGTCAACATACAAAGCTAAGATAATGAATCTGCCATTGAAACTTTTGAAGTATACACAGTGATCATACTCACTTCTAATAAAGTCTTGGCTCACCATGAAGGAGTCAAACTTCTTGTACCATTGTCTGGGAGACTGCCTCAGACCATACAATGATTTCCTAAGCTTGCAAACTAATCTTTTGTTGTGACCTTGTACAAAACCTTCTGGTTGTTCCATATATATCTCTTCATTCAAATCACCATGTAAAAAAGTTGTTTTAACATCTAACTGTTCTAACTCAAGGTTAAGTAATGTAGTTAGTGCCAACACAGTATGAATAGAAATAAGTTTTACAACTAGTGAAAAGATCTCATGAACGTCGATACCTTCAACCTGAGAATACCCTTTTGCTACTAGTCTCTCCTTATACCTTTCGATACTTCCATCAACTTTCCGTTTCAGTTTGAATACCCACTTGCATCCAAAAAAAATTCTCCCTTTAGGAAGTTCTACAAGATCCCAGGTATTGTTCTTGGCTAAGGAATCCATTTCTTTTTCGATAGCCATTTTCCATTTTTCACTATCTGTATCATCTACTGCTTCCTGATAACAAGAAGGTTCCCCATCTTCAATAATCAAAGAAAAAGATGAAGCAGAATCTTCATACTTTTGGGAGTTTTTCTTTCCCTTGTAGACTTTCTTAGAGTGACTGGTTGTTGAACTGGTTCAAAAACTTGAACTAGTTCAGAAACTTCAACAAATTCCTTTGTATCTTCAACACCTTTTTCTCCAGATGTCTCTTCTTGCTTTTGACTGTCACCGAAAGGTCTAGCCTCCAACTGAACTTGTTGATTTGGCGATACTTGTTCATGTTCAATTCTTTCAACATTTGATTTTAAAAGAGAAGATTCATCAAATGTTACATCTCTACTAATGACTATCTTCCATGATGTAGGATCCCACAACTTGTATCCTTTCACTGCATAGTCATACCCGACAAAGACATAACATTACGATTTTGGATATAATTTTGAACGCTGATTTTTAGTAATAAGAGAATAAGCATCACAACCAGATATCCTTAAATGTGAATAATCACAAGACTGACCTATCCAAAATTCTTTAGGAATTTTACAATTAATTGCTACTGAAGGTGATCTGTTAACTAAATAACAAGCAGTGGATACTGGCTCTTCCCACAACTCCTTTTGCAAGTTAGCATTGCTGATCATGCTTCTGGCTCTTTCCATAAGAGTCTGATTCATACGTTCAGTAGCACCATTTTTCTGAGGAGTATAAACAATAGTTTTGTGTCTAATAATTCCTTCATCCTTACAGTATTGTTCAAATTCTATTGAAGTGAATTCACCACCATTGTCAGTTCTTAAACATTTAATTGATTTTCCTGTTCTTTTCTCTACCATTGCTTTAAATTGTTTAAAGACATTGAATACATCAACTTTCCTTTTTAGCATAAAGACCCAAACTTTACGAGAGAAATCATCAATAAATGTTAAAAAATATAGAGCACCTCCATATGATACAACAGGAGATGGTCCCCACAGATCAGAATGAATATAGTCTAAAATATATTTACTATTATGATTTCTAGTTTTAAATATTTGTTTACATTGTTTTCCATACACACAATGTTTACAGAAATCTAACTTCAAATATTTCAGATCAGGAAGAGATTTACGTTTCATTAGTATCTGAAGACCTTTCTCTCTCATGTGACCTAATCGCTGATGCCATAGACGAGTACCTACTTCTTCTTTTTCTGATGCAATCGTTGCTTCACTGATATGAGTACTTCCTTTGAGTTTGTAAAGATTTCTGGCCTTTTATGCTTTCATAACAGCTAGGGCACCTTTAAAGACTTTCAACAAACCATTCTAACCTGTAAACTTATAACCATCTGAATCCAACACTCCCAAAGAAATCAAATTTTTCTTCAAATCAGGTACATGTCTAGCACTAGTTAAAGTTCTAACTGTGTTATCATAAATTTTAATCATGATATTTCCCATCCCAACAGTCTGACATGATACATTATTACCCATAAACATAGAACTACCATTTACATTTTCATACGAAGTAAGCCAATTTTTGTGTGGACACATGTGATGAGAATAGCCAGCTTTCTAAACCTGAGAGACATTACATTTAGGTGAAGTTTCATCTATCATACATAATTCTTCAGCAGATAAAACTTCGTCTATCATACCTGAATCGACTTGATTTGCTTCCTTCTTCGGGTTATCAGATTCTTTTCGTTTCCAACAGTCTTTCTTCAGGTGTCCAATTTTATTGCAGTGCCAAAACATTTCCTTACACTTCTTTCCCATCGATTTAGATCTGGAAGACCCCCTTGTTTTTTCTCCTCTTTCCTTTGACCGTCCTCTAGCCATCATGGCTTCTGATGCAGTTATTTCAGTACTGGATTTCCTTCATACTTCTTCAGATAAGAGAGCTCCCACAACTGATTCAAATTTCAAAGAATCATCGGTGCTTAAGCTGATTGAAGTTACGAAGTGATCCCATGATTCGGGCAGAGAACATAGCAAGGTTATAGCGTTGTCTTCTTCCTGAATTTTAACTTCCATATCTGTTAATTGGCATATTAGTGTATTAAAAAAATTCAAATGTTTTGCAACTTTTGGACCCTCCTTAATTTGAAGACTGTACAATTGTCTTTTCAGATAAATTCTATTGGTTAGCGACTTTGTCATATATAGTTTTTCAAGTTTTTCCCATAACCCTGAAGCTGTACTCTCTTCAAGAATGTTGAACAGAACTTCATTCGCCAGGCATAACCTTATGGTACTGAGAGCTCGGGCATCCAAGTCCTCCCAGTCCGAATCAGTCATGGTTGCAGGTTTCTTAGTTGCTCCATCCAATGCCTTATGCAACCCTTGTTGCACCAGCAAATCCCTAACTTTCAGTTTCCAAAGAACAAAATTGCTCTTGCCAGTGAACTTATCCACCTTGAATTTTGCATTCGACATCTTGGCCATTTTTTTCCTCCTAGGGTTTCAGTCTTTCAACTAGGGTTTATATTTTTTTGTTTCCCTTCAAAAAACTTTTTGTATTAAAAAAAAATAATTCCCCTTTTTTCAAACAAACAAAAACAACCCTTCAACATATTTTTCCTTCAAATTAATGAAAAACCTTTGTTTTTCTTTCCTTCAATTTTAATGAAAAAAACCCTTTCTTTCCTTCAATTTTAATGAAAAAACCCTTTGATTTCCTTTCCTCCAAATTTGAACAAATCCACCCCTTTAAGGAAAAACCTGATTTTGATTTCAATTTCTTGTTGTTGTTTTTCTTAGGAAAAAACTAATTTATGAGAAAAATAATAATAATAATAATAATAATAATAATAAAATAATAATAATAATAATAATAATAAAAAATCCACTGATTTTTTTTTGCCCAAATTAATTTTTTTTTTGGAAACTTTAATTTTTTTTCAAATACCCAGATTTAGATATACCCATAATACTTCAGTAATCTCCTTGCAGCAGCATTCAATGACAGCTCTTCCATGCAGAGAGTAACGGTTTGGCAACGCAGACCCTTTTGCAATGCAACTTCCTCGATGGGTTCTGGTTTGGCAGTGCAAACCCTTTGGCAACGCAGCTTCCTTGATGGGTTCTAGTTTGGCAGCGCAGACCCTTTGGCAACGCAGCTTCCTTAATGGGTTCTGGTTTGGCAGCACAGACCCCACACACGCCTTGAGCAGACGACAAATTTCTTTAACACCAATGTCCTTTCTGCTCCAACACACAGACTCTGACTTGACAGAGCCACCTCGAGCCTTCACGCTAGTCTTCCTCTCTTACACGCAACAATGGGCTTCTCCATGCACCGTCTTCCTCTCTTTAATGCAGCAATGGGCTTCTCCACATGGTTTACAAGCCAACAACAGATGCAGTCCTCCTCATGCAGAGAATACACATAGGTATATGGCTCTACACGCAGGCAGATGGCTCTGGTCACAGGCGGAATCCTCCTCTCCTCAGCCTTTGGCAATATGCTATGCAGAAAGCAGAGGTCTCAGGCGCAATCCTCCTCTCCTCACGCAGAGATGGCTCCGGTATTTTTTTTGAACACAGCACTCACAACTCTAATTTCTCCAAGAGCTTCCAAGACATTCAACTCAATGACCTTCAACTCAACGACGTTCAACTCAACTAACCTCGCTCTGATACCATTTGTAGTTTTAATAGGTGAATGAGTTACAGATCAAGAAATAAAGAAGGCATTTACAGTTATAGATTAACCAAGAAAGGCATATAACTGATAGGAAAAATGAATGCAAAAACACAAGCAATAACACAGGAGTTACGTGGTAAAACCTTGACAGGGTGTCAAGGAAACATCCACAGGGAAAGGGATTGGAATCTCTATTCAATCAATAAATGATTCTCCATACAATAGTTCGGGCATTCATCAGTTTTATATGGGTGATTCTCCTCAGTTACATAACCGATGTTCTGGTATAAAACTAACTTGTTAATAACTAATACATTTTACCCAAATTTACATAATTAGTTGTCAAACTTCCAACAATAAGTGACCTCTTATGAGTGGCACTGAAACTAGGTTTGAAGGTTCAACATGCATGCTAGGAAAAATTGCCTAAGATTCCTTCTTAGTATGCTCTGTTTGTCTTATTTCCTCCTGTTCCTATTTTTCATATATTTATTTTTCCAACCTTTCCTCTTCTTGTTTCTTTCTTTCTTCTTCTAGTTTCTTCCTTTCCTCTTCCAGTTTCTTCCTTTCCTCTTCCCATTTCTTCTTTTATTCTTCCTATCATAGAGCCTTTTCTCTTCGTTCTTTAGCCTTTTTTTCTACCTTGACTTTCTCCCTTCTTTCCCTTTCCCCTTTGAGTATTTGATCTTCTTTCAACTTACTTTATTTTCTCTCTTGGTTGCTTCTTTGGTATATTTTCCCTTTGATGACTCTCTAGTAGTAGGTTCAACATCATCTTCTAGTTGAGGGTAATTGGCCTTTTTTTGTGCTTCCATGACATGTACAACATTATTATAGTTCTTTATGTTTTCTTCATCTTCATTGGTGCTCGATGTGTATGGAAATCTATGTTTCAACTAAGATAATTGACTCACTACTATGTTCCTTGGATCATACATGTGGAAATTAAGTTCTCCAAATTTAAAACATTGTAGGTCAGTGGATTCAAATTTTGCTTCTTTATAAATTTTTACATAGCATGTGCCTACATAGATTGGGTAGGCATGCCATCATTCTTCATTCGAGCCAACATGGCTCTAACCCCCGTGGTCACTTGGTATGCCAGTTCCTATAGAATTACTTTATTTGTGACGAATAATTGGAGTTGATGTTGAGACTTTCATGCTTCAAACACTCTGATATATGTGGCATAAAGTGGTGTGAACCAGTCAACTATATCTTGTAATGATGACTTGGAACAATAAAACATGCGAGGAACTTCGTTGTCAAAAGGATGTGAAATAATGGCAAGATACGCCCTTCTACTATTCTATCATATGGTTTTTTGTAATGATTCTCCCATAACTCCTGCAATAGATGTGAATCAGTTGAATCTCTATAGAGGAAATCTATCTCCATCCCAACATCTATAATTCATATCTAGAGAATATACAATCGAGAAGGTATGAGGCCATGTAAATTTTTGGTTGTTTTCCCATTGGTGGAGTTTGGGATTATCTTACTCTAGTTTGAATAGAAGTTGCCATAATATCTACCTAGTTAAATACACTTCCTTTTTGGGCACAAGTGTAGATTAATGGTACCCATCTCTATTCAAATGTCTCTGCATTAAGAATACCATATAGTCGAGAACACATTTCCATAATAAGTTGATATACTCTTCTTAGTAGCTTAGTTTTGTAGACCTCATCAGCCTTAGTCCAAAACTTGCTAGGGTCTTGCCACCAAGTCTTCAACATATCTTTGTTTCTTAGACCAAAGTTGTTATACCATTCTAAAGTGAGCACCACTTGATATCTCGGCAAATTATAGTACTTGGTGAATGGGGGTATGTGAATGTTGCTAGACCTTCCCCATGACTATTTCTAATGGTTATATCGCTAACCGCAATGCACTTTATAATCCATTCTATAGTCTCCCCACAAGGGAACACTGTAGGATGTCCTGTGACTTCATGCAACCAGGATTCTCTGACATTCTGATATACTTCACCATCTTCCTCTTCATTAGGGATCTCTTTCTAGGAAAATAATCAGTATATTTCTGACCATGTGTTTGACATGGACGTGTCGATAAAACAAGTTGTATCTATATATGTAACTTCCCTCTGACTCCTCTTCTGCTATCTCTTTTTTCAGTCTCTTCATTGGTGGTGTCATCTCTCCTAAAGATGATTAAAGATAAAGCACTAAATGTCCATTGTACATTTAATTTCAAATATATTCATATTGAAAAATTAATTAACCAAAAAAAGAATGATTAGTAACATAATGTATATAAAAATTATAGTATAATAATAGGTGATGAACTGTAGTGTGATGGAAAGATATAGACTATCGATGAACAATGTATCACTACATATGTGATAAATAGTTATCGTGTTGCAAGTGGTTAGTGTAGCTAGTGTGAGAGGCCTATGTCATTGCACATAGATGATGGGTGGACTATGGGGCAGAGATGTTTATGATATAATTATAATATATATGAGGAATCATGTCATGTTTCAAGGAATGAGAGTAGCCTAGGTAAGTGAATTGCATCATTGTGTGAGGGTGATGAGTAAACTAGACAACTAACTTGTGCCATGATGTGTAAGGAAAATGGTATGAATAAATATATGGCTCGACATAAAGGATAATGCAGTGCACACACATCGGATATGTCGTAGCACATGGGGGGATGTACATTACGAAGAGGGGTTGCGATGCAATAGGAAATTGAGGGAATATGAATGAAAGAGGGGGAATCGTAGGTGTGAAATGAAAATGAAAAAGAGAGAAATCACTAAGTATTAGGAGGGTCAATCTTAGTCTATGGGTGTGCATAAGGAATGGGAAGAGTTAGGGAAAACAATGAATGTGTGCAAAGAAAGGTAACATAAACTTGCTAACTTAAAATTGATTGTGAGGACAGAGGTGCGTAGAGCCTACCTGACACATGACACAAAGACTTTGGGATTAGGTGGAACAACACACCATAGAAGGGTAAGGAAATGTTGGCATGCCATGATACACAAAGAAAAAGAGGAATATATGTGATAAAATGAACCATGAAAATGAATTTGGGGAAGGATATAAATAGGATTTTGCACGTGAAAGCCTCAGTAATGCACCATAAATTTTCTTTTGCAAAATATTTAACGAAAAGGATTAAGGTTCTACGTAAGATAAGTTGGAAGGATTTATCGGGTTGTCATTGTGGAGGTGCACTCCACTAGGCAATTCCCTAAACATCCTTAAGTTAAAAAATATCTTGACCTTGATGACTTAGGATATGGAACTAACTGTTACACTAAAAAATGTCACCATGACTATTTACAGTTAGTATGGCTCTATCAACAGTCATGCTATCCTCTTAGGCAAGTCTTATACCTCTGCTCTCCATGTCAAACTCCAAAAAAGAGAGAAAGTCTTTATAAATGTATTTATCTCTGGGTACGCAGGTTCTCTCAAACTTACCTGCGGGGACGCACCCAATGTTCACAAAAGCTGCGTCTTTGGACGCTCTGTATGTAAAGGGGCAGGTGCATCCCCCTGTAAAGGTTAAAATGCGCAAGTTTCATCTTTAAAAAGTTACTTGTAGTCATTTCTAGAGCATTCTAGAAGGTTGTTCGACGTGTATTGAGCGCCTCCAGATGGTTCATGCACCCCTACCAAAGAGGAACTTATCCCATCAATAAGGGAGCTATCCCATCCAAAGAGGGAATTATCCCATTGATGGTGGACCTGATTAACCTCCTCTTGAGCACTATAAATACAGGCATTGGGCCAGAAGGAGGAGAGGTTGAAAGCTATACATTTCTAAGGGTAAATGCTGCAGGAATTAGGACTCCCATTTAGAAGTTTGTGAGGAGAGATTGCCATCTTTGCTTGTTCTATTTGGAAGTGGGTGAGCTTTGTCAAAGTAAAGGAGAACTCTTGATGGACCCTGGAAGGGACTTGCACAACACCAAGGCTCAGGTTGTATTTGTTCCTTTTGTTACCTATTAATGCAAATGAGTCCATTCTTCTCAATAACTTGTTATTTATGAGTTGTTTCATGTACTCCTTGGTCTATGTGTTAAATATGTTTTATTCTATGAGATTATCAAGTGCTATTTAATCGTTTGATTGTTAGTGTATGCAGGTTTCAAAGTGAAGGAGGAGCTCATCCGGATCAGCGGAGCTGGACTGCTACAACAGCGTTGGATTACAGGTAGGATCTAAACACTTGCTTTCCCATATAGTAAATGCATGTTTAGAGAAGGATTGCTCTTGTTTGTCTTGTTTGTCACTAGAGAGTCTTAGGCTCCTAGGGAGGTTGATTTGTGTCCGCACTATCGACTCTTTCCGCCTGACAAAATGGCGACTCCGTTGGGGAATCCATTGATGTGAAAGTCTTTTCCTTTGTATGAACTTTTCTCTGAGAAAATTGGTTTATTTTTCTGGTTTTTGGCTCTGTGACTTTGTCTTTGGGTGGGTTAGCTTAGGGTTAGATTCATTTTGGTTTTTCTTGAATTTTCCAGTAGGACGCACCCTCTGAGTATTGCACAGTGCGTCCCTGGACGCGCTGTCGCTGTGTGCACAGAGCGGGCCCGCACCTGTCTTAACGGGTCGCCTGCGTCCCCTGCTAAAATTTGAAAAAATTCCATTTTTTGCATTTTTTCTCTTAGATTTTGCTTTTTCTTAGTTTTTACTGCCCAGATCCATTAGTCTCTTGTCAAAGATCTTCACCTGAACTTGTTTCGATAGCATTGAGTGTTTTAGTGGATTTCATAGAAGTTTAAGCCCTAGGGTTTGATTTTTGAGTAGGTCTTGTAGTGACTTTGGCGGTAGAAGTTGTCAAGCCTTAGATATCTCTGGTTTTGTCAGCATTCTTAGAAGTCAGACCTGTCATAAAGTCTACCTGTGAGAGCAACTTACCATTGAGTTGTTTCTTTGGGCAAATTTCGAAGTGCTTGTTGATTGAGTCTTGAATTCCATTTTACAAAAAGAACAAAAAGATTTGAGTTTTGTTTTGACTAGTCTTTTGATTCTGCATTAGCTGGTCCTTGATTTGATTTTGGTCAAGTAAAACAACCTAGAATCATCTTTGTGAGCTTTTGCCTTGTTAGGTTTGCTTAGAGTAATTTCCTTTTTGATTTGCTTGTGAGTCAAGTTTTCATAGATTTTATAGCTTTTGAGATTGATTTTCGTTAAAATAGATTTATATGCTTTATTAAAAAGAGAAAATACAAAAACATCTCCTTTGGAAAGTTTTGTTTCAAGTAGCTTTGAAAAGTTTTGAAAGAAAAAGAGTTTTTTCGTGCACGTAAGGAGTGGTCATGTTTGTATGCTTGAAAAGATAAAGAGAATTGTTTCTTTGATTGTCTTTACTAAGAAAGTTGTTTTCTATAAAATTTGCATCTCTCAACTCTCTTAGTTAAGAATTTCATTGAAAAAGGAAAGTAGCGTAAATCATCTTAGGTGCATCTTTGTAGTGGTTTGAGTCGAGTCTACACACCATTGGTTTCACTTCCGCTACCTTTTGTCTTTAAGAAAAACCATAAAATTAACGCTTAAAGTAAAATCAACGTAGTAACTTTTATTTACTAGGGCTCTGAAACACCAATTTAGATCAGGCTAGTGTCTTGGAGTAGGTGAGTAATTAACTCTCCAAGACAACAAAACCAAACAAGTAGCTTATCTTGTGATAGAATAAATCCAATTGTCTCATTTGTACTCTGGGAAAGCTCCTCTTAAAGGAGAAGCACGAGCTCGTGTCCGAACCAGTGAGGGGATCAATCCCCCCTCGTTGGGAACGACGCCAGACACGCACGTATTATAAACGGTAAACCTCGGATTAACCATTGTCGAGGAGCCAGGGGTCACTTGTCGGTAAACCTTGGATTATTGTCAAGGAGCAGGCAAGGGGATTGAGCTTGATACTCTGCCCTTGCGTGCTGTCGGAGTTTAGACTGTTCCCCCAGGTGCATTTGTTGCGGTTGGTAACCTTAGTGACCATTATCTTTAGGATTCTACCGAGGTGACGGTGGAGGGAAGATCCCACTGTACCTGGAGCAGACGTCGGCTAGACTCACTTGGATTTTCTGGGGGGTTCACTTCACTCGAGACGGTTAAAGTGGAGGAACTTGGTCCAGTCTATTCATTAAGCAGGTTGTCGGGGTAACTGTTCCACCCGCCACTTCTGTACTGAATCCAGCGATGTTGGGCTTCATCACCAACTAGCGCTTTCGGTCTGGAAGGCTACTGTTTGTGCTTGGTTTGACGCCCTAGATTCTTTAGGCGTGTGATTCAAATTTGTTTGGTTCTTTAGAGACTTTAGGTGGTTTGATTTGAAATTTTATTTTGTTTTCGTGTGTAGTAGTTAAAAGTTTTTAGCTGTGGCGGAATTACCGAGACAGTCCCGTAGACTTCGGGGCAAGTCACCTGAGATTGTTACCAGAACTGATTTGTTGAGGAAACTCCATAGATCACGGGGTGGATCTCCTGAAGACGTCCCGGGTCAGTACGAAGGGTTGAAGGTCCTTGTAACTCCTCCTAGTGGCAGTAAAGTAGGTTCACCTGAAGAAGGAGAATCTTCCTTGGTAGTCCATCCAGATTACCAAAGTCTAGAGACAGGTTATAATCCTGAAGCTGTTACAGTTTCTGAGCTTGCTGGTAGTTTTTCGTCTACTAGTGATATAGGCGAAGAACCTGAAATATCCGAACCTGTTACTCCAACTTCTAGTGTTCCAGATTCACCGAGAATAGAAAGAATTATCACCGAAAATCTTCCTACTGGTTTGATTGCTATCGAAGAACTTGCTCCAGAGGAAGAAATAGGCGTTTCTCACCTTGAAGATCAACTTACTATTGAGCTCAGGGAGCGTGAATCTATCTTTTACAGTCCTCCTAGAAGTACTACTTGGTACCTTTCGTTAACCAATTATTTAGACAACTCAGGGATAGGTTTTTCTCCACCTCGTACTCCTTTTCCACCTGGAGGTATTCATACTCCTGTAAATATGTCTGGTCAGTCGTCCGTGTTTACTCAAAGTCCTGAATCTTTCTTACACGGCGGTCCTTCTGTTCCCACTGGGTATCAAGCACTTTCTGGTACCTTTGCGGGGGCATCTCCTCAACCCGTTGATCATGGGTTATTAACTGGAAACAGTGGTAATATACCATTGGGTGTAGGAGACATTTACATGATGTCAGGTTCAGTTCCCGTTTCCCAACCTCAAGGTGGCCAATTACCGCCTGGGGGGCAGCCTCAGTTAACGCCTGGGGGGCAACCTCAAGGTACACAAATCGTGTCTGGGGGGCAACCTCAAGGTCAGTATGCACCTATGGTACAATACATGCCTCAAGGTCAACCCCAGCCTCAATATGTACCCCAGGGTCAACCTCAGTATCAATATCAACCTCAAGGATGGCAACCTCAAGGATGGCAACCCCAAGGGTATCAACCCCAAGGGTATCAACCTCAAGGGTACCAACCTCAAGGTCAAGGTCAACCCCAGTATCAGTATTTACCCCAAGGTTATCAACCTCAAGGTCAATACTCGAGTCAAGGTTATCAACCACCTCAAGGTCAGTCATATGGTCAAGGTATGGGAACTGCACCTTTCAATTATCAATCCTATCCTCAATCCGGTTATGGATCTCAGTATTCTCAACCTGTTACGGGTCAATACCCTGGAATGTTAGTGTGGGATCCATCACAGGGTCAACAGGTGTTGCAACCAAGTATACAGTTGGTACCTCAAGCTGGACAACCCGTAGTTTCTGGTTCACCCCAGCAACCGCAACCTGCCCAGTCAAATGTTCAAACTTCTGTAACTTCGGTAGTTACTCAGCCGCCAATTGCACCTAGTACTCCATCTCAAACGGCTGCTGCAACTACCGTTGCATCTACCGCACTTACTTCTGGAGTATCGACAGCTCCGGTTTCTACTGTCTCTGCAACCACTCCTCAGACATCTTTACCGTTGTCTGGATCTACGATTCAAACCACGGTCCAGATGCCTATGGGTCAGCCTGGTATAAGTACGGTTGTCACTACTCAACCTCAATTTGTTCAACAACCGTACCAGGGACAGTACCACCAAAGGCAAGCTGTCCAACAGCCGGTTTACCAGTATCAACCGTATCCTGGGTACACTTATCAACAACCTCAACAACCCCAGTACGGTCCGGTTAATCCTGGTTTTCCAGGAGGATATAATATCCCTAATGCGATTCCTGTTCCTAGTTATCCTGGATATCCTCCTCCTGGGGCTGGTGTTGTGACTCAGAGTTTTAGAGATCCTAATCGGCAATTACCGTTTATCGCAACTTTGGATTTACCAGACTTGACGCGCCTAACGAATGATCCAATTCAATATCTTCAGTTCTGGCCGCCAATGCCAAATAAGTTGCCCAGTGATATACCCAAGTTCGAAGGTAAGTCTGGAGAGGATCCGTCCAATCATGTGATGACTTACCACCTCTGGTGTGCTTCAAATTCTATCTCGGATGATTCGATCCGCTTACGTCTTTTTCAGCGTACACTCATTGGTCTCGCGGCCAAGTGGTACATTGAGTTACCACGGGCCTCTTTTTACAATTTTAGCCAGTTAGCTACCTCGTTCTTAACTCACTTTCAGTTGCCGGTCAGATACGATAACGGCACGGAGTTATTAACTTCACTAAAACAATCGACGTCCACGTATATTTCTGATCACATTCATGAGTGGAGACGTCGAAGAAGGTTAGTGAAAGTTTTTATTCCGGACCAAATCTTAGCTGAATGGTTTGTTAAATCATTATTACCGAAGATTACTGAAGATGTAGCTAAGGCCGGAGTAGTTACTGAGGAGCAAGTCATTGCTCAGGCGCAGTACCTTGACTTAGTTTATACTCAGTCGGGTACGTTACACGAGAAGATTCCAGATCTTCCAAAATCGAATCAAATCGCTGCTGCTCCTTCGGGATCTCATGCCGCTGATGGTATGATTGGTACGTGAACACAAAGAGCAAGAAGAAGTCTTCCAAGAGTTCTACTACTCCTATAATCACTTTGCCTGATTCCCCGACAGGAGAGTCTTCTCCTGAACTTTCCGCCGATATTCACGCTGTAGAGTCATCTACGGCCAAATCAAAAAACGGTGGAAAGAAGAAAGGAAAGAAGAAGGCTAAAGCAGACAAGGCTCCGAAGGAGAAAACGGAAAAGTCGGAAACCAATGACGAAAAACGCAAACCTCGATATCCTTGTCTTATTTGTGAAGAGGATCATTTTACAAGAGATTGCCCTCATCGGGCCGAGGTTGTGAAAATAGTCAAAGGTTCTCCCACTCCTGCTGTGTTGAAAGATCCATTTCCAAAGCAGGAGAGTAAGATGATAGGTTCTTCCTCGACTGCCAGTGAAGAACCCATTTTGATGATGTCTCATGTGAGGATTGCGACTCGATCGCAAGATTATGGTAGTAAGAATCCTGTTGATGGTAAGGAAGCAGAATCTTCTCACTCTAACCCATCAACCTCAGCTCCTGGTTCCGATCCACTACAGATCGAAAAACCTAACCCGGACTTAGTAATCAAACCGCCCGCCAAGGGTGTACTTCGAAGGTCTGCTTTCAATCCACATGCGAGAGCAGCCCAGAATTACAACATTGTTGAGGACTTAGCTGTTTCACCCTCAGCAATGTCGGCGTTAGAAGTGCTGCAATCATGCCCAGCACAACGAAAATTACTTTTGTCGGCTATCGGAGCTGTTGATGTTCAGGACCCGAACCTGATAATCTTCGATCTAGAAAATAGTACACCGCGTCTACCCCATCAAATGGCTTTCCAAATCCCAGTGATAGTCAAAAACAGGCCTATTCATCGGACTGTGATTGATGAGGGAGCTTCTACGTGTATTATGTCGATTCAATGTTGGAGATCTCTTGGTTCTCCTTCGTTGAACCAATCCCCCACCATCCTTAAGGCCTTTGATGGCCGTGGGTTCCGTCCGTTTGGTATTCTACAGGAATTGCCTATAGGGGTAGAAGGTAAAACCGTTAGTCTGGATGTGGAAGTGGTTGATGCCCCTCTAGACTACAACCTTCTTTTGGGTCGAAGTTGGTCATATGCTATGACGGCGGTCGTTTCATCGGTCTTCAGAGTAATTAAGTTTCCATATAACGGTAAGATCGTGACTATTGATCAGCTGACATACTTTTCATCCGACCCAGCCTCTTCAGAGAGTATCCAGCATGTCGGTAAGACGACAATCCCTTATAGGGACGTTGGCGTAGGTTTAGTTAAAGATTCCGGTTTACTGGGAACTTTTCCTTTCCCTCCAATCAACGCAGACCCTTCATTTGCATCAATTCATATGATTACATCAGAAAACATTATTTATGATGATCCTTGGATTGTCCCATCTGAATCTGAGATAGACTCATTCGGTGATGCTATGCCTTTGAGTCCATATGAAATTGCTTATGAAGCCGTCATGTCTTTTACCGACTCGCGTTCAACCCAAATCGACCAAATGAATGTGGTCAGTGAAGAATCACTTTTCACCTCAACCTTAGAACGGATAGCGTTTCCCGAAGTCGTGTCATCTGACGAACAACTTCGCGAAATCCTAAGTGTAGACGATCTACCATGGGAAGATCTCCATCACAGATCTTCGTTTTTACCTAAGGATGATGCATTTGAAAATGATTTTTCATCTATCTTTACCGCTGAATATGTCAAAGACGCTCAGGATCCAACGAAACATTCTGATTCAGAGTTGAATTTAGGGAATATTTCTCGTACTATTCCCATTGATATTTCAGTGAAGCCCGGAATTGAGGAGAACATTCATATAGGTGCCGCATGTACAGAAGATGAAATCCAAACTTACAAGGCCCTATTCCAAGAATTCCGCGATGTGTTTGCCTGGTCTTACGAGGAAATGCCGGGAATCGATCCTGCCATTGTTGTTCATGAAATAAAGACCTACCCGGATGCTAAACCCGTCCGGCAACGGTTGCGTCAGATTCACCCTCGAAAAGCGGCTGCGATTAAAGCAGAAGTCGAAAAGCTGTTGAAAGCAGGTTTCATTTATCCGATCCCGTTAACGGATTGGGTATCGAATATTGTTCCGGTCAACAAGAAACAAGGAACAATAAGAATCTGTATCGACTATAGGGATATAAATCGAGCTTGTCCAAAAGACAACTATCCTACGCCTTATATCGATCAAATTATTGATGATTGTGCCGGAAGTGAAATGTTTTCCTTTATGGATGGTTTTTCGGGCTATAATCAAATCAATATTCTACCTGCCGACCAACCAAAAACGGCATTCATTTGTCCATGGGGGACATTTGCTTATTGCAAATTACCTTTTGGGCTTAAGAATGCCGGGGCCACTTTTCAACGGGCGATGTCTTATGCATTTCATGACATCAAGCACATTGTGCAACCGTATCTCGATGATTTGCCTGCTCATTCTTTACATCGAGCTGATCACCTTGTCCACTTACGAGCAATCTTTATGAGGTGTAGGCATTATCGAATTCGGTTGAATCCCCACAAGTGTGTTTTCTGTATAGAAACAGGTCGATTGCTGGGATTTGTTGTTTCAAAAGCCGGCATTCGCGTCGATCCCTCAAAGGTCGAAGCTATCATCAAATTGCCTCCTCCTTCGAGTTTGCGCCAACTCCAAAGTTTGCAAGGGAAAGCGAACTTTTTACGCCGATTCATCCCAAACTACGCCGAGGTCACTAAAGGTTTTACACGGTTGTTGAAACAGAACGCTCAATTCTTTTGGGACGAGATTGCCCAACAATCTTTTGATGCACTTAAACACGCGTTGACCCATGCACCGTTGTTGCATCCTCCCAACTACAACCAGGACTACTTCTTATACCTCGCAGCTTCGCATTCCACCATTGGAATGGTGTTAGTTCAAGAAGATGAATTCGGAGCGGAACATGTGATATATTATCTCAGTAGGACCTTAAATCCCACTGAGCTAAAATATTCGCATGTGGAGAAATTGGCCCTGGCAGCCGTTCAAGCTGTCCAGCGTTTTCGTCACTACATTCTTCTCCGTAAAACTACAGTTATTTCGGATTGCAACCCTATGATTTACATTTTGACAAAACAATTGCTAGGGGGCAAGTACTCTAAATGGATCGTTATCCTGCAAGAGTTCGACTTGGAGTTCGAGAAGTCCAAGTCTAAGAAATCCTTAGTTTTTGCGGAATTGATGTGTGATTTCCCTCGTGCTGACACAGAGACTGTGGCAGAGGAGTCCATTGCGGACGAATCTTTGTTTCTTATCAGTACTTTAGATCCGTGGTACGGGGATATAATCATCTATCTCCAAACCCAAACCTTTCGGCCTGAAGCTTCAAAGGCGGAACGTCGAAAAATTCGGTTTCAATCCCAGCAATACAAAATTATTGGAGATACACTTTATCGCCGGGGGGCAGACTTAGTTTTTCGACGTTGTTTAACTCACGAAGAGGCTGAGAGGGTTTTGAATGATTGTCACTCTGGAGCATGTGGCGGTCATATGTCTGGGTATGCCACAGCTCAGAAGGTGTTGCGCGCTGGCTATTTCTGGCCATCTATGTTTAAAGATTGTATCATTGCAGTCCGGAAGTGCCACAACTGTCAAGTGTTTGATCGCAAGATGCGCGCACCACCTGCTCCTCTCCACCCTATAATTGTCGTTGGTCCATTCGCCAAATGGGGTATCGACTTTATTACTTGTAACCCTCACTCGGCCGGGGGGCATGCGTATATCATCCTCGCGGTTGATTATTTCACTAAATGGGCCGAGGCGATGCCTACATTCGACGCAAGCGGCAAAACAGCTGCAGTTTTCGTATTCAATCATATTATAACTAGGTTTGGTGTCCCACAAGCAATCATTACTGACCATGGGAGCCATTTTCGAAACATCATGATGACTGAGCTTACAAGCCAGCTTGGTTTGCGCCACGATAGCTCTACTCCTTATTATCCGCAAGCCAACGGTTTGGTTGAGTCTATCAACAAAGTTCTGGTTATCATGATCCGACGAACCATTGGTATTCATCGGTCGAATTGGCACAACATGTTATTTTCAGCGCTATGGGCATACCGAACCTCAGTGAAAACTTCAACAGGGTTCACTCCTTTCCAGCTAGTTTATGGCTTGGAAGCTGTGTTACCCATTGAATGCGAAATCCCATCACTTCAAATGGCTGTCGAATTACTTCCAGCTACTTCCGAAGAGGAGAAACGTTTATTGTACTTAGCTAAATTAGATGAGACTCGACGTGACGCTGCATTGGCAATCGAGACTCACGCGAAGCGAATGAAAGCTCAGTATGATAGAAATGTGACCCCTCGAAGTTTTTCGGAGGGAGACCTAGTGCTATTATATGATCAAGCTAACGATAAGCTAGGTGCTGGAAAATTCGTTCCTATGTGGCATGGACCCTACATTGTAAAGCGAAAGCTAGCAAAAGGGGCTTATGAGCTGGTAGATTTTGATGGGGACTCTTTGGGTAAACCCAGAAATGGACTTTACCTAAAGAGGTATTATGCTTAAATGGTGGGTATGGAGAATTTTTAGTTAGGTTAGGTTTTCTTTCTAGCTAGTATGTTTGTTAGTTAGTCAGTGTGCTTAGCTTAGAGAGTGTGTTTTTCGTCGTTATTCTGGCTTATCTTGGTTTTACTCTTGATATTGCAGATGTCGACGCCTCTCCAAACATACATTGGATTTGCTGATGGTGCTTGTCGTAGTACACGGAATATCTCTTCCGCAGCTTGGGTTATCTATTCACCCTCTGACGAGTTAGTTTCTATGCATGGGGTAAGCCTCGGTCAAACAACGAACAACATTGCAGAATACAGTGCAGTGGTTGAATTATTATCCGAATCTATTTCATTTGGAATTCGACGTTTGATAGTGAGGTTAGATTCTGAACTTGTTGTATTACAGCTTAATAGAGTTTATGCCATTAGAAATCCTGTGTTATTAAGGTTGTTTTTGAGAGTGCGTCTCTTGGAACGTGAATTTGATTACATTGAATATCAGCATATTCCAAGGTCTTTAAATACATTAGCAGATGCAATTGCTTCTCGAATGTTGGACAGACATTTACGATAATCATGCAAGTAAATTTAAAAACATTTCATCACATATGTTAAACAAGATAAGCCGGTAATAGTGATATATATATAGATAGGAGTGTGTCAAAAAATATACATCGTCTTCGATCATAGGTTGAAAAACACCTTATGATCGGCAAAAATGATAAAGTACAAAAAGTCAAAAATGTCACATGTGTCTACAAAGTGACTAGCCAATCACTGGTGGTGCTCCCTATACGACACCACTGCACGGGCTACCTTACACAAAAATCTCCTAAACGGTCCAGGGACTGCGACTACATAGCGCTGAAGTCTGATAGGAATATCATCTATGGTAGTCTCAGGTATATCCGCCGTCAGACGCTCTAGATCCTGCTCCAACTCAGCTAGTGACTCTGCAGCCGCGTCCTGTGGGGCCGGTACCGGTGCAACTGGATGTCTCCTCTCAAAAGGCCGGAGGTTGGCTGGGCGCTGTGGACCAACATCTGCATTTTGAAAATTTTTACTGTCAGTTTTGAGACGATATATATAAAAAACAAAAAAAATACATAATTTGAAAACTTGTGAAAAATAAAGTACCTCTGTCATCCCATTGTTCTCCCTGTGGAAGAACCATGTCCGGATCACCTCGAAAATCTACTCCGGCATACGGAAAGTCCTGGATCGAAAAAACCTGGTCCTCTAACCAGTGAAAATAACTATCAGAGAATCGAACAATCGCTGTGCCCTCGTCAGGATGCCGGGCCATCACCGTAACCCATCGTATCAGCTTTGGCTCCCGAGGACCCAAGATATCAACAGTGAGTTGCTGAGGGATCAGCATCGGAACTCTCTCTAAGGCAAAGCTCACAACTAGAGGCCCATATCCAAAGGTCTTCAGTTGTCCGTTCTTTGCCCTAGTCAGTTGGCTCTTCATATTAGCCGACACAGCATCACACCAGTTGAAAATGGTGCCTTGGTAACAGTCAATCGCCATCCGCATTTGGGACCCGGAGGCAATATGTAAAGCGGCTGCCCCGCAAATTCTGGTAACCGTGAAAGCTATAACTTTGAGTTCACGCAGAGAGATGTGTTTGATTTCCACGCCTTTCGCATGGTGTGCATTGGGTGTGCACCAATCTGCCCGGAGACTAGCAAGGGATTGGCCACCCGGCCTAGTCCCGGCTAGATTGAGTTGCTCGCCTCTATTTGGCAAGCCAGTGAGAAAGTATACATCAGAGGGCTCTATCTCGAGCTGGTGCCCTCCTATGTAAAAGCATTGCTCTTGAACGTTCCATCTCTCAACCAGCCATTCTAAGAATCTCACCTGAGCCCTCATGCCAGGTATGGCCCAGTATTTATATAGCCTGCATGCTTTTAGGGCATCAATGGAAGGTTGATGTTCAATTGCGGCTAAATCAACGTCTTCGTGCTCTCTTTCTCTCCAATCCAACATGGTGAGTGCCCTACACACCAAGAAACAAAGATTAGAATTCATTTGGAAAATTTTAAATGGTTGCTTGTGGAGTTTGGGGTTTCAAATTCCGCCTTTCGCGAGGGACGCACCCCGTGTTTAGAACACAGGGCGTCGGGACGCAGCTGGCCTGAAGGTGGGCTGCGTCCCCCGACCTTTTTCCTGTACAGGAAAAAGTCGGGGGACGCAGGTCACCCGAAGGGCACCTGCGTCCCCCGCAGAGCGCACTTTGAAACCCAAAACCCCCCAAAAATCAAAACTAAAACCTAAAACACAATTTTAATCGGATGAAATTGAAGAGGAGGATGTTGTAAAATACCTGGAAGAGACGGCGTTCGATTCTGACGGTCGGATTTTCCGCAGCGACCACGGGAAGTTTCTTGCCAAAAGCCCTTTTTTCAACCTCAACAGTAAAATGGTAAAAATGACATGGTAAAAAGTCTTTTTATAGGTTTTTTGGATGAATTTGTTCATTTTTCACCATGGAAGGATGTTTTTCGATGTATTTTTGCCTATCTTAAACAGGTATGAGTAATGTGTCGTTTTTGTGCAGGACAAAGGGATTTAGAGGGAAAATTGTCATTTTTCACAAACCAAAATATCAGAGTCATCTTTTAAGCCCTTTTCTGACTCCTAAAAAATGAAAAGATTGCCGAGCGTTTCTTTTACACTCGTTAAAACGGAATTAAAAGACGGTCCCCTTATAGCTCTTTTCTGACCGTAAAATCAGGAAAAGATTGCCGGGTTTTTGTCGTTTCAAACTCGATACGGAAATAAAACGACGTGTCCTTGATCGCTTTTTACTTTTCAGGTCAGTGGCACTAATTATGAAAGTACTCCTTGGTCGCAAGATCAAGCGGTTCCCCCAGGTATTATTTTATACTTTTTCGGGCTTGAGGGACACAAATCTACGAAAAAGTTCAACTTGGAGTCTTCTTAAGTTTTTCAGACTCTCTAAAATTGAAAAACACTGAGTTTCTCCTATACTGGGCTCGTTAAACATTTCACAGTAAAGGACCTGTTCAATTACAAACAGGAACGAACCACTCCTTCCTAGGGTTCGAATCAAAACTAGGTTGGACTCATCCGAAGGATGAGCTTATAATCAAGCATATGTTATCCTCCTCAAGCTTGTTAAAAATAAAGAGGTACTTGCCAGAAATGGTGGGGGAAAAGAGAGAAGAATGAGCCTATTTGTTACCTTTTGTCTCAGAAGAAACTTTATTACCACTCTTGAACACGACACTTTTCATTCACCTGGGTTGGGAAATCCTTTACCTCACAGTTGATCAAACCACTTTGAAAGTCTTCAGCCGGGTTCCGGGGATTAACTTTGAGTCGTTTATCACCAAGCCATCTGTTGTGTCGTTATGTGTTCAAGAGGTCTGCAAACAAAACTTTCATCTGCAAAATACTTATCATCCATTTGACCATCCCTGAGTCAGTCCTTACAGCAACATTTCTTCAACTTGAACAATGATTTCGTGTTGCGGGCTTGCCTGCAACGAGTCGCTTTCTATCGACATCAGCACATTATCTAGAGAGATGACTTAGAAATCGTCAGTACCTTGAAGTCTGCATGCATCAATGGCAGGTTTCTCGCCTTTGACGTCAGTTTACATCATTGACTTTCGATCGAAGGATTCCGTGAAATGTTCGACATCAACTCATTCATTCACATCTCATGGATTGTACTGGGTACTTTGAGAACCATTGACATTACTGGTGGTCTCTCTCACGCTTGTTAACAGTTTACATCATCGACTGGTAATCAAGTGGTTTCTACCATGTTCGACATCAACTCATTTATTCGCATGGCTAGAATCGTACCAATTCGAGAAGTAGAAATGAAGACCCTGGATCTAGTTTCCAACATCCAGGCTGCGAGGAGTTTTGTATTCATTATCTAAGTAGACTAATCATAAACAGATGGCTGCGCCCATACTGTGTCTACAAAAGTCTATGATTATGATGTACTACAAGATCATTCCTGTATCAGAGTAGTTAGTCTGTTAGTTAAAGTTTTAATCTGAGTATGGGAATGCCTACCTCAGTGATGATATAATCTTATACATGTATTTTGTGTTGAAAATTGCAGGTTCTGACCAGGCTCTCCACGAGATAATCCTTGAAATGATAAAGCGCTTCACCCTTCCTAGATAATACAAAACCCTAATCTATTACAGGCTTCGCACTTTAGGGGGCAATCTGTTACACTAAAAAATGTCACCATGACTATTTACAGTTAGTATGGCTCTATCAACAGTCATGCTATCCTCTTAGGCAAGTCTTATACCTCTGCTCTCCATGTCAAACTCCAAAAAAGAGAGAAAGTCTTTATAAATGTATTTATCTTTGGGTACGCAGGTTCTCTCAAACTTACCTGCGGGGACGCACCCAATGTTCACAAAAGCTGCGTCTTTGGACGCTCTGTATGTAAAGGGGCAGGTGCGTCCCCCTGTAAAGGTTAAAATGCGCAAGTTTCATCTTTAAAAAGTTACTTGTAGTCATTTCTAGAGCATTCTAGAAGGTTGTTCGACGTGTATTGAGCGCCTCCAGATGGTTCATGCACCCCTACCAAAGAGGAACTTATCCCATCAATAAGGGAGCTATCCCATCCAAAGAGGGGATTATCCCATTGATGGTGGACTTGATTAACCTCCTCTTGAGCACTATAAATACAGGCATTGGGCCAGAAGGAGGAGAGGTTGAAAGCTATACATTTCTAAGGGTAAATGCTGCAGGAATTAGGACTCCCATTTAGAAGCTTGTGAGGAGAGATTGCCATCTTTGCTTGTTCTATTTGGAAGTGGGTGAGCTTTGTCAAAGTAAAGGAGAACTCTTGATGGACCCTGGGAGGGACTTGCACAACACCAAGGCTCAGGTTGTATTTGTTCCTTTTGTTACCTATTAATGCAAATGAGTCCATTCTTCTCAATAACTTGTTATTTATGAGTTGTTTCATGTACTCCTTGGTCTATGTGTTAAATATGTTTTATTCTATGAGATTATCAAGTGCTATTTAATCGTTTGATTGTTAGTGTATGCAGGTTTCAAAGTGAAGGAGGAGCTCATCCGGATCAGCGGAGCTGGACTGCTACAACAGCGTTGGATTACAGGTAGGATCTAAACACTTGATTTCCCATATAGTAAATGCATGTTTAGAGAAGGATTGCTCTTGTTTGTCTTGTTTGTCACTAGAGAGTCTTAGGCTCCTAGGGAGGTTGATTTGTGTCCGCACTATCGACTCTTTCCGCCTGACACTAACTTGATTGATGAGCTTAGCCTTATAGATGACAGTGATTCAAGTGAAGGGGGAATCCAGAATTTGGCTCTTGTAAAAAAAAATTGGGATTGTTATAGCTACTAGAACAATTGAGAAACCAATAGTAGAACCTCAACGTCTTTGATTTAGCCCTTATTCATGATGGGGTTAGCATTCAGAAGTACTGATTCAGATCTATGGGTACCACTTGTTTAGTTGTTTGGTCCCGAGTAAAATTTTTAGTTTCTCTCTTAACTCATCTTGTTATAGTTTCGTATGACACCAATTTAAATAAGAGTCAAACACCAGAAGCTTCAATCAGAGATGGAGATATTATGCATATGAGTTTAAAATTTTCATAATTCGATACAAGTATATGTTGTTTATTTGCATCTAATGAGCATCCATAGCCCCAATAGAGTCACTCATGAAATAACAAGCATTGATTCGTTGCCAGTGAGTGTCCATAATGGCGACAAAGTTGCTTGCATCACATCTTTATGAAAGAAGCATTTCTCATGCATTTACCCTTTTATTTATTTTTCTTTGCAAGAAATTTTGTATTATTTTTGGCATTTGATGCTAGGGTGGATGAGGGACTCCTGACTTATTTTATAGACAAAGAGGAAGTTCCTTGTGTTTTAGAGACTTTAAATATTTTCTTAAATGGGTTTTGTTCACAATTACAATTTTCCCCATCCCTTCTCTAATAATAGGTTAACACATTCATGCACATTATTTACTGATTCGAGCCCAATTGTGTTGTGGAGATCCTATTAAATATTCGAGTTTTACAAGCTTTAGAGAGTTCCACACTAGATTGGATTCTTATTTTCCATATGAATGAGGCAAGATCATAAAGGTGTTTATGACTTTACTAGTTGATGGAGATATAATGCTAGCCAATTGATGAATAGTTACCATAGACCTCATTATGGAATCAATAGAGCATCATTTATTCAAGCGATGGGAAATTTATTTATGTACAAAACACACTTATTTATGCAAATGAAAGTAAATTCAGCAAGACAATAGAATGCAACGAAAAATAAAATCATAAATGAGAATATGTACAAAGGAGAGCAAATAGAAGAGATGTTATTGGAAATAAGCTTTGAGGGCTTGGTCATTAATAGGGAGGGATTCAATCTCCTTGTGCAAGGTTTGTACTTTATAGGTATTTAGGCCATTATTCTCATGAATGAGGAAAGGAATAAGCAATAGATATTGGAACTTGATGTGTTTTCCCTTGTCTTCATGGTGTTTATCCCATTTCAGTACAAGGTCACCCACTCAAAATTCTATATCATTTATGAATTTTTTGTCAAAATGCATTTTGATCCTTTGCCAATGGATCGGAAACTTTAAATGGGATTTTTTCCTTTCTTCCTCAAGTTTAAGAAGGATATCAATTTTACTTTGAATGGTAGGGTATGACCTACTCCAGGTGTTAACACCCAGGTTGTTCCCTATGACTCCCAAGGGAATACGGCCGGGGTAACCACTAACCAATCTTTGGATTGCAGTTTCTAGCCAAACGGCAATCAGAGAGGGCTCTCTCTTTATGATTTGTCTCTGTTTTGATAGTATTTTAGGCTAGCTATGATGTTCAGGGTTTGTTTTATGTTTTGGTTCAGGGATGTCTTCTGTACCTAAGGTGCAAGTCTTTAAAGAGTATTAATCCATTGGGCAATGGAGTCTGTAGCTAAATGTTGTCTGGAGTATTATGTAGGTTTGCTGATATTGCAGGGCCATTTAAATATCTCAAGGAACAGTTCTGAAATTGTGATTATGAGGTGTGTTCAACCAGTGAAAAGCAGTTAAGAATTCTCCACTAAGCCGAGATGTAAGAAAGTGATATGTTGTATAGGAGCAAACTCGAATTCCTGAAACAACGATCACTGAGAAAGCTATAGATTGAAAGTGCAGCATTTAAGAATTACACCTTATGTCTACAACTGAAGAAAAACATTCATAACAGCATAGATTGAGTTCAAGGTATGCTGTGAATAAAACCTGAAACTATTCTTTTTCTCTGCTATTTAACTATAGAAATTGGAAGCATGAATGAGCCATGAAAAGGTAACAAAAACACATAACGAAAGTTTATAGAGGACTTATTGTGCCATGAGAATACGCAAGAATCCTATAACATTCAGCAACACTCCACAAAACTCAGGGAACACAGTGCTTTGGAAATTCCATCAACCTTTGTATTAACGGTCTGGAAACTTACAGCATAAGAAACTCTTGAAGAGAAATCAACAAAAACCCCTGCAAGATTATGCGAGGGGCAAATATATACAAACGATCATACAAAATATCTAAGGCGTTGAGTCATCTGAGAAATAAATGTTTCACCAACTCGTACAGAACAGTAGATAAGAAATTGCTACTGCTTTTAATACAACATAAATGCTCTTTGTGTTTGTCAGGAGATATTTTGACCTTTGGAGGCCACTGAGTCGGTCTGGATGTTCTGCTTTAATGTTGGAATATGCGTCTTTATGGTTGTCGTGCTGTAACTTTCGGCCCTGCTACCTGTTAGCTGTCAATTGTGCTTTGCTGGCCAAATAGTTCTGCTGAGTTGGCTCAGCCCTTCCCTTTTCATGCATGCTGATCTTTCCAAGTTTTCCTGTGCATGATCACTTGTAAATTTGAATAACCAAATAACAAAACTTGATTTACAGGCTTTGGATTATAATATCAGCTGTATCATTTTGGTCCAGTATTCCTGTGTGGGCAATTGGTGTCTCAGAATTGCATCTAGTGTCTCATCTGCCTCTGTGTATTTATAGAAATTGGGAGGCACTTCAAACAGATGTTTGATTTCATTCATTATAAAGAAAAAATTCTCTACCTTGTTGTAGAGAGTTTGTCCTGTAACTGGCCCTGTTTCCTCTGAGGTGCTGGCCTTCTCTGTGATCTAATTGTGGCAAAGGTGTTCACCCTCTTGGCATAGCTTTCATGGGAAAGAAGTCTTCCTGCGTTATTCAGCAAGCTTGGGAGACCTCTATTTTGTAATGCCACAAACTTTTCCATGAATCTATTTACCTCGGTCTGCATATCCTGAGTCCTTCTTTCTAGTGTCTGCACCAAGTTCCTCAGTGTTAGGACCCTCTTTATTAGCTGGATGGTCTCAGTTCTGTTGAAGATTCCCATAGTAGCTAACTGAGCACTCGTTCTGTGGTTAAGCACATTGATCATTCTGTTGGCAACCTCAGGCATATTGCCTAGAGCTGCACTTGATCTTTGGATTTCCTTCTGTGCTTTTGCTATGAGCTCAATCTGCTCATGGATTGTCTCAATATACTGCCATTGGTCAGTGATGGATTGGCCAATGTTGGCCCATAGCACTGTCTTGAGCTCAGCTGTCACTTTATCCAATGTGAGTTCCTTTTCCAGCTCCTTAATCCTGTCTTTAAGGCCTTTTATTTCCCTGCCCTTTTCTGCCACAGTCTGCTTGGATTTGTCATATCTTTCATTTACCTTGGCTAATTTCTCCCTAGCCTCATTTAGTTCTGTCATTTGTGCTTCCAAGGCCTGAATCTCATTTCTGAGCTTTTGCATGTCCAGGCTTTGGGCCTGCTCTGTTGTTGGTGCTGGTGCTGAGGTAGAAGGTGCTGCTTGTTCTGTTTGCTACATGGGAGGGGCAGTAGTTTGAGGAGGCTCCTAAAGATTAATTATTACTGGAGGAGGCTGGGAGGTCTGACCATCTTCTTTTTGTTTCAAAGCTGCCTGTAGTGCTGCTTGTGATTCTCCCAGCTTTTCTTGAGTCTGGATTAGCTGCTTATATAGAGACACCAGCAAAGCTGTGGCATCTTCATCATGCCTCTGCTGGGCAACTTCATCTGTTTGAGGGTGAATTGTGGCTGGAATTTTGATCTTTCTCCTCAAAGATACCATGTCTGCATCCCTCAACTTCAATATTTCTTGTATGCCCTTGATATCCTTGGGATCATGCCCAATCTCTATGATTATATCTTCTAAGGACCTGATTCTATTGTCCTTTGCTTGAGAGGATGCTCTTTCTAACTCAAGTTGAGCAGCTGTATTATTTAGGCTATTTACTAGCCTGTAATTGTCCAAGGTCTTGTCTGCCAAGGATGCATACACCATCTCACCCGTTTGCTTATGCAATTCTATTTTGTCCATTGGGTGGATGTCCTTGGCCAAGACTTCCAGATTGGCCCTCAAGTAATCTGATGGGGACTGTGGTTGTAGTGTAGTGGGCATGAAGTGACTCATGATCATCTTGCCCTCACTTACATCATATGCAGACATGAGTCTTTGCTGGTTAGTAGGAGCCATCTTCAACAAATGATTGTACAGTTGTATCTTTATTGGCTCACTTCTCCTCTTTATGTCAATGAACTGTTGTTTAATGCCCAGTTCACCTTCTCTCTGCTGGCTTGAGGAGCTGACTTCTCCTCCCACTGTTCTGTCCTGTTCCTGTTGAAAGGAACTTGCGGATGCTTCCCTGCTAGGTGGGCCCATGCCCAAAGTCTGCCCCATTGGCATTTCCTCCTCAGAGAGAGGATTCATTCTCTGTCTTTTCTCTCCCTGATTTATGGATGATGTAAGGGGAGTCTCTCTGTCTCTTTTTCTGCTTATATCCTCCTTTTGTGGAGTTTGGAGGATTGATGCTTCAACTGATGTTTCTTGCCTGGGAGGCACCATGTCTTGAGCCTGCTACT
This sequence comes from Pinus tabuliformis, assembly GCA_031772625.1. Taxonomy (NCBI): domain Eukaryota; kingdom Viridiplantae; phylum Streptophyta; class Pinopsida; order Pinales; family Pinaceae; genus Pinus; species Pinus tabuliformis. The sequence goes on along the minus strand of CM062812.1, from coordinate 690,961,403 downwards.
CAGTGAGAATTGGGGCCTCAGCTGCCTTTTATTGCTGTAAGGGCTGCTCTTTCTCTTGCTGCCCCTGTTGTTGTTGATGCACTTCCTGCTGCAGCACTTCTTCTTGCTGTTCCACCTCCTTTTCTGTTTGCTCTTCAGTCATGGGAGGTGGTTGCTCCTGTTCCACCTGTTTTTCTTTGCCTTTGCTGGATGTCTGTTGAGTGTCCATGGCAGCTTGCTGATGTGTCGTTGAAGATGAGGCAGCTGCTCCGAGTTGCCTTTGATATGAGAAGGAAACCTGTCCACAAGTTTCCAAGTCAGCCTCTTTTCAAACATTCCTAGCCTCTCTTTCTAGCATCTGTTCTCTAGTAATTGGCTCTTCTAGAGTGCCCTCTTTCCAGCTCAAAGAATTGGCATACTGCTCAACATGAGGCAACTTTACATGTGCATAGTTACCCAATTTGTATTTTATCCTCCTGAGGGAAATAAAATGATTACGGTCATAAGGTATCCATTTGAAACTGGTTTGTAATTTGAGGCCCTCTCAGATCATATCTGCCTCCTTCCATCCCTCCTCTCTTTTGTTGTATAGAAAAGGACCTAGCTGGTTCCTTACTTTCAGCTGCACCTTCTTGTTTTTACTTTGGAAATGGATGTAGTCAGCATTTCCAAACTGCCTGAAGTATTCTAGGGCAAAACGTCTCATAGGGACATACCTTGGCAGCCTATAAGGGTCCAATTCACAGCCATATATTCTGATTACTGTGTGGTGTTGGTAAAAATACCAATCACCAATGCTGTAGGCCTTGGAGAGATGGAGAATTCTTTGCATGTCATCAGTCAACCTTGGAGGAGGCACACCATACAACAATGTCATAGCTGGGTGAATGAACAGGTCTATGAATTCACAGTATGTGTATGGTGATTCAGAAGCATGGTGAAAAACTGAAGACCAAAACACAACTGACCTTGGATTCCCCTGTACATTAAGTTTCCTGAGGGGAATGGAGAAGCCGTCTGGTTGATAGAATAAGAACAGATGGTAAATGTAGGAGGTGTATCTGAACACCCTTTCCCTTTGCAGATTCATTAGCTGTTCATGAATCTTTTCTGCAATATTTGTGGCATAGTCATAGTGTACAGCTGGAGGCTTCCCAGGAGAGAATATGGACAACATTGCCATGATGGTGTCATCAACATCTTCAACTCCCCTGTACCCCAGGACATAGCTGATCAAATCCACCAGCATTCTGCCCAAGTCATTCAGATAAGGATATCCAATAGGAGGAGTTCTTATAGTTTCAGAACTTGGCTGTATGAATAACTGATTGATTTTGGTGATCTGGGCACTTGACAAGTTACTCCCCTTCTTGACCAAGTCTATCATGGAGAGAGAGGCCAATGGTCTTGCAGTGTGAAAATGCAGCATCTCATTTATGGCTTTTGGGGTGATATGGAACAACACTGAGCCTGTAGGACTGAGAACAGCTCTTTGGCATGGATCATAGCACTCCTGGCACCTATGGACCAAGTCTGGGAAGGCATTGACTTGAGGGAGGTTATAAATGGGCAAATTTGAGTCCCAAATCCCTAATATATCAACTCCACTAAGGTGTTGGGCTTTCAACTCGTTTAGCATGTGAATATTAAATTTAGATTTCATTGGGAAGGAGTCCATCATCTGATAATCTAAATCTCCCAGGGCTTTCCATTCTAACTCCCTCTGAGGGGCATTCAAAGGCTGAATATTCAGGGCTATTGGTGCTTCCATGGCTAGTAAGGCTTTTGAATTGTATGTAGGCTGCTTTGAGCGAGCAGAACAACGCGAAGGAGTTTCTTTACAATGTAAATGTGAATTGTATGGAACTGAGGGCGAATTGAGCAAACAGCAATTGAAATACCATTTATAGGACTGATTAAAACAGTAGTAGGACTGACAAGAGTGTTTCTATGGCGAATTTATGTAACTGAGGTTTCTAGTTCACGACTGCGCGAACTACCTGTGAATTCAGGTCAATTTGGTCAAATGCAGGCTTGGTAGAAGGTTTATTGCCTCGCCAATTGGAAATGTGTACAGGTCACTGGATGCTTGATGGTAAATTCAGTGCTTTACACTCTCTTAAACAGATTGCTTGTAGAAATATGGATAAAACCAGGTGCAGAGAACAATTTTGAGAAATACCTCGTGAATTGCCGATAACAGTTGCAAAATGCAGGTACGACGGAGGTGCCCACGATTTCAGAGTTGAGTTGTGCAAGTTGGCACTGATTTGGTCGTGAAATGCATGCAGGATTAACAATAGTTGCTTTGGCAAAAAGTGGGAAAAACACGAATTTTTGGCTAAAATATGGATTTTTGGCATATTGGCGCGTTTTTGGGATGACGTCAGCATGACGTCATCAGGTGGGGTCAAGGTCGGATGACATCATGCTGACGTCATCGGGTGATGTGGCAAGCTGCGATTGGTCAACGGGGATAATGAGGTGGCAGACATATCAGCGCAGGGGCGGACAAGAGTGCTGACGCGACGGCGGGGTGGCACTGACGTGGGTCTGACGTGGTGATGACGTGGGCGTAATAGGACAGGCAGTAAACCAAAAGCGGTAATGGTTTTTCTCGAACTGCCTTAGATACGGTCGTGGTTTTGTCAGAGGGCGACCCGAGAAATTGTGAGGGCGACGCGTGCTAGAGGCCTGACATCACCCTCTGACAATTTCTCGGGTGCTAATTTTCGGACGTCGGGCCCAACCCGATATGCATATTGGCCGTCCGATCAAAGGCGCCCGATCGGACGGTGGACGGATCAGTGAGGTGATCGGACAATACGGAAGCGGGGAAGTAATAAAATATTGTTTTCTTTTGAAAGGCGTGCCCAGCGGGACTTTTGGTTTCGGTGGAATTATATGGTTTTCTTTGTATTTTCAAATGGAAATAATATCGCGCCGATACTTTGGATAGCCTGGAAAAAGTGGGTTTTTGCGTGCTTTTTGCAAGTGAAGCGGATTATGGGTAAAAGGGGTTTTTTCATAAGGTTTTCTTGGAAAATGAAGGTTTTAATGGGGCAAATGGCTTTAAGAGGGAAAAAGGGGTAAGGCTTAGGGTTCTCAAACTGGCCAGCTGTCAATTTGATCCCTGACAGAGAACATATGGCTATAATGCCAAGGGGAGGGATATTTATACAATGCTTGGGGGTTTATACACCATGGTGTTATAATAGTAGGGAAAGGGTGACATAGGGGAATTACATAATAGATGTTAGGGGTTAATGTGGATGAAAAGGGTGGATGGGGAGTGATATCACTAAGTTTATTTGAAAATCACTTAGCTTAGGGAGTAGATCAAAATGAAAAGAATATTAGACAAGAAATGTGGCTTTTAAAAGACTAAGAACCACCATAAAACCACCAATTCTTCTATGAATCTCAACTGATGAGGGGATGTTAGTAATGAATGAAAAAGGGGAAAATTGGGAAGTTAGACATGCTTATTTGCTTTGCTGCAACCTGATAGAGAAGAAGACCTTCTCAATCCATTGATTTTGCTTTGTGCAATAGGTTAGCACACCTTCAATTGTAAGGAAAGACATTTTTGCAACCCCTATCTGCCTACCCATCTACTTGGCTAGCATTTTTTGTTTCTTCTTGGAGGGTGCACTTAGACTTGCAGACCCTTAGTTGCCTTTTCTTTTCTTTGGCTTTTTCCTTTTGACTTTCTATCTAATGCTACCCTTATTGCCTCCAAGGTCCTAGATTAAGCAGTTGGGAACCTTACTTCTCTACCTAAGCTACTTGTCTACCAAGATTAAACAGTTTGGACAGACTTCTTTCTCTATTCTACAACTGAAAATTTAAAACATGGCATGATCCAGCTTAAGCTGTTGGACCATCCATCAAAATTGAGTACCCATCAAGCTATATACACACAGTGTGTTCTCTTTGGAAATATGGGATCTTTGCATCATCAAAGCATAGCATATTTGGAACTTTCTTTGCCAATCATGAAATATGAGACCTATTGGTATAGGTTGCTAACAGTGGCTCCACATGGGGATGGTTTTTCATTTGAAAGACCAAGAACAGCAGGTCAGAATGCCTTGGCCTTTGACTGCTTTCACCAACACTTGAAGTATGCTGCTTTAAAATGCCAAAATTTTGCTCTTCCCATATTGGTAGATCTTTGATGCTATTTGCCTTTTGCTGATAGTTAATAAAAACTTGAGAAACTGCATTTTTACATCCTACAGAGAGTAATATATACACTTGCATATGTACAATGGAAACTCAGACTGTACTTATGGGCAGTGGTCAAAATAGTGCTTCAGCATCCTGCCATTCACAGGACCTTCATCCAAATCAGTTTCATTAAGACTTTTAAGGAAATAAGTATTGTTTCCTTATATTGCTTGGATAGCAAATGGTCCTCTCCAAAGGGAATCAAATTTTCCATGTTTTCCTTTGTCTTCCCTTCTTGAATCCCACTTGAGGACCTTGTCACCAATGTTGAAATCTTCTGCCTTGGTCCTTCTATCAAAAGCTTTCTTTAGTTTTTCTTGTAAAACTTGGACTCTGCTGTAGACTTGATCTCTAGTTTGCTGCAAACCTATTATTTGATTGATCCTTCTTTGCATATCATTTGGTTCAGCTTGACTTTCTTGAAGAAGTTTCATAACAGGAATTCCTAGTGATGAAGGAAATTTGGCTTCTAATCCATAAACCAACTCATATGGGCTGACCCCAATTGATCTCTTGGTTGTGAGCCTATCTGCCCATAAAGCATTGACCAGCTTCTTATGCCAATTCTTCTTATTTTCTTCCAGCACCTTCTTTATGATGTTAATAAGGCTTTTATTTGATGATTCAGCAAGGCCATTTCCTTGGGGATAATATGCAGTAGAATGGCCCAAGGTTATGTGAAATTTGTGGCAGAAATTCACCATCTTCTTTGATCTGAAGGCAGCAGCATTGTCTGTTATTATCTTATCAGGACAATCAAATCTGGACAGGATATTGCTCTCAAGGAACTGAATAATTGTTGAATCATTTGCTTGTCTACATGGAACAGCTTCAATCCATTTGGTAAAGTAGTCTGTAGCTGTTAGAATCCATCTATGTTGGCCTAAAGATGAGGGATGAATTTCCCCAATGAAATCCAAGCCCCATTGTTGAAAAGGTCTCTTTGTTGCAATAGGCCTCAAAGGAAATGGCAATAATTTTCTCTTTCCCTCAAACACTTGGCATTTATGACATGAAGTGGTAAATTTCTTGACATCAGATAAAACAGTAGGCCAATAATAACCAGCCCTCAAAATCTTATCCACAGTGGACTTCCAATACAAGTGTCCACCACAGTCACCTGCATGAAATTCTTTCATGATATTGTTAGTTTCATTTTCAATCAAGCAGTTCAGTAGTATACCCTCATGGTTTTTCCAAAGCAAATTGCCATCCATAACACAATATTTTGAAGCTTTCATTTTTAGGAATCTACATTTAGTTCTGGACAATCCTGGTGGAGCACACAGGTTTTGTAACACATAACAGATATCAGAATACCAAGGGGATTGTTCAAAGGCTACATTGATCTTTGGAGTCACCAGCTCTGGTTCATTGTCCAGCTGATTTATGTCTAAGGCTTGGAAGTTTGCTTCTGTCATTAGTTTGGCCAAACCTTGCCCTTTTATTAGTTTTGTTGGTTTTATCTCAATATCAAATTCCAAAATGTTGGCAATCCACTTTCCTCTTCTGCCCTCTAAATTTTCTTGAGTGAGTATGTCTTTAACAATGGGACTTGGCACATAAGCAATAACATGGGAATAAAGGATGTAAATCCTAAAGTCTTTAATGGCCTTGACCAAAGCATAAGCCTGCTTCTCCATGATTTGATATTTCAGAGGTGCATCTCTAAGGGCTCTGCTAAAGAAAGCAATGGGTTTCTCATTTCCTTGGTCATCTTTCTGTAACAAAACTGCAGCAATAGTATGCTGGGAGGCAAAAGAAAAAATGATGAAATCCCTGTCAAATTGAGGATTTGTTAGGACTGGGGTTTGGGTAAGGGCCAATTTTATGCCTTCAAAGGCTTGATTTGCTTCTACTGTCCATTTCACTTTTGAATCCTTTTTTAGCATGTTGTTCAATAATCTGATCAACTCGGCCAGATTTGGGATAAATCTCCTCAGGAAGTTGATTTTACCCAAAAAGGCTTGTAATTCCTTTACATTTCTTGGGTGGGGCATTTGTAAGATAGCTTGTATCCTATCTGGGTCTATTCTTATGCCATCCTTTGAAATGATATGTCCTAATAGCTTACCTTCTTCCAAACCAAATAGAGATTTCTTGGGATTTAAGGAAATGCCATATTTCCTGCATGTTAAGAAGATCTGCCTCAAGTGTTTCAAGTGTTCTTGGTTAGATTTAGAGAAAGGTGTGAGGTCATCCAAATAAATGACAAGAAAGTCATGAATCTCTTTGGCAAAAGCAATGTCCATTGCTCTCTGAAATGTTGCCCCTGCATTTTTCAATCCAAAAGGCATTTTCACATATTTGAAAGTTCCCCATGGGGTTGTGAATGCTGTTTTGTCTTGGTCATCAGGGTGCACTAGGATTTGATTAAAACCTGAGAATCCGTCCAGTAATGAAATCCTTGAGGCCCCTACCACTCTTTGGAGAATGTGATCCGTCTTAGGTAAGGGATAGTTGTCTTTGAGACACACTTGGTTTAGATTTCTAAGATCAACACATAGTCTTATTTCACCGGTTTTCTTTCTTGTGGGCACCAAATTTGAAATCCAATCAGAAAACCTTATTGGTGCTATGATGCCAGCTTTAAACATTTTTTGAAGTTCTTTTTCAATTGAAGGGAGGAGCATGGGATTAATCCTTCTCAATTTTTGCTTGAATGGCTTTTGATTAGGCTTGAGAGGGATAGTATGCCGGATAACAGAGGTGTCATAGGATTTCAAATCCTCATAGCCCCATGCAAACACGTCCTGAAACTCTTTGAAAAGGTCAATGTATTTGGGTTTTTGATCGGGAGGCAGAGATGCAGATAGCTTTATTATCTTGGGCTTATCCACAGTGCCAATGTTGCATTCTTCAATGGCTGCATTTTTGGTTTTCTAGGGATGTCATTCGAATCAAAGATGTCTTCTAATGGAGTTAGGCCTGTTGGAAGAAAATTGTCTTTCAGCTCTATGATCTCAACCTCTGTAACAGGCAGTTCTTCATAAGTGTTTTGTTGAATTTGTTGTATGTTTTCTTTGTTGAAAATGGTTGGATGTAGCATTTGTTTTACTATTCTGGGTGATATTGGGTGGTTATTCTGTTCAAACTGTATTTGTGATTGACTTGCTCTTTCAGGTATTTGTGATTGACTTGCTCTTTCAGTGTCAATATTTAATCCTGCAAATTCTTGCTGTAAAGTCAAGAAGTTGTTTATTTGTGTATCATCATCAAATACCTGCCAGTCTTTGACATTGTTTGGGACAGAAGGTCTGTGCTTTACCTCAGCTGTAAAGCAATGATGGGGCTCAAAAGGCAGCTTGTAGGTACTTGCAAATGTGGCTAAACTATGGGCATGAAGATTATGGGTCCTAGAAATTTGGTGATTTGAAATTCAGAGAAGAAGCTTAGTATTTCAGCCATAGCAGACCTATAAGACCTCAGTCTTTTGTCATTGGTGACAAAATTTCCCTTTACTTGTTGGATAACTAGGTCTGAGTCTCCTAGAATTGACACTTTTATGGCTTGTAGGGACTTTACTAGCTTGAGGCCTAGTAAAAGAGCTTCATATTCTGCCATATTATTAGTACACTTGAAATTCAGTCTATAGGCTCGGCCTTCTGCATGACTGTGTTGTTTATTATGTATCCAAACTCCAGCTCCTGCCCCTAATTTGTTGACTGACCCATCAAATTCAAGGAACCATAGGATCTCTTGTTCCGGGGAGAACTTAATGACCTCCTTGTGTGCTGGAATTGTAAGTTGAAGCTCTGGTTTACCATCTAGTTTGTTTTCTAGGGCAGTCTCCTCACTTGATGGAACCTGTTCGCTTTCTTGAGCAGCGGCTGTGTTTAATGTTTGCTTAATCATTGTTTCTTGGGTAGCAGTTTGCTCATTAGTGTCTTCCTCTTGTGTGAGTGTCTTGGGTTCAACCTCAATATCTGAGAGAGTTGTATTATCATTGAAGAGAATGTATGAGTCTAAGTCTGAATGGACAGCATATATGGGAAAGTTTTGGGGCTTTTCTTCACTGCTGACCATGTATTTCATTAGTGTTTCTCTGTATAGTCTCTTTGGTTGCCCAAAACAGAGATGGTGGCATATGACATATCTAACTGCAGGGAACCTTGAAGTTTAGCCCCCCATGACCTTGATAACAGCATCCCATACTTGGGTGGGATATCAGCAACTACAACATCCATTAGAATTGTTTTATTTGGGTACTGAACAAGGGACACACACAGATCTTTTATTAGACCTAAGCACTTAACTTGGCTGGAGTCAAAGGAGAATAGGTCCTTATATGGCCTTGTAATATCTAGATTAAGTCTTTCCATGACTGCTTTTGGCATGAGGTTGTGAGAGGCACCTGAGTCAAACATTGCATTGTGTAATATCTTGTCATGAACATGTAAACTGACTTAAAAAGGTAAGACCCCTGTGACTACTGCTTTTCCATCAACTTCTGGATCGAACAGCAATTCTGGGGTATCATCCAGCACATTGACATCATCTTTGTTGTTAGTAAGTTGAAGGGACCTCTTGATTTGTTGTTTGTAAATGTGATGCTTGGCTAGTTCTGAAAGAGGAATAGCTACCTTCAATTTGCTAATTTCAGTTTCTAGGTCAAAGGGTTTTTCAGATTGGGTCTTTTGGCTGTCGATGACATTTCTTTCCTTGTTCACTAACTCTTCTTCTTGATTCTTATCTTGATCTTGAGGCTTGTCCTTCTTGCTCATCTCTTGAGGAGTGACACTTAGGTTAGGGTGCAAGGATGATATAGCCACGGGCTGCTGTTTTGCAGAAAATGGTTCATTGACTTCTTCGATGGTTACTTCCTTTGCAAGTGATTCCGTTGTGTCATTTGGCTCTGTGACTATGGCTCTTTTGGGTTTCTGGCTGTCCTTTATCTTTTCAGGCTGTGTTACATTTACAATTCTACTCCTTAACTTGTATTGTTTATGGACTTCATAAACAGCTGTGTCATAGCCTTGTTTAAAGTCAAATGACTCACCTGATTTGGTTTGGAACAGCTTGATTTCATCATTCTCATGATCTTCTTGTGTTAAAAAGACTTGACTTTCACCATCCAAACCCATTAAATTAATGTGGGGATCTTCATTGGGTTCACTTGATGTGGAAGTTTCAGCGTAATTCTCTTGGAAAGGGGGTCTTATGTCTAGGTCAGAACTGGCCTTTCCAACGTTTGGATTTTGAGTTCTCCTAAAATTTGGATTCCTAGGAGGGTTGTTTTGTGGTGCTTCCCATGATGACTTTCTCTCCACAGATTCCACTCTGTCACCCAATCTCTTCATACCAGTGAGTATTGCATCCAATTTTTGATCAAAAGCTGAGGGTTCTTCTTTGAAAGTGGTTCTCTTTTCCAACCTTGCTCTGTTTCTTTTGGCAATTAGGTTAGCTTCCACTGTGACAGCAACCTTTTGGGCCTCTGCAAGGGTTTGAGGGTCTCTTTCCTTCAACTGATAGGCCATATCAGGGTCGAAACCATCAGGGAATTTGTACAAGGCCAAATCAGGAGGAGGTCTTAAATTTTGTGGGATTGCGTTATATACATTGTTGAATCTTGCACAGTACTCCAGGACCGTCTCTTGGGGACCTCGTTTGATAGTATCATACTCACCAAGTATGTGCAAGGGATCTTTCTTCTTCTCCCATCTGTTAGTAAAGGCTTGATAGAGCTCATCAGGAGTTGTGATGGTATTTACAACAAGTGATTTGAACCAAGTTCTTACATCCCCAGTCAAGCTTTGAACAAACATCCTCATTCTCACACTGTCATCATCAATTTCATAGTTCTCAAAATGGTCTTGCATCCTTCTGGCATGCTGAATAGCCGTGAAAGGGCCAGTGGAGTCAAAATATGAGATCTTGGATTGATAATCTTGAGGTAAAGCTGGAGCATTAGCAAGTAACTACAAGGGTGCATACCTATTGGCCATATTTGCAGGGTTTATGGGATTGATAGGGACAAGTGGGATAACAGGGACGATTGGTACAACAGGGACGATTGGTACAACAGGGGTAGTGGGAAAGGTGGACACTAGAGTATTGGTCAAGGGAATATGTGCAGTGGATGAAGGTGTGAAAGGAGGGCTTTGAGATGTAGATGGTGAACTGGAGGAAACAGGAGTAGACCGAAATAGAACCTTGATAGGAGTTGGAACTGGTTCAGGATGAGCTATGTCAGGACTCAAAACACTAGGATTTTCCTGCCTTTGCTGTTTCCTAATTATTCTGGGGATTGTATTTGGATTTTCAAAAACTGCTGGTGGATTTGGGTCAGGGTTTGACCTAGTGTATCTGGTTTCCCTTTTAGGAGCCAGCTTCTGAACTTCCTTTTGAGTATGTTTTTTGGAATATTTTTATATCTGTAAGGACTAGGCAAGATTTTGGAATGGCTGTATGTTTCTCAAAGCTAACATGAAGTTTGACTGAAGCAGCATTTATCTGAACCTGTTAATGTAAAACAGACACAGTCCTGAAGGCTTCCTGGCTGTTTATTCAGACTTCATCTGTAGATTTAGGAGATATACAGTAATTAGAAAATTCTAAGAAGTTCCCCAATGGAGTCGCCAATTATGTTAACACCCAGGTTGTTCCCTATGACTCCCAAGGGAATACGGCCGGGGTAACCACTAACCAATCTTTGGATTGCAGTTTCTAGCCAAACTGCAATCAGAGAGGGCTCTCTCTTTATGATTTGTCTCTGTTTTGATAGTATTTTAGGCTAGCTATGATGTTCAGGGTTTGTTTTATGTTTTGGTTGAGGGATGTCTTCTGTACCTAAGGTGCAAGTCTTTAAAGAGTATTAATCCATTGGGCAATGGAGTCTGTAGCTAAATGTTGTCTGGAGTATTGTGTAGGTTTGCTGATATTGCAGGGCCATTTAAATATCTCAAGGAACAGTTCTGAAACTGTGATTATGAGGTGTGTTCAACCAGTGAAAAGCAGTTAAGAATTCTCCACTAAGCCGAGATGTAAGAAAGTGATATGTTGTATAGGAGCAAACTCGAATTCCTGAAACAACGATCACTGAGAAAGCTATAGATTGAAAGTGCAGCATTTAAGAATTACACCTTATGTCTACAACTGAAGAAAAACATTCATAACAGCATAGATTGAGTTCAGGGTATCCTGTGAATAAATCCTGAAACTATTCTTTTTCTCTGCTATTAACTATAGAAATTGGAAGCATGAATGAGCCATGAAAAGGTAACAAAAACACATAACGAAAGTTTATAGAGGACTTATTGTGCCATGAGAATACGCAGGAATCCTGTAACATTCAGCAACACTCCACAAAACTCAGGGAACACAGTGCTTTGGAAATTCCATCAACCTTTGTATTAACGGTCTGGAAACTTACAGCATAAGAAACTCTTGAAGAGAAATCAACAACAACCCCTGCAAGATTATGCGAGGGGCAAATATATACAAATGATCATACAAAATATCTAAGGCGTTGAGTCATCTGAGAAATAAATGTTTCACCAACTCGTACAGAACAGTAGATAAGAAATTACTACTGCTTTTAATACAACATAAATGCTCTTTGTGTTTGTCAGGAGATATTTTGACCTTTGGAGGCCACTGAGTCAGTCTGGATGTTCTGCTTTAATGCTGGAATATGCGTCTTTATGGTTGTTGTGCTGTAACTTTCGGCCCTGCTACCATGTTAGCTATCAATTGTGCTTTGCTGGCCAAATAGTTCTGCTGAGTTGGCTCAGCCCTTCCCTTTTCATGCATGCTGATCTTTCCAAGTTTTCCTGTGCATGATCACTTGAAAATTTGAATAACCAAATAACAAAACTTGATTTACAGGCTCTGGATTATAATATCAGCTGTATCATTTTGGTCCAGTATTCCTGTGTGGGCAATTGGTGTCTCAGCATTGCATCTAGTGTCTCATCTGCCTCTTTGTATTTATAGAAATTGGGAGGCACTTCAAACAGATGTTTGATTTCATTCATTATAAAGAATAAATTCTCTACCTTGTTGTAGAGAGTTTGTCCTGTAACTGGCCCTGTTTCCTCTGAGGTGCTGGCCTTCTCTGTGATCTGATTTGTGGCAAAGGTGTTCACCCTCTTGGCATAGCTTTCATGGGAAAGAAGTCTTCCTGCGTTGTTCAGCAAGCTTGGGAGACCTCTGTTTTGTAATGCCATAAACTTTTCCATGAATCTATTTACCTCGATCTGCATATCCTGAGTCCTTCTTTCTAGTGTCTGTACCAGGTTCCTCAGTGTTAGGACCCTCTTTATTAGCTGGATGGTCTCAGTTCTGTTGGAGATTCCCATAGTAGCTAACTGAGCACTCGTTATGTGGTTAAGCACATTGATCATTCTGTTGGCAACCTCAGGCATATTGCCTAGAGCTGCCCTTGATCTCTGGATTTCCTTCTGTGCTTTTGCTATGAGCTCAATCTGCTCATGGATTGTCTCAATATACTGCCATTGGTCAGTGATGGATTGGCCAATGTTGGCCCATAGCACTGTCTTGAGCTCAGCTGTCACTTTATCCAATGTGAGTTCCTTTTCCAGCTCCTTAACCCTGTCTTTAAGGCCTTTTATTTCCCTGCCCTTTTCTGCCACAGTCTGCTTGGATTTGTCATATCTTTCATTTACCTTGGCTAATTTCTCCCTGGCCTCATTTAGTTCTGTCATCTGTGCTTCCAAGTCCTGAATCTCATTTCTCAGCTTTTGCATGTCCAGGCTTTGGGCCTGCTCTGTTGTTGGTGCTGGTGCTGAGGTAGAAGGTGCTGCTTGTTCTGTTTGTTGCATGGGAGGGGCAGTAGTTTGAGGAGGCTCCTCAAGATTAATTATTACTGGAGGAGGCTGGGAGGTCTGACCATCTTCTTTTTGTTTCAAAGTTGCCTGTAGTGCAGCCTGTGATTCTCCCAGCTTTTCTTGAGTCTGGATTAGCTGCTTATATAGAGACACCAGCAAAGTTGTGGCATCTTCATCATGCCTCTGCTGGGCAACTTCATCTGTTTGAGGGTGAATTGTGGCTGGAATTTTGATCTTTCTCCTCAAAGCTGCCATGTCTGCATCCCTCAACTTCAATATTTCTTGTATGCCCTTGATATCCTTGGGATCATGCCCAATCTCTATGATTATATCTTCTAAGGACCTGATTCTATTGTCCTTTGCTTGAGAGGATGCTCTTTCTAACTCAAGTTGAGCAGCTGTATTATTTAGGCTATTTACTAGCCTGTAATTGTCCAAGGTCTTGTCTGCCAAGGATGCATACACCATCTCACCCGTTTGCTTATGCAATTCTATTTTGTCCATTGGGTGGATGTCCTTGGCCAGGACTTCCAGATTGGCCCTCAAGTAATCTGATGGGGACTGTGGTTGTAGTGTAGTGGGCATGAAGTGACTCATGATCATCTTGCCCTCACTTACATCATATGCAGACATGAGTCTTTGCTGGTTAGTAGGAGCCATCTTCAACAAATGATTGTACAGTTGTATCTTTATTGGCTCACTTCTGCTCTTTATGTCAATGAACTATTGTTTAATGCCTAGTTCACCTTCTCTCTGCTGGCTTGAGGAGCTGACTTCTCCTCCCACTGTTCTGTCCTGTTCCTATTGAAAGGAACTTGCGGATGCTTCCCTGCTAGGTGGGCCTATGCCCAAAGTCTGCCCCATTGGCATTTCCTCCTCAGAGAGAGGATTCATTCTCTGTCTTTTCTCTCCCTGATTTATGGATGATGTAAGGAGAGTCTCTCTGTCTCTTTTTCTGCTTATATCCTCCTTTTGTGGAGTTTGGAGGATTGATGCTTCAACTGATGTTTCTTGCTTGGGAGGCACCATGTCTTGAGCCTGCTGCTCAGTGAGAATTGGGGCCTCAGCTGCCTTTTCTTGCTATAAGGGCTGCTCTTTCTCTTGCTGCCCCTGTTGTTGTTGATGCACTTCCTGCTGCAACACTTCTTCTTGCTGTTCCACCTCCTTTTCTGTTTGCTCTTCAGTCATGGGAGGTGGTTGCTCCTGTTCCACCTGTTTTTCTTTGCCTTTGCTGGATGTCTGTTGAGTGTCCATGGCAGCTTGCTGATGTGTCGTTGAAGATGAGGCAGCTGCTCCGAGTTGCCTTTGATATGAGAAGGAAACCTGTCCACAAGTTTCCAAGTCAGCCTCTTTTCGAACATTCCTAGCCTCTCTTTCTAGCATATGTTCTCTAGTAATTGGCTCTTCTAGAGTGCCCTCTTTCCAGCTCAAAGAATTGGCATACTGCTCAACATGAGGCAACTTTACATGTGCATAGTTACCCAATTTGTATTTTATCCTCCTGAGGGAAATAAAATGATTACGGTCATAAGGTATCCATTTGAAACTGGTTTGTAATTTGAGGCCCTCTAGGATCATATCTGCCTCCTTCCATCCCTCCTCTCTTTTGTTGTATAGAAAAGGACCTAGCTGGTTCCTTACTTTCAGTTGCACCTTCTTGTTTTTACTTTGGAAATGGATGTAGTTAGCATTTCCAAACTGCCTGAAGTATTCTAGGGCAAAAAGTCTCATAGGGACATACCTTGGCAGCCTATAAGGGTCCAATTCACAGCCATATATTCTGATTACTGTGTGGTGTTGGTAAAAATACCAATCACCAATGCTGTAGGCCTTGGAGAGATGGAGAATTCTTTGCATGTCATCAGTCAACCTTGGAGGAGGCACACCATACAACAATGTCATAGCTGGGTGAATGAACAGGTCTATGAATTCACAGTATGTGTATGGTGATTCAGAAGCATGGTGAAAACCTGAAGACCAAAACACAACTGACCTTGGATTCCCCTGTACATTAAGTTTCCTGAGGGGAACGGAGAAGCCGTCTGGTTGATAGAATAAGAACAGATGGTAAATGTAGGAGGTGTATCTGAACACCCTTTCCCTTTGTAGATTCATTAGCTGTTCATGAATCTTTTCTGCAATATATGTGGTATAGTCATAGTGTACAGCTGGAGGCTTCCCAGGAGAGAATATGGAAAACATTGCCATGATGGTGTCATCAACATCTTCAACTCCCCTGTACCCCAGGACCTAGCTGATCAAATCCACCAGCATTCTGCCCAAGTCATTCAGATAAGGATATCCAATAGGAGGAGTTCTTATAGTTTCAGAACTTGGCTGTATGAATAACTGATTGATTTTGGTGATCTGGGCACTTGACAAGTTACTCCCCTTCTTGACCAAGTCTATCATGGAGAGAGAGGCCAATGGTCTTCCAGTGTGAAAATGCAGCATCTCATTTATGGCTTCTGGGGTGATATGGAACAACACTGAGCCTGTAGGACTGAGAACAGCTCTTTGGCATGGATCATAGCACTCCTGGCACCTATGGACCAAGTCTGGGAAGGCATTGACTTGAGGGAGGTTATAAATGGGCAAATTTGAGTCCCAAATCCCTAATATATCAGCTCCACTAAGGTGTTGGGCTTTCAACTCGTTTAGCATGTGAATATTAAATTTAGATTTCATTGGGAAGGAGTCCATCATCTGATAATCTAAATCTCCCAGGGCTTTCCATTCTGACTCCCTCTGAGGGGCATTCAAAGGCTGAATATTCAGGGCTATTGGTGCTTCCATGGCTAGTAAGGCTTCTAAATTGTATGTAGGCTGCTTTGAGCGAGCAGAACAACGCAGAGGAGTTTCTTTACAATGTAAATGTGAATTGTATGGAACTGAGGGCGAATTGAGCAAACAGCAATTGAAATACCGTTTATAGGACTGATTAAAACAGTAGTAGGACTGACAAGAGTGTTTCTATGGCGAATTTATGTAACTGAGGTTTCTAGTTCACGACTGCGCGAACTACCTGTGAATTCAGGTCAATTTTGTCAAATGCAGGCTTGGTAGAAGGTTTATTGCCTCGCCAATTGGAAATGGGTACAGGTCACTGGATGCTTGATGGTAAATTCAGTGCTTTACACTCTCTTAAACAGATTGCTTGTAGAAATATGGATAAAACCAGGTGCAGAGAACAATTTTAAGAAATACCTCGTGAATTGCCGATAACAGTTGCAAAATGCAGGTACGACGGAGGTGCCCACGGTTTCAGAGTTGAGTTGTGCAGGTTGGCGTTGATTTGGTCGTGAAATGCATGCAGGATTAACAATAGTTGCTTTGGAAAAAAGTGAGAAAAACACGAATTTTTGGCTAAAATATGGATTTTTGGCATATTGCCGCGTTTTTGGGATGACGTCAGCATGACATCATCAGGTGGGGTCAAGGTCGGATGACATCATGCTGACGTCATCGGGTGATGTGGCAAGCTGCGATTGGTCAACGGGGATAATGAGGTGGCAGACATATCAGCGCAGGGGCGGACAAGAGTGCTGACACGACGGCGGGGTGGCGCTGACATGGGTCTGACGTGGGCATAATAGGACAGGCAGTAAACCAGAAGCGGTAATGGTTTTTCTCGGACCGCCTTAAATACGGTCGCGGTTTTGTCAGAGGGCGACCCGAGAAATTGTGAGGGCGACGCGTGCCAGAGGCCTGACGTCACCCTCTGACAATTTCTCGGGTGCTAATTTTCGGACGTCGGGCCCAACCCGATATGCATATTGGCCGTCCGATCAAAGGCGCCCGATCGGACGGTGGACGGATCAGTGAGGTGATCGGACAATACGGAAGCGGGGAAGTAATAAAATATTGTTTTCTTTTGAAAGGCGTGCCCAGCGGGACTTTTGGTTTCGGTGGAATTATATGGTTTTCTTTGTATTTTCAAATGGAAATAATATCGCGCCGATACTTTGGATAACATGGAAAAAGTGGGTTTTTGCGTGCTTTTTGCAAGTGAAGCGGATTATGGGTAAAAGGGGTTTTTTCATAAGGTTTTCTTAGCAAATGAAGGTTTTAATGGGGCAAATGGCTTTAAGAGGGAAAAAGGGGTAAGGCTTAGGGTTCTCAAACTGGCCAGCTGTCAATTTGATCCTTGACAGAGAACATATGGCTATAATGCCAAGGGGAGGGATATTTATACAATGCTTGGGGGTTTATACACCATGGTGTTATAATAGTAGGGAAAGGGTGACATAGGGGAATTACATAATAGATGTTAGGGGTTAATGTGGATGAAAAGGGTGGATGGGGAGTGATATCACTAAGTTTATTTGAAAATCACTTAGCTTAGGGAGTAGATCAAAATGAAAAGAATATTAGACAAGAAATGTGGCTTTTAAAAGACTAAGAACCACCATAAAACCACCAATTCTTCTATGAATCTCAACTGATGAGGGGATGTTAGTAATGAATGAAAAAGGGGAAAATTGGGAAGTTAGACATGCTTCTTTGCTTTGCTGCAACCTGATAGAGAAGAAGACCTTCTCAATCCATTGATTTTGCTTTGTGTAATAGGTTAGCACACCTTCAATTGTAAGGAAAGACATTTCTGCAACCCCTATCTGCCTACCCATCTACTTGCCTAGCATTTTTTGTTTCTTCTTGGAGGGTGCACTTAGACTTGCAGACCCTTAGTTGCCTTTTCTTTTCTTTGGCTTTTTCCTTTTGACTTTCTATCTAATGCTACCCTTATTGCCTCCAAGGTCCCAGATTAAGCAGTTGGGAACCTTACTTCTCTACCTAAGCTACTTGTCTGCCAAGATTAAACAGTTTGGACAGACTTCTTTCTCTATTCTACAACTGAAAATTTAAAACATGGCATGATCCAGCTTAAGCTGTTGGACCATCCATCAAAATTGAGTACCCATCAAGCTATATACACACAGTGTGTTCTCTTTGGAAAAATGGGATCTTTGCATCATGAAAGCAGAGCATATTTGGAACTTTCTTTGCCAATCATGAAATATGAGACCTATTGGTATAAGTAGCTAACACCAGGAATATTGAGAAAGTTACAAATCGGGCAGATAAATATTAGCGGTGGGGTGGCGGGGGGCAATGACATCCTTCTCGAATATTAAGAAGTAGGGTGAGGTTCTAAGGTAGGACTTGGGTGTCACCTTTGTTAGAAAATTATATATTACAAAGCAATGGAACACATAAAATATTGCAGAAATATAAACATAGAAAACACATAAAACAAGAGAGACACAGATATACGTGGTTCACCTAGTTTGGGCTACATCCACAGAGGATCAACCAGTCCTTCTTTATTATATTATCTAGCAAACTGAAGAGATACAACCTACAACAGATCTGCTATAATACCCTCTTCGCTCTCAATCTCCTCTCTCTTCCTCACTCAGAATACAGATATGCATAGACGCAATACAATTCCCTCATATATAGTGAGGGGTTGACTTCTAGGGAAAAAATGCTAAATTAAACATAATTCTACCATCAGATCATCTGCCTAATGAATGGCCCAGATTGATTAGAAATTACCATACTTTTACAAGACAATTTTACATCTATTTTTTAGATTCGGGGGCATTGGCCCCGAACCCCCACCGAGGGACCGCTAGCCCCTGGACCCCCCAGCGGCGGGGATTAGCCCCCACAAATCCCCGTGGAGGGGGACAAGTCTCCCCCACACCCCGTGTGGAGCGGTGTACAGTCTTCCTGGGGTATACATCTGACTGAAACCTTTGAATATAGAATATAATCAAGCTCCACACCCAACAACCTTGTTAGCCCCTAGAGCCTTAGATAAATCATTGTGCCAATTACATTGTTGGGTGACCACAATTTTCTTAATAATATGAATTATGTTGTTATTACTTGACTCTGCCAAACCATTTCCTTGGATATAATAATTTAAAGAATGTTTTTGTCAAAAACAAGGGATGTTGGAATGCTAAACCTAGTGATGATGTTCTACTCAAGGAATTGCATTAACATTTGGTCATTGACTTGCTTAAGAAGAATTCCTTCAACGCAATACATGAAATAATCCATAGTAATAAGAATGTACCAGTGTTATTTGGATGAATGCAGTAAAATATCACCGATAATGTTAAGATTTTGGAATATAAGAGGCTTTTTGACATATGCATGTGCATCTCTGAATAGAGTGGGCCAATAGTGTCATTCCTGAATAATTTTTTGTGTCATCATTTCATCGGAAAAGTCACCTCTATCTAGTCCATTGTGGATTTTAGTAAGAACTTTATCTACTTCAAGTGATTCTAAGCATCACAATAAGTCTCTATTGTGATGTTTTCTTAACATGGTGAAATTTAACAACTGATACTAATCAAATTTGAGTCTAATTGCATGTTTTTTATTTGGTGAAAGTTATGAAGGAAAGTATCACATTGCAAATATTTCCTCAACTCATTATATCAAGATGGTTTTGTAGTGGACTTATGCACAAAATATGAATTATAGATCTCGATTTCATTATCTGAATCTTCATTATCTTCTTATTTGGGATTCAAAGATCCTAGAGATAATTTACATAATTTGTGACCCTTAATAGCGTGTGTTGGTTTAAATTTATTGTATTCCTACAATGACATCATTTATTTACCTTGTTGTTCCCCAAGCTCCTTTTGCAGAAATAATGATCTACATGTTGGAAGAGGAATCGTTTCTTTGATGTGGCTTTTCATCATGTAAGTCTTGGAGTGTTTCACTTATTTTTAGATTGCATATGCTTCCTTGTCAATAATGAGATATTTTAGTTCAGATTCTTGCATACTAGTGCTCATGAAAGATATCCGCCATTCATTTCTTTGGTCATCCTTTTGCATGAATACTACCACAAGAGAGTAATCAAATGCAAAAGTATATAATATGAATTCCTTATTAAAATCAAGTTTAAATAAGGTAGGGGCCACAACAATAACTTCTTTTATATTTGTGAAGGCCTCTTTTCCTTCTTGATTCCATTTGAAGAATTCATTCTTCTTGATCAATATCTTGTAAAGGTTTTACAATATGAGAAAAATCGGATATGAACTTTGTGACATAGTTGATATTCCCCAAGAAATGATTATGGAATTTTTTCCATTGGGGAATGGAATCTATGTAATTAGCATTACACTTTCCAAATTGATAATGATTTCACTATTATCAATGATATGCCCTAATATATTCCCCTCAGATATCATAAAGATGTTTTTCTTGGGGTTGAGAAAGATCTTGTATTTTTGGCAGTGCACAAAAATTTGTTTAGGATGAAATACACTATCTAAGCATATTATGAAAAACATAGTTACATCACTAAGATACACAACCACGCTTTTCTTGATTAGTCCTCTAAAGGCAATGCCCATTTCCCGCTAAAGGTATCCATAGTGTTCACTATCCTAAAAGGAATATGTCTCTTTGTGATCAGGTGTTCCTGGAGGTTACAACAAAGTTTCAAGATAGTAGACCCCACTTATATAACTGGAACTTGGTTGTTGGTTCATGCATCGTAACTCTCAATTCATGTTTACCTTGGAGAGGTTGTAAAAGCAGGTAAATGTGGGGTGGGGTCTTACAATATGTCTGTCCCACGCTCCACTTGGCGTACGCATTGTGCAATGATGTTATACATCAATTAAAAACATTCATTGTGTCTTATGGGTAACCAACAGAAATATCTAGAGACAGTCTTGATGTTTAATATGTGGCTTGACAAGGAAAGAGAAGTTGTTACAATGGAGGATTTGATGAAATTTTATGCTTCTTAGGAATGTTTTTTATTTTGTTTTGTTGTTTCCACCTCTCACAGAGGGGCAAGACTAAGTTCCCCCGACCTTGTCTTCCCTGTAGAGATTATCACCTAGCTAGAACTTGATTGTGACAAGAAAACCCATCTCAAAAGGAGAACATTTCAAAGCCTAATATTGTGTCAATATTTTTTTTGATATATGAAACAAGATAATTTTCTTCATTAGAGGCTTGGCTAATATTTTAGAAATCCACGCATGGTCGAATCTATGCTAATTTCTTTCCAATAGGTACCATATTGGAAACCCAAGTGGAATGTCAGACCTTAAAGATGGTCTTTGCATCCAACAACTCCCTTGACTCATGGTGTTTCCCTGATGATGAGTCATGGTATTGACTCGAAACATCGACAATAAAAAATGAATATTGTAGATGATCCAAGATCTCAAAACCATAAAAATCCTCACCACAGAAATCTTGAAACTCTAACTTCTTCAACTCCTTATGTATTAGTGGTTTCAGAGTTGGATGTACTTTTCCTAGCTTTTGTAGAATGGCTTGACTCCATCCTTTTATGGACATCACATGTTGAATGATTCAAGTGTCACATCTTTAGATCATTGTGAATCTATGAAAAAACATCTTGATAGTACTTGAATAGTTGGATAAATGTTTGGCATTCATCTATAGTGAAACATGTATGAAGATGCACATACTTAGGATCCTTTTCTGTACCATGGTTTATTTCTCATGCCTTAACATTGATGTTTGTGTTTTGATATTTGGCGGCAGTAGAAACAGTTTCACAAATCATACAACCTTTCCAATGTAACAACACCTCTAGGCATCATGTTTCCTCTTCACAACTTTGCTTCATCCTCTAGAGATTTTTCATGTTCATCTTCCTTGACAGCAGCATCCTTAAACACATCTAAATTTTTTATGAATTGCAATATCTGTTCATCATCATTAAAGACATGGAAATTAGTCACATTATCTGGAATGACAAGCTATTTCAATTGAAAATGCATCTCTTAAAGGTGTGAAATGGGATAAGCATTGGCCAAGGTGTCGACTATCACATTTCTAGTCCTAGGAAGAAAAATAATATTGAAAGATTTAAATGATGATATAAGTCATCATACCTCTTGTTGACAGTTTTTTAAATGTGGAGATAAACAATGAATGGTGTTGTGTACTTGTTTGGTGATTATTTCAGAATCACCAATGACCTTAATGCATTCTACCTACAAATCGATGGATTTCTTCAATCCAAAGATCAATGCCTCATACTCAGATGTATTATTTGTAAATTCAAATTTCAGGTGACATGAAATGAGAATTTTATCTTTCATCTATCGAGTATGATGCAACCTACACTAGCTCCATCTTAAGTTTTAGATCCATCATAATACATATTTCAAATATTTATATTTATAGAATTATTATTATTTGAACTAATATTATTTACTTCTATAATACATTTTTCATTTGCACTAATCAGATTGGAAGGAAGGAATTTTAACTTTTTGTCTGAGGATACTGGTGATATTTGTGTCATTTAGCAACAAATTTAAGTTTCTAAAAAGAAATTTCCCACCATTTCTTGAGAAATATCGATAATATTGTTGGGTCCTTCCAATTATGTTACGATATACTTCTTATGTGGCTCATTGTTCACCCTTACCTGATTGATATTTCCTTTGTGTTGGAGCCACAAGTGGGACTAATCAGTAGTGAAATACCTCTGATGTTTTTTGGACTAGTCTCTATTCAATAGAAGACCATAGGCTTCCAATATGTCAACCAATACTATATCAATGAATTGGTGCAATATTGTATCTAATGATAATTGGATAAGCACATAGTTGAGTTCACCAACCACTCACACTTTAGTCCTATCTAGTAATATGATTTTGGCAATGGTTTTCTTTTGGGTGGCATTGATCTTGTTACAAACTGACAATGGCATAAAATTCATTGAAGCATCAAAGTCTACTAAAACATTATGCACATTGTGATTAAATATTTCAAATGTAATTAATAAAGGTGGTGTTTGTGATCTTGATTTAGCCCCAATACTCACAACATTGATTACAACCTTCTCATTTCTTGTGGCCTTTTCTTGAGCACTGGTGTGGGATGACCAGAACTAGTGCATGTATAACTAGGTTTGCTCTGGATAGAGGTGACTTGAATTTTCGGAATAACAAGTCTCTCTATTGGGGAAGATGGCAAAGATCATAGACAGTTACATTTTCTCTAGTCTTCTTCGTATCATCAATAACGTTTTATTCCATTATACCACCTTCATTTTATCTTTGGTTGTGTTGGTTGAAGGTCTAACTGAGGAAGACTTAATAGTTGTTTCATATGTCCTTTCATTTGTTCTATCATTCCCAAATGTATCTATGATTGATTTATTATTCTTATATGTAGAATTTGAATTCCAATTGTTAGTCCTTGGAGGAAGTATTTTCCTAAGAAAATCTCTTCTCTTCTCCTGAGGACTAGATTCAATATCATCCCTTTGCTTTTTAAGTTATAATATTTAGTTTTCTTGGTAGGTTTTGTTTCTCCAATTGATACTTCTACTATTATTTGACAAAACTATCAACCAACACATCCCACAATAACATAGTTGACCTTGAATTGGACTCATCATTAGCTGGAGGGGATTCTTTTTCTATTGTATTTTCTTATTGATATTCTATAGATTGTTGTTCCAACAATTGATTAATTATAAGGGTCATTGAGTTAATCCATTGTGGACATGTTTTTTCGAAATGACTTGCTTGATGATAGATACATAATGTTTCCATCCCAAACTATTCAAAATTCAAGTTTACATTAGAGCTTCGGGCAAATTTGGGCATGGGTTCTTGTTGTGTTTGAATAAAGGTTTGAAAGATCGATTAGTTAAAGAAATTTCCTTAGAACTTTTCTTCAAGTCCACAACCTCATTAGTTAATTTCTTGATCATATTAACAACACTCCCTAGGTCACTAGCCTCCTTCTTAGAAAATTTACTTGTAGCTGCTTGAGGCTTCTTCTCGTTGACCTTTAAATATTCCTTTGTATGATGTCCACCAATAGAGAACATGTCCTTTTTAACTGCCAATTCTTCAACAAAGAATTGTACCAATATAGCTTTATTGGTCGTCTTCACAAACATTGTTATGTTAGAATGAAGGGATGATGTACAATAATCAATGGCTACTAAATCATGATGAGTTACATTGGTAGAAAATGTATTCAATATGGTTATGAAGCATTGGCTAAAGTCTTTAACCTTTTCTCTTTTCTCCATTTTCAAAACACTTAACTCTCTTAATAGAGTAGTGTGTTGGAAATAATACTGAGAGAGGGGGGGGGGGGTTTGAATCAATATTAGCAAATCAATAGCTTTTTAATTTCCATACTTAGATTCATATATGCCACTTCAATTAAAGGAACCCGCGTGTACACACAACTATGTTTAATGCAACCAACATATATCCAGTAAATTTATGATTCAGTTAATCCATTATAGGTTGATCTTTAATCAGTGCATCAGAACTTCATTAACCATATAAATAGTAAGCAGGAATGCATTAAAACAAAATAGATCATCACACATAAGAATCCAACATGAACACCATGATATAAGGTGGAAACCCAATGCGGGACAAAAACCACCTGCTGTTGTCTTCCTTTAATATAAGAAAAACTTGTTTACAATCTTGTACTAGTGCAAACTCATACCAGTACGTAGGTAGCCACCTGCAGAAGGCTACAACCTTCTCTCGTTTTCTAGCTTCTACTGGAAGGGAGCTACAACCCCCTAGCTCTTGTACTAGCCGATATATTTACTAGTACGTAGGCGACAACCTACAGAAGGCTGCGACCTTCTCTTTTCTTCCAGGAACCACGTTTCATAAATTTTTAGACTGGATCCATCAATAACATCATAGCACAAATTCAATCACCACTACAATACAACCATCAACCATATTCGCATCATCAATCTCTGAATCACCCAACACTGAATCACTGAAACCCTGTTATCAAAACACAGTCACCAGAACACAGAGTAGAACCCAGAACTTTGCAACAACCACCAGATCCACCTACAAACTCAAATATCAAATCTCATAATGTATATGCTACTTGGCTATGTCAAACCAGCGTGTATACGCCCTTTCACCAAAGGGAACTAGCATACAAATATGAAAATAATTACTTATACCTTCGGTACAGTTTACTACTTTAGATATACCCAGATCATTAGATAGAAAGGATAAGACATGCATCAGTATTCAGATATGAACTATTCATGATCATACCAGATAATGATAATCAATTTTAGTCTTCATGATCCTAGTCCATCAACCTTCATTCACCACATAGGTGCATCCTTAGCAAAGCATCACATACCCATAACCTACATACTAGATCTCACACTTCATCAGATATCATCACTTGCACACTTGCATTTTGGCCTAATGATCTTCTTCTCCTTATATAGGTTTAGGCCTCTCTCAATACCATGGTCCAAAACCACATAGGACCGATACCTTGGACCGAATACCTGGGGTCAATACTTCGGACCAAATACCATGGACCAATACCAAAATACCATGGTCCAAATACCACAGACCAAAACTTAGTTTTCCAACATGTGCACGCCTTTCCTTCTGTGTACGTTATATTCCCTTTGCATATAGTGAACCTATGTATAGCTTTTCATATACGCAACTTTGTATACAGTGAACCTACGTGTATACGCGGCTTGGTCAATGGTGAACCTGCGTATACCTTTCTTTCTTCATTCTTGTTGTTTGCTTGTTGTACTGTGATCTTTCATCTGAGAGAGTTTCCATTAAGGACAACACTTGTGTCATACCTGTATCATAATGCCAACAATCTCCCCCTTTGGACTTAATGGCAACAACCACACCAAGTCACTCTCCCCCTTTGACATCAAAGGCAAAGGGCAGACCAAGATATTCTCTCCCTTTGATATACATTATGCTGTCCATACTCCCCTTGAGTACATGCTGAAATCTCTGATTAAGCTCCCCCTTTGTACATGTTAAGATGTATCAATCTGTCCATGCTCCCCCTGAGCACATGCCAAGTATGCAACAATATTTTTCAAAAGAATAACATGACTCTACAACTCAACTATGTGAGTATGACCTTCCTATCACCAATGACTCATACATACATCAATCTCCCAACTAAGTGGGGATACATAATTTTGACTCATCCACCCAACCAAGTGGGGGTATACCAAATGTTTATACATGAATGAAAATAGAAATTATTACATCATCCTTCCCATGCATAGTGGGGGTATAAATTAGGTCTTTGCAAGACCTTTACACCAAATGATATTCATGACTTTTATAACAAAGACCAGCAATCTAAACAAGACCATGATAGTCATAAAAAACTATCGTACACCATATATGATCTGCACCATAAGCATTTGTCACCAGCATCCAAACTTGTAACCTGCAATACCATTCTCTTGGACAACCAACAGTAAGTAGCAATATGTATCATTTAGCCACATAAGCATCATTACCAAGGACTTCTAACCATAATGCTAACAATGTGTTATTCGAAGCATATGCTCCCCTTGTACCTATGCCAACCCACACATACTATGACCGAACCATATCAAAATTCTTTTCCTGAGTCTGTCCTGCTGCTTTTTCTTCAGAGCATCATATATGCGACTGTGCAGCCTCTAACTCGCATATATATGCGACTTCTGTTCATAATAGCTGCGTATGCAAATTGGAATACTGATGGTTTACACTTTTAGCTTCCCCTGGGTCTATTATGTCTGTTACCTGAGTTATGCCACATCTTTGTGACACTAATTTTGTCTTCTTCAATACCTAGGATTGAGATGATGTATGCTCCTTTTGCTTTGGTGTCCGATTTTTTCTCCTGCATTCCTTTACTTTATGTCCAAAATTGTTACATGCATAACATCTTACATGTTCCATATTCCTTTTATTGCAATCAATAGCTTTGTGACCAAACATATTGCAAGAAAAACAATATCCCTTAAAGTACCTAGAACGTGATGATTTGTCTGTGAGATGGTCTTGAACCATTCTACTTCTACATCTGGATGCAACATAGCCAAGATTATGACATACATAACATTCAACATTATTCATTGGAGGAAATAACTGTCTATCATTTCCACAGTTAGGAGCAAAAGATTTTCTTTGAAGAATTTCTTTCCTTGGTTGTTGATGGGATTGACCTCTTATCTCCTTGTTGAGCATTTCAAATTTTGCATTAGAGTTCCTTGCCTCACCTTGTGAGCTAGATTCATCTTGAACAAATTCATAAAAACCAAGGCCAGTTTTGATGGTACGCAACCTTTGACTACTAAGAATATCATCCAAAATCTTAGTACTGTCTTGAAATTATAATAGTTTATCTTTTTCTTCTAATTTACCTTTCAAGAAATCTACCTCAACTTGATGTTGTTCTTCCTTTTCCTGATGTTGCTTCTTTAAGATTTCTTTACACTTTCTTCCTTCTTCCACTTGTTTCCCTAGTTTGAGAATCTCATTTTCTTGTTCTCCATTCTACTCCTGCAGCATTTGATGTACTCTGAAGGCACACTACAACTAAGATTTTAAGCTGATAACTTCTTCTTTGAGGGCACTCTCCCTTTTGTTAAATAGATCTTGTTGATCTATGATTTTATCCAATGCTTCATTTTCTTGTTCATCTTCAATCTAAGGTGACTCAGAATCTTAATGCTTGCTTCCACCTAACGACAAGTTGTCGCTGTTCCTTTGAGTTGTCTTCTTCTTCTGACGTGCTTTCTTTCCCATTGTTCTATGGATCTCCTTCAAGCACTGAAGCTTCTACCAAAGGACCTGCTCTGATTCCAATTGTTGGAAATAATGTTGAGAAGGGGGGGGGGGGGGTGAATTAGTATTAACAAATCAATAACTTTTTAATTTCCATACTCATATTCATATACACTACTTCAGTTAAGGGAACCCACGTGTACACGCAACTATGTTTAATGCAACTAGCATATATCCAGTAAATTTATGATTTAGTTAATCCATTATATTTTGATCTTTAATCAGTGCATCAAAACTTCATTAACGATACAAATAGTAAACAGGTGCATTAAAATAGAATAGATCATCACACATAAGAATCACACATGAACAACATGATATAAGGTGGAAACTCAATGCGGGACAAAAACCACCTACTTCTGTCTTCCTTTAATATAAGAAAAACATGTTTACAATCTTGTACCGGTGCAGACTCATACCAGTACGCAGACACCCACCTGCACAAGGCTACAAACTTCTCTCATTCTTTAGCTTCTACTGGAAGGGAGCTACAACACCCTAGCTCTTGTACTAGCCAATATATTTAATAGTACATAGGCCCCAGCCTACAGAAGGCTACAAGCTTCTGTTTTCTTCTAGGGACCACGTTTCATAAATTTTCAAACTGGATCCATCAATAACATCAAAGCACAAAATCAATCACCACTGCAATACAACCATCAACCATATCCGCATCATCAATATCTGAATCACCCAACACTGAATCACTGAAACCATGTTATCAAAACACAATCACCAAAACATAGAGTAGAACCCAGAACTCTGCAACAACCACCAAATCCAACTGCAAACTCAAATATCAAATCTCATAATGTATACACTACTTGGTTATGTCAAACCAACATGTATATGCCCTTTACCAAAGGGAACCAATGTACAGATCTAAAAATAATTACTTTTACCTTCGCTGCAATTTACTACTTTAGATATACCCACATCATGAGATATAAAGGATAAGACATGTGTCAGTATTCAGATCTGAACTATTCATGATCATAACATATAATGATAATGCATTTTAGACTTCACGATCCCAGTCCATCAACCTTCATTCACCACATAGGTTCATCCTTAGCAAAGCATCACATACCCATAACCTGCATACTAGATCTCACACTTCATTAGATATTCATCACTTGCACACTTGCACTTTGGCCTAATGATCTTCTTCTCCTTATATAGGTTTAGGCCTCTCTTAATACCATGGTCCAAAACCACGTAGGGCCGATACCTTGAACCCAATACCTGGGATCAATACTTTGGACCAAATACCATGGACCAATACCAAACTACCATGGTCTAAATACCACGGACCAAAACCTAGTTTTCCAACATGTACGCGCCTTTCCTTCTATGAAAATACATGTGTACATTATACGCGCCTTTGCATATAGTGAACCTGCGTGTATACGCAACTTGGTATATAGTGAACCTGCGTATACCTTTTCATATACGCGACTTTGTATACAGTGAACTTGCGTGTATACACAGCTTGGTCAATGGTGAAATTGCGTATACCTTTATTTCTTCATTCTTGTTGTTTTCCTGCTAGACTGTGATCTTTCATCTGAGAGAGTTGCCATCAAGGACAACACTTGTGTCAGGCCTTTATCATAATGCCAACGTAGTGGCCATTTTTTCTTCTCCAAACTTATCCATAAGTACCTTTTGGAATTTCTCCCAATTCGAAATTGAACTTGCTAGAATATTATAATACCAAGTGGAGAATCTATTCTCAAAAGTGAAATGAAATAATATCCCCACAACATCTTCATGTTGAACACTCATTAACCTTAAATATAGATAGAAATTTTGAATGTGATCTTCTGCGGAAGTAGATTTCTCTGGATAAAGTTTTGGAAGGAAATTTTGTGGATGATAGGGCAACTCATCTAGGATACCTTGAATGTTCAAAGTCCCTTGATGCATCCATGCCAACTTATTATTGACCATGTTGTTACATAAATTTTATTCTTCAGTGTCAAAAGTAGCGTGTTATTCACCTTCAGGGCTCTCATAACCTTCTGAACCTTCATATTCCTTGTTTGAAGGAGTCAATAGATGAGGTCGTTCAATAGATTATACTATATCCACTGATGAAAAATTAACCAAATATTCATACAAATGATCAAGACTCTTTGGAGTAGGCAAGTCTTCAATATCATGATATTCATATGGTTAAGGATTTGATTGAGGGGAAACATGCTAATTGTTGTCTTGGCTGGAGGTTTCAAAATGATATGAATGAGGGAACCTACTAGCCATGCAATGAAATCCCTCCTTCTAGCACCAAAATATTGTTGATGGGGCAAAACACAATGCTTATAGTCTAATGAGATCTCTTAGGTATGATTTCCCAATTAAACTTTACACACTTTGGGGTAAGAGGCCCATGTGGAATGTTGGCCCAGCTACCATATCATTTTTTTTCAAACTTCTATTTTGGATGAAATGAGTAAGGAGAGGGAAATCCAAATAAGACTCCTCATGAGATACAAGTTAGAACAAATTATATAAATACCTTAAGTAATAGACATAAAGAATATTAAAGAAAATTGGTAGATCATCATTAACCTTAAAGAAAACATGATAGAAAACTTTAATTAAGATGCATGAATATAGAAGTGTACAAGCTATCAGTTGTAAAATAGTTTGCAACTAATATAAAAAATATATAAATCAACAAACAAATCCTAAGAAGATCGAAGTTTCCAATTAGAAAAATAGTTCACTAAACTTCAACATATGAGCAGAAATCACATATCGTTAATCAACAACAAAGAATATTCTTACGACATTCAATAACATGTGAAAGAAATGATTTTTGTTTCCCAAAAGAGATCCTGAATATTGATGCTAAATTATCCCATGTATAATCATACAATATCTCCAAGAGACCTAGTAGTGGGAATGAAAAATTGTAACTTGATCTTCAAACAAATTTACAAAATTCACTTTCAAAGTGCTCCAAGGATTCCAAAAATAAAAGTCCTTATTACTAAACTAAAGGGTATATTTATATAAAGTGAGGTGATTTTTCACCTTCCATGACCTTTCAACTATGGTCTGCATGCCTAATTTTTAATTTAATTTATTTCTAATTCTATTTTATTTACATAATTAAATGAAAATTCAAAATAATAAAAATAAACATCCTTTATGGGACTAATTCCAAGATAGCCAAGGCTAGGGCTTGAACTTGTAATTCCTGTGTCAGGTAAACATGCCATGCCTTGTAGTCAGTTACTATGGACAAGACTTTGTTTGATATTAACCTTTCATAGGTGATCTCACACTCAAAATTATTGGGCATTATTGTTTTTAGATTAGACTGTACTCAGTGGTATAGTTTATTGAGTATTGTGTGTAACTTTGTTGGTCTCACCACATTCCATTTAGTAGCCTCCATAGTAGGATTTGTGTCCTTTTGAGTGATGGTTAATTTTTATTCATCTATCATTTCATGTATCTCTTGTTGGTTCTTTTGTTTTAGCCATATTTGTTCACATTATCTAATGGGGACTGTTTTGTGGGATTTGATTAGAACTTCCATCATGCTATGAAGTTACTGATAAATGTTCATAATTCTAATAACATCCTCCCCTAAATTTGCTTGGGCTTGGATGGTCAATCTGATCTTTGCCTCATCCATTTATTTTCCCATCTCATATTTTTTTGGTAATATTGTTGGTGCAGTTCAATGCTTTGTGCTCCACCCATACATTATGTCTACAGTTGTTAAGGGTTCCTTCAGTATCATACCTTTTAATTTAATTTAATTTTGAATGGCCATAAGTATGGAAGTTTCCTTTTGAAGTGTGGCCAATTCCTTTTATAATTGCTTCATAATATTTGCTAATAACTTGTTTTCTTCTAGTGTTATTTCTTGGAAATATTTATCATTGGAGTTTGAGGATAACAACCCTTGATTGTCTTTACGAAGCCTCTCATTTTTCTGTTGCACATTTCTCAAGATCCTTTCTAATTCCTTTACCTTATCCATCAAGTGATTGATGTTTCTTTCAGTGGTAGCAGAGAAAAATGATACTTTTGGAGAAATATATAGAGGAATATCCATGGTATTTCACACTATATTTTGTTTAGTGATCATCGAGATTGGTTTTATCAGTTCTTGGGAATAATATCTATGTATTTCTTCAACAATTATTCTAGATTTATGATCGAAGAAAAAACTTGTAATATCTAGGACTTTATTCCCTTTTCCAATTGTGATACACATCTCTTTGAGTGGTAAGTGACCTCCTTTGAGTGGAATTGAAACTAGGGTTGAAGGCTCAACATCCATGCTGGGAAATATGTCCTGAGATTCCTTCATATTCTGCTCCTTTTTTCTTGTTTCCTCCTGTGCCTTTCTTTCGGATATTTGTTTCGCCAACCATTCATATTCTTGTTTAATTCTTTATTTTTCCAGCTTATTCATTTCTTCTTCCCATCTCTTCATTCCTCTTTTTATTTATTGTTTTCTTCTTATTGTCTTAGAGCCTTTTCTCTTTCTTCTTTACTCTTTTTTATTCCTCAACTTTCTCCCTTATTTCCCTTTCCTTTTCAATTCATTGATCTTCTTTCCACTTATTTTACTTTTCTCTCTTATTTGCTTCATTTTGTCTCCCTCTTTTAGGAATCCTTTTTATCTTTTGCATCTTTTCTCGTTGATGACTCTCCAACAGTAAACAACATAAACTTTGAAACGGGAACTAATACTATTACCCGTTTTGTAGAGATAGCAAAAAAGTGGCCCGGTTTTGAAAAGGGGTGATGCAAAACACACATGTTTTTTTTAGAGCATAGCTTTTGGCACTATAATTTTTTTATGTACATTGCATTTTAGAATGGTAGTGATTTTGATGTTGATTTAAAAAAGTGGTAATTCTACACCATGCTCTTTTTTTAAGAGGTATTTTTTTTACTTTTAATTTTATAATATATGAAATGTAAATAATTATTTTGTAAATTTAATAACTTTGGAAGTGGTCTTCTTCTTCATAGTTTCTTGTTCTTATTTTTTATTTTTATTTTTTTTGTAGTGAGGTTTTTATTGTTTTGCATATTTAAAGAAGGTCGATATTTTGTATTTTTGATATTCTACATATTTATACATCGTTAATTAAATTTTCAATCCACATGATATAATTGTCTCTAAAAGCATATATAAAAATATATATATAAAGACAAAAATGAAAAATAAAAAATGTTAGAAAAAATTATGTCATAAACCATAAAAGAATTTGGAAAAATAAAAAAAATATAAATATAAAATTAAGTAAGTAAAAAATAGAGAAATTTAAAAAAAACATTAGCAAAAACTAGGAAAAAAAAATTAAAAATAAGTTAGCTAAAAAAATAAAAAACTAGTAAAATTAATATTAAAAAAACAAAAATTAACTCAAAAAAAATATATTTTAAAAAAACCAAAAAATATTAAAATATAAAAAAACAAAAAAAAAATTAACATTTAATTTTTTTTAAACAATTTTTTTTATTAAAAAAATTATTATTATTAACTCTTTTTTTTTTTAACAATTTTTTTAAAAACACTATTTTCTTTTAAATAATTGTTATATTAATTTTTTTTTAAACATTTTTTTTAATTATAAATTTTAAAATATATAATTATTATTTAAAAAAAAATTATACGTTTAAAAAATTTTAATTTAAAATCTTAAAATATATGATTATTATTTAAAAAAAAATTAAACATATGAAATTTCTTTATTTTTAAATTTATATTTATTATTTAAAAAAAATTAAAAAAAAAAAGTGTTTTGCCCATCCCTCAGCCGCCTGTGGTGGCGCAGCCATGGGCGGAGGGTCCTGCGCACAAGACCCTCTGCCCACGGTCATGCCACCACAGGGGGATGGGGGGCAGGCGTCCGATTCACCACCACGGGCGGCTGGGGGGTGGGCGTCTGATTCGCCACCATGGGCGGCCGGGGGGCGGGCGTCCGACTTCCGGAATCGAACGACCACGGGTGGTCGTGGGCAGAGGTTCCTACACGCAAGCCCTTTTCCCACGGCAGTGCCACCACTGGCGGCCACGGGGGCGGGCGTCCGATTCTTGGAATCAAACGCTCAGCCCCCCGGCTGCCGATGGTGGCGCGGCCGTGGGCAGAGGGCTTGTGCGCAGGACCCTCTGCCCACGGCCACGCCACCACTGGCGACTGAGGGTTAGGCAAAACAATTTTTATTTTTTTTAAATAATAAATATAAAAGTAAAATTAAAAAAATTAAAAAATTTCATATGTTTAATTTTTTTTAAATAATAATCATATATTTTAAGATTTTAAATTAAAATTTTTTAAATGTATTTTTTTTAAATAATAATTATATATTTTAAAATTTATAATTAAAAGATATGTTTAAAAAAAATTAATGTAATAATTATTTTTTAAATAAAAAAAAATGTTTTTAAAAAAATCCATAAAACAAAATTTAATTTTTACATTTTGTTTTTTAGAAAAATTTAAAAAAATTTAAAATTTAAAATTTAAATTCGTTTAAAAAAAATTAATTTTTTTTTAATGATTTTTCTTTTTTTTAAATAAGAAAAAAAATTGTTTTTAAAAAAAGTTAATAATAATAATTTTTTTTAATAAAAAAAATTGTTTAAAAAAAAATTAAACGTTAATTTTTTTTTGGTTTTTTCATATTTTAATATTTTTTGGTTTTTCTTAAATAATTTTCATACTCTTCTTTTTTTTAATTTGAATTAATTTTTGTTTCTTTTAATATTAATTTTACTATTTTTTTCATTAATTTTATTTTTTATTTTTATTTTTATTTTTTTAACTAGTTTGTTTTTAATTTTTTTTCCTGGTTTTTGCTAAATTTTTTTTCAATTTCTCTATTATATATATATATATATATATCCAAATTATTTTATGGTTTATGAGATACTTTTTTTAACATTTTTTATTTTTCATTTTTGCCTTTTTAATATATATTTTTATATTTGTTTTTTTAAATAATCAACATTTTAATCTTAATTTTAATAGATTTTAATTTTCTTTTGTTAATTTTCTTTTCTTTTCTTTTTTTAAATCTAGTTTGTTTTTAATTTTTCTTTTTTTTTTTTCATTTTTTAAAAATATTTTTTTACTATTTATTTGTTTATAATGTTTTATTTCATTAATTTTGTTTTTTTTTTTTTTTTCACATTTTTAGGATTGATTTTTTTTTAATTTATGTTTTGTTATTTTTTAAACTTTTTTGTGTTTTTTCATTTTTTTTTTTTTTTTTTTTTTTTTTTTTTTTTAAATTTTAATGTTTTTCGGGGTCATGATAAAATATTTTACTCCATTATTTCGAAATGTTGAAATTTTACTTTTGAAAAAAAAAAAAAAAGTGCTTTCCCAACGTTAACACTTTTCGTTTTGAGGGTGTTTTTTGTACATTTTTTGCGCCAAAATTTGGTTTTCACCACCATTTTTAAAATATGTTGAAATTTACCCAAGAAAAGAAAAAGTGTTATTCGAGCATCAACACTTTTTGTTTTTAACATTGTTTTTGATGTTTTTTCGAGGTTTTTTGGCTAGAGTTCCCGTTTCAAAGTTTACATTGTTAGTAGGTTCAAAGCCATTCATTGGATGAGGGTCATTGGCCTTTTTCTACGCTCTCACAACCTATACAACACTATAACAGTTCTTGATTTTTTCTCCATCTTCATCGGTGCTCAATGGGTATGACTATCCATGTTTCAACTGAGATTAGTGACTCGCTACTATGTTTCTTGGATCATACTTGTGGAAATTGAGTGATCCAAATTCAAAGTATTCTAGTTCGATGGCTTTGGCTTCTACTTCATTATATCTTTTTATGTATTATGTACTTAGATATATGTAACAACCCTAGTCAAAATTCTAGGTAATAAAGTTAATAAAGGCAAAATAATAACTAAGGTCACGGGACACGTATTCCAAGTTGTGTTGGGAACAAATCCTAGTGTGGGTGTGCACTTGGTTTATTATGGATAAGGGAAATCAACAAAGGAAATGGAAAAGGCTCTGGAAAGGCATGAGGTATTAATTAGCATTTTATTTATGAAAATAATGGAAATTAGGAGAAAAGGAAGGTGAAAGGTCACAGGTTGTATGTGAGGAGGAAAATGAAGGAAAATAAAGGAAAATGAATAAAATAGAGGCCTCAATAATAAAAAGGCTTTTGAAGATTAGTGGGTTCCTTTTATCGATTTAGTTTTTGGAGTTCTCTCTATTCTCTCTCTCTCACTTATGGAAAATTAGAGCATTCTTGGAGCACTCTAGCATTGGATCAAGGAAAGCGAACGAAGGATAAAGAAGGAAAAGGGAAGAAAAGATAAAGTAAGGAAGAGAAACATGTAGCAACTACAACACGATTATTTTCAGGTATTGATTTTCATGTGTAAATTCCTTGCTAGTTTTTGCATGCATGTGTGTTTTTGGTTATATTGATGTCATTGGCATGGGTTTTTCCAGGTGTGATAGTGTTCTTACGCCTTTCCTTTCCATTTCTGAATAGCCATGGTGTGATGGATTCTCTTTTTTTTGGTTGAGCTAGATCGTCAGATGGTTTTGAGATGGAGTGAGGCAATCTATCAAAGAAATAACACAAGGCCTAGGAATCCATGGATCAGAGAAGGTGGGATTGAGGTAAAGCTAGATTCTGTGTGCCTTGGTGGGACTACGATTCCTTGACCAGTGAATGGAGGAATATATAGTAAATCCTAGAGGTGTGTGTCGTTAATCATGCCTAGGAATCCTAAACCAGTCAATGGTGGGATATACGGTAAAGCTTGGAGGGTGGAGTCTCGATTATGCCTAGGAATCCTCGATTGTTGTATGGTGGGAGATACGGTAAAGCATAGAGACTAGGAGATAGGAAAATTCCTCATGGTGTAGGTGGAGAAATCTAGTGGCATCCATGCTTGTTTAGGGCCTAGTGATCTAGTGGAGATTGTGGTAAAGCATGAGGAAAATTGGTTTGGTTTTGTTTTGAGTCCCACATTCATGCTTGGAATATGGTACTGCGGTGATTGGCTGAAAGAAAATTTTGATTTTTCCAATCTATGGTCAAGTGTTTCGTGGAAGTCCCAAACCTGGCTCGCCTTTGCATTCATTAATTATAGCTCCTTCTCCTTCGTATTTGATGTGTAAATGTACTGGCTTATATGTGGATTTTATCGTTGTTATATCCTTGTTATTTCTATTGGTTATATGTTGCTTATGAGTATGTTTTATGACAGACTTGATGTATGGCTTTCATCATGTTTTGACTTGAAAATGAATGTATAATGAATATATGACCTAATAGATGATAATGCAGATATTTTGATAGAGCAATAATTGTTCTTTATGGATATTAGATAAGTATAAGATCATTTTTCTCAGATCTATTGTTATGACATATATATTACATATTGGTGACATGTTTAACAAAATTCCTGTCATGGCTAGTGGGGGCTCAGTCAAGTCCTTACTCAATTGTTTGTAGTAGTACCTTTGTTTCATTGTCATTTATCATTCTTGAAAGTTTCATGAAGCTTTTGGCAGGGGCTTGAGTACCAGCCCTTAAAAAGTGGCATAGAATCTGGGTTCACTAGTTGAGAACTAGTTGGAAATCTGCACAATCACTGGCATGCCTTGATATGGGAGTGAGTGGAAGGCTTTGGTCACATGAATTCCTCGTCATGGGAGTGAGTGACGCCCTACAATAATAAAAATATAAGTTTTCTAAAGGATTAAGCACCTGGAAGGGTTGGTTACCTATTGAAGGTTCTGTAGCATGCGTAAAAGATTAGAATTTTTTTTTGTCGGATCCACTTCCTTAACTGTACATGGGGATTTGAATCACATCATAGTATCCTCTCATCACATTTTTACTCCATCGAACTCATTAACTTGGGTAAATGTGGGAGGAGGGTGTTACATAGTGGTATCAGAGCATGGTTCACCCCTTGGACTGGATGGGAAGTGTGTTGGTCATGAGTTCATGTCAGTTGTATATATGTGTTCTCTATGATTTTGGTCTATGTACTTGTTGTGTATGCATGATGGTGGCCATGGTTGAAATGGTGTCGCCATGTGAAAGTGGATAGTGTGTTGTTAGATGTTGTCATCATGAGTATATGTCGATTATGCATTGGTTATGCATGTAAGTGCTTATATATTGTTATGCATACATTGATATGGTTATAGATGGCATGCATGAGGTAATGGTATGTGGTTGGTATGATCAAGCATTGACAACTCGATAATGTTTAAAATGATGTTATATGCTGATGTGATTATGATTATACATGTAGCATGCTAATATAGTTGATCTTATAGATGAGATATCCTCCCTTGAGTTATATTGAGGTATGTTGATTATGTTATGTTTTGGTTTTAGCTGACATGGTGTACTTGCAGAAAAGAGATCAAAGATGACTAGCAAGATGGTAGACTATAATTCACAAGATTCTCCCAATGGGTCAGATGAGCAGTGTGGTGGTGGGCATTATTCTGACATAGCAAACACATTAAGAAGCCTAAAGGAAGAAATAAGGAGTTCCAAGGAAAACAATGATAGGATAATTGAGGCACAAGAGAAAGAAGCAAAATTCGATGCAGTAATCCTTCAAAGTTTGTCAGAATTGTAGATAGAAGGACCACATTAGATCGGCCATGGGCAGGAGGATATTAAAAATGGGGCATATGGTAGTAGATCTCATTGTGGGAACTGGTCAGATAGAGATGCAATGATCAGAGATGACAAACTCTTGGATACTCTAGATAGGAGAGGTGATGGACACAAGTTTTATTCTAGTTCTAGTTCTGATAGGAACCATGATTTTCATCGTTATCATCCTTACAGGGTGAGTGACAGGGGAGATTTTCTATATGAGATCAAGAAAGCGAAACCACCCGCCTCTGATGGAGATTTGAAGAAGTTGGAGGATGCAGAGGCATGGATACTTTAAATGAAGAAGTTCTTTTAGCTACATCATCACAAAGAGAATATGAAGGCTAGGATAGATATCTGCAGCCTCAAAGGGAAAGTAGGCATTTGGTGGGAAGATGTGAAATGGGTTAGAGAAATAAGGACGTAAGACTTGAATTGGCATGAATTCAAGAGATTGTTTAGAAAGAAGTACTTGTCAGAGAGGTACTACAACAAAAAAGCCAAGGATTTTTATGAGCTAAATATGGGATTGTTGACAAATGAGGAGTACATGAGTAAGTTCCTGGAGTTATTGAGGTATGTACCATATATTAAGGATAAAAAGGCCAAAGTTCATAGATTTGTCAATTGATTTTCATTAGCATTTAGAGATTAGATTGAGTATGATGAGCCACGGTCACTTGAGAAAGTTATTGGGAAATCGAAGCATTGTTATGAGTATTCAAAGCACAGGACATAATCTCAGCAAGGTTG
The DNA here is from genome assembly GCA_031772625.1 of Pinus tabuliformis. NCBI lineage: Eukaryota > Viridiplantae > Streptophyta > Pinopsida > Pinales > Pinaceae > Pinus > Pinus tabuliformis. The sequence goes on along the minus strand of CM062812.1, from coordinate 690,922,327 downwards.
GAAAGGGAGAGACAAATCTAAAGGTAAATGGTAGGTGAAAATAACAAGGCCTTAGGATGCGGGTGAGAAACAAAATGTTGCACTTTACAAGAAGTTTAACGGGTCACAACTTGGAGAAAAATAGAATAAAGGTTATGGTACAAAACGATTGTAGGGTTTGACATGTGTTAAGGATCATCTTAAGAGGGATTGTTCGCAAAATCAAGGTGGTAGGCCTCAAATTTATAGTGCACAAGAAGCACAAACAATTGGGGATGTTGGGCAGAGAATTCCATGGATTTATGCAACATTGGATAACAATCAAGAAAATCACCAGGCAACTGTTATCGAGATGGACGGTAAGATTTATGATCAATTTATTTCAATTTTGATTGACCATGGATCTAATTATAGTTCTGTTAGTCCAGACCTTGTGGATATGTGTGGTTTGAATAAACAAGTGCATGTAGAATCCTAGTTAGTGCAGTTGGATACATGCACAAAGAAGAGAGTGTATCACTGGGTAAGGGCTTGTGCATTCAAGTTGAACTGTATTCCTAGCTCAAAACATTTGAATGTATTCCCATTGGGATGATATAGTATGCTTTTGGGTATGGACTGGTTTTATCTTAAGAGGACAAAAGTGGATTGTTATGAAAAGGCCATTGAGTGTTTGGATGATAATGGAGAATAGAGAACCTTGCAGGGTAAGAAGAAGAAAACATCAGTTAGCATGGTGAAAGCTATGCAGGGAAAAGAGTAGTCACAGAAAAGGGTGTTTGTTATTTGCAATGAATATTTCTAGTGATAAAGGTAAGGATGTTGAGGATGCAGAGGTGTTGATTAGGTAATCGATATTGTAGTAGTTTCATTATGTGTTTCCAGTAGATATTTTAGAGTTATCGGCTCATAGAGAAGTGGAATTTTCTATTCAGTTCGTACCAAGGGCAACACAAACATCAAAGGCACCATACAGGATGAGCATACCACAGTTAGTAGATCTGAAGTTAGAGTTCAAGAAATGGTTGAGAAGGGATACATTAGGCCAAGTGTATCACCTTGGGGTGCATCGATGTTGTTTGTGAAGCAGAAGAATGGTACTCTTAGGCTATGCATTGATTACAAGAAGAATGGTACTCTTAGGCTATGCATTGATTACAAGAAGTTGAATAAGGTAACCATCAAGAACATGTATCCGTTTCCAAGGATAGATGATTTGTTTGATCAATTGAAGGGAGAAGCAATGTTCTCAAAGATTTATATGAGATCAGGATATCATGAGGTATGCATCAAGGAATAGGACATATATAAGACAAATTTCAGGACTAGGTATGAGCATTCTAAGTTTTTTGTAGTTCCACTTGGTTTGAATAATGCTTTAGATACATTCATGTGCTTGATGAATAGTGTATTGTGTCCTTATCTAGAAAAGTTTAGTATTGTGCTCATTGATGACATCTTGATATATTCTAAAAATAAGGAAGAACATGTCGAACACTTAGCAACAGTATTGAGATTTCTGAGAGAGCATCAGTTGTAGGCTAAGCTTAGTAAATGTAGTTTCTTTCAGATAGAGGTACATTACTTGGGACATGTTGTTTTCCAAGGAAGCATAAAAGTAGATCCAGAGAAGATAAAGGCTATCATGGAGTGGGAAACTCCTAGAAATGTGGAAGAGGTAAGATCATTTATGGGGTTAGTAGGTTATTATAGGAGGCTCATCAAGAACCTCTCTTGAATTGCATATCCTATCATGTCACTATAGAGGCAAGGTAAGAAATTTGAATGCATAGAGGAATTTGAAGCCAGTTTTGAGGAATTGAAGTAGTTTTTGACAAATGATCCAATTTAAAGATTTAATTTCTAGACAAAGATTTTGTGGTGTGTATAGATTCTTGCAAGAGAGGAATTGGTCGAGTCCTTATCTAGGAAGGAAATGTAGTTTGTTATGATTCGGGAAAACTGAATGAGCATGAGTAGAATTATCTAACACATGATCTTGAGTTGTCAGTGATCATCCATGCATTGAAGATGTGGAGACACTATCCTCTTGGCAAGAGATTTTTACTGATAAGTGATCACAGTGTATTGAGGTATTTATTTGACCAACCGGATCTGAATTCTAGACAAGCTAGATGGTTAGCCATGATTAGTGAGTTTTATTTCGAGCTCAAGTACTTCAAGGGTAAGGAGAACAAGGTGGTAGACACTCTTAGCAGGTGTGAGAAAATTAGAAAGGAAAACATATTTTATTTATATTGATAATTACTTGTGATACCATTATGTTCTTATTAACTTTCTTATGTTCTTCTTTTACTTTAGTTCTTCAATCCATTAGAAAAATAATAACACGAAGATCACAGACACCAGATGTAGGCGAACAACCAGGGAAAAACCCCTATCTAGGGGAAAACCCAGTAAAAAAATCTTCCTTTAATAGTTTCACGAGATTATCCAAGACTCCTTGACCAAGACTCAGAATTCCTCTAATAAACAATTCATCCCTTCCTTTCTTCTTCAAATGATAACCTTCCAGTAACAACTTCGACCTAACACTTCAATCTTGTAGAAGTAGAGTTTCAAATTCCCCAACAATTGAACTTCGACCCAAGAGTAACTTCAACCCAACAGTTAATTTGAATTAGTAGTAAATTTCACCTAGCAGTAATTTCAACCTTCCCATTAGCATAATTTCGACCCAGTAAATCCACACATGTGAGAGAGAGACAACCCAAAAAACTTTGATTTTCTTTCTCCAGCAAATCTCCTCCTTCTTCTGCGACTTCACACCTTTTATTTTTCTGCTTCTTGGATATCAAACTCATGTGAGAGTGTGCTCCAAATGAATCCTAATGCTTGTATATACCCTTTTCTGGAGTTTGAATTACCCTCATGTAGGCCAACTTGATCAAGTAAGGGTTGACTTGATGTGGAGGTGAAAAATGGCTTACTTTACTCAATATTAATTATTTTTACATGATTCAAAATCCCAAGGAGTGTCTCTTTAAATGGAAAATGAATCTAAGAACTCAGGACAAAACCTAGAAGTCCTTAATAGGGACTTTGACCTAAAACATGATTATCCAAACATGAAACCCATTCTTTAATAAGTCATAACAATAATAATAATATTTCTTTTTCTTTTTTTTGATAAATAAATTTAATTATACAATTATGAAGACCAAACCTAGTTACATTCTTCAAAACTCCCTCTTAACTAGGGAGGTATTCATACATACATATACAAGTACATGGAATATATCAAAATACATGAACCATAAAGGGTTTAGGCACTCACACTACTGCAGGCTAGATTCATTACCAAGGCAATCTATCCAAGTGGGAATAAGATGGACTAAATCTTTCAGCCTCTCTAGGTACCGTTAGGATTACTTGCTAACCATAAACCAAGGGAAGTAGGTGTGGAATGCAAGGTCAAATCTCTATGACCAACGCCACCCTCTTTACTTCAGGAACTTGACATCAACACACAAGCTGGCTAGTTGTCCTTCTAGGAATACACCATGCCTCAAAACATCAAATCTCTCCTGATCAAATGGATCAATAACATCAAGCATGCTTTCAAAACTTCAATAGAAATTCAAGAGATTTTCCTGTGCAAACACAACCCCAATCACTAACAATATTTCAAATATTCATACATAAACACAAACCTTCATTGTTTTCAAACTTCTTGATGCTTCTTCACAATTTATCATAGTAGGATTTAGAGGTTTCCCAACAAGTCTAGACATAAGTTTCCTATATCATATAGCTTCCTTTCCTACTTCTAATTCAACAAAAACAATTTACAATAGAATCCTTCTTTCCTTGTTTCAGCAACACCTCAATATACATTCTCCAATTTCTTCTTCAAGGTGTTCATCATAAATATAATATTCCCTTCCTCTCAACTCGGGAGATATACTCTTACTATTTTCCTAGCTCCTTCATAACTTGGGGAGATTAACTTCTTTGTATGACATCAGAGAATATTTCATGGCTTCCATCCTTCTTATCATATTCATCTTGATCATCATCATTTCAACCAATTCAACTTTACTTATGAATATCTTCAGCATCTTGAAGATTCTTCACAACTTAGTTAGTAAGTACAACTAGATACATATATAGAAGCATGAACTTAACTATATTATAATCATATAATAATGGAAGCATTATACTTTAGAAATCAAATACCTAAACATAGTTAGGTTCATAATCGACAAGATACACATACTTTTATACTTCAACTACTTGCTAGGGTTGTTTCATAAACCCTAGACTTCATCATCAAGACTTCAAGCAATTCAATCAAGATAACAATATTAATTATATCTAGGGTATCAATATTTATTTCATACTCTACTATAATATATTGCAAACTCTACAAGCAATTCAAATAAGTATAGTTCTACAATGCATACAACTTTAGGATTCATATATTAGACTTCTACTAGAATTTAATGAAAACCATAGATTTCATATTTGAGGCACTAAGCCTTAGATGTCAATAAATAAAATCAACCACAAGATAATCTAAGGTTTCAACAACATGACCAACTTCTACTAGGGTTTTTTGTAAACCCTATTTTTATCATAACATCATATCCTAGAATGTCAAAACTTTTACTAGGGCTTAGTTGCAAACCCTAGAACTTATCGACAAATAGGTTAGCACATACATACATACATACATCTATATATAGATATATCTATATATATATATATATATATATATATATATATATATATATATATATATATATATATATATATATATATATATATATATATATATATATATATATATATATATATATATATATATATATATATATATATATATATATATGTATATCTACGATAATCATGCAAAACCATATCATAATGTATATTGAACAAACCCAAGACAAAAATGTCAATACATTTAAAGTCATACATATAAAAATCTTCTTTATACTAGGGCTTTGATTAGACGGGCATTCATACACCTAGGCTTTCATTCCTAGGAGCTTACTCTCAATATATAAGGGTTTTTACTCATAAACCCTAATTTAGAAAAAACTCAATGTATATGAATACATGAACCTAAAGTACTAAGGTTTCCATCACAATACTAAGACTCCAAACATGACATTATCATCGAAACCCCAAACATCAAAAGAATAGTATTTTCAAGATTTCATTAGTAACCCTTTGTAGACTTAGGGATTTGACATTAGCATTGACATACCCTTAGGTTAGGGTTTTACATAGAACATATTAGGGTTCCACAAACATGACGATTTTAATGAGGGTAGGTTCAATCTAAAGATGAATCTCCCAAAATAAGAATCTTTAAGATTCAAAGGTCCTAGTAATGTAAAGCAAATTTAAATGAATGTACCTTTATCAAAAAGAGTACAAAACTTATGAAATAAAAATACCTTTGAGTTGTTTTCTAGAAAAACCTTATAGGAAATAAATTCCATAGAGATTCTATTATGATTTTTCTTGTGAGATCTTCTCCATATCCCTTGAGTATTTTATAAATATCTCCTAAACGAGGAAAATATGAAAAGAAATGTTATTGGCATCTAATACATACAAATATAGATAAGAGAGGGAAACCAAATATAAAGGGATAATGCAAGCAATAAGATACTTATCTTTGGTAAAATGTTGAGGACTCCCTCTTAATCCAATCTTGAGGGATATCTACAACAACTCAAAAATGTTATTTGAAAGCATGTTAGACTTACAAGTACTAGAAATCAAAACATAAAGGAAAACAATGCAAAACTTAGAGTAGAAGGGTATGTAAGGGATAGAGTCCCAAAGAGGCCCTAGAAGACAAGTCTTTGATTTTGTATCCTTCCATCTTGTTCTTCTTTGGTGAACCTTCATTGGCAATGTTTTCTTGATCGCTAACTCTTGTTTTATTTCTTGGATTCTCAGTACAGTTATTTCTATAGTGACCCATATTGTGACAATTGTAGCATTCAATCTTGGATAGGTATATATTCTTCCTTGGACCTTTGGACTTCTTGAAGGTTCCTTTATTCTTGTGATGAGTGGAATAGGAATTCAATACTTTCTCTTATTCACTATGCTTGTTTCTTACGAAAGATATTTTGACTTATTCTTGACTACATGCATTCCATAATTTCTCAAATGTAGAAGTATCATTCCAAATCTCTTGAGCGGAATCTATGTTGGATATATATATGGGATCAGGTTATCATTTACTCCATCCACTATTAGGCTCATGGTAAATATTTATGTTCTAAAATTTTCTTTATCTACTTCACTTGATTCATCTGTAGGATTTTTTTCATTGACTAGATATAGGACTTTATTTTTCTTGAGGATGAGATCTATCCTCTTTTTCCATGCCCTGAAATTGGAGGCTCCTTCTAATTTGTTTTCTCCCTTCAATGAGTTAGAGATTTTTCTTGAAGATGACAAACTTGACTTCTTATATGGTACTTTTCCTTTATGACTTCTTCAAACTCCTTATTCTCCTTTTAATATATCTTCAAGCTTCCTTTTTCCTTTTTATTCACCTTAGATTTGATACCATGTTAGAAAATCAGAAAGGTGTAAAGATTTTCTTTATGTTGATAATTACTTGTGATATTATTATGTTCTTATTAATTTTATTATGCTCTTATTTTACTTTATTTCATCAAGAAATTACCAAAAAAATAACACGAAGATCACAGACACTAGATGTATGTGGATGATCAGGGAAACACCCCTATCTAGGGGAAAACCCTGTCAACAACCTTTCCTTTAATAGTTTCATGAGATGATCTAATACTCGTTGATCGAGACATATAATTAATCCAATCGCCAAGTCATCCCTTTCTTTCTTCTTCAAAAGATAACTTTCAAGTAACAAATTTGACCTAGCACTTTGATCTTGTAGTAGTTGAATTTCAACATCCCCAACGACTAAAATTCGACCCAGTAGTAACTTCAACCCAACATAACTTTGACCTAGTAGTAAATTCGACCCAATAATAATTTTGACCTAGCAGTAACTTTGACCCAACAGTAACTTCAACCTTCCCATCAGCAGAATTTCGACCCAGTAAATCCACACGTATGAGAGAGATACAAGCCAGAAAACTTTGATTTTCCTTCTCCAACAAATCTCATCCTTCTTCTGCAACTACGCACTTTTTATTCTTCCTCTTCTTGGATATCAAAATTGTGTGAGAGTGTGCTTGAAATGAATCGAACTTATTGTATATATACCCTTTTCTAGAGTTCGAATTACCCTCATGTAGGCCCACTTGATCAGGTAAGGGACAACTTAGTGTGGAGGTTACAAATGAGTTATTTTACTCTATATTAATTCTTTTTACATGATTCAAAATACCAAGGAGGTTATATTTAAATGGAAAATGACTCTAATGACTCAAGGAAAAACCTAGAAATCGTCAATGGGGACTTTGACCTAAAACATGATGACCCAAGCATTAAACCCATGCTTTAATAAGCCATAACAATAATATTAATATTTATTTTTCTTTCTTTTGATAAATACATTTAATTGTACAATTATGAAGATTGAACCTAGTTACACTCTACAATAGTAGGAGAGTATAAGTGAATCAGATATCAACTATGAGTTCCAATGGGATAGACTTATATGATCAGATCTTATAGGCAGGACAACAACATGATAGGTTCATGGATCTTATGCATAGGTTATACCAGGGTACATGTGAGTAGGATGTGGACTATCATCTTACAATAGATGGTTTGATTATATATAGATACAAGATATATGTGTCAAATGACAGTGAGCTCAAAAATACTATTCAAGTCACCTAGGATACTAGAAGACATTAACAGTAGTGAAGAAGTTTCATCATTCGAAAAATTTGAAGAAATAAGTGGCATAGTTTGTGGCTAGATGTTTGGACTGTTAGCAAGTGAAAGCCAAATGTAAGCATCCAAGTGGACTGCTACAGCTGATTCTGATTCTAGACTAGAAGTGGGACATCATTTCCATGGATTTTGTCACAAGTTTGTAGTGGAAATCTAGACAACATGATTCCATCGTGGTTTTGGTGGACAGGTTGAATAAGGTAGCACACTTCATTCCATTAAAGTCTATTTATTAATATAGTGATGTGGCATAGGTATTCATCAGATATGTAGTGAGGTTGCATGGTGTTCCAAGAAATATTGTGTCAAATAGGGATGCTAATTTCACTTCCAAGTTTTGGAAGGAGCTGTTTCAATGTTTAGGGACATAGTTGGACTTTAGCACAAATTATCATCTACAAAAAGATGGACAGATAGAGAAGGTCAACAAGATATTGGAGGGAATTTTGAATATGTATGTGATTCATCAGCATAGGATATGGGAGGAGTACCTTCCATTGGTTGAGTTTTCTTATCACAATGGGTGTTAGGAGTCACTAAGGATGGGTCCATTTGAGTCATTATATGGGTGGAGTTGTAATACTCCCATTAGTTGGAGTGATCCAGTGAATAGGGTATTGATAGGACCAGACATGTTGGAAGAGATGGAATAAGAAATGTGTAACAAACTTGGTGAAACGTTCATGTAATAAAAGTTAATAAAGGAAAAATAAGACCACAATTAAGGGACACTTCTTCCAAGCTAAATGTTGGGCAAAGATATCCTAGTGGGCATCACTGGATGTGTGTTTTGGCTAAGGAAAATTGGAAAAGGCTAAGGAAAAGGCATTAATAGGAAAAAAGAGGCATTTTTGGCACATTTATTTATGAAAATAAAGGAAATTAGGAGAAAAGGAAGGTTAAAGGTCACAGGTTTCATGTGAGGAGGAAATTGAAGAAAAATAATTGAAAATGAAGAAAATAGAGGCCTCATTCATAAAAAGGCTTCTAAGGATCAATTGGAAATCTTTTTTTAGTTCAATTTTGGAGCTCTCCCATTATTCTCTCTCTCTCTCTCACTCTTGGTTACTTAGAGTTTTATTCGACACTCTAGATTTCGAGCAAGGAAGGAAAAATAAGCAAATGGAAAGGAAGGAAAGCAAGGATTAACGAAGAAGAGTAGGATAAGGAAGCTTCTGCAGGAATACTTTTAGGTAACCCTTTGCATGTGTGATTTCCCAACTGGTTTTGACATGCATGGATTTTCATGTTGGTGTATGGTTTCCTTGCTGTCGGTGGCATGGTTTTGCCTGTTATGACAGTGGCTTTCAACCTAGCCTTTCCTTTTTCTGGATGCCATGGTATGTTGGGATGTTTATATCAGTTTTGAGCTTTGGTTTTTGGGATGGATTTCGGAAGCAGGGGCAAAGGTGGTCTCAACGTTCATTCCAACAGGCCTAGGAATCCCTTGACTAGTTTTGGCAAGATACAAGTTAAATCTTGAGGGAGGAGTCTCAGTTTAGGGCATAGTGATCTGGGTTTGGATTGTGGTAAATCATGAGAGGCTGGTCTGAGTTTAGAGCTTGGTGATATGGTATTGGATTGCGGTAAAGCCTGAGAGACAAGGAGACAAAAAATTCCTGAAGGATAATGATGGATATAGGATGGAATTCTAAATTCGGTTCGCTTGTGATCGGAGCACCAGTTTTGGTGTGATCATAGTTTGATGAGTGTGGAGGTGGTTTAACCTCTAGATTTCCTTGATTTTTCTTGGATTAGTTTTTCTATGAGATCCCACATTCATGCTTGGAATATGGCACATGGGTGACTAGCTGAAAGAGAGATTTGGTTAAGCCATGTCTATGGTCGGGTGGTACGTGGAAGTCCCGCACCTGGTTTGATTTTCCTATGACTAATAAAATCTAATTTCTCTTAATTTTTCACTGGTTTATATGTGGATTTAATGGTTATCATATCTCTGATATTTATATGGTTTTATGTTGGTTATAGGCATTGTTATATTACTAGTTCATGTCATGGTTATTTCATGTATTTACTTGTAATTGTTAAATGGATGGATGCAAGACCTAATTGATGTTATAATAGTTCAATGGAAAATGAGGTGATCCTTTTGGTTAAGTTTCATAAATCCTTTCAGTCATTCACGCCTTGTCTTGTATCCTAGACCTGTAGGTTGCATTGATGCCAACTATTTGATAGAATGTGACTCCCGATTGGGGATGCTCAAGCCTAGTCCCAAGGTTGAATTTTGATTTGTTTATATTGCCATAATGTCTTTGATGGATTATGGAGTGTTAATGGTGTTGGACCTACCAACATGTCAGGGGATCGCCCCGATAAGAAGTCCCAATTAGACCTTAGACCGTTTGGTGTAGGAGTCCCAACAATGGGTCGTACGGTAATGCCTTGACCGCGATTTGATACAGAGGCAAGTAAGATAACCTTGTTAGTAGCAAGGGTGTGATAGTTTTAGCGAGCCAAGGAAGGTGCATGAGAGGTTCTAACACATGGGGGTTGAGATGAGTGTGCCTCTTGGAAACCTGTGATAGCATGAAGTTAAGGAGGGAACATATGAGCAAAGATACATCACAACATGGAAGGCAAGTCAACAATCCAAAGTGATGGTTAAATCAAGAACAAACAGATACATACATACATACATAGATAGCTATACATGCATGCGTCAGAAAACCAATACATATATCATTTAGAGTAAAACATATAGCATAGAATACAATACAACATATGCATGAAATGTGTTGGTTGTTGTTATATTAAGAAGTGTAAGTTCCAGTCATACAATACATCCATGTACAACCACTAGTTCCAATAGCGGAACGTTACAACCACAACCGCTAACTCCTCCAAAGAGATGTACTAGATTTGTGTAGTGGAGAAGCCAAGGCTCGTTACAATACTGTCAAATCTCTCTCCAAGATAGTCTTATCAGAAGCTTGGCTAACCAAAAGCCTCTACAATGAGTTATGAGGGACTATTATAGCAAAGGGTGGGGTGGCCCTTGACATTCCCCTTTGTGATAGTTTAACTACCCTCATGACTCTTCAATTACTCTATGATTGTTACATCCAACTATCACAACTTGACTTACACTTGATAAGACATTACATTACAATGCACATGTACCCATGTGAGAGAAATGGCTTGAGCAAGCCATGCTAAACATCACTATGACTTAGACAACCATGGAAGTCCAACTCCTCAACATCCTTGCGTTGATCAGCAGTAACATGTTGATGCCAAGATTGGTAGTCTGCGATGGTGTTTGTGTGCTCCAAGATGACATCTTTCTAGAACCTAACTCTTTCCTCCATAGCATCTGGGTACACTGCTTGGGCTCCTCTATCCAACTCATCTGTAAGCATGCACATCATTGTCTTCAATGTGGCTGGACCAAAACTAGTAGAAAATGATGAAATTAGTGACTAGGTGACTAAAAACGCTAGCCACCATAGCGTTTCCAAGTGAAATACTACCAAAATTGAGCAATATCAACTGACCCTACTAAAAACGACTAACATAAATGACTAATTTAGTCCCGAGTTAAAATATATGACTAGCTAATAAGTAATACAACTAAAAATGACTAACATGAATGACTAATTTATTCTACTGACAAAAATATGACTACCTAACAAGTAATACAATAATAGAATTTGGTCGTTTAACTTAGTCATTTTAATTGTGTCACTTCTCCAATCTAAACTTACAAGTGCTATGGGATTTAAAGGTTGTTATAGAGTGTCTGAAAGGTTATAATTCCTTAAACACTTCTTTATTGGATTAGTGGATGATTACAATTAGGGATTTGATTAGAATATTCAAGGTTATATCCTTTGATAACATTCACATGGAATGAAATTCAAGTCATTTGTCAAGTGTGCATTCACATAACATCCTTTATATGAACCATCAACTTTAACAACAACCTCACAGTTCCACACATCGTCTAGCAATACTAATGGACAAATAAAACATTTCCAACATCCAACAAAAATGAATGTAATGAAGAGGAAACACTAATAAACACACATAGAATCTTCAATCCTTGGTTCTAAATATTAATTACACAACCCATGATGCTCAAATAAATCAAGAAAAATCTAGTCTATGGATTATTAATGTCGTAATATGAATGAGAAGGAAAAAAAATTAGTAAATCATTGGCTCCAACTTCACTCTCACCCTCCACATAGCACCAAGCACAAAAATTGTTCCAAAGAATATACAATACTAACAAGTAAGGGAAAATTTGAGCAATGCAAATAATAATAATTACAAACAGTAGCAAGCGAGATCCATCCAATTGTAAACCACAATGGTGATGATTACAACATCAACAACAAAATAAGTCACCAAAATCTCTCTCTCTCTCTCTCTCTCTCTCTCTCTCTCTCTCTCTCTCTCTTAGTTTCAATTTTTATTCTCAGATGTCTATCATAATTATATTTAGACTCTCTAACATGTTCTTGGTTTTAATGTGTTATATATATGAGTTCACTCTATAGCTTAACATTATATAAAACACTAATATAACTATTTTAATTTGTTAAAACTAATAGGATATTCATACTCAATGAAAGAAAACATTGGATTATAACTTACAAATAAGAACATCTTTTATATCATATTAATAACTATTTTGAAATTGTTTTCCATGATGAATCCATTTAATTTAATAATTTGTGTTATCAATACACCCAATCATTTTTCAATTTAATAATAATGAAATCAATGGATCTTATTGATTTTCATTATATGATTTTTTATTTTTACTTTTTTTTAATATAAAAGTGTTTTTGCATTGTATCATTAGTGAAATCAATGCACCTAATTGATTTGCATTATATGATTGTATTTTTTTCTTAAGTGAAAGTGTTTTCATTCCATCGAATCATTATTTTACATCAAAATAGGTTGAAATCTTCATGGTATGCCACTATAGAAACTAGACCAAGCACAAAATTCCATTTTCCTTAAGAGCCACACAAAAACTTTACTAATAGTGTACCAAAAAACAACCAGTTTGTTGAAAATACACGGGATATAGGGATATACTGAAGCAAAAAAACAATGTAAGTGGGACTTGATAGTAGATAACTAGAGAACATAATTAACATTTAATATTTTCTATATTCTAAGGCTTCCACAAGGATATGATCCCTTTTACTTCCTAGAGAACAACCTAGAGTAGGGGGAAACTCAAAGTGGGCTTTAATTTTCCTTAGTTTTTTCTCCATGGAGCACACTAACACGTACAATTCATCAAATTAAAAAAGATCTCTTATTAGGTAGTGTTATTTTCCACCACCATGCATTCAAACAGTAACCTGATATGCCAGTAAAGATTGACTATATGTATATAGTGATTAAGGAAACTCTAGGAGTGGCCCATGTTTAGAACCCATCTATGCGTCTTAGTAAGCACCTCAAAGTTAGTAATGCATTTTATTTCATCTTTGATGTCATGTTTAGCTTGGAAAAGTTCCTCTTGAGAACTTCTGGGAGTAAACTCGTGATAATTAGGACTAGCAAAGATTTCAACTCATTCTTGGGTTTTGGGGCTTCAAATGTCCCTATAATAGGAAGTTACATGGTAGACCTATGCTCTTTGTCTCATCATGGTTTCCATATGAGAAGGAAACTATAAGAAATCATAGGTAAATAGTTTCTAGGAGGGACAATTCCACAAATATAGGCTATTGGGAAGTGGAAGGTGAAAGTGGTTGGGGCTGATGAGGTTAGACCACGAGATTGTGTGCTTGAAAAGGGGAGAGGAATTCAAGTTAAGAAAATCTAATGAGGAAGGAATTAGCTAAAGGCAAAGAAAAAATGAGGAAAATTCAATTGAAGTAGCTTCAATGGATTGGGGGAAAGGCCTCAACATTGCAAGTTTAGTAAGAAATTATACCACCAAATTTTCTGAGGGGGATGAATCACGATAGGGTGAAAAACATAAAATGATACAAAAATGACTAATATTCCTTCTAAATACTTATATCCAAGCTCAAAAATCCCAAAATATACCAGACACCCTTACACCAATGTACAATAAATAATTGCATACAAACTATTAGCTTGATCCTCATGCATGGAGAGATGGCTCAGTTGCCATCATAATTGTTTACCTCCTAGAATGACTAATGTGAAAATTTAAAGTATGCTTACAAACCATGCTAGTCTTCTAAGTACAAGAGGAGTTAAAAGACTAATGAACCAAGGGAAATATGCCATTAGACAAACATGGGTGACATGACTAATGGGGTGGTAACATAGTTATGGCACATAGATAAACCAATGCAATTGCATGTGAATTTTAATTCATTGGGGGTAGTGATGGAATGTCTCCCTCCTCTTGTAGCGAGTGGGACCGTGGCCTCATCCCCCCCCACCACCCCTCCCTTCCCCCCCCCCCCCCCCCCATCTCATGCTAGAAAACCCATCTAGTGATGCATTATATGATTATTGAAATCAATGCAATTACTTGATTTTTCTTAGGCTTATTTGATACAATGCATATATTGAATGAGTGATAAAATGGATTGTATTTTCACTAAAATCAATGCATCTCATTCATTGGTTAAATGGTTTTCATCAAAAAATTATAATAAAAGATTAGTATCACATAAACAAAGTGTTAGTCTTTACCTTCTAATAGAATATTTATTTTATAACATTATAATATGTATTTCTAAAATTATTTTTCAATATATTAGTTTTGAAATCACTTAGTTTTCACTATATTACTTACCAGTTTTCCCACTACTATTTCTTAAATCAATGCATATAATCATTTTTCATTGTATAATTACTTAAATTAATGCACCCAATCTAAGCTATGGATTATTAATGTGGTAATATAAATGAGAAAAAGAAAAATATTAACAAATCATAGATTCCAACTTCATTCTCACCTCCCACATAGCACTAAGCACACCAATTGTTTCAAAACATCTACAATACCAAGGAGTAGGAGCAACAAATACAAATAATAATAGTTACAAAGACCAATCCAATCCAATTGTAAACCATAATGGTGATGATTACAACATCAACAACAAAATGTCACTAAATAAGCATCCACTTATAAATTGCAATAGGGAGCCTTGCTACATCATCCCGCAAGTTCATTTCTAGGGAGCATGAGCTCTAGTTTTTGGCGCTAATATGCTTAAATTCAAAGTACATTTCAATAAAATGTTGAATCTTTGCATTGAATTTTTTTCCAATTAATCACTCTAATGGACGACTATGAAGCTCCTATGTTCTTCCCCGGACTAGAGTTTGAATCGAAACATTGGTCATTCGCTCTTGGCTTTGACCATGATGAAGGAGACTATGAAAAAACAACCATTTCTAACCAATATCATGAATTCAAATGCCATCCAGATATCATTGACATATCAGAATCGATTCGGGAACCTGGGATTTCCAAAGATAGGAATTGAGCCCAAGAACTCAACTTTTCCCAAATCAATACATGAAGATCTACAGATTCAAGATACAAAGGTGATGCCCACTAAGAATGATAATATGATCCTTGCTGCTAAAGCCCATTTTCAAACATTAGGTCAAGGGATTGTACAGAGAAAACCCTAGATTGATTTCAATGATGATTGAGTATTTTTCCACCGACGACGAGTTTTTTAGAGGTTAGTTGAAATTAACCCTCAAGCAAGAGAAATTTTATGTTTAACTTCTACCTTGAACTACAACTCTCTCACAACCACTTAAACCCATATGGAGAATCCCAAAATCCTTGTATGGATAATCACTACAGAGGGCACAAAATGGGCAAGGATTTAACACAAAATTTTCATAATGTGGAGAGGGAAACATAGCACTGTGTGTTGATACATTGTTGGCTTCCAAGCTTCTATCCATCAAATATATGTTGGATAAAACCACACTGAATCAACTATTAATGTGGACTTTTGGAACCTTTCTTGAACCAGTAGTCACTAAAGTGCATCATGGAGGGACATCTTGGACAACTAGCCAACTTCTTCAGATGGCTTTACCTCCAGAATTGAACTATGAGGAGAATGGGCCTCTCAAAAGCAAGAGTGAAATACTATTATTAAATGGTAATAAAACATAAATGCTGAGCTCTTTGACTCAATTTTTAATGCAATTGTTAAGTGCAAAGGTCCAAGAGCGACATTGAAGTGCTTGAATTCAGTTGAAGGTTTTTTTATTGAATTTTTATCCTTAGATGGTTTTAGTGCAGGTTTGGATGATTTGGTTATAGAAAATTTGTGTAGGTTAACCCAATAATGCAATATAAATCAAAGCAGAATAATATAACCTACTTCTACTATCAATTTTTAGATAAGCTTAAAGATCAAGCTGAAAAACCCCACACTATTGTATTATCATACATGGTGGAAATACATAAGAATTATACAAAGCCTTAGCTCTCACAGCTAGCTAGCTCTCAGTACAATCCTCACGGATGCTCATAGGCAATCTTGGCTTCTCTCCAGCCTTCCTCTCTACCCTCCAAGCTCTTATTTCCTTGCATTGTTCCTTGTGGATGATTTTCCTTTTACCAAGTGGAAAACCTCCTTCAAAATTGTGCAATCCTCAAGGATAAATCCATGACTGCATGCATGAGTTTTCTCCATGAGAAAGCACATGCAACTGATAGCACAATGTCCTTGAACTTTAATATCAATTAGGTCTTTCTCAGAATAGACATGCATGAGTTTTTGATGAGGGAATCTTCAGTTAATTGAAGTAGCACTAGTTGAGTGCATTAATGCATCAACTGACTCTAACTCACTATTAGTTCCTCAAACAGTTTGGAACTAATTTAACTAGACTGAACTCAATAAAATGAGTTAACTAATTACAACTCAAATATAACTCAATCTTATCTCCTTAATTTAAGGGATAGCTCTTTGTTAGGCCCCTATACTACTAGTGTAACCCCTTATTGTTATTAGTACAACCCACTTATTATATTGATGTACCCATGTAGTGCCAATATTGTTACTATTGTGCCCCATAGAAGCCCACTATTGTTATTATTGTGCCCTTACATTATTATTGTTATGTCGGCTCTGATTATGCTATGAACCCTTAGACTCCTAAATATAGAAAGGAGGTCTTTTCATTTGTATCATCCAAGAATTGTTCATTTATGTAATGTAAAGGAGGTTTCCCCCACGAAGAGGCTAAATTCTAAGGCGTTGATCTATCTTTTATATCTTTTCTTGAGCTGGTTTCATAACATTTGGTATCAGAGCTTTGGATTCTAGGGTTTCGCTACTCCAAACAGGTCATCGTGGCATTTCCACTATAACTTTGTTTCTGCGATGTTTCAGAAGTTGCAAAAAAAAAACCCATTTGAGAAGAAATTGCGTTGAACCTCGGGTCCGAATTTCAGAGCTTTTTGCAGACTCCTGAATTACATTCCAAACAGGTGACCTGGGGAAAATAGTCATAACTTTTTTTCTGGGGATCAAATTGAAATTTCGCAAGAAGGTACAGAAATAGGATGGTCTGTAGTTTCTTGTAGATATTTTTCAAAGCCAAAGGTCGAAATAGTGACATGTGGCACTTCATACAAGTTCGATCTTCTGGAAAGGTCTGTAATCAGGTCATCTTGGGAGATTGTGCATAACTCTTTCTTGGAGAATCCAATTTGGATCAGACTGGTGGCATTGGAAATAGAACAAAGAGGGCTACCACAGGTTGCAATTTCAGAACTTAAAGATCTGAAAGTACAAAGTTACAGTGGTTTCAATATTGAGCTCCTAAAATCGAGAAAAAGCAAGATGAGGAAGTTTGATGGCAAGGATCCAGTAAATTGGATACTTCAGATGGAGCAATTTTTATGGTATGAAGGGTTTTGTTCTCATAAAAAACTTGTTACGTGGTCAATTTTCATGGAGGAAATGATAGCACATTATGACGATACAAAGAGCAACACCTTCTTTAGAGCAACACCACAACAATTAGAAAGAGTAAAAGGGCTTTGTGACACAGTGGAAAGAAAAATTATGGAAACCAGGAAGCATACCCCTCACAACTATAAATATGGAAGTGTTTTTTCTCCTAGTCTTCCACAACCTACAAGGGTTACACCACAACAATTGGAAGAAAAAAGAGAAAAAGGGCTTTGTTACAATTGTGATAGCAAATGCACTAAAGGTCATAAGTGTGCTAAGAAGAAATTATTTTACATAGAATATGAAGAGGAGGAAGAAAAGGATCAAGAAACATCAAAATAAGAAGATATACGCCAGGACCCCACCCCAAAGAAAAGAGAAATGAATCAGACCATATCTTGTAAAGCATTGGCAAGAAATACCACTCCTCAAACTCTCAAGATAGAAGGAAATATCAAGAATAAAAAGGTGCAAGAAGTGAAAGATCACATCGAGAAAGAAGAAATGAGTCCAACCATATCTTGTAATTCATTGGTCGAAATTACCACTCCTCAAACTATCAAGATAGAAGGACATATCAAGAAGAAAAATGTTCAAGAAGTGAAAGATCACATCGAGCATCAAGAAATGAATCCGACCATATCTTGTAAAGAATTGGAATAAATTACCACTCCTCAAACTCTAGAGATAGAAGGGCATATCAAGAAGAAAAAGTTTCAAGCAGTGAAGGATCACATCAAGCATCAAACAAGTTCTCAAAATTTTAAAGGATAACGCCACTTCAGTGCAAAATCAAATGAAACAACAGGTAGATCAACATCGTAGTGAAAAATGTTTTGATGTAGGTGATTGGGTATTTTTATTGCTACATCTCAAGCACGCAATTTATGAGAAGGAAATGTTGGCAATACAACATGCACTTAAAAAATGGCGACCTTACTAAATGGGAAGATTCTTCAAGGATGAGGATGTGGAAGCATTGTTTTGTGCTATTTCTATTATCCAATCAGATTGGATAAATGAAGCAAGGGATGAATGGAAGAAGGACAAAGAAGTATGGCCACTTATTCAAAAGTTGCAAAATATCCCAATTCAAACAATATTGCCAGAAATTGAAGAGGAAGGAAAAATCTTATTGGAACCTAGAGTAGTCACGGAAACAAGAACCCGATAGCTACGAAATCGATCAATTTAAGAGTATCTCATCAAGTGGAAGAACTTACCCGCTGAAGATTCCACATGGGAGGACAATAATTTTATATAGAAGCATCAAGAACTACTCAAGTGTTGAGGACAACGCTTTTAGAAGGAGAGGGGCATGTTAGGCCCCTATACTACTAGTGTAACCCCTTATTGTTATTAGTACAACCCACTTATTATATTGATGTACCCATGTAGTGCTAATATTGTTACTATTGTGCCCCATAGAAGCCAACTATTGTTATTATTGTGCCCTTACATTATTATTGTTATGTCGGCTCTGATTATGTTATGAACCCTTAGACTCCTATATATAGAAAGGAGGTATTTTCATTTGTATCATCCAAGAATTGTTCATTTATGTAATGTAAAGGAGGTTGCCCCCACGAAGAGGCTAAATTCTAAGGCGCTGATCTATCTTATCTATCTTTTCTTGAGCTGGTTTCATAACACTCTTGCATGACTTCAGAAAGACTTCTAACTTTAATTTCTCCACTTAATTAATTTAAAATAAATTAATTAATTATTTCCAAGTAGCTCTTAGGACTAAATTTGATTTTAATTCACAATTTAATTCAAGGACAAATTAAATTGGAATATTCTTGTTGCCATATTTCAACACTCCATCTCAACAAGAAAGGGATTATCTGCCACCCCAATCCTATCTCTATGGAACTTGAATTTACACTTTGACAATGCCTTTATCAAAATGTCAGCATCTTGCTCCTCTGTCAAAATATACTGTAGCAACATGATCCTCCCAACATGTGAAAAGCCATGAGCAACAAATATTGGCTTATGCTTCTCCACACTACCATCAGCAGCTTGTTTTACCTTGTAAATCTAACGGGAACTCACAAACTGACTTGTTTTCTAGTCTCAGAACCACATCCCAAACATTGTTACGAACTATGGAGTCATACTCCTCCACCATAGCATCAACCCAAATCGATTGCTACACTGCTTCCTCAAAGGAAGATGGCTTGTCCTCAACACATTACCCAGCAAGGGCCATGTATCTAGTGTACCTCCCAGGTGACCTCCTTTGTCTGTGCTGAGAAGATGGTGCTCCCAAATTGTCTCTCGCATCCTTCAACAATATGTCAGCTTCTCTTATGCACTTCCGTCCATCTCTGGAAGAATCTGCCTGAGTGGATGTCTCCACTCCTGGAACCTCTGCATGCGGCTACTCCACATTAGTCTGAGTCTCCTCCTCCTTAGGAACCAATAGTTCCTCCACATCTTGTAGTTGTAGCTCCCTCTCAAGGGAAATGTGCATGGCCTTTTTGTCATCAAACTTTAGATCTCTGCGAACCACTGTCTTCTGACTGGTATGCAAGTACACTCGCTAGTTGTGAGGTGTATCAGTGTACCCCAAAAATATCTCCAACTTTGCTGACGGCTCAAGCTTCTTCCATGCATCCTTTGTCACATGGAAATATACCGATGAGCCAAAGATCTTGAAGTGACCCACATTTGGTCTCTCAAAGGAGAAATATTCCTCCGGTGTCTTCATCCTAAGTATGCGATGCAGTCTTCTATTCTGCAAATAGACTGTTGTGTTGCATGCCTTAGTCCACAAGTGAAGTGGTAGGCCTTGGTCATGTATCATTTCTCGTGTTGCGCCTACAATAGTTCTATTCCTCCTCTCGACCACCCCATTCTGCTGTGGATTATGAGGTGTCATCAACTCTCATTTAATTCCTTTCATTGCACAGAAGTCCCTAAACTCTTGAGAGACATATTCTCCACCGTTGTCACTTCTAAATGCCTTGATCTTCTTCCCTGGCTCTTTCTTGACCAAAGCTTTGAACTCAGAAAACTTTGTGAAAGTTTTGTCCTTCTTTTGCATGAAATAAATCCAGCATTTACGAGAATAGCCATCAATGAAAATCACATAATATCTTTGCTTTGTTGTGGATGTCGTTGATAATGGTCAACACAAATCAGTATGAAATCACTCTAAGATAGCCTTTGCTCGACTATCTCGATCATAAAAGGAAGACTTTGTGTACTTTCCCAAGGTACAACCTTTGTATGTGTCAACTTGCTCAAGTTTACCTTTGGGAAGTCCTATAGATATCTGCTACATTATCTTCAAAGCCCCATGATGCAAATGGCCCAACTACCTATGCCACAGCTAGCTAATGTCTTAGCTTTGCACCAATTCTGCTTTCGTACTCAATGCTACACAATCATCTACCTTTAGTTTATAGAGATTCTTCATTTGAATCCCTAACCTCTTGGTTTGAACTGTGGCTTTGTGTCTTAGGAATGCCTTTCCTTTACTGAAGACAGCATCGTAGCCTTTGTCCTCCAACATCGTGATCGATACCAAGTTCTTCTCCAGTCTAGGCACATACATCACATCTGTCAAGGTGAGATGAGCTCCATGCTCCCTCTAAAAAGAAACCGTTCCCACTTTTGAAACACTATACCTTCCATTGTCACCCATCTTTATGTGCATCTTGAGGTCTTTTTCCTCCAAGGCACTGAATAAATTTCTATCATCGGTCATGTAGAATGAGGCTCCACTGTCAAGATACTAGACACAACCTGTCATCCATGACACCATGTACTCGATGAGGGTAAATTCCATTTCGAACTGAGAGGTTAATTCCTCACCTTCCGATCCTTTCGAGGATCCCTTCTTGGACTTCTTCGATGGGAAATTAGTCGCATAATGTCCCATCTTGTGACAATTAAAGCATATTACTTTGCACATTTCACCCTTCTTCCCTCCATGAGAAGGATTCGATTTGAAATGGGAAGACTTCCCCTTCCCTTTCCTTGCCTTACTTGCTAAGGCTAGATTTTCTTCATTATCATTCTTGGATGAAGAACCATCTTGTGTGCTCCCCCTGATCTCCTCCTACATAAGATCCGACCACAGTCGTTTCGAATCCGACAGTTTCTCCCTTCCATTCACAGAGTCCTGGTAGATATTCCAACTCTTTGGAAGGCCAAGGAGAGCTAGGCTCACCATATCATCATCGGTAGTAGTTATTCCTACACTGCCAAGCTCATCTCTGCAGGTGGTGAGCTTGTTCAGATATGTGGAAATAGTATTGCCCTTATCCATATTGATTCTTCAAAGCTTATCCTTGAGCGCCAATTTCCTATGGTCGCTACTGTTCTGGTATAGGTCCTTCAATGTCTTCCACATTGAAAATGGAGTATCCTTCCCATGGAGACTCGAGACAATATGATCTCGAACTCCCTCAAGGATGATCCATCTCACCTTCACCACACACTTCTTCCACTCAGCCAACTCTTGTGCATTAGTTGAATATGGCTTTGGAATTTCTTTATCAATGAATTACTTCAAGCCACTATCTTCTAATACAACCTCCATTTTATCTCTCCATGCTATGTAATTTGAGCTACCTTCCAAGGCATACTTGAGTCTCAAGCCATAGAACGCCATTGGCCAACCTTGAAGTATGATATGAATTCGATTTGCACCTGCAACCCCAAACTTCAAAATTCGAATTCTCTTCTCAGTATACTGTTCACGGCTCCGATACCATGTAGAAAATATCTACAATTCTAGCTCTGATACCATGTAGAAAATCTGTGTAGGTTAACCCAATAATGCAATATAAATCAAAGAAGAATACTATAACCTACTTCTACTATCAATTTTTGTGGAAGCTTAAATATCGAGCTGAACAATATAACTAGAAGAAGAAGAATCAATGGAACAATACACATGAAAATACTTTGGGGAAAGCCTCAGCTAAAAACCCCACACTATTGTATTATCATACATGGTGGAAATACATAGGAATTATACAAAGCCTTAGCTCTCACAGCTAGTCAACTCTCAGTACAATCCTCACAGATTCTCACAGGAAATCTTGGCTTCTCTCTAGCCTTCCTCTCTGCCCTCCAAGATCCTATTTCCTTATGTTGTTCCTTGTGGATGATTTGCCTTTTATCAAGTGGAAAACCTCCTTCAAAACTGCGCAATCCTCAAGGATAAATCCTTGACTACATGTATGATTTTTCTCCATGAGAAAACACATGCAACTGATAGTACGTTGTGCTTGAACTTTAATCTCAACTGGGTCTTTCTCATAATAGAAATGCACGAGTTTCTGATGAGGGAATCTTCAGTTAACTAGAGTAGCACTAGTTGAGTGCATGAATGCATCAACTGACTCTTAACTCACTATTAGTTCCTCAAACAGTTTGAAACTAATTTAACTGGACATACCTTAGTAAACTGAGTTGACTAATTACAACTCAAATATAACTCAATCTTATCTCCTTAATTTAAGGGATAACTCTTGCATGACTTCAGAAAGACTTATAACTTGAATTTCTCCAACTAATTAATTTAAAATAAATTAATTAATTATTTCCAAGTAGCTGTTAAGACTAAATTCGATTTTAATTCACAATTTAATTCAAGGACAAATTAAATTGGAATATGCTTGTTGCCATTTTTCAACATTGGTTCTTGCTCACTCTGTTTCTCAGAGAAAGATATTTATAGAAGAGCTAGGAAATGAACTTACTGAAATTTTTAGGTGGCTTATGAAGCATGTGAGGGGAGGAAGATATGATAATGCCATTATTTCCCAAGAGGAGAAGAATCTACTTCGAGTGCAGGAAAATGTTACTAAGTCTATTTATTATTGAAGTTCCTTTTTTTTATGGTTGGCAGTGGAAATGTAAGATCTGCTAAGAAAGTAGTTCAATAGCTTGGCTCCTTAGGGCTTCAAATATTTCAAGTGAGGAAAAAATTTCCTAAAGATTGGCTTAAAAATCTTTCTTCACATCTTTGATTCAATGGTTCTCCTCCTTTGGATCCACACAAGAAAGATGATTCACCTGAAGTTTGTGGACTTGTTAAATCATCCTATGTTTTTGAATTAAATCCCTGCGAGGAATTTATTCATTCTATCTATTCTAGAGAAGGTCTTTTCTGTTAGAAGTTGGGAATAAAAGAACTAGGAACACCTTTTAAGATGGGAATGAATGGTCTTTCTACTTGTTCTGATGATCTGCTATGGTGGGACAGTCATAGACGCTTATAGAAAAATTTTCTTTCAGTTTGAATATGGGAACAAAAGCTCTTCAGTAGCATGTAACTCCTCAAACAAGAGGGAGTAGAGGAGTAGCTTGGATCATTCATCTCTAGGAGAATGCATAGGGACTCTGGCTGTTACAGCAATTGAAAACATGTCTTACAAAGCACTTGTTGATTCCTTTAAAAAAAATCCCATTTTGACATCCTTAGGGTAGTTGAGATCATCCTCCTTTTCTATCATTAATGTTTTATTTTCAGTATGTTTTCGTTTTGTAAGAGGTTGTTATATTCTTCAATGATGAACCTATAAGATACCATTGAGGCTTCTTAAAACATTTAAGTAATATGGGTTCCCTTCTATGTAAATTAGATTATACATTCCTCTATTTGCATTGTATTTTTCATGGTTGGAAAACAGTACATGGACAGGGACAAATTTGTAGTAGAAACTTGAAAAAGTTTTTTTGATAGATATACATCTTGATATTTTCTACAATATTTTGTATTTTGAAATTATACTACATATTTATCAGATATCTGGAAGAAAATTTACAAAACCAACTTTCCTGTAAATGAAAAAAGTAAAAATTTAGATTCAAATATGTGGTTGGACAAAATGTGTAATTTTTTTGTTAGTAAGAGTTGTAATCTATCATCTCAATGTGTTGTCACTAGAGATGCATATAGAAGGATAAATGAAATTGGTATAACTGTAGAGATATCCAGGATGGTAACATTTGTGGAGTGTGTAAATGTTTACAATATGGAAAAATTGTAGAAAATTGTAGACAAAGGACAATGTAGAACCTATGTTGCAAAGGAGGTAATTATTGACAATGAAGAAAGTTGAAATTGGTGAAGTGGTTAACCGTGGACTTCATGACGGGGATTTTGTTTTCATTAATCATCCACCAAGTTTCCATAAACATTCATTGAAGCCATTAAAATCATACATACATCCGAGCTTTATAGTGATTATTAACCCTTTCATATGTTGGCCACTTGGTGCAGATTTTGATGGGGATTGTGTTCATGTTTTCTATCCCCAATATTTAGAATCTTAGGCTGATCTTTCTCAGATTCTAAGTGTGGACCAAAAAATGTTTAGTTCATAATGTGGAGAGGCAAACATATCACCGAGTGTTGATAAATTGTTGGCTTCCAAGCTTCTATCCATCAAATATATGCTGCATAAAACCATGCTGAATTAGTTATCAATGTGGACTTCTAGAACCTTGCCTGAACCAGCAGTCACTAAAGTGCATGATGGAGGGACATCTTGGACAACTAGCCAACTCCTTCATATGGCTTTACCTCCACAATTGAACCGTGAGGAGAATGGGCTTCTCACAAGCAATAGTGAAATACTATTATTCAATGGTAATAAAACATAATTGTTGAGTTCTTTGACTCAATTTTTTAATGCAATTGTTAAGTGAAAAGGTCCAAGAGCGACAGTGAAGTGCTTGAATTTAGTTGAAGGTTTTTTTATTGAATTTTTATCCTTAGATGGTTTTAGTGCAGGTTTGGATGATTTGGTTCTTGCTCACTCTGTTTCTCGGAGAAAGATATTTACAGAAGAGCTAGGAAATGAACTTACTGAAATTTCTAGGTGGCTTATGAAGCATGTGAGGGGAGGAAGATATGATAATGCCATTATTTCCCAAGTGGAGAAGAATCTACTTCGAGTGCAGGAAAATGTTACCAAGCCTATTTCTTCTTCAAGTTCCTTTTTTCTAATGGTTGGCAGTGGAAATGTAAGATCTGCTAAGAAAGTAGTTCAATAGCTTGGCTCCTTAGGGCTTCAAATATTTCAAGAGAGGAAAACTTTTCCTAGAGATTGGCTTAAAAATATTTCTTCACGTCTTCCATTCAATGGTTCTCCTCCTTTGGATTCACGCAAGAAAGATGATTCGCCTGAAGTTTGTGGACTTGTTAAATCATCCTATCTTTTTGAATTAAATCCCTGTGACGAATTTATTCATTTTATCTATTCTAGAGAAGGTATTTTCTTTCAGAAGATGGGAATAAAAGAAACAAGAACACCTTTTAAGATGGGAATGAATGGTATTTCTACATGATTTGATGATATGCTATGGTGGAACAGTCATAGATGCTTATGGAAAATTTCTCTTTCAGTTTGAATATGGGAACAAAAACTCTTTAATAGCATGTAATTCCTAAAACAAGAGGGAATCTAGGAGTAGCTTGGATCATTCATCTCGAGGAGAAAGCTTAGGGACTCTGGCTGCTACAGCAATTGCAAACTAGGCTTACAAATTAGCACTTGTTAATTCCTTTCAAAAAAAAAATTCCCTTGGGACATCCTTAAGGTAGCTGAGATCATCCTCCTTTTCTGTCATTAATGTTTTATTTTCAATATGATTTCGTTTTGTATGAAGTTGTTATATTCTTCAATGATTCACCTCTAAGATACCATTGATGCTTCTTAAAACATTTAAGTAATATGGGTTCCCTTCTATGTAAATCAGATTATTCATTCCTCTATTTGCATTGCATTCTTTTCATGGCTGGGAAAAAGTACATGGACAAGGACAACTTTGTAGTAAAGACTCGAAAAAGTCTTTTGGATAGATATACATCTTGATATTTTTTACAATATTTTGTATTTTGAAATTCTACTACATCTTTATCATATATCTGGAAGCAAATTGCCAATAACCAACTTTCCTGGAAATGCAAAAAGTAAAAAATTAGATTCAAATATATGGTTGGACAAAATGTGTAATTTTTTTGTTAGTAAGAGTTGTAATCTATCATCTCGATGTGTCGTCACTGGAGATGCATATAGAAGGATAAATCAAATTGTTATAACTGTAGAGATATCTAGGACAGTAACATTTGTGGAGCGTCTAAATGTTTACAATAGGGAAAAGTTACAGAAAATTGTAGGCAAATGACAATGTATAACCCATGTTGTAAAGGAGGTAATTATTTACAATGAAGAAAGTTGATATTGGTGAAGTGGTTAATCATGGAATTCTTGATGCGGATTTTTTTCATTAATCATCCTCCACGTGTCCAAAAAAATTCATTTCAGCTATTAAAATCATACATACATCCAAGCTCTACAGTGATTATTAACCCTTTCATATGTTGGCCACTTGGTGCAGTTTTGATGGGGATTGCGTTGATGTTTTTTATCCCCAATCTTTAGAATCTCAAGCTGAGATTTCTTAGATTCTAAGTGTGGCCCAAAAAATGTTTAGTTCATAATGTGGAGAGGAAAACATAGCACTGAGTGTTGATACATTGTTGGCTGCCAAGCTTCTATCCTTCAAATATATGCTCGATAAAACCACGTTGAATCAACTATCAATGTGGACTTTTGGAACCTTACCTAAACCAACAGTCACTAAAGTGCATGATGGAGGGACATCTTGGACAACTAGCCAACTTCTTTAGATGGATTTACCTCTAGAATTGAACTGTGAGGAGAATAGGCTTCTGACATGAAATAGTGAACTACTATTATTCAATGGTAATAAAACATAATTGTTGAGTTCTTTGACTCAAATTTTTAATGCAATTGTTAAGTGCAAAGGTCCAGGAGTGGTAGTGAAGTGCTTGAATTTAGTGTAAGGTTTTTTTATTGAATTTTTATCCTTGGAAGGTTTTAGTGCAGGTTTGGATGATTTGGTTCTTGCTCACTTTGTTTCTCGGAGAAAGATATTTACGGAAGAGCTAGGAAATGAACTTACTGAAATTTCTAGGAAGCTTATGAAGCATGTGAGGGGAGGAAGATATGATAATGCCATTATTTCCCAAGTGGAGAAGAATATACTTTGAGTGCAAGAAAATGTTACCAAGCCTATTTATTCTTCAAGTTCCTTTTTTCTGATGGTGGGTAGTGGAAATGTAAGATCTGCTAAGAAAGTAGTTCAATAGCTTGGCTTCTTAGGGCTTCAAATATTTCAAGAGAGGAAAAATAAATCCTAGAGATTGGCTTAAAAAGCTTTCTTCACGTCTTCCATTCAATGGTTCTACTCCTTTGGATTCACACAAGAAAGATGTTTCGCCTGAAGTTTGTGGACTTGTTAAATCATCCTATATTTTTGAATTAAATCGATGCGAGGAATTTATTCATTCTATCTATTCTAGAGAAGGTCTTTTCTTTCAGAAGATGGTAATAAAAGAAACAGGAACACATTTTAAGATGGGATTGAATGGTCTTTCTACTTGATCTGGTGATCTGGTATGGTGGGACAATCATAGATGCTTATGGAAAATTTATCTTTCAATTTGGACATGGGAACACAAACTCTTCAGTAGCATGTAATTCCTCAAACAAGAAGGAGTCTAGGAGTAGCTTGGATCATTCATCTCTATGAGAACGTGTAGGGACTCTAGCTGCTACAACAATTTCAAACTCGGCTTACAAAGCACTTGTTGATTCCTTAAAAAAAATTCCCCTTGGGACATCCTTAAGGTAGTTGAGATCATCCTCCTTTTCTGTCATTAATGTTTTATTTTCAGTATGATTTCTTTTTTTTGCTGAAGCAAGAGACGATCCTTCTATTTCATTGATCCAAAAGAAAAGTTACATAATGTACAAAAAAACCATCCATTTACATGGATTCAGGAAAAAAGGGTTCCTTGCCAAAGACAAACACCCCACCCTACACCAGAAATCACCAAACCCATGAGAAACACATTCTAAAAGGTTACAAGAATCCCCAACCACTAGGGAAGCTCCAGAATTTCCACATCCCCCTGTGCAAACAAACAACCACAGTCACCCCTGACCTCGCAATTCGTGCGAACAATAGAAGAGGGAAAAGTGCACCAACAGGATGAGAGGAGATAACTGACCTGGCCCCACAAAACAACACGGACAATCTAAACCGTAGATCTAGGCGGCTGGATCCAACGGCCAGGAGCCATATCGCACAACCTAAAATGACTGAATGATAGTGTGCGATGGAGGGCGGTTTCCAAATCCACCACCCTGCCACGTGTTGGAAGCCAAATGGAATCACTTCCAAAACTACAAAACCGTTAACCACTCAAGAGTCGTGCGATCACTGGAAAACCAACTTGGGCATGGTTTTCCTTCCCGAAAGTGGAAAGAGGGTAAATTCTGGCTGCCAGAAACAACCAACCTCCCGTCCCGCCTATTCTTTCTTTGGAACCTGAACCCGAGACTGTGCCTGTTTGAGATTTGACCCATCATGTTGTCATCCGAAAACCTGAGGACTCTGGTCAACTTACTCCGGGGAGAATTGAGGCCAAACTTTGCTTTCCCTCCTTCCAAGTACATACTGAAAGACTGTGGTTGCTCTTGCTGGGAAAATTCATTCCGTGCCAGTCACCCTGGCTCGATATCGAAAAACTTCTCTATCCTCTGTAGCTCGTTCGTCACAGAGAGTTTTTAATCGACTATGAGGTATCTCCTGCCATTTCATCGCAATCCCGCATTTTGTATTGTTCACACCTTGGTTGGCTAGAATGTCCGCTAGCTTATTGGCATTTCGTCGGACATGGTTGAAACTAACAGATCGGAGTCCCTAGAGGTGTCCTTGAATTCATTGGTAATCCTGGATTAGTCTCGAGTGATTTGAGACTTTCTACGGCCTCGAACCACAACTGATTCTTTTCATAGAGTTCATTGTTATCTGTGAGTCTGATTCTATAATGACATTTGAGCCATGGTTCTGAATTAGAAACTCTAGGCATTGCTCCAGAGCCATTAATTCAACCATATTGTTGGTGGCTTTTCCTAAATGGTAGTGGAAGATAAAGATAATACCTCCTTCTTCATCTCTTAACACCCCTCCATAACCAGTTGTTCCTGGGTTGCCTTTTGAAGCACCATCAATGTTGTATTTCAGATAGCCTTTCGGTGGAGGATGCCAGAAATCCTTCTCTGTATCCATTGCTATTTCCTTCCTGTTTAGGCCTTGGGGAATAATCCCTTGCATTCCCAGTTGCCTGAGATTTCTCAACTCAGTCTCTAAGGGGGGATTCTTGGGGTGATTGCAAACTATGGTGCTAACTGTCTCCTTGAGCTGTTTCAATATCAGATCAAATAAATGGTGAGGGATGGACTTTTCATCCTTGAAAATTCTTTTATTCCTTTCTTTCCAAACATTCTAGATAATGAAGCTAGGCGTGAAGGCCCAGGCCAAATTAAGGAACTCATTCTCCGTATAGTTTCTTCTCCACTTGTTTAGGGTGTTTATGATACTTCCTCTGTCCCTATCTGTCTGTTGGAAAATGGAAGCAAAAGAATCCCACAGCCAGGTGGTATAAGTGCAGCTGTTGAGAATGTGCTCCATTGTCTCCTCTTGCTCTTCACATAGCTGGCATCTAGAAGGCCCTATAACACCCCTCTTCCTAATGTTGTCCCAAGTCAAGATTTTCTTCTGATGAACCAACCACATGAAAAGCTTGATCTTCATCCACCCTTGGTGTCTCCAAAGGTGCAGCCAGGTATTGTCCGGAACACTGGAATCTAGCCCAAGGAGAATACCTTTTGCTTCCTTAAGATTAAAGGTGCCTTTATTGTTGTTGCCCCATCTCAATTGATCCTGCCCCTCTGTTACCAAGATCATCCTTTGTTTTAACAAGTTCCTAAGTGCCTCTGCTTTTATTTTTATGGGGTTGTCATCTCTGCAATCAATGTTTCTCTAGCTTCTCCACTTTTCTGAGTTATGAGAAAGATCCCAAAAATCCTTTACTTTGTTTAACCCTTGGGAATCTATTTCCTGCTTGAGGCTTAAAAAATCCTCTTTTAACAGTGTTGGTTCTTGTTGCCATTTATCCTCCCAAAAGAGTGCCAGATCTCCTGCTCTGATTTCCCAGAAACTGTTTTTTTGTACTAGGCTTTTGTTTTCCCAAGCTTTATTCCAGATGTATTAGCCCTTTATGTTTCCAGAAATTCTTATGAGATCACTATTGTGCCCAGAGTTGGCATATTTTTCTTTCCAAATCCTTTCCCAATGGGCTTTTGGTTCTTGTACCCATTGCCACCAAAGCTTGGCTCCTAGAACTTTACTAAGAATCTCCTCATCATCTAAGCCTATACCCCCGTGGCTGTTGGGCTTACAGAAACTAGGGCCCATTTCTTCCTTGTTTCCTCCTTAGCCCAAAGGAAGTCTCTTTGAATATTCCCGAAATTCTCTAAGACACCTTATGGAGCTGGGAGGGCAGATAACATGAATATCGGAATTGATTGCAGAACAGCCTTTGTTAGCACCAACCTGCCTACCAGGATCAAGGCTCTAATGGTCCATTTTTTGACTTTGTCTTGCATCTTATTGAGCACCAGTTCCCAGATACTCTTGTGAATTAGTCTGGCTATGAGAGGAACTCCCAAATACTTAGAGGGGAGGGAATCCCTTTGGAAGCCAAGAATTCTGGAGATATTTCTCTGAATAGCAATGTTAGTGTTTAAGAAGAAGATTTTTTATTTAGAAAAATTGACTTCCATACCTATAGCCATGGAAAATTCATTAAGGATTTGATTGTAGGCTGAAGCTTCTTTGACTGTGGGGATTCCCTGCAACATGGTATCATCAACAAATTGTTGGTGAGTCAGTGCCTGACCATTTTCAGTTAATTGAAGGCCCTTGATCTTGCCTGTGACCTTGGCATGCTTAATGGATCAACGAAGTCCTTCCATCATGAGGATGAAGAGAAAGGGAGAGAGAGGGTCTCCCTGCCTGAGGCCTCTAGAAGGAATGAAGATCTCAAAGGGAGAACCATTCACCAAAATTGAAAAGCTGGAAGAAGTCACCAGAGCCATAACCCATCTGACCCAGTTGTGATCGAACCCAAAAGCAGTGAGAACCTTCTTGATGTAAATCCAATTCACCTTGTCATACGCTTTGGCAATATCCAATTGCATGATCATTCTAGCCTGCCTTTTGCTGGTTAGCGTGTGAACCACCTCATGGGCTTGAATAATATTATTTAAAATTTTTCTACCATCCACATAACCTGATTGTTCCTCTAACACTATAGAAGGAAGTAGAGGTTTGAGTATGTTAGCCACTACCTTGGATATTATCTTGTATACCACATTACATAAAGCTATGGGTTTGTACTTATCTGCAGTTTGAGCTGAGTCTTGTTTGGGGATCAGGGAAATGAAGGAGGTGTTGAGGGCTTTCAGAATAGTTTTGTTTCTCCTGGAATCCTCCACAACATTCAAAATATCCTGTTTGACTATATTCCAACAAGCTTTAAAAAAATCCACATTGAAACCATCCGGGCCTGGTGCTTTGCCATTCTGCATATCTTTGAGAACCTCGCTGACCTCCTCTTCAGTTACTGGTCTATTTAGGTTAAAATTTTCCTCTCTAGACACCAGCTTAGGGATATGACTTGTAATTTCCTTGATGGATTGTTCCCTGTCTGAATTGTTTTCCCGAGTGATGCCTCGGAAATGCTGAACCAACACAGCTTCGATATCCTTATGAGTGATCTGAAGCTCCCCCTCCTCATCCTTTATCGTAGAGATTCTATTGTATGCTCTATTAGCCATAGTGGATATGTGGAAAAATCTTGTATTACGCTCTCCTTCTTTGAGCCATTGAACTCTAGACTTTTGCCTCCAAAATATTTCCTCTTGTTTGCATAAATTCTCCCATTCTTGATGGTGTTTATTAGCCTGATCACTTTTGACTTTGTCAAAGCCATATTTGATCAGTGCCTGGTTGAGTTCCTGAATTTTGATTTCCACTGATTTTTTGCCCACGAAAATTTTGCCAAAATCCTTCTTGTTCCATTCTTTGAGCCTGAACTTTATGCGCTTTAGTATTTTACGAAGGTAGAACATTTTTGATCCCTGGAACTACATATCTTCTGACCACCATTTTTCAATGTTACTAATGAAATCCGGGTGGGAGAGCCAGATATTCTCAATTCTAAAGGCTCTGTTCCTGGGGGAATCTATACCCTTGATTTCCAATTGAATCGGGCAATGATCTGAGCCTCCAAAGGGAAGAACTCTTGCTGTTATTTCTTTATCTATAAGCATAAGCTCCTCTGATATCATAAACCTATCTAACTTAGAGGCTACATGTGCCTCACCTCCTCTTTTGTTGTTCCAAGTAAAAAATCCATTGCTCGTTTCTGAGTCAACCAGTTTCATATTATCTGTGAATGATTGGAATGCTAAGGAGTCTTTGCTTAGCACTCTGGTACCTCCTTTTTTTCCAAAAGAGATTTGATCATGTTAAAATCCCCTCCCATGATCCAAGGAATTCCATCCTGTCTATTCCTGAGATCCATAAGGGAGTCTAGCAATCTGAGTTTATCATCTATTCTTTGAGGGCCGTAAACATTTGTGACTAGGAAGGTATCCGAAACTCCCACTATCTGAATCATCACTGATAAATAATTTCTAGATGCCTCTACATCTATTATGTTGACTTTTTGGGGGTTCCATAGAGTGAGAATGCCCCCCGTTGTTTTCTCTACTTTAACTTCTAGAAACTCAAACCTATTGAGCCATTTGCTATGGATTTGTTTTAATTTCTGAATGGAGCATTTCATTTCTTGGATGAAGATCATATCCGACATTGCTTGTTTCATTCTATAACTAAGCATTCTTTGTTTTCTTTTACTACCTAGACCTTTGATATTCCAAGATGTGAACTTCATTATTAAAGGTTTGTAAAGGAGTAGCTGGTTAGGTATTTCATCTTACCCGAATCTATCATTAGCTTTCCACACTCCATCAAGAGCTCATTCTGCTTTTTCCTGCCCCTCTTCTTTCCTGGATTTCTAGTAGCTAATCCTGGAGTTGATTTCATTATTTTCACACCTTTGTACTCTTGCTTGTCAATGGTTTTTCCTTTATCAAACCCCCTTTCCTGAGTTTTCCATAAAAACAACTGCTGTATTCTGTTGCATTCTTCTTGAGGTAATGAATCTATCCCTCCTGTGGTTCCCTGCATCAAGAACCCTTCCAGATCTAGGTGTTCCTTATCTAGAATTTCCTGAAGTTCATGGTCCTCCAGATCTATTTCACTCTGGGTCATTTCCTGATCCATCTCCAATTCTGTTTCACTCATCATAGTCTCTTTCTTATAACCAATATCTTGTGTTGGGTTGTAGTCTTCTTCCTTCTCCTTTTCAATAGGTCCTTCCTCCATAGATTGGTCTTCTTTCGTAATTTCTTCATTCTCTTCCAGTGCTTGAAACTTATTCTGACTGACCTTTTGCCCCTCATTATGTTGTTTCTTTGGTCCTTTTTTACCTCCTTTTCCTCTACTTGCCACTTTCTGAAAGCTTTCTGTGTCCTTCATTGTATTAGGTTTGCTCTTGTTGTCTGCTTTACTAAGAGGGCAGTCTCTGAACAGATGTCCATGTTCATGGCATCTACGGCATCTGAACGGGATATGCTCATAGTCCACTATTTGTACCCATTCCTCATCAAAAAATTCCAAGATAACTTCATCCAGAAGAGCTCCTGATAGATCCATTTCCACACAAATCCTTGCAAAGGAAGTATATTTGCCCCTTCTTGTGGCTTCCAAAGCTTTGACAAAATGACCTAGTTTATTGCCTATGGCAGCAAGCGATTCAATTTGCCAGTAATCAAGAGGTAGAGAATAGAGCCTTACCCAGACTGGTACCGAAGTGAAAGTCTCCCACTCTGGAACAAATTTCATCATCCAAGGTCGCATGTAGAGGCCAACTGCTGCATAAAAGTAGGGTCCTCCTTCGAATATTTTGTCTTTGTCTTTGATATTTGTGAACACCACGGTGAAGAATCCCTTTGACCCAAGATGTAGATCGATGCTTCCTTTGGGTTTCTAGTGATACTTGATCCACATCTGTAAAGCCTTTTCAGTGGGCCATAATCCCATGAATTTACAGATAATAGCGTAAGTCCCCATGTGTTCCCTGTGCGCCTGTAGAGCAGGATCATTTAACACTACTCTAGGAGTGATCTCTGTTTTGGGTCTGCAAGGTCCCTTTTTTTTTTTTTCTCTTGTTCCCTAGCTTTTGTCTTCTTCCTCCTTGTCCTTTGTGCTACTGTTTTCCTTGGTTTTGGTCCCATCTGTCTCCTTTTCATTATTTCTTTTTCCTTCCTCCGTAGTTCCTCTGACATTACCCAGTGGTGTCTTACCTTTGCTGGCAATGGCGTCCTTATAGGAGGGAGTGGAGCTCCCTCCTCTGCGGCCCTCCATTAGGATCAAGCTCTGTAACTCTCAAAAACCCTAGCTGCGCGCTCCGTCGTACCCTAAAAATCTTATTTTCAGTATGATTTCATTTTGTAAGAGGTTGTTATATTCTTCAATGATGCACCTCTAAGATACCATTGAGGCTTCTTAAACCATTTAAGTAATATGGGTTCACTTCTATGCAAATCATATTATTCATTCCTTTATTTGCATTGTATTCTTTTCATGGTTGGAAAAAAGTACATGGACAAGGTGGAAGTTTTATAATGTTAGCAAGCTACAATATTTTGATTATTATCCTCATAGCTCTAAAACAATTATAGGTGAGTCCATTTGAGACTTAGTGTTTAGTGTTTAGTGTTTAGTGAGTTCCTTTCACATTTTTTAATGCCTTGATACACTTTTTTTCTCCCATGAATAAAACCTCATGGGGAAACAACAACACTTGCACACCTTTGTGGATGACATCCTTATTAAACATGAAGCTGTAGACTAGTGCCTCTAATTTAAGGGGGGATTAGAACTGGACATCTAGTGACAGGGAACTCACTAAGTTCCTACCAACAATGGTGACTATTAGTTGAGTTAACCCTTGGGTTCAGATGTATAACACTTATCCCCACAATTGACCACATAAGCAAGAATAAAATAGTTGGTAGGATTAGTTTCGATGTTTAGTGCAATAATATAGTGATAGCCTCTATGGAAAACTAGGCTCTATGTTGTTGCAATATTCGTTATGCACATCCAGATCTAGGTCCCTTTTTCTATTGGAAACCTCATCACTTATTGTTTCTCTACAAAATATATAGTTATGCAGATCAGTTTCCTCCACATATCGGGAATCCCTACAATTTGAAACAAATTCCTGTTCTTGGAAATCTAGAACATCTCCTTGGATTCCTTCAAAAGTATCCCTAGAATATCCTCCATACATTTGTTCTTCAAGGACAATAAGAATGATGCCACATACTTCATATTTTTTCAAATTCCGCAATATGAATTCCTTCTTCTTTAGCACTTTCCTTAGCCAAAAGTGCATCACCTACTATGTGGATCAACATCTAGAACATTTTCTTGAGGATATGGAAAAGGATCATTGATATCAACAAAATCATGGGAACACTCTCCTTGTATTTCCTTATGATCGTAACTGTCATAAAGGGGATTTCCTTAAAAATTAATGATATATGACCTCACAATTTTCTGTAGAAAATATTTAAATTATTTTTTACTAAAGTATAAGTTATTTTCTTCGTTGATGTCTTCATATATGTGGCTTTCATTTTTGTCTAGGCGAAAAATGTTTTTAGTAGCATGTTCTCTGTATCTTCTCCATCTTTTTGGGCAACAATTTTATCATCAAGGTTTTTCAAATCAATTGAAATATCAAGATAATTTTCTTCCATTTTTGGCACATCTCCTTGGCCTTCTTCTTGAGGCTTGAGTTTTACACCATTATCATAAAGGATTCAAAAGGAACCCTTTCTATGATGACTGGAATACGCTTATTAATGATTCCTCCATCAACTTCATGTTCGTCACATAGCACCATAGGGTCTTCTTCCTCTAAGAAAGCTTCATCATGATCTTCATGAATGCCTTTATCTCCTTCCAAAGGGAAATGAGACCTTCTTGCTATAGGGTTTCCAACAAGTGCTGATATATATATTCAAATTCTGCAATCTTGGGCATCCATGCTTGAGAAAGCTTTGAACCTGAGCTTTGAGACAAGGTGTGATCTTGGGCTGCAAGAGTGCTTGATCTAGCTACAATCCCCTTGTCCCAAGGAAAGGGTAAATAATGTCATCGTGACATATTTGTATATTCTCTCAAATTTTTAAATATGCCTCATAAAGGCCAATACATGTGGGATGATAGCCAAAGAGGCACCATCAAATGTTGCAAGCTTCTCATATAATTCCAAAGAATTATTATTGGGTATCCTAGGATATTTTGAATATCCAATACGGGAAACAATATGTGTAAATCCCAAGGAGCCATATTTCATCCATGGAAGTCTTCAACTATGAAAATTCAAATTTGAAATTACATGCCTTTTTTGCAATCGAGTTTCCAACATGAGTTGTCGAATTCATTGGATTGTTGTTGCCTAAAGTTGAAAAAACTCTAAGGGTTGTTGTTGTTTAAACTTGAAAAAAATCCTTGGCTTCCTTTAAAATTATCCCTAGAATATCATCCATACATTTGTTCTTCAAGGACAATAAGAATGATTCCACATACTTCATCTCTTTCACATGTCACAATATGAATTTCTTCTTCTTTAGTGCTTTCCTTTGCCAAAATTGCATCACCTACTACGCGGATCAACATCTGGAACATTTTCTTGAGGATATGGAAAAGGATCATTGCCATCAACAAAATTAGGGGAACACTCTCCTTGTATTTCCTCATGATCATAACTATCATAAAGGGGATTTCCTTCAAAATTCAAAATATATGACCTCATACTTCGTTGTAGAAAATATTTAAATTATTTTTTACCCAAGTATAGGTCACTTTCTTCACTAATGGCTTCATAAATGTGGTTGTCATTGTTGTCTTCTTCAAATATTGGGCACAAATCATTTTTAGTAGCACATTCTCTATATCTTTATATTTTCAGGAAATAATTTTATCATCATGGTTTTGCAGATCAATTGAAATATCAAGATAATTTGCTTCCATTTTTGGCACATCTCCTTGGCCTTCTTCATGAGGCTTGAGTTTTGCAACATTATCATAAAGGATTCAAAAGGAACCCTTTCTATCATGACTAGAATACCCTTCTTAATGATTCCTCCATCAACTTCATGTTCATCACATAGAACCATAGGTCCTCTTCCTCTAAGAAAGCTTCATAATGATCTTCATGAATGCCTTTATCTCCTTCAAAAGGGAAATGCAACCTTCTTGTTGTAGGGTTGCCAAAAAGTGCTGATATATATCTTCAAATTTTTGCAATCTTGGGCATCCATGCTTGAGAAAGATTTGAACCTGAGATTTTAGACAAGGTATGCTCTTTAGGTTGCAAGAGTGCTTGAGCTAGCTGCAATTCCCTTATCCCAAGGAAAGGGTAAATAATGTCATCATGACATCTTTGTGTTTTTTCTCAAATTTTGAAATATGCCTCAAAAATACCAATACATGTGGGATGATAGACAAAGATGCACCATCAAATGTTGCAAGCTTCTCATATAATTCTGAAGAAGTATTATCAGGTATCATGGGATATTTTCAATATCCAATATGGGAAACAATATATGTAAATCCCAAGGAGCCATCTTTCATCCATGGAAGTCTTCAACTATGAAAATTCAAATTTTCAATTCCATATCTTTTTCGCAATCTAGTTTCCAAGATGAGCTGTCAAATTCATTGGATTGTTGTTGCCTAAAGTTGAAAAAACTCTAAGGGTTGTTGTTGTTTAAACTTGAAGAAAATCCTTGGCTTCCTTTAAAATTATCCCTAGAATATCATCCATACATTTGCTCTTCAAGGACAATAAGAATGATTCCACATACTTCATCTCTTTCATATGTCGCAATATGAATTTCTTCTTCTTTAGTGCTTTTATTTTCCAAAATTGCATCGCATGCTGTGTGGATCAACATCTGGAACATTTTCTTGACGATATGGAAAAGGATCATTACCATCAACAAATTCAGGGGAACACTTTCCTTGTATTTCCTCATGATCATATCTATCATAAAGGGAATTTCCTTCAAAATTCATGATATATGACCTCATTCATCGTTCTAGAAAATATATAATTCTTTTTTACCTAGGTATAGGTCAGTTTGTTGACTGATGACTTCATATATGTGGTTGTCATTGCTGTCTTCAAATTCTGGGCACAATGTTTTTTTAGTAGCATGTTATCTGTATCTTCTCTACCTTTTTGGGAAACAATTTTATCATCAGGGTTTTGCAGATCAATTGAAATATCATGATAATTTTCCTCCATTTTTGGCACATATATGTGGTTGTCATCGCTGTCTTCTTCAAATTTTGGGCATAATGTTTTTTTAGTAGAATT
Source organism: Pinus tabuliformis (assembly GCA_031772625.1). Classification (NCBI taxonomy): domain Eukaryota; kingdom Viridiplantae; phylum Streptophyta; class Pinopsida; order Pinales; family Pinaceae; genus Pinus; species Pinus tabuliformis. Next base: position 690,883,114 of record CM062812.1, on the reverse strand, counting down.
TTATCTATATCTTCTCTATATTTTTGGGCAACAATTTTATCATCAGGGTTTTTCATATCAATTGAAATATCATGGTAATTTTCTTCCATCTTTGGCACATCTCCTTTTCCTTCTTCATGAGCATTAAGTTTTACACCATTATCATAAAGGATTCAAAAGGAACCCTTTCTTCCATGATTGGAATACCCTTCTTAATGATTCCTCCATCAACTTTGTGTTCATCGCATAGCACCATAGGGTCTTCTTCTTCTAAGAAATCTTCATCACAATCTTCATGAATTCCTTTATCTCCTTCAAAAGGGAAATGCAACCTTCCTGCTGTAGGGTTTCCAACAAGTGCTGATATATATCTTCAAATTTATGAAATGTTGGGCATCCATGCTTGAGAAAGCTTTGAACTCGAGCTTTGAGACAAGGTATGCTCTTGGGCTATAAGAGTACTTGAGCTAGTTTCAATCCCCTTGTCCCAAGGAAATGGTAAATAATGTCATCATGAAATCTTTGTGTCTTTTCTCAAATTTTGAATATGCCTCATAAAGTCCAATACATGTGAGATGATAGCCAAAGAGGAACCATCAAATATTGCAAGCTTCTCACATAATTATGAAGAAGGCTTATTGGGTATCCTGGGATATTTTCAATATCCTATACGGGAAACAATAAGTGTAAATCCTAAGGAGCCATCTTTCATCCATAGAAGTATTCAACTATGAAAATTCAAATTTGCAATTCCATACCTTTTTCACAATTGAGTTTCCAAGATGAGCTATCAAATTTCTTGGACTATTGTTTTTAGAGTTGAAAAGACTCTAAGGGTTGTTGTTGTCTAAAGTTGAAAAAACTCCTTGGCTTCCTTCAAAATTCTCCCTAGAATATCCTCTATACATTTTTTCTTCAAGGACAACAAGAATGATGCCACATACTTCATATTTTTTCACATGTTTCGATATGAATTTATGCTTCTTTAATGCTTTCCTTGGCCAAAATTGCATCACTTGCTGTGTGGATAAACATATAGAACATTTTCTTGAGGATATGGAAAACAATCATTGCCATCAACAAAATCAGGGGAACACTCTTGTATTTCCTCATGATCAGAATTGTCATAAAGGGGTTTTCCTTCAAAATTCATAATATATGACCTCGTACTTCACTGTAGAAAATATTTAAATTGTTTTTTACCCAAGTATAGGTCAGTTTATTCACTAATGGCTTCATATATGTGGCTTGTCATTATTGTCTTCTTCAAATTCTAGGCACAAAGCTTTTTTAGTAGCATGTTCTTTGTATCTTCTCTATCTTTTTGGGGAACAATATTATCATTAGGGTTTTGCAAATGAATTGAAATATCATGATAATTTTCTTCCATTTCTGTCAGATCTCATTGGCCTTCTTCATGAGGCTTGAGTTTTGCACCATTATCATAAAGGATTCAAAAGGAACCCTTTCTACCATGACTAGAATACACTTTTAAATGATTCCTCCATCAACTTCATGTCCATAACATAACACCATAGGGTATTCTTCCACTAAGAAAGCTTCATCATGATCTTCATGAATTCCTTCGCTTCCTTCAAAAGGGAAATGATACCTTCTTGTTGTAGGTTTGCCAACAAGTGCTGATATATATCTTCAAATTTCTACAATCTTGGGTGTCCATCCTTGAGAAATATTTGAACCTGAGCTTTGAGACAAGGTATGCTCTTAGGGCTACAAGAGTACCTAATCAAGCTACAATCCCCTTGTCCCAAGGACAGGGTAAATAATGTCATCATGGCATCTTTGTGTCTTTACTCAAATTTTGAAATATGCCTCATAAAGGCCAATACACGTGGGATGATAACCAAAGAGGCACCATCAAATGTTTCAAGCTTCTTATATAATTCTGAAGAAGGCTCATTGGGTATCCTCGGATATTCTCAATATCTAATAATGGGAAACAATTTGTGTAAATCCCAAGGACCCATCCTTCATCCATGGAAGTCTTCAATTATGAAAATTCAAATTTTCAATTCCATACCTTTTTCACAATTGATTTTCCAAGATGAGTTGTCAAATTCCTTCGACTGTTGTTGTCTAAAGTTGAAACAACTCTTCTTCATCCTCCATATAATCCACTAGCTTTTCCTCCATGATTTTCCTTTCAACTTTTAGCCCTATATTTCTACATATGATGCCCAAAATTGTTTAATTTACAAATCAAAGAATCTTTTGTGTATTATTAATAGCTACGTTATGAAAAATAAAATAGGTAAACAAGAATGACAAAAAAATATAGAGATAAAAGAATTTTTTGTGTTACAAGGGCACACACTCCCCATGCCATTGAGATGGGGTTGCTTGGTGAAATGTTTCACTACGCTTCCCTTTTTGTGAACTTTGTGAAACACACTACGAAATTTTTTGCCAGTGTGAGGGTGCATTTTGCAAAAAATGTGCTTGTGGGTTCCCCTCTTGAAAATGAAAATTGGGATGTTTGGATGTCGCTGCCCCCTCGCTGATCTTTTTAATAAGAAATATAAAACTACAAAAGCTATAGTAATTTAGCAATAATTTGTTCTATCTAGCAGCATGGAGGTAAGGTCAAATCATTGTTGCCTTTTAAATTCTCAATATATATATTGTTTTTTTCTACTTTTGTTTTATGTTATCATTTATAACATTAAAACTTAGATGTGGGGCTTGTTACTACATAATATAGCACCCTAGCACTAGACTACTATTATCTCTATTGTTATTGTCAAATTCAGAATATTTTATATATCTTTTAGTTTGCCATGTGGTGAGTTGAATGTTAGTCTTTGAGTTGTTGAGTCATTGCAAGGTCTAACTTATGTGCCGTCAATTTATCTATTCATGGATGATGATGGAGGTGAAATTTTTTTGAGTCGTTGGATGATAACTTCTGTTACTATAAAAGGAATTTGATTATTTATATAATAATGTTACAGCTCAGGCTTACAATAAGAGTGGATCTAAGAGGCCAGTGCCACAAAAGGACCTTACCAAATGAATTTTGATAGGTTCAGGAGTATGGTGTATTGAGGTGGTACCAATCATTGACCATCATTGTAGTCTTTATGGTCTTGTCATCTCTTTCTATGATCCAATTGGTATTCCCATCATCTTTTAAGAAACAGTGCTCTTTGTTCTCTAGAAATTGTGCTCCCTTGTGTCACACATTTAATAAACTTTCTATGATTTCGCCTTGATGTAGTGGCTCAAAGTTCTTTTATTCATACAAAAAATCATGATAGTTACATAGTTATGACAGGTTTGTTGATTTCTTACAGTCTGTCTTCTTTTCTTTTTTATATTAGCACATGGTAGTTGTATAACTTGAATCATTAAGGTAGATGTTGAAGGGCCACAAAAGCATGCTTGGAGGGATGAGTATCCTGTAAGCATAAACTTATGAAATTCTTGGTTTGTGGAACTCCACAAAGATATGTATTTGAAGATGGATTCCTTGCAAACAAGTGCCTTCACTATTTCCATAAAAGGAGTGTGAACTACTAAATAGTCCTCCTACAATCCAAATGCAGTAGGATTTATTCCCTCAACACTTAGAGATGAACCTGGAAGTGCAAACAACACAGATGTATTAAAGTTGGAAGTTGTCTTAAATAAAACTGAGTCAACAACCTTTAGTACCTTTGGTGACGAGACAAGGAAATACTAGCATTTGAGGCTCCTGGACATTACACCATATTTTGGACAAGATGCTTTGTAAGAGTCAGAGGGTTTTTTATCAAGATGTTTGACTGGTCATGATTATCCACATGCTTCCAAATCTGAGGGTGTAATGGAAAGTGTGCAACTAGCTTTTGACAAAATGTGTCAAAGTGTTGATTTCAGTACCAAATAGCAAGTCTAAATTTTCATTTCCTTAGCATGTGGAAGGAAGACCCAATAGTGGAATGTCGCCTCTATATGCTTCTAGTGGATGGCAGCAGCATATTATGGGTCATGATCAGTAGTTGGTGAAAATAGAGATTGATATTTTAGTGTTGATGACTGTGATGTTGGGTTTTTGAATGAATTGGTAGGAGAATAAGCACTTTGAGACAATAGGGATATCAATCCCTTGGAGCTTCTTGCTACAAATTTTCAACTGTGTGAATCAGGGAAAATTTTAAGAACCCCCCCTAAATTTATAAATATAATAAATGGGCGAATCTCCATGGTATATAGGAAAAATGGAAGGCAATTTTATCAATAATATAATATGTATATATAATTTTTTGGCGAATCTCTCACCAGGCATGGCGAATATTTTACTCAATTATAAAATCTTGTAAGATCTTGGCGAGTCTTTCACTAAATAATAAAACTTTGTAAAGTCCTAGTGAATCTTAGCATAGGCTACATGCTGGTTTAATTCCCCCATTTAAATAGGCTACATTCCAGGTGAATACCAGAGGGCAGAGGGCTTAGGGCGCGCGTATAGATAGGGCTTCTATGCAGTGGCTTCGATCGAACAGGCTTGGGGTTTTGATCATTCTCAAATGGCATGGAATCTGATAGATCTTCTGTGTTAGCTTCGACCAATCTGCCAAACTGTTTTCTTTTCTATGACGTGGGTGACGCGAAAGAATAAAGATTCTTCACGTTCGAACTGAGGATGGAAAAGATTGCATAAGTACACTCCATTTCAGCTTGTTTACGGGAGAGAAGCGTGGGTCAATACCATGTGCCATTTTGGTGAATACCATGGGTCAATACCATGTGCCATTTTTATTTTTATTAATTCTAATACTAGGGTTAATAATGGTTTTTTGCATGGTATTAATAACAATCTAGTCCATGGTATTTGTCCGATAGTATTTTGGCCATAGGTTTCACCTAAATATAACCCATTTTTTGAGTGTTCGTAAATATAAGGTGACTTATGGAGTAAATATAAAAAAATGTTTTATTTGTTTACCATACCTCTCGTTTATTTATATTTTTATTAATTTACCATACCTCTTTTACAAATATGGTATTTGGCCCATAGGATTCACTTAAATAAAACCTCTTTCTTGAGCCTTCATAAATAGAACGAGGGTTATGGACTAAATATAAAAAGAGGTTTTATTTATTTACGATACGTCTAGTTTATTTATATTTTTATTTATTTACCATACCTTTTGAGTAAGTATAAAAAGACGTTTTATTTATTTACCATACCTCCACTTTACTTATATTTTTATTTGTTTACACCCTTACATGTATATAAGGTGACTTATGGAGTAAATATAAAAAATGTTTTATTTATTTACCATACCTCTCATTTATTTATATTTTTATTAATTTACCATACCTCTTTTATAAATATGGTATTTGGCCCATAGGATTCACTTAAATAAAACCTATTCTTGAAAATGGGTAAATGGATTCACTTAAATAAAACCTATTCTTGAAAATGGGCGAATGGAAGGTTGTAAGTCCTAATTTCAAGGGCTAAATTTACCTTTTTTACCCTCTCCCTTAAAATAAGGTGGGCTATTTGAGGTGATTTGTAAAAATGTACTATGATACAAAATATTCGCCCACTAAAAATTTAAAACCCCTTAATTTCGCCAAAGGGCGAACATTCGCCCCTAAAATTATCCTTGGTGTGAATTGACTGAGCTAAAGATTTGCACACATGTCTTTGTTGTTTATGGTCAAAAACTTTATATTTGTTGAAATCCAATACTCCATTTTGAGTTGATTTCCACTTTTTCACTTGTGTATTAAGAATAAAGATGGAACATAAATTAGGGGAGTTTTAATATCTACTTATTAAAAAAAATTGTTCCCTAACTATTAATACATGTAAAGATCAAACAATTTGGCTATAATTTTATGGTAATGGGTGTAATTTTTTCCTTTTCAAGGTGATAACTTCTTTAAAAGTGCAAGTTATACAATAGAAGTTGTTTGTGCTGGACCCTTTTCTGAAGCATTAGATAAAATCTGTGAGGAGGCCCAAATTTTGACTAAACGTATTGAGCTTTCCAAGTTTGAAGTTGAATATAGGGAGGTGAATATTTACATTTGGATGTGAAGGGAAAGTTTGTTTCATAACTAATCATTGCACCTAAGGAATATTTACTAAGTAAATTTGCTGCATGGTTTACTTTTGACAGGTTTTGCCTCAGTTTACAGAAATGGTTGCTAGATATTATGAAGAAAATCAAGTTGTGAGTTCATCTGCAAAGCTTTCACATTCAAGTGATTCTTGTCACATACTAGTTTCTCATGTTAATATGAATTGTGGTGTAGATGTTGATTATTGTATTCATGGAACTCTTCTTTGATTATTATAAAAAATTTCTGTATATTTTGATAATTATTATATATGAGTTTCGCTTATGGATGCGTCCTTAATGAGTCCCATGACTTATCTTCTTGCTTGGCATCGATCAGCGCTTGAAATAGATTGAAGTCAACTGAAAGGCCTTTGGACTGTACTTTTTATTGGAGTCCAATAATATCTTGACATATTCTTTTGGTTTCCTGACCACCATGCCTTTGCCAAAGATACGGTTTTAGGATGTGGTTTCTCTAAAGCTTGAGCTTGTTGACTTTTGGAATATTGTGCATAAACAAGCAAGTTGTCCATGCTCGAAATAGTTTCTAGACTCCATACACTTGAAAGGAATGTTCTTACTATCTAGATATTGTATCCATGAATAGTCTAGAATTTGTAGTAAGGTCATAGTTTATGTGTGTGATTTTTGTTGCCTCTTCCCAGGCCATAAGAAAGGTTCACATGGTATTCTTTACTTGTTCAATATTTAAGCGTGCCAAAATTGGGAATGCAAAGCTTGAAGTACCCATTCCAGATTTGAAGGAGAGCCTTTGAGAGGGTTGAACCATACAGTCTATTGCTTCATAGACAATTTGGCTCTTTCCATATTCAAGGACCCCATTTAAAGACCCCACCTCTCTCTCGGGTCCAAAAATCACCAAGAAGAAACTGTGTGGCAATTTTTCGATAACCCACCATTATGAACTTTCATGATTTTCTTTATCCATTTCACTATTGTTTCTTTTAGGTTTGAACCCTGTACAGAAATTACCTGCATACGAATTCTAAAACACATAAAATAAACGATGTGAAAGCATAACACATAAAACGCATATACACAGAGATTTTCCCTTGGATCCCAAAACCGGGACTACCAGCTTGATTTTTCATTATGTTCCTTTCAATGTTACAATACATACTTATACATGTTGAAGCATCCAATACCATGGACCGAAAACTATCACGTCTAAAACCATGGACCGAAAAGCATAGGTAGGTTTGGCCAACCTAATATAGGGTCCAAAAAAAAATTTCTTGGGGCGCTGCCCCAGACCCCGTAGAGGGGGGGCTACCCACCCCCTCAAACCCCCTAGACAGGGAGGCTGTCACCCTCCCTGTGACCCCCCCGTTGCACAATCGGCGCAATGAAGGGGGGGATCCGCACCCCCTCTAACCCCCCTGTTCACTATGTAGGTTAGTCGTGGAAGGAATATAACACAACCCAACATTCTCCCACTTGTTGTTTTCTTTCCACAGGGGGCCACAGGAGAGCTTAGTCATTTTTCTAGCCCTAAAACACCCATTGTTTCTCTACACCAGGAGAACTTCTCAGAGCTCACAGATTTTGTCAATGTATCTGCAGTATTCTTCAAAGTGTCCACCTTTACTAGCAACACATTTTTGTCTTCTATCATATCCCTCACAAAGTGATACTGAACATCAATGTGCTTTGTCTTTGAATGGTAAGCAGGGTTCTTTACCAAGAAAATTGCACTTTGGCTGTCACAGTCTATCTTTATAGCTCCCTATACTAACCCCATACTTGAACACAATCTCTACAACCAAACTGCTTCCTTGCTTGCATGAGTGGTTGCCATGTATTCTGCCTCTATAGTTGATAATGCCACTACAGATTGTTTCTTACTCATCCAACTGACTACACCTCCAAATAGGTTAAACACATACCCACTTGTAGATCTTCTATGATCCATATCTCTAGCCCAGTCTGCATCAACAAAGCCATGAATATCTAACACTCTGTCCAATCCTGGTCTTCCTTGGTAGCACAAACCATACTCACTATTGCCACGCAAATACTTGAAACCCACTTCACTACTGTCTAGTGCTCCTTCCATGGTTTTGACATAAACCTACTCAATACTCCCACTGCATGTGCAATTTCTAGTCTAGTGCATACCATTGCATACATCAGGCAACCGAATACACTTGCATATGGAACACGGGACATATCCTCTTCCTCTTCTTGTGTCTTGGGACACTATTCAGCAGATAACTTTACACCTACAGGAATAGGAACCTTCATCGATTTACTATCCTTCATATTAAACCTCTGCAATATTGTCTTGACATACTTCCTCTAGTTTAACCAAAGCTTCCTCTTTGCCCGATCTCTTTTAATTTCCATGCCCAAAATATAGTATGCAACCCCAAGATCTTTCATGTCAAATTTGGAGGACAATTGGGCCTTTAAATCCTGGATGATTTCTTTGTCATTTCCAACCAGCAACATATCATCCACATTTAAGACCAAATAAATAACACGGTCACCAATTAATTTAAAATACACACAATTATATGATTTGCTTCTGGTGAAGCCAAGTCCCCATATAAATGTATCAAATTTCTGATACCACATCCTTGGTTACTGTTTTAACCCATACAAAGACTTCTTTAACTTGCATACCAATTCTTTATTACCCTTCACTAAAAAGGCTTTAGGTTGCTTCATGTAGATCTCCTCTTCTAGATCCCCGTGAAGAAATGTTGTCTTCACATCCATCTATTCTACCCCAAAATCAAAAGCAGCAACAACAAATAAAAGTAAACTAATAGAAGTTACCTTGGCAACAGGATAAAAAATATCACCAAAATCAATTCCCGGCACTTGGGAATAACCGAACTTTGTATTTCTCCACCTTTCCTTCTGCATTTTCTTCTTCTTGAACACCCATTTGCTGCCAATGGGTTTCCTTCCAACCGGCAACTCCACCAGATCCCAAGCCTCATTTTTGTGCAAAGATGCCATTTCATCAACCATGGCCTCCTTCCAGAGTTTTCCATCCTCTGAAAATACTGCTTCCTTCACAATTCTGGCATCATCATCAGTAATTGATAAGGCAAAATTTGAATAGAAAGTAGACAGACTATACCTTTCTGGCTGCCTTCTTTCTCGAACTAATCTTCTCACACCCGGAGTTTGTGGCTCTTCATCTTCTGATTCCTCCTCTGCTGTAGAGTCTGATTCTTCCTCCTTTAGCTCAAACTCTATCTTCTCAGGTTCTTTTGGTTGGACTTCATGTTTAATAACATCTTTCACCTCTCTGAACACCACATCTCGATTGTACACAACCTTCCTTGTTACTGGGTTCCAAAGCCTATAACCCTTTAAACCATTCTGATACCCAATAAAGATGCACTTTTCAGATTTACTATCCAACTTGGTTCGTTTCTCCTTTGAAACGTGTACATATGCATCACATCCAAATACCCTTAGATGTGAAAGAGAGGGTTTCTTACCAGTCCATACCTCTTGTGAAGTTTTATCCTACAACACTGATGAAGGTGATCTGCTTGCCAGGTAACATGCTGTCTCCACCACCTCTACCTAGAATTCCTATCCTAACCCGACACCACTGAGCATGCTTCTTGCCCTTTCCATCAACATCTTGTTCATTCTTTTTGCAACTCCATTTTGCTGAGGTGTATATGGAGTAGTATTCTGCCATGCTACACCACACTTCTTACATAATTCTTCAAATTCCTTACTGCAAAACTCTCTATCGTTATCTGTCCTTAGCACCTTTATCTTCTTCATGTCTGGTTTTCCACCAGAACCTTAAATTCTTTAAACCTGTCAATGACTTCAGATTTCTTCTTAAGGAAATATATCCATGTATTCCTTGAGAAGTCATCTATAAATGATACATAGTACACAGACTTACCCAGTGATGGGACCTTCATAGGTCCAAACACATCACTATGCACAAGCTCTAATATCTGTTTCACCCTCTTACCACCAGAGGGGAAACTCACCCAATTTTGCTTCCCATATACACAATTTTCACATAAATCAAAATCCAGAGAGCTATTACTCATACCTTCTACCATACCTTTACCATGAAGTATTCGAAGGCCTTTCTCTCCAATATGTCCAAGCCTTTGATGCCACAGCATGGTCTTCTCTCCAGAGACCACTAGATTTTCTGCTCCACTTTCAGGAACCACAAAACTATTGCATCCATCAACAACAATGTTGCCTTGCAGCTTGTACAGAGTTCTAGTCCAAACTCCCCGCATCAATACCAGTGCTCCCTGAACCATCTTGCAGGTATCCTTCTCGAACACTGTTTTTACACCTGCATCATCCAACTTGCTTACAGAAATCAGATTTATGGCCAATGTAGGAATATGCAGAACACCCGGAAGTGTTCTAACCCTTCCACCTTGCAACTTCAACATTATTTTTCCGCGACCAATGATTCTAGCCTTCCAATACGATCTCCATTTGGCACACACGAGAGCCTCAACCACTTCCACTTTGGAACTTCGCTTTGGCGCTTTTGATTTACAATTTTTAATGGAAAAAGTGTGCATATAGCTATCTGTCATTTCAAGGGGCGAGTTTTAGTTTCCATTAATAATATATAATGTTTCATGTCTCACTGCTCAAGACAATGATATAATGATGAACAGTGATATGCCGAAGTCATATTACAAATCATGAGTTTGTGGAGACCCTTCAAAACTTATTTAGACCAAGTCTATCATGTTATTGAAACTCGCACTTACCTATGACAGAAACATAGTAATGTCACAACTTAGATGACCGGTGTTGTGAACCCACAATCACCTTCACAGTTTTAGTTTTCTTATTGTAGAAAACACAATTGGCAAAGCAGTCTCTGAAAACTCTACAAATGCCTCTATGGTGTCTGTACACAAGAATACCAGCAGTATACGAGGTTTGATGCTATCCAAATCGCAGCCTCCACAAACAGAACAAAATGGAATTCATTCATCAGATGAAAGGCATTTTCATCTATATTGGATAGGAAATATAGACGAAAAAATACAAGTATATTTTAATATATTTTTTAATCATGTTAAATCTAGTATATTTAAAAATGCATTTCAATTACAAGAACTATATTCAATTAATAATGGTTTGATTTTATATTTGTGAATCAGATACTTGTTTGTTCTCTTAATAAACCATTTGCTATATTTGAACCCACAATTGAAAATAATATTAAAAATACTCATATTTTATTTGAGTGAAAAATATTGAACCACGAACAATGTTAAAATTTACAAACACATTTTAAACATAATATTATTTACACTAAATATAATAAATATTTCAGTTCATTATCTTACACCTTATTATTATCCAAATGTACCTTTCAAGTATCTTTTCTTGACAAAAAATTAAACCAACAATGTATAAGATATCAGGGAAAAAATTAATTAATTTATTTTTTATTTTTAAATTATATTTATTCACATTTTGAATGGTGCAGAGGGTTGGAGTCTAATTACGCAATCATGATTTATGTCACGATATTTTTTTGGGGTATTCTTGTCACAACATGTAGAAGATGTGTAGGTAACATAAGTGTTATCATTAACGTAAACTGCAAGGAAACTATTCACCATACACAGAAAACCAGTTTCCTATCTGGTCCACATGATACCCTTATAAATATGTGCTTCCGAAATTAAAAAAAAATTACAAGTCGACATCATACCCTTCTAAATATGGGCTTCCCAAATTAAAAAAAAAAAAATTACAAGACGACATCATACCCTTCCAAATATGGGCTTCTATTAGGCCCCTATACTACTAGTGTAACCGCTTATTGTTATTATTACAACCCACTTATTATATTGATGTACCCATGTAGTGCCCATATTGTTACCATTGTGCCACATAGAAGCGCACTATTGTTATTATTGTGCCCTTACATTATTATTGTTATGTCGGCTTTGATTATGTTATGACCCCTTGAACTCCTATATATAGAAAGGAGGTCTTTTCATTTGTATCATCCAAGAATTGTTCATTTATGTAATGTAAAGGAGGTTGCCCCCTCGAAGAGGCTAAATTTTAGGGTGTTGATCTATCTTTTCTATCTTTTCTTGAGCTGGTTTCATAACATTTGGTATCAGAGCTTTGGATTCTAGGGTTTCGCTGCTCCAAACAGGTCATCGTGGAATTTTCGCTATAACTTTTTTTCTGCGACGTTTCAGAAGTTGCAAAAAAAACCCATTTTAGAAGAAACTTCACTGAACCTCAGGTCCAAATTTCAGATATTTTCGCGCTATATTTGCGGAGATATGATCTGAGGAAGTTGGTCTTTTTGCAAACTCCTGAATTACATTCCAAACAGGTGACCTGGGGAAAATCATCATAACTTTCTCTCTGAGAATCATATTGAAATTTCGTAAGAAGGTACAAAAAGAGGACGGATTGTAGTTTATTGTATGCATTTTTGAGATCCAAAAGTCAAAACAGTGACTCGTGGCACGTCGTACAAGTTCGCTCTACTAAACTAGTTTATAATCAAGTCACTGTGGGAGATTTTGCATAACTCTTCCATGGAGAATCCAATTTGGGTCAGACTTGTGGCATTGGAAAGAGGACACAGAGGGCTACTGCAGATCACAAATTCAAAACTAGAAGATCCGAAAGTACAGAGTTACAGTTGTTTCCAGATCGAGCTCCTAAAATCAAGAAAAAGTAAGATGAGGAAGTTTGATGGCAAGGATCCGGTAAATTTGATACTTTATATGGAGCAATATTTTGATATGCATGGGGTACCACTATTACAAAAGGTATGTATTGCATCTTCATATTTAGAACCGGATCAATTTTTATGGTATGAAGGGCTTTGTTCTCGTAAACAACTTGTTACGTGGTCAATTTTCACGGAGGAAATGATAGCATGTTATGAGGATACAAAGAGCAACACCACAACAATTGGAAAGACTAAAAGGGCTTTGTGACATAGTGGAAAGAAAAATTATGGAAACCAAGAAGCATTCCCCTCACAACTATAAAGATGGAAGTGCTGTTTCTCCTAGCCTTCCACCTACAAGAGTTACACCACAACAATTGGAAGAAAAAAGAGAAAAGGGGCTTTGTTACAATTGTGATAACAAATGCACTAAAGGTCATAAGTGTGCTGAGAAGAAATTATTTTACATAGAATATGAAGAGGGGGAAGAAAATGATCAAGAAACATCAAAAGAAGAGGATATACGCCAGGACCCCACCCTAGAGAAAGAAGAAATGAATCAGACCATATCTTGTAAAGCATTGACAAGAATTACCACTCCTCAAACTCTCAAGATAGAAGTACATATCAAGAAGAAAAAGGTGCAAGAAGTGAAAGATCACATCAAGAAAGAAGAAATTAATCCAACCATATCTTGTAATTCATTGGTCGAAATTACCACTCCTCAAACTATCAAGATAGAAGGACATATCAAGAAGAAAAATGTTCAAGAAGTGAAAGATCACATCGAACATCGAGAAATGAATCCGACCATATCTTGTAAAGGATTGGAAGAAATTACCACTCGTCAAACTCTAGAGATAGAAGGACATATCAAGAAGAAAAAGGTTCAAGTACAGAAAGATCACATCGAGCATCAGCAACAAGTTCTCCAGCTTTTAAAGGATAACGCCACTTTGGTGCAAAATCAAACGAAACAACAGGTAGATCAACATCGTAGTGAAAAATGTTTTGATGTAGGTGATTGGGTATTTTTACTGCTACATCTCAAGCAAGCTATTTATGAGAAGGAAATGTTGGCAATACTACATGCACTTAAAAAATGGCGACCTCACCGAATGGGAAGACTCTTCAAGGATGAGGATGTGGAAGAATTGTTTTGTGCTATTTCTATTATCCAACCAGATTGGATAAACGAAGCAAGGGATGAATGGAAGAGGGACGAAGAAATATGGCCACTTATTCAAAAGTTGCAAAAGATCCCAATTCAAAAAATATTGCTAGAAATTGAAGAGGAAGGAAAAATCATATTAGAACCTAGAGCAGTCACAGAAACAAGAACCCGACAGCTACGAAATCGATCAATTTCAGAATATCTCATCAAGTGGAAGAACTTACCCGCTAAAGATTCCACATGGGAGGACAAGAATTTTATACAGAAGCATCAAGAACTACTCAAGCATTGAGGACAATGCTTTTTGAAGGTGAGGGGCATGTTAGGCCCCTATACTACTAGTGTAACCCCTTATTGTTATTAGTACAACCCACTTATTATATTGATGTACCTATGTAGTGCCCATATTGTTACTATTGTGCCACATAGAAGCACACTATTGTTATTATTGTGCCCTTACATTATTATTGTTATGTCGGCTCTGATTATGTTATGACCCCTTGGACTCTTATATATAGAAAGGAGGTCTTTTCATTTGTATCATCCAAGAATTGTTCATTTATGTAATGTAAAGGAGGTTGCCCCCTCGAAGAGGCTAGATTCTAAGGCGTTGATCTATCTTTTCTATCTTTTCTTGAGTTGGTTTCATAACAGCTTCCTAAATTAAAAAAATTACACAAGTAACATTACTTCTCTTGAGTTTCAATTAAATTAATTAATGAACATATTTATCCCTAATTGACTTGATTTTGGCAATATTAACACATTGGTCTCAAGGCGTAGTGCCATTTTTCCATGAGTGATCTGATTTTGTCTAGAAACATTGATTGGTTCGAATGAATTCCACTTATAATACAAAAGATGGTGTGACCTACCCATACAAAAGGTAGAGCATCCAATATGTCCAACGTTGATGTCATTTCAATATTTTATTTGGTCTTGTATGTGCCAATATGTCAAACGTTGATGTCATTTCAAATATTTTCTTTGGTCTTGTGTGTGTTCCTATGTCAGATTATAGAAGAGCAAGTAACATCATACCAATTTTCCATCTATGAAGTGTACAATTCAATATTTTTATCCATTGGAGTTTATATTTGCTTGTCTTTTAACTTTTTATGATTAATAATATTAAAACAATAGTATTCTAAATTTTAAGATGAATCAATACAATTTTACCACTGTTGAGAGCACTTCTTACGACACATCATTGTCATCAATTCTTTTGACATTTGGTGTAGTAGGTAGATATGAGGAGGAATGGCAAACAAAAGGCAA
Source organism: Pinus tabuliformis (assembly GCA_031772625.1). Taxonomy (NCBI): domain Eukaryota; kingdom Viridiplantae; phylum Streptophyta; class Pinopsida; order Pinales; family Pinaceae; genus Pinus; species Pinus tabuliformis. The sequence continues at coordinate 690,867,903 of CM062812.1, read as the reverse complement.
CGTGAATAGATATATAGTTGGACATTGCAAGGGCCTTCAAGTGATTATAACTAATATCTCTATGTTCCAACTTAGACCATTTTGTGACTCTACAATATACTTGGTTTTATCAAATTAAATATAAGCATGGAAATGTTTCAATCCAACCGCATAACAATTTCACATTATGATTGTTCTACTTCAAAAAAAATGTGCTTTTGTAAAATGTTTTGGTCTAAAGCATATTAGCTATAAAACAATGAACTTTAAAAAATATGGTTCACTGAAGGTTAATACAATCAAACTCAACATTTTATGCACATAAAATTTAAAACTAAGGCTTATGCTTTGCCCATTATTATAATTACATCTCTCCCAATCACCCCAATAAATATTTTGTTTTTGACAAAAATATCTACCATATAAATGTGAAAATAAATTCATAACTTTCGAAATTTAATAATTAAGCTAAAAAAACAAAACAAAAAACAAAAACTAGCTGTACTACCTTCTTAAATTTAAAATTTAAAACATCTAGAAAAAAAAGCCAAACCTGGAAAGTCACCGTATGAAGTCCATATTCCATAACATAGACATTAGTATTACGTCCATACACTTTTACATAACAGTAAGTCCATACCTGCGGTTATAGATAGCCTCATCTACTCGACTCTTTATATGTCCAAGTTATTCAAAACCCACTTTCAAACTTGTTAGACGCTGCAATGGGAAAACACTGCAGATCAGGGCAGTTGTAACTTCGGACGGAAATGGCCTCCTAATCGGTCCTTTACTTGGCACTTTATTCAACTGGAATTATCGAATTTTGTGAGAAGTCAAATTTGGTGCAAATTTAATCATGCATAATTGGTTTATTTTAAATTTTGGTGGATGATTTAGATAGTTAAGGATCATTAGTAAATATTAAGCACTATACATTGAGGTAATAATTAGCTTAGGTCTTTCACATTTTATTTATTGAATAAAAATAAAGAGATATTTAATGATTGAGATGAAAAAGAATGTTTTCAATGAAAGCTTGAATGATGTCTAATTTGATGGATTATATTTTTTATATTTTATAAATTTGAAGAAAAAAATGTAAAACAACAAGTAATGAAAAGTAGTTTAAATCAGAATTATAAAATAATATTATGAAAAAAAAAATATTTATTTTTATTTCAATGATGTAAATTTAAAATATATATACCAGATAAAATGTTAAGGATGATTATTTTTAATTAAAAAACTTAAATTGAAATAGATTGATAGTGTAATGCAAAGGCAATTATTTTTAATTGAAAAAAAAAAACTGAAATAGATTGATATTATAATTTAATTTTGTAAAAGGGAAAAGTAAATTAGTTCATTTATTAATTGGTTCATTCGTTTTTTTATAAGCTCAACTTATTTAGAATCTGAAGAAGTAGTGCATCCTTTCATACATACTATCTACATTATTTATCTTTGATTGGGTAGATTTTTAATTTTAGAAAAAAAAAAAAATAACATTTTTATTTTATCATAATGAATAAGCCTAAACTTTGGAAGTTTGTATAAAGCGTTTTTGTTTCAAGTTAGAAATACGTGAAATCATACAATCTTAACCTAGCCATCCCTGCAATATATGCGGTGGCAAGAAATGCACTGCGTATGGCAAACTCAAATCATTCAGACTGCAAACAATAGATGGTTGTTAAAATAATTATTAAAATTCTTAAAAAAAAATTGTACTCTAATTTATATTCAGTTGACTTTTTTTTTACTATTTTGCTTTTAAATCTGCCAAATCAGAACCTTTTTTTTTATGAACACACTTAAACCAAGATTACTTTATTCAAAAAATGGCTGGTTGAAAAATCCTTTATTCAAAAAATGGCTGGTTGAAAAATCCTATTTTGCTCCATTTAAAGAGATAAAATATATATTTTGCTCAATTTAAAGAGATAAAATATATTTCAAGTGCACTAAATTATTTTCAACGTTTGATAATTACTATTTTTGTAAAACTCTTTTATTGGTTTAATTTTTTATTTATCAATAGCGATATCAAAATATTCAAACATGGCAATTACTTTGTGTATATGTATGTATATCTTAAATATGGAGATTATGTTATTAATGAAAAAAATCATTGAAAATGGGTAAGTAGATATAATTAATGGATAAGAAAATTTAGGTGTATGGACTTCTCTATGCTTCATGCTAAAAGGAGGTGGAAGGACCTAATTTCTTGTTATTATCTAAGAAATTAATGAGTGGGTGTAATTATGATTTCTTGAGCTTCCTTGAAACTTTCATTTATCTCAAAATTTCTTGCAATTACTATCAATTAAACTCCCTATCATTTAGTAAGCATGGAAACCCTAGTATTCATAAGCTATATAGAAAGGAGGCTTGATTCATTATAAAAGAATGCATATGGGTGAAAAGTGAAAGTTGTCATAGAATATTGTGGTTATGGAAAAATTTGGGGATTTTCTGAGTTTTGTAGACCCTTTTATTGAATTTGACTTTATTTAATGGAGGTGGCTTCCATAGTGGAGGAAGAGGAGGAAGGGGATCCGTTTTAGAATTTGGTAATCATGTTGTTGATGGGGTTTATATGTAAAAGAAACGTTAATGAGCGGTGTATAGAAATAAGGGTAAGAAAATGTAAGTAACACATTTAAAATGAATAAGAAAATGTATGTGGATGGAATTCCTCATGCTTCATTCTAGAATGAGGTGGATGGACCTAATTTCTTGTCATTTTCCATGGAATAAACTCTCTCTCATCGTTCAATGATCCCTAAAATGCTAGCAAATTCATAAGATATATAAAAATGAGCCTCATTTTGCTTTAATAGAGTGCATCTAGGAGATAAAGGCAAGGACTACCATTGTGACATGTATTGTGGTTGTCTTTGTAGAAATTTTGGTGATTTTCCAAGTTTTCTAAAATTGTTTATTGGATTCAACATCATCTAGCAGAGTCTACCTCAATAGAGGGAAAGGAGAACGATCCCTTCCCCAGTTTGTAAATTGTGTGGTTGATGGGGTTTATATGTAAAAGAAACAATAATGGTTAGTGTATGGAAACAAGGGAGCAAAGGAAACATGAGCGATAATAACAAGAAGTATACAATTGACAAGAATAAAATGTAAGAACCAAATCCAATAAATTGCATGTTAAAAGTAGAAATTAATCTCTAATTTTGGCATTGAAAGATTTATGAATACAAGAGGAAATAGATGTCATCAAATAAGGTGTATAAGACAACATAAATACACATGATTTGCATATAAACAATAAATAACTATCTAATACAATGAATAAATTGTAATCATGGCCCATTTGGAATTAATTATATCATACTCCTTATAGAATTCTAAGTTCTCATGTATGATTCCCATACGTAGTAGATCAAATCCAATTTTTTTGCAAATCTACAAAATGTTGTTAAAAATGGAAACTCATCTAATAATAACAATTCAAAAACCAAACTCATCTAATTCTTGAAATAAGTAATAGAAATGACAATATAAATTCTCTTGGCACGTACCCAAGGGATAATTCGCAGGGATGAGTAGATTGGAGCTAGCTAGGCATCTATCTGGCATACATGCTCACACTATTACAAATTGCAAATGCCAAATGAAAGGATATTGGTTGGTGAGAAAAATCATGATGTTGCTAAAGAAAATGCCTTTACAAATTCAATTGGTGCTACAACATGTGAACATCCCATAGCCATAACTTTGATCTAGGCATCAAGTGAACAATACTAGATTATCTATTTTGAGGAGGATCTATCGAATAACAATGAATACAACAACAACTACAGGTATGTAGTGAGGGTCATTTTATTAACAACGTGTACTGATGATGTGACATGGTAGTCGAATATGTGAAACATCCTATAATGGACAATAGGTTTTTGTTGACAACTGTTGGGCAAAATCTATCCTTAATAGATTCCTTTGACATAATTAAGTAATTATACAAAATATGTTAAGGTGGTATATATAATAATTTGATATTTAACTATATTTGACTTTAAAATTAGATTATTATTATTATATAATTATCCATCACATAAAAATTACTATTTAAAAGGTCATATATTGGGTCACTTATATGTTTTCTTAAATGCATGAAGAATTAATTACATTCATCTCTCTTGTATGAATCATAACATTGTTCTTATGAACGAATGAAAAAATACCAAGTGCACTTAAGATTAGCAAGGGATGCTTTGTACTTATTGGACAATATAGGACCCTCTTCTGTTGAAGCACCCAACTTGAGGGGATGAAATAATTTATATTAAGGAATTAGATAAATTTTAAGGTTTAAAATGGGCCTTCAAGGAAAACAATAAAATATAGTTATAATATTAGAAAAGGGTTATCCGTTGGATCAGGTGCTAGGGATGTTTCTGGAGATTAGGTTGACCATGTGGTAGGCTTAGTTTGAGGCTTAATGCATGGCTTAATACATGTGGAGAGTAGTCAACCTTATCTTCAATGGTCATGGGTAGATGGGTGGGAGATGAGGATGGTTTACACAAATAGATGGTGAGTAGATGACTAGATAATGGCATTTCAACCCTCACAAACATGATTGATGCCTAATCATTGTTGATTAGGAATTTAGTTGGATTTCAAATGGTAGGTACTTTTTCCATCATGTTAGGGATAAAGAAAATTTTAGGGCCTAAATTTCATATATGGGCTAATTTTCCATGTTTTTCTCAAAAAGAAGATTCACCAATTTCTATTTTTTTCTAGAAATGATTTGCTCAAATTTTATAGGATAAAATTATTATACCCTAGAAATAGTAAAAAAATTATATAGGCTATATAAAATCATTAAAAAATTGAATATTTTATATATATATATATATATATATATAAAAAAAAAAAAAAAACGGCAGAAATTTATAGTTTACATACTATGGACTAATAAGATTTGTGAAGGCTTCTATAGTTCAAGATAAATTTCCATCCTTAAATTTTTGATGGTCAAAGATGGGGTAAAATTATTTAAGTGGGACCCACTCCAATATTTCATTGGCTTGAGGTATAATCCTTTGTCTCATTCCTCCAATTATTCCTTGCCTTGATGGCATTGTTCAACCCTTAAACTCTTTAGTCCCTAATTATATTTGATTTACATTTATGAAGGAAAGAAATGAAATATATATATTTAAACTATAAACATAGAGATGCCTCGAAACTGAAATTTAATTAATAAAATAGAAAATGTTTAAATTGTTACATGCGGAATGAAACCAAAATAGCTCAAGTGGTAGTTGCTTATCTGTAAGAAGAGATGTGATAGCTACATGCATTCTGAACTATGTTACAATGAGGTCGTGAGGCCTTTTTATCATGAATAAACAATGAGAAACCCTAAACACTCGAAAACATAACCCTAGGAGATGAAGCACCAAAACTGTATGTGCCCCAATGGGGTTACTTGGAACGTCAGCTTCCCTAGGTTGTCACTTTGGCATACGATCTCCATTTGGCACACGTGATACCCTGTTAGAAAGGTATATCCGAGGAAAATAAATTTCCACTAAAAATGTATATTATGTCTTACGTTTTCCTGTTTCCCAAAAAAAACATTGTTTAGGGCCTCAAATCGACTCCATAGTTTAGGACCAGAAACTCGCAAAAATAGATACTGTTGAAATAGGAAATTGTGCTAAAAATGGGAAACTAATAGGAATGAGTGTTGGGGGTCCAAGTGGAATAGGCACGTGGCCACCAATATTCACTTGGATCACTATTTTTTTGTGGGTTGTTGATACTAAGCATCAATTACATGGTTTCTCTTTTCAATGAAATTACTATTCTGGTTGTGTTTCTTCTTAATTTGTCATATGTGAGAGTGGTTGATTTTTGGGAATTATTGGTAATGGACTCCAACACCACCCCCTTTATCTTATGAAGCTATATAGTCCTATGGTATGGATGAGCCTCTCCAATGTTCAAATCAAGCAATTGACTTGGTATTTTCATAGCACTAGGATTGTTAATACCATGGGTCATGAAGAGACTACGAATCTAGTAAAATAAGTGATGCTTAAACACAGAGAGGTCATAGAGACTCTCATGGGTGTGCATACTTCTACCTTCAAGACACAGGTGAAAAGAGGGTTGTTAGATTAATGAGGCAATGCTTTCACTTAAAATTAGGATGAAGTTGAAGATATACTCAATATAGTTAAGTAAATATTTCAACACAACTTATCCTAGCAAATCATGATAGTGTTCTAGTGATGGGTTGATGATAGTGGGGTTTCACATTCAAGGGATACTAAGGTGTTTAGAGCATGTAGTTCTACTGTTTAGCTAAGAAACTAGTAGCCATTTCTCTAAAAAAGTAGAAACTATATGAACCTGAATATGTTGACTGAATTAAAAGGTTGGAGGAAAAAGCCACCATTCACTATTGGGTAGTATTTGGGCTTGGATTCAAATTTTATGGTGAAGCACCTAAGAAACATGAGGAGACTATATCTCTCTCAAGTACATCTACCTCTAAAGGAACTAGTTCCAACCCCATCACCTTAGAGGATGAGCAGAAGAAGCATAGCCTCACAAAGGAGAAGCACTGCAGGCGCCCCCTCAGTCTTGCCCTTCTCACATTCCCTCTTGATTTGTATTTTGCATTTTTTTTCTTTATTTCATGTCTCCTTATTTATGCTTTTTATTATCTTATTTTTTACAAGTTTGTATGATAGCCTAATTATCTATACGAATCTATTAAAAGACATTTTTAGAACTTGCTAGTTATTTTTTATTCTCTGGTGGGATTTATAGTTGAGATTTGGTTTCGATTTTGGAAAACCTCAACCACTTAATATTGTACTCTTTTTTCTATAATATAAATTAGGCTAGCTTATATAAAAATGAGATTTACAAATGTTCAAAGGAAGGAAACAAATATTTTTTAATTGTGATTTAAACCTATATCCTTACATGTGAACTCAAATTTCATGTATCGGCACTTATTTGATACAAAATTAAATTCTACATCCAATGAGTGTCCACTCTGCATTTTTTCCATGTATTTTTAATTTATATTCATTTGGGTCTATCAAAAGTACATAAGGAGGTACTGGTTGGATGAAAATTATAATTATGCATCTAAATAATTCTTATAGTTTAAATTTGAGTAAAGTTATAAAGAGATAAATAATAAGTACTATAAAATAAGTAATTTTTTTCCCTCCAAAATTATTTATCCTTAATCATTTCAAATCCTTTTAGTTCATTTAAAGTTGGCAACGATATCACATTTTTTGTTTTAAGACCCATTTTAATCTTTTAATTTTCTCTAATTCATCAATGGTTTCAATTGTTATCCAATTCATACACCTTCCATAAATCTAAGTGCTTCATTAAGGATGATGTTTTTCTTATTGTAACTGAAATCATTTGACATGTTTTGGGTATTTCATTTCAACAACTAACACATATTGAAATCTAGTTTGTTTAGTAATCATAAACCTCTTTCAAATTCTCAAACATTAATATAGATTTCCCAAATCTCTATTTGTCATTGTTGGCATATCTATTCAATATCACATTGAGCAAACAACTTTTGATAGCATGGAAAACAATTGATGTTGTTCTTTTTAATCCCTTCTTGGTTGTTCGTGTGGTGAATTTTATCTTATGACTCCCTAGAGCACTTGCTTATGGTTTAGTTCATGCCAATGTAATTCCTTTTTAATCAACTCACTTGGTCTCATGAACATTCTACAAGAACAAGAGGCTTCTCCTTTGGCCTACCTGGACTGATATTCTTCATGGATGCTCATATACAGAGTAGAGGTGGATAAATCAGGTCCAGGTCCAAGGGGTCCGATTCCGGGGCCGATATAAGACGCATATGATGATATTTCTCCTACACGCAATTCGGATTTGGGGATAACTTCTTCTGAATTACATGGTCGTTTTCTCCAATGCGATCTGTATCGTTTCCACTAGATCGCCCAGCTTCCTGCAGGGAGGGAAATTGCGTAGGTTGAATCTGAATTTCTGCTTCATCTTCAATCATCCATTGATTTGATTGGTGAATTAGGGTCATTGGGATAATGAATTCGAGTTATTTCAGGTGGAAGTAGCATTAAATGTTGCAAAATAAGTGTTTGTGCTGCTCATTATATCATTATCGACGAGCAAGATTTGATAAATAGACTTCACAAGCTGCTAGGTGACAGGTAGGTCATAGTTCATACACATATTTTCTACTTTGTTATTTATTGTTTGATATGAAATGATTTGATTGAATATGGCAGACATTTGACACAGTGGGTGAAATTCGATCCCGTGAGAGCAAGATTGTAGTAAGATTGTAGTAGGGAAATCCCTTAATGTGCGCATCAATAAAAAATTTCCACATAAATTGGGAAGATGCATGTGTTAGCAATGCGTCAGCTTGGCGATCTTGTGTTTTCTATTCGCACTGATCAACATGTAACAATTCGTGCATTTTGAATCCTGAAAGCCATACACTCATTGCCATAATAAATTTTCGTTGTAAACAACATAACCATAGGTGTGTATAACAGTTTGGTTACTTGGTGCATTGCAAAACCTGGTATTCATCCATTTTAAGTTGGGCAAAATTCATTATTATGTCAATTCACACGTACCCTTTCCATAGCCAAAATATAATGAAAAATGAAAGGCATACCACAGTTAGAATATTAAATCAAAAATCAACTTGATGTAATACCGCTTTTAAAATGTAGCCACCCGTAATATTTGCATGAATTCAAATGATGCCATTTGGCTCATACATAGTCAATATATATAGTCTCATTTCAGTTATGCAGTAGAAGATGACGTGCCCACATAAAATCAATACACTTACGTACCCTTCATTTATCTCCAATATGCGGTATATTTCAATAGATTCTTTTTTATATTAGGCTCCTTTTTCTTTTGCTGGAAAGATTAATTATCAAGTCACAACATAACTCCTTTGCAGCATTAGTCCAGTCACTCATATGTCTTGACAATTAGATCTCGACACATGTGAGGTATATCCTTTATTATACGTTGAATGCGCTTTCTTTTTTTAATATATACCATATCACCCTTTATTTTCTTTTATTTATTTTATTACATTTCACTTGACATATTATATACCCAATATGTGGACATATTATATACCTAATATGCGTTCCACGTATTATGTATTAACCCTGAAGCTTATAAGGTAGTCTTGATATAATGGGTTTACCTATATATATATGTAATAAATATGTGTATACACGCCATAATTTATTTATTTATTTATTTATTTTTTTTATTTTTATTTTTCCGAAGGTGGTAAAAACTATCAACTCAGGTGTCAAACCAACAGTGAGGACAGCCATCTCTGGCTGCTATCCGCGAATGCTGGGTTTGACTCATCACTGTTAAATAGGAAAACCACGCCACCTGACATAACCCTGCTGGTGGTCCGTAATCGGGAGCAGGCTCTCACTCCTGCCAGATGCCTCTGGGTCTTGGGCCGTTAACCTGTTTCCTTACGTCCGAGGAAGACGAGCTCTTAGCCAAGCAGAAGCAGTTTTACGGCATACTCCAGGCCGAATATACACGCCATAATTATAACAATATTGATAACTAATTCATTTTTAATATATGATTAACTAATTCATTTAATAGGTAATTAATTCATTCATTTTTAATAATGTAATTCATTTTTAATATGTAATTAACTCATTCATTTTTGTTTATATGTAATATGTGTATACATCCATGATTATAACAATATGGATATATTACACTATATATAATATAAACATATATAAAGTGTATAGAATTTCAACAATGAAAAATAACACATTGTATTTTTCAGGAGGAGGAGGCGGAAGAGTGGTGGAACGGCGAACCAGGGTTAAGGGTTTCTGAGCAGGCTTTTCTCCATGGACGAGTGCAGAGGAGGGAGCTCCACTCCCTCCTACCGCGAGGCAGTGGCTAACAAGAGCAAGGCATCTCCAGTTTCAGGCAAAGGCAACACGATGGAAGGGGGAAAAAAGGGGGAAAAGGAGACAGAAAGCAGTAAGGAGAAGGAGAATGACGGCACAAAGGATAAAGAGGAAAATGACAAAAAACAGGGAACAAAAGACAGGAAACATCAAGGCCCGTGCAAGCCCAAAGCTGAAGTCACTCCCAAAGTAATATTAAATAACCCTGAGTTGTAGACCCACAGGGAGCACATGCAGACTTATGCAATCATATGCAAATTCATGGGACTATGGCCCATTGAAAAGGCTTTACAAACTTGAATCAGATACCACTGGAAGCCCAAAGGAGGCATTAGTCTTCATCTAGGATCCAAGTGTTTTTTTACAGTGGTGTTCGCAAACATAGAGGACAAAGATAGAGTGTTTGAAGGAGGACCCTACTTCTATGCAATAGTAGGGCTCTACATGCGGCCGCGGATGATGAACTTCGTGCCGGAGTGGGAAACCTTTACCTCAGTCCCGGTATGGGTAACACTCTACTCGCTACCTCCGGATTATTGGCAAATAGAATCACTTACAGCCATAGGAAATAAATTAGGAAGGTATGTCAAAACTTCTGAGGCCACAAGAAGGGGAAAATATACCTCCTTCACTAGGATTTGTGTGGAGATGGACCTATCTGGAGAACTTCCGGACGAGGTCATATTAGAGGTATATGATGAGGAATGGGTGCAAACGGTTGACTACGAGCACATTCCTTTTAGATGTCAAAAATGTCATGAACACGGGCATCTTCTTCGAGACTGTCCTATCAGTAGTGTTGAGAATGCAACAAGATGATGGAGCTTAGTGGAAAGAATTCTCCTTCACTAAGTGGGCCCGCAGGCTATTTTTGGCGCAAAGTCTATTTTTAGACTATGTCTATTTTTAGACATATGGATCATGGTCTATGAGTTGCAGTATGTTATTTGTGGATAATTGGTCATGTTGGTAAAAATAGATGGACTTCTATTTTTAGAAATATGGGTAGGTTTCTATTTTTAGACTGTCAGGCTAAAAATAGAAAAGTCAAATATTATTGTCTCATAATAATATTTGGAATATAAACATTATCTTATCTTCTTGGAGCACTTCAGTTTGAGCTACAGATGTGGCACATGCAGCTCTCAGAAGGAAATACACTTTTCTTGTGGGTCAGTTGAGCTATTGCATGCAGGACTTCAGTTAGAACTCATGTGGTTGAGTTTGGTGGAGTTGATTGTGGAGTTGATGGAGTTGTGTTCAGTTTGACTTGGTTGAACTAGTTGTATTTTAGTCTAATTAAAGAATAATCTAGTGATGAGTTGTGTGAATTAAATTATTAATTAATTCACTAATTATTAACTCATAAAGCAACTGAAGAATACATCAGTTAACTCAGTGCATGTACAGTTCAGTGGAAACAGGTGTTAGAGGTTGAGATTGCTATTAGTTGTGACTATAGATGTGACTATAGTTGTTCATGAGATTTGCACATGCATGGATGGAGATTGCCCATGAGGTTTGCGTAGTATAACCAAAGGAATTCAATTTCACAGAGTGATTGATTCCTTTGCAGGATTGCGCAGTGGAGGCAAGCAAAGCAGTGGAGGAGATTTCAGCTGTGATTGATCAGATCTGAGCTAGTTTTGTGTGTAACAGGTGGAGATAGTACTGAGTACTTGTGAGGAGTATTGTACTATGTATTGTTACATGTTCTCTATCATTATAATATACAGATAGTGTGGGGTTTTCAGCTATATGCTTTCCCCGGGTTACATACTATGTTAATGTGTGCATGCGATTGATGTTTCATTGTTTTTGACGTTGCTAAATTGATGATCATCGTAGAGGAGGTTATGTATTGTGCATTTATTCCGAAATAGTGTATAATCGGGATAATCTTTGTGAATAAGTGATTAATTATTCAAAATTTGTACATGGTATCAGAGCTGTTGATCATCAGATCTATTATTCATTAAGTGTTTACATCTTATTTCTTCAGGCAGAGTCTGTAATTGGGCTAGGTAGCCTCTGGATTCATCCTTCCTTTGGAAGGTGAGATATCCGGTAAAAGCCCATACAATCAATCTCTGTACAAGAAATACCTTGTTCTCACAAATTCTAGATCGGAGGCGGTGTTAGATGATAATGGGCTGAAGGAGTTCATAGAGGCTGAGGTCCCAAAGCCTACTGATACTGCGCAGGTTGATTCTTGGCAAAAGAAGACAGCAAAGTGTTGAAGGATTCTGTTGGAGGGCGTGAAGGATCACATTGTGTCCAGCCTGCATGGAAAGGCTTCTCCATACTTGATGTGGAAAGCGTTGACAAATCTATTCCAAAGCTAGAGCGATCAGAGGAAGCTGGCGCTCAAGGATAAACTCAAAAACATTAAATGCGAGAAGGGAGATAGTATGCACAAGTATCTCACGAAGTTCACTCAGTGCAGGGATGAGCTGGGAAGTGTGGGGGTGACTGTCGATGATGAGGACTTGGTGAGCTTGGCTCTCCTTGGTCTTCCGAAGAGTTGGCATTCCTATCAGGACTCTGTCAATGGTCGGGAGAAATTGCCAGGATGGGAGAGACTTTGGTCGGATCTTGTGCAGGAGGAGATCAGGCGGAATACCAGGGACGGATCTTCATCAAAGGCAACTGATGAAGAAATTGTGCTTTGGCCACCAAAGCAAAGAAAGGGGAGAGCAAGAAAGCTTCTCATTCCAGTGCGAAAGGTAAGAAGCAGGACATGTCTAAGGTGAAGTTCTTTCACTGTCACCAGCACAGACACTATGCCACTAATTGTCCGCAGAAGAAGAAGAACAAGAAAGCTGCTGGATCTACAACAGGAGAGGCTCTAGCCTCACAGTTTGAGCTTGATTTTTCATTAATCGCATGCTTGGTTTCAAGTGTGATGGGATCGATGTGGTTCTTGGACAGTGGTGCGTCTTTTCACATGACAGGAGATCAAGATTTGTTTTCTGATATGGAGGAGAAAGATCTTGGAGTGCACATCGAGATGGGCGATGATGGTAGATACAGTGTGACTGGTATCGGTACCATTTCCTTTGAGAGGGAGTCTGGTAAACCCTTCGTATTGAAGGAAGTGATGCATGTTCCAGGATTGAAGAAGAATCTTATCTCTATGGCGATGTTAGAAGACAAGGGATATGATGTTGTTTTCAGTGAGGGAAAGGCTTTCCTGCACAGTAAGACAACTGGAGAAACCTGGAAGATAAGGGTTCAAGTGAGGAACCTTTATCAATTGCATGTAGATGGGTGCGCAACAATGGCATGCAAGGTAGAAGGATTGGTGAGCCGGGATGATGGCGAACTGTGGCACAGGAGATTGGGTCACCTTCACCATGGAGCCTTGAAGATACTGCAGCAGATCACTATAGGGCTTCCTAAAGGCACTCTTGCGCAGTCAGATCATTGCAAGGGGTGTACTTTGGGAAAGTTTGTGAAAGCCACCTTTCACAAGAAGGATAGTTGCGCCACGATGATCCTTGAGAGAATTCACACAGATGTGTGTGGACCTTTCTCAGTAGCTTCGACAGCAAAACACAGGTATTATGTGATCTTTGTTGATGATTTCTCTCGTAAGTGCTGGATCTTCTTCATGCAGAAGAAGAGCGAGACATACTCTAAGTTCTGTGAGTTCAAAGCACTGGTCGAGAAGGAGTCGGGGAAGAAGTTGAAGGCTCTTAGGAGCGATAATGGCGGTGAATACATCTCTAGCGAGTTCAAGTATTTCTACAGTGCAGAAGGGATTCGAAGAGAGCTCATAGTTCCCCATAACCCACAGCAGAACAAGGTTGCTGAGCGGAAGAACAGAACGATCGTGGGTGCTGCATGGGCGATGTTGCATGATCAGGACCTACCCATTCACTTGTGGGCGGAAGCATGCAATACTATAGTGTATGTGCAGAACTGTTGTCCTCACATGATACTTGGCATGAGTACACCCGAGGAGGCTTATTTTGGTAAGAGGCCTGATCTTTCTCATTTGAGGATTTTTGGTGCTAACATTTACATGCATGTGACGAAGGATCCTAAGACGAAGCTGGAGCCGACCGCAGAGGTTGGGATATTTGTCGGGTAAACTGATACGCCCCAAAACTATCATGTGTATTTGCGAGACAGTTGTAAGACTGTTGTGCGACGTGATATAAAATTTCAGGAGGAGAAAGCCATGAAGTGTTCGCTTGAGAGGGAGCCACACTTGCATGTAGATGAGGAGCTATTAGTTCCTAAGGATGAGCTTCAGGATGTGGATCAGCCATAGGACGAAGTTCATGGAGTGGAAGAGACCACTCATTTAGTGCCAACCATCAGAGGGCGAAAGCGCTTGACAGAAGCTGGCGACTGGCTCAAGATCCAGAGAAGGTTGTAGGACCACCTACAGCTCAACGTTGACAGAGACAATCACCTGATCGGTACACTGGATACATGGCTCTTGTGAGCAAATGTGTTGTGACTGAGCCATCCTCTTTCGAGGAAGCTGTGGAGGATCCCGCATGGATAGATGCCATGGTGGAAGAGTATGATTCAATTGTCAGAAACAGTGCATGGGAGATTGTCCCAAGACCGGAAGGGAAATCAGTGGTGGGTTCGAGATGGATCTACAAAGTTAAGCAGGCAGCTGACGGGAGTGTGGAAAAGTACAAGGCAAGATTTGTTTCCCGAGGCTTTTCACAGATAGAGGGGATCGATTATGAGGAGACCTTTTCACCCGTCGCAAGGTATTCTTCCATAAGGATGATTCTTGCTCTCTCAGCGCAGATGGGGTGGCACATTCATCAGATGGATGTGAATACTGTGTTCCTCAATGGAGTCATTGAGGAGGAGGTGTACATAGAGCAGCCCAAAGGTTTCGAGATCTTCAGCAGCGAGTCGCATGTGTGCAGGCTCAAGAGAGCGTTTTATGGTTTGAAACAAGCACCACGTGCTTGGTACACACAGATAGACAGTTATTTCACCGGACTTGGATTCTCCAAGAGTGAGGCGGATCCTAACCTATACCAGATTGTGGTGGAGGGTAAGTTGCTTATCATTGTACTTTATGTAGATGATTTGATTCTAACGGGTGATGAGTTGTTGATACTTTCATGCAAGGATGATCTTGCTAAGGAGTTTGAGATGAAGGACTTGGGCCTCCTTCATTATTTCCTGGGATTGGAAATTTGGCAGCGCAGTGATGGACTATTTGTTTCTCAGGGTAAGTATGCTCGGGAAATACTAGAGAAGTTCAACATGCATGGCTGCAAGCCTGTTGATACTCCTCTTCATGGAGGTTGGAGGAAGGAGGATGCTACTTCAGCGAAAGTAGTGGATGCCACTGTTTACTGACAGTTGGTGGGGTCGCTTATGTATCTGGTCAATACACGACCCGATATATGTTATGCTGTTAACCAACTTTCACAAGCTATGGTTAAGCCAACCAAGCTCTTCTAGAAGGCAGGCAAACATGTATTGCATTATTTAAGAGGCACATCAGGATATGGTTTGTGTACAGACAGGAGGATGAGGTGAAGCTATGTGGCTTCACGGATGCAGATTGGGCAGGGAGCCCAACAGACAAAAAGAGCACATCAGGAGGGGTCTTCAGTATCAGGTCGACAGCAGTTTCTTGGTACAGCAGGAAGCAGAGATCCGTGGTACTCAGTTTAGCAGAGTCCGAGTATATGGCAGCAAGTTTGGTTGCATGTGAGGCTATATGGATGAGGAAGATCCTGGTCAGGTTGTTTGGTTCTTACTTGGAGCCTACAGTGATTTATTGTGATAACTAGAGTTGCATTAAACTCTCGGCCAATCCAGTATTTCATGATAGATGCAAGCACATTGACATTAGGTACCATCATATCAGAGATTCTGTGCAGCGGAGAGTCATGTTACTTTCATACATTCCAACAGAGGATCAAGATGCTGATATCTTGATGAAGGCGCTCACCAGGAGCAAATTCGAGTACCACCGAGGCAAGATAGGGGTTGCTGATAATCCATATCTTGTTGAGAGGGAGTGTTGAGAATGCAACAAGATTTTGGAGCTTAGTGGAAATAAGTCGCATTCACTAAGTGGGCCTGCAGGCTATTTTTGGTGCAAAGTCTATTTTTAGACTATGTCTATTTTTATACATATGGATCATGGTCTATGAGTTGCAGTATGCTATTTGTGGATGATTGGTCATGTTGGTAAAAATAGATGGGCTTCTATTTTTAGAAATATGGGCAGGTTTCTATTTTTAGACTGCCAGGCTAAAAATAGAAAAGTCAAATATTATTGTCTCATAATAATATTTGGACTATAAACATTATCTTATCCTCTTGGAGCACTTCAGTTTGAGCTACAGATGTGGCACATGCAGCTGTCAGAAGGAAATACGCTTTTCTTGTGGGTCAGTTGAGCTATTGCATGCAGGACTTCAGTTAGAACTCATGTGGTTGAGTTTGGTGGAGTTGATTGTGGAGTTGATGGAGTTGTGTTCAGTTTGACTTGGTTGAACTAGTTGTATTTTAGTCTATATAAAGAATACTCTAGTGATGAGTTGTGTGAATTAAATTATTAATTAATTCACTAATTATTAACTCATAAAGCAACTGAAGAATACATCAGTTAACTCAGTGCATGTACAGTTCAGTGGAGACACGTGTTAGAGGTTGAGATTGCTATCAGTTGTGACTATAGATGTGACTATAGTTGTGCATGAGATTTTCACATGCATGGATGGAGATTTCTGTTATAGACATTTTTGGGCACTACAACCCCAAGCGTGAAATTTCCATAAACCAAGGGCTCCTAAGTCCCTAAAAGTGTTGTTCCAACCCCTAAAAGAACAAGGTCAACTGACTACAGCTTCTCCCAGAAGTTCTCCATGAAAAACTTCTCAGAACTGGTCAAAACTAGATCATTTCACTTGCTCCATGCCCAGGGTGCGATGCATTGCACCTTGTACACACGGGAAGTGCGTTGCATTTCAAAAAGCCCTTCTATGGGGTGCGATGGACAGGAAAAGACAAGTGGCGGAGACAGTTTGCGAGGTGGATGATCATGGAATCTTCCAGAAACTTCTCCTAGGACACTTGCCTCTCAGAATCACCCAAGGATGAGTAAGAGATCAATGAGATCTCCAAGTGGCATCAAGAACTATCAGAAAAAAGACACTAATCAAAAACCCAGAGCTGACTCACACCTCTGCAAATATCTATATATAGATCTCTCATCCCAGAGATCCAGAGGTGGGAGGCTGGAATTTTGCATATTATAAGGAATTGTTGTTGGTTTCTTGAGACAAACATCAGATTGTTGGGTGATCTAAGCTTTGTATGAGGTGAAAAGGGGATTCCTTGCTGAGAGGTTGATGCTGGGTCAGAACAACTGGTTGTAACTCCTCTTGGCTCTTTCTTGTTTATCAATAAAAGCTATTCAAGTTTTTCTCCATACTCTTGTGTCATTGTTGTTTGCTACATTTGTATGGTCAATTTACATCTGATCCTAGATTGTTTATGATTATAGATCCATGTCTTTGTATAGTGCTATGCTACTGTGATCTTACAGGTACTTTGTGAAGCAGGGCGTGCAAGGGAACAAGTAGCGAAAGACTATCAGGGAAGAGAGGAATCAAATCAGGAGATTAGCGCAAGACAGAGGTTGGTCTTCTTGTTCCTCTCTATCTATAATTCATAAAGGAAAAATGAAAGTAGCTTTACTCTGTTTGTTTCTAAGGCAGCTGTCACACCTTAGTGGGATAGAGCAGTTCTATATAGACACTTTTCCATGTAACAAAATGGCGACTCAACTGGGGAAGTGTTAGTTTGTTTGTTTATCATTCCTTGTTGTCTATTTCATAAACTTACAGGTAGCATTCGAACTGCATTTGCCATAGCAAATGCAAAGTAGATAAATGCTACTTCAGTCCATCTAATTGCCCTTGTGATAGCTCTTAGATCCTCCTTATATCTACCCCTGATTGTTGCATTACTGATTTCCTTTTGCTCGGCCAAAACCCATGAACTTAACTGCAAACTGTGACTCAGAACCCAAACAGAGTCTCGTTTCTGGCCCAACGTAGGTACTATTCAGAGGAACTTCAGCGCACTTCCCGAGTGGAGAAGGTGCACTGCATTTCAAATTCTCTGTGTTACAGATGCGCTGATCAGACTAGGCTTTGTGCAGTTTTGGCTTCTGTGATTCATTCTTTCCAGTTCTATTCACGAATTTTGCTACATGTGATCAGTATATGTCTGTTTGAAACCCCTTTTCCTTGTTGTTATTCCACCTCCTTTGTACAAAAGAACTGTAAATGTTTTTGTGTGTTTGTTGAGTCATTTTTAGTTCTCCTTTGCAAAAGTAGCGTAATCGTACTGTCGTCCTTTGATTTGAAACTGTCGCAATTGTCGATTTCAATCGTAGGAAAGAGTTTGATTGCTGTTGATGGTCGATTATCCTGTTACTATTGTTTTTGGTCTGAATTTGTATTTTTCTAGTGTCAAGAACAAGTATTCATTTCAAAATCATAAGGTGTTGTGATCATCTCCATTTTTTGATTTCGAAAAGAAACTTGTTGATATTTGTCGCTTGAAAAGAAATTCAGATTTGTGCATCAACTTTCTTTTTATCATTCATATACTAAGAAAGTCAAAAATAAATACATGCATGTGCATTTGCATATAGACAGTCTGATTGGCTTGATTTAGGAAAGTGCATTTAGAGTGTGCTCTTTTCTCTTTGTGAAAAGATTCTGTCTTTCTTTCCTTAGTAGCTAAGATTTTCATTGCACAAAGAAGATAAAAGATTGTTTATCATCTTAGATTGCATTTTAGGAATTACATCTACATCTCGCGGTGAACCTGAAAGGAAAACTTCATAAACAAGATCAACTATAAAATAAATTCAATGAATCTAACAACGCTTTGGAACTTAATGCACAACATTTAGAAGTCTAGGCTAGAGACTTATTCCGGCGTTGTAAAGCCTGGTAACTATTGTTCTCACTGATGGTTGGGTGATTCCTCCACTTTGAGATGATAAGTGCCAGTACGGAATTGTGCCCCCACGTACCGTCGAGTATATTTTGGGAGACCCCAATAGGCTTAATCCTTTATCCATAGGAAGCCGTGTCTGCCGCCCTATCGATCGCAATGCACTGAACACAGCATTCGGGAAGATTGACTGCCGTACCGTAAAAAGTATTCTGCAGTTTTTTGATTGGTTTGGTAATCCCTCTACCTAGATTTCTAGAGCAGTCCCTTTTGTTCCTTTTCAGACTCCTTAACATAAAAGGTCCATCTGAGCACTTGTCACTTCAGGCTCATTAAAAATCGAAGGAGACTAGAGTCATCTTTTGTTTTTTCTCGACTCTTAAAAATTGAAAAAACAAGTTGTGTCAAAGCGTCTAAAATTCATTTAATTCGGAAACATACTTCCCCTTTATTTTAGTTGATCGAGTAATCCGCAATCGTGGAAGAAAGTCAATTGAAACCCCGTCATTCGCGGAGGCTTACGAGTCAACCGTCTTTGTCTTCAGAATCGAAGCTAGTACGGACAAAGCGAACTCGTTTAACCGGTTCCAAATCTCCTGTTAAAGTTAGAACAAGTGTTCCAACAACATCAGAGACTCCGGTTACTCCAAACATTTCTGGAATCCCTCCCTCTACAAAAGAAGTTCAGCAGCCACAGAAGGACAGTAGTACTGATCCTAGTCTGAGAGTAAACACTTGTGTTACCGAACCAGTTCCATTTACAATCGGTTCAGAGAGTCTTGCTCCTCAAAAATCTGTCGCTGCCGATTCCGTACCTTCTTCGGCACCAGAAATATTCTACAGACCTGACGGTCTACCCCTTCCACCTGGTCTGATTGCCATAGAAGAGATTGTGGAAGATCCTCCAACTAGTACTCCATCGCAATTTGGAGTCGGGATCACTCTGTATCCTTCTTCTTCAGAAGTTAGTCTACTGCCAGCAGAAGCTCCTGTAGAATCGCTAGGTAATCTTTTGGATAGACTAGAAATGTCTGAACAACCGTCAACATCTAGGACTGTGTCGTCTGACACAGCGACGGCATAACTCCCTGCTATCACTCTAACAATGTTCGCTGGTATACCATCTGTCCCAACTAGCTCTCAACCGCTAGAAGGAGCCCACTCAGGGACCATTTCGATAGTATGGTCTGTTCCTGTTTATTCATCCGGAATAATATCTGGAAACTCTTATGATGAGTCTTAACAAATTGATCCGTTTGGAGGTCAATTTGGGCAGTCCGGCCCTCGAGGGCAAACCATTCCCTTGAGTTCTGGATTACCACCGTATGGGGGGCAGTATGCCCTTTCATTATCCCCTCCGGGAGGACAACCATATGGGAGTTCATGACAAAATTAGGGTTATGTTGGAATTACTTCTAGCGGTTGGGTACCAATACTACCTCAACAACCAAGAGTTGTATACCCGATGCAACAATGCTTACCTACGTCAAATATACCAACTATGCCAGCTATTGTGACGGTGTCGCAAGTTCAAGTGCTGCCTGTTGTATGCCAACCTCAGGTTTCTCAGGTTGTAATGCAACAGCCCCTTGACCCTGCGACTCAACCACAATCGCCGACTAGTGGAATGACACAGGTTCAGACGGGTACAATTACCCCCCATCTTGGTCAAACTATTAGTATCGGGCAACAACACATGGCTTCACAACCATGGCTAGTAAAATACCAACAACCACAATTCCAACAAGTATACCAAGGTTCTGAGCAACAAATCTTTGCAAATAGTGGACAGCCGTATATTCAAAACGGTCAAAACCAACCATTTTACAATGGTCATGCCCACCAACCTTACCAAAGTTACCAGCATCAAATGCATTATGTCGGTATGCAAAGACCAACTGCTCAGGCAATCCCATCTTATCCTGTGTATGCTTCACCTAACCTGAATCAACAGTTACCCTTTGTGGCAACTTTAGAGTTACCTGATTTAAATCGGTTAACAAACGATCCAATCACTTACGCCCCTTGGTGGCCAGCGATTCCGCATAAACTTCCATCAGATATTCCTAAATTTAATGGAAATCCGGGTGAAGATCCGTCGAATCATGTGATGACCTTTCATCTGTGGTGTTCATTAAACACCCTAAATGATGATTCGATAAGGCTTCGCCTTTTTCAGAGGATGTTAACTGGTCCGGCGGCAAAATGGTACATCGAATTGCCTAGAGCTTCATTCGACAACTTCAGTACCCTAGCCACAACCTTTTTAACCCATTTTCAATTACCGATAAGGTACGAAACGGGAACGGAACTCCTTACCAACTTCAAACAGACAACGGCCACTCACATATCTGATCATATACATGAGTGGCGACGTCATCGTAGAATGGTAAAAACGTATGTTCCCGATCAGCTCTTAGCTGAATGGTTTATCAAGTCATTACTACCTTCCATCACGGAAGACGTGGCAAAGGGGGGGGGGTCATAACAGAAGAGCAAGTTATCGCTTGTGCGCAATATTTGGACTTGATTTACACTCAGTCCGGCATGCTCTATGATAAAATACCTGACGCCCCTAGACCGGAATTCTCAGTTCCTCCTCCTCCTAAATCAAACAATGACTCTCATGCCGGCGATGGTGTGATTGGCGCAACAGACACGAAATCGACAAAGGCTACATCTAAAAAGGCCCGTAAGATTTCTAGTCAAAATGCAAATGAGGAACTTCTTGCCTCAGAAGTAAATGCTGTGTCGACCGACAAGGGAAAACAACTGAAGCAACCAGGGGGCAAGAAGAAAAAGAAAGGGAGGAAAAAGAAGCAGGATGAATCATCTCCTGAAAAACCTTCTACAAACCCTTCTGGGCAAAGGAAACCCCCTGCGGGCTGTCATATATGTGATGAGGATCATTGGACGAGAGATTTTCCACATAAAGCTAAAGTTAAGAAACTCTTTAAGAGTTCAAAAACTTCAGCAGTATTGACTGATCTGTTTCCAAACCCGGGAACCAAACTGGTTGCTAATCAAAATGCTTCCCGATCCCAAGTGCTTATGTTGTCTATCTCAGAGCAGCAAAATGATGCTTTGACAAGGAATAAAGATTACGGGAGTCCACAGCTGTCGAATAACAAGGCTAATGAACAACCTAGTAGTTCGACAACAAATTTGACCGAAGTTGTGCCACCCATCACTGAACCAATGATAAAGTCGCCAAAGGGAGTAGTACACAAATCGACATTTAATCCTCGTGCAAAAGTAGCACAGAATTATAATATAGTAGAGGACCTGTCCCAATTGCCATCCGCTATGTCGACACTTGAGGTACCGCAAAATTGCCCCTCCCAAAAGCAAGCTTTATTATCAGCAATAGGTGGGATTGACCCAATGGATTCCAATCTTGTGGCCTTTGATCATAAAGGATATGACCCTCAATTACCGGCTCAACTAGCTTTCCTTATTCAAGTGAAAGCCCTCAACAAAACTGTTCATCAAACAATTATTGATGAAGGGGCATCTACATGTATTATGTCGATGAGTTGCTAGAAAAATTTAGGCTCACCACCCTTGTCGAGATCATCAACGACATTAAAAGCATTCGATGGACGATCATACACTCCATACAGGATTTTAAGTAACTTGCAAGTTAAACTGGGGGGCAAAACAGTAGAAATTGATGTTGAGGTTATCCATGAAAACCTCGATTACAACATCCTACTGGGAAGGCCCTGGATATATGCCATGGCCACAGTTGTGTCGACCTACTTCAGGAAGATTGCATTTCCCTTTCAAGGAAGAATTACAATCGTTGACCAACAAACATTTCTCCCCAATAGTTCACAAGTTACGGGAAGCATTCCAATGATCCATGGAAGCAATCATTCGCTTCAAAATATTGGAGTAGGCCTCCTAAAAGACCCTGCCTTGATGGGTACTTTTGCCCTACCACCTCCGAGCAATTTGGCAGAAGTGGCCACAATGGAAACCTGCAATATGAAATCTTCTATATCTAATGGATTCGGAAGATTCCTAAACATTTTGACAGCATGGATCATCGCCATTTTAGAAATATTGTAGCAATCAATTTTCTTGGCTTGGGGGGCAAACCCAAATCAACACTCATCGAGTGTTTGGATAGATAGGTCTAAGGAATATGGAATCTCTTCAGATCCTTGGTCGCATGTACATTCTACAGACGAAGGAATCATTCAATCAATGATGATAGGAGAGGCACCATAGGAAGATTACCACCATTGCTCCCGTCTTCCAGATTACCACGAAGATTATTCCAGAAACCTTAATCATCCATCAGTTTTTGATTTTCTATCAAATACTGTAAATACGGTGGATTTCGAGGATAGTTCTTATCTCATGTCAACCTCGTTAAAAAATGAAACAAGGAGTCATGAGGATAGTTCTTTTACTGTGTCAACCTCATTAAAAAATGAAACATATCCCCTTTCCAAATCTCAAAGGTAAACCTTCATTCCAACCACCGAGTTGAATTCAATGAAGCTTGGGGGGCATGTACCTCGATTTGCGTTATTATGTTGGGGGCATGCAAACTTATCACGAGCAGTGTTACTACAGGGTTCAAGCTCGTTAAAAAATAAACCTGCCACGAGCAGTGTTACTGTAGGCTTCAATCTTGTTAAAAAATAAACCCGCCACGAGCAGTGTTACCACAGGGTTCAAGCTCGTTAAAAAATAAACCCGCATCGAGCAGTTTTAGCGCATAGTTCAAGCTCGTTAAAAAATAAACATAAGCCCTGGTAAATAACCATCGTGAATGTAGTACTTCAGCCTTTAAAAGCCTTGGTCATGTTCTCACCATCACCTCCACTCTGTATTGGTCGATCATTCACTTCCATTTGATTGTTTACCCCTTTTGAGGAACAGCTGCGAAGAGTGATCTCACTAGCCATCCTTGTAACACTGCTGTGATTGGAACATTCCAAACCTTACCTAGAATCAATTGCTACCCAATTTTATCACTCTTTCCTCAAAAGACGAGTCTCCTTTAAGCTCTTTTCATCTGACTCGTAAAATATGAAAAGATTGCCGAGCCATTAGCCTCTCCAGCTCGTTAAAGGGACCAGAAGTGCTATCCCTCCTCTAAATTTTAATCTTTTTGGACCTGAGGGATTATTACACAAAAAGATCGAGCGCTTGTTTTGTTTGGCTCGTTAAAAGGATCGAAAATTAATCCCTTCTGTATTGTTTTATACTTTTTTGAACTTAAGGGATTAGATGACGAAAAAGGAATTTTTGAGTTTCCTTTACGTTCCTTTTCAGACTCTCTAAAATTGAAAAGGACCGAGTTATCTTTGTCGTTAAACTCGTTAAAACTTAATAGCGACAAACTTGTCTATATACGAGAACGAGTTTCACTATCGCTAGGCTCGTTAAAACATAGCGATGGGTTTGCCCGAAGGGCAAATTATAGAACAAGCATATGTTATCCTCCTCAAGCTTAACAAAAATAAAGAGGTACTGGTCAGCAATGACTTGGGAAAAATTGGGAAGAAAACTTGAAGAAACTTTGTTGGTAGCAAGTCGCTCTTGAACATGACACTTTCACTCCACATCCAAGTTGGGTTGGGTTGTTTCATTCACCGGTCACACCGCCATGATCCCATCACACCATCCACATTTGGGGTAATGCTACCAATCCATCATGTCAGTGTCACCGATATGTTCAAGAGAAGTCATTCAGAGAATTCACCTGTGTCTCACCCACTACAATACATTCAAAATCCATTCTTTCATGACCGCCACCCTGAACCGTATGTCATCAGATCGTTTTCACCTCCATTAAAATCATTTGCTCCATTCCGTGTCATTGATGTGGGATTCATTAAGGCCCTCCTGTGACGGATCGCTTCTTGTCGACATCAGCTCATTATCCAAGAAGGCGATCTAGGAACACCCCGTTTAGTACTTTGAAGCTTGCATGCCTCAATGGCAAGTTTCTCACTTCCGGCGGCAGGTTTACATCAATGGCCTTCGACCGAAAGATTTTGCGTGGTATTTGATGCCAAGTCCTTTATTCACACCACGTGAATTGTACTGCAGTACCTTGAGGGTCATTATCATTATCAATGATTCCTCTTGCGCCTGTTAACAGCTTACATCATTGGCTGGTAATCAGGCGATGTCTTTCCATGTTCGACTCTAGAACATCTCTCACATGGATAGACTTGTACTTCGAGTGAAGATCGAACGAGATTGAAGACCCCGGATCTAGTCTCATCCATCCGGGTTGCGATATATATTCAGGGAAATAAAAACATCAAATGTACATCATTGCTGCACAGATAATCATCCAATCAAAGGGATGATGGCTCTATCAGAATCATCAGTCTACACTCAGACGATTGTCTGTCCTATGTACAGGAAAATGAATTTATAAAGCTAAGCATGGGAATGCCCGCCTCAGCTAGATCATGAAAATATTATGAATATAATGTATTGTATTGTATCTTATTACAGGTCTCCTCCCAGCTTGAAAGAACTTCAGATCCTCATAATAAAGCATTTCACCTGACATCAAAAAAATTAACAACCTCATGCTTTAGGGGGCAACTGTTATAGACATTTTTGGGCACTACAACCCCAAGCATGAAATGTCCATAAACCAAGGGCTCCTAAGTCCCTAAAAGTGTTGTTCCAACCCCTAAAAGAACAAGGTCAACTAACTACAGCTTCTCCCAGAAGTTCTCCATGAAAAACTACTCAGAACTGGTCAAAACTGGATCATTTCACTTGCTCCATGGCCAGGGTGTGATGCATAGCACCTTGTACATATGGGAAGTGCGTTGCATTTCAAAAAGTTCCTTCTATGGGGTGCGATGGACAGGAAAAGACAAGTGGCGGAGACAGTTTGCAAGGTGGATGATCATGGAATCTTCCAGAAACTTCTCCTGGGACACTTTCCTCTCAGAATCGCCCAAGGATGAGTAAGAGATCAATGAGATCTCCAAGTGGCATCAAGAACTATCAGAGAGAAGACACTAATAAAAAACCCAGAGCTGACTCACACCTCTGCAAATATCTATATATAGATCTCTCATCCCAGAGATCCAGAGGTGGGAGGCTGGAATTTTGCATATTGTAAGGAATTGTTGTTGGTTTCTTGAGATAAACATCAGATTGTTGGGTGATCTAAGCTTTGTATGAGGTGAAGAGGGGCTTCCTTGCTGAGAGGTTGATGCTGGGTCAAAACAACTGGTTGTAACACCTCTTGGCTCTTTCTTGTTTATCAATAAAAGCTATTCAAGTTTTTCTCCATACTCTTGTGTCATTATTGTTTGCTGCATTTGTATGGTCAATTTACATCTGATCCTAGATTGTTTATGATTATAGATCCATGTCTTTGTATAGTGCTATGCTACTGTGATCTTACATGTACTTTGTGAAGCTAGGCGTGCAAGGGAACATGTAGCGAAAGACTATCAGGGAAGAGAGGAATCAAATCAGGAGATTAGTGCAAGACAGAGGTTGGTCTTCTTGTTCCTCTCTATCTATAATTCATAAAGGAAAAATGAAAGTAGCTTTACTCTATTTGTTTCTAAGGCAGCTGTCACACCTTAGTGGGATAGAGCAGTTCTATATAGACACTTTTCCCTGTAACAATTTCCCATGAGGCTTGCGTAGTATAACTAAAGGAATTCGATTTCACAGAGTGATTGATTCCCTTGCGGGATTGCGCAGTGGAGGCAGGCAAAGCAGTGGAGGAGATTTGAGTTGTGATTGATCAAATCTGAGCTAGTTTTGTGTGTAACAGGTGGAGATAGTACTGAGTACTTGTGAGGAGTATTGTACTATGTATTGTTACATGTTCTCTATCATTATAATATACAGATAGTGTGAGGTTTTCAGCTGTATGCTTTCCCCGAGTTACATACTGTGTTAATGTGTGCATGCAATTGATGTTTCATTGTTTTTGTTGCTGCTAAATTGATGGTCAATGTAGAGGAGGTTATGTATTGTGCATGTATTCCACAATAGTGTATAATCGGGATAATCTCTGTGAATAAGTGATTAATTATTCAAAATTTCTACAAGTAGGGCTGAGAAAAAAAAGTAAACCTAACACAATGAAAGAGACAGATGGCTTTCAGAAAGTTGCTCACAAGGGTAAAAATGGGAAAAAAAAGGGCCAAAACATCACCAAAGTGGAGAAAAAAAAGGGAGGCAAAATCAGTTCCATGTTCTTGAAGAGGAGGAGGATGCAACAGTCAAAAATCAAGTTATGAAGGATGGAGATGACAAGTAGGATAAGGAAGAAGAATAAGATCAGGAACAAGTAATGGAAATACATAAAGGGATCACGATGAGTGAATCAGAGATGGATATGGATTAGGAAATGACCCAGAGTGAGATGGAAATGGTAGACAATGAATTACAAGAGATTCTCGATCGAGAAAACCTAGATCTAGAAGGGTTCTTGAGTAAGGAAACAACAAGTGGAGTAGAATCTCTACCACAAGAAGAATGAAAGTGAATAGATCAGTTATTCTTATGGAAAACTCAGACAAAAGGTTTGGAAGAAGATATTGCCATGGAAAAACAAAGCAAGCAGGGAATGAAAGCGATAAAACCAACTCCAATTTTGGCTCCAAAAAACCCGAGGAAAAAAAGGGGCAGAAAAAAGCAGAATGAGCTATTAATGGAATGTGGAAAGCTCATGATAGACTCAGGTAAGATGAAAGACCTATCCAGTTACTCCTTTTCCAATCAGTAATTATGAAGTTTACAACTTGGAATATCATAGGCCTAGGAAGTAAAAGGAAACAGAGACTGCTGAATTATAGAATGAAACAAGCAGCTCCGGATATAATTTTTCTCCAAGAAACAAAAATGCTCTGTTCAAAAGATAAGAGAAATTCATAGTAAGTGGCTCAGCAGATATGAGTTTATAGAAGTCAAAGCAGAAAATACAACAGGGGGTATCCTCATCCTTTGGAATCCCCAAAAAATAGGTATCATTGATGCGGAGGCATCTAGGAATTATTTATCTGTGGTTATATAGCCAGTAGGAGACAGGGACACCTATCTTGTAACAAATGTTTATGGTCCTCAAAAGTTATATGACAAAATCAAGTTTATGGAATCCTTACTGGACCTTCGAAACAAATTTGCAGGGCTACCGTGGGTGATAGGAGGAGATTCGCTCTCGGAGAAAAAGGGGGGCACAAGAGCACTAAATAAGGATTCCTCAGCTTTCTAATGTTTTTCAAAAAACATGACATTGGTAGACATAGAAACAAATAATGGTCTTTGCACTTGGAACAACAAAAGAGGAGGGGATTCCCAGGTAGCTTCCAAGCTAGACCGATTCATGATCTCTGAATAACTCATGCTTCTTGACAAGGAAATAATAGCTAATATTCTTCCTTATGGAGGCTCAGATCACTAGCCGATTCAAATGGAGATCAAGGGCATTGGCACCCCAAGAAACAAACCGTTTAGATTTGAAAATATTTGGCTTTCACATCCAGATTTCATCAACAACATTGGAAACTGGTGGGCTGAAAACCTGTAGATTTAGGGCTCATCCATGTACATTCTACATAAGAGATTAAAGCACATCAAGTAGAAGCTAAAGCAGTGGAACCAGAAGGAATTTGGCAATATTTTCACTAGTAAAAAAATAGTGGAAAACAAAATCCTAGAGCTCAACCAAGCTCTGATCAAGAATGGCTTTGATAAAAACAAAAATTATCAAGCAGAGAAATATCACCAAGAATGGGAAATGTTGTGTAAATAAGAAGAAATTTTTTGGAAACAAAAATCCAGGGTTCAATGGCTAAAAGAAGGAGAACGAAATACTAAATTTTTCCACGATCCACCATTGCAAATAGAGCTCACTACAGAAACTCTTCCATCAAGGACGAGAATGGTCAAATTCTTCAAACCCATGAGGAGATAGATGCAGTGTTAGTAAAGCATTTTCGAGACATTGCCAAGGAAAACTTCTCAGATAGAGAACCATTCATTAAGAACTTAATTAAACATATTCCTAAACTAGTTTCCAGAGAGGATAATTGTAATCTCAACAGACTGGTGACAAAACAGGAGATTAGTGAGGTCCTCATGGAAATGAAAAATGGCAAGGCACCAGGTCCAGATGGATTAAATGTGGATTTCTTCAAAGCCTGCTGGAATATTGTTAAAAGGGATATTTTTGAGATTGTTGAAGACTCCAGGTGGAAAAAGACCATTTTGAAAGCTCTCAATACTTCTTTTATTGCCCTCATTCCAAAACAGGATAATGCTCAAACTCCAGAGAGATACAGGCCCATCGCCTTATGCAATGTTGTCTACAAGATAATATCCAAGGTTGTGGCTAACAGACTTAAACCGTTGTTTCCCACACTCATCTCTGGGGAACAAACAGGGTACGTGGAAGGAAGACAAATTCTGGACAATATAATTCAAGCTCATGAGGTGATTCACTCGTTAACTTGCAACAAGAGAGCGGGAATGATCATGCAACTGGACATAGCCAAAGCATATGATAAAGTAAATTGGATGTACATCAAAAAAGTGCTCACAGCGTTTGGTTTCGATCATAATTGGGTCAGATGGGTCATGGCCCTTGTGACCACTTCCAGCTTTTCAATTTTAGTGAATGGCTCTCCTTCTGAACTTTTTCTCCCTTCCAGAGGTCTTAGACAGGGAGATCCGCTTTCTCCTTTTCTCTTCATCCTCATGATGGAAGGGCTGGGGTGGTCCATCAAGCATGCAAGAGAAATGGGAAAAATTCAAGGACTCCAACTTTCGGAGAATGGGCAAGTCCTGACTCACCAACAGTTTGTAGATGATACCATGTTACAGGGCATTCCCACAGTTAAAGAAGCACTTGCTTACAAACAAATTTTGAATGACTTCGCAAAGGCCACAGGTATGGAAGTAAACCTTTCCAAATCAAAAGTCTTTTTCTTTAACACTCACATTGCCATCTAGAGAAATGTCTCCAGAATTTTAGGCTTTCAAAGAGAATCCCTTCCTTCTAAGTATTTGGGAGTTCCTCTTACTGCTAAACCCCGACATAAAGGTATATGGGATCCTCTAGTAACAAAAATGCAAGGAAAAGTCAAGAAATGGACTAATAGATATTTAAATTTAGCTGGCAGATTGGTTCTTACTAAAGCAGTTCTCCAAGCTATTCCAATATTTATGTTATCAGCCCTCCCAGCTCCAATAGGAGTCTTACAGCAATTTTGGAATATTCAACGAGATTTTCTTTGGGGCAAAGAGGAAACAAGGAAAAAATGGGCTCTAGTCTCCTGGGAAAAAATTTGCAAACCCAAGAACCAAGGTGGCCTGGGTTTGGACAGCCCTGAAATTCTCACCAAGGCTCTTGGAGCCAAGCTTTGGTGGAGGTGGGTTAAGGATCCTAAAGCTCAATGGGCAAGCATCTGGAAGGAAAAATATGCCAATGCCTGGTCGGATTCTGAAATCATTCGTATGACTGGAACAGTGAAAGGCTCCCCCATATGGAACAAGACCTAGGAGAACAGAGAAGTAGTTCAAAATCATAGTTTCTGGGAAATCAGAGAGGGCGATCTGGCACTTTTCTGGGAGGACAAATGGCAACAAGAACCTAATCTTCTAAAGGAAGAATTTTTAGGCCTCAAGCATGAGACTAACAACCAAGGTTTAGTAAAGGTGAAAGACTTTTGGGAGAATCCACAGAATGTTGGAAAATGGAGAATCTGGAAAAAAATAGAGGATAGAGGGGACAAGACCCTCAACAGTAAAGCAGAGTCCCTCAAGAAATTGTTGGATCAGAGAACCATTTTAGTCATGGAAGGGCAGGACCAACTGAGATGGGGTAACAACAAAGAGGGCAACTTTAATATCAAGGAATCTAAAGGTTTTCTCCTTGATCTGGAACCCCAAGATCCTAATAAAAATTGGCAGAAGCTTTGGAAGCACAAAGGTTGGATGAAAATCAAAATTTTTATGTGGTTAGTTCACCGCAGGAGAATTTTAACATGGGACAAACTTAAAAAAAGGGGCATGCTGGGACCCTCCAGGTGTCAACTCTGTGAGACCCAAGAGGAGACTATAGAGCACCTTCTCAATAGATGTAGTTTCATTGATAGGATATGGGAATTTTTTACAAACATATTCAAACAGTCGGATAGAGACAAAGAAAGTATTGCCAACACTCTAAACAACTGGAGAAATAATTTCTCAAACAATGAAATTCTCAAATCTGCCTGGAATCTTCTGCCCTCTTTCATTATTTCGAATGTGTGGAAGGAACGAAACAGAAGAACATTCAAAGAGGTAAAGTCTGCCTCTCTTAGCCTAGTGGAACTGATCATAAAACAACTAAAGGATACAGTGAGCACCACGGTTAGGAATCTCCCCAAAAACCCTCCCTCTGTGGTAGAAATGAGAATCCTCCAGCTATTACACATGCAGGGGCTCATTCCTCAAGGTCTAGACAGGAAAGTAAGCATGAGAGAAAAGGTGGAGGAATTCTGGCATCCCCCACTGAAGGTTTCTTAAAGTACAACATTGATGGAGCTTCCAAAGGCAACCTGGGGGATGCTGGTTTTGGAGGAGTTCTAAGGGATGACACAGGCATAATTATCTCCCTCTTCCATGGTCACTTAGGAAAAGCCACCAACAACATGGCAGAGCTAATGGCTTTGGAACAAAGCTTAGAATTTTTAATACTGAGTAATTGCCAAAATGTCATAATAGAAGCGGATTCTGAGTTAGTCATAAATGCGGCTAAGAGAATCAATAATGGAACAGAGCTGGAAAAGGTCACAAAACATTGGAGGTTAACGAGAGTCCTTCAGAGAATCCAAGTGAATGTATAGGAACTTCGTACCCTCAAATTTATTCATGTGCAGAGAAAGGCCAACAAATTGGCGAACATTCTAGCCAACCAAGGTGTCAGCAGCAAGGACAATGCAATCTCAAGAAGATGGAATACAATGGTGCGGAGTAATCTGAAAATCCTCTGCCACAACCAGGCGGAGGAGGATAAAGAGGAATACAGAGGCAAAATCACTAAACTCAATCAGTAATGGTTAGCGGTCAGAGGACTACACCAAGCGGGATTAACAGGTGCATAATGAAAGGTAAGACAAGGCAAGAGGTAAAGTGGACCATGATTAGGTCTCTTCTCACTGCCGGGAGTCAGAGCTTCCCGAACAGAAGTAAGCAGCAACAGAAATTTTTGCGTCATCTTAATTTTTCAAGGACAGAAGTCAAAACCACCTCTGGGCGGTTTCATAGCGATCGCACCGCTTTCCTGTCTACAGTGGTTTTGGATCTTTTGCAGCGATGCCACAGAGAGATTGCCACATGGAGGAGGGCCCAGTCCCAAATCCACTTTCCCCATGCCCTAAAGGTCTATTACCTTGGGCGTGCGATTCTCTGCTCAACCGTCCGATCGGGCCTGGCTAATCAATGTTCAGGATCTTTCGTGCAGTTTGGTGGGGCCCGTGGCATTGGTCAGAGTGGCGGTTTTGTTTGTGATCGCACCACTTTTATGTTAAAAGTGGTTTTAGTCTTATCGAGAGTGATACCTTTAGGCTTCCGACATGTGGCCATCACGAGGAATGGAAACCACTCTCCATCGCGAGGTAATTTTCGCACAAGTTTGGTGATGCAATACTTTGGAGCGCCATCCGATTTCGTGGGGCGATGCGTTCCGTCGGATCTGTTGGTACCTTTTTTGTGGGGCCCCATGTATTGACAGACTTTTCGCATGGACTTCAGGGTTGGTTGTTTGTCGTTGATCAGGCCTTTGGGGGGAATGGTTCCTCCTAAAGTTTGCTTCGATTGTTGTTTCTGTTTGCAATGGAATGATGCTTTTCTTTGGCATCACGCCCTTTGTTTGCCTGTCTCCTCTTGGAGTAC
Organism: Pinus tabuliformis; assembly: GCA_031772625.1. Taxonomy (NCBI): domain Eukaryota; kingdom Viridiplantae; phylum Streptophyta; class Pinopsida; order Pinales; family Pinaceae; genus Pinus; species Pinus tabuliformis. Next base: position 690,835,057 of record CM062812.1, on the reverse strand, counting down.
AGGGTTTATGTAAATTTTGTATATTTTTCTCGATTTAATGAAATAGAAGGAACCACTCTTGCTTTAGCAAAAAAAAATATATAAAGTGTATAATACAATAGTTTAAGAATATTTTTTTATACTATATATATGTGCACATCTTTAAGGAGATAAGGATTATAAAAATAAAGTTAATCAAGTTTTATCAAACAATCTCAAAGAAAGAAAGCAAAGTTCCAAAATGATAAAAGAGGTAGGACTAGGTATCGAAACAACATATATGATAAAGTACTGGAAAACAAAGAGGTTAGAAAGCCAAATAATGAGGATAAGAGAGGCAAGAAGAGAATTTTTCAAAAATTTTAAAGGGGGCCCATTCATTTTTACCAAAAATATAAAGGAGTTGTTGGCGAGTCAATATGGCCCCATTTCCACTTTTGAGGCCTTCATCTTCTTTCAATTTCCGAGGCAATGTTTTAATAGCTATAATTGAATTTCGAGGATTTAGTCACATACCTAAATCATCTATTTTATTGATTAGACAACTAATTTCTTGGACATCCAGCTATGCCATGGTGGTCAGACATGGTGGATTAACTTCTTGGAAGCATAACTTCTGCATATGAACTACAATTGACTTAATTCTTACATCATTATATGAACTAAATCTAATTAATAAGATTCTTAGACCATTATATGAATTGCTATGGACATGATTCCTATGGAATTTGGAAGGTCATTGAGTGTAGAATAATATAATTTAGGCCCTCAAAATGGCCCTAGAAATATTGTGTAAATACGCAAATCAATCATCGTCAACCATGGTCAATCATGCTCAACCATGATCAACAACCATCATCACATTTTCACAAAGATTATTTCATGGTCCAATTTCTCTTTTTCAGAACCATGGTCCAACATTTCATTGTGACAAAGATTGTCTCTAAAATCAATCATGCTCAACCATGGTCCAACGTGACATTGTGACACAGATTCTTTGGATTGAAAGTCAATCATGGTCAACCATGGTCCAACATGGCATTATGACAAAGATTATCTCAATATGAAAATCAACCATGGTCAGCCATGATCAACCATGTTTATTTTAAGGTTTATAATATTTATCTTAGTGTTTATATACCTTGGGTTTATAATATTAATCCTTTGGGTTTAATATTATTCCCTTGGTTTTATAATACCTTGGGTTTTTAGTGTTAATCCCTAAGGTTTATTATTCATTTGGGTTTATAATATCAATCCCTTGGGTTTATTAATTTAAGGGTTCATATTCCTAGGGTATAATATTATTCATAGGATTTATAATATTAATCGTAGGGTTTAATATAAATATCTTGAGTTTATAATCATGGTCAGTCATGGTCTAATGCCAAATTGCGAAAAGGTTGTCTCAATATGAATTTCACCATTGTCAACCATGGTCAACCATCATGAACCATGGTCAATCATGGTCAATCATGTTCCAACATTGCATTGAGACAAAAATTGTCTCAGTATGAAAATCAGCCATGGAAATTCATGGTCAACCTTAGTTATTCCAGGTCAATCATTATCAACCATGGTTAACCATGGTCAACCATGGTTAACCATGGTCCAACATGACATTGTGACAAAGATTGTCTCGACATTGAAATCAATCATGGTCAACCATGGTACAATGTTGCATTGTGACAAGGATTGTTTCAATATGGAAATCAACCATGGCCAACCATGTCCCAATGTTACATTGCAACAAAGATTATCTCAATATGAAAATAAACAATGATCCACCATGGTCAATCATGGTCAACCATGGTCAATAACTATGGTCACGTTGTGACAAAGATTGTCTCTTGGTCCATGGTCAACCATGTTTGCATTGGTCAACCATATGAAACATTGAACCATGCTCAACCATGGTCCAACGCCACATTGTGACATATATTGTCTCAATATGAAAATCAACCATGGTCCAATGTCGCATTGTGACAAAGATTGTCTCTATATGAAAATCAATCATGGTCTAATGTCACATTGTAACAAAGATTGTCTGGATATGAAAATCAAAAATGGTCAACGATGGTCCAACATGGCATTATGACAAAGATTGTCTCAATATGAAAATCAACCATGGTAAACCATCATCAACCATGTTTATTTGAAGGTTTATAATATTTATCTTAGGGTTTATATACCTTGGGTTTATAATATTAATCCCTCGGGTTTAATATTATTCCCTTGGTTTTATAATACATTGGGATTTTTGTGTTAATCCCTTAGGTTTATTATATGTTTCAGTTTATAATATCAATCCCTTGGGTTTATTAATCTAAGGGTTCATATTTCTAGGGTATAATATTATTCATAGGGTTTATAATATTCATCATGGGTTTTAATATAAATCTCTTAAGTTTATAATCATGGTCACCCATGGTCCAATGTCAAATTGCGACAAATATTGTCTCAATATGAAAATCAACCATGGCCAACCATCATCAACAATGGTCGATCATGGTCAACCATGGTCCAACGTCACATTTAGACAAATATTGTCTCTGTATGAAAATCAACCATGGACAGTCACATTCAACCTAGGTTAGTCATGATCAATCATTGTCAACCATGGTCAACCATGGTTAACCATGGTCCAACATTGCATTGTGACACAAAAAACAATCATGGTGAACCAAGGTTCAACATTATATTGTGACAAATGTTGTCTCAATATGTAAATCAACCATAGTCAATCATGTTTATTTTAGCATTTACAATATTTATCATAGGGTTTATATACCTTGGTTTATAATATTTATCATAGGATTTTTTCAATACGAAAATCAATCATGGTCAACCATGATCCAATGTCACATTGTGACAAAGATTGCCTCAATATGAAAATCAACCATGGTCAACCATGGTCCAATGTCGCATTGTGACAAATATTGTCTTGACATTGTAGTCAATCAAAGTAAACCATGGTCAACCATGGTCCAATGTTGCATTGTGACAAGGATTGTCTCGATATGAAAATAATCCATGGTCAACCATGTTCCAACATCTCATTGTGATAAATATTTTCTCAATATTAAAATCAGCCATGATTAACCATGGTCCCATTGTGACAAAGATTGTCTCTTGGTCCATGGTCAACCATGGTTGCATTAGTCAACCAACATCACGTTGTGACAAGGATTGTCTCAATATGAAAATAAACCATGGTCAACCATTTTCTAATGTCATATTGGGACAAATATTGTCTCAATATGAAAATCAACCATGGTCAACCATGGTCAAATGTCGCATCGTGACAAATATTGTCTCAATATAAAAACCAACCATGGTAAAACATGGTCAACCATGTTTATTTTAGGGTTTGTAGTATTTATATTCAGGTTTATATACCTAGGCTTTATAATATTAACCCCTTTGGATTTAATATTACTCCCTTGGGTTTCTAGTATTAATCCCTTAGGTTTATTATTCCCTTAGGTTTATAATATTAATCCATTGGGTTTATTAATCGAAGGGTCCATTTTTCTAGGGTGTAATATTATTCATAGGGTTTATAATATTGATCCTAGGGTTTAATATCAGTCTCTTAGGTTTACAATAATGGTAAACCATGGTGAACGATGATCCAATGTCACTTTGTGCCAAATATTGTCTCAATATGAAAATTTACCATGGTCAACCATGGTCCAATGTCACATTGTGATAAAGATTGTCTCTGTATGAAAATAAACGATGGTAAACCATGGTCAACCATGTTTATTTTAGGGATTATAATATTTATCTTATGGTTTATATACCTTGAATTTATAATATTAATCCCTTGGGTTTATAGTACTTTGGGGTTTTAGAATTAATCATCTAGGTTTATAATATCAATCCCTTATGTTTATTAATCTTAGGGTTCATATTCCTTGGGTATAATATTATTCATAGAGTTTATAATATTATTCCACGGTGAACCATAATTATTTTAAGCTTTATAATATTTATATTAGGGTTTATATACCTTGGGTTTATTATTTAATATTAAATAACCATGGTTATTTAATATTAACCATGGTCTATTGTTGCATTGTGACACATAAATCAATCATGGTCAACCATGGTGAACCATGGTGAACCATGGTTCAACATCATATTGTGACAAAGATTCTCTCAATATGTAAATCAACCATGGTCAACCATGTTTATTTTAGTGTTTATAATATTTATTATAGGGTTTATATACTTTGGTTTATAATATATCTTAGGGTTTATCATAGGATTTTTTCAATACGAAAATCAATCATGGTCAATCATGGTCCAATGTCTCATTATGACAAGGATTGTCTCAATATGAAAATCAACCATGGTCCAACATCGCATTGTGACAAATATTGTCTTGACATTGAAATCAACCATGGTCAACCATGGTCCAATGTTGCATTGTGACAAGGATTGTCTTAATATGAAAATCAACCATGGTCAACCATGTTCCAACATCATATTGTGACAAAGATTGTCTCAATATGAAAATAAACCATGGTCAACCATGGTCACAGTGTGACAAATATTGTCTCTTGGTGCATGGTTAACCATGGTTTCATTGGTCAACTGACATCACATTGTGACAAGGATTGGCTCAATATGAAAATCAACCATGGTCAACCATGTTCTAATGTCACATTGTGACAAAGATTGTCTCAATATGAAAATCAACCATGGTCAAATGTGACACTATGACAAATATTGTCTCAATATGAAAATCAACCATGGTAAAACATGGTCAACTATGTTTATTTTAGTGTTTATAGTATTTATCTTAGGCTTTATATACATATGGTTTATAATATTAATCCCTTTGGGTTTAATATAGCTCCCATGGGTTTATAATCCCTTAGGTTTTTAGTATTAATCCCTTAGGTTTATTATTCCCTTGCATTTAAATACTAATCTGTTGGGTTTATTAATCTAAGGGTTCATTTTCCTAGGTGTAATATTATTCATAGGGTTTATAATATTGATCTTACGGTATAATATAAATCTCTTAGGTTTAAAATCATGGTCAACAATATTCCAATGTCACATTTTGCCAAAGATTGTCTCAATATGAAAATTTACCATGGTCAACCATAGTCCAATGTGACATTGTGACAAATATTGTCTTTACATGGAAATAAATGATAGCAAACCATGGTCAACCATGTTTATTTTAGTGTTTATATACCTTGCTTTTATAATATTAATCTCTTGGGTTTATAATACTTTGGGGTTTTAGAATTAATCCCATGGGTTTATAATATCAACCTCTTGTCTTTATTAATCTAATGGTTGTGTTTATTAATAATTATATTAATAATATTAATAAAAGAATGTTTTAATATAAAATAGTTATTTTGTTTTATTTTTATTATTTTGTTATTAATTAACATTATATATTAACTATATATTTTTAATATTAATTTATTATTATTATTATTATTAATTTAATTTAATTAATATAAATGTCATTGATATTATTTTTACAATATTAATATTGATTATTATTATTCTTATTTATATAATTAATTTTTAATAATATTAATATTGATTTTTAATATTTATGAATATTAATATTAAGAAATAATATGATATACATCTATCAGCGTATATCAACCACATTTAATTAATTAAATATGGTTGTGCTAGTTTAATTCTTATAGATACACCTTCATATTCATTTTTGTATGTCCTACATTGCCTCTTAGGCCTCTCTTAGTTTTATATCTGATACCCTCATAGGGTTGTATAGCATTAAAAATTAATAAGCGCATTAATCTTAATCATGAAATGATTTAGCTAGTAACGTATTATACCAATTTGATATTTTTCATTTAATAAAGAGGGAAAATTATTAGATACATAATCCTTAGGATTGTTGTAATTTGTAAATATTGTTGGAAATATTTATGTAGGGATGTGAAGATTCGTAGGTGAATGTAAAGAGTCATAAGAGCTCTTGGAAGATTAAATCAAGTGTCATCTATCAATGTATTTATGCATGGATCATATCAATAAACAATTTCATCCATGGATTTATTCAATCTTCTACATGGTACATGAATCATGACATTGGGTGTTCTGATTAATCCATAATTTTCTTCCCCTCCCTACCCTTTCCTATGAATCTTTTCTATTTTCAAGAATCCAAAAAACTTTGTTTTTTGATACCTCCACCTGTCCACTCTCTTTATAACTTCCATACTTGCTCTAGATGAAATTTCACATTGTGGATTTGAACCCTATACACACATGCTCAAGGTTCCTCCTTCATGAAAATTCTCATATGTGCTTGACCTCCTATATTTGACATCAATTTGACAAATTTTATGAGACTCGTCACATGAAATTATACCATGGGGACCTTGGTTATCCAGTCCATTTTTCATCCATCCATCCTTCTCTTTGATGTTTAAATTCAACATGATTTATCTCAAGTTAAATTTAAATTCATGAAGCAACCAAATATAACTCATCTTGTCCACCATTTTAATCTATGTAGATGAAAGACTTCAATCTATAATATAATATAATATTTCCACCAATTTTAAGATGGAAAATGCCACATCACCCACTACTAAAAAAGATTCCTTTTTGGATCTTCAATATACAAAAGAGTGTTCATGAAATTCTCAAAGGAGGAATAGTGATTGATGTGATATTATGAAGGAAAAATAGCATTTGTAGGCATCCTTGTTGGTGTTATTGTGGCATAGATTTTATTCTAGAAATATAGGTACCTTCTACTATCGCTTCTAGCCAATGTGCTTACACTTTTAGTTGTCATCTTGTTCATATGGGAAATTACAACATCTCTAATAAGTAAGCCCCCCTCTTCTTTATCTAAGTTAGAATTATAAAAAATATGGAAAATGGTGGCACAACTACATTAATATGGTTCCATAATAACTTTATTCTTATGGTAGAAAATGATATTTCCCTTGGAGAAGATCCAAGCTCTTCCTCAAGGTGGTTATATGTATATGGCTTTTCTTGACTATTCGGGGTTAGTTCAACTTCCTCACTCTTGGGTACAAGAGTCTTTTTATTTTTCTCACAATTCCTACTTATATGAAAAGCGTGAAGATCAATGACACAAATATGCAAATATTACTTATGATGAATTCTTTAAGCTCCTCACGCAATTTAATGTAGATGATTCTTCTAGAGGAGAAAGAAAAATGAGAGGACATGGAAAGAATAATTTCAAATATTTTGGGGGAAATGGGCACGGGGAGGCACAATCCCCATTGCAGTCTGAACTTCATCATGTCGATTGCGAAAAGATTAGACATGAGGAAAAGACATACAGAATCCCATGAGAGAAATACCAAAAGAAAAGAAAAAGGAAAAGAGAAAATATCCTTCGTCACTAGGAAAAACATTTCAAGTGAAATAGGATATGATGCTAAAAATGTTCCATTGGATGTAAGGAAAGATTGTACAAATCATTGTATGCAAATTTTCTGCGAGAAGTTGGAAGGGGATAGGCTGAAGAAAAACATGTAACAATATTATCATGGATTAAAAAGGTAAACCTTTCACCATTTAAACCTCCAAATACATTTAAAGTATAAAATACTGAGGTGGGTTGGTGGGGGGAGGGGGACAAGGATGGTAGATCATTGCAAGCACAACATATCCCAAGTCTCACAAATCGAAATGTTTCATCCAATTCAAGTTTTCTTGTTCATCATTGATATCTTTATATAGGATTTAAATACAACATAAATGTTGGGGAGATCCATTTTCATTTAGCAAATTTCAATCCACAAAAATGGTCCATTGACCTTTGGTGCCAACATTTGTGAAACTATGTAAATTTTGCTAATTTTACTTGAAGCTCGTCTACAAGCATCCCAATAAAAATAAACATGTGTAAGGTTGTCAAGTCATGTGTTTGTGTTTTTACAGATAACTTGTTGATAATGCAATAGAAATTATATTTTTTTGGTTTTCATATTTACATACCATATCCATGTGAAAATGTTTCTAATTCCATCATTAATCACTACTTGCATGGGAAACCTTACATATAATCTTCATTCAATTATATATTGAAATTTTGAAATTTCATCTTCAATGCCACTAGTAGCCTTAACAATTCACAACTATGCATAATGACCCAAAAGCTCATCAAACCTCCTAATGAAATAAGTAATTTTCTACTTGTGAGTGTACATGAATCTTGAACTTGATATGCATAATAAAACTAGAGAAGTGACAAAAATGTGTTATGCATAAAATTATGTTTAAATTTTCCTCTTCAAAAAATGTTTTAGTAAGTAAGGTGTTATAGGAATTTCCTCCCTAATTCTATGGTTAAAAGCCTCAATGAATAAGACAAAAGAAACTTGAATAAATGGCCCAAACAATCAAGTAATTATGACAAACTATCATCTAAAGGTGAAAGGACATACCTATAGATTCATTAGTTGAAGTAGATCCCCTAGTCTGATCTCCATCTCCCACTCCTCACATTTAAAACTACATTGAAAGTAGCTAAGGTAGACAACAATAATATAAAAGTGAACTTGAATACAAAATATTAGTGAAATCCAAATTCCAATGCATGAATATAAAGTATATCATATAAGCATTAAAATTGAGATAGGAAAGATGACTTTATTATTGATTTAAATAATAGAATTATAATGGATAAATATTACTTGACTCTTACCACATGTACTGAACTGAACCATCACCTAGATTCCCCTTGACTCTTACCACAGGCACCGAACTAAGCCCCTCCTGGATCCTATATCCTTTTTCGAGGTAAATTTTAATGAATTATACCAGTTTACTTTCTTCAAATAGTTGGTAGGCATTCTAAGATTTTCTAATTTTGTCTTGAACCTAGACCAATCAAGCCTAGTGTTGGAAACTAGGATTTGATACCACTTTGTAACATCGTCAACCTTTTGTTGGGAAATACTACCACAACCATGACACTCCAAGTATCAAATTTATCTATGAAATCAAAACCCTAACCCTACCATGACTATCTCTACGCGAAACCATCCTCCATTTATGTGAATGCAATGCAGAATACCCATGATAAAAAAGTTTAACTCATATAAAAATAATTGCAACATTGCATAACAAAATTTAACAATTAATTTAACCATGGCCTTTCACATTTGGCATCATAGGCAATCCTTATTAATACATTAACCAACAATGTATTCTCGAATTAAAAAACAACTATGAATAAATACATGTCGACAAATATGCACAACAAAATATAAAGGAAATATATTCATTATATCACAAAACCCTAAAAGCTAGGGTTTGGACCATAAAATCATAATCAATATATAAGAGATATAAAAACTTATCTGTATCAAAATAAAAACTGGGTGCAGGTTCTCCATGTTCTACCCATCCATAAAACTCATGGTTCACCACTCTCAACCACGAATCATCCCTAAGTTGGGGCTACAGCTCCACAGACAACAGTGAAGTTTCGATAACAAAATATCCATGGCCAAGGAAACAACCAAAAAATTACGACTCCAACCACTACACTTTTCTTCCCCGAACTTATGGCCAAGTCACACACCCTTCTTTAGGACTTGCTAGTCCCTCTGTAATGACCACCTTCTAGCGAGCCTTACGAACATCTAGGAACTTCTCAGCAAGAGGGATCCAAGAGATTGTGCTACTTCTAGGGCTTCCAAGTGCCCTTCTAGGCCATGACTAGCTCGGTTAGATTTAGAACCCAACTGTCACACCCTTCTTTAGGACCTCCCAATCCCTCGTCCATGACCACCTTCCAAGGCTCACCAATCGGTCACCAGCACTCCAGTGAATTCAGAGTCCAAGTAGATGCCTCACTGACTAAAAAATCCCTAGTTAGTTCCATAAACCCCACACGGGGTTCATCAACTAATGTATATAACTGAAATCCATTGGTTTCCTCCCAACATGGAATGAACGAGGAATAATGAAAATGATGACGATGGAATGATAGATGATAGTGATGAAAATAACATGATGAGTGGTTGATTACTTACATGAGTGGCAATGAGTGATAATAAATAATGATGGTGATGGATGAATAATGGCTCTCTGGGTATATTTTATAATGCATGGCTCTTCCTGAAGCCATGTGAGCCCCCAGGTGCCTTTTCCCCAACACTGAACACGATAACATGGTGTTTGTCACCAAGGAGTTGCACTGAACGCATACTTTTTTCTGTGGAGTGAGCTTCGCAGCGAGTCACTATTTTATTAATATTAAAATATGTACAAAATTTACAATATTTATAATCTCGAACTTCCAACCATTTTACCAAAATAACATATATGCCCCTGGGCAATCTAACCCCAAAATCCATATACACATATAAATAAGCATGCAAGCTTGCAAAAATTACTCTGACTCACTAAACTAATATCAAAATACATGTATTTACATCCTAAATCAACAAAAATATTACAAAATTTATTATTATTTTAAAAAATTTAAATAAATTTAAATATTCTAAATAAGCATAAGATTTCTAACTTTTGAGACCAATAATGAACACTTTTATTATAGTTTAAAAAATTTAAATATTTTAAATAAGCATAAGATTTCTAACTTTTGAGGCCAATAATGAACACTTTGCAAAGTTCATTCAAAGATCTATATATAAAAATAGATATAAAATTATTTCATTCCAAGATGTATATCTATGATTTATATTTTAATGGATACTTTATTGAAACTTGGTGGTGTATATCACTGTTTTTTTAACCATAGCATAAAGTCTTATGAGTACAATTTTCAATATTGAAGTTCAATTTTTATTAATTAAAAAACTCTTTTTTTACATGGTTTTGGATAGAATAATTAAATACTAGTTTTATTATTTTTTTAGCGGGCAGGTGTATATCCCATTCAATAATGCGTGGATTAATTTGGTGTTTGACCAAAAATTAAAACGCAGGTTGCAATGTTTACATTATAAAAAAAAATTAGTTTATTTTTTGAAATTATTTTAATTTTAATTTTTGTTGATTTCATTAGCTTAAATAATTTGGTTCTTGTTTTGCAATCATTGTAATCCTAGCAAATTTGCAAATTACAGTTATGGCACTTGTATTCAAATTGTACTGATTTATATATTTTTCCACTCGTAATTGTGTATGATTTCAACTTATACAAAAGATTTAAATGTTATGTCACGTCATGGTATCCATGCTTTTACACTGTATTAAACACTAATCTTATTTAATTTTTTCAAATTTTAATTCAGTTTTAAAATTACTAAAATTTTAAAGATATAATTAAAAAAATTATTGTTGAATGACCCAAAGTCGACTATGGACGAGTGTCGAGACTCTATGTGTCACGCCCCTATTTTGGTGGTGATATTTCAACCGCACATAGGCAGGTGCAGCACTACTACCCAATTTCTTTTCACCAATACTAATGAGTAGCCTAACATTCAACACTTAGTTATTTTTCTTCAATTACACTAAGCATTCATCATCATCATCGTAAATACACACAGCAAATAAATCTTCTTTTTAAAGGGAGGGGAAACTCCCTGGTTAGTCTGCCCAAATGATAACAATAATATAAATCTACAAGTATTTTTACATTTATAGCCTTTCCTAGGCAACCCGAAGTTCACCTTCACAAAGCTACCTAAACTCCAACTCGGTCTGTCATTCAAGGTCGCCCACGCCCGGGTCGCCCTTCATTCAGCCTCACCCAACCTTGTTCCAACTCGTGCAGCGTTTGGGTAGGAGCGCCCACCCCCGAATCGCCTACCTCAGCTTGTCGCTCGGGAGGGAGCCAACGGTGTCGCCTCCCATGCCTATTCACCTGCACCTCGTTTCATCGTTAAACCGTCATTCACTGTTCTGTTGTTTGGCCTTCATGCAAGAGCACCCAACTGGTCATTTTGCTGTGTCAGTGCGCCTGCATTGTGGCAACTCGTATGTGGGCAAAGAGCACACTGTCGTGTTGCCCAACTCGTCCATGGGTCCAAGCGCTTGCCCGATCCACTCGTCCAGCAGCTCGCCTGAACTATACCGTCCGCCTGTCCGCAACTCCTTCGCAATTCTATCTGCCTAACTTGTCACATCTCATCGTGTAACATTGCCCATACCGACTCGCCACACCTGAAGTCCGCCTGCAACTTGGTTTTGTTTTCCGGTTTTTGACTAAGTGCTGTGAGCCTGGGTCCGCCTACACTTTCAGCCTATTTGCCTTTCTCTTGTTCACTCATCTAAGTTATGATTGTAGTTTGAACTTTCTTGACTTTCTTCTGCCTTTACTCCTCCAAGTTGTATTCAATATATATGCCTTTCCCAAGAGTTAAGATGAGTCAGCCTACCCAGGATGACCATATAATTCGCCAAATAAAATATCAAGATTCGCGTCGATTCACCCAACTCGTTGCTCCGCACATCGGCCCACCAACTTGTTGGTTTTTCAACACCTCTTATAAACTCGTTGCACGTTCCCATACTTAGTTGATTTTCCGATTTTTGATTTTTCAACTCTCTTATTGGCTTGTCGCAACTCGTCATCGCGACTCATCATGACACTTTTGCTTGGGTGTGTTTAACCGAATGCTCCTCTTGTCACACATGCTAGCTTGTCACCTTTAACTGAGATTTTGTCACCATCCTGTTGCACATCACAAACTCTTAGTTCGTGGGCGTGACTTACTCCCCCACTTTAAACGGTTGTTGTCCTCGACAACGCCATCATCCATTGTCGTAAAGTGTCGCTAGCTCAAACATCTCCAAATATTTCCATGCTGCCCATCTCTGCTCCAATATCGCATAAACCACCAAGGTCCATGTCTCCATAAACAGGAAGTCTCCTTAATCAATGATCATCAATCCACATATGTCACAAATCTACATGATGCCCCATTGTGGAAGGTTTGGTCCCTCCATCTCAACCACATGCCATCACTGCAACATATATCATGTATGACCCCATCATGTATCGTCATCATGTGAACCACTGCATAATACTCCATCCAACACAACATCTCAGTCATAACCAAGACATCTATTTGACACAAATTCGGTGCACTACATGCCCCCATGTCATCAAACTAGTTCGGTAGCTAATCCAACCGTAATACTTAACCCATAAGAATGTACCTCCTCAAGTCACCATTGGTCGTTTCTCAGCATCCTGTCACAATATCAACTTGATCAAGAATCATCCAAGTATAAAAATAAGCCATGCTCAAGTCCATGACATAGCCCATCATCTCGTCTGCAACATGCTTCCCATGATGCTAATGCCAACGTATTGTCATACAGTCACATGCATCCAAGCATCAACAACTTGTCAAAGAAAGAAGCCTCATCCCCAAGGCCCCTTGTAAGGGTGGTGCAGTCCTCCTAGATAACAAGAACCTGCACACACCTATCTCCAAGGTTGTCTATCTAGAAAGAAGGGCCAAGAAGTTCCCTCCCTGAATCTCATCTACCCATGTATCTAATTGATACTACTTCCTCAAGTACTGGTGCATAGCTTTAACCTCCTCATGTGTACAACCAAGCTTCTCAAACTTTTGCTTCGTCAACTGAAAGTCATATATGCCCATGGCATACCTGCAAAAATCCACTATGCCAGCCGTATCTCTACCTGAATAATCTTCTCCAACCATTGCCTTTGAATACGTGTTCGAACTCCCTTCATCTAGAACTCCATGGTGAAGATCTTCCGTAGAAGATGCACTTGTCATGTGTTTCAAGATGTGTGAAACTGTCTTTCCACCCTCATCTTTCCTTCTAGCTCTCGCAACAAAGTCAACTAATTTATTTTCCTTCATTGTTTGAGTCATACATCTAAGTCCTCTTTTCTCCACATAATCATGCTTCACATTCATATCTTTTGGATACAAATTCATAGAAGCCATCCTTGGTCTATACCCCAAGCAACTCCTTCTATTCATTGGAACCAACATAGTTTTTCATTCCCCTGTAATCAAGAGTATATCTCGGTCCACCATTGGTATGGCTTGTGAAGCCTTTAGAAAGTCTTGTCCCAGAACCATAGTATGATCATCCAAGTCAACAACTCTTAAATCCAACTTTCCAAGCCATGAACCCACTCTCACCGGAGTGTCCTTCAATACACCAGTCACAACTTTCATGGTAGAGTTCATTGCTTTGAAAGCACTCGACTCTCTTCCCGCTTCAGCTTTCTTCCCAAAAGATTTTGTTGCTTTCCTGGTAAGGAAGCTATGAGTAGCCTCTGTGTCCACCAATCCAGCAACATTCTTGCCACCTATGGTTACCTGCACAAAACTAAGCTTCAAGGCATCACCTTCCTCTCTAGGCTTGATCGTACATCTTACTTCTGCAACCTTCTTCAATAATTCGCCCTCAGAAGAGTCATCTCACTTATGCTTCGACCTAACTTCCTTCTTAAGGTACTTCAGCTCCTTGTTCAGTTCATCTAAGAATCTCGATCATGACTCAGCTCAAGTTCCTTCAAGCTTGTCCTGCATTGCTTCTTGCTTAAGTGTACCTATCAAGCACACATTGACTCCTTCCATCTGAAGTGACCCAATCTTCCGAACATCTTCCTTCATGTTTCGGTGATAGTCCCCAAGTCTGTCAATGTAATCAATCTCATCTTTCTCTATCACAACAAGCTTTCGACCAAGAAAGTCCATTTTAATTTCATCCTCAAGTCCCTTGACTTTTTCCTATGCCATGGTGCTCTTATCCCTTAATCGAACTCGCTCATCCATGAATTCTTGGAGTCTACAATCACCCTGTCGTATCTTCTCATCAAGTTCATTGAGTTCAACAGTCCTTCCATGGAGATTACTCAAGTCCTTCTGCATGTCCACTATCCTGTCTCCCATGTATCAAGAGTTCCCACTCCCGTACAAGAGCTTCATAGCGTTTCTGCATTTCATCTTTCCAATAATCTGTTATGTCTTCAACTTTTTGAAATGCTCTTTCAACCATCTTCATTCGTTCGGCAAGTCTTCAATACCTTCTTTACCCTCAATAGTCAATAGCCTCAAAACCCAATATCAACTATCTTGAGGCTTTCACTTCAATCTACAAACCCTCTTGATACCAACTATCATGAAGTGCAGTTGTATCACTTCCTCCAATTAGCTCTAACACCACTTGTCATGCCCCTATCCTGGTAGTGATCTTTCAACCACACATAGGCAGGTGTGTCACCGCTACCCAATTTCTTTTCACCAATGCTAATGAGTACGGGCTATGCCTGACATTCAACACTTAGTTATTTTTCTTCAATTACACTAAGCATTCATCATCATCATCATAAATACGCACAACAGATAAATCTTTTTTTTAAAGGGAGGGGCAACTCCCTGGTTAGAGTTTGCTCAAACGATAACAACAATATAAATTTACAAGTATTTTTACATTCACAGCCTTTACTAAGCAACCCCAAGTTCACCATCACAAAGCTGGAAAAACTCCAACTCAGCTTGTCGTTCAGGTTCGCCCAACACTGGGCCGCCCTTTGTTTAGCCTTGTCCATCCTTGTTCCAACTCATGCAGCATTCGGGCAGGAGCGCCCACCCCCAGGTCACCTACCTCAACTCGTCGCTAGGCAGGGCGCCCATTGTGTCACATGTAGCCCCTGTTCACCTGCACCTCGTTTCACCATTAAAACGTCATTCACCATTCTGTTGTTTGACCCTTTGTGTAGGAGCACCCAACGAGTCAGCTCGTCGTGTCGGCGTGCCTATATTGTGGCAGCTCGTCTGTAGGTAGAGCGCACGCCACCGTTTCGCCCATCTTGTCCATAGGTCTGAGCGCTCGCTTGATCCACTTGTCCAACAACTCGCTCGAACCATACCGCCCGTAACTCCTTCACAGTTCTGTCTACCCAGCGTGCCGCAACTCGTCGTGTACTAGTGCCCAGAGGAACTCATCGCATCCGTCTGCCTGCAACTTGGTTCTTTTTTCTGGTTTTTTGGTTAAGTGCTGCGGCCCTCAATTTGCCTGCGCTTTCTTCTTGTTCGCCTTTCTCTTGTTCGCTCGTCCAAGTTATGATTGTAGCTCGAACTTGCTTTAGTTTCTTCTGCCTTTACTCCTCCTTCAATATATACACCTCTTCCAAGAGTTAAGGTGGGTTAGCCTACCCAGGCCAACCATATAATTCGCCTAATAAAATATGAAGAATTGCGTCGTTTCACCCAACTCGTCGCTTTGCACTTCAACCCACTGACTCAACTATTTTTCAACACCTCTTATAAACTCGTTGCACGTTCCCATACTTAGCCAATTTTCTTTTTTTTAGTTTTTCAACTCTCTTGTTGGCTCATTGCAACTCGTTAACGCAACTCATCGTCGCACGTTTACCCAGGCGCGTTTAACCAAATGCCCCGCTCGTTGCCTTTAATGGAGATCTTGTAACAGCCCCATCACACATCACAAATGCTCAGCTCGTGGGCGTGACACTACGTGTAAGGACCTGCAATCCTTCTGTTCGTGCGACGAGCTGGTTCATCCCTTGGGTGCGTGGTTTGAACGAAGTGCAAAGCTCAGACTTACATATGCGACGATTCATGCACATAATGGAGGAGGGCGAACTGTTTTATATGTGTGGGAGCATGATGGAACACCCACGGGCCGACCCATACTTGAAGACAAAGCCGACGGGGTATTGCGATGGAGTGTGGGAGCGTTAAGACGTGGAGGATGAGTCGGCTGGGTAGACCAACTCATCCTGCCACCCGTATAGCTCAAGCAACATCTTCGGCCTACAACGAAGAGAAAAGGGTGCAGATCAAGGATATAAGTGTGAGTTGGGAGTGCAGGTCTATGCACCCAAACTTGGGCGAAGGCGCATGGTGAATGCACAAAGTATCGGGTGAAGGCATTGGGCATGGGCAGGGTCGCTCGCCGGTTGAAGTGTAGGGCGTGCACGGGTGTGGCGCTCGAGTTGTGCGAAGGAGCGCCCGACGGTGAAACGAAGGCGTGGGTGCCCGATTTGTGTGACGGCTTAGCACGGGTTCTTGGGTGACTCGGGTGAGTGCCCGCCCGTCGTGCAAGTGTGCACGGTGAGACATTTGGTGAAGCCGGTTGTGCGAAAAGGGTGTCTTGGTGGAGTCACCTGCCCGTCGTGCACGAAGAGACAAGGTTCGGTTGTGAAGTGCGGAAGGCAGCTCATGTGAGGGCGCGCTCGCCCGCCTTGAGCAAAGAAATCTTGGCTATCACACAAAGGTGTGATGATGATGTAAATTTGAATAAGTATGAAACTTGGTGTTTCCAAGTATACTTGTAAAGCTTTGTAATATTGAAAGACTGTATAATATATTATCAGGCAGACTCATTGTTCAGGGAGTTGCCCCTCCCTTTATATTGTGCAATTGTGTTCTCGTTTATAATTGCTGATGTTAATGAATGTGTATGGGTGTTCATTGGTATAAAGGAAACATTAATAATACTTGGTTGCGGAACACAAACTAAGTAGGATAATTGGTTAGGCGTAGTCCACGAACATAAGTATTGGTGAAAAGAAAGTGTTCGGTGGTGCCGCACCTCACCAAGCGCGGTTTAAAGACTACTGCTGGCCTGGGGGCATGACACTATGGGTCCCACTCCAAGCCGAGATTCGAGTCTCTCTCGCCTGCCCTATGGCTTAGCTTCAAGGCCCTACCTCCAACTAGTTGGGGTCAAGATCGGGTTTCTCACTGATCGGAAGGTTAGGCTACTTTTTCCTAGAAGTGACCATTAAGGTTGTAAGTGCATTTTCCCAAATTTACAGCGAAGGCTAAGGCAATCATTGGCATGTGTTACCATGTTTTGTATTTCTTCTTATAATTTTATTGTCTTTTTCAAAACCCTTTAAAAGGATTGTTTACAACATTTTCACCGATACAAGATACAAATGTGCGAAGGGAACAATAAGTTATACATGTTCTATAGTGTAAGAGGGTTATTTTTCATAACTTTATAAGGATTAACTGACAATTGAACATATTTGATGTAGTTAATCCTGAAAATAATATTTAATGATACGAGATTGCCGAGGCGTTTTATAATTTCTTTTCTCAAAATACTAGAATTCTGGTTCAGTGTTCTCAGAAAATATATCACAAATTGAAACCTCTCGAGATATTTTACCTTTTTGTGTTATTTGTATCCTCTAAAATTTTGGATCGTTTGGAGAGGTCTTACCTTTACTTCTTATTTGTATTCTCTGCTTAGTTTGAAATGCTAGTTTTTGAAATCTATTTCAGGATTTCTTCTGCGTGCAAAGCAGCCTAAATAATATGGCTTTTAAGATATTGATAACGCTTATAGACAATGACGTTCCGACCGAAGGTATCACCTTCCTTGTCTTTGACAGCATCGTTAGTCGAATTGGGCACTCAAAAGTTTGCCAATTCGATTGGTACACGCCCATAGTTTTTGCTGATACTGGATTTGAGTTGTCTCACATCTAAAGGAAGGAAACAATGTTTTACAAAGATAGTTGAAATTCCATTTAACTTTTACATATATTGTTTAAATAGAGACTTCAACTGTCCATTTAAAAATAGAATAAAACTTTATACGACCTAATATAAAGTCGTTCTCATTAATAAATTAATATTAATGGAAATTAACATATTGATTAGGAGTAAGGAGATAAATTCCAACGCCAACAATCAATGAGTGTGGAGACTCTACGGGCCCCACTCGAGGTCAGGAGTCGGTTCTCTCTCCACCTCCGCTATGTGGTTCAGCTCCAAGGTTGGACCTTATGCTGGTCGGGGTTGGGGTTTTTTTACTGGTGGTCGAGAGGTCGGGTTTTCAGTGTTTATTTATGTTCATTTACCAGAAACAAAGGTTTCGGGTCACTAAAGTATATGTAAATCGAGTTGTTTTTATGAGATTTTTTGGAAATTTTTTTAAGGTTTATCTGGTTTAATTTCTCTAAAATCTGACAGGAATTTATTGAAATCACAAGTTGATGAGTAGCCTTTAAACAATTGAAGTGCCCTAGGGATTTTTAAGGGCACTGAATCCATATATAGTGAAAAAACCGATTTAAAAAACACAAATCAAAATTTCACCTCAAATTGTTCTATCAAATTCTAGAAAATCTAAAAAATAACATTAGAAACCACTCCTATGTTAATATTATAACGATATTTTGGATACTACAAATTTCATTTCTATTTTGTTTTTAATTTTATTTTAAAATCCAGTGGATATCAATGTGAAGCGTACTTGTTCAAGCGAAGCGTTCAATTACCCTTAATATTAAATAAAACTATTACGGTGATCCTTCTTCTTCCTCATAGAAATCAGAAGGAATTCACCCTTAACAAAAAATGAAACTATTACGGTGATCCTTCTTCTTTCTAATTTTCTAATAGAAATTAGAAGGAATTCATTTAACCACAACCCTAAGACCCAATATGCATATACTGCGTGCCTCGTGACAAATTAATGGAGTCAGTCACTTTGTTGGGTTGACAACCTCACTCTAGGCTTCTCAAGGTCCATCGTCTAGACTCTACACCTTGAACACAATGTCCTTTCTTTCGATGACACCTCCTCCACGATGCTACGATTTTCTTTTTAAACGAGCGTCAGAGATTATGTATACGGATGTGCTATGGTCCCACTGGAACCAAGTGGTGGTCGGCACCGACTTGAGGTCAGGGGGTCGACCCTCCTTTGACACACAACGATGCCACATAGGCCCGATTTTGTTTCTCGCCAACTAGTTTATTTGGGCGTTGAATTATATTTGCAATTATGGAAGAGTAAAGAAATGGTTTCATTCTCTTCGTAATTTAATTTAATTTTTACTAAAATAAATGGAAAAATGACTACGAGCCTAGGATAATAAATTATGAAAAGAAACATTTAGACTGAAACAGACATGTCCATGGGATTTTGGATTGATGATGAATGGGTGCACTGTTAAGACATTTCTTGTAATAAAGTACTAGTTCAAATCTTCATAGGTGCTTGGCTACCAAAAAAACAAAAAAAATAAACATAATAAAAACTCAACCATGTAAGTGTTGAATTACTATTAACATGTAATTGTTGTCCGTTCATAATCAAAACTACGGATTTGGCGTTGCTTTGGATGGTAAAAGAAATAAAATTTGTCATTGAAACGAATTGAACATTGTTGTATTCTTTGAATGGATTTGTTGTATCACAATCACCAACCACTCTAAGTGCATGATAACATAAAATCTTCATATATTCTTGTACCTTTTTAATTGAATTGATAATAGTTTTTGCAAATGCAGGGTTGTCCATGCCTAGTGACTTTGAACATTCTACTTTTCATCCATGTGCTTATAGAATTATGAAAAATTATATTTCCATGGGTAGAATTGCAGCATAAAAGTCTCATAATCTAGAATAAATTATTGCAAATGTGCTAGCTAAGGTCTTTTCCTTTGGTTATTTCACATGCCTATTTGTAAAGAGAAGTAGCACAATATTGGTATTCTAAGCAAAGAATATCAGGCATCTTAATGACATAGATGTTGTCAAAAGAGGAATTCTTAACACATGGTGTGTCAACCATAATTCATACATGAGCATGTTAAATGCATCATAATCCATCGAAGGCACATGCCATTGAAAATATTTGTGAAGTTCTTGTAAACCATTATTTAAAAAAAATATATATATATAAAATAATTAAATTATAAATATAAATATATGAAAATTTTTATAAATAAAATATATTAATATTTATATTATTATGTAACAGTGACATGATGTTATTTTATGTAATATTTTGTAATTAAAAAAAATACAAATATATTTTAATTATGTTAAATTGAGTATATTTAAAAATGTATTTCAATTACAAGAACCACATTTAATTAACAATAATTTGATTGATAATTTGTTTATCTTTTTAATATATTATTTGTTAATTTTGAATCCACAATTGAAAATGATATTAAAAGTATACATATTTTATTTGAGTGCGAAATATTGAACGACACACAATGTTAAAATATACAAACACACTTCAAACATAATATTATTTACATCAAATATAATAAATATTTCATTTCATTATCTTACACATTATTATTATCCAAATAGCTTGACCCTTCAAGTATATTTTGTTGATGAAAAAATAAAACCAACAATGTATAAGACATTAGGGAAAAATAATTTATTTTTTAATTTTTTTAGATTATATTTATTCACATTTTGATTGGTGTAGAGGGTTGGAGTCTTATTGCGGAATCATGATTTGCACCATCAGATTGTGTTGGAGGTATTCATGTCACAACATGTACAACATGTGCATGTAACATAAATATGATATTGATATTATGATGTCCACTCATTGCATTGTGTGCGGTGTAATATGCACATATATAGATTATATATTATCATTGACATAAACTGCAAGGCGAATGTTCACCAAACATGATTAGAAATGTGTTTTCATCAATGGAAAAAAAAATGGAAAAGATTAGCAAAGGAAATTGCATTGGTAAAAATGTTGGCATTGGTGACTAAGGAAGAGATGATTGATGACAAAGCCAATGGAAAAGGTGGTCAATGGAAAGATCTTCACAGACAAAGAAAAGGCAAAGACAATGGCAATGATTGGGAAAGGAAATTTCATTGGTAAGTTCCTTTGGAGATGATGGTGAAAATGTTCTCAGATTGTTATTCACATTTGTAATAACCTAAGATGGTCCTCGTCTTATCTGGTAATCTAACTCAAAATAGTTGGTATCCCTCTCTAAGATAGCGGAGGCAAATGACATTTAAAAGGCCACAAAGAAGAAGAAACCTTGATGAAGATCAAAGGCATCTCTGTTCATTCAAATTATATAATTCGGTCAATTATGTTGCAAATCGTCTTTAAAATTTTTTATATTCAAGCACTGTTATTTGCTAAGCGAAGCAATTTTGTTCTGTTTTCATACGATTTTAAGGCAATTTTAATTCTTGTTCTTGGCAACTATTTCCATTCCTAGAGTTGGGCAGCCCGAGGGTATTACAGAGGTATTTATGGTCTAAACTTGTCAATTTACGAATCAGAATTTATTTGTCTTCTGTAAATGTAACTTGGTTAACTATACGCTGTCTGAATTAATCTGGGTTTCTTAAGACATTGGGTTAATTTCTCAATACCTCATTGATACAGATAGTTCAGATGCTTCATTGATAATATCAGATTCTGTGTGAACACTGTGATTTCCCATTTCACATTTTTCTAACTTACGTTGAATGCAAAGTAGCAGAGGTGCTCTAGCTTTGTTCCATAGAGCTTTTGGAGTTACCCCTATTTTTGTCTTTAGTTTTTATGTATCATTTGTTTCTTTAGTTTGGAAGAATAACATTAACCACCTTGAGCACAAACCCCTTTCATTTCAGATCTTCTTTTTCCAGGTTTTTTATTAGGCAAAATGTTTGTTCTTTTGAAGTAGAAATATCATTATCCTAAGAGGAATTTAGTATTAGAAGAATTGTTTAGATTTTAGCTTCAATAACAAAGTTCGAAGTCATTAGAATAGAGCTCATCACATCACTTAAAATAATTGAACTTGGATGAGTCCTTTGCATGTTGTTGGTTATAAGAGCCCTATGCACATTGATGATGTACCCCAAGTTGCAGATGTGGAGAGGGCAGGTCAGATATACCATAAATTCAGAGATCAGCCAGAGGCCAAATGTCATACTGGTCATTAGCAAAAGGCTCATTAGAAAACGGGAGCTCATACAATTTACACAAATTTTGGGTCAATTAAATAATCAGCACAAATGAATTCAAAACAAGAGGGCTCTGCTGATTCAGAGAATTCAAGATTAGCAGTTCAGTGAGGTTAAGAAGTGAATTTATACAATGTTCCTTGAGGTTGAAATTAAACGTGAATTCTGCTATGTGATGAACTAGGATTTGGTGCCTATTATATTGATGAAATTTTTGTGTTGAGGGTTACTTTTATTTCAGATCTTCTTTTTCCAGGTTTTTTATTAGGCAAAATGTTTGTTCTTTTAATGTTTGTTCTTTTAAAGATTGTTATTCACATTTGTAATAACCTAAGATGGTCCTCGTCTTATCTGGTAATCTAACTCAAAATAGTTGGTATCCCTCTCTAAGATAGCTGAGGCAAATGACATTTAAAAGGCTACAAAGAAGAAGAAACCTTGATGAATATCAAGCCTGCTAAGTTGCACGTGAAAAAACAACTATTTAAGATCTTAAGCTGGAACTAATGTACAGACACTTGAGTGACAACTAGAAACATGGAATCTAGCTCAATATCCTTCTTTAGGATAGCATGAGGCAAAGGAATGTTTCAAGACATCTGGAAGTTGGAACCTTAGATTTTTATATCAGAAAGGTCACAAAGAAAAGGAAGAACCTTGATGAATATTAAACCTGCTAAGTTGTATATGAGAAAAACATCTGATTAAGATCTTAAAATGGAACTGTTGCACTTGGGTGACAACTAAAAACATGGAATCTAGCCTTTGACAATTTTAAATTAGTCGTTATCAAAACAAGATGAAAGAATGTAGTAAATGATATTTATAGACAATATCCACACTAAAGAATAGTTAGACAGAAAATGAGATGCTAATATATATGTCACATAAAATGTGTAACAAAAATGAAGGTGGCATTGTTTATTTTGGGAAATGCTAATGTATTTACAAGCGTTTCAGGTATTTTATCGACCAGTCCTCTGTGTTCCCAAATAAAGCTTAAGCAGAATGACTTTACCAGAATCCGTTCTTAGACATTCCAACATATCAATTGCATGAATTTTGCAATTCTTCATGATGCAACCCTTACCAATGACACTGTGGTAGGTTGGAGTTGTAGCAATAAAGGTAATGTTGGATGCTATGCGTAATTTGGAAAAGGCTTGCAAGGTAACATTCCCCCAATTTTTTTTGAAATCATGGTATATATTCTGAGATTTGGAGGAGCCATTTACCTTAGGCATTGTGACTGTTTGTGTTCTTAGTGTCACTGCTAATCTAGATAGTATCATAAGGAGAATCCTCACTAGTGCATTGAACAGAGCTGTCTTGTTGTCCATCACATAGAATTATGCTGGCTTCTTGGAGGCTGTCTTCAATAATTAAAGCTGAGAGCACCCTTTGAACTCTCCATATCCTTTGTGTCATTCAAACTTCCAAGCCTCAAGGCCTTGTTATTCACACTTCCATTTGACAATATTTTTTTGCTTGCTTGTAATAATGAGACCAGCCTTCCATTCTGATGGTCTCCAGATATATAATTTGTAGATGCATGTATGTCCTCCACCTATTTGATTTGTTCCTTGAGGAGGTCTAGGCCATCCTAAGTGAAGAATGCAAAAAGAGGCTCCAGTTATTCCAAAATGGTCATGAACATGCAGTTTCACTTGCATTGATAGCAGTATTTGCAGCTGCTAGGAGTTCTTCACGATCATCATTCGACTCCCAAAATTCCTGTGTTTTATAGAACTTATCAAACTTTCTCTAGTGCCCCCTTCATGTTCTGATATTTGTATTATATCAGCATTACCTTTGACAACTCCACAGAGAATAATTCTAATTCCAGTTTCATATTGTTCAAGTTCCTTTGGAGACGATGGTGAAAATGTTCTCAGATTGTTATTCACATTTGTAATAACCTAAGATGGTCCTCGTCTTATCTGGTAATCTAACTCAAAATAGTTGGTATCCCTCTCTAAGATAGTTGAGGCAAATGACATTTAAAAGGCCGCAAAGAAGAAGAAACCTTGATGAAGATCAAAGGCATCTCTGTTCATTCAAATTATATAATTTGGTCAATTACGTTGCAAATCATCTTTAAAAAGTTTTATATTCAAGCACTGTTATTTGCTAAGAGAAACAATTTTGTTCTGTTTTCATACGATTTTAAGGCGATTTCAATTCTTGTTCTTGGCAACTGTTTCCATTCCTAGAGTTGGGCAGCCCGAGGGTATTACAGAGGTATTTATGGTCTAAACTTGTCAATTTACGAATCAGAATTTATTTGTCTTCTGTAAATGTAACTTGGTTAACTATACGCTGTCTGAATTAATCTGGTTTCTTAAGACATCGGGTTAATTTCTCAATACCTCATTGATACAGATAGTTCAGATGCTTCATTGATAATATCAGATTCTGTGTGAACACTGTGATTTCCCATTTCACATTTTTCTAACTTACGTTGAATGCAAAGCAGCAGAGGTGCTCTGGCTTTGTTCCATAGAGCTTTCGGAGTTACCCCTATTTTTGTCTTCAGTTTTTATGTATCATTTGTTTCTTTAGTTTGGAAGAATAACATTAACCACCTTGAGCACAAACCCCTTTCATTTCAGATCTTCTTTTTCCAGGTTTTTTATTAGGCAAAATGTTTGTTCTTTTAAAGTAGAAATATCATTATACTAAGAGGAATTTAGTCTTAGAAGAATTGTTTAGAGTTTAGCTTCAATAACAAAGTTCGAAGTCATTAGAATAGAGCTCATCACATCACTTAAAATAATTGAACTTGGATGAGTCCTTTGCATGTTGTTGGTTATAAGAGCCCTATGCACATTGATGATGTACCCCAAGTTGCAGATGTGGAGAGGGCAGGTCAGATATACCATAAATTTAGAGATCAGCCAGAGGCCAAATGTCATATTGGTCATTAGCAAAAGGCTCATTAGAAAACGGGAGCTCATACAATTTACACAAATTTTGGGTCAATTAAATAATCAGCACAAATGAATTCAAAACAAGAGGGCTCTGCTGATTCAGAGAAATCAAGATTAGCAGTTCAGTGAGGTCAAGAAGTGAATTTATACAATGTTCCTTGAGGTTGAAATTAAACGTGAATTCTGCTATGTGATGAACTAGGATTTGGTGCCTATTATATTGATGAAATTTTTGTGTTGTGGGTTACTTTTATTTCAGATCTTCTTTTTCCAGGTTACTGGAGGTTGAACCTCCAGTAACGATTCTTGTTATCTTTCTCTCTAGTACAATTTCTAAATTTAATGATATCATATTGTACTAAATTTAATGATATCATGTTTGTGACTAAAGAACATCAGGAAGGTTGCTAGTGCTCAGAAACAAGCTTTGCTTTTATCTTTAATGAGTCAAAATTTTCTTGGGTAGAATTTTGCAAAAGAAATTGTAAGATAGAGGCAAGCTATTCAGCGCCTTTATGAGAACAGGGCACAGCTGAATTCGATATCTACGCACCTTGGAGAAAGTGGTGGTAATTTTTTCTTTACTACTTGTTCTCAGATCATCTTGCATGCAGTTTCATCTCTGTTATGTTATTGAATTTGCAGTTGTTTCTCCCTACCTTTATCTGACAATAGCCATTATTTACTATATATCAAGCAGTTGCAAGCTAAATATGATATTAACTAATTTGTAGTTGTTGTTCAACTTTCAGCGTTGAAGGACATTTCTGGACGTTCTCTGTATTGCTTCATCTTCGGTAACAACCTTAATCTCCTTTCCGAGTTTTTGCTTCATTTCTATTTCATCCATGGACCATGATAGAAAATCCTCTTCCATCAATTGTACATTAGCCACTGAGCAGCTACAGAGTCTTATAAATTTGATTCAAAATTATTTCCCGATTGAAATGATTCAATTATATATATGCTTTCTTGATAATTTAAATTTTATTCCTTTGTGTTAAACTAATGCAAAGTGGTGCCATCGTGACTGTCTTGTTTCTAGTGAACAGACTCTAGAAATGCCTTACCTGCCATATCCATGAAATTCAATATGCGTTACAATCTAATATCTATTAGCAAGTGTTTGTTCATTACTCTCATTCTATGAAGAAATGATGTTGTGTTAAGCTGAGTAGAAATAGATGCTTTCAAGCCTGGCTGTAGCTAACCTTAGCATAGAAAAATTAATACAACTTGAGATAAATATAATGCCTCAAATAGACCTATGTCATTCTAGTATCTGATGATTTGGTGTTTTTAACTTGGAAAGACACACCTTCAAAACAAATAGTTGCAAATGCCATCAAATGTATCTGTAACATTGCCTTCACGTGAGAACTTATTGATCTACACTGTCTGCACATGTTTCTAAATGTATTTTTTTCCATATCAATACCACATGAGACTATATGGACTACACCCTGGTTACTCATGGGTTCACCATTCTCTTGATATCGTTTTGTACACCTTTAGATTAGTCATCCATTGGTGTTTCACCAACATTCATTTTAACTAATTCCAGGAGCTTACTTCTCATTGAATCAAAATGTACAATTTGGGCATAGTCTTGTGCTATAAGCCTTGATCATTGTAAAAGAGGCATCTCTGTTTAGCTGGGAATTTTTTTTGTTTATTTAGTTGTCTACTACCAATGATTCTATTTGCAATTCTTAGACAATAGAGGAGAGTTATGTTTGCCTTCCCATTCCAACCCGCTCAAAGTGCTTACTATCACTAAGTTAATTGTGTGCACACATCAAATACCAATGACTTATAATTCTTGCCACGACTGCAGTTAATAGACTATTGTTCTTCAATGTCACAAGCTGGTTGGAATTCACATCAAGTACAGGCTTTGAATTGGACATTTCAACATATTCTTGACAACTCTTTTTTACTTTGACTTCTAATTCTATTTCTCAATTGAATTTTTCAACTTTACTTACAAGTGTTAGAGATGAGCTTGGTTTGTGCTCCTACTCCAGTGTTAGAACAAAGCCTTTAACACCTGATGTACTTGGACAACAGATTTGTGTTACACATCTTTGATCTTTTCCTTAAAAATCAATTTCTGTATGAAATTCTTTCTTATCAATTTGCATGCATATAAATTGTTCAACACTGTCAGCTCGCACCGTGTACTTGATCCAACCATGCAGCCAAAGATGAATCCATTAATAAGAACTTTTCTTGCAAGGTGTGCTTCTAGTTAATATAACTTGAATCCCCTGTTGTCAATTAATTTGTTGATTCATTATGGAATCTATCCAACAAATAATTTAAAGGTAAAGGCCTCCACTATAAGGCGGTAGGCTAAACATATTAAAAACATGAGCCATGGAAATGGTTGATAATATGAACGGAGAAAAAAGCAACTTACTTGAAAGCAGAAAGTGTTTTTCATATATTTAACATTATGTATATTATAGAAGTAAAAGATGAATCTTTTATCATATTGTTCAAGTTCCTTTGGAGACAATGCTTAATAGTAAGTGGGTATTATGGTATACATTTTTATTTGCTGGGGCACCCACATTTGCCTAGGATTTTATAACATAAGAAAACCTTTAAATCCCTGCAAAACCTTCCTCGTGAGGATTAGATTGTGTGGATTATGTTAGGTTTTCTTCTCGCAAAGACTATTAATTTGCATAGCACTGTGCAGTATGTTGGTTACTCACACAACAATGTTAAATACAGATACTTTGCCTTGGCCTACTCTGTTTTGTCACTGGGCAATTCAACTTTCAGCATTGAGGGACATTTCTGGGCGTTTTCTGTATTGCTTCATCTCCGGTAACAACCTTAATCTCCTTTCCGAGTTTTTGCTTCATTTCTATTTCATCCATGGACCATGATACAAAATCCTCTTCCATCAATTGTACATTAGCCACTAAGCAACTATAGAGTCTTATAAATTTGATTCAAAATTATTTCCCGATTGAAATGATTCAGTTATATATATGCTTTCTTGATAATTTAAACTTTATTCCTTTGTGTTAAACTAATGCAAAGTGGTGCCATCGTGACTGTCTTGTTTCTAGTGAACAGACTCTAGAAAATCTTAGATACAAACTTCAATAGCTTTGCTTATGCCTGTCGGAATTCTGGACTAGTCATATCCCTGTATTGATATTATATTCCACTTGGCATTTTTTTTGTCATCCACACATTAAGAAAGCGGAAAACAAATACATGCATGTACATTTACATTTAGAATGCATGCAAAAATTGATTTAGGACTTAGTGTGTGCTCTCTGCTCTATGTTGAAACAATTTCACTTCTCTTTCCTTAGTAGCTAGGATTTTCACTGCAAAAAAGAAAGTAAACGACTGTTTATCATCTTAGATTGCATATTTAGGAATTGTATATGTACATCACGCGATCAACCTTAAAGGCAAACTTCTTAAGAAAGATCAACTGTAAAATACATTTCAATAAACATAAAAACACTTTGGAACCTAACGCACACCATTTAGAAGTCTAGGCTAGAGACGTGTTCCGGCGTCGTAAAGCCTGGTAACTATCACTTTCATCATAGGTTGGGTGATTCCTCCTCTTTGAAATGACAAGTGCCAGTACGGACTTGTGCTCCCACGTACCGTTGAGTATATATTGGGAGACCACAGTAGGCTATATCCTTTATCCTTAGGAAGCCGTGTCTGTTGCCCTATCAATCGCAATGCACTGAACACAACATTCGGGAAGATTGACTGCCATACCATAAAAAGTATTCTGCAGTTTTGCGATTTGTTTGGTAATCCCCCTGTCTAGATATCCAGAGTAGTCACTTTCGTTCCTTTTCGGACTCCTTAAAAGAAAAGGACCATCTGAGCACTTGTCACTTCAGGCTCGTTAAAAATCGAAGGCGACTAGAGTCATCTTTAGCTTTTTCTCGACTCTTAAAAATTGAAAAAGAAAATTGTGTCAAAGTGTCATAAAATTTATTTAAATCGGAATAACCTCACTGTTCCCTCGTTGGTCTTAGGGTGAGAAAATGGAGTCCACCAATCAAGGATTTCCCCTTGGAGGAATCCTGCTCCCTTTTCCTCTAGGGGAGATGTTGGTGCACCTCATATGGCTACATTGTCCCTTCCAGGGCTTGCAATTGGCCTGCCAGTATGATTTTTCTCGACCTCTGCCGTTCAAAACACCGTGATTCTTGAACAATCAACTCAACAACCAGATGATACTAGAGTTACCCAAATCGAATGATCCGGATTTAAACAGGAACGCAACAAATTACAGAGATAACCATATACACAAAGATGCAGCGGAAATAATACTTCATTTCATCAATGGAAAATACTGAAATATGCTTACAACCAAAAATGGAAATAAACCAGCTAGGGCGATGGTAGCTTATCTCTGAGAAGAGATGTGATGGCTACATGCCTCTGAACTGTGTTACAATGAGGCTCGGAGGCCTATTTATTGTTGAGAAACAATGGAAAAACCCTTAACATTCCAAAACCTAACCCTAGGAGATGAAACGCCAAACTGTGGGCCCCGTTTGGGGTAAATTGGTACATCAACTTCCTGGGGTCGTAACTTTGGCATATGATCTCCGTTTGACGCGTACAATATCTCATTAGAAAGATCTATCCGAGCACTATCATTGTTGGAACGGGAAACATTGGTCGCCCCATGTTGCCCCCAGATTCCCCAAAAAACGTCGTTTAGGGCCTCAAAACGGCTCCGGAAGTTCAGGACCCAAAAAACTACTAAAAATAGTAAGTTGTGCTACAATTAAGGAAACTGAAAATGCTGAGAAAGACAATGGTGGGGGTCCAGGTGGACTTGGCAGGTGGCCACCAATATCCACCTGGATCATTCCTCTCCCCTTAGGAAGCAATGGTCCCCATTGCGTTGAGCTCCTCCATGAGATGAGGAAACTTCTGCTGAACTTGTTCCCTGGTGAGCCACTTGCCCTGCTGAAGGAGTTGGCCTGCTTTGACAACTCGATACAGTTGGATATTCTGTTGGCGAGTGTTCTTGATCTGTGTGTCCATGATTCAATCAGTTGCAGCTTGTTCCATGCAATCTGGATTTAATTCTGTGGTTTTGAGCTGTTCTGCAATGTCAGATGTGTCTAACAATGGTGGAAAGTATGGCCGAAGGCGGTCCACATTAAACACTGGGTGCAGGCCAAGGAATGGGGGAATGCTGAGCTCAAATGCATTGTCTCCCATAGCCTTAGTAATGGTGTAAGGACCATATCGGAGTGGTCTCAATTTCCGATAGGCTCCAGTAAGGCGTTCCTTTTGCAAATGCAACCAGACTTTGTTGCCCACCTGAAACTTGTGTGGCACCCGATGTTGATCATGTCGTTGCTTGTACTTGGCATTTGATTTCTCAAGAATGTCATGGACCTGCTGGTGAATATGTTGGATGCGCTCAATGAAGCTGGTGGCCTTATCTGTTTCGGACTGGACATGAGCTGAATTCATGTGAGTAGCTACAAGTGGCATGGCCACATCAATGGGGCATAGTGGCTGGAATCCCAAACCCACCTGAAAAGGGCTATGGCCAGTGGAGCTGTGAAGAGCTCGGTTGTAGCTGTGCTGAACATAGGGGAGGCTCTCGTCCCATGTGCGTGGATGCTTTGAGTTATACATGCGCAGAATGTGCACAATCATCCTATTGACAACCTCTGTCTGGCCATCAGTTTGAGGATGGAAGGCTGTGGACTTCATGAGTTTGGTGTCCAGCATTGACCAGAGACTGGACCAAAATGTGCTGAGAAACCGACTGTCCCGATCCGAGATGATAGACTGTGGGATCCCAAAGTGCACCCACACTCGTTCAAAGAAGAGTTTAGCAGTGGATTCTGCTGTGATATTCTTCTTGCAGGCCACCATAATGGCCATCTTCGAGAACCTGTCGACGACCACAAAAACACAGTCATTTCCATGCTTAGTGGAAGGAAGGCCTAACATGTAATCCATGGAGATGGATTCCCAAGGTCGACTAGGGGTAGGCAATGGGGTATAGAGGCCTTGCTTCTTAATGGTCGGTTTGGCAATGGCACAGGCAGTACATGATCGGATGTACTTCCCAACATCCTGTCGAAGATCCAGCCAATAGAAATAATTTTGCAGTACTGTCACTGTTTTCTCGACCCCGAAATGCCCAGCAGCCCGACTGTAGTGTGCTTCCCAAATCATCTTGGCACCCTCGCTTGAAGGAACACAAAGGTGACTGAGGTGGCATAATAGGGCATCCTGGAGGTGAAAATCTGCAACATGCCGACCCTCCAAGAGTGTTTGGTATGTGTGGCCGAATTCTGGGTCACTTTTATAGAGAAGTGGGTCACTTTTATAGAGAAGTGGCCAATCAGAAGTCTCGTGCTGACAAGAGTTGAGCACGGTGGTCAGCGCCATGATCGGTGGTCGACTGAGGCAATCTGCAACATTATTGGTGCTGCCCTTTTTATACTTGATATTCAAGTGAAACTGTTGCAGGTATGTAGACCACTTCTGATGGCGATCATTCTGCAATTTCCCTTGGGTCTGTATGAACTGCAGGGATCGATGGTCTGTGTGGATGACCGTTTCCTTCCCCAAAATGTAATGCTTCCATTGTCGGCAGGCCTGTACAATGGAATACATCTCTTTATCATAAGTGGGGTACTTCCGAACTGTGTCTGAAAGCGTTTCACTGAGATATGCCACTGGATGTCCATGTTGAGTAAGGACTGCCCCAATAGCATAGTCAGAGGCATCTGTCTCGACCTCAAATGGTTGTTGTAAATCTGGTAACGCGAGCACTGGTGCCGTGTAGAGGCGATCCTTCAATTCCCTGAATGCCTTTTGTTGAGATTCAGACCAAAAGAATTTTGCTTTCGCCCCTCCCTTGGTGACTTGACTCAAGGGCCAAGAAATATGAGAAAACCCCAGCGCAAACCTGCGGTAGAATTTGGCAAGACCTAGAAAGCTGCGGAGCTCTGTTAGAGTGGTTGGAGAGGGCCAATCCCAAATGACTTGGACCTTGGCTGGATCGACATGCACCCCCTGTTCATCAATGATGTATCCCAGATACTGAACCTTGGCCATGCCAAAAGTGCATTTCTCCAAATTGGCACATAGCTTGTGTTGCCGCAGTGTTTGGAGAACCTGTCGGATGTGGTGGAGGTGCTCTTCCCAACTCTGGTTGAAGATCAGAATGTCATCCAAGTATACTACTACAAAGGAGTTTGTGAATGGCCGCAAGATGTCATCCATTAGCCTCATAAAGGTTGCAGGAGCATTCGTCAATCCGAAAGGCATGACCAACCATTCGAAGAGGCCCTCCTTGGATTTGAAGGCAGTCTTCCACACATCTGAGGGTTCGATTGGTACCTGGTGATATCCTGACTTCAGATCGATCTTGCTGAAATATTTCGCCCCCTTTAGTTGGTCTAGGAGGTCATCAATCCGTGGGATCGGGTACCTATTACGGAAAGTGATCTTGTTCAGCACCCGATAGTCAATACAGAGTCTCCACGTCCCATCCTTCTTCTGTACCAACACGATCGGGCTCCCACAGGGCGATGAACTCGGACGGATGTGACCTTTCTGCAGGAGCTCCTGAATCTACCTCTTGATTTCATTGTTCTCTAGAACGGAGCGTCGATAAATTGGTCCATTGGGTAGCGGTGCACCTGGGGTCAGATCGATGGAGTGCTTGACTTGACAGTGCAGAGGAACCCCTGCCGGGGAGGTGAAGATGTCTTCGTACTCCTCCACAATCTTGTCCATCTGTAGCTGTCGTGCAGAGGGACCCCGTTTGGAGGCCGCGGCCACTGTCTTCTTCTTCCCTTGAGGGCGTATCATCAGGAAAACAAATTTCCTGGTTTTGGAAATGATCTTACTGCATTGTTTTGCAGTAATCAAAGAGATGGCGGCAGGTGGTGCTACCTCTGGTATCCTGAACAACTTATTTCCCAATGTAATAATAACAACACGGGGCCTTGATTCATACACAGCATGTCGCTTCCACAAGTATGGTTGTCCTAGTAATACATCACAAACTTCAAGGGGAGCAATGTCACACAATACCTCATCCGTGAAGGGCTTGATGTTGTATGGAAGGCGACACTGCTGGCTCACGCGAAGATCTCGCCCTTGGTGAAGCCACCCAATGGTGTATGGTTGTGGATGTGCTGTGGTCGGTAAGCCCAACTGCTTCACGACCTCTGCCAAAATGAGGTTCTTTTGACTCCCCCTATCAACAATGAACTGTATCGGGGAGCCCTTTACCCACATCTGGGAGTGGAAGAGACGCTCCTCCTCCTCTGGATCTTCGGGTTCATTTTTCTGGATCTTTGCGATAGCAACAGTGGCGCTGGGATCCGCATCAATGATCTGCTTCCCTTTTTCATACCCCTTATCGGGTTCTGACTCAGAGTCGAAACATGCATCTGATTCTGAAACCTTTAGCTCAGCCACCAGTGACTGCTTGGCCCGACACTCACTTGTGTTGTGAGTGGAGCTCTTATGGAACTCGCACCATTTTCCAGTGTCCTTTCTCGGCTTCGCGGCGTTGTTCTTTGCTTGCAGCTTCGGCTGGTTGTCTTGGGCTGTCCCGCCTTGGCTCTGTCCTTTGTTCTATGGTTTAGGGGCACCTTTCCCCTGCTTTGGATTCACAGATCCAAAGTCTCGCTTCTTTTTTTTAAACTTCTACTCGACCTTGACGGCATATCGGTATGCTGCGCCGAGCGAGGGGATGTTTAGGAATTGTATTTCTTCCTGGATGTACTTGTGCAGCCAGCCACGGTATTTGAGTATCAAATGTTGCTCTGAATCCTTGATACCCAACTTTGTACGAAGGGTATGGAAAATATTGGTGAACTCCGGCATGTCTTGGTCCCTTCCCTGCCACAGCGTGGTCCACTTTATGTATTCATCCTCATAGCTTCCGACAGGGTAGTACTGCTCCTTGATGGCATCCCGGAACGAATCCCAGGTGGGTGCGGCTGAAAATAGTGAGCCAGTACTTTTGTCCTTCTGCTCGCAGTAGGTTTCCCACCAGTCCTTGACGTGGGGGGCTGCTTTGAGAAGAGCAAAAACAATCTTTTCCCGACTCGAAAATTCATGAACAGAAAAATAACCCTCTAGCAGATTTAACCATTTATCTACGGCATCGGCGTCTATCTGACCCTCGAATATGGGGATTTCAAAATTAACTTGTACCTTAAAGGGTGTGGCGTTTCCAGAGGAGCTGCTGGAAGCCGATGCGCCGCTTCTGGGTAGCTGCTGAAGGATCTGGGCAAAGCTGTCCATCATCGCGTTCTGTTGTCGCTCGAGGGCTTCTTCGAGCAAGATTTTGATGGGATCTCCTGCCCCCTCGTCTTTCTTCTCGTCTGCCATGGGAGGCCGTCGGGATTTGCGAGGCTGGTCTTGCAAAGGTTCAACCAGTTCAAGCCCTAACTCCTTATATCCCAACCTTGTTGGGGACATGCAAAGAAAAACAGAGAAAAAGCAAACCGCTCTGATACCACTGATCCGGATTTAAACAGGAATGCAACAAATTACAGAGATAACCATATACACAAAGATGCAGCGGAAATAATACTTCATTTCATCAATGGAAAATACTGAAATATGCTTACAACCAGAAATGGAAATAAACCAGCTAGGGCTATGGTAGCTTATCTCTGAGAAGAGATATGATGGCTACATGCCTCTGAACTATGTTACAATGAGGCTTGGAGGCCTATTTATTGTTGAGAAACAATGGAAAAACCCTTAACATTCCAAAACCTAACCCTAGGAGATGAAACGCCAAACTGTGGGCCCCGTTTGGGGTAAATTGGTACATCAACTTCCCGGGGTCGTAACTTTGGCATATGATCTCTGTTTGACGCGTACAATAGCTCATTAGAAAGATCTATCCGAGCACTATCATTGTTGGAACAGGCAACATTGGTCGACCCATGTTGCCCCCGGATTCCCCAAAAAACGTCGTTTAGGGCCTCAAAACGGCTCCGAAAGTTCAGGACTCGAAAAACTGCTAAAAATAGTAAGTTGTGCTACAATTAAGGAAACTGAAAATGCTGAGAAAGACAATGGTGGGGGTCCAGGTGGACTTGGCAGGTGGCCACCAATATCCACCTGGATCATCGAAGGCGACTAGAATCATCTTTAGCTTTTTCTCGACTCTTAAAAATTGAAAAAGCAAGCTGTGTCAAAGTGTCATAAAATTTATTCAAATCGGAATAACATCACTGCTCCCTCATTGGTCTCAGTTTGACAAAATGGAGTCCACCAATCAAGGATTTCCCCTTGGGGGAATCCTACTCCCTTTTCCTCTAGGGGAGATGTTGGTGTACCTCATATGGCTACATTGTCCCTTCTAGGGCTTGCACTTCGCCTGCTGGTATGGCTTTTCTCGACCTCTGTCGTTCAAAACACCATGATTCTTGGGCAATCAAATCAGCAACCAGATGATACTAGAGTTACCCCCAAACCTTCTATTTCGTTTGTTTCTCCCTCTCCTTCCTCTGCGCTTGGTGGAACTATGCTTAAAAAAAATGATCGTATAAAAGTTGTTGTAATAAATATCTTTCTTCATTATGTTTACAAGCTTAGATGCCCACTCATTTAGAAAAAAACTGAACATGCTTCTTTCCCTTTGCCCTTTAATTCATATTTTTTCAAGTAATGCTGTAGGAATGTAATGAATTTTAAACATCTTACGCGAAGAAAACAACATTTTTGTGTTTTGTTTTGTACCAGAAAATGACAACAAACCTTACTGAAAATGCAATTTCCTCAATGTTATCTGGATCAACTCATATTCAACCATACCTACAAATTGTTGAACTTGAGCCAATACAATCAATGCAAAATTCAACTCCACGATATCGTATTGCAATTTCAGACGGAACACATAAGAAACACATCATGCTTCCAAAAGATTTCAATGATGTCGTAGCAACAGGCTTGCTACAAAAGGGTTCTATTATAAATGTTAAAAGTTGGACTACCTCAGCTATTGGTCCTTCAACGTAAGTTTGTTATAAATTTCTTATTTCAAATTTAACATTTTTTATTTATAACACAACCGCTTCTAACAGTTATTCCTTTGACTCTCATTTGTCATGTAGGTCTATAAAGCTAATAGACTTTGAAATATCTACTTCATTTGCACCTTTAATTGGCAATCCAAAAACTATGAGTATCGCCATCACATCTGATGAAAACACTCCATCCTCGTCGAATCCACATCCTTCATCAAAAAGACACTGCCCTCTTCCAACTACTCCAACTTTGTCTGTTCTACCAGTTCAAATTCCCATCAAATCGTTAAACCCTTACCACTCAAACTGGTGCATAAAAGGATACGTCCAAAGGAAAACAGCTCTTCGACAGTTTTAGAATCAATACGGACCCGGTAAAGTGTTTGGTTTTGACCTGTTCGATACAGAGGGTGGAGAAATACATATTACATGTTTCAACAATGTCGCAGATTATTTTTTCGACAAAATCCAAAATGAAAATGTCTACATTGTCTCTAAAGGGAATGTAAAAATGGCTAATAAGCAATACAACCACTTGAACAATGACTGGGAAATTTTGTTGAATGGAACATCTACCATAGAACATGTTGCCAACGAAAAAAAACATAAACCAACAGTGCGATTCAATATAAAATCAATTGATGATATCAGAACAACAAATGTCAACTCCATTGTTGATATTCTTGGTGTTGTCACAGACATTTCCAGTGTATGCACTATATGTAGAAAAGACGGCTCTGAAGTCAATAAACAAACAGTACAGCTTCGAGACATGTCAGGGTATAGCATAGATGCAATATTTTGGGGAGATAATTTTAATGCCGTGTCACAGGAAATATCCTCCCTATGTGCTAAAGGAAATAACCCCATCATTGCAATCAAATCTGCACGTGTTGGAGAATTTAATGGAAAAAATATCGCCACTACAATGAGATCCATTGTTCTTGTAGATCCTGACATTGAAGAGGCCCATGCGCTAAAGTCGTGGTTTGAAAAAGAAGGTTCGACTGTAGCTTCTACATCTTTGACAACAAGATCTCCTTTTGGCCACCAACAAAAAAAAATAACAATTGCTGACATTTACAGTATGGATTCCTTAGAGAAACCAACATTTTTCCAATTAAAGGGCACAATAACAAAAATTGGGATGGATAGTTTTTACTACATTTCTTGCCCGTCAATTGTTGGTGGGAAAAAATGCATGAAAAAACTTATTCCACAAAATACAGGGATGTGGTTCTGTCCAAAATGCAATGCTGAAGTAAGCGACTGTGATTACAGATACTTATTGAAAATCGACATACAATATCACACTGGTGAATTGGCTTCAACTGTTGCTTTCGAAGATGCAGGCTCTACAATTCTTGGAAATAATGCTAAAGACTTCTATCTATTATCTTCAGATCCAGAACTGATCAAGGAAATTGTCTCTAGAGCTCTATGGACAGATCATATCTTCACACTATCGGTGAAGACAAAAACTTTTAAAGAAGTCCCACGATTGAAATGCGTTATCATAAAAGAAGAAAAACTGCATTTCACGACAGAATGCAACAACATCCTTCGAGAAATTCAGAATATCTCGACATTGTAGATAAATATTGCAAAATGTATTCCTTGCTTTTTGGCAATTCCTATTGTCCAATTTTATAAATACAACTTTACAAGATATATTGTTGCATGTCTTCTTATGAAATTTTCTTATATACCATTGAAATAAATATTCATTCTCCATTGTATCCAGCATTATGTGAGTAGACAAAATCACATTTTTTTTCCTTTTATCAGCTTTACACATGAAACTACCTACATGTATGCAGAAAAAATACTAATACATTCTTTCAAAAACATTTCTCAAATAAAAAAATTCACATAGCACTGTTCAGAACTTAGATTTTTTTCCCTTCTTTCGCTTTTGCTTGCATTTTTTACCCTTCTTTCGCTTTCATACAATAACATGGTTTTTGTCTCCAAATAACATTCTTCTTTTCCCCTCTCTTGCTTATAGGTACCATAAATTTTGCGAATGGCTTCTTCTTCTAATAATGAACGTGCTCGAAGATACTATGCAACAAATAAAGAACGAATAAATGCACGGCGCCGTGAGCTTTACCAAGCAAAAAAAAACATCATAGAATGTCAAAAACACAAAAAAAAGGGTGACCAACCTTCCTCGTCTGAAATGGCCCACCCTGAAAACAATCCTCCCTTGCAATTATCAGACTCTTTATCTTCTCAGCAAACCTCTCAAACAAATACATCCATGCCTCATTACCCTAACCCCTCCTTTGCACATGCTTTCAACAACGTTTATACTGATCAAGCACATCGAGATTTCCGTTCAAAGATTGATAAACTTCCACCTAAATGCCCATGCTCCTTTGTCTTGAATCATATCTTGGAATACATATCCGAATTCCAACCACATGTATTGCTGCTCCAGATGCGTCTCTAAAACAAAGGGTCATCGCTTCTCATTATCAAACAACATGGACCCTAGCCCTCAACCAGCTACCCTTACATCTCTTTCACAAATAGAAGAAATTCTCATTGCTAGGGTTAACCCTATACTGCAGGTAACACATGCATGTGGTGGCCAGTATAAATACAGTGGCCACACAATTTGTTTTCCTCAAGACATTACAAAAATCGCAAACATGTTGCCACGACCTGTTGAACACTTGGACATCCTAATTGTCACGCATCATATTAATGACCATAAGGCTTATGATTTCATTGTCAGTAGACATCGCGTTCTCGCTCCATTGGAATACAAATTGGCAAATGACCCATACTATAAGAATGTTCGTATTGATTCCAACGCACTGGCATCCTTACCAGCAATCCTCACCTATGTGTCCTCCACCCTTCACCATTCCAATACTACAGAAACCACTGTCCGCCTTCCACTTGAACCACCCCATGAGCTCACTGAAGATTTCACAGACCCATCCGCTGTCCAAACATCATCGTTCGTCCCCATCATACCTAATACAAATACAGAAATCCAAGAAATCCGCCATTATTTGCATGCTTACAACCACCAATCTGATACTACAATTGAGTGGCCAATAATTGGTTTATCGCTAGTCAATGAATACAACACAGAAGGTCTACTCTCTATGGCTTTCCCCACCCTTTTCCCGACAGGCGCTGCAATGCCAAATCAACCAAGAATGAAATCAGTGCAGTTACATGAATATGCACTTCATCTCATACGTTACTACGATAACAGATTTGGAAGGCACCCACGCTTTTGTTATTACATATATAATCTCATGATGTGGCATCACAGTCAAGCAACATCGTCGATTTTTGTGAAAAAAAACATCACAGATAACTTTCCAATATCTATTCAAGATCTGAACATTCGATTAGAACAATTTCCAGATGAGCAATTGACAGAGCAAGTCATGCGATTCGGTAGCTCTTTACGTGGAACAAGGTCATTTTGGCATAAAGCTAAAAATGAACTAACGGACATGATATCTCAACTCGGTTGCCCGATGTTCTTCTTCACATTAAGTGCAGCTGATACAAAATGGCCTGATCTTCATGCAGTCATGCCCGGATGTCTTCCTTCTGATATTGCAAAACAACAAAAGTGGAGAAATG
Source organism: Pinus tabuliformis (assembly GCA_031772625.1). Classification (NCBI taxonomy): domain Eukaryota; kingdom Viridiplantae; phylum Streptophyta; class Pinopsida; order Pinales; family Pinaceae; genus Pinus; species Pinus tabuliformis. The sequence goes on along the minus strand of CM062812.1, from coordinate 690,794,787 downwards.
ATAACATTATCTCTAACCCACATTTAACATCACTATATATGAACCATAGATTCACAGCATTTCGTGACATTATCTTAGAGAAACACTTGAATACAAAAGATTACTGGTACAAGTACGCATTCTACCGCATTTTTTTTTTCTCCAAGAACTCTAAACAACATTCCTCACCTATTGCAAAATTATCTTACAAAAACGCATACTTGATAGGTATGAATGGCAACATAGGGGATCTGCGCACATCCATGGTTTCCTTTGGATATAAAATGCACCTGATATGGAGAATCTCAACTGGGAAGACACAGAAGCAGTCGATATTACAAGGCAGTTCTTCGACAAATATATTTCTGCTTGGAACCCTCGTGCTCCTTCTACTTCAAACCAACCAAATGCTTGGACAAATCCCGAAGACCCTTGCCTATTTTCCACACCGCAAATCTTCAGAACCAATCCTTTCAGTGACTATGAACAACTCGTCAATTGTGTTGAACGTCACACAAAATGCTCAGAAAGCACGTGCCTAAAAAAATGGATCCTCACTCCAATGTCGTTATAAAGCACCGTGGGAATTACATCCAAAATTGGCCTTATTCATTGATTCCAATGGCCAAAAAACATACACCCCTGCTCGCAACGATGATCGACTCAATAGCCATAACCCTACCATCCTATCTATTTGGCGTGCAAATGTTGACTGCCAACCAGTACTCTCCATACACGCTGTACAAAAATATATCGCCAAATATGCATCCAAAGCAAAAAAAATTTTTGAAAGCTTCCACCACATGCTACGTAGAATTGTCCTGGCTTCACCCATTGCTGACCCAGCAACATCCGCATTTCGAAAATTTCTTGCAGCAACCCTTGTTGATCGTGACATTGGAGCACAAGAAACCTGCCATATGCTGCAAAAATTACCATTAACATTATGTAGTCGGCCATTCATTTCTTTAAATGTAAACCAAAAAATTCTTATGCGCCTTCCACAAACGAACACCACCTCCACTACATCCCCGCACTTCATAGATACATATATCCAGTGCCCTTCTACCCTAGAGTCCACATCACTAATAGAATTGGCAAGATCCTGGTAATATGATCCTCGTCGCAAAACAAACAAATGGAAACAAAGGCCTACAAAAGCAATTGTTCGGGTCATACCACATTACTCCTCCATACCATCCACAATAGAACCTTGCTACGCTGACTTTTGCAGGGTTGAACTTATGATATACAAACCTTTTCGCCATATCGTACAAGATATAGGAGATTCTACTGTAGAATTCATCGCAAATTGGCAAACATTTCGTCCATTCTACAATCCTTGGCATCAACACTGCACACTATCTGATATTGAATCTGTCACAAATGATACCTCAACTATAAATGAAGCCAATCCAACAGACACCATGGAAATAAATGAATGGGAATTACTTTCCCAATTACACCCTACAAATGAGCTTCTCATAAACGACCTTGACATGCTTGGTCTTCGTGGCTTTGATGACACCCATAACTGGAATCATACCACTATCCCATTGGATCTACAAAATAATGCAATACAATTCATTGAGAATAGCCGCTCCATCCACTGCATTCTTCAAACACATCAACATACCCTGCCGACCCTTACTACATTATCTCCAATGCAAAGAAAAGCTCTAAATATTATTTTTAATCATTTTGCTAGGAAGGATTATTTTCCCGCTCTTAGAATGATAATACAAGGCACTGCTGGTACGGGAAAATCCCTCCTTATTAATTGCATCAAAGATATGCTCATAGGCCTTGCAAGCCTGGAACCTTCACCGATCATGCTCCTCGCCCCTACAGGGGTTGCTGCCTTCAACATACAAGCATCGACAATCCATTCTGCTTTGCACCTTCCTATAAAGGATCTTATGCCCTTAGAAGGTAATGCTCTTGCAAAATTCCAAGAAGAACTCAGGCATATAAGATACATACTAATCGATGAAATGAGCTTCATTGGGCCAAAGCTTCTCAGCCATATTGATGAACGTCTTCGTGAGGCATTTCCCCACCAAAGAAACACTCCTTTCGGTGGTTGTTCCATAATATTGGTTGGTGATCTTGGTCAGCTACCGCTCGTCAAAGACATACCTCTATATGCAGGGACGAGCCACGGAAACGCACTGTGGAACACCTTCAACACAGTCATCACATTAGACACAATATTTCGTCAACAAGGCGACGACATCGCACAGGTTACTTTCAGGAACATTCTCCAGAACATTAGAGATGCAAATCCAACAATCGACGACTACAACGTACTCATGTCGCGCACAGATTCCTTTTTATCAGAAGAAGAGATATGTTCATTCCATGATTCCATGCATCTATTTCCAACAAATGCTCAAACAATGGTCCATAATAAGCAAATGATGAAATATTTAAACACTCCTATCGCACGATCCATTGTTGAAGATGACAACACATATTCCAATGTTTCCTCTGAAGACTAGCAACTTGAGCGAATTGCATTGCTATGCAATGGCGAAAAAGTTATGTTGACTTCCAACCTTTGGGTTTCAGCCGGTCTTGTTAATGGTTCCCTTGGAAAAATTGTAACCATATTTTACAAAGAATCAACTGCACCACCACAAATTCCAACATTTGTTGTCGTAGATTTTCCCAAGTACATTGGGCCTCCTTGGGATGAAAGAAACCCCACTCACTTGCCTATTCCAGCAGTAAAAAGAAATGGTCGTGCACAAATTCCACTGAAGATGGCTTGGGCTTTAACCATACATAAATCTCAAGGTATGACACTTCCAAAAGCAATAATTGACATTGGAAAAATAGAACGTCAAGGTCTCACATTCACAACTATTTCAAGAGTGCCTTCTCTGCAAGATCTTCGGATTAACCCCACATTTAGTTTTGATCATTACAGTAAAATGAAGGACAACAAAAACATTGCTTGCAGAAAACACGTAGAAGAAATTCTCCAGATTCATTTTAACACAACTCACCTGCAAAGTGTTACTAATAAATTTCTGCAGCTGATTTACATATTACTAATTCTAACAAAATATACATTTTGCAGGTCCATTACTGCTTCTTCAGGTCTTCGCTACCTCCACCATGTTTTCGTACAACTTCAAATATGGAATGACAAGCACAATGTTCTTTAGACTATTATATTCCTTCTCGAACCTCTTTTGTTACAATTCATTGTTTGTATTTTCCATTTCAAACTTGAAAAAGGATGTTTCAAGATCAAATACCATTTTCATGGTTTGTTTCCTCACAACTATTTGTGTTTTCCATTTCAAAATTTAAAAAGGATGTTACAACACACTATTTGTATTTTCCATTTCAAACTCTAAAAAGGATGTTACAATACACTATTTGTATTTTCCATCTCACACTTAAAAAAGGATGTTTCAACATCAAATACCATTTTGATAGTTTATGTCCTCACAACTATTTGTGTTTCCCATTTCAAACTTAAAAAGGGATGTTTCAAGATCAATACCATTTTGATAGTTTATGTCCTCACAACCAATTCATTGTCAATGAGTTTTAACATATTTTGTTGACAAAATCAACTGATTTTAATGATTATAATACATGTTTTCAATATATCTTCATATTAATTTAATTTTCCATTTGAATAATGATTTCTTAAATAGCCCTTTCCAAATCAATATGTTTGCCCGGTTGTTGTTCGCATATTAATTTAATTTCCCATTTGAATAATGATTTCTTAAATAGCCCTTTCCAAATCAATATGGTTGCCCGGTTGTTGTTCGCATGGATTCATTCATTTATCTTCACCTTTAACTCCACAATTTTTACCAACTACAAACAAAGGTCTCTAAACAGGTTCAATGCATATTTATGGCTACTTGCATTCCATTTCAACGGTTTTAGGCATCGCTCCCTCAAATTAAAACTCGAATTCATCGACCCTTGCTTTCAAAAAAGCCCGCAAAAGCCTATTCACATTTCAATATTCTTCCACACACTATGCCTTACAGCGTTTCCTTTGCAACATTAGGTGCAAATGCTAGTTATTCACATTTTGATTGGTGTAGAGGGTTGGAGTCTTATTGCGGAATCATGATTTGCACCGTCAGATTGTGTTGGAGGTATTCATGTCACAACATGTACAACATGTGCATGTAACATAAATATGATATTGATATTATGATGTCCACTCATTGCATTGTGTGCGGTGTAATATGCACATATATAGATTATATATTATCATTGACATAAACTGCAAGGCGAATGTTCACCAAACATGATTAGAAATGTGTTTTCATCGATGGAAAAGGAAATGGAAAAGATTAGCAAAGGAAATTGCATTGGTAAAAATGTTGGCATTGGTGACTAAGGAAGAGATGATTGATGACAAAGCCAATGGAAAAGGTGGTCAATGGAAAGATCTTCACAGACAAAGAAAAGGCAAAGACAATGGCAATGCTTGGGAAAGGAAATTGCATTGGTAAAAATGTTGTCATTGGTGGCCAAGGAAAAGATGATTGATGGAAAAACCAATGGCAAAGTTCAACACAAACAAAGCAAAGGAAAAGGCAATGGAAATGACAAGGAGTGCAACGTAAAGGAAATTATAATGTAGAAAGGCTTTGGGGCTAATTCTGGAGTAGCAGATCAGCTCGAGTGTAGGTGTAACCGACACATATGGAAAGAGCTCCGAAAAATATTTCCAATGGTATGTGGAAGGTTGAAATCGGCCTCTTGGTTCAAAAGTTAGAGCTAGTCAAAGTTGGTGAGTCCAAGGTTGCATAGTTAAAGGTGTTTTGAGGAGCCTTTGGTGCATAGCGAAAGCTGGCTCCAATGAAAAATCAGTGGAAAGGATGTAAGAGTCTCTACGTGAAGCTTCAAATAAATGTGATAGCAATGGGAACGCATGTGATTGGACATAAGTGGAGCCAACCTGGCAGTCATAGCCTAGTGGGTTCACCCCGACACAACCCTTTTGGCGCATAAAGGGAAGGAATGGGAGATGGACGCCAAGACATGAAAACTATGCACTATCCAATGGGGACCGAGCGAGTGGAGCCCATCTGACGTAATACCCTGGTCGAAGCACTTCGGAGGATTCATATATGACGTAATGATGCAAGAGCATGAGGCTTGAAGACAAAAGGCTTCATTTTATTCCAAAAATCCAAAAAAAAGTTTACAAGCAAAGGAGTGGGATCCTTTAGTTGTCAATTTACAAAACTTTCTAGATAGGATTTGAGCTAGAATATAGGTATTTGAATGATTTTGTAATTACTCCAAGTATTTCAAACTTAGTTTAGATTCTCGAGGAGAATATCAAGCAGTTTAGGTATTTATCTAGGATTACACAGATTCGATCCATTGATTGAGGATTGGATTGTTGGATGTAAAGTATTTATGTAAGTTTTGAACTATTGTCAGAGGATTTAGCTGGATTTGGCTATGGAGAATTAGACTGTAAAAGAATTGAAATATCTTTGTATCTTTGTATATCCTGCGCATGAAAGGTTAAATCCTGGAGGTTGAATTCCTTCGAAATATCTCTATGTATTGTTGAATTCTAGTTTGGCCTGTAAAATTAGGATTTTATATGATCTGGTGTTATCGCGTTTAATTCCTCATTTACTATGTTTTAAGTTAAATCAAATGTGTTTCGAACCACAGAGATTTAATTAGCTAAGCTCTGAATTCTATAGAGAAGAACTAAACCTGGCGGAAGCACTAAAATCATAGCGAAGGAAAAAAGTATGATAAATTCGCAAGGGAACCCGAAGAAGCCTAGAACCATTCAATCTATAGAACCATTAGATCTACGGTAGTCGCGTGAAAACAAGTGTCGGAGTTAAATAGAGTAGTAAAGTGGTCTTCATAGGAAAAAGTTGTTTTCGCGCGGGCTCAAGGAGGTAAGTGGTATTTTGGGATAGTCACGCGATTCCATTTAGCAGCCGACACGTAGCACGGAGAAACTGCTTTTCTCGCGTGCTCTTAGCTTGATAAACATCGGCAATAATTCCATGCAATATTAAGTGTCAACCGTTGGATCAAGCGGGCTTGATCAACGGTGGAGGACCACCTGGCTAGTTTGTGAGCAGGAAAAGCGCCAACCGTCGAATTGAAGGAAGAGGATCAACGGTGGAGAATTAATGTGATAAAGGTTGGGAGAAAGGCGGATGCGAGAAGATTATGAACAACAGTGTTGGTTTCCTTTCGGTTCCAAGGTAACCGGAGTTCTGGAATATTTTGAGAAATTTTAATAGTTCTGTCGTTTTAGCAACATATCTACAATTGGAGACAGATGATTGAAAATCCAAAGGAATTAGAAGAAGAACTTCCACCTGTGCTTGAGGAGATCGTTTCTGGTTTTGAATGATTATCTCTTACACCTGCAACCAGACTAACACATAATATCAGATGGATTGGGAGGTAAGTGTCGGGACATGGTAGGTGAGGAAACTTACTAATGAAAAGTGAGTAGGAGGAGGCCCGCTCCAACAACTCAACCCGCAGATGGATAGCCTAGAGGAATAACAAAGCAGGCATATGCAGTAGAATGTTGGCCCGACAAAAAAACAATGAAAAGGTCGGTAATCCTAAAAACAAATTAATGAAGGATTTGGTCCCAAAACAAGGCCTCAAAGGATATTTTCTCTCTCCTCCATGAGGACAGGTGGCGACACCCAATTGGCTCGAGAGACATCAGGTGGTGACATTAGCATGGACATGTGGCAGGGAGATGTGAGGTTTTCGGATACCTAAAGGGACCATTTCCAAGTGACATGTGTCATCTATTGCAGGGCGATGCATAGCATAGGTGATGTCATTATGACATCATCTTGGTGGAAATAGCCTGGAATATTTAAATGGTGCAGAATAGGTGTCAAAAGGTAATGGGTGCTAAGACATTAAGCATTAATAGTGGATAGTGGTGATTGATAAGAAGTGGGTCAGGTGGATCCTATTGACCAACTCATCCCGACGAATGGAGGCCAAAAGTTTAATAAGGAAGCACAAGTGAAAGCTTCGACAGCAGGGCGTTGGGCCACAAAGGCAGAGGGACAACTAATGAAATGGGCGACAGGAAGTCCCCATGGACACATCGACTCGGCGGGTAGACCCCAATGGTTTAATATGGAGGTGGAATAAAAAGCTTCGAGTTTGAGAGTTCCATGTTGAACACTTGGACCGAACCCTTGGGTCATTTCGCATAGAAATGAACTCAAGGTGTGGAGAAAAAAGCAGTGGAGGCTCTTAGGAGATATAACTAAGCGCATGGTCCTATCCCATGGATTGGTTGGCATAGAAACAAGGGAGCACTGAACTTTTGGGCTTGTGGTTGGTCACTTCGCGTAAAAGCGGGACTAATGGCACAAAGTCATTAACATAGGGAATTGGACCTTGTAGGGTTGAAAGGGATTAGCGCCTAGGGACCTTAGCCAATGGTCATGGAGAGCTAGTTGTATGGTGCACAATAGGTAATGGGCTAGAGAAAAAGAGCCTAAATACCAATTCAATAGTTTTGACAATAGTTTTGGTTTTAAAATTAAAAAGGGTTATTTGGGCTATAGAAAAGTGTTGTGCATGGTAGTGGGGTTTGGCGACAACGACATGAGCTCAAAAGAAATCACGAACAATCAATAGCATAATAAAAGTCTTGTGGCTTTGACATGAAGAGTTGGAAGCTAGTAGTTTTGGTGGATTTTAAAGCTTGATGGCAGCATGAATGAGTCAACAACCTGTGTTAACAACAGTTGGTGGAACTTCCTGTTAAAGAGATAGTTTTGCAAGTTAAGCCAATGTTAGTAGTAACTAAAAATTAGAAATCCATATCTAAAAGCTGTTAAGAACTACAATTGCAAAAATAAGCAGGAAAACAACAAAGAACCTAGAGTTTGAGTTTCAAACAACAATAGTGGAATATAAAAAAACTTGGTGAATAGTCATAGGATTGATATTAACAGGACAAAGGAAAAAAATATTAATTCATGCATCATATTTGACAACAAGATAACAACAATCCAATTCAAAAAAATCAATGCAAAATTCTATAAAGCAAAGCTCAAGCAACAAAGAGAGGCATGAGAAGTGAATAGCAGCAGAGAGTTGTTGGTTGTTGCATATGTGTGTGTAGAAGAGAGTTGCTAGAGCTAAGATGTTACATGTGAGAGCAATGTGTTGATCAGAGGTTGCACGATGTTGGTATGCATTCTTAGTGATTGTTGTTGATGTTATCCATGTGAAGAGAACGATGTTTTGTATCAACAATCAAAGATAGCTAAAGGCGTTGGTGATTAGGGAAGTCAATTATTTGAAAGAAGAGAAGGCATAAAGATCTGAGTTTGAAAATGGATGAAAGGTGGATCCATAGGGCTAGAAAGTGGTAGCTTCCAAATCATGGGTAGCAACTCCTTCTAGTGGGTGCTAATAAATGTTGAGAGGCAACAATCCCATTTAGCAAAGACTGATAAACGAGTAGGGGCAGGTGTCCCTCCCAGTGGGTACTAGTAAATGAGCAGGGGAAATAGTCCCTTTGAGTGGTAGTTGATAAATGAGCAAATATTGAATATCCTTTCAGTAGCAGCTGATAAACCTATGAGAGGTAGTTTGTGGGGCCATGATGTAATCAAGTTGAAGCTTGTAATAAAAGAAGACTGTTTTTTTTGTATATGTTTCTCATGTGCTTGATATTTATGATGTTATACATGATCGCATTATGTTGTTGATGCATGAATAATTATTAAAGAGATTAGAAATTAAAATTTGTGAAGAATTGTATAATTTGGCCACACTACTGATTCACCCCCTCTGAGTAGTGTCCCGATTTCCATTATTTCTAATAATTTGGTATCAAAGCCAGTGTCCTTCAAGATCAGTTTTACATATGGAAGGAAGATCAGGGATCGTGGAGAACTAAGATTGGATTACCTCATATGGTGTTCCATATTTAAATGGATCAAATTATATAGCCTGGAAGGTAAGGATGAGAATATACTTGCAAGCTCGTGATTTGGATGCATGGTTACCTGTGGAGTATGGGGTAGTAAATGATAAGTTTGATAAAAAAATCGAGGAAGGAAATTAGAGAGGGTTGTCTAAGTCAAATATTGAAAATATTAATTGTTTTAAAAATGCCAAGGAGACATGGGACAAATTGCAGTCCATCCATGAAGTAGATACAAAATTTGCATGTTATGTTAAGATCCTTTCCTCGAAGGATGGAGCAGTTAATGACTTGGTCAAAGACTTAAAGGGCACTAAAGATCAAGAATTAGATGATGATTCTTCTATATCAATAGGCCAAGTCAATGATCAACACCCAAAGGAGATGCAATATACAACTAAGTTGTTGTTCTTTTGTTATTGTAGAACAATAGGTCATTTATCTTCAAACTTCTCAACTTCAAGTACTGGTGAAATTAAGAGTTTCTCATCAAGTTGTAATGAAGATAGATATGCTTTAATAGTAATAGAATATATGGACATTTGTTAAGAAGAAAATGGGTCCACCTTTGGTGAAGAGAAGGAAAGGAAATCTCACGTATCAAAAAACGAATCCCTAGAGTCATCAAGGGAACGAACTTTTGAGAGTAAAATAAACACTAGTGGTGAATCCAGTGGCTCCACAATTGAGTTGGAATCTCTTGAAGAAAATATTGGCTTGAAGAGGTAGCTCATATAAGCTCTTGAAGAGATTAAGAAATTTAGATCTATAAATACAAAGCCGAAACAGGAGAATAGAGCATTCAAAGAGCAGGCGCTGAATCTGTAGATGCATGCAGAGAATTATGAAGTGTTTAAAGACAATCAAACCAACGATTCTTCCTCTTGGGTTGAGACAACAATTGAAGATGAAAATGACTCAACAACAACGCAGAAGGGACCCATTAGAAAAATAACGCAACATCAAGGAGATAAAGGGACTTCCAAGAATCCAAATAAAGGTATGCAACCCATTATATGTTTTTATTACAATAGCATAGGGCACTTTGCCTCCAAGTGTCCAGATAGGAAAAAATTATGGTGCAACAAAAAAATATGCATGCACAGATTCAACAATAGCCATGAATTCCTCAGAAGAGAAATTCGAATGGCCAAGTACAGAAATCATTTTCCCCACAAAGGAAATATTTTCAGTGGTCCAATAGCAACAAAAGACAAATTGCAGTCTAGGAAATTGGACAAGCATAAGGTTTGGTAAGAAGAATAATTTCTTTGTTCCCTTCTTGAATAAATTTAAACACTACAAGTGTAAGAAGTTTGGGCACAAAGCAGTCACATGTGAATTTGACCAAAAATCTACAATTAGAGGCATGGATTATGATGAGATCTAGCAAAGAGAATTGCATGTGAGCTATTTTAGTACACAGAAGAAAGGCATATCAAATGGAGCATGGAGGAAATGCATAACAGTGCTTGGTGAAGTAGATTCAGAGTCTAAAATTATTGTGGTTGATCTCTCCTATATACCCTGCAACAAGTAGAGATCCCAATCAGACAAAAGAAGCAACATCAACCCTGAAATATCTTCAAAGGAATACAATGAGAAAGAAGAGAAACAGAGGTATGTATGCTCAGGAAATGGCAGAAATTCACCCAATTAAACAGATCAATGCAGGACCTCATGGTGTTCAGAAAATTCAACAAATTCAGTTGTTGAAGAAAAATGAAAATAATATACTCAGGGGGAGTATATCCCTTGCTCGTCTTCATTAAAGAGAATACGTTGGCTTCAAGGGGAGGTAGAAAACTCTAATGCAAGGAGAAGAATGGAACAAGCTAAGGAATGCATTTGAACAATAAAGGAAACTATGCCCTTTTTATGTTGATTGCTGAGCAATATGGTTTATTGATTTTTGTTTTTAAATATTTGGTAGTATGAGCATGTTCAGTTGGTGATGGTCTGTTTAGCAGAATATATTTTGAATGCAAAAAGGGAACATGGCCACAGGGGGAGTATACTCAAGTCAAGATTTTAGTATCAAATTATGCATTGACAATTGGTATCATTAATTGGTATAAGTTATGTGCTGCATAGGCTAATGGTTTTTGTTGCATGGATTGATTGTTATGATATTGTTCAAAATGGTAATTGGTATCAGACATCATATTTATAGTGAAAATAGTATGATCGAAGGATGATGATACTCAGTCATCAAGTTCTCAAATATTGCTAACAATGGCATCGATTCAAAAATTGACATCATTTTAATTTGGTATCACTTGGTATTAAAGGCATTGTCAATTGGTATTTACAATCATTAGACTTCTTGTTAGAGTATGGTTTTCATATGGTTTAGTGTTGATAGGAAAATATTGATATGACTATTTTTCATGAGGATTCAAATGTGTCATGCATAGAAATGATTATTCTTGTTACTATAAGATAGGTGTATGGGTCTAGGAAGGCAATGTTATGAATGTAATCCTAACTAAGACTTGGACCAGCGGGAATAATTTTCTCATGGCTTAGTTGCACAAGCATGGGTTGTTTCAGTAAGAAATTCCTCTTGTTTTCTTGAGGCAAAGATTGGGAGTAAATACTCCTTTCCCTTCTATTCAGTCTTCTTCACGGGATAGAAAGGAAGCTCCTCGGATCAAATCAGAGGCATATGAGTTTTTCAGCTTAAGAAGAAACAATTGAGAGGTCCACAAGATTAGAAGACAGAGAGAGATTCTTAATAGGGGGGCATGTTAGTATCTTTTCCATTTATTCCAAAGGGGGAGAAGTATTTACGATCAAACACAAGATGGTAAATGATCAGTGGAAAAGCAAAGGGAGAAGTGTCAAGATGGTAATGATCATTGGTAATGATGTGTTGTTTGATCTTGGTGTTGCCATCAATGCCAAAGGGGAGATTGTTAGAAATGTGTTGTCATTGATGGAAAAGGCAATGGAAAATATTGAAAAAGGCAACTGCATTGGTAAAAATGTTGTCATTGGTGGCCACGGCAAAGATGATTGATGGTGAAGCCAATGGAAAATATCTACACAGACAAAGCAAACGCAAAGGCAACTGCATTTGTAAAAATGTTGTCATTGGTGGCCAAAGAAAAGATGACTCATGTAAAAGCCAATGAAAAAGATCTTTACACACAAAGAAAAGGAAAAGGAAATGGAAAAGAGTGCAAGGTAAAGACAATTAAAATGTGCAGAGGCTTTGGAGCCAATTCTAGAGAAGCAGATCATCTCAGGTGCAGGTGTAACCCACATAGATGGAAAGAGATTTGAAAAATCTTCCCAACTATATGTGGAAGGTTGAAAATGGCCTCCTAGTTCAAAATTTAGAACTAATCAAATTTGGTGACCCTAAGTCCAAGATTGCAAAGTTAAAGATGTTTGGAAGAGCCTTCGACGCATAGCCAAGGTTGGCCTAAATCCCAAACTCAATGGAAAGGATGACAGAGCCTCTACGTGAAGCTCTGGGAAGACATGGCAGTAGCGGGAATGCATTTGATTGGCCAGAGGTGGAGCCCACTCGACAGTGGTATCCCAACGGGTTCACCTTGGCGCAACCATTTTGGTGCATAAAGGGAAGGTTCGGGAGACGAACGTTGGGAAATGATAGCTACGCATTGTCTAATGGGGATCGAGCAGGTGGAGCCCACTTGACGATAATACCTTGGAGAGAGCACCATGAAGGATTTATATATGGCACAATATTGGATGGAGAGGGAGGTAAGTGCCGAGACACGACAGTTGAGGCAACTGACCAATGAAAAGGGAGCAGGAGGAGGCCCACTCAGATAACTAAGCCTGCGAAGGGCTACACCGAAGGAATAACAAAGCAGGCATACACAACAATATGTCGACCTAGTGGGAAAACAATGAAAATGACGCTAATCCTAAAAATAAATTAATGAAAGATTTGGCTGCAAAACAAGGCCTTAGAGAACCTTTTCTCTCACCTCCAGGAGGACAGGTGGCGACATGGGATTGGCTTGAGAGGTGTTAGGTGGTGACATCAGCATGGACAAGTGGTAGGAAGATTCAAGGTTTTTAACAACCTAAAGGGGCCATTTTTGAGTGACATGTTTCACCTATCACAAGACAACACGTAGCAAACATGACGTCATCCCGGTGGATATAGCTTGGAATATTTAAATGGTGTGCAAGAGGTGTCGTTGGGAAATGGGAACTGGGACACGTAAGCGTTAATGATGGATAGTGACAAGTGAAAGCTCCAGCAGTAGGGCGCCGAGCCATGGAGGTAGAGCGACAACCAATGAAATGGGAATTGGGTGGTCCCTAGGAAACGTAGACTCGACAGGTAGACCCCGGTGGTTTAATATGGATGTGGAATAAAAAATATTGGGTTTGGGAGTTCTGGGCTTAGCACCTGTACCCAACACTTGGGTCATTTCACATAGCAATGAACCCAGGGCATGTAAAAAAGAGTCGAGGAGGCACTTGGGAGATTTGGCTAGGCACCTACACTTGTCCCTTGGATTGTTTCGCATAGAAACAAAGGAGCATTGGCCTTTTGGGCTTGTGTTTGGTCGCTTCTTATAGAAGCGGGACCAACAACACAAAGTTGTTGACATAGCAAATTGGCCCACATAGGGTTGAAAGGGCTTAGCGCCCAAGGACTTTAGCCAGTGGTCGAGGAGACCTAGTTATATGGCGCAAAATAGGTAAGGGGCAAAGAAAAAGGGCCTAAAGGTGAATTCAACAGTTTTGGTTTTAAAATTAAAAAGGGTTGAGAAGGCCTTTTGGGGGTACAATAAAGTGTTATGCATGGCAGCATAGTTTGGTGATAGCGGCATAAGCCCAATAGCAACCATGAACAATTGGAAAAATAATAAAAGGCCTTATGGCCTTGACATGAACAGTTGGAAGCTAGTAGTTTTGGCGGAGTTTAAATCTTGGTGGCAGCATGAATGAGTCGACAACCTTTGTTAACAACAATTCAGTGGAACTACCTATTAAAGATACAATTCGGTTATTATTTAATTTAATTAATTTTACAATTTTATCATTGTTGGGAGTACTTCTTACAACACATCATGTCATCAATCTTTTGACATTTGTCATAGTAGGTAGATGGGAGGAGAAATGACAAACAAAAGGCATGGTGCATAGGTATATAGTTGGACATGATTGCAAAGAGCCTCAAGCCATTATGACTAACATCTGGATTTTCCAACTTAGACATTTTTGAGACTCTGCAAAATACATGGTTTTACCAAATTAAATACAAGCATGGAAATGTTTCAATCCAACAGCATAACAATTTTACATTATGATTGTTCCACTTCAAAAAAACTTTGTGATTTTGTAAAATGCCTTGATCAAAAGAATATTAACTATGCAACAACAAACTTGAAAATAAGGTGGTTAACTAAAGGTTAATACAATCAAACTCAGAGCTTTATACACATAAAATTTAAAACTAACATTTATATTTTGCCCATATAGTCATCCCTCTCAATCACTCCCAATAACATTTTTATTTTTGTAATTATATTTGTACTAAAAATATCTGCAATATAATCTTTGTTCAAATATAACAATAAATTCATAAATTCAATACTTTTCAAAATTCAATAATTAAGAAAAAACTAAAAAACATCACCAAAAAAAACCTTTAAATTTGAAACAACAAAAAAAACAAAACCATAAAACAAAACAAAACCATGTACGAAAAGTCACATTATGAAGTCCATATTACATAACATCATAGACATTAGCATTACATCCATACACTTTTACATAACGGTAAGTCCATACCTACGGTTACGCAGGCTACACATCTACTCGACTCTTTACATATACGTCCAAGTTATTCGAAACCCATTTTCAAACTTGTTTGACGCTGCAATGGGAAAGAGAAATCATCTTGAATTAATTACTAAGATCCACACCAACTGTTTGTTTGGATCAAAATAATCATTTTCAAGCGTCAAACCCAAAACACAAAGAGATTTCAAATCTTAATGACAATGGGAGACGGGCTCAACCAGAGAAGCTTGTCTCCTGGATTGTATGCAGACGAGGCCTCCACGACCTGCTTGTGGATGTTATGCGGATGACCCCTCCGCACCTCGGCGGACAGATTGGACGTCGTATCCGCGCTTCGCCGCCTCTGCGCAGCTCTGGATGCGTCTTTTCTGGCGGGTGCGTACAGCCTCGCTGCCAAGGCCAACAAATTCTCGGCCGACTGGAGGGCCAAGAGCGGCAGCAGAAAGTAAGGCTCACCCAGCCGGAGCTCCTCCTCGGGTTGCAACGCCGGGCAGCTGGCTCCGTACAAATCACGCGAGCTACAGATGAAATGGCGGGGGTGGTCTTGCAGCACTAGCTTGGCGCTAACCGGCGCCGGAAATTCGTCCACGTGGCCGTTAATGTAGACGACTCTGATCACGTCCGGACTCACCACCTCCGTCCACCGCGCGCACGAGGCCATCGATCCCATAATTCTTCTGTTGCCAAGGTGGATGTAGGGTTACAAGAATCGAACGCGTGACAAACGCTTGACAATGCACAAAGGGCATTTAAGTTGCCTGGAATTTCGAGATTATGGAGCCGCCAGATAGAGAGAATGAAGGGCGGCAAAACGTTCGGCGATTGCAGAAGTCGGGGTTCGGGGTTTCATCCTGCCAGTGCGAATTTTCATTAATGATAGCCAGAAAAACGAGGTGAGAAGAACACACTGGCAACCGCCAGGAAAACACTGTAGGTGAATGTAACTCTTGACGGAAATGGCCTCCTGATCGGTCCTTTTCTTGGCACTTTATTCAAGTGGAATTATCGAATTTTGTGAGAAGTCAAATTTGGTGCAAATTTAATCATGCACAATTGATTTTCTCGGAGTTTTGGTGGATGATTTAGATAGTTAAGGATCATTAGTAAATATTAATCACTCTGCGCTGAGTTAATAATTAACCTATGTCATTACATTTTACATAAATAAAGTGATATTTAAGGAATGAGATGAAAAAGAATTCAGTCAATTATTGATTTAATACATAGTATTTAATATTCGGCAAAATTATACGTAAAATACATTGAATGAAAGTGACAAAATATTCCTATGTTTTTTTAATAAAACTTAAATGATATCTAATCTGATACTAATGTTTTTCTGTATTTTATAAATGTAATGAAAAAAATATTAAAAATAATCAAAAAGTAATGAGAAGCAGCTTTAACCGAAATTAAAAAATATTGATAAAATAATATTATAAAATTTTTCTTATTTATTTTTATTTCAATGTTTCATATTTAAACTTAAAACATATATACAAAATAAAATCTTAAGAATGATTAGTTTTAATTAAAAGTAAAATGAATTAGATTGATATAATAGTTTAAAGACGATTATTTTTAATTTAAAAAAGTAAACTGAAATAAATTGGTATTATAGTTTATTTTTTTTAAAGAGAAAAGTAAATTTATTTATTTATTAAAAAACTACACAAATCACCCTTATTTGGTTTATTTGTTTTTTGGTAAACTCAGCTGGTTTAGAATTTGAGAAAGTGGTGTAATGTGTCATTTGATTATTTTATTGTTTTTACTATTTTACTCTTAAACATACTAAATCAGAATCTTTTGTTTCTTATGAACACACTTAAGTCAGTTCTACTTTATTCATAAAATGGTTAGTTGAAGAATCTCATTATCTCAAGTGCACTAAATTATTTTCAACATTTGATAATCACTATCTTTGTAAATTTTCATTGGTTTAATTTTCTATTTGTCAATAGAGATACCAAAATATTCAAACATGACAATTACTTTGTGTGTATGTATTTATGATATGTACATCTTAAAATATGGTGATTATGTTATTTTAAAAAAAAAAAAAAAAAAAATCATTGAAAATGGGTAAGTACATATAAGAAATGGATTAAAAATGTATAAGAAAATGTAGGTGGATAGACTTCCCCATACTTCATGCTAAAAAGGTGGTGGATGGATCCAATTTCTTGTCATTATCTAAAAAATTAATGTGTGGGTGTATTCATGATTTCTTCAGCTTCCTTGAAACTGTCATTTATCTAAAAATTTCTTGCAATTACTATCAATTAAACTCTCTTTCATCATTCAGTAAGCATTGAAACCCTAGTATATTCATAAGCTATATAGAAAGTTGTCATAGATTATTGTGGTCATGGAAAAAAGTTTGGGGATTTTCTGAGTTTTTTTTAAGACCCTTTTATTGAATTTGACTTTTATGTAATGGAGGTGGCTTCGATAGTGGAGGAGGAGGAAGAGGATCTCTTTTCAAATTTGGTAATCATATTGTTTATGGGGTTTATATGTAAATGAAAAATTAATGGGTAGTGTATAGAAATAAGGGTAAGAAAATGTAAGTAACACATTAAAAATGGATAAGAAAATGTATGTGGATATACCTTCTCATGCTTCATTCTAGAATAAGGTGGATGGACCTAATTCCTTGTCATTTTCCATGGAATAAACTCTCATAAGCTATATAAAAATGAGCACATTTTTCTTTAATAAAGTGCATCTAGTAGATAAAGGCAAGGATTGCCATTGTGAAATGGATTGTGGTTGTCTTCATAGAAATTTTGGTGATTTTCCAAGTTTTTTAAAATTGTTTGTTGGATTCAACTTCATTTAGCATAGTCTACCTCAATAGAGGAGAAGGAGAACGATCCCCTCCCCAATTTGTAAATTGTGTGGTTGATGGGGTTTATATGTAAAAGAAACAATAATAGGTAGTGTACAGAAACAAGGTAGCAAAGGAAACATGAGCAATAATAACAAAAAGTATACAATTGACAAGAATAGAACATAAGAACCAAATCCAATAAATTGCATGTTAAAAGTACAAATTAATCTCTGATTTTGGTATTGAAATATTTATGAACACAAGAGGAAATAAGCATCATCAAATAAGGCATATAAGACAACATAAACACACATGATTATATAAAAGTAAAGAACTATCTAATACAATGAATAGTTAAAACTACAATCATGGCCCATTTGGAATTAATAATATCATACTCCTTATAGCATTATAAGTTCTTAGGTATGACTCCCATACGTACTAGATCAAATCCATTCTTTTTGCAAATTTACATGTTGTTAAACATGGAAACCCATCTAATACTAATAATTCAAAAACCAAACTCATCTACTTCTTGAAATAAGTAATAGAAGTGGCAATAAAAATTCTCTCGGCACATACCCAAGGGATAATTCATAGGGATGAGTAGATTGGAGCTAGCTAGGTATCTATTTGACAGATATGCTCACATGGTTACCAATTGCAAATGCCAAATGAAAGGATATTGGTTGGTGAGAAAAATCATGATGTTGCTAAAGAGAATGCCCCTACAAATTCTATTGGTGCTAGAACATGTGAACATCCCATAGCCATAACTTTAATCTAGGGATCAAGTGACCAATACTAGATTATCTATTTTGAGGAGGAACTATCCAATAACAATGAATACAACAACGATTACATGTATGTAGTTAGGAACACTGTATTAACAATGTGTACCTATGATGTGGCATGGTAATCAAATCTATGAAACATCATATAATGGAAAACTGATATTGGTTGACAAGTATTGGGAAAAAGCTACGCTTGATAGATTCCTTTGCATAATTAAGTAATTATACAAAATATGTTAAAGTGTTATATATAATAATTTAATATTTAACTAGATTTGACTTTAAAATTAGATTATTATTATTATATAATTATCTAGCACATAAAAATTATTATTTAAAGGTTCATGTATTGGATCACCTATATGTTTCCTTAAATGCATGAAGCATTAATTACATTGGTCTCTCTTGTATGAAGCATAATATTGTTCTTATGAACAAATGAAAAGGTACCAAGGGCACATAAGATTAGGAAGGGATGCTTTGTTCTTGTTGGACAATATTGGACCCTTTTTCTCTTGAAGCATCTAAAATTGAGGGGATAGAATAATCTATATTAAAGAATTAGAGAAATTTTAAGGTTTAAAATGGGCCTTCAAGGAAAACAATAAAATATAGTTATAATATTAGAAAAGGAGTATCCCTTGGATTAGGTGCTAGGGAAGTTTCAGGATATTAGACTAACCATGTGTTCTAGGCTTTGTTTGAGGCTTAATGCATAGCTTAATACATGTCGAGAGTAGTCAACTTTATCTTCAATGATCATGGGTAGATGGGTGGGAGATGAGGATGGTTTACACAAATAAATGGCGAGGAGATGACTAGATAATCACATTTCAACCCTCACAAACATTATTGATGCCTAATCACTGTTGCTTAGGAATTTAGTTGGGTGTCAAATATGGTAGGTACTTTTTCCATCATGTTAAGGATAAAGAAAATTTTAGGGGCTAAATTTCACAGATGGGCTAATTTTCCATGTTTTTATCAAAAAGGAGATTCACCAATTTCTATTTTTTCTAGAAATGATTTGCTCATGTTTTATAGGAAAAAAATATTATACCTAAGAAATAGCGAAAAAATTATATAGGCTATATAAAATCATTAAAATTTTGAATATTTTTATAAAAATATCGTCAGACACTTATAGTTTGCATACGAGGGACTAATAAGATTTTCTAAGGCTTTTATAGTTTAAGATAAATTTCCATCCTTAAATTATTCATGGTCAGAGATGGGGTAAAATTGTTTAAGTGGGATCCACTCCAATATTTCATTGGCTTCAGTTAACATCCTTTATCTCATTCCTCGAGTTAGTCCTTGTGTGGATGGCATTGTTCAACACTTAAACTCTTTAGACCATAACTATATTTGATTTGGATTTATGAAGAAATGAAATTAAATATATATTTAAACCATAAACACAAGTATACAACGAAATTGAAATTCAATTAATAAAATAGCCAATGTTGAAATTGTTTACATGCAGAATGAAAGCAAACTAGCTCAAGCGGTAGTTCCTTATCTCTAAGAAAATATGTGATAGCTACATGCCTTTTGAACTATGTTACAATAAGGTTGTGAGGCCTTTTTATCATGAATAAACAATGAGAAACCCTGAACATCTGAAAACATAACCCTAGGAGATGAAGCACCAAAAGATTATGGGCCTCAATGGTGTTTGTTGGAACATTAACTTCCTAGGGTTGTAACTTTGGTCATCCCCCAAAAAGACATCACCACCATCATATTTCTCATACTCATAGAACCACTCTCTATGGGGAGTGAAGTGAAAGGATGCACCTGAGTCAATCAACGATGCCTCATGATCTACATGTGTACTTGAAGAAGCCAAGTACACATCCCCACCTTCATCGGAGGTAGTTTTCGCCTCTGCAGAAGGAGCATCATCAGATCCCTTTCATTATCAAGATCTTTAGATTTACAATCCCTTTTGTAATGCCCTTCCTTTCTGCATTTCCCACACACCACCTTTACAGGTTTTCCTGGAGATTTAGATCTCCCATTCGATGACTTATTTTTATTTCTGTTCTGGGACCGTACTTGTACAAACAAGGCATCACCATTTTGTCTCTCCATATTTTTCCATCTCATCTCCTCCATCAGCAAGGAAGAGATTATTTCATCAAATTGCAAGGCAGTTGCATTGCTACCCATTGCAATAACCAAACTATCCCTCGAATCTGGTAGAGAACACAACAAACTAATGCACTTATCTTCATTTGAAATTTTGATATCAACAGATGCTAACTGACTTACCATAGTATTAAATGCATTCAGATGCTCTGTAACCGAGTCTCCATCTTTCATTCTTAGGTTATACAAATTTTTCTGCAGGAATAGTTTATTCACCAGAGACTTAGATTGGTACAAAGTCCCTAACTTGTCCCACAAATCCTTTGCCGTAGCTTCCCCTGATACATTTAGCAATACTGAATCTGAGACACACAATCATATTATGCTCTTTGCCTTCTGATCCAACTTCTTCCATTCTTCATCGGACACTCCAATTGGTTTAGTAGCCGGATCTACTGTGATCCATTGATCTTTATCTACTAACAGATCCTCCATCTTGAGTTTCCACAACTCAAAACTCTGACCATTAAATTTCTTGATCTCTATCTTTCCACTTCTCGCTATCTTCTTTCACCACCAGAATCGATCTCACAGATCTCCCTCTGAATAGGGTCTACCATAGGCCCGAGCGAAACCCCTCAGCAATAAAGGCATCCCCTTGAAGCCAAAACAATTCTGATACCAAATGTAGGTTTTAACCCTGTACAGAAATTACCTGCATATGAATTATAAAACACAGAAAATGAAAAATGTGAGAGCATAACACATAAAACACATATACACAGAGATTTTCCCCTGGATCCCAAAACCAGGACTACTAGCTTGATTTTTCATTATGTTCCTTTCAATGTTACAATACGTATTTATACATGCTGAAGCATCCAATACCATGGACCGAAAACCATAGGTAGGTTCGTCCAACCTAATATAGGGTCCAAAAAAGATTTTCTCGGGGCGTTGCCTTGGACCCCGTAGAGGGCGGCTACCCACCCCCATCAAACCCCCCGCTAGACAATCGGCGCAACGAAGGGGGTGCTCTATCCCCCCTCTAACCCCCCGGTTCACTACATCGGTTAGTCGTGTAAAGAATATAACACAACCCAAAATTTCTGTTGAAGGCCATATATCCATGAAACAACATATTAAATCCTATTTGTGCAGTTCTTAACATGTTCTAGCAACATATGATGATTGGAATTTGAGAATGACATTCGCTATTTTTGAAATATGAAGACTCCATTTTATTTAGACAGGGAAAGTTTTGGCCCTCATTTTAAATAGCCGAGATAGAATCCCAATAAAAAATTTTGAGGGTAAACTTCATCTTCCTTTCCTATCATTCTTTATGGCTTTTGATGCCTCTAATTCCCATCAAAATAAAGAGAAATTCAATGCCCCTATGAGAAGAGACCTTTTGGCGAAATTGTCTGGGATCATGTAGAAAAATTAGGTTGCAAGACATGTTACACCATAGAGGATTCCCACTAAATACCAGCACATGTGCAAAAAACTTATGTTAAGTAAAATGAAAATGAAATAGCTAGATCCATGGTTTCTCAGCCCCCAAAACCTACCTGCCTCAAGCATGGAGATTAATCATGAAAAATATGCCTTCTAGATTATGAATTTCACGAGGTCCCTCCCTTTCATGTAGAGGATACTTTTCCTTTTCCCCAGAAGGACTTGGACTCAGGTTTCAAATACCTTGGTTTCTTTCTATTGTTACAAGTTTGCACATTTGGTATCTTAAATTATGTCGCCTTTAACTCTCAAAAAAAGGTTTGGAAATTCTCTTTAGCGTTGACTTCGTAGATTTTGCATGTAGCATTTGAAGATTGTATGGTTTTGTTGTTGTTTTTGGTTGAAGCATCTTTTTGTTAATCTTGATTTTATGTTGTACCCGGTTAAAATATAGAATGGACAATCTCTAAGACACAAAATTATGAAGGATCTGTAAAATAAGCTAAACACAAAAATAACAATGAAGTAGAAATGTGTTTTTATGTATTCAACTGTGTCAATAGTTAGATAAAAATAATATGCATTTGTTGTACATAAGGCAATTGCACTCCATAGCTTGTAAAAGTAAACTGAGTTTCTAGCTACAAGTTGTAAGATGCATGCTTATATCAGGTGTGTATGTGCATTTCAAAATATTTGGTTTAGTTATTTGTGTTTAACTATTGCTTCAAATGTGACCATGCAGTGGGCATTTGGCCTTTTTATTTCTCATGGCAAGAATTCTACACAATACTTTTATGGTGCAGAGTTTGGCATTTTTGGTGGTAAGTTCTCTCATTTATTTCTTTTTATTTTCTTTCATTTTCCTCATGTCAAAGAGGAACTTATTTACTTGTTTTAAATACTTTGATTGAACGTTTCACTGAAATATCAATATTTTTATAAAAAGTTGTTATGAAGTGTATGAAGTCCTACCTCAAGCATGAGTTTGTAGATCCCAACGTTTTCTAATTTTTGTTGTGGAGAATCATTAGAAGAAGTGTTTAAGTGGGGCCATTGTATTTAGTGTTTTTGTGAACTTTTCCATGTGTTGTAAAGGAAGTTATAGTCTCATTATATTGCAAATAGTGATAAGAGTTTTAATAAATATTTTAATTAAAAAAGCAGATGAGATCACATTATTAATATTTAAATGAATATCTATTGGTTGCAGATCGAAGACCTTGGATTCATCTTCCAGCCTTGGACTATCCAAAGAATGGAGCTTCTAGTCTTTAGCATGACTCTCGATTGGTGGATGCTATTAGTTACATAGTTTTTAGAGGCAAACTATTGAATGATTTGAAAGGTGGAAAGACATGTGCAATGCATTGGAAACATAGTGGGAATGTTTTGAAGTGATTAAACAATATTTCATATGTAAATTGTAGCCCAATCAATATTTAGTTGGAAACTCATATTGTAATACTTGGCTTTTCATATAATAAAAATTTTGGTTCAAAATATTTATGATTGTATTTGATATTTTTTGTGTTGTTATCAACTTATGAGACTGCATGATTCACGTGTTTTCATATTAGATGAGCATGAATATTGTATGATATTTTTTTAATATAGTTTCAAAATCATAATAATTCATTTGTGTTTATTAAAAATGAACACAAATAAAATGAATATAAAACTACTAAATTAGTAGTTTTAAAGTAATTAATAATGAACACAAATAAAATGAATATACAACTATTAAATTAGTTGTTTATAATGATTATTAATGAAAGTAAATGAAATGAATATAAACTACTAAATCAATGATTTATATAATGATTGTGAAACTACCAAAACAAGATAAATGACTACTTCAAATGATAAATTTGTGATTACAAATGACGACTAAATTTTTCATATATACAACTATTAGTAGCTAATTTACAGTATCTTATAACACGACCAACATTTTGGTCATATTTCTTTGGTCATTAATTGGTTTTCGTGAGTGTCATATAGTATTTGGTCATTAATATACTAAATCAATGACCAAATTTATAACTAAATATACTACTAGACAATAAAATTGAGACAACCAATTAATGACTAAGCTAAAAACAACTAAAAATTGGTCGCGTTATAAGATACTGTAAATTAGCAACTATTAGTTACTGACTAAAAAATGGTCATTTATATGCAAATTTTAGTCATTTTTTAGTAACTAATTAGCTATTTTGTACTAGTGCAACAACATACTTGTGCATGATGTCTACACTGATGGGCAATTCTGAGCTAGTAGCAATGTGCATCAACTCGTCGAAGTAGGAGTCAAGCTCTATTCAGACTTGTGCCTTTTTCTTCTCCTTGGTGAGAGTCTCAATAGATGGGATCGCATGTGCGTGCACCATAACATCCATAATCTTGAACACACGTGCATGGGAAGCCTGTATACTAGTGATGAGTTGCAGGAGCTCTTCATAGTTTCGGATCTAACTCCGAATACCTGCCTCTAGCTAGACCGCACTGGCCTTCATCATCTTAGGCAAGTGAAGCAGGGCTCCATTGTATCTCATCATCCATGTTTGCATGTAATCAACAACAACATGCAAGTTCATCAAGATACATGATCTTCTAGGAAATCGCTATTGTCATCTGTTGAGATGGACGACCGCCTTATGCACAGTACCAAACTTGGAGTACAACGCTCGCATAACTGTGTTGTGGGACAATACCTCATCTAGTATTTCCTTCTTCAGTTCAGCTCGAGTGGATGCTATCACCAACTCTCCTCCTTGCTCGGCCATCTGTAGTTCCTTAGCCATTCACTCATTCTCAGCTATCATAAAGCAAACACTTGAGCTAGTGGATTCAACATACACTCTAGTCGCATCGGCCAAGGCTGCTGGATGTTTTCGCACATTAGAAATGATCACTCATTCCTAAACATGCGCAAGAGATGTAGGAACATCTAGAGTTGACACTCTATGAGACTTCATAACTCTATGTTGAGACTCGTGGAATGAGATGTTGTGCATCTCTCGTTCTAGCTGATCTTTGAGGATCTTAGTGCATCCTTGGTCGCTTGAGACTTCCTCATCATCTGGACGCGGTGAAGAAGGTAAGTCGACCCCTTGGTGTTGAGGCATAATGTCGATGTCCTGTTGGAATTCTCATTTCTCCATATCTGTATCCAACTGTTGAAGTGCTTGCTCTATCTCACGAGCGAAGTCCTACTCCTACGATGGTTCACCCTATCTACTTGATGTAAGCTATTCTGATGAATCCACTACCTATGCAGGAATTGTTTCATCTGTTTCACATGTTACGCCCCCTGTTGTACCTGTTGTTGTTGCACTTCCCTCTCTTGTTTGCGTAGCTCATGTTCCTTCCAGAGTTGCTCCTTCAACTCATGCAACTCCTTCTCTGCTTCTTCCATTCTTCTCTCATCCCTCTTCCTTTCTGCGATTCATTTTTCGCACTGTTGCCTCTTCGCCTGTGTAGCCATAGCTTATTTCTCCACAAGTGGATCTGTTGCAAAATTGTAGCTTTTCCCTTCCTCCATGCGATCGACAATCTTCCTCTTTCCCTTATCGCACACTAGTATGCTTGCCTCTACTACTACTACTGTTGGTGTTGGTGCTCTCTGGGATGTTGCTTCGCTAACCAGTCCACAACGAAGACGAGCGGTTCATTGAGTCTAGAGGAGTTGTAACAATATCTCCATGGGTCCTCCTCCACCCAATGACTTGCCCCGTGGATCCAGTTGAACTATACTCTCATGCAGTGATATTGCACAATACAATGTGGGTCATACCAATTGTAACTTCGGATGTTGAATGGATACTTGTTCATTTGTTTCGCTTCGAAATCCACTTGCTTGAAACAATGGATCTCATATAACCCAATCCGCAACGGAAGAGCGGGCCAAGGGGCCTTCTTCTTCCGGTGCAGTCTAGCTGTTAATCCTACCGAGATGTGATATGCAACTTCCTGCATGACGAGTATTTCCAAGGAAAAATTTGGTAGAACATGTGAAGGCTTCTTTGTGCTGAACATTCTTATGAAGGTGTTGGACGATGAGGCATACCAATTAGCAATGTCTATCAGTGCCTCCATTGCTTCCTTCAACATGCAAGGTGGATCTTGTTTGAATATCATCTTGTAAACTGGGGTGAAAAAATGATTGGAAAGTCATGTGATAACTCCTCTAAAGCTGTATTTGAACAACAACTTACAATATGTGTTCACAGCAGTCTCCGCTGGTGACCATTCCCACTCCAAGCCAGGGACTTCTGTCGGGCACAGATTTCATCTAAGATGTAGGCGGGCATGTCGATCTTAGCTTGCATACCTCTTGGTGACTACCGAGCCTTCGTTACCTGTTCCTTCAGCTGATGAGCCAACATTTCGGACTAGTTACATGGTTTACCCTCTTTGGCCAGTTGGTCTAGCGTGATCACCCAACTTTGTGGGAAGCTTTCCGTGCTTTCTTGGCCACATATTCGACATGAAAATATGACCAAGTATTGATACACCTTCCATAGTACCTTCGTCTTATAGATCTAGTTAGGTGTCACCCTGAATCTAGCTGGCTCCTTTATCCAGTTCTTTAGAATGTCTTTGGAGTTGGCACTGTTGCTGGGTAAGCTAAAATGAGTCTCCATGATAGTTAAGGGCTTAGACATCTGGCACATCTCATAATAATCCTTTACCCAGAAGGTGGCAAGCTTCATCCTGCTGACACTGCTCAGAGTCATTGTCTTGGGATTAGTGTGTGAGACGATCCAGTGTATCATGTCGATGCATTGGAACGCAGGGTATCTACATGCAATCTGGTACAAGCCGAACTTGTGAATGTTCACATACACCTGGAGGTCTTCAAGGTCTTACACAAAAGTGTCTGCAACTTCTTCAATGACCTCTTGCCATTTCAGCTTGATGTCCTTGTTTAGAAACTACTTGGTATCTTGATAGATCGATAGACATGCAGACACCTGCTCAATTGCTACTCTAGTTGCACTTTCGTCAGTGTCCTTTGATCTTGATCTCTTGGAGGCCATTGATCCTATACTGCTAAGAGGCGGATGAACACTTGAAAGATCTAGAGACAAAGCAACATGTATGGCAAGAAATCTGTCAGCGAAAACCAAAGAAAATTCGGGGAATGACTTAACACATACCTAGGGAATGATAGGCAAAGATTGCACAATTTCTTCTAGGAGGCTAGGTGACTGGATTATAGTACTGCGCAAAAGGAAGTTGGGCTATCTGGGAGGAAAGAATGGTTGCTAGATTTTCACAATGCACAATGCAGGCTAACTGTTGATTGCTGGGATTGCACAATGCACAATTCTAGCTGGCAATGACTGCAGGCTCAAGGACTGCATTGTGCAATTTTTTGGGCTAGTAGTCATTGTCCCTCAGAAATGTGCAAAGCAGTCCTGGAGAACAATGCCTTAGAAAAAATTTTCATTTCTGGAGAGGAAGACAAAGCATTCCTTCTCCAAATTGCACAATGCTGTCTAGGGAGGTAGAGTCTGGGCCAAGGCTGCCCAGACACGCTGATGGGAAACTAAAAGAAAATCTGAAAAGTGAATGCATGGTGACACTAAGTGAAAGCATAAGTGATTGATCATGCATGCAAAAATTTAATGAAAGGTTTAGTAAAAATATCAACATGCATGTGGGTGAAGCAAGTCGCTGAATCGACGACTGTTCATGCAAAAAAGTTTCATGCATGTGACAATAGTGAGATAATAACGAAAACTGAAATAGTGATAGTACAGGCTAGTATGCATGTAAATGAAAATGAGCATTCAAAGAAATCAAACAAACAACACTCACACAAGTAAAAACACAACAAGCGACCTAAATGTTGAAAAAGACAAGTTGAGACCACTTACCTGTGAATAGCTAAGCTGGATGTGTCGAAGAGCCTTGGGTGTGTTGTGGGATGTCAGAGCTCCAAGATTGATGTGAAAGAATGAGCTTTGATGCATCAAATAAATAATTTTGAGCTCATGATGCGCATGCCACAAATACAGGAAAAAGCGACACTTGGAGGAAAGTTTCCAAGAGGAACCTTGCATGTAACCTCTAGCTGCTAAAAATAGCTCCCTAAATCATGGGATGCTTTTTTCATGTTGCCTTTTGCTATTCCGGGAAAAAGCAAGTCATGCATGCAAGTCAAGTTTCCTTGGTCCCGGGTGGAACTGGTCAACCCAACTGCTCATGCATGAGGTTGGTCAACTGCTAGGAGAAAATACGCATTTCTGGATGGGAGCTGGGCTGACTGCCTAGGAGACTTGCACAATTTCTGGGTAGAGCAGTTGACTGCTGCCAAGGATTGCACAATTCCTATGCTTTGCAGGTCTGCTGGGAAGGATTGCGCAGTTTTCTAGGTGAAGGCTGACCGGCAAGAATACGCAATTTTGGAGTCAAGCAGGTTGCCAGACAGAATTGCACATTTTCTGGAGGGAAGGCTAGTTTGCCTCTAGAATTGAACAACTTCTTGGGGAATTTTCTCAAGTTATAGCTAGACCAAGTCATGGTGATCAGCCTGTGAGGGGAATGCATCAAGCTTTGATCGACAGACTGTCTTTGTGCAAGAAAAACACTGAAGCTTGTGTACTTGATAAAGCAAGACAACATGATGTGAAAGGATGGTAGGGAGGCTCCAAAAAAAAGTTAAGGAAAAATTTTGGACGATGGTTTTAACCGCTACAACACTTGGCGACACATTGGTAGAACTCTAGCTCTCTGAATAGACATTGTTCATGAAAAGCAAGTCTAACACCTCTAGAAGTATTTTTTAGTTCTTAATTCATCTTGGTTTTGCACTAGCTTGATTGTAAGATGTAGCATCTACCAAGCTCTTGGTTGATTGACACACATTCCAAACCAAGGCACCACAGTTGTTTCGATTGGGGTTGAGGGGTATATTGGTGCACAAGCAGTATTACTCGTCAGAGTCTTAGTTTCATCTATGGTGTTTCTCTGCTACCAGTAGGCCTGGATAGTACCTTGACAGAGTCACATAGGAACACAAGCATGGGCCCACTACCAGCGAGCCTGGTCAGTACTCCGATGGAGTTACTTGCATCACCTCTCTACGCGGGAAGCCTTTCTCTTTTTTCACCTTATTCATTTTTCATTTTGAATTTTTTCACTTTTCATTTTTTCATTTCTCATATTTTAAATTGTGCATAGCACTTATTCATTTTAGAGGTGGAAAAGGGATCCTGACTAATTGAGAGATGAAGAGGTCATTCCAGTAGAGAAGTAGTTTATTATATCTCTGATGTGCCTATTAAGGTTTTCACCCTCACCTTAATCTACTTGACTGACTTGACAAGGTTTAACCCAAAAAAAATCGACTAGAGTAGGTGAAACTAGTTAGCATGCAATCATTGTGTTTTCACCAAGGTTCACTTCAAACAGTACATATTTTCCTTCGATGTATCATGGAATAGAAGTAACAAGTTCTTCATATAGAGGCAAGATGATAGATAACCAAGTACTGATAGCTGCACAATGCCTCTTGTATTTCACCTATCTTGTTTCAAGAGTCATATATGGTTTCATGCGAAACTAACCTACAAACGAAAAAGCAAATAAACAAACAACAAAGAAAAGAAAGAGCAGAAGGAAAAAGTGAAAGCAAAGCTAGTAAGCAACCAAGCAAGTCAAATAAACAAAAAAACAAAGTGAGTAAGCAAACAAGCATGCAAGCAAACTGACTGAAAGCAAACACCACTCCTACTCCTAAACTAATGGTGGATGGGCCTGATCACATGAAGTGATATTTCTAATGTAGCCACTGGTGTATTGGTTGACCCATGTTGGTGAAGGCTTGGTCCGCGAGCAACCTAGTTATGTGAACCAGCGAGAAAGAAAGATATAACAATGAATACAACCAAACTTCATGTTTCAAAGTGTCCACCGGACATAAGTGACTGTAAGTGTGATCCAAAATGGATTCAGTTTTGTCTCTAGATCAAAGTCTTCAAACTTAGTTAAAAGTGGGATGAAGTTAAAGTGCTCGACGAGACAATTCCAACGGTGTGAACGACGCGAAAATATGAGTTTGGATGAAGAAGTTAAGGCCAGTCAAAGTTTTAGGCAAACTAGGGAAAAAAGGTCAAAAAGTCAAAGTCAAAGAAACTCAAAGTCAAACTGGTCAATGGTCAACAAGTCAACGATGATGTCAGCAAGACATGTATCATCCCAGGAATGTGCTACCTATTTATGATGATGTCAGCAAGGAGGGTGACGTGGCTAGTTTTGATTGGTGCATATGGACCAATCTGAAGCTGACACATGTCAACCCGGATTTGTCCAATATTGGCATGCGAATCCCAAAAATTGGGGGTTAGGGAGGATCGAACCCTTGACCTCTAGGGATTGCAATGACCTCACCGGATTCTGCTCATCGGATGAGCCAATGTCGAACTTGTTAAATAGAGTGATAAGGTTTTATTTAAGGGCTATGGTTGGTTATGCTGGAAAAAGGGTCGGACGGTCGGGTCAACCCCAGACTGCCGGTCCCTTTAACATTTATTATCACTGTCGAACTATTAACGTTATTCCACATGCATCATGCCAAACAAATCACTTATGAGATATATATCATATGCATATTAATACATAATAAGGAGCAAGGCAGATAGGTCGGGTGGTGGTTTGATCCACCGACCTTCCAAAACTCTATATTAATAGCGCTTTAACACAAGTCCACTAGCCAACTTGCCATACAATGGAGCTTGTAAAACAAGCCACCCATATTTTGGTATATGTTGATGCAGGTGCTAGATTAGGCCAAAACCACCAGTGCAGATTCTAATGTGGATTCCAGTTGCAAAGGTGGTATTTCACAGGCAGAGGCAATTTTGCACAGTAGTAAAGTGGTTTTGTCACAGGCAGAGGTGGTTTTTGACTTTCTAGGGGGTCTGGAGGTCACAGTGTCCAAATATGGTCAAGTTTATACTCATTTGACTCAAAATTTTGAGTTAAACGCAGTGGTGAGGTTCATTTTCTTATCTGAGACTCTGTTTTTGAGCTCATGCCTGTAACATCATTCTTGAAGACATAATAAAAAGGTCAACAATGGAAGGGAAAGGACCAGGAGACATAGCCAGAAAGTCTAGTGAACTCCTTTATTAAATTTTGTTGTGTTTATGTGTTTGAACATGTTTTCAAATGGTTTAATTGTTTATGTTATTCGTAATATTTTTGATGCAGGGGTCCCCCAGCATATAACCATACTTAGCTCAACGATGCCAGGGTTACCCAACATATACCCACAGTATGAATTTATCACAATGCATCCACAACTGTCCCAGGTATTTAACTCTACAATGGAGTTAAATCTTTAGACCATAAATGGTCAAGTGGCCCTCTTATACAGTTCCTTTGTAACAAAACTTCAATTACCCCACAAAACTCCTATCAGGACTATATCTATTCTCACAACCTTCGTATGGGACTTTTATTAAAGCCTTCCTCCTTTATCCTTCTTTTAGGAATTTATAACCCTTTCATTAACCCTTTAATGCATGTTTATATACGTTAAACGTATAAAACCTTTCCTCGGCACTAATTCCTTTTTAAATCTAATTACAAAGGGAAAATCCATTACACATGAAATTCTCCTAAAACATGCCTTCTGCCCTTCGTACGACGTCTGCACATTAATCGAGGATACTTCATCACAATCGCTATCGTCTCTATCACAATTCACCACATCCATATTTACATCACCCCTCTGACTCCGATATGGCTATCAGATCGTTTAAGACATAAAAGGATCACAACACTTTATCACATTTACAAAGGAATTTCATTAAAATTCCACTCTGCACATGTATTCCAAACTTTAAATATATATAGATCCGAATCTATATACAGTCAGGTCCGGTTCATTGCTGGCTCTCTACCATGTCACTCCTCCGATCTCCAAAACTCCCGACACTGATTGCCAATAAATCCTGACACCGATCGCCAATATATCGGTATCGGTGATATCACAACATTCATAAATTGTTGATCCTTGGCATCTCCGATTTCCAATATGCAATTAAATCATGACCGTTGATCTTGCCATGATCCAACAGTCCACGATTAATCATGCCTGTTCATTGCACTTCTCCAAGTCTCGATAGCAACTTAAACTCAATCGTGGATCTTCCAGATTTGACGATTACTGAGTGTTAATACTTGCTTTCCTCTGTCCGCCTATTTACCTTGAATTTACATCATTTTCTTCAGTTTTCCATATTTTAGCTTCTCCTCAAAGGGTTTCTTCAAAGGTTCAGGTCTTCTGTTCCACTGCTCAACTACTCTTTTGAACTCAACTCCTTGAGCTCTCAACTTCTCTTTCTCTCCAGAGCATCACTCTGATGCTTCAATGGGACTCGATGATCCCTTATGAGTTTTTGAATCATTCTCCTCTTTGTGCTTTGCCTTCGACTGTGTTTGCCTTCGACTGTGTTTGCCTACAATTATTGCAAACCTACGGTTTCACACCATAATCAATCATAAAATACGCGTTTTAGACATTCTAACATAATCAGGAAAAACTCTGCATGTATTAATGTAAAAGCACAGATTACATTCGAGACATCATCGGTCTCATACACACACAGGCCTGATTCTACCATTAGTGGCCATCCTCTCATCTACCCGTAGGCTTACATATATTTATATGGAACCATTGGATCGGATCAATCACATCCTTTCTTTAAATTGCTCACTAAATCCCTAAATCTCGCTACATGCATACATATGTGGTAGACTTTATCCACTCCATCTTTTCTGTATTTTAAAATAGAAAAGTTCCCTGTTTTGCTCAATGGTCCACATCTATTCTCCCTTTAATGCCTAAAAGATCTCTCTTGCTCCTAGGACCATGGAACTACTCATGTTCTCATTTATTTGTTTTGAGAGCATTTACATATTCTCCCATTATCTAATTAAATCACTTAAAAGCCTAAATATTTCATTGACTTGAGACTTAGGGAAACTATTTCCTAAAATGCATGATCCCCTATGTCTACTATTTACAATGATTTTCCTTGGGCTGAATGCTCCTGCATCAGACTCCCAAAGTAGAAAATATTCACGATCTCCTGATCATGTGTCTTCTGATCTTGGTCTTCTTGGATCCCACACTTTGTTCTGTAACTAGCCACATGCTTTGTTCCCTTGTTTCTTTGTCTTTTGCTTCATTTTCTTCTTCTTGTTAGTCAGATTCAAGTTCTAATTGATCTTGCTTACTGCTGCTACCATTTTCCTCCATCTAGACTACTTCAGCATCAGCTCCCACATTTCCACAATCTTTTTCTCCAGTACATCTTTGGACTGGTCCATCTTCTACTTCATATTTCTGCCTCCTTCTCTTTGTTTTGGTGTTGTTGTTGTCTTCTATGCTAACTTTTTATTTTCTTGCTCCAAATTTTGGTTTACTTGCTTAATCCTTTGGTTTACTTGTTGCCTCCCTATTATCCTTACCCTCTTTCATGATTGCATCATGACTGTTCAACACTCTTTCTAGCAAATTAACTTATCTATTCCATGGATTGAGTTCTTCCATAGAATTTCCTTCTTCCATCTTTATTTGGTTGTTCCCTTGTGCCAAATCTCCTCTAGAACTTGCAACAAAACCTACATTCATAAAATACTTGTTAAAATTAAAAACATAAGGTTGTTGTGCCTTATCTTCCTTTGGCAACAATTTAGTTTGCTGCTCTGTTTTCTCCTTCTCCTCTGTCAGCAAATCAGTATGTTGATTCAAATTCTCAGCAGAATTTATGAGATTGTCAGTTAAAATCTTTTCTACATCATCTGTTCTAATGATGTCTTCCTTCTTGGGTTCACAGTAGTGAATTTCTCCTCCTTTAACCTGCTGCTGGTTATCTTTGAAATTGTTTGATTCCTACTGCCTCTTTACCATCTTCAAACAATCTCTGCTCAATCTCTCTGACCACATACTCATACTCATTCATGCTTTTTAATGAACCTGCAAAAAAATTATTACATCTTCTTGTCTCCATGGCTACTTGAGACACATCTTCTTCTTTAGAAACTGTAATTGCAGCTTCTATTCTACCATAAGGTTTTCTCATCAGTTTCTCCAACAGTTTAATCTCCTCTTCACACTTAGCAAGCACTTCATCCCAATGCTCTCTTCCAGCTTCATCCATTACATTCTGTGTTACTGTGAAGTAGGAAAGTGTTCCCTCTGCAGACAGAGGCAACCCCTCTAGCCCTAGAGTGGGTCTAGTCACAACAAAGACAAAACAACAATTAATTTCCTTAAATAGTCATCGTTGGAGTCCTACCTCAAACCGGTGGTTGGTGAAGTCCCATTGCGCTACTCCAGCTTCCGTTTCTTTCTCCTGAATGAGAAATCAACCCGAAACATCACAAGAAAACAACAGAGCATGTAACCGAGAACAACAATGATCTATTTACTTATAAAGTCAAGAAATCATAAACTATCAAGCAAATTGTACACAAGATATAGGAAATCATCATTACTTGTATTAATAATGAATCAAGAGCAAAGCTTACAACCAAGTCTTGACATCACAAGCCTTCTCGAAGGGTCTAGCTAGTATGTTTCTTCAAGCATTCACTTTCAAGAATGGGTCTCCCAAATAGAAAATAGCTCTCTCTCACTCACAAGCTTTAATAAAAAGTTAAGAGCACTCCACAACCTCTTATCAAACTATTAGCAATCCCACACTTGGCACACTCACACCAAAGCTATCTACAAAACTACAAAGAGCTAGCAGTACTGTCCAACCAAAAGAACTAGCAGATTATAGCAATGGTGAGTGCTTTTATAGGAGAAGGAGTCTCCATGAAATGAGAGAGAAGGAGCTTATCTTCAAGGAAGGTTGCACAAAAGACGGAACCACCTTCCCAGAGGAGGAAGGGTGACCGAAATTGACCCCACAACCAGGTCTAGAGACATCCAGAAGGCCGACTGTTGGAACAAATTCACCCAATCTAGATCGTCGCTAGCCGTGAACTAAGTCTCCGCGATGGCATCACAAGGAGGTAATGCATGCAGACCAATCATCGCGATAAATAGCTAATAGCCTCTCGCCGAGCCTTGAATTTCGACCATCGCGGGAAACAGATGTACACCTACAACGGTGTCGCGATGAGACTGTTTATGACCATATATCGTCGTGTATATTAAGGGCTTACTCATGACGAGGTAGAAATTAAGGGAATTAGGGTCAATCTTGTAGCATCAAAGAGAATTTTCTTAATATTCTTTTATGAGTGGGAAGATATGAACATGTTTATTTGACACATGACACAACAGAGGGACTGAGATGAGGACAGTGACAAATTACTGTGTAATAGATGCCCCCTAAAGCATGAAGCCCGAGAGAGTGGGAGGGGTGAAATGCTTTACGAAACTGTCTGAACTAGAACACCACCTTGAAGAACCTGCAAGCACAAGTACAACTGATATCTCTGATAGTGGAATACATGTAGTCTAGGCATGGGCGCAACCTTATGAAACTTGGTCTGTGGTATGGACGTAGCCACCTAGTTAATAAGACCATGATAATGATAAAGGTATGGTCGTAACCATCCATGAGGACTTAGGTATGGTCGCAGCCATCCATCAAAGAGTCATGTATGTAATCACAAACCAACCCATGCAGCCCGAACATATGTAATCTTAGTCTGGGGTCTGGAAACCAAACCAATCATAGTATGAATTCTAGCATGCGAACAGATGTGCTGAAGTTGAGCATGATAGAAAGTCACTTGATTACCAGTCAATAATGGAAACTATTAACAAGCATGAGAGAAATCACCAATAATGATAATGGCTCCCAAGGTACTATCCAGTACAATGCACTAAGTGTGAAAAATGAGCTGAATTCAAACACTCATGTAATCACCCAATCGAAGACCAATGATGAAAGTTTGTCATTAGGCATGAAGAACTTGCCATTGAGGCGTGCAAGCTCCAAGGTACCGAAGGGGATCTCTAGACCAATCTCCTGGATAATGAGCTGGTGTCGACAGGAGACGATTTGTCGCAGGAGGGCCATAATGTTTCCCTCATCAATGACGCGAGATAAAGATCAAGTGGTAGATGGTGAATAGAGTATCAGAGGAGGGGGTAAGGGTGTGAATTACAAAAGGATTATACTCCTGAACATATCGGTGACACGACTCTGGAATGTGGAGGCATTTTGGTACTAAGGGATCAGAGGTTTGATGGAGACAACATGGATAAGATGGAATGAGGCAAAATGGCAACCCAAAACCCCAGAAGGCCAAATGATGAGATGAGGATATCTCAACCCGACAAGAAGAAAAAGTGTCGATGTTTAAGAGTGACTAGCTGCCATGGGTAACCAATGATGACTTCCAAATTTTCCCCCGCCATTGCTGGCGAGTACCCCAATTATTTTTTTAAAAAATCTTGAAGGGGATAGCATATGCTTGTAATATAAGTTCGACCTTTGGATGAATCCAACCTAGTAATAGTTTAATGAGCCTTAGGGAGGAGAAGCTCGAGTCTTGTCATGGTGATGAGTCCAATGTCGCCAGGGTTTAACGAGTCTGACATAGGTAAAAATCGTAGTCTTTTTGATGTTTAGAGAGTTTGAAAAAAACACAGAAAAGAAAACTCCAGGGGGGTTCTTTTTCGTAAATTTGTGTCTCTCGAGCCTGAAAAAGTATAAAATAATACTCGACAGAACCGCTTGACCATTGCGATCAAGGAGTACTTTTCATAATTAGTGACCTCGATCTGAAAAAGTAAAATAGCGATCGAAGACACGTCATTTCATAATAGGTATCGAACTCGAAAGGACAAAATACAGGTGATCTTGTCATGTTTATACGGTCAGAAAAGAGTTGAAAGTTGACCACCTTTTATTCAGTTTAACAAGTTAAAAGAGAAAACTCGGCAATCTTTTCATCTTTTGAGTCGAAAAAGAGCTTAAAGAGGAATTTTTGAAAATATGGACGAGGTGTATATGGATCATGACATGTATCCCACATTCCTATTTCTGGACAAAAGCACCACATCATAAGACCCATTCGATACAAATATATTATATATATGGAAATTAGGTTTTAAAAACTCAAAAAACCATAAAATAAATGATAAAAACCCTAACCCTATAGTGCAAAATTTTAAATTTTTGGAAAAACACTATAAAAGGGGGCCATGGTAATTCATTTTTACATTTACCCTTTGAGCTTTTTACCTTTGGTGATTTTGTGTGCAAACCTGCATGAAGTTCCGAGCTTGATTTCGACATCAGCGATCAACCATCTCGCCCAAGACTCTTACCAAGTATGTAGAACATCTTTTGTGCTACATTTCAATTTCTTTTCTAGTCAATTTCATGTTCCACAGGTGGTTTTGGGTGGATTTTTAGTTCCAAATCCGCCGCTCAGTTGTCGCGGAAATCCGCCACAGGTTAGCGATGACCGAGCATGCTAACACACACTACCATCGGGGTCATCGCTAGAAACAGGTGTACTATTTCGATGATCGAGGAAAAAATGAACTTTGTTCTCGAGCCATTGTTACTATTTGAAAAACAGTCGTGACGACGCTGTAAAGATTGAATTTTTTATAAATTGTGCATTTTAGCTTATGGAAAAGATCCTAATTATTTTTTCCTTCAACGCAGGGAAAAATGGCATTCGTATGGCAAGAGAGAACCCACGATGACAACGATGAACATGAATTTAACAATCTCAAGTGCAGAAGAGCCCTACGTGATTGTGGATTGTTGAAATTTTTCCTTACACCACACCTTCGGGCACAACCTGACTTGCTTGAGCTACTAATTTGCTCATGGAACCCGACGGAGGGGAAGTTTGTCATCCATGGCAAGGGCATTGAATTTGATGCGATGGACATACATTTTTTGACTGTTTTGTCTCGTCACGGTAAGAGACTGATCTTAGAGGGTACACAGGTTTCCGGTGAGACCCTTGATATGCTGATAGTGCGGGACACAAATCATCCACTAGTGGGAAACTGCAAATCTCGACAGTGGGGGATTTTACCCTTCACTCAGTATTGTTTATGGTCATGAGAGCAACGGGCTTTCAAGCACAGCATGAGGCAACAAAGACTCATCTTCAGTTGGCCCTTGATTGCCTCACTCCGACCATGTATAACTGGGTCGAAGCAGTGTCCATTAACATGAAGAGGCAGCTTACTAAGTGCCAATGAGGGGAGACCAAACAGTTTGGATATGGATCCATCCTGATACCGCTCATGCTGGAGTGGGTGCCATCACTTCAGCTACAGGATATGGACCTGTATGTGCCTGGACCGTGGGAGACCCGCATCACTCGATGGGCACATGTGATGCCACGAGGGGGTGGTGGTCGACCAGTATCGTGGGGAGTGTTGTTCCGAGAGTGGCTAGACATCAAAAGGTCATTGTCGAGGATTGGCCGTATGCCAGCATGGATTTCCGCGGAGACCCCGACATGCTACTCAAGTAGTGGGATGAGGGAGGTAAAACACTTGATCAAACGCCACACTATTTATGTGTTTTGTTTAAATTATATGATGTTTTTTTTTTTTTTAATTTTCTCATGCATATGTCTTAATGACGTCTCTATGTTACTTGCAGATGTGGGATCAGAGAGACCAGTGGGACTAGCTCCTGAGGCACGGAGGGACCCGTAGGGCAATAGAGAGCTAGCTCTGGTTCGCCCTGGCGACAATGCAAAGGAGGAGATCACCCATAACCTTGAGGGCCTGACTGACAGGATCCTAGACTATAGGGGGATCGAAGAGGTCCCAGTACAGTATCAGAGACATACAGTCGGAGTGACACCTAGGGTGCATAGGCTCTTGAGATGAGTTGTGCGGGTAGTGGTCTGCTATAGAGAGTAGAACCCACTGCTATAGACACCTAGGGTTTTTGTTTTTGAGAGACATGTGTCTCAGATGTATTGGGAACACAGACTCTATTTTTTGGCCTACACACTTATTTTTTGAGTGCCTTGGTGTGCCACACGATATATATATTTATATGCTATCTATTGTTTATTACTGTGTCTAAATGCTTCTATACAATGTTTGATTACATGTTGCATAAATGTCTGTCTAATACATGATTTGCTAATGCATCAGTTAATGTGTTTAACCTTCTTGGAATGTGTTGATATGTGATAAAATCAAAATTTCTTTCCAACAATTTAACACATAAATACAATCTTAAAATTCAATGATCTCTAACGGAATAACGCTCGTTAATTTGGTGGACAACAAGTTGAGAGTCCAGATTCACAACCAATGCACGAATATCGAGGTTAACAGCCTCGATCAGTAATTCAATGACAACATTATATTCAGCGACATTGTTTGTGGTGCAACCCAGACAAACACCTTGAAGATCTACGAACTCACAGTGAGGATGATAGATCACCCATGTTGCAGAGGAAAGGTTCCGAGTACTATGGCAAGCACCATCAGCGAAACCAATTTAAGGTGCACCAGACATTTGCACAAGAATTAAAAAGATAAAATAAGCAGAAATCATGCCTACACACCAAGCCATACATGCAAACACACACTGAAAACACATGCTGAAAACACACGTATGTACATGTCAAATGCACGGAATTCATGCATAATATTTTTTTAGATAAATCCCATTTTAGGGCTTATCTAGAGGATTCCATTCATAATCGATCAGCTCATAGGCCCCCTTCTGCAAAACATGCTTCACAATGTAAGGCCCATGCCACATAGGCTTGAATTTGCCTGCCCCTAGCTTATCATTCGCTTGATTATAGAGCAGGACTAAGTGTCCTTCAACGAAAGAATGAGGGTTGACAGCTTGGTTGAAGTGAGTTTTCACTCTCTTCTAGCACGCTTCAATGACTAAAGAGGCTAGTCGACGGGTCCTGTCTAACCGCTCTAGGTAAAGAAGACATTCTTCTACTGGAGTAGTGTTTGGGAGCAATTCGACAGCTAATTTAAGAGAAGGGATCTCACATTCAATCGGAAGGGTAGCCTCCAGACTGTAAACCAATTGGAACGGGGTGAATCTAGTGGCATCCTTAATTGAAGTTCGGTAGGCCCATAAGGTAGAAAACAACGTTAAATTCCAGTTGGACTTGTACACGCCAATGGTGCACTGAAGCTTCGTGACCAAAACTTTTTTGATAGCTTCTACTTGGCCATTGGCCTAAGGATAATACGGCATCAAACTATCATGACGCAAGCCCAGTTGGGTTGTTATCTCGGTCATCATATGATTACGGAAATGAGAACCATGATCAGTGATGATAGCCTAAGGGACTTCGAATCGAGAAATTACATGATTGAATAAAAATTGAGCCGTTGTCTTACCGCCATTAGATAACATAGGCATTGCCTTGGCCCATTTCATGAAGTAATCGATGACAACAATGATATACCCATGCCCCCTAGCTGAGTGAGGGTTACAGATCATATAATCAATGCCCCTTTTGGAAAAAGGGCCGATGGTAATGACAGGGTGTAAGGGAGTAGGAGGCGCACACATCTTTCATTGGTAGATTTGGCACACATGACGAAAGTGAACGACAAGAATGCAATCCTTAAAAATAGACAGCCAAAAATAACGAGCGTGGAGGATCTTTTGAGTAGTAGCATACCTGGACATATGACCACCACAGGCGCTAGAGTGGCAGTCATTTAAAACTTGTTCTACTCCCTCGAATGTCAGACAATAGTGGAGAACATTGTCAATGCCAAGATGGTACAGGGTGTCCCATTAATGCGATAAGGCTGAGAATGATGGCGAATACGTCGTCGAGCATCCTTGGACAAATCAGGACAAAAGGAGGACGTCTGAAGGTAGACAATAATATCCCCATACCAGGGATCGAGGGTGCTAATCAAGAACAGAGACTCATCCAGAATATGGTCCTCTAATTGAGAGGGTGCGGTTGTAGATGGTAGCGAGCAGAGCAACTTAGTGAAAATGAGGGATTTCTTAGACTTGGCAATAGTAAAATCCAAGACAAACTCTTGAAGGATGAAAATCCACTTCGAGTATTTTCCCCCCAGTAATTGACATGACAAGATGTATGTCATTAGGTTGTAGTCAGAAATCATCGTCGTTGTACACAATAATATGTAATGGTAGAAGCACTGGACGACATGAACGGCTGCCAATGCCAGCTTCTCAACATCGGCATATCGAGTTTTTGTTTCAAGTAGATTGTGACTGAAATAATAGACAACATGCTCGGTACCATCATCATCGTCTTGAACCAGAACTATGCTGATGGTGCTATCGGCGGTGGCTAGATAAAGAGTATAGTCGCGTTGATAATCAGGCGGACATAACAAAGGAGTAGAAACAAGGAGCGCCTTGAGTTGCTCGAATGACTCTTATGCAGCGGTATCCCAGACAAAAGGAGTATCCTGCTTCAACAACTGTGTATAGCCCTTGGAAACTTCAGCATAGTTCAGAATAAAACGACGTAAAAAGTTTGCTTTACCCTACAAACTTTGCAATTACTACAAAGAAGTAGGTGGAGGGAGATTCAGAATGGCTTCAACCTTGAGGGGATCCAGGCGGATGCCTTCTTTGGAGATGAAAAACCCAAGAATTTTTCCAGATTCAACGTAGAAGACACATTTATGCAAATTTAGACGGATACGGTAGTGTCGACAGCGAAGAAAAATTTCGCAGATGTGATTTGGATGGTCATGGCGCTTTGCTGAATGGGCCGGAAGGTCATCCAGGTAAGGCTGCATAATGTGTTGAATATCATGAAATGCATAAGACATTGCACGTTGGAAGGTAGCACCAGCATTTTAAGACCGAAAAGGAGTTTCTTATAGGTGAAGGTACCCCACGGGCAGATAAAGGTGGTCTTGTGTTGATCCGCTGGTGATATATTGATTTGGTTATAACCAAAAAAGCTGTCCATAAATGAATAAATCTCACTTCCAGCACAATCATCAATGAGTTGGTTAATGAAAGGCGTGGGGTAGTTATCTTTGGGATAGGCATGATTAATGTCGTGATAATCAACACATACCCTAATAGTTCCCTATTTCTTGGTCACAGGGACAATATTAGAAACCCAATCTGTGAGTGGGATAGGGTAAATAAACCCAGCTTTAAGAAGTTTTTCAACTTCTACTTTAATAGCTGCAGCCTTTCAGGGGTGCACGGGGTGTAGACGCTGTCGAATAGGTTTAGCACTCGGATATGTAGGTATTTCATGCACCACGATGCTAGGATCAATGTCGGGCATCTCTTCATATGACCAAGCAAAAACATCACAAAATTCTCTAAAAAGATTGGTATAAAGTTGAATCTCCTCTAGAGTACAGGTTACTCCGATGTGAATATTCTCGACAACCCTTGGTTTAACAGAGATGTCGATAGGTATGGTTTGTGTAATGTTCCCCATATTTCCTTCAGAGAAAACTTGATGGATTTGAATAGGCATCTG
This sequence comes from Pinus tabuliformis, assembly GCA_031772625.1. Classification (NCBI taxonomy): domain Eukaryota; kingdom Viridiplantae; phylum Streptophyta; class Pinopsida; order Pinales; family Pinaceae; genus Pinus; species Pinus tabuliformis. The sequence goes on along the minus strand of CM062812.1, from coordinate 690,752,408 downwards.
AAGGGGTTGGGAGGGGACATAGGAAGCAAACTGCTCAAGACAAGTAATCATAGCCCCATGGCTAGGGAGAAATGAGGAATGATGGTGATGATCAAACCAAGGAGGTTCCTCGAAAGACATAGTCTCAATAATTGCTTCATCAGAAGGAAATATTTCTTGCAAGGGGTCTGAAGAAGCGCTATCTCCGAGCTAAGGGGATTATATATATGTGTCAAGAGCCCTGCTCGAAGGAGCAGGTTCAGAAGATGAAGCCGATGCAGAAACAATTTCGACATTGTTGAGCTTCGCAGGACTCAATGGCATGACATCGCCCCAAGATTCTATCTAATCAATGGGAGGAAGGACCCAAGGATCAGGATGAATGGAAATCATATTTATGGGAATGATGTTGGGAGGTGGGAGTGAATAAACACCCATAAGGGTAGGATCTTTAAAAAGTCCAGCACCCACACTCTCATACGCAATGGAGGTATGCTCCACAAAAGGCACATTACCATCGGAAGAGGAAGAAGCGAAGAAGGACAACTGGTCTACCGTGACAATTTTCCGTTGATGGGGAAAACAAAGAACACGAAATAGAGATGAAGCCATGACTCGCATGGCATATGTCCAAGTCGTCCTAAGAGGAGGTTGTAAGTTAAATTTGCATCGACAACTTTGACCTCAACTTCAACCATCTTCCCCTCTAGAGTAATAGGTAGACATGGAAGGATACCATAAGGATGGGAATCTCTCCCATCGAAGGCTTCCAAGGTATTAGGAGACTGACTCAGTGTCGGAGAACTAATAGCCTTCCAACAAGCAACATACATGATGCAAGTAGAAGCGCCTTCATCAATAATAGTGCGGTGAATATTCTCAGAATTGATGATGACTTGAATAAGGAGGCGATTTGGTGAGGCAGTCTCGGTATATGATTATCCAGGTCAAAAGTGATCAAATCTGAGTCGGCTAGGTCCATGCCACTGATGGCCAATAACAGAGACTTACTTTGGGAGGGACAGCTCTGGAGGAATTCCAACTCGGACATAGCCAAAGGAGCTCGGGCTAAGTCCTCAACAATGTTGTAGTGCTATGCAGCACAAGCATTAAGGTTGTAGGAAGACTTCCGGATCACTCCTTTAGGAGGAGGGTGGATGACTGACTCAGTATTAGGTCGTTCAATATGGAGCAGACAAGCACTGGACAAAGGAACACTAGAGGGGACCTCAGTTTCCTTCCCGGCAGGCGAAGGATATTCTTTTGACCATGTACTAATATGGATGGGAATCGTCCTAGCCATAAAGACTTGAGAGCTGAAGGTGGAAGAGGATTGAGATGGATCAGCCACCGTTTGAGTTTGCTGCGAGGGAAAAGGCTCTTTGAGCACAATAGGAGTCCCGAGGGCACCTTTTAGCAAACGACTAACTTCAGATTGCCTGGGTCAGCCTTTAGTATAGTGATCCTTATCACAAATGAGACAAGGATACTTGGACTTGTGTTTGACACCTTCCTTGGCCGGAGGCTTAGGGCGACCCTATTTTGGTTGATTGGAAAGTGTTCCCTCGGTAGACAGAGACAACTCCTCTAGCCCTAGAGTGGGTCTAGTCACATCCAAGACAAAAGAACAATTAATTTCCTTAAATAGTCATTGTTGGAGGCCTACCTCAAACCGGTTGTTGGTGAAGTCCCATTGCGCTGCTCCAGCTTTCGTTTCTTTCTCCTGAATGAGAAATAAACCAGAAACACCACAAGAAAACAACAAAGCACGTAACTGAGAACAAAAATTATCTATTTACTTATAAATTCAAGAAATCATAATATATCAAGAAAATTGTACACAAGATATAGGAAATCATCATTGATTGTATTAATAATGAGTCAAGAGCAAATCTTACAACCAAGTCTTGACATCGCAAGCCTTCTCGGACGGTCCAACCAGTATGTTTCGTCAAGCATTCACTCTCAAGAATGAGTCTCCCAAATAGACAGTAGCTCTCTCTCACTCACAAGCTTTAATACAAAGTTAAGAGCACTCCACAACCTCTTATCAAAATATTAGCAATCCCACACTTGGCATACTCACACCAAATCTATCTACAAAACTCAAAAGAACTAGTAGCACTATCCAACCAAAAGAACTAGCTAATTATAGCAATGGTGAGTGATTTTATAGGAGAAGGAATCTCCATGAAATGAGGGAGAAGGAGCTTATCTTCAAGGAAGGTTGCACAAAAGACGGAACCACCTTCCCAGAGGAGGAAGGGCGACCCAAACTGACCCAACAACCAGGTCTAGAGACATCCAGAAGGTTGATTGTTGGAACAAATTCGCCCAATCTGGATCATCGCTAGCCATGAACTAAGTCTCCGTGATGACATCGCAAGGAGGTAATGCATGTAGACCAATCGTCACGATAAATAGCTAGTAGCCTCGCACCGGGCCTTGAATATCAATCGTCGTAGGAAACAGATGTACACCTACAAAAGTGTCACGATGACACTGTTTATGACCATGGATCATCACATATATTAAGGGCTTACTCGCAACGAGGAAAAAACTTAGGGAATTAGGGTCAATATTGCAGTGTTAGAGAGCATTTTCTTAATCTTCTTTTATGAGTGGGAAGATATGAACATGTTTATTTGACACATGACATAGCAGAGGGACTGAGATGAGGACAGTGACAAATTACTGTGTAAAGTTACAGTATTAAAATACTGTCTTCCATTGACCCTTGTAATATCAAGGTGTTTTTGCTGTAATAAATCACTACTTCCCTTATTCAAGAGGTCTTCTCCATCATACTCTGTTCCCCTAGAGTACTCCTCCAGACTTTCAACATCTTCAAAAGACTGTCCATCCTCTTTAAAACACTCCTTTTTTAGTGTTCCTTTTCCCAAGGTTAAATCCTTTGCATAGGGTTCATTCTTAACATATTTCACTAGATTTCCTTCTTCCCTATTGTCTGTCTCAACAGTTTCCATGGCTATCTCCAATGTGCCTATCATCATAGTGAATTGATGATATTTTACTATGTTTTTAGCTAACATAGTCTCTTCCTGAATTTTTCCTTTAGTCTCTTGCTATTTACCTTCCCCAAGAGCTATCCTTGTCTCACCATCTGCATTAATATTCTTCTGCATTTGTTTTGCATCCACAGACAAACTATTAGTCTTAAAAACATAAGACCCTATGGTCTCACTTGATGTTTTAGCCATCATATTTTCTTGTTGTTCTAAATCATTCATATGATTCAGAAATTCTTTGATAGTCTCTTCTTTGATCTCTTCAAGCCCTTCACTTGGTTACTTGATATCTTCCTCCAGCTGTATATGAGATCTATCTATCTCATCCCCTTCAAGAATAGAATTTATATTCTATTGGTTTTCTTCCTCCTTTATGACAATATCAGCAAATTGTCCTTCTTTACATGTTTCACCTGCATACACACACAAGTTGTTAGTTGTAAAATTGTGTGGCCCTTTGACCTCACATGAAGTTTCAATCTTCAAGTCTCCATCTTCATTTTCTCCCAGAATTTCTCCTTGTTCTGGTTTACAAATGTACTCTTCCATTTCCATTTCCAACTCAAATTCCTTGAGTTTTCCCACCAGTCACTTCACTTGCTTTTGTTGTAGCCTTCTCTGCAACTCATGCCATTCCACTAGCTTCTTCCTCAAGACCCAACCTGGTTTCTAGCTTTCCTCAAGCATTCTCCTTAATGCATTGAGTTGTTCTTTTAATTCAGCAACATCTTTGTCAATTTCTTCTTGACTCATTCTCTTGCCATTTGCTTTGGCATCCTCTTTCTTATATTCTCTGCTATGGCTTCTCTCTGAACCTCTGCTATGACTTTCAGTAGTCATCTTCTTCTCTTCTTTCTTCATGAGCTCCTTTACAACAAGCCTCTACAACATCTAGTCATTTTGGTTGCAATCCTACCTCACTAAGCTCTCCTCACTCAGTCTTTTGGTAAGTACGGTCCTCTATCTGGAACCTCCTATTGAGCAACACCTTTGGTCCTTCTAGGATTCTGCAATCTCTCACTTCCTCTTGAGAACACTTCAGTTGTCCTCTTTGTCCAATCTCTTGTTGGATTCTTCAGGTTCACTGCCACTTCTCCTTTAGAGTGTTCTCCTTACTCTGCCTTCAAGAACACATCTAGTTCTCCTCTCACAGTTTTTCTTGCTATCCTTTGTTGAGAAGCTTCATTTGCAACCAATAGTCTTCATTTTAACTTTGAGATAAAATACACTGTCTAACCTCCAAGATCTATGCATGATCTTGCTCTCCCATTCTTCTGCACTTTGAATGGCTTGTCCTCTGGTTGGTTTCCAAGTCCTCTTTCCTTCAGAACTTTCATTAAGAAATCTTGCTTTCTCTTTCCTTCAAGGAATCCTCCATTGTTGTTTACTTCAATCCTCTATTGGAACTGCTACAGTCTTCCAAGAACTTCAAAGTTCCCTCTTATAGATTACAAATTTGCTCTGATACCAAACTTTTTCTCTGATACCACAAATGATGCAGGGGTCCCCCAGCATATAACCATAATTAGCTCAACGATGCTAGGGTTACCCAGCATATACCCATAGTATGCATTTATCACAATGCATCCACAACTGTCCCAGGCATTTAACTCTACAATGGAGTTAAATCTTTAGACCATAAATGGTCAAGTGGCCCTCTTATATAGTTCCTTTGTAACAGAACTTCAATCACCACACAAAACTCCTATCAGGACTATATCTATTCTCACAGCCTTCATATGGGACTTTTATTAAAGCCTTCCTCATTTATCCTTCTTTAGAGAATTTAGAACCCTTTCATTAACCCTTTAATGCATGTTTATATACGTTCAACGTATAAAACCTTTCCTCGGCACTAATTCCTTTTAAATCAATTACAAAGGGACAATCCATTACACAGGAACTGCTCTCAAAACATGCCTCCCGCCCTTTGTGTGGCCTCTACACATTAATCGAGGATACTTCATCGCAATTGATATCAGTTCTATTGCAATTCACCACATCCATATTTACATCACCCCTTCGACTCCGATATGGCTGTTGGATCGTTTAATCCTTAAAAGGCTCACAACACTTTATTGCAATTACAAAGGAATTTCATTAAAATTCCACTCCTCACATGTATTCCAGACTTTAAATATATATAGATCTGAGTCTATATACTGTCGGGTCCGGTTCATCGCTGGCTCTCTGCTGCATCACTCCTCCGATCTCTAAAACTCCCGACACCGATTGTCGATAAATCCCGACACTAATCGCTGATATATCACTATTAGCGATATCGCAACATTCATAAACCACTGACCCTTGGCACCTCCGATCACCGATATGCAATTAAATAATGACCATTGATCTTGCCATGATCCAACGGTCCACGATTAATCATGATTGTTCATTGCACTTCTCCAAGCCCCGATTGTGACATAAACTCAACCGTGGATCTTCTAGATCCAACGATTACTGAGTGTTAATACTTTCTTTCCTCTGTCCACCTATTTACCTGGAATTTACATCATTTTCTTAAATTTCCACATTTTAGCTTCTCCTCAAAGGGTTTCTTCAAAGGTTCCAGTCTTATGTTCCACTGCTCATCTACTCTTTTGAACTCAACTCCTTGAGCTCTAAACTTCTCTTTCTCTCCAGAGCACTGTTCAGATGCTTCAATGGGACTCGATGATCCCTTATGATTTTCTGAATTTTTCTCCTCTCTGTGTTTTGCCTTCGAATGTGTTTTCCTACAATTATTGCAAACCTACGGTTTCACACCATAATCAATCATAAAATACACATTTTAGACATTTTGACATAATTAGGAAAAACTCCGCATATATTAATGTAAAAGCACAGATTACATTCGATACATCATCGATCTCTCACACACACACTGGCCTGATTCTGCTGTTAGTGGCCATCCTCTTGTCTACCCGTAGGCTTACATATATTTATATGGAACCATTGGATCAAATCGATCACATCCTTTCTTTAAATCACTCACTAAAGCCCTAAAGCTCGCTACATGCAAACATATGTGGCAGACTTTATCCACTCCATCTTTTCTCTGTTTTAAAACAGAAAATTCCCCTGTTTTTCTCAATGGTCCACATCTATTCTCCCTTTAATGCCTAAAAGCTATCTCTTGCTCCTAGGATCATGGAACTACATTTGTTTGTTTTGGGAGAATTTACATATTCTCCCATCATCTAATTAAATCACTTAAAAGCTTAAATATTTCATTGACTTGAGACTTCGGGAAACTATTTCCTAAAATGCATGACCCCCTATGTCTACTATTTACAATGATTTTCTTTGGGCTGAATGCTTCTGCATCACTTTTCGATCCATTTCATTAAGTAACATAAGAGAATTCACACATAGTCTATAATACCTTTTTCATTTATGGATCAAGTGGTATTAGAGCAGTAAGGTTTCTAAGGTTTGACAAGTCTGTGTGAAGATTTGGATGCTTACTAGGTTGGGGCTCAAACGAGGTGAAGGAGAGATTGTTAAGGTGAATCCATGAGTTGGAAGGGTCTTTTCATAGAGAAGGATGGTGGATGAAACTCCACTTGGGTCAAAATCCCAATTCTTGGATAATTTCATAACGATACGTGCCATGGTGGAAGAGATGTATAATGAGTTTAAAAAGGGTAAAGATGAAGGCACTTCATCACCTAAACCAGACAAAGGAGCAGAGGAACCTTTTCTTTTTACTCCTCCAGATAAAGAAGACAAAGGAAAAGGAGAAAAACCTCCATCTCCTCCTTCATCACCATCATCATCATCGTCATCTCTTCTTCTTCTCATAAATCTAGTTCAAAGAAGAAGAAAAAGAAGTCCTCTTTGATCAAATTAGATGGAAAATTTGATTTGCCAATTTATGATGGAGATTGCTAAAAAGCTTGATAATTGGATAAGGCAAATTGATGTATATTGCAGGGTGTAGAAAGTTGAACCAGAAAGGAAGAAGATCCAACTTGCTAGCCTTTGACTTGGAGGAGCTACACTTGTATGGTGGGAAGGCAAGACTCAAGCAGATCTCCAAAATCATGGTAAAATCATTTCAACTTGGAATGAATTTGTTTTTGCTATTAAAAAGCAATTTAATCCATTGGCGTATATGCAACAAGCAATGATGAGTTGGCAAACACTATGTGAATTAAAAGGTCAAAGTGTTAAAAGTTATACTTAGGAATTCCGTAAGAGAGATTTAACATTAAGAATTTCATTGGACTCGCCAGAAACATTGTTGAAATACATAGGTGGTCTTCATAGTTATTTGAGGCATACCATACTTATGTTCAATCCAACTAGCTTAGATGATGTATCTATTCAAGCAACTCATCTAGAAGCTAGATGCAAAAATGGAACCCAAGATGTTGGTAAATCATCCAAACCTATTGAAGGCAAGAAGAAACTCAAGTGGAAAGAGAAGAAAACAAACACTATAAAGAAGGATAAACCTTCATGCACTCATTGTAAGAAGGAGGGACACAATGAGGCACACTGTTGGTCACTGCATCCAAAATTGAAGCCTAAGAAGTTTGGGGGTAAAGAGCGAAAGAATGCTGCTGCTATTCAAAAGGACTTGGGATCAGATTCAGGTGATGAAACAATGGTTACAGCTACAGGTATAAAAGGTAAAGATTCTAAAACATCTACAAGTACTTCTTCAAATTCTGTTGATAATGATGATGAGAAGAAAAGAAATTAGCTATTTCGCATAAGAGTCATTTCGAAGCATAATAAAATTGATACTTTATTTGATAATGGATCACAAGTTAATTTGATTTCTGAAGCAATTGTAAAGAAGTTGGGTCTAGAAACAAAACCACATAAAAGGCCATATCCATTAGGTTGGGTGTGTGATAAAACCAAACTACAAGTTATGAAACAATGTAAACTTCGTTTTTCTATTGGGTCAAAGTTTGTAGATGAGGTTGAGTTAGACATAGTCCCATTAGATATATGTGGAATTGTATTAGGAATTCCATACTTGTACGATAGAAATGCTATCTTCTATCGAACTAAAAATAAGTATCAACTCACTAAGGATGGAATTGAATATATTGTAAGAGCTCATAAACTCAAAGATAAATTCTCTCTCAAAAATTTCGGACAGATGAAAATAATTGTAAATGCAAGTAAACAATTTTTACTTATGATTGTAAAAGCAAAGGATGTTGATAAATCTAATGCATTCAAAGGTTGTAATCCTAAACACAAAGTAGATCTAGTTAAAGTTGTTTCTGATTATGATATTCTATTTCAAGAGCCTAAAGGGCTTCCACCCAAGTGAGAGATAGAACATGAGATTTATTTACAGTAGGATGCTCCACTACCTAACCTTGGAATTTACAGGTTATCAGCTCTAGAGAATGAGGAAATAAGGAAGAAGGTACAGGAGTTGGTCGATCAAGGCTTTATTTTACCAAGCACATCACCATGCGGATCACCTATTGTGTTAGTATGAAAGAAAGATGGTTCGTGGTGAATGTGCATTGATTTTAGAGCATTTAATACAATCACAATAAAGAATCATTATCCTCTTCTTCATATTGATGATTTGTTAGATCAATTAAAAGATGCAGTTTACTTCTCTAAATTAGACATGCGAAGTGGCTACCATCAGATCAGAGTTGCAAAACATGATGTATGGAAGACTTCCTTCAAAATGAAGCAAGGACTCTATGAATGGATGGTTATGCCTTTTGGATTAACTAACGCTTCAGCCACATTCCTGCGAGTCATGAATGATGTATTTAGGTCATTCATTGATGATTTTGTAATAGTTTATTTAGATGACATTCTTGTTTTCAGTAGAACATGGGATGAACATGTTAAGCATGTAAAGCAGGTTTTAGATGTTTTGAAAAGAGAAAATCTCTATGTAAAACCATCAAAATCTGAATTTGGCAGAACATCTTTAAATTATTTGGGTTATATTATAGGTGGTGGTGAATTGAAGATAGATCCCTCTAAGGTTGAAGTCATTGTAAATTGGCCTAAGCCAAGTACTACTACAGAGGTTAGAAGTTTCTTAGGGGAAGTGCAATATTGGAGGAAGTTCATTGATAACTTTTCATTGATTGCAGCTCCTTTACATGTTTTGACAAGTGTGAAATAGGTGTTTTAGTGGGGAGGCAAACAACAGAAAGCCTTCGACACATTTAAAGAAAGGATCAGTACAGTGCTAGTACTAGCACTACCAGATCTTTAGCATTCATTCGAGATCGAGACAGATGCAAGCGAATATGCCATGGGGGCAGTGTTGATGCAGCACGGAAAGCCTATATGCTTTCATTCTGAGACATTTAATTCAGTAGTAGTTAACTATCCCTCATATGATAAGGAATTATATGCATTAGTTCAGAGTGTTAAAACGTGGAAACATTACATAATGGGTAAATAAACAATCATACACACAGATCATCAACCACTACAATACTTACACTCACAAACTAAATTGCAACAATCAAGACATTATAGGTGGATGGGTTTCCTATAGCAATTTCATCTTGTTATCAGATATAAGAAGGGCATACATAATAGGGTTGCAAATATGTTATCAAGACCAACTATAAATGTATCCACAATACTTAAGCCCAATTCGGTAAATCATGAAAGTTACATAAAACAATATGCTCAAGACATAGATTTTAAGGATGTATATGCAACTTTAAGTCATGGAAAATAGGTAGAAGAATTGGATTATTACATAAAGGACAAACTCTTATATCATTTGGGAAAGTTATGCATTCCACAAATTGAAAGAGTTAACATAATTCGAGAAGCACATACTTCTCTCATATCAGGCCATTTTGGTGTAAGTAAAACAGTTGCACAATTACAAAGATTCTGTTATTGGCCATGGATGAATGAGACAGTTTCTAGATATATTAAAGGATGTACTACGTGTGCTACAAGCAAGCCAAGTAATATAAAATTAGGCTTGTATACTCCATTGCCAATTCCTTCTCGTCCTTGGGAAAGTGTTTCCATGGATTTTGTTGGGGGATTGCTAAAGTCTAGAAAGGGTCATGATTATTTGTATGTAGCTGTGGATAGGTTCAGTAAAACGTGTATTTTAACACCATGTAATAAACAAGTCACATCTGAACAAACTACAAAGTTGTTCTTTCAAAATGTATGGGTCCATTTTAGGTTACCCACTTCTATTGTATCCGATCGAGATTCTTGATTTGTCAGGAAATTTTGGTCAAGTCTATGGGAGTTAATGGACACAAATTGAAGAAGAGCATGAAATTTCATCCGCAAATAGATGATAAGATAGAAGTGATCAATAGGACAGTGATACAATTGCTTTGAGGATACTACAGCAAGCATCCCAAACTTTGGGATGAGCATTTGTGTTATGTGCAGCATGCTTACAACCATGCAAAACATTCTTCTATTCAGAGATCTCCTTTTGCTACTTGTTTTGATTTTACACCAAAGTCACCCTTGGAATTTTTCATTGGTAAAGACATAGCAGTTGATGGACACAGTGATGTGGACAAAGAAACCAAGTTCATTGAACAAATCTAGGAAATTCACCACTACAGGAACAGTTGGAAAGAAGCCAAGCAAAGTATAAAGCGTGGCATGACAGGCATCGAGTTGAGCATAGTTTTCAAGTTGGTGATCAATTTTGGCTGTACATCAGCAAAGAAAGACTGCAAGGGGCAGGTAAAAATTTGAAACCAATTAGATATGGTCCTTTCAAAATACTTGATAAAATTGGTGAAAATGCTTTCCGTCTAGATCTACCAGCTTATATGCAGATCTATTCTGTTGTAAATGTTGAAAACTTGTGATTGTATGAACCTTCATTGATTGAATATCCAAAAGAGCAAGGTCAACTACCATCCATCGAAGATCTTTTGCCCGAGTATCTCAATGAGCTACAGGAGGACCCAGTTCTTGATAGGAGGATAAGGACTTCGTGACAGGGAAATGTTGAGTATCTTCAAGTTGGAATCAAAGGTACAAATCTAGGTAAGGCACAATTGATAGAAATTGGAAAAGTGAGGAAACTTTATCCTCACTTACTCAATAACTAAAACCAACTTTTGGTGGTATAAAAGATTCTAATGGGGAGGAGTGATCCAAAATGGATTCAGTTTTTCCTCTGGATCAAAGTCTTCAAACTTAGTTGTAAGTTATATCAAGTTGAAGTGCTCAATGAGATGATTCCATTGGTGTGAACAACATGAAAATCTGAGTTTAGATGAAGAAGTTAAGGCCGGTCAACATTTTTAGCAAACTAGGGCAAAAAGGTCAAAAAGTCAAAGTCAAGGAAAGTCAAAGCCAAATTGGTCAATGGTCAACAAGTCAACGATGATGTCAGTAGGACATGTGTCATCCCAGGAATGTGCCACATGTTTATGATGATGTCATCAAGGAGGGTGACATGGCTGGTTTTGATTGGTGCATTGGACCAATCTCGAGCTGACAAGTGGTAGCCTAGATTTTTCCAATATTGGCATGCGAATCCCAAAAATTGGGGGTCAAGGAGGATCGAAACCCTGATCTCCTGGGATAGCAATGACCTCGCTGGATTCTTATCACTGGACGAGCCAATGTTGGACTTGTTAAACAGAGTGATAAGGTTCTATTTAAGGGCCATGGTTGGTTATGCTGGAAAAAGGGCCGGATGGTCGGGTCAACCCCAGACCACCAGTCCCTTTAACATTTATTATCACCACCAAACTATTAACATTATCCCACATGCATCAGGCCAAACAAATCACATATGATATATGTATAAATATATATATATATATATATATATATATATATATATATATATATATATATATATATATATATATATATATATATATATATATATATATATATATATATATATATATATATATATATATATACATAACAAGGGGCAAGGCGGAAGGGTCAGGGGGTTGTTTGAACCGCCGACCTTCCAAAACACTATATTAACAGCACTTTAACATAAGTCCGCTAGCCAACTTTCCATATGGTGGAGCTTGTAAAACAAGCCACCCATATTTTTGTATACGTTGATGTAGGTGCCGGATTAGGCCAAAATCACCACTGTAGATTCCAGTTTCAGAGGTGGTATTTCACAGGCATAAGAAGTTTTGTATAGCAGTAAAGTGGTTTTGTTACAGGTAGAGGTGGTTTTTGACTTTCCAGGGGGTCTGGAGGTCACAGTGGCTAAATATGGTCAAGTTTATACTTGTTTGACTTGAAATTTTTAGTTGAATGCAGTGGTGAGGTTCATTTTCTTATCTGAGACTCTGTTTTTGAGCTCATGCCTGTAACAACATTCTTGAAGACATAATAAAGAGGTCAACACTGGAAGCGAAAGGACCAGGAGACATAGCCAAGAAGTCTGGTGAAATCCTTTATTAAATTTTGTTGTGTTTATTTGTTTGAGCATGTTTTCAAATGGTTTATTTGTTTATGTTATTCACAATGTTTTCAATCCATTGCATTAAGTAACATAAGAGAATTCACACATAGTATATAATACCTTTTTCATTTATGGATCAAAGTGTATGTAGAGAAGCCCGTGGACTTACCATGGTGTTGTGCGACATTGTGTGCAACTTTGAAGCATGAGCATGCTCTTGACTGTGACATGAAAGAAAACGAAAGAGACAAAGACAACTTATGTCATGCATGTGTGCTTGAAATGTAAGATTCTTCCAATGCATGAGTGACAGGATTGTGCAGTTCGAGTGGAGGAAGCATGATGTGTGTGTGAGATTGATCTTCAATGCATACATATGAGTGATGAGGAGCATTGGGTGATTGAACAATTTCCTGATCAGAAGTGACATAACCATCAGCTCAGGCTAAAGTTCCTTGATAGTCTTGGGTGTTTCAACTTCATTGTCAGATAGGTCATCATAGACTAGTGGCTTTGAAAAATCAACTATGATAGAATCATGATCGTGATCAGATATGGAAGTAAATGGGTCACGACAGCAACGATAAAAAATATCAATGATTTCATGGGAATCCTCATGATCTGATGAATCAAATAGAGGGGTAGATGAGAAGTGAACAAAATCATCCTCTGTTTTTCTAGAAAAGACAGATGAAATATCAAGTGATTTTCAATGAATAACTTATGCTCTCCATGGTCAGATGATGGACTGACATCCGGTGTATCCTGCGAGTGATCAACAATGGGTGCATCCATTGATGAAGATACACATGTGAAATATTGGATGGTAAGTTCACCAAATATGTTAAGAAAGAATGGAGGAGGCTTAGATGGAAGGGAATCATCCTTCGCCGAATGTTGATGCTCAAGCTCCCACTCATGCTCTTCATGAATGATAGTGCATGTTGGTTATGCAACACCAACTCTGTCAGTGTCTTGTTCCTTGTTCACAACAAGTGTAGAGTCTGGAATGGAAGAACATAAGACAATATCATCTGGAGGAATAGTCGAGTGTGAAGATTGAGGTTGTGGAACAAAATGCATATGAAAACTCGATGGAATCACAACCAAATTTGCACGAAAATTAAGTGAAGTGATGTTGGGGGGATGTGATAGCTGAAAAGGAGTTTGAGAATGACCTTCAACATCACTCTGTGGTGGTGGAGCTATTTGATGAGGGGATTACGGACAGTCACTTGTGAAAGTGACCACATTCGTTTGAGATTGCACAGCTCCATCACTGAAGAATGTTGAGCGAGGCTTGATTTCAAATTTTTTCTTAGGACAAGAAGATTTCTTAACACAATACTCGAATTGATCCCAAAGATAAAAAAAATTCATCTGGATCTTTGGAGCTTGAAACTGCAAGTCACAAAAGTGTTGCCAAAATGTCCATAGTCGATTCATGCGGAGCCTTCTATTGTTGTAACAGTTTTTGGTCAAGATGGTCTGGATCAAAATAATAGAAAGTGTCTTCAATAAGATCACAAAAGTGCTCAAGTGAGTGCATGCTATCAACTGGTAGGTTGCACAACCATTGGAGTCGAGATTCGCGAAGTGTGTATGCAAGAAGAAAGCTAGCCTTTTCGTCAAAACACCCATCTTGCTGATGTTAGTTTCAGTCTTTGCAACCTTCCACCAGTGATCAAACATGCTCTTACAAAGTGGTCTGAGGGTGTCGAAGTCAAATTTTGACATTTCAGTGAGTCTTCAAGTAAAATTTGGTCATTAGGTATTAGGTCTAGGATTGTTTTCACTCCCTCCAAAGTTTTCCAAATATTGGTCCATGTCACCATTCGGTAGAGTGTACCATCATTCAAAGAGTTGTCATCATTATTTCAAGTTCCAACGGGTCATTTTACACTTTTTTTGTGCTTTAGTTGTGCTTAGGTAAGGCTCATTTCCCTCTCCTAGGGTTTTGAAGGTAATTTTTTTTGGATGTCCAAATCACCAACAAAACTTGTATCTTGATGCTCACACACTTGCCCCTATCATTAATATACCTTCTTAAACACTTTCCATCACTGATATCCCTCAAATTCATCATTTTCCCACAAACCCTAACCTATTGCTACAATTTGACACTTTTCTAGGTTAGGCCTGTGTTTTTCCCTTTTGGACCCCTTCCCCTCACTCAATCCTTTAAATTTCACTTTCCCCTACATTGTAACATCCCTCCCTACTTCTCAAAATTTTCTCAAGAAATTAGAAACCCCTCATCCCCTTCATTTCCCTTCATTTCTATAAATCCCCTGTTCCACACATTGGGATAGGTTTTATTCAAATGATATTTCTGAGTAAGAAAAGATGAATTTGACAAAAGTGAAAGAGGTTTTCCTCCACCATAGACCTAAGAAGAAAACCCTCCTTCAATTTTTACACAGGTATCATGGTTTTGGAAAAATGTCCAAAACATCATTTTCCTCACGAGAGTTGATGCACTTCTGGAGTGACCTTGGGAAAAATCAATCTTTCTCCTAGTTGGACTCTCCAAATGACTTGATTGATGAGTCACATGATAACTAGACATAGAGGGATTTCCTATGAGCTATCATGAGCTCAATTTGGAGTTGAGGAAGACATGCCAAAGTTGAGTGAAGTAGCACTCTGCATTTTGGCAGCCTCATTCTACAAATTTTGACCAGTCTTGGGAGCTTGAGCTTTTGACAGGGAAAATGAGCTCCAAATAGAACAATTCGAGATTTTTTTTTTGGAAAGTAGACTCGACAAGCTTTCCAACGAGATATCACATGCTTAATTTGGACATCACGAAGGTAGTCAACAGTTGGATTAAAGTGGCGATGCGCGTTCAGGAGGTGGCGCTACGTGTAGGGTGATTCTGGTAGTGCAAAATAACACTACGCTGCGTGTTCAGGAGGGCACTATGCACTTATAGAAGGTGCTTCATGTTGGGCTAGCAAGGGCCAAAAATCCTCCTGCCACCTAAAAACATAAAGGAATGCCCTCTTTTCCCTCAAACAAGTAAGTTTTCCTACTGTACTTCATCATTGGTTTGCAATTGAAGTTTTTAGAGATAATTTACAATGGCAAATGTGAAACCCTAGATTCTTCCTTAATTATAACCTAGAAACCCTAACCCCTATTATTTCTCCCATCACCTATCATAAAGCCCTGAACCCCTCCCCTATATCATTTCATGACATTTTATATCCCTTTGTCCTTCATCCCATAAGCAATAATTCAAGGAAGGACCCAAGCCCTTCTCCCTCATTTTCATGATTCATACCCTCCCATTCATTTTCTAGCCCACCAAATAGCTCACAAGGTCATATCCCATTCCCTTATTCCTAATCACTCTTGCTCACTCCCTGCATCCCTTTCTAGGAGTGCACAACCTCAAAATTTGCAAACATGGACAAAGAAGACAGAGACTATGAGGAGGAGCAAAACAATGACAGTGATAGTTCAACAGATAGACCTAGACATCAGAGAAAACCACACAAGGGAGGTAGAATTATTAGGGAAGAGCCATCAAACCTTAGAGAGTTGTAGGCCTCTCAGTTAACTGCCACTTACTTCATACATCTAGATTGCTATGAGTTCTATGAGTAGGTAGAGAGAGTTCAAGACCACCCTGAGCTCACCAGACTTTTTGTAGCCCATCTTTAGGACAACAAGGTGACTCTTACAGGGTTGACATTTACAGTTTCACCTTCCATTATTGTGGATGCAACCAGGATTCCAAATGTAGGGGAGAAGTGGTACAAGGCACAGGACCTGGATGAACACTATTATGAGCCTTACATCAAACCCAGGTACAAAAATGAAGCAAAAAGGATTTTTCCTTTCAGGTTCCTTGAAGACAAGTATGCCCCCATGATGAAAATCATCATGAAATATTTCACTTGTGAGGGCAGATTTTCCAGACTGTACACCTATCACATCAGGCTTCTCATGCATTTTACTAGGGTGAGGATGTTAAACCTCCCTTATTTCTTGTTCAGGAATATTGAGAAGATGGCCCACTTTGTGCAGAAAAAGCCATACCCTCAGTAGATGAGTAGTCTTTATCATTATTCCCTGATCAAGATGATTGTGCTTCATCATCTTAACCTCCTCAACATCTCCTGGGAGACATTTATTACTCATGACATCTTCAGGGGTCCTTAAATTCCTCCACTAGTGTCTCAAGAATCAGGGGGACCGTTTAGCAGTGCTCAAGTGAAGACAAATGAGAAGACCAAAGAGACTAGAGTTATTGAGGTGCCCGGGACCTACATGACATATCATAGGGGCATAAGAATATTGTTTGCAGCTGATAGGCAAGTGTTTTCTCCACAGGATGTGGGAGGGACTTTGCCTTCTTCATCAACACAACAGGTACAGGTGCAACAGTTGCACAAAGGGAAGGAAAATATGTAGGTGGAAGATCTTGATGATTATGAGGAAAGAGACTTTGATTTGAAAGAGCACAATGAGACGGAGCAGCATTATACTCATCATGGCATGGAAATAATTGACTTAGAGGCTCAGGATGAAGAAACAATGAAGGAAATAATCATACAGGACAAGGAGGCTCAATTCCAAGCATTGATGGACAATTTGGAGAGGGCCAAGTATGTCATCACATATTTGGAACATGAGAACAAGAATTTGAGGGACAAGCAGGTCCTCATGGAGCTAGAACTTCTCAAGGTAAAACGACAAGGTGACAAGGAGGCACCAGTCACTTTGTCTCCTATTGAGAAGGAAATTGAGGATGATAGAGAGAGTTGGCTTGAGAGGGTCAATTTTCACCTAGATAAGCTGTTGCAGAAGGAAAATAGGGATAATCAGATGATCAGGCACATGGCTTACCATTACAAGACCTGAAACAAAATTTGCAACATGAGGGTCAAAAAGATGAAAGCTAGGCTAAGGCGGGCTCTAAAAGGCATAAAAGAGGAGGATAGGCTTAGGTTTCTTGTTGAAGCTTCCTTGGCTCATCAAGATGCTTTATGGTGGTGTTTCTCACCAATTTTGGTTAGGTGTGGAGAAGATTTTTCTTTTTGCAAATTTTGGAAATTACACACACAAAAAATCTGGCTCAACGCGCGCTTTTCCTAGGGGAATCCAATGGAAAAATGGCTTGCATTTTTGGATTCCGAGTGATGAGTACATGCACCTTATGGATTTGCTAAGTTTTTGGGGCAGAACTGGTCCACCAGAAAGTCAAAAAACACCCTAAAAATGACCTTTCTGTGACTTTTGGACACACAAAAGCGGTCTTGGGAGATTCAACTTTTGAGGGGTCAAATGAGATTCAAATGAAGATGTGGAAAGTAGACTTGAATATCTTGCCAATGAGCTATCATGAGCTCAATTTGGATGCCGGGAAGGCCTCCAAAAAGGACCTAAAAGTGGTGCTGCGTGTTGGACTAGTGGCGTTGCGCATAGGCTAAATTTTGCACAAGATGGCTATTTTTCGGTGTTTTGATTGTGTTCATGAATTTTCTCTCATGGAGGATGTTTTACTGATGTAAATGATGACTTGGCTTGTAAATATGATGTATAATTAGTAGTAGAGGGTAGATTCATTAGATTAAAAGTCAATTTGAGCTCAAATGAATCAGTTTTCACTTTTACAGTTAAGTTGTTAAGATGCCTATATTCTTGTTTTTGTTCAATGTTGGTTAGATTAACTCCTCATCTTAGGGATTCAACCCCTGAGGATGGGAGGAGGTTGAAACAATTCCTATATCTTCTTCTTCTTTCTCAAGGTTTGGACTCAGCTGGATGCTTATGCCTTGACTGTACATCGTTTGTAGCATTTTAGCATGAGATTAATAAAAATTGTATCTATTTCTTGGGATCCATGTGGTATGGAGTTTAGTTCAGTTTTTTCTCTTGTGATCATATGTTATTATGTTTTGTGTACTTCATTAATCATTTCAATGCTTTCTAAGTGATTGTTTTCAAGTTGATAGGTAGAATTCATAACATCACTGCTCTTCTTTGGGGAAACATTCACCATTATATGTTTTCTACAGTCTAGGAAGGATCCATGGTAATCACATGTTCTTCCTAGCTTCTCAGCAGTCTTAAAACACCTCACCCATTGATCTAATATTCACCCTATGAGTGACATCAGTTAAAGAATTATTAAACTAAGGTATTACAAACTCATGTGCTGGTGTGTGTTCTGTGTTATTGAAGCAACGAATTGATCAGATTGCCAATACATAGACAATAAAATGGAAAGACAACAGAGAAATACAGTAAGCAAACACAAATACACAAACAATTTTAATAAGGAGTTCACCCTATTCTCTAGGGCTACATCTTCGGTCTAGCTTTCAATGGTGGCCTTGTTTTATTGTGTCTTCAAGCAAAGAAATTACGATATAAGGACTCAATATGAGTTCTCCTGAAGCAGATTTTGCTTGGCGGGGTGGTTCTTGGATTCCCCAAGCCACTTAGAGTACATAGACTCTTCTTCTTCCTACCAACTTTGTGACCTTTTGGTCTACAGTGGAAAGAGCCAAATGTGATGCTCAGTCCAGATAGATTCCTCTATGGGAAGGCTTGAATCTTCAAGCTCTCTAGTGCTCGATGCTATCTCTGGTCAGCTCGACTCTCTATCTCTTCTGATTTGCTTTACTGTTCTCTGTGTTCAGTCCTCCTCTCTGGGTTCACTGTCTCTCTTGGTCTCTTGGAATCTTCTCAACTCCAACTCCTTTGACTATCTCTATTCATGGCTTTTAGCCCTCCGATCCCTATGCCTATTCAGTCCCTCTTCCGCTTGTCGATTCACCTTCTGCAGCTGTGCTTAGAGTTCCCTGTCTTCGATGTCATCATGAACGCTTAGGGAGTGGCCACTTGTCCTCCTCTAAATGGCACCAACATGCTTCATTGGTTCGTTTCTTTAGCTACGCTGTGGATGTGTTCTTCCTCCACTGTGGCGATTAAATGAATTCCAAACCCCTTTACAACATGGCTTAATTCCTTGTCGATTCCGCTTCTTTCCATCGGGTGCAATCTTAGTCGTCCAATCTCGGCCCTCCAGATCTAACGCCATACACACGTTTCACGCGGTTGACTTGCTCGACTAATAGAGTGCGATCAACTGTGGCTTTCTCTCACCTCCACCTACCACTCCTCGATCGGTGTATGGAATCGTACTGCTCCTATTCAAAACCTTTTATCGTTCAAGGGCACCCCGATCAAAACCGTCGGTTTTCCAGAGCATGGGTCCCGCCATTGTGTTTTAGTGCTTTTTCCTTTTTCGCCCGCAGTCCTCTGGTTCCTCCATGCAACCGAGTGCTTTCCCTTTTCCTTCGCGGCCTTGTTCACCTAGTGATGCGCGATTAAGCACTAATCGCGCATCAAAAACATCTTCCTTTTCTGATTTCGGGGCTCCCAGGGGCTACTTTGGCCTCCTGTGCAGTCTCCATGGGCCTCAGTGTTATAGCTCCAAATCTCACTCTTATGGTTTGTGATGCTGTACTCATGGCCTAGGGCAACCCCTCCTTCCAGACCTGGTCCTAAAATTTAAAAAACAGTGTTTTATCCCTTATACATGACATTGCCCTGAGTTAAACGCGTGTATACGCGGGTATGTGTATAGCCAACCCACGTGATGTATTAAAACACTTAAAAAAATATAAAACTCCTTATTTTCGGGCGGAAATCACGGGTTTTACCTGCTGATCACCTGTTAGTGCCCGTGGCCCAATTGTTCCCAACCAACTCCTAACTAAAAAACTACTTTGGAGATGGTATAAAAAGACCTCAAAGGGAAGGCCTAAGGGAGGAGAGAAGAGAGAGAAAGGTTATGCTGAGATTTTTCCCTTGACTAGGTCTGAAGTCCCTTGTGCCTTCTACACTTCCCCCATTTTGTACATGAAACCTTTGTTTCCTTGTGTATTGATGTTCATCCACCATTTATGACATCATGGAGAGAGTCATGGAAGGAGTTTGTTAGAGGCTTGAGGCTGGAACGGATCCGGAAGGAAGCTTTGCTTGGAGCCTGCTGAAGGTGACTCAGGTGAAAATATTCCTTTTTAGGTACTTTATTTGTCTATAATAAAAGAAACACATGTCTTGGTTCCCGAAATGAATCTTCTTTATGTTAATGATATTCTTGTTTAGAATTCATATACAAAAGGTTGTTTGGATTTCATAACTAACTACCTTTCTTTATAACATGAAGATGGTTTCTTTATAAGTTTTTGTCCATGTACTGCTGTGTTCTTTGAATTGGTTGTTTTGCAGGACAAAAGAGAAGAAGGGAACTCCAAGAAGGGTTTGGAACCTAAAGGCCTTCTCAAACGTAGGACCAAAGGTACGTACCCTTATCATAGAATTTGCTTATAATAGCATAATGGCTGTATGAATGCATGTTTCTTTAAATAGATAACTTTCAGTCTACTAGGGTTTCAACCCAAAAAGCCCTAGGGGAGGAATTCTCTCTACCAGAATTGGCGACTCCACTGGGGACAACACTCTTGTTGTTCCTAGTTTGGGTGTTTTTCAAGCCAATCAGGGCTCAGCTACCTTGTCTGCTTGCTGTTACTGTCTGGTCTGTTCTTGAACTTTAAGCTTTTCCAGTTCCTTCAATTTTTTTTTTATTTTTCTTGAAGCTTTTCATATACGCTGTTTTCTTAGATACAGAGGCGTATATACACTTGTTTCTTTGAGTAAACCCACGTATACGCAGGTTTCCTCAAATACAGTCACATATACACGCAATCTGTACTTCAGTACAGTCGCGTATATATTGCAATTTTCAAGATTTATAAATCTTTTTAGTCTCTGAAGGTTTGTCTGGTGGTTTGAGTCAGTCTGAAACAGTCATTTTCCAGTATCAGTTATTTGTTTTACAGCGAGCATCTCGTTCTGAATTCTCTCTGATTATAAGGAGTATTGGTCTTGTTTTTGTTGATTGCAAGCGTCATCGTTTTTGGCTAAAGCACGCAAGATTTCTTGCTAGGAATCTTGGCTGCTTTGTTTCATTAGGGTAGGGAGATTGAATTCAATCTTTGTGTTAATCTTGCTTTTGGTGACTTTTTCTTTTCTTGACAAAACCGCTTTTTGTGACCATCCACTTCTTTGTTTCATGAAAGTTGTTGATTGACACTTTCTTGGAATTTGTCTTTTTGGATCTTTTGGTTTTCATTGCCAAAGCTTTCATTACGAATTTTCATTGTTAACAGCGATTTTAAGCATATTTATTTTTGTTGAGTTTTCATCCATTGAGTGGTGTTGATTCGCAAAAGTGTTTAAATTGCCTATTCTTCAATCACAAGTTTTAATGTTATTGAGAGCATTTTTGAAAAGACTTTTTTGCTGGTTGCTTTGAAGAAAATCTTTTGAAAATCCTAGTTTTGCTTTCTTGAACTTGCTTTTCATTTGGTTTCCTTTTAGTGAAGTGAAAGTGCTTTATGTTTGTCTTAGAACTTGTTTTTAGTGTTTAGACGAAATGAATGGTAACATCTCATATTCCATCTAGACATTTTAAGTGGCAAGATAAAGATTGATAAGCAAGCAACTTTCATTTTTTGTTGCATCAGCATATATTTGTTGCATTAGGATAGATTTGCATATCTTTTTAGGCATCCATAGTTTTGTTAACTTTTGTGAGTGTGGAGTTTGAAAAGAAAAAGAAAAATTTGTTTATTTGAAGTTCCTCTGAACCCTGTAGAGATTACTTTTCATCGAAAAATGAAAACAAGTGCATGTGCATGTAGTTAAGTTTTTATTAATTTCTTTTGCGTCAAAAAACACCACTAGTTTCACTTCCATTACCTTGTGACTTAAAGAACAACCTATTTTAAAATCAAGCGCTAACTAAAATTTACTATAACTTTTTGTTTTAGTCAGTTACACCAACAAGATTAGGATTTTAGGGCTTTGGATTAGGCGAGTGGAGAGTTAACTCTCCAAGGCCATATAAACGTCAAACGTAGGAGTTTGAATAACGAGAGAAAATCCAATAGCGTTAGGAAGACCAAGAAAGCTCCGGATCTGGGAGTTAAGCACGAGGGTCTGTGAAGACAGGGAAGAGAGATACCCCCTCTCCTACTTGTCCGAACTTACCTCACGACTGTTCCGCCTGGCTTCTGCGACGAGTTGGTATCCATAGTTGCTACTCCTAGGGAACTACACAGGTGGCTGTGGAGGGGAATCCCGTGGCACCTGAGGTTGATGTTGCATCACTCTCGACAGTACTACTGGAGGGCACCCTTGCGAAGCTTGGGGGCTTTCACCGGCGCAAGCTGTTGTTAGGAGGTCAGCGTAACTTCCTCTGATACCTTCGCTGATAGGATTGGGCCCTCATCATCCCAGACTATCTTCGGAAAGCCCCTTAATTAACTTTCTCGTATTTTAGTGTCCGGTCTTAATCACCCGGAGCAGAAATACTTGGAAGTTGTTTGACTGGCTGTATCTTTAGGGACTTTATAGTGTGTGCTCTTTGTTCCTTGTATATAGTTGGCTTTAGGTATTCTTGTCTAGTCACGTTTGGACTTTGTGTTCTGAGTGACCGGCTTACCACTCTACTGATCTTGAAAGGCTTTTGGTCGTTCTTTCAGAAGTTGTGGAGTTGCCTCCTCAAGGGAAAAGGTTTTGATTGCTTATCCATATTCCTTGAAAAGTTATTTCTATATTCCCGTAGGGGAAGGGTCTTTGGATTAGTTAGATATGGCCAATATTTCTGTGGAAACCAACCAAGCTGCCCTCCCAAAAGGGGATCCTTGTGCTTTTCCTTTCTTTGGAAACGTTGGTACTCCCTTGATGGCCACTTTGAATATTCCTGGGTTGAATGTTGGACTACCCATTTGGCTGTGGTCCACTCCGAATATTCCAAGTGCTCTTGAAGCTTCTCATTTGAATGCTTTATTTCAAGGGCATCACATGGGTGCTAATTGTTCATCTTCTCTCAAAGAGAAATCTAGGGTTCCTTCTTCTCCTCCTTCTTGTCACAAGAAATCTAAAAAGAGGAGAAAGAGGAAGTCAAAGAAGAAGAATAATTCTATCCTTTCATCTTCAACCTCTGCAAGTCATGTTGGAGATGAGCCTTCAGCCACTGCTAGTCATGTTGGGGGCACAAGTCTAGTCACTATGAGTCACACTAGCACTTCATCATCAACCTCTGTGCGTCATGTTGAAGATGAGTCTTCAGCTCCTGCAAGTCATGCTGGGGGCACAGGTCTAGTCACTACGAGTTATACTAGCAAAGAGTCACCGACCTCTGCAAGTCATGTTCAGGACTCTCCGCAAACCACTGCTAGTCATGTTGGTGGAATGGAGGTTGATAAGAAACCTGGATGTAGAAGTTTTAAAATTAAGTTCCCTTGTAAGATATGTAAGGGAGACCATCTTACTCATTTATGCCCTGGTATTCCAGAGGTTCAAAGGATATGGTCCGAGTCTGAAAGTACTTCTACTCCTAAACCTGATATGGTTTCTCATCAATCCCCTCAACCATTGGTTGATAATGTGGTAGAGCCAGTGCAATCGCTAGCCGATTACACTCCTCTTTTGGGGGGTGAAGTACCTAACAAAAGAGTCTGTTTGATCTCTAGTATAGAGTCTTCTAGTATGGGGGGCATTCCGGTTTCTTCGAATGTTCCCCCTCCAAGTTCTAAGAGTGTTTCCTTTAATTGGGATAGTCTTGTTGAGCCTCGACTTCCTTCCGCTGCACCTTTCCAAATAAAGGTCATGGTTAATTCCACAAATGTCTATCGATGTATGGTGGATGAAGGATCCTCTACAAGTATTATATCCTCTTTGACTTGGAAAGCTTTGGGTTCCCCAAAGTTGTTGACAGCTCAGAGTCAGTTGTTAGCCTATGATAGAAGGCATGGTGAATCTATGGGTGTTCTTCCTCAATTGCCTATCACTTTAGGTGGGAAGACTGTCCTAATCGATATGATGGTGGTTGATATCCCTTTAGACTTTAATATGCTACTTGGGCGTGATTATGTCTATGCTATGAATGTTGTGGTGTCTTCACTCTTTCAAGTAATGTGCTTTCCTCATAACGGGAATATTGTCACTATTGATCAGCTTGCATATGATAATCACCACCTTAATTCGACTTTACTGCAGAATGCCCCTTGGTTTGTTCCAAGTGTTCAAGTAGACTCTACCCCGCCACGGGTGAATTATGTGGCATTGAATCCTCAATGTTCAATTTCTTCTAAGAAGGATCTTTTGACTTATTATTCTCCTTCTTGGGACTTGGTCCCGGCAGTTGACCGAGAGATTCTTCCTATAGGGACATGGGACCCCTTAATTCCCTCTTTTGATCCTTTTAGTTCTCATGATTTCTTAGAACTTGTTTTGCCTTCACAGGAGGAACTCTTTGAAGCCATGAGTTATGACTACCAAAGGAGCCCTTGGTCCGATCCCTGCAAGGGGTTTGTCCAAAAGAACTATTATACGTAGGCCACAAGGTTGCGTGGTTCCCTGCACCATATTGTATATATAAGAACTTGGAAGATTTCTCCTTTGGAAGTTTATGGTTGGTCCGTTTTGACAGGTATTGGTTCTCGAAACTGGCATATAGGTTAGGTTTTTTCGCCTGCATTGTGCACTTATCAGTTTCCTTTCCCATTTAGCCTTAGGATCGACCCCACCAAGTTATGATGCGGAACCTTCTCATTGCTTAGAAGTGTCATGACTTGTGTGGTAGAGCCTACCTTATCATGGGTGCCCTAGTTAGTACCTTGTTGTCACTTGGCACTCATGCAGATTTTTTGTCCTTAGGTTTGGGAGTCCTCTGTAGTCCCGCCATGACTTATAA
The DNA here is from genome assembly GCA_031772625.1 of Pinus tabuliformis. Lineage (NCBI taxonomy): Eukaryota > Viridiplantae > Streptophyta > Pinopsida > Pinales > Pinaceae > Pinus > Pinus tabuliformis. The sequence goes on along the minus strand of CM062812.1, from coordinate 690,727,219 downwards.
GTTGAAGACTCATTCCTCTTAGCTTCTTCGCTTCGTTCTGGCCTTATACCCTAGAGGCTCCTTTGTGTTGAGTTGTACTACTGCATTGCATGTTGACCACCTGCACCTTTTGGCCTAGAGCCGGCTTCACTTGGACTCGTGTTTAAGCCAACTTTTGACCATGACATCTGCAAAATCAACCTTGTATTCCCTTGACTTCTGCAGCTTGACACACCTTGACCTGTGGAGAGAACATACCTTTGAGTGTCACTGACCAGTTTTCACCTCCCTGCATTGAGCATAGGAACGTTCCTTTCCCAGGAACTAGATCATCTGTTTCACCGACACTCGTTCTTTCCACTGTACCATAGCATTCTTTTATTCTTTTTCTGGCTTAACAGAAAAAGACAAAAAATTAAATATTCCAAAAAGAGCGGGAACGGGACATTATTTCCATTTATTGTTGGCAGCTAGAGTCAGTCGTGTCGCCCTTGAACAAAGCACTCAAAACAAAGTCTCCTCCATATGGGTGGGATTTAGTTTGACTTAGGTACGCCATAACCTTGTTATTGAGTCAGTTCTCCACCGATTGGTTATCTCTTCCAATCATATGGAGGGTTTGTTCGTGCCTCCTGCATGGCGAACTTATACAGAGTCATCATATGCTGCCACATAGTCACATTGAGTTGTGCTTTTGTTCAAGGGAAGTTAACCTGAGTTGGCCTCTTTGCGGTGTCTCTTGACTCATCTTTCAGTCGACCATCCCTCATTGTCAGTGTCATGTCTATCATCACATTAGTTATATTGGTCCTTTACTCGTGCCGGTTTGAGAAGGTCCCCATTGACTTCTTGCTGGCAGGTCTTGTCCTTATCGACGACGACATCTTGCTCTGAGGATGGGCCTAGAGCTGCACCCTGGCCCTATTTTCATTATTGATAGGTTACCTTGTGCTCAACATCGATCAGTATCATGGGTCTTTGACTGAGTGGTTTCCCTTGTGTTCGACATCAGCTTACATTATCACACATTAGGATTTGTGCAGTACCTTGGTTTCCATTTGACCCTATTGGTGGATACCTCGCCTCTGTGTCAGCTTTCATTATTGGTTGGTTCAGAGGGTTTCTACCGTGCGCTAGCCACATCTTGTGTACGCCGGAAACGTACTTCAGTTGGGTTACTACATCTTTTTCGTCCGATTCCTTCCACATTATTGGCCTACGGGTTACACTCGCACTAGATTGATGAAAAATGCCTTAATGCCTTCCTTCTAGCGGATCTTTCCCTATCGACTCTGACTCATTGCTCTGGGGCAAAGATCTAGAGTCCATTTGGCAGTACCTTGGGGTTTGCAGTCATTAGTGGCAGATCCTTCGCTATCGAAAGTGGGAAACCATCATTGTCTCCTGATCGATAGATTCTTACAAGTGTTCGACTCCAGCTCATCTATTCACACTTGTTAGATTGTACTGGGTACCTTGACGCTCATTATCATTATCGGTGAGTAGTCTCGCGTTTGTTAACGGTATACATCAATGAACGGTAATCAAACGATTTCTCACATGGTCGACTTCAGATCATTTATTCCCATGGTGTAGAAATGTACCACGGCGGTTGGTGAAGACCTCAGGTTATATCAGCATTCATTGGTTCACTTGACAGTTGCTCCTGTTGCTGCTAGTTGATACCACTCCACTTTATATGTTGCAGTCAGTCATGGCGACATCTTATATGCTGGCACCTGAGTTTGCAGTGTAGTACCATCCTATTCCATCATGTTCAGGTGGTACCTTTTGGGATCAGTTTTTGATATCAGTGATCCATTGCATCTTTCAGCATCATTGACAGTCTTATATGTGATATTCAGATATATACTTGTTCATTATGATCAGATGATCCATTATGTATCTTTCAGTCATTTATACTTGTATACTTAGTGGATCCGCTTGTACTTGATATGCGGACATGCTTTACTTTTTCTGAGCATGGGTATGCCCGCCTCAGACAGTGTTTCTTTCTGATCTCCTTTGGTGGCTTGGCAGGCTGAATTCTTGTGAAGTCCTCCTCGATTTTTGACAGACTTCCTTTCCATGTACTTGCATAATATATTTTGGCCATCATGTACCCCTTCTGACCTCATATATTAGGGGGCATCTGTTATAGCTCCAGATCTCACTCTTATGGTTTGTGATGCTGTACTCATGGCCTAGGGCAACCCCTCCCAGACCTGGTCCTAAAATTTAAAAAATAGTGTTTTATCCCTTATACGCGACATTGCCCTGAGTTAAACGCATGTATACGCGGGTATGTGTATAGCCAACCCGCGTGTATGTATTAAAACACTTAAAAAAATATAAAACTCCTTATTTTTGGGCGGAGATCGCGGGTTTTACCCGCTAATCACCTGTTAGTTCCCGTGGCCCAACTGTTCCCAACCAACTCCTAACTAAAAAACTACTTTGGAGATGGTATAAAAAGACCTCAAAGGGAAGGCCTAAGGGAGGAGAGAAGAGAGAGAAAGGTTATTCTGAGATTTTTCCCTTGACCAAGTCTGAAGTCCCTTGTGCCTTCTGCGCTTCCCCCATTTTGTACAGGAAACCTTTGTTTCCTTGTGTGTTGATGTTCATCCACCATTTATGACATCATGGAGAGAGTCATGGAAGGAGTTTGTTAGAGGCTTGAGGCTGGAACGGATCCGGAAGGAAGCTTTGCTTGGATCCTGCTGAAGGTGACTCAGGTGAAAATATTCCTTTTTATGTACTTTATTTGTCTATAATAAAAGAAACACATGTCTTGGTTCCCAAAATGAATCTTCTTTATGTTAATGATATTCATGTTTAGAATTCATATACAAAAGGTTGTTTGGATTTCATAACTAACTACCTTTCTTTATAACATGAAGATGGTTTCTTTATAAGTTTTTGTCCATGTACTGTTGTGTTCTTTGAATTGGTTGTTTTGCAGGACAAAAGAGAAGAAGGGAACTCCAAGAAGGGTTTGGACCCTAAAGGCCTTCTCAAACGTAGGACCAAAGGTACGTACCCTTATCATAGAATTTGCTTATAATAGCATAATGGCTGTATGAATGCATGTTTCTTTGAATAGATAACTTTCAGTCTGCTAGGGTTTCAACCCAAAAAGCCCCAGGGGAGGAATTCTCTCTACCACTCGGTCAGCATGCTTTGATCGAGGTCCTTGTTGTTCCATGTCGGCTGCCATTGCCACTGGTTCAGGGTGTTTTTGATGTTGTTTTGGACTTTAGAGATTTTTTCAACCTGATTCAGTCATGGTTCTTTGACAGTCTTTTATGGATCCAATTTGTATCATGGCATCCCTACTGAAAAAACTTTTGGACCACCAAAAATTGGTTTTCAAGCATCGACTAAGGGAGGATACTGTTTCTTAACTTGTCCAATCTCAATCCACTTTGCGCTGCTCAGCTTTGAACCTTTGAGCCCAATCCCGAGGTACTCAACATCCCCCCTGTGCGTTTTCCTCACCTTCCTTTCCAACACTATGTCTTCCTACAACTCATTGAGGTATTTAGGTAGCAGGTCATCAATAGAAGGCAATTGACTTTGCTCTTCAGGGTCCTCAATCATTGAAGGTTCAAACAAATCTCAAGCAATCTGCATTTATGACTGAGTAGATGTGCATGTAAGCTGGTAGATCAAGCCAAAAAGAATTTTCACCAATCTTCTCAAGTATTCTAAAAGGTCCATACCTGATAGGCTTTAGCTTTTTACCTTCACCTTGCATTCAGTCTTTGCTGATATACAGCTAGACTTGGTCTCCAACTTGAAAACTATGCTCCATCCGATGCTTATCATGCCTAGCCTTGTACTTGGCCTGGCTCTTTTCCACGTGTTCTTGTATTACCTGATGGATCTCCTGGATCTATTTGATGAACCTAGTTTCCTTGTCCACATTACTGTGTCCATCAACCATGGTATCTTTACCAAAGAAAAAATCCAAAGGAGACCTTGGTGTGAAACCAAAACAGGTCTTAAAAGGAGATCTCTGTGTAGAAGAGTGTGTGGCTCTTTTGTAAGCATGCTACACATAACACAAGTGCTCATCCCAAAGCTTAGGATGTTTACTGCAATATCCTCTCAGTAACTGGATCACTGTCCTATTTACTACTTCTATCTGGCCATCTGTTTGTGGATTAAAAGCTATGCTTTTCTTCAGTTTGGTGTCCATCAGTTCCCACAGACTAGACCAAAATTTCCCCACAAATCGGGTGTCTCGATTAGATACAATGGAAGTGGGTAATCCAAAATGAACCCTTACATGTTCAAAGAAGAATTTTGTAGTTTGTTCAGCTGTGATCTGTTTACTACAAGGTATCAAAATACACATTTTGCTGAACCTATCCACAACAACATATAGATAATCATGACCTTTCCTAGATTTAGGTAGTCCTCCAACAAAATCCATGGAAACACTTTCCCAAGGGTGAGAAGGAACTGGCAATGGAGTGTACAAGCCTAGTTTTCTATTGTTGGGATTGCTTCTAGCACACATGGTACACCCTCTTACATATCTAGAAACTATCTCATTCATTTTCGGCCAATAGCAGAATCTTTTCAACTGTTCTACTAACCCCAAAGTGACCTGATATCAAAGAAGTGTGTGCTTCCCTAATTATCTTTATCCTCTCAATTTGTGGAATGCAGAGTTTCCCACAATGGTATAAGAGTCGGTCCTTTATATGATAGTCCAATTCTTCTACACTTTTTCCTTGACTCAAAGTTGCATATACATCTTTAAAATCCATATCTTGAGCATATTGTTCTATGTAGATTTTATGTAGCACAAAATTATGCTCAAGTATGCTAGAAGCATTTTATAATGGGTCTTGATAACATGGTTGCAACCTTGTTATGTATGCCCTTTTTATATCTAATGACTAAGTGAAACTGTTGTAGAAAACCCATCCATCTGTAATGTCTTGATTGTTGCAACTTAGTTTGGGAGTGTAGATATTGAAGTGGCTGATGATCAGTATGTATTACTGTCCCTTTGCCCATTAAGTAATGTTTCCACTTTTTCACACTCTGAACTAATGCATACAATTCTTTATCATATGTAGGATAGTTAACTACTACAGGATTAAAAGTCTCAGAATGATAACATATGGGTTTGTCGTGCTGTGTCAACACTGCTCCCATGGCATAGTCACTGGCATTAGTTTGGATCTCAAATGGTCTTTGTAAATTTGGCATTGCTAGTACAGGTGTTGTACTTATTTTCTCTTTCAAGGTGTCAAAGGCTTTCTGATGTTTGCCTCCCCACTAAAACACCTTATTCAATCCTGTTAAAGCATGTAAGGGAGCTGCAATCGAGGAGAAGTTAGAAATGAACTTCCTCCAATACTGTGCTGCTCCTAAGAAGATTCTTACTCTTGTAGTAGACCTAAGTTTAGGCCAGTTCACAATGACTTCCACTTTAGAGGGATCTATTTTCAATTCACCTCCCCCTACTATATGACCCAAGTAGTTTAGAGATGTTTTGCCAAATTCACATTTTGAGAGTTTAACATAAAATTTTTCTCTTTTCAAAACATCTAATATCTGCTTAACATGCTTTAAATGTTCTTCCCACATTTACTAAAAATCAGAATGTCATCCAGATACACAATAACAAAATCATCAAGAAAAGGTATGAGTACATCATTCATTAATCTCATGAAAGTAGCAGGAGCATTAGTTAAGCCAAAAGGCATAACCAGCCATTCATTCAATCCCTGCTTTGTTTTGAAATTAGTATTCCATGCATCTTTCTCTACAACTCTGACCTAATGGTATCCATTGTGCAAATCCAGCTTGGTGAAATAAACAACTTCTTTTAATTGATCTAGAAGATCATCTATGCAAGGAAGGGGATAACGATTTTTTATTGTTATCTTATTCAGTGCTTGGTAATCAATGCAAATTATCCATGAGCCATCTTTCTTTCTCACCAAAACGATTGGTGACCCAAATGGTGATGTGCTAGGCCTGATGAAGCCCTTCTCGAGCAACTCCTGCACTTACTTCTTGATTTCAGCATTCTCTAAAGCAGACAACCTGTACATCCCAATGTTAGGTAATGGAACATCTTGCTGCAAAATAATATCAAGTACTATTCCATTTTTGGGTGGCAGACCTTTAGGTTCTTGAAAAAAGACATCATACTCTGAAACAACCTTTTCTATATCAGCTTACTGTTCAGCATTACAACCCTCAAATACATTGGTTTTATCAGGTTTCTTTTCCTTTACAATCATCAGTAAGAATTTTTTACATGAATTTATCATTCTTTTCATCTATCCTGAATTTATGAGAATTCTTGAGCTTATGAGCTCTTACAAAGTATTCGATTCCATCTTTAACCAGTAGATACTTGTTCTAAGCTCTATAGAAAATAGCCTTTCTATCATACAAGTAAGGACTTCCTAAAACAATTCCACATATATCCAAAGGAATTATGTCTAACTCAACCTCATCTACAAATGCTGATCCAAAAGAAAACTTGAGTTTGCATTGTCTAGTCACTTGTAGTTGTGCTTTATCAGTCAACCATCCTAATGGGTATGGTTTCTTGTGAGGTGTGGTTGCTAATCCCAATTTCTTTACAATTGCTTTAGAAATAAAATTTACTTGAGAGCTACTATCAAAAAAAGTATCAATCTTTTGATTTTTGGAAATAACTCGAATATGGAAAAGCTCATGTCTTTTTCTCTCATTTTCTTCATCAATAACGTATTAAGCAAAATTACTAGTAGATGCTTCAAAATTTTTACCTTTTGAATTTAACCCCAAATCTCTCTGAATAGTTGCAGTTGTCTTCTTCTTCTTGCCCTTGCACTTCTTAGGTCTCAGCTCTGGATGCAGAATCCAACAATGCTCATCATCATGCCCTTCCTTTTTACAGTGAGTGCATGAAGCTTTGGATTTCTGTGTAGTGTTAGCCTTCCTTGCTTTCCACTTTTGTTTTCTTTTCTCCTTGCTCTTTCTTACAGTGGGTTGGGATGGTCCCCCAACTTCTGGATTGCCATTCTTTCCTATAGCCTCTAGATGAGTAGCTTGTACAGATACCTCATCTATACTAGTGGGATTAAACATGAGGATGGTATGCCTCATGTAGCTGTGTAGACCACCAATGTACTTCAAAAGAGTCTCTGGTGAGTCTAATGAGATACCCAACATCAATGCTCTCTTTCTGAACTCTTGAGTATACCCTTGCACACTTTTCCCTTTCAACTCTCGAAGAGTTTTCCAACTCATCATGGCTTGCTACATGTAGGCCAATGGATAGAACTGCTTTTTGATTGCAGCAACAAATTCACTCCAGGCAGAGATGGTCTTGTCATCTCTTTTCATATCAGCTTGGGTTCTACCTTCCCACCAAACCAAGGCAGTGCCTCCTAGGCATAGGCTTGCCACCTGAATCTTACTCTTGTCTGAGTTTATGTTCTGTACCCTGCAATACACATCAATTTGTCTAATCCAATTGTCCAATTTTTCAGCTTTTAGCTCTCCATCATATATAGGCAAATCAAATTTAACATCTAACTTAATCAAACATGCTTTCTTATTCTGTACAGGGCTATTAGGTGTGAGAAAGTTTTCCTCTTTCCCCTTTCCTTTGGAGTTTTCATGGAAGTGAGACTCATCTTCTTCTTTCTCTTGCTTAGAGCCTGCTACATCTTCCACCTTTTTCTTTCTAAAGTCTTTGTACATTTTTTCAACCATAGATAGCTAGGAAACTCTCTATGAATTGAGGGTCTAGCCCTACAGAACCTTCTTTTTACATGGTCTTTCAAGGATAGACTCTCCCAATTTCGGGATTAGTTTCCACCAACTCTCCTTCTCCTAATTTGAGCTTTGATCTTATGAGCATTCACAGCTAAACCAACACAAGCTTGTCTAACCTTAAAAGCTTGACCTTTGATACCACTTGATCTCATATTCACCCTATGAATGACATCAGTTAAAGAATTATTAAACTAAGGTATTACAGACTCATGTGCTGGTGTGTGTTCTATGTTATTGAAGCAACAGATCGATCAGATTTCCAATACACAGACAATAAAATGGAAAGACAACAGAGAAATATAGTAAGCAAACACAAAGACACAAACAATTTTAATAAGAAGTTCATCCTATTCTCCAAGGCTACGTCTCCAGTCCAGCTTTTAGTGGTGGCCTTGTTTTATTATGTCTTCAAGTAGAGAAATTACAATACAGGGACTAAATATGAGTTCTCCTGAAGCATATTTTGCTTGGCAGGGTGGTTCTTGGATTCCCCAAGCCACTTAGAGTACATAGACTCTTCTTCTTCCTACTAGCTCTGTGACCTTTTAGTCTACAATGGAAAGAGCCAAATGTGATGATCATTCTGGACAAATTCCTCTATGGGATGGCTTGAATCTTCAAGCTCGCTTGATGCTGCCTCTGGTTAGCTCGACCCTCTGTCTCTTCTGCTTTGCTTTACTGTTCTCTGTGTTTAGTCCTCCTCTCTAGGTTCACTGTTCACTATCTCTCTTGGTCGCTTGGACTCTTCTCAACTCCAACTCCTTTGATTGTGTTCATTCATGGATTTTAGCCATCTGATCTCTATGCCTGTTCGGTTCCTCTTCTGCCTGTCAATTCACCTTCTGCAGCTGCGCTTGGAGTTCCCTGTGTTTGGCGTCATCATGAACGCTTAGGGAGTGGCCACTTGTCCTACTATCAATTCACCTTCTGCAACTGCACTTGGAGTTCCCTGTGTTCAGTGTCATCATGAACACTCAGGGAGTGGCCACTTGTCCTCCTCTAAATGGAACCAACATGCTTCATCGATTCATTTCTTCAGTTACGTCGTGGATGCATTCTTCCTCCACCATGGCGATCAAACAGATTCCAAACCCCTTTAGAACGTGGCTTAATTCCTTGTCGATTCTACTTCTTTCCATCGAGCACGATCTCAGTCGTCTGATTTGGGCCCTCCAGATCTGACGCCATACGCACTCTTCGCGTGGTTGACTTGCTCGACCGATAGCGTGCGATCAATGACGGTTTTCTCTCACCTCTGCCTGCCATGTATCGATTGGTGTATGGAATCACTCCCCTCCTGTCCAAAACCTCTTACCATTCAAGTGCACCTCGATCAAAACCACTGATTTTCCAGACCGCGGGTCCTGCCATTGTGTTTTAGCACTTTTTCCTTTTCCGCTCGTGGTCCTCCAGTTCGCCGACGCGACTGAGTGCTTTCCCTTTTCCCTTGCGGCCTTGTTTTCCTAGTGATGTGCGATTAGCATAAAAAACCTCTTCCTTTTCCCATTCCGGGGCTCCCAGGGGCTACTTTGGCCTCCTACGCGGTCTCCATGGGCCTCGGTCAGCACTCTTTGACCGAGGTCCTCGTCGTTCCATGTCGGATGCCATTGCCATTGGTTTAGGGTGTTTTTGATGTTGTTTTAGACTTCTTTAGAGATTGATTCGACCTAATTTAGTCATGGTTCTTTGACAGTCTTTTATGGATCCAATTCGGATCACCAATCAAGCCCTAGAGTGCTAAACCTTATGCCTACCTTTCCCTATTGGAAATAATACTGAGAGGGGGGTGAATCACCATTATCAGATCAATAATTTAATTTTCCAAACATATTTGTATACGCTACTTTAGCTAAGTGAACTTGCGTGTATACGTGACTGTACTTAAAGTAATCAACGTATATGCAGAGGATTTTTGATTTACCCAATTTATCATGCATTGAACTTTAACTAGTATATCAGAGATTTATGAGATAGTGCAGTATAAGTAACACACATGAACACCAAGATATAAGGTGGAAACCTAATGTGGGAGAAAACCACCTGCTGCTATCATCTTTGTCTTCTTTTAATAACAATAAGAAAATATGTTTACAATTTTGTACTAGTGTAGACTTATACCAGTATGTAGGCTTCTACCTACAGAAGGTTACAACCTTCTCTCGCTCTCCAGCTTCTGCTGGAAGGGAGCTACAATCCCCTATTTCTTGTACTAGTCGATATTTTTACTAGTACGTAGGCTGTGACCTACAGAAGGCTACGACCTTCTTTCTTCCTCCAAGGAACACGTTTCATAAATTTTCAGACTGGATCCGTCAACAACATTAGAACTGTAATTCAATCATCAAATACATCTGCATCAACCAATCACTTTCTGAACCAACCACAATTGAATCAATCAATCACTTTGACGACCCATCAATCTGATCATTCAGAATACTGTCACGAGAATACAGTAACCAGAACCCAAACTAGAACCGAGAACTCTGCAACAGCAAATAGAAACAACTGAAACATACTTTAGAAGGTATACGCTACTTCCATGTGTCGAACTTGTGTGTATACGCACTTTTCTCAAAGCCAACCAGCGTATACATATGCAAATATTCATTCATAAATCTGCAACTATTTCATACTTCAGTTATACCCAGATCATAATATTTACATGCGTTAGTATTAAGATCTAGAATAAACATGATTAAACCATATAAAGATAATTCATGTCAAGCCTTAAGATCCTGATCCATCATTAGATCTTATCCTCCATCAACAGCTAAGCTTCATCCTTGGTTCAAATCAAGCACAACACCATAAGCCCATAACCTACATACTAGATCTCACACTTCATCAGATATTTGATACTTTCACACCTGCCCTAATGATCTTCTCCTCCTTTTATAGTTTTAGGCCTTTCTCAATACCATGGACCAAAACCACATAGGACCAATACCTTGGACCAAAGACCTAGGGTTAATACCTCGAACCAAATACCTTGGACCAATACCATGGATCAAAATACCATGGACCAAAAACTTGGTTTTCCAAGATATACATGCTTTTCCTTCTGTGAAAGTGCATGTGTATTTATACGCTACGTGTGTTTAGTGAACCTGTGTGTATACACACCTTGGTCAAGGTGAACCTGCGTATACCTCTCTTTCTTCATTATTTGTAGTATGATCTATAATTCTTTGCTGTTAACTTGATGTATTGTGATCTTTTATCTGAGTGAGTTGCCATCAAGGACAGTGGCTGTATCATAATGCCAACAATCTCCCCCTTTGGACTTGATGGAAACAACAAAACCAAGTCACTCTCCCCCTTTGACATAAAGGGAAAAGGGTCATGCTCCCCCTGAGTACATGCTAAATTCTCTGATATGCTGAAATGTACTGATTGGGCTCCCATTATTGAGTCCATGCTCCCCCTGAGGACTAGCAAAGTCTGTAAGAAGATTTTATAAAAGAATAACATGACTCTATAAGTCAACTATGTGAGGACGACCTTCCTATCACCAATGACTCATACATCGATCTCCTAACTAAGTGGGGATATACCAATTGTTTATACATGACAAAAACAAGAAATGTTACATCATCCATCCCATGCATAGTGGGGTTACAAATTAGGTCTTTTCATGACCTTTACATTAAATGATATACATGACATTTATAATATGGACAACCAATATAAACAATACCATGATAGTCATAAGCAACTATCATACACCATATATGATCTGCATTGTCAGCAACATCAGGATCAACAGCTTGTATATTTCCATCGTCAAAAGAGTCACCTAAATCAAAACAATTATGCGGATCTGTATCAAGATCTTATAAGATAATGCCAACAATGCATTATTAGAAGCATATGCTCCCCCTAAACTTGTGCCAGATGTTCACTGTCAAATCTGATCAAGGCATCATCATCAATCAGATATGCATCAAGTTATTAGCAACTTATGAGGACCAACATATTTCCACATGTTATCAGCAAATAATTGATAGAACCATATCAAACCCCTTTTTCCTGAGTTTGGCCCACTGCTTTTCCTCAAACCAACATATACATGTCTGTGCCCATGGAAACCCCCGTATGTACGCAACTATGCTTCATGAAACTCATGTATAACAACCTTTCTCTTAAAAATAGGATTTAACAGTAAGATGATTCAGCAACTACTCCTAGCTTTTGTTTGAGATATTCAGATGTTTCTCTGGGGAGTGGTTTAGTGAATATATCAACAACCTATTCTTTGGAGAGAACATACTCCAATTTGACCTTTTGTTCAAGAACTTGTTCACATAGAAAATGATATTTGATGGGTATGTGCTTGGTATTGGAGTGCATGACTAGATTCTTTGAAATACTGATGGCACTTCTATTATCACATAGAATGGAGATGGGTGGAGTACATGTGATCTAAATGTCTTGCAAGGTTTGCATCATCCAAAGTAGTTGTGTGCAGCAAGATGCAGCAGCCACATAATTTTCTTCAGCTGTAGATAATGCAATTGAACTTTGTTTCTTGTTGAACTAAGACACTAACCTGGAACCCATATAGAATGCACCACCACTAGTGATTTTTCTGTCATCAACACTTCCTGCCCAATCTGCATCTGTATATGCATGAAGAGTAAGATCTGTATCTCTAGGATACCATAAACCAAAGTTCTGTGTTCCTTGAAGATATTTGAAAATCCTTTTGATTGCCTGAGGGTGTGATTCCTTTGTATTTGCTTGGAATCTTTGAATTATTCCTATTGCATGCATGATGTTAGGTCGGGTACCTGTTAGATAAAGCAGACTGCCAATCATGGATCTGTAATTTCGTTGATGTACTACTACTGATTCATCATTTGAGTTGAGACTGCATCCTATTACCATTGGGGTACATACTGGTTTAGAATATTCCATGCTCTAATTTTTCAAGATCTGTTTGAGATATTTGGTTTGTGAAAGAAAAATACCATCTTTATTTTGTTGAACTTGTAGACCAAGAAAATAGGTAAGCTCACCAAGAAAGGACGTTTCAAATTATTGATGCATTTCTAAAGCAAAATTCTGACTCATGGATTATTCATTGCTACCAAAAATGATATCATCAACATAAACGAAAATTATTAGCAAGTTATCCGTGTCGATCTTTGTATATAGATTTCTATCTGCTGACCACTTTGGAAAACCCTGTTGGTGGAGATATTTGTCAAGACAGTAATACCAGGCCCTTGGAGCCTGTTTTAGACCATGGAGAGCCTTTCTGAGTCTGCATACAAGTTTTGCATCATTTCCAAGAATGAAACCTTCTTGTTGTTCAATATAGACTTCTTCTTCTAAGTCTCCATTAAGGAAGGCAGATTCTACATCCATTTTGTATACTTTGAATTTCTGAAAACTAGAAAGAGCAAGAAAAATCCTTATGGCTTCAAGCTTAGCAACTGGTGCAAAGGTATCTTGAAAATCTATACCTTCCTATTGAGCATATCCTTTACAAACAAGTCTAGCCTTGTTTCTAATAACTTCTCCATTTTCATTCAACTTTTTTTTGAATATCCATTTAGTTCCTATGGTATTCTTATCATGAGGTCTAGGAACTAAGTCCCAAGTATTATTCTTTTCAATTTTCTCAAGTTCTTCATTCATGGCCTTGACCCAACATTCATCTTTGCATGCTTCATTCACATTTTGAGGTTCAGTGGAGGATAGTAATGCTAGATAGCTTAAGGTTTCTGTAATAGTTCTTCTTGTCTGTATACCTGCCTCTTTTTCCCCTAAAATTTGAGCTTCTGGATGATTTTTTTGAACATACCTGGACAAAGTCTTTTCTTCTACTGTTATCTCTTCTTCTAGTGCTTCATTGGTTTCTTCTTCAAAATCATTGTGATTTGATGTGGGAAAATAATCCCCATCTTCTTCATTGTCATAATCTTTGGTTTTTATCTGTTTTGGATTTTTGCATGCTTCATCAACTACAACATCAATACTTTCAACAATTTTCCCAAGTATTTTATTATAACATTTATATCATTTACTTCAGGAAGAGTAACCAAGAAGAATACCTTCATCTGCTTTGGGCTCAAACTTACCAAGTTTTTCATCAGTCCTTTTGATATAGCATTTGCTTCCAAAAACATTAAAATATTTTACCTTAGGAGTCTTACCATACCAAAGTTCATGTGGAGTTTGAGTGTTGTTTACCCGAACATTTGCTTGGTTGAGAATAGTTACGACAGCGAATGCAGCTTCACCCTAGAAGGTTACAGGAGTTCCAGATTCATCTAGCATAGCTCGAGCCATTTGTTGAATAGTTCTGTTCATTCTTTCTACCACTTCATTTTGCTCAGGATTCCTTGTGGTGGAGAACTGCCGTTTTATTCCATGTTGTTCACAAAAGTCAAAGAATTCATCTGAGGAAAATTCCCCTCCTCGATCAGATCTGAGGCATTTGATTTTGCGATCTGATTCATTTTCAACCAAAGCTTTGAAGGCTTTGAACTTTTCAAATGCTTCATCTTTATGCTTTATAAGACCTATCCAACACATTCTGGAAAAATCATCAATGAACAATATAAAGTATTCTTCTCCATGAGGTGACTTTTTCCTTGATGGTCCACATAAATCGGTATGAACAAGTTCAAGAGGCTTACTAGTTGACCCTTCTTTTTCAATGAAGTGATATCTGGTTTGATTACTGAATTGACATGGTTTGCATATTGTATTTTCGGGAATGCTGATATCTGGAAGATCACGAACAACTTGGAATCTGCATGCTTTTCTTATTTGAGAAAAGCTTAGATGTCCCAATCTTCTGTGCCATAGCCAGTTTTCATAATTTTTTCTTAGATAGCACTGTTGTTGTCCTCCCTTGAGTATGTATAATTTTTTTGGAGTTCTTGTACCTTTGATCATGGTTTCTCCAGTATCAAGCTCACAAACAACACATCCATTTGATCAAAACACCACTTCATTTCCTTGATCACACATTTGACTGACACTTAATAGGTTATGCTTTATTTCATCTACATACATAACATTCCCAGCTTTAACCTTTTCTTTCAAGAAAATAGAGCCTTTACCTTTTACGACAACAGGAGTGTCGTTTCCAAATGAGACATTTTTTTCTTTTTCTAAGGCATTATATGAGTGAAGTTTTTCTTTGTCACCTGTCATGTGTTTTGAGCATCCACTATCGATGTACCACTGATTTTCCTGTCATTATGCATACAAGGCTATACCACATCTTTCTGTTTGAGGTTCTTTCCTTCTCCATATTTTGGGATTTAAGGGAGTTTTCTCCTTTTGAGATATTTGCCGAAATTTACTCCTGCATTCATATTCTTCATGGCCAAAGTTGTTACAAATTGAGCATTCTATTTCATTTTCAAGAAGAAAAAAGTTATTGTAGGAAATTTTCTTGATCCCTAACACATTCCTTTGATTTCGTGCCTCTCTAGTCATGATGGTTTTGTAAACAACAAATTGAGTAGCTTTGTGTCCAAAATTATGACATGAGAAACATTGACTATTAAAGAAGTTCATGTGATTATCGAATCTATTGACCTGGTGATTGTAGTTTCTATTGATATTCATCTTTGAAGCAAATTGAGCATGATTTACCTGAGGTTGGTTGTGGATTCTGTTCATCCTTGAAGCAAATTGAGCCTAATCTACCTAGTGATCTGCTTTATGCCTTTGTTGACAATTGTCATACTGTTCACTGTTCTTTGCTACATGAAGATAGCTTTTAGTGGAGATTGACAACTTCTGTGATTGAGATGCTTCTTCGGTATATCCAAGACCAGTCTTTATTAGAAGAGAACGTTGCACTTTGATAATTTCATTTAAGGTTTCTGATCCATTAGCAAATCTAATATTGAGAGATTTTGTTTTCTCAAGATCCTTTCTTAGAGCCACAATTTCACATTCTAGTTTTTCACTGTGTTTTTCTCTTTCAGCAAGTTGGTATTTCAAGGTATCTATAGTCATATTCTTTTCTTCTAAATAGATTTTGAGTTTATAGATTTCTTCATGAAGGTCATCTTCTTCTAAAGCATCCCAAAAATTATCATCTTCATAATCCATTAGAAGTCTATTGTCATTACTATTTTAATCTTCATCACTATTTGATAAACCATCACTATGTTCATGAGTATAGTAACTCTTTTCACTTACACTTTGTTTTCTATTCCATTTTGAAAATTCCTTCCCTTTATCATATTTAGCTTTATGAGGACATTTGGTAGCATAATGACTGACTCTACCATAGGTAAAACATTTGAAAGGTAGTTTACCTCTAAATCTTCCGAAACCCCGTTGAAGCTTCTTAACAAAGTTCACTTCATCCTCTTCTTCTGAAATATGTCCTGATTCATTGAGTTCTTCCTTTCCTTTTACTGAAGATTTAAATGTGGCTTCTCTCATATCTGATGGGCCTCCTTTTCTCATCTCAAAGGAAGTTAAGATTCCGTGAAGCTATGTCATAGTGATAGTCTGTAGATCCTGTTTTTTTTCTATGGCATATACTTTTGATTCAAATTTAGCAGACAAGGATCTTAAAACTTTCTCAACTAAGGTAACTCCCTTTATCTCTTCACCCAAATTCTTCATGCAATTAACAACCTCATCTATCTATAAGAAGTAACTAGCTATACTTTCGTCATTGTGCATCTTAAGAGTTTCATATTGAATTTTGAGAGTTTGCAGTTTAGCACATTTTACCTGAGAGTCTCCTTCGTAGCTTAGAACGATTTTGTCCGATATTTCTTTGGCTAATTTGAGTTGCATAATTTTGACATATTTTGATTTTGACAGACTTCCCAATAATGTATTGACATCTGTGGAATTGGTTTCATATTGCTTTTTACCTGCCGTATCTATAGGAATTGTTGATGGAAATGTATATCCTCCTTCCACGATTTCCTAGACATCTGTTCCAAGTGATTGTAGATAGGTTGTGGTTCTTATCTTCCAATAAAAAGAGTTTCTCCCATCATAGGTTGGCGGTCTGATGGATCCCATGCTTTCTTGATTACTCATGATGATGGATCTCCCTTCAAGTGACCAAGCTTCTTCTGAAGGACCTGCTCTAATACCAATTATTGGAAATAATACTGAGAGGGGGGGTGAATCAGTATTATTAGATCAATAATTTAATTTTCCAAACAGATTTGTATATGCTACTTTAGCTAAGTGAACTTGCATGTATACATGACTGTACTTAAAGCAACCAACGTATATGTAGAGAACTTTTGATTTACCCAATTTATCATGCATTGAACTTTAACCAGTATATTAGAGATTTATTAGACAGTGCAGTATAAGAAACACACATGAACACCAAGATATAAGGTGGAAACACAATGTGGGTGAAAACCACTTGTTGTTGTCGTCTGTATCTTATTTTAATAATAATAAGAAAATATGTTTACAATTTTGTACTGGTGCAGACTTATACCAGTATGCGGGCTTCTACCTGTAGAAGGTGACAACATTCTCTTGTTCTCCAGCTTCTGCTGGAAGGGAGCTACAACCCCATAATTCTTTTACTAACCAGTATGTTTACTAGTACATAGGCTCCGACGTACAGAAGGCTACGACCTTCTTTCTTCCTCCAAGGACCACGTTTCATAAATTTTCAGACTGGATCCATCAACAACATCATAACTGTAATTCAATCATCAAATATATCTACATAAACCAATAAATTTCTGAACCAACCACAACCGAATCAATCAATCACTTTGACAACCCATCAATTTGATCATTCAGAATACTGTCACTAGAATACAGTAACCAGAACCCAAACCAGAACCCAAACCAGAACCTAGAACTTTGTAACAACAAACAAAAATAACTGAAACATACTTTAGAAGGTATACGCTACTTCCATGTGTCGAACTTGCACGTATACGTGCTTTTCTCAAAGCCAACTAGCATATACATTTGCAAATATTCATTCATAAATCTGCAACTATTTCAGACTTCAATTATACCTAGATTATAATATTTACATGCGTCAGTATTCAGATCTAGAATAAACATGATCAAACCATATAAAGATAATTAATTTCAAGCCTTAAGATCCCGATCCATCATTAGATCTTATCCTCCATCAACCACTAAGTTTCATCCCTAGTTCAGATCAAGCACAACACCATAAGCCCATAACTTGCATACTAGATCTCACACTTCATTAGATATTCGATACTTTCACACCTGGCCTAATGATCTTCTCCTCCTTTTATAGTTTTAGGCCCTCTCAATACCATGGACCAAAACCACTTAGGACCAATACCTTGGACCAAATACCTAGGGTCAATACCTTAGACCAGATACCTTGGACCAATGCCATGGATCAAAATAATATGGACCAAATACCTTGGACCAAAAACTTAGTTTTCCAAGATATATGCACTTTTCCTTCTGTGAAAGTGCGTGTGTACATATACGCTACTTGTGTTCAGTGAAACTGCATGTATACGCACCTTGGTCAAGGTGAACCTACGTATACCTATATTTCTTCATTATTTGTAGTCTGATCTATAATTATTTGTCGTTAACCTGCTATTTGTGATCTTTTATCTGAGTGAATTTCCATCAAGGACAACACTTGTATCATAATGCCAACACCATTGAACACCCTGCAATTTTGACCTAATTCCCTAGGCCTAACTATCTGGCTCCTCCTGATCCAAAAAACCCCTTCAAAAATCAAATCAAACCTTGTGCTACTATACCTAGCCTAATATCCTTTTCCTGATCCAGTCATCTTGGCTGAGATCCTTACGGAGAGAGCCCTCTCTTGGCATACTAGGGCTATCTACTTAGCTAAGCATGGTTTGTGGTTACTCTGGCATTCCCTTCCTTCAGCCTGAGGTTCAATCCAGGTGATAACACCTCATGAAACATGGAAGGAATGTCATGTAAGAACCCAAGCCATGCCACTTCGCCTTCACCATCATACGTGTAAGTGGACAAGAGATCAAAGAACTCCCTCATGATGGTGACATATTCATGATTTGAAAAACAACATGTAGGGAGAAGAGTGCAATAATCCATGATAGATATGCAAAAGTTCAAAACAAGATGAGAGGACACATCTTGTCATCTGCCCCTCCTTCTAGCACCAGAAATGTTGACGTTGTTGGACCAGCCAACATGTTAGGGGATCGCCTTGCTAAGAAGTCCAAATTAGACCTCAGACCATTTAGTGTAGGAGTCCCAACAGTGGGTCATATGGTAATTCCTTGACCATGATTTCGTACAAAGGCAAGTAAGAAAAACTTTTTGGTAGCAAGGGTGTGACAGGTGCAACGAGCCAAGCAAGGTGTGTGAGAGGTTCTAACACATGGGGGTTGAGATGTGTGCGCCCCTTAAGTTAAGAATGGAACACATGAGCAAAGATACATCACAACATGGAAGGCAAGTTAGCAAGAAATAAAAAGTGATGGTTAAACCAACAACACATTTCAGAAAGATTCATACATACATACACAGATAGCTATACATGCATGCGTAAGCAAAACAATACATATATCATTTAGAGTAAACCAGATAGCATAGAATACAATACAACATATGCATGAAACATGCTGGCTCTTGCTATATTAAGTGTAAGTTCTAGTCATACAATACATCCATGTCCAACCACTAGTTCCGATAACGGAACGTTACATCCACAACTGCTAGCTCATCCAAAGAGATGTGTTAGCTCTGAGTAGTGGAGAAGCCAAGGCTTGTTACAATATTGTCCAAGCTGTCTACGAGATAGTCTTATTGAAAGCTTGGCTGACCAAAATCCTCTACAATGAGTTATGAGGGACTATTTCTAGCAAAGGGTGGGTTGTCCCTTGACATTCCCCTTTGTGACAGTTCAACTACCATCATGACTCTTCATTTACTCTATGATTGTTACATCCAACTATCACAACTTAAGTTACACTTGAAAATACAGTAAATTACAATGCACATGTACCCATGTGAGAGAAATGGCTTGCGGAAGCCATGCTAGACATCACTATGAGTTAGACAACCATGGAAGTCCAACTCTTCAACATCCTCACACTGATCAGCAGTAACATATTGACGCCAAGATCAGTAGTCTGTGATGGTGTCTGTGTGCTCTAAGGTGACATCTTTCTCGAACCTGAATCTTGCATCCATAGAATCCAGGTACACTGCTT
This sequence comes from Pinus tabuliformis, assembly GCA_031772625.1. Lineage (NCBI taxonomy): Eukaryota > Viridiplantae > Streptophyta > Pinopsida > Pinales > Pinaceae > Pinus > Pinus tabuliformis. The sequence goes on along the minus strand of CM062812.1, from coordinate 690,707,258 downwards.
GGGATCCTCTATCCAACTCATCTGTAAGCATGTGCATCATTGTCTTCAATGCGGCTGGACCAACAACATACTTGTGTATGATTTCTGCACTGATGGGCAACTCTGGGCTAGTATCAATGTGCATCAACTCGATGAATTACAAGTCAAGATCTAGTTGAACCGTGCCTTTCTCTTTGCATGGGTGAGAGTCCCAATAGGTGGGATTGCATGTGCGTGCACTGCAACATCCATACTCTTGAACACATGTGCACAGGAAGCCTGTATACTATTGGTGTGCTGTGAGAGCTCTTCATAGTTATGAATTTGACACTAGATACATGCCTTCATCTCGACTGCACTGTCCTTCATCATCTTAGGCAAGTGAAGTGGGGCTCCCTTGTATCTCATCATCCATGTTTGCATGTAATCAACAACATCATGAAAGTTCATCAAGATACGTGGTCTTCTAGCAAATCAATGCCGCCATCCATTGAGATGGACAACCGACTTATGCACGGTGCCAAACTTAGAGTACAATGCTCGCATAACTATGTCAAGGGACAATACTTCATCTAGTATTTACTTCTTTAGTTCAGCTCGGGCGGATGCTCTCACAAAGTCTGGTGTTTTCTTGGCCATCTGTAGTTCCTTAGCCATTCGCTCATTTTAAGCTATCAAAAAGCAAACACTAGAGCTAGTGGATTCAGCATACACTCTAGTCGCATTGGCCAAGGTTGCTGGATTTTTGTTCACATCAGACACTATCACACATTCCTCAACTTGCGTAGGAGATGTATGATCATCCAGAGTCGACACTCTATGAGACTGCACAACTCTATGTTGAGACTCATCGAATAAGATGTTGTGCATCTCTCCTTCTGGCTAATCTCCAAGGATCTTAGTGCCTCCTTGGTCACTTGAGACTTGCTCATCATCTAGATGTGGTGAAGCAGGTAAGTCGACCTCTTGGTGGTGAGGCATAAGGTCGATGTCCTGTTCCAATTCCCATTGCTCCATATCCATATCCAACTGTTGAAATGATTTCTCTATCTCATGAGTGAAGTCTTGCTCCTATGATGGTTCACCTTGTCTACCTGATGCCAGTTGTTCTGATGAATCCACTATCTATATGGGCACTGTTTCATCTATTTTCACATGTTGCACCCCCTGCTATACATGTTTTTCTTGTGCTTCCCTCTCCTATTTTCATAGCTCTTGTTCCTTCCGAAGTTGCTCCTTCAACTTATGAAACTCCTTCTCTGATTCTTCCATTCTTCTCTTATCCCTATGGCTTTGTGCGATTCGCTTGTCACGCTATTTTCTCTTCACGTTTATAGTCACAACTATTTTCTTCACAACTTGATCTTCTCAGAACTTGCAGCTTTTCTCTTCCTCCATGCAATCGACATTCTTTTTCTTGCCCTTGTCACGCACTGGCATGCTTGCCTCTGTTGCTACTACTACTGGTGATGGTGCTCTCTGGGATGTTGCATCGCTAACCACTCCACTATGAATCCAACCGGTTCATTGAGTCTAGAGGAGTTGTAACAATATCTCCATGGGTCCTCCTCCACCAGATGACATGCCCCCCCGATCTAGTTGAACTTTACTCTCGTGCAATGATCTTTCACAATACAATGTGGGTCATACAAATTGTAACTTCGGAGGTCAAATATATACTTCTTCATTTGTTCTGCATCGACATCCACTTGCTTGAAACTTTGGATCTCATATAACCTAATCCACAATGGAAGAGCGGGATAGGGGGCCTTCTTCTTCCGGTGCAGTCTAGATGCCAATCATGTCGATATGTGATGTGCTATTTCCTGCATGATGAGTACATCCAATGAAAACTTTGGTAGAACATGCGGAGGCTTTCACGCTAAACATTCGTATGAAAGTGTTGGACAGTGAGGCATACCAATAAACAATGTCTATTAGTGCCTCCATTGCTTCCTTCGACATGCAGGGTGGATCTTGTTTGAATATCATCTTGCAAACTGGGGTAACAAAATGATCAGACAATCATGTGATAACTCCTCTGAAGCTACATTCAGACAACAACTTACAGTATGTGTTCACACAAGTATTCGCCAGTGACCATGCCCACTCCAAGCCTGAGAACTCCTATCAGGCACAGATTGCATCTAAGATGTAGGCAGACATGAAGATCTTAGCTTGCATACCTTCGGGTGATTATCGAGCCTTCATTACCTATTCCTTTAGCTAATGAACCAACATGTCAGACTAGTTACATGGTTTACCCTCTCTGGCCAGTTGGTCCAGTGTGATCACCCAAATCCATGGGAAGGTTTCCGTGCTTTCTTGACCACATAGTCGACATGAAAATATGACCACGTATTGATACACCTTCTGCAGTACCTTCATCTTATAGATCTAGTTGGGTGTCATCCTGAATCTAGCTGGCTCCTTTACCCAGTTCTTCAAAATGTCTCTACTGTGGGCACTGCTGCTGGGTAAGCTGAAAGGAGTCTCCATGATAGTCACGAGCTTTGACATTTGATAGATCTCATCATAATCCTGTTCCTAGTAGGTGGAAAGCTTCGTCTCATTGACACTGCTCAGATTCATCATCTCGGTATTAGTGTGTGAGAGGATCCAGTGTATCGTGTCCGCGCATGAGAATGTGGGGTATCCATGCAATCTTGTACAAGCTAGACTTGTGGATGTTCACATACACTTGACAGTCTTCTAGGTCTTCCACAAACATTCCTAAAAATTATTCATTGACCTCTTTCCCTTTCATCTTGATGTCCTTGTTTAGAAATAGCTTGGTATCTTCATAGATCAGTAGACATGTAGACACCTGATCAACTGCTGCTCCAGTTGCACTTCTGTCAGTGTCCTTTGATCCTACTCTCTTGGAGGCCATTGATCCTATACTGCTAAGATGTGGATGAACACCTGAAAGATCTAGAGACAAAGAAACATGCATGGAAAGAAATCTATCGGTGAAAACCAAAGAAAATTTGGGGAATGACTTAACACATACTTGGGGAATGATAGGAAAAGATTGCGCAATTTCCTCTGGGAGGCTGGGTGACTCGCTGCCAGAACTACAAAAAAGGTAGTCTAGGCTATCTAGGAGGCAAGACTAGATATTGGATTTATGCAATGTGCAATCGAGGTTGACTTCTGACTGTTGGGATTGCGCAATGTGCAATTCTAGTTGGCAATGACTGCAGACTCAGGGGCTGCATTGTGCAATTTTCTAGGCTAGCAATCACTCTCCCTTAGAAATATGCAAAGCAATCTTGGAGGATAGTGCCTAAGAAGAAATGTGCATTTCTGGAGAGAAAGACAGAGCCTTCTTTCTCTAGATCGCGCAATGTTGTCTAGGGAGGTAGAGTCCAGGCCAAATCTATACAAACCCACCTACGGGCAACTAAAAGAGAATATGAAAGTGAATGCATGGTGACACTAAGTGAAAGAAGAAGTTATTGATCATGCATGAAAACATTGAGTGAAATATTCAGTAAAATGATCAACATGCATGTGGGTGAAGCAAGTCGCCGAATCGACGACCGTTTGTGCATAACAGTTTCATGCATGTAACAGTAGTGAGATATAAATGGAAAATAAAACAGTGCTAGTACAAGATTGTATGCATGTAAATGATAGAAAGCATTCAAATAAATAAATCAAACAACATTCACACAAGGTAAAACACAAAAAGTGGCAGAAATTCTGAAAAATACAAGTTGAGACCACTTACCCATGAATAATTGAGCCGGATGTGTCGAAGAGTCTTAGATGTGCTGTGGGATGTCAGAGCTCTAAGATTGATGTGAAAGAATGAGTTCTGATGCGTCGAATAAAGAAGTTTGAGCTCATGAAATGCATGCCACAAATATAGGAAAAAGAGACACTTGGAGGGAAGTTTCTAAAACAAACCTTGCATGTAACCTCTGGCTACTAAAAATAACTCCTTGAATCATGGGATGCTTTTTGCATGTTACTTTTTGCTATTTCGGGAAAAATCAAGTCATGCATGCAAGTCAAATTTCCTTGGTTTTGGGTGGAACTGGTCAACCCAACTACTCATGCATGATGCTGCTCAACTACTGGGAGAAAATGCGCATTTCTAGATGGGATTTGGGCTAGCTACCGAGGAGATTTGCACAATTTTTGGGCAAAGCAGCTGACTGCTACCCAGGATTGCGTAATTCATGGCCTGAGTAGGCTTGCTGGGAAGGATTGTGCAATTTTCTGGGTGAATCTTGACTGGTAGGATTACGCAATTCTGGAGCACAACAGGCTGCCCGACAAAGGTTCACAATTTCTGGAAGAAAGGTTGGTTTCCCTCTAGATTTCACAATTTCTTGGGGAAGCTGCTAAACCTACAACTAGACCAAGTCCAGGTGATCAGACTGTGAGCGGAATGCATCAAGCTTTGATCGACAGGTTGTCTTTGTGCAAGAAAAACATTGAAGCTTATGTACTTAATGAAGCAAGACAAGGTGCTGTGAAAGGTTGGTAGGGACGCCCCAAAACGAAGCTAAGCCAAAATTTTGGAGGGTGGTTGTAGCAGCTACAACAAGAGGTTGTAACAAGTTCTGGGGAGAGACTGGTATTTTGGGCTAGAAAGGTGGCTCAAATATCGGTGACGTTGGCACAAGTCTATTGAAAAGAGTTCAGGGATGCTAGCACATAGGCTTGTGAGAATGACTTTGGGTCCTGGATGTTTTCTTGCCTATAGCATGACAGTGACCAGGGTTTAAAAGGCTTAAAATAGTAGTGGGACTTAGGGACAAGATGTCTGAGTGGCTGACATGTCTCCTGAGGATGTTGTTGCTAATTTGGATGGGTTTGTTTGATATGTTCTATAGATTACATTTCGTTAAGGTCAACAAGGAGGTTGAATCCCTTATAGTGACCTCTTTCGTCGCATGTTTACTCCAGCTGGTTGATTACTTGGGTAGGGCTGGGAGGAGGGGGTGTTACAGATTGGTATAAAAGTGTGGTTGCACTCTCTTTGGGTGAAGGTGCTTGGTCATGCATGCATATTAGTTGCATGTGTGTCTCTTACACTTGCATTCCATGTGCTTGTTGCATTACATAATGGTTAATCATTGTTGTAGTAAGGTTATCATGAGGAACTTGATGTTGATTTTGTGGAATGCATCGTCAAAAGTATATGACTGGTTACAAGATTATATGCAGATTGATTACATCCTTATATGTTAGGTTGCATTCTTGGCTGTTTGTTTACATGTATCTAACTTATAGGTTGGTTACAACAATTGATCGCTTATGCTTGAATGCATGCATTCGTACATGTGTAGTTGATTAGGAATTGCATATGCATGTTGATAGTTGCATGTGTAAATGTGTATATTGGAGTGATGGTTGTTTTCATGCATGAGGTCATAACTTGCATTGTTGATATGGACTTGCATTGATGACGAGACCCTAACTAGGATGATGTTTATGTGTTGATGCACTTATTTGATATATGCCTATATGCTATTATGTTTATGTTATACATGTATCACACTAATTTGATGATCTTGCAGACAAGGTATCCTCCCCAAATTACGCTAAGGTATGTTGATTTATTGTAATTTGGTTTAGCTTACATAGTAAGCCTTGGAGGAAAGAGATTGAATTACTAGCAAGGTGGTAGACTACATAGAATCTCCCTATGAATCAGATAGGCAGTGTGGTCTGGGGCACTCTTATGATTTGGTAGACACATTGAGAAGCCTAAAGGAAGAAATAGGGAGTTACAAAGTAGACAATGACAAAATCATGCCAGCACAAGAGAAACAAATAGAGGTGAATGTTATACTTCTTCAGAGTTTTTTAGAATTGCAGCGACAAGGGCCACTAAGGATCAGCCATGGACATGAGGAAAAAACTAATGGGGAATATGAAAGTAGGTCTCTTGGCAGACACAGGTTGGATAGATTTCACACGGTGAGAGATGGCAAGTTATTGGATACTTTGGATAGGAGAGATTATGGACATAGGTACTATTATAATTGTGGTTCTAACAGGTATCATGATCGTCATCGTTATCATCCTTACAGGAGGAGTGATAGGGGATAATTTCTAGATGAGTTTAAGAAGGAAAATCCACTTGCCTTTGATGGAGAGATGAATAAATGAAAGGATGCAGAGGTGTAGTTTCTTGGTATGAATAAATTCTTTTGATTGCATGACTATTCAAAAAACATGAAAGAAAAGATAGCCACTTTCAGTCTCATAGGTAAAGCAAATATTTGGTGGGAAGACGTGAAGTATGTTAAAGGAATACATGAGGAATATTTGACTTGGCATGCGTTTGAAATGATTTTCAAGAAGAAGTACTTGTCAGAGAAGTACTATGATGACACGGCTAAGGCGTTTTATGAGTTGCAGATGGGTTCTATGACAGATGAGGAGTATACTAGTAGGTTTTTGGAGTTGTTGAGATATGTGCCTTACCTCAGGAAGGAGAAGGCCAAGGTTCAGAGATTAATCAGTGGACTTCCAGTAGCATATAAAGACCAGATTGGCTTCGATGAGCCTCAATCATTGGAGGAGGCCATTCGAAAGTTGAAGCATTTTTATGAGCAGTCGAAGCACAAATTTGAGCCTAAGCATGGATTGAAAAGAAATGAGAAAGATAAAGGAAAATGGACACCAAAGAGAGGAAGATCTTAAGAGGTAAGTGAGAATGAAAATGAAGTTCCTTACAAGATATTCAATACAAATGAGAAGGGATGTGGAGAGCAGAAAGCTAGAGGTAGTGGTAGGGAACCATTGGAGTGTTGGATATGTGGGAAGGATCATTGTAAGAGGGATTGTTCGGAGTATCAGAGTGGTGGTAGAATCCAGATCTACAATTCTCAGGAGGTGCATATAGTTGGTAATGTTGTTCATAACATTCCTTGGCTCTATGCAGTTGTGGAAAATAGGAAGGAGGATCATCGGACATCGATCATTGAGATGGACGGTAAGATTTATGATCAAGTTGTTTCTATTTTGATTTATCTCGGATCTAACTATAGTTATATTAATATTGACTTGGTAGATAAGTGTGGTTTGAGAAAAGAAGTGCATGCAGAATCTTGGTTGGTACAGTTGGATACAGGTACGAAGAAGAGAGTTCACCATTGGGTGAGAGGTTGTGCATTTGAGTTAAATGGTATGCCCACAACAACACATTTGAATGTATTTCATTTGGGATCGTACAATATGATTTTGTGTATGGATTGGCTATAAATTCACATGGAGAAAGTGGATTTCTTCGACAAGGCCATTGAGTGTGTGGATGTTAGTAGGGAAAAGAGGAATTTGGAGGGGCAAAAGAATCCTACATCAGTGAGGATGGTTACCGCTATGCAGGCTAAGTGTAGTTGTAGAAACTATTTTGTGATATTTGTAGTATACATTTCTAGTGACAAGGGTAAGGAGGTTAAGGATGCAGATGTGTTAAGCAGGTACCCATTTTTGCAGTAGTTTCAAGATTTATTTCCTCAGGGCATTATAGAGTTGCCACCTCACAAGGAGGTAGACTTTTCTATTGAGTTGGTGCCAGGGGAAGCTCCAGAATCAAAAGAATCTTACGGGATGAACACACCTAAGTTGGTTGTGTTAAAGTTATTGTTGAAGGAAATGTTGGAGAAGGGGTACATTAGGCTGAGGGTATCACCTTGGGGCACACCAATGTTTTTCGTGAAGAAGAAAGATGGTACTCTTAGATTGTGCATTGACTACAGGTAGCTGAAAAAAGTAACGATCAAGAATAGGTACGTTTTGCCGAGGATTGATGATTTGTTTGATCAGTTGAAGGGAGAAACAATATTATGTAAGACCGAACTGAGATCAGGATACCATTAGGTATGCATAAATGAAGAGGATATCTTCAAGAACGTGTTCAGGACCAAGTATGGGCATTATGAGTTTATTGTTGTTCCATTCGATTTGACTAGTGCTCCAATCAAATTTATGTGTTTTCTAAATAGTGTGTTTGTTATAGACATTTTTGGGCACTGCAACCCCAAGCATAAAATGTCCATAAACCAAGGGCTCCTAAGTCCCTAAAAGTGTTGTTCCAACCCCTAAAGGAACAAGGTCAACTGATTAAAGCTTCTCCCAGAAGTTCTCCATGAAAAACTACTCAGAACTGGTCAAAACTGGATCATTTCACCTGCTCCATAGGCAAAGTGCGTTGCATCTCACCTAAGTACACTCAATGGGTGCATTGCATTTCAAAAAGCCCTTCTATGGGGTGCGATGGGCGAGAAGATACAAATGGCAGTGTCAATCCGCGAGGTGGAGAAGCATGGAATCTTCCAGAAACTTCTCCTGTGACACTTGCCTCTCTGAATTCGACCAAGGATGAGTAAGAGATCATCAATCTCCAAGTGGAAGCAAGAACTATCAGAAGGAAGACACTAATTAAATCACAAGCTGACTCATCTCCCTTATAGATATCTATATATGGATCCCTCATCCCAGAGATCCAGAGGCTGGAATTTTTCATCTTGTAAGGAATTGCTGTTGGTTTCTTGAGGCAACATCATAGTGTTGGGTGATCTAAGCTTTGCATGAGGTGAAGAAGGGCTTACTTGCTAAGAGGATGATGCTGGGTCAGAACAACTGGTTGTAACTCTCTTGGCTCTTTCTTGATTATCAATAAAGCTATTCGAGTTTTCCTCCATACTCTTGTGTCATTTATGTTTCATGCATTTGTATGGTCAATTTACATCTGATCCTAGATTGTTTATGATAATAGATCCATGTTATTGTATAGTGTTATGCTACTTTGATTCTACAGGTACTCTGTGAAGCCGGGTATACAAGAAAGCAAGTAGCAAAGGACTATCAGAAGAGAGAGGAATCGAGCAAGGAACCAAGCGCAAGACAGAGGTTGGTCTCCTTTATTCTTCTCTCATCTATTTTTCATAAAGGAAAACGAAAGTAGTTTTACTTTGTTTGTTTCTAAGGTAGCTACCCACCTTAGTGGGATTAGCAGTTCTGCATAGACACTTTTCCCTGTAACAAAATGGCGACTTCGCTGGGGAGCGATTAGGTTGTTTGTCTATCTACATTTGTTTACTTTATAAACTTACAGACGGAGCCTGAAGTTGAGCCAGGTAGCTTTCGAACTGCATTTGCATAGTAGATAAATGTTGCTTCAATCAATCTCTGGGTTTTGTTTATGAATTAAACAACTGATTTAGAAACTCTCTAATTGCCCTTGTGGTGGCTCTAGTAACCTCCTTAGATCTACCCCTATTGTTGATTTATTGATTACCACTTGCTCGGCCAAAATCCCTGAACTGAACTGCAAACTGTGACCCAGAACCCAAGCAAAGTCTCGTCCCTGGCCCAGCGCACTCTCTGTTCTGTGAATCTCAAATTCAGCGCACTTCCCGAGTGTAGTAGGTGCGCTGCATTTCAAATTCACTGTGTTACAGGTGCGCTGATCAGACTAGGCATTGTTCCTAAATTTTGGTTTCTGTGTTCACTCTTTTCAGATCTATTCAAGAATTTTGCTGCCTGTAGTCAGTACACCTCTGTTTGAAACCCTTTCCTTGCTGTTATTCCGCCTCCATTGTGCAAAGAACTGTAAATGTTTTTGTGTATTTGTTGAGTCATTTTTAGTTCTCCTTTGCAAAAAAGTAAGGTAATTGTACTGTCGTTTCTTGATTTGAAAGTGTCGCAAGTGTTGTTTTCAGTCATAGAAGAGAGTTTGATTGATCTTGATAGTCGATTACCCTGTTACAATTGTATTTGATCTGAACTAGTAGTTTTTCTAGTGTCGAAAGCAAGTTTTCATTTCCAAATTACAAAGTGTCGTCATTGTCTTCATTTTGATTTTGAAAAGAAACTTGTTAGTAATTGTCGCTTTGAAAAGTAATTCAGATTTGCGCATTAGCTTTCTTTTTATCATTCACATATTAAGAAGGCTGAAAACAAATACATGCATGTGCATTTGCATTTAGACTGTTTGATTGGTTTGATTTAGGACAGTGCATATAGTGTGTTCTCTTTGCTCTTTGTTGAAAGAATTATGTCTCTCTTTCCTTAGTAGCTAGGATTTTCATTGCACAAAGAAGATAAAAAGACTGTTTATCATCTTAGATTGCATTTTAGGAATTGTACATCTACATCACGCGGTGAACCTGAAAGGCAAATTTCTTAAGCAAGATCAACTATAAAATAAATTTAATGAATCTAACAATGCTTTGGAACCTAATGCACAACATCTATAAGTCTAGGCTAGAGACGTATTCCGGCGTCGTAAAGCCTGGTAACTATTGTTCTCACTGTTGGTTGGGTGATTCCTCCACTTTGAGACGATAAGTGCCAGTACGGGCTTGTGCTCCCACGTACCGTCGAGTATATTTTGGGAGAGCACAATAGGCTTAATCCTTTATCCATAGGAAGCTGTGTCTGCCGGCCTATCGATCGCAATGCACTGAACACAACATTCGAGAAGATTGACTGTCATACCGTAAAAAGTATTCTGCAGTTTTGCGATTGGTTTGGTAATCCCTCTACCTAGATTTCCAGAGCAGTCCCTTTCGTTCCTTTTCAGACTCAAACGGAAAAGGTCCATCTGAGCACTTGTCACTTCAGGCTCATTAAAAAGCGAAGGCGACTAGAGTCATCTTTTGTTTTTTCTCGACTCTTTAAAATTGAAAAAACAAGTTGTGTCAAAGCGTCTAAAATTTATTTTAAACGAAATAATCACCACCTTTCCTACGTTGGTCTTAGGTTGAGAGAATGGAGTCTACCAACCAAGGAGTTCCCCTTGGAGGAAATCCTAGTCCCTTCTCCTCTTGGGGAGATGTTGGTGCACCCCACATGGCCACATTGTCACTTCCAGGATTGATGATTAGCTTGCCCGTATGGCTTTTCTCAACCTCCATCGTTCAGAACACCGCAATTCCTGATCAATTGTGTCAGCAACTAGACAATTCCAGAGTTACCCCCCAACCCTCTACTTCGTCCAATTCTTCCTCTCCTCCTTCCTCTTCGCTTGATGAGGCTGGTAAATCCAAAAATCAAGTACTTGAGAAGAAGAAGGAAAAGAAGAAGAAAGAGAAGAAGAAGAAGGAGCCAAAGGTGAAAAGGGGCAACCAAGTGTCGTCTAGCGAAAATCCACACACTGCACCGACCAGGCCTAAATCGCCATGTGTCATTTTCAAAGAAGACCACTATCATAGAGATTGTCCCTGCATCCCTCGGATCTTAAGGGACTGGTCTCCTCGTTTGCACAACCCGATGTCGTCAACCTCTGATGATCATGTTGAAAACACACCGTCGACTAGTGAAAGTGAAGCCCCTAGACAAATAGGAAAGTGGAAATATCCTTGTAAACTGTTTGAAGGCGATCATGCCATCCACCGTTGTCCCTTCTTAGATGAGGCTAAAAGAGTTTTGGACGGTCGTCCGGTTTCGCCGTTACGACTTCCTCCTAGATATAAGAAACTCTTGCCGAGTCCGTCACTAGTTGAAAATCCGGCTGACCTGCCTAGGTGGTCGGCTGAAGCGTCTACCATTGAAGATAAACCATCTGAACCCATACCAGATGAAAGTCAAAAGGTCGAGGTGGCAGTTGACCCGGTCTTGCCTTCAGAGGTTCCATCTTCAGGTGATATAGTCATCGAAGAGAACAAGGATGACACCGTCCAAATTCTTTTCGTAAACACAGACTCCAATGAACATGGGGGCAATTTACCCATTCCTTTACCACAGGAAGGAAGTTCGTCAGAGTCGTACCCGGCCGTCTATTCGGTCCCACCTCCAAGCAACCTAATTGTTTCCTTTGACTGGAATCAGCTAGGCAGACCCAGTTTACCGGCTAGTGTACCATTCTGAATCATTGCTCAAGTATATAGAATGGTTATGGCTGGTACCATCATAGATGAAGGGGCTTCTGTGAGTATCCTTTCCTCGACTTCTTGGAAAGTGCTTGGTTCGCCATCGCTTTTGCCTGAGATGAGAAATCTAACAGGCTTTGACAAAGGAACCAGTCGACCGTTAGGGATCCTTCCCAATGTGCCCATAACATTGAGAGGGAAAACCGTTCACATGAACGTAATGGTAGTCCAAGGACCCTTGGATTATAATATACTCCTTGGACGAGACTATATTTATTGCATGGGATCCATTGTCTCATCACTCTTTAGAGTAATGTGTTTTCCGCACGAAGGAAGAGTGGTCAAGCTCGTAGACTAGCTTTCATTCCCCGGTTCACGCATAGAAAATAGTCGTATACCATCCCTGAATGTTCTTTTCATGCAAGGAATGTCTCATCAATATCTAGTCTGTCCACCTGATGAGCGCGAGTAATTCGGGGGACATGACTGAAACCCAGGGGGCATGCACCCTGGTGTGCTTCGGCAGGAAAACTTCAGGTATAGGATAGGTTTCCATGAGAGATATATGACTAGTCTGACACTCCCATCTGTGATTGGAAAAAGGGGTTAGACTGGAACAAGATTCCTTTGTCAAAGTTATGTGGGTGGAGGCGTTTGCGCCACTTGCCTTTGTCTATTTTGGTAGGCATCGCCGAAGAAGTGTTCTGTTTGCGATGCAGATAAAACAATCTTTGGTAACCTGAAAGAGGTAAACCTTTCCCGATAAAGCAAATGTTTTTTCGGTAGATTGAAGGGTGACCTTGAAACTATATTTTATACCTGGGGGCATGCAAACCTTTTGGCGTGCAAGCGAAGAGCGACCATTTATTTTTCTAAATTTGTAGGTCCTCTAACCCTTTAAACTCGTAGGATTGGTTGTTTCCTAACTTGCATAAAGAAAGGATGTGGGGCAAAGATTTGAAAAATTGTCATTTTTATATATGAGACATCCTTATTATACGACTGGATATATCGAGCAGTTTTAATGCGGACTTCATGCTCGTTAAAAAATAAACATAAGCAATGAGCAAATGTTTCCCCCAACGTTTAAGCTCAATAAAAAATGAACCAATTTCCGGTAAATAACCGTCGTGAATGTAGTACTTCAGCCTTTAAAGCCTTGGTCGTGTTCTCATCATCACCTCCACTCTGTATTGGCCGATCATTCACCTCCATTTGATTGTTTACCCCTTTTGAGGAACAGCTGCGAAGAGTGATCCTGTTAGCCATCCTTGTAACACTGCCGTGATTGGGAAATTCCAAACCTTACCTGGAATCAGCTGCTACCCGAATTTATCACTCGTTCCTCAAAGACAAGTCTCCTTTAAGCTCTTTTCAACTGACTCGTAAAATATGAAAAGATTTCCGAGCCATTGGCCTCTCCAACTCGTTAAAGGGATTGAAAGTGCTATCCCTCCTTTAGATTTTAATCTTTTTGGACCTGAGGGATTATTGCACAAAAAGATCGAGCACTTGTTTTATTCAGCTCGTTAAAAATATCGAAAATTCATCGCTTCTGTATTGTTTTATACTTTTTCGGACTTAAGGGATTAGATGACGAAAAAGGATTTTTGGAGTTTCCTTTACGTTCATTTTCAGACTCTCTAAAATTGAAAAGGACCGAGTTGTCTTTGTCGTTAAACTCGTTAAAACCTAATAGTGACAAACTTGTCCATAGCAGACAAGAACGCGTTTCACTATCGCTAGGCTCGTTAAAACATAGCGATGGGTTTACCTGAAGGGAAAATTATAGAACAAGCATATGTTATCCTCCTCAAGCTTGACAAAAATAAAGAGGTACTGGTCAGCAATGATTGGGGAAAAATTGGGAAGAAAACTTGAAGAAACTTTGTTGGTAGCAAGTCGCTCTTGAACACGACACTTTCACTCCGCATCCAAGTCGAGTTGGGTTGTTTCGTTCACCGGTCACATCACATCATCCACATTTGGGGTTAATGCTACCAATCCATCATGTCAGTGTCGCCAATATGTTCAAGAGAAGTCACTCAGAGAATTCACCTGTGTCTCACCCACTGCAATACATTTACGCTCCATTCTTTCATGACCGCCACCCTGAACCTTATATCACCAGACCGTTTTCACCTACATTAAAATCATTTGCTTCGTTCCGTGTCATTGATGTGGGATTCATTAAGGCCCTCCTATGATGGATCGCTTCTTGTCGACATCAGCTCATTATCCAAGAAGTTGATCTAGGGACACCCCTTTCAATACTTTGGAGCTTGCATGCCTCAATGGCAAGTTTCTCACTTTCGGCAACAAGTTTACATCAATGGCCTTCGACCAAAAGATTTTGCGTGGTGTTCCACGCCAAGTCCTTTATTCACACCACATGAATTGTACTGTATTATCATTATCGGTGATTCCTCTCGTGCCTGTTAACAACTTACATCATTGGCTGGTAATCAGGCGATGTATTTCCATGTTTGACTCCAGAACATCTCTCACATGGATCGACTTGTACTTTGAGTGAAGATCGAATGAGATTGAAGACCCTAGATCTAGTTTCATCCATCCGGGCTGTGATATATATTCAAGAAAATAAAGACATTAAATGTACATCATTGCTGCACAGATAATCATCCAATCAAAGGGATTATGGCTCTACCAGAATAATCAGTCTACACTCAGACGATTGTTTGTCCTATGTACATGAAAATGAATTTATAAAGCTGAGCATGGGAATGCCCAACTCAGCTAGATCATGAAAATATTATGAAGATAATGTATTGTATTGTATCTTATTACAGGTCTCCTTCCAGCTTGAAATAACTTCGGATCCTCATGATAAAGCACTTCACCCGACATAAAAAAAAAAAAAAGATTAACGACCTCATGCTTTAGGGGGAAACTGTTATAGACATTTTTGGGCACTGCAACCCCAAGCATAAAATGTCCATAAACAAAGGGCTCCTAAGTCCCTAAAAGTGTTGTTCCAACACCTAAAGGAACAAGGTCAACTGATTACAGCTTCTCCCAGAAGTTCTCCATGAAAAACTACTCAGAACTGGTCAAAACTGGATCATTTCACCTGCTCCATAGGCAAAGTGCATTGCATCTCACCTAAGTACACTCAGTGGGTGCGTTGCATTTCAAAACGCCCTTCTATGGGGTGCGATGGGCGAGAAGAGACAAATGGCAGTGTCAATCCACGAGGTGGAGAAGCATGGAATCTTCCAGAAACTTCTCCTGTGACACTTGCCTCTCTAAATTCGACCAAGGATGAGTAAGAGATCATCAATCTCCAAGTGGAAGCAAGAACTATCAGAGGGAAGACACTAATCAAATCACAAGCTGACTCATCTCCCTTACAGATATCTATATATGGATCCCTCATCCCAGAGATCCAGAGGCTGGAATTTTGCATCTTGTAAGGAATTGCTGTTGGTTTCTTGAGGAAACATCATAGTGTTGGGTGATCTAAGCTTTGCATGAGGTGAAGAAGGGCTTACTTGCTGAGAGGATGATGCTGGGTCAGAACAACTGGTTGTAACTCTCTTGGCTCTTTCTTGATTATCAATAAAGCTATTCGAGTTTTCCTCCATACTCTTGTGTCATTTATGTTTCATGCATTTGTATGGTCAATTTACATCTGATCCTAGATTGTTTATGATAATAGATCGATGTTCTTGTATAGTGTTATGCTGCTTTGATTCTACAGGTACTCTATGAAGCCGGGTATACGAGAAAGCAAGTAGCAAAGGACTATCAGAAGAGAGAGGAATCGAGCAAGGAACCAAGCACAAGACAGAGGTTGGTATCCTTTATTCTTCTCTCATCTATTTTTCATAAAGGAAAATGAAAGTAGTTTTACTTTGTTTGTTTCTAAGGTAGCTACCTGCCTTAGTGGGATTAGCAGTTTTGGATAGACACTTTTCCCTGTAACAGTGTTGCATCCTTAACTGGGTAGGTTTGTTATTGTATTCATTGATGATGTACTAGTATATTCTAAGAATGAGGAAGAAAATTCCGAGCATTTAGCAGCAGTATTGAAATTGCTAAGAGAGCATCAGTGATATTCTAAACTTAGCAAGTGAAACTTCTTTCAGATTGAGTTACATTATTTGGGGTATTTTGTCTCCAAGGATGTCATAGTAGTGGATCTAGAAAAGATAAGGTCTATCATGGAGTGGGAATATCCTAAGAGTGTGGATGAGGTGAGATCATTCATGTGATTCGTAGGTTACTACAGGAGGTTCATTAGGAACTTCTCATGCATTTCATATCCTATCACATCATTGTAGTGGAAAGGTAAGAATTTTGAATGGAAAAAGGAGTGTGAGGCTATTTTTGAGAAGCTTAAGCAGTTGTCAACACATGCACCAATGCTAAAGATTGCAGAATCAGACAAGGAGTTTGCAGTGTGTACAAATGCTTGAAAGAGAGGACTTGGAGGAGTTCTCATGCAAGAAGGATAGGTAGTGTGCTATAGTCACAAAAAATAAATGAGCATGACTAGAACTATCGAACACATGATCTTGAGCTAGCAATGATTATACATACATTGAAGATGTGGAGACACTAGCTTCTTGGATAGAGGTTAACATCGATGAGAAATCATAGTGGGTTGAGGAATTTGTTTGACCAGCTGAATCTAAATCCTAGGAAGGATAGATGGTTGGCTACCCTTATGAGATCAGATTCAAGATCATATACATCAATAGGAAGGAGAACCGAGTTACGGATGCTCTTAGCAAGAAGGTACAGGTAAATCATATAGCAACTATGAGCTCTTATGTGATAGAGTTATAGGATAGGATTTTGTAGGCAGGTTAGCAAGATGACAGGTATATGGAAATTGTGCACAAGTTATAATAGAGCATAGGTACATGTGTAGGTACAAGTGTAGCTAGAGGTACAGGTGATCAAGGTGTAGACTATCGTCTCACAATAGATGGTTTGGTGAGGTTTAGAGAGAGGATCTATGTGTTGAATCATAGTGAGCTAAAGAAGCTTATCTTGAGGGAGTTTCACGCCAAGCGATACCTGGGTCATCCAAGATATCAGAAGACAATGACAGTGGTAAATAAGTTCTACTATTGGCCAAATTTGAAGCAGGAAGTGGCAAAGTTCATGGCTAAATGTTTATATTGTCAATTGGTAAAGGTGGAATGTAAGCATCTAGGAAGTTTAATACAACCTATAGTGATTCTAAAATGGAAATGGGAGGTCATTTCCATGGATTTAATTATAGGTATTCCGAGGATAGTGAGACATCACGATTATATTATGGTCGTGGTCGATAGGTTAAGTAAGGTAGCTCACTTCATTCAAGTAAAGACTACATATTAAGCCAGTGAGGTAGCACAAGTGTTCATCAGAGAGATAGTGAGATTGCATGGTGTTCTGAAGAAGATTGTGTCAGATAGGTATGCAAAGTTCACTTCCAAGTTTTGGAAGGAGCTATTTGCAGGCTTGGGTACAAAGTTGGCCTTCAATACAACTTATCATCCATAGACAGATGGAAATACAAAGAGGGTCAATAGGGTATTGGAGGACATGTTGAGGATGTGTGTGATGCATCAGCAAAGGAAATGGGAGGATTATCTTCCTTTGGTTGAGTTTTCATACAATGATTCTTATTAGGAGTCATTGAGGATGAGTCCTTTCGAGGCATTGTATGGACAAAGTTGTAACACTCCCATTAGCTGGAGTGATCAAATGAACATGGTACTAATTGGATCGGACATGTTGGCAGACATGGATTAGGAAATGCAGGTTGTAAGGAATAATATAAAGGTATCGCATGATATACAGAAGAGTTATGCAGATCATCATAGGGTATTCAAGGAGTTTTAGGTTGGAGAGCATGTGAATTTGTGCATTAAGCCCAAGAAAATCTCTTTGAGGATTGGTTCATGTGCCAAGTTGGAACCACAGTATTAAGGGCCTTTCGAGATCCTTGAGAGGATTGGACCAGTGGCATATCGACTTGCATTTACTAAAATAGTGAAATCCCATGGTGTTTTCCATATTTCACTTGTTAAGAAGTAAATAAAGGATGTTGATCATGTTATTGATTGGTCTACATTGCAGGTGGAGTAAGAAAGAGAGTTCCAGCTAGAGCTTCAGTGCATATTATAGTGGAATCATCTCATGCTCGGGAGTAGAGCCATAGAGAAATTTAAAGTACAATGGAAGCACTTTGGGTTTGAAGAAGGTACATGGGAGATGGCAGATCAGATGTGGGCCTGGTATCCTTCACTGTTTGCTGGTTGAGGCAAAGCAAATTTGGTTTGATGTTGATGTATGTTTAGCATATGTTTTTTTGATGTTTTGGTATAAGTATGTATATGTATATGGATGTAATTACTGCCATGAGATAAGTTATAAAGCTCCAATAAGAGGTATGGTTGTTATCTTGTCAGGTTGTCATGATGTTTTACTTTTGAGAATGTCTTTCATTATAAATACTGCAACGAGCTAGGTTATAAAGCTCGATGGGAAGTATGTTTTCGTTCCAGTGGTTTTGCTGAGCTCATGGTGTGGTTTAACACCGAGGACGGTCTTCCCCAAGGGGGAGATTTCTATAACATCCATAGTGAAAAGTTCATGTAATAAAAGTTAATAAAGGAAAAATAATACCATGGTTAAGGGGCACTTATTCCAAGCTAAATGTTGGGAAAAGATATCCTAGTGGGCATCATTTGATGTGTGTTTTTTCTAAGGAAAATTGGCAAAGGGTAAGGCAAAGGCATTAAAAGGCAAAAAATCATTTTTGGCACATTTATTTATGAAAATAAAGGAAATTAGGAGAAAAGGAAGGTGAAAGGTCATAGGTTGCATGTGAGGAGGAAATTGAAGGAAAGTAATGGAAAATGAAGAAAATAGAGGCATCATTCATAAAAAGGCTTATGAGGATCAGTTGGTAACCCTTTGTCACTTAAAGTTTAGAGCTCTCTCATTATTCTCTCTTTCTCTCATTCTTAGTCACTTAGAGTTCTCTTGGAGAACTCTAGCTTTGGATTAAAGAAGGAAAAGAAAGCAAAGGGAAAGGAAGGAAGGCAAGGATCAAGTAATAAGAGAAGGATCAGGTAGCTTCAACGTGAATAGTTACCGATGACCCTTTGCATGTGAAATTTCCTAGCTGGTTTGGACATCATGGATTTGCATGTTGGTGTATGATTCCCTTACTGTCGGTGGCATGGTTTTGCTGGGTTATGACAGTGGAATTTAGCCTAACCTTGCCTTTTTATGGATGTCATGGTATGTTGGGATGTTTACCTTAGTTTTTGAGCTTTGGTTTGCTGGATGGATTTCAGAATACATGGTAGAGGTGGTATCAAGGTGCATTCACAGAGGCCAAGGAATCCCTTGACCGGTTTTGGCAGGATACACGATAAAGCCTAAAGGAGGAGTCTCGATTTAGGGCCTAGTGATCCAGGTTTGGATTGCGGTAAATCTTAAAAGACTGGTCTCGGTTTAGCACCCAGTGATCTGGCATTGGATTGTGATAAATCCTAAGAGACAAGGAGATGGAAAATTCCTCAAGGCTAATGATTGATTCTGTATGGCATCAAAGTTTAGTTTGGTTGTGATCGGAGCACTGTTTTTGGTGTGATCATGGTTTGATGAGGGTGGAGGTGGTTTAACCTCTATATTCCCTTGATTGTTCTCGGATTGGTTGTTCTATGAGATCCCACATTCATGCTTGGAATATGGCATGGGGGTGAATGGTTGAAAGAGATATTTGGTTCACCCATGCCTATGGTCGGGTGGTATGTGGAAGTCCCAAACCTGGTTGGAATTGCTTATGATTAATAAAAGATAAGTTCTCTTACTTTTGCACTGGTTTATATATGGATTTAATGGTTGTTATATCTCTGATATTTATATGGTTTTAGGCTAGTTATAAGCATAGTTATATGATTGATTGTGGCCATGTTTATTTCATGTATTTACTTGTAATTGTTAAATGGATGGATGCAAGACCTAATTGATGTTATAACAGTTCAATGGAGAAGGAGGTGATCCTTCTAGTTTTGTTTCATAATTCCTTTCAGTCATTCATGCTCTGTATTGTATCTTACACCTATAGGTTGCATTGATGCCAAGTGTTTGATAGAATTTCATTCCTAGTTGGGGATGCTTGGGCCTAGTCCTGAGGCTGAATTTTGATTGTTTATATTTTCATCATGTCTTTGATGGATTTTGGAGGTTGTAACAAATTCTGGGAAGAGTCCGAGATTATGGGCTAGAAAAGTGGCTCAAATATCGAGGACACTGGCACAAGTCTACTGAAAATAATCCAGGGATATTGACACACAGGCCTGTGAGAGAAACTTTTGTTTCTAGATGTTGCCATACCTATAACATGAGAGAAACTAGGGGTTAAAAGGCTTAAAACGTCAGTGGGACACTTGGACAGGATGTATGAGTCACTGACATGTCTCCTAAGGGTGTTGTTGCTAATGTGGATGGGTTTGTTTGATATGCTCTGTTGATTCCATTTCCTTAAGGTCACCAAGGATATTGAGTCCCATATAGTGACCTCTCACGTCGCATGTTTACCCTGACTAGTCGGTTTCTTAGGTAGATCTGGGAGGAGGGGTGTTACAAAACGCAGGTTATCAAGAAGAATCTAAAAGTAGCACTAGACAACAAGAAAAGTTATGCAGATCAGAACAGGTTGTTTAAGGAGTTTTAGGTTGGGGAACCAGTGTATTTTCACATCAAGCCCAAGGAGAGCTCCTTGAGGATTGGATCATGTGCCAAGATGGCACCTTAGATTTGTGGAACCTTCAATATGATAGAGAGGATTGGACCAATAGCTTATCGACTTACACAACCTCCAATAGTGAAATTCCATGAGGTTTCCCATGTGTCATTTCTTAAGAAGTATGTTAAATATGTTGATCATGTGATTGATTAGTTTGTATTATAGGTGGAGGAAAATGGAGAATTCTAGTCGGAACCTCACTGTATATTGTAGAAAATGATGCTGATGCTCTAGAATCGAGAAATCGAGTAGGCTAAAGTGCAGTGGAAACATTTTGGCCCAGATGAAGCTACATGGGAGATTGTGGATTAGATGTAGGGTACCTATCTATTTTAATTCACTGGTTGAGTGAATGTTTTGGTATATGTTTTGGTTTGATGTTTTTGGTATATGTACATATGTATATGGATGTAAATCGTGGCATAAGCTATGCTATAAAGCTCCGATAAGTGGTATGGGTTTCATGTTGTTATGTGTCATGTTGGTTTTCTTCACAACAGGTTGATCATTATAAATACTGCATCGAGCTAAGTTATAAATTTCCATGTGAAGTATGTTTTTCTTTCAGTAGTCTGGTTGGTTGTAGGTGTCATTGAACATCGAGGATGGTGCTCCCCTAAGTGGGGGTGTTGGCTTGATGGGCCTTAGCCCAAGTTCAACATTAGTCAGCTAAGCAAATCCCTACACCACTGGACCTTTTGGCATCAGTCCGCGGGAGCACAGACCAAAGTCTCACCCAAAGCAGTATGGGGGGATGCAGGAACTAAGCTTCCACACCCTGAGATGGTTGTGAAGTCAGTTTTATACCTTAAACCCTTTCTTCACATAGTTTGATAAGCCTTTAGGGCTTATCAATGTACTTTCTCTTCCTTCTCTTAGAACCTCCATGAAGGTATATGATTGTCCTTCGCGCAACCCTAATCAGTGACTCAGGCAATTACGCACCTTTGTTACAACATTATTGTATAATTTCCCGAAATATCTTAAGTGTTTGCCAATTTTACCATGCAATTAAGATTATCTTCGTATAAACATATATCCTTATTTGCATTCATATAGCTGATAGAAACATATACATTCGCACATCAAATTAGCATTATAACATAAACCCATGACTTAACATAACATAATCGCATGCAATTCATAGAGAAAAGATACGCAGTAATTTAAGAATACTTCTCTTTATTGATCATTCAGATTTCCAATACAGACTCTATCTGCCCTGCGCACACAATTGTAGGGATTCGCACACTTAGCTGCAGACTTCTACCCTAGGCTTCTGCGCACTCAGCTGCAGAGCCTCTTCCTACGCTACGACTCTCGCTCTTAGCTCTTCACAGACTCATCAAGCACTTAAGCTTACTTAGAACTCCTCGTTTTCTTAGAATCTTCTAAGACTCCCATTTTATACAATCCCATGGTCTGTGGACCAAGGGAAGATCTCTAAAGGTGACACAAGCTATCTAAACTAAGGGTGGAAAACCTTTTTGACTCTTGATATCTTCATGCTTCGCTGTCACAAAATGCGGAGACTTTACATTCCTTTATACAAATTCAGGCTTTCTCCCCCAAAATTAGGCTTTTAGTCCCAAAAATGACCCCAGGGGACCTGTTCCTAATAGGCCCCCAACATAAACATGGTGACTCGCCCTTGAGTCACTCGATTGGCACAAAGATCTTGTTGCGAAGACCTCCTAGATAGACTTAGACTACTGCAACTTTGACTGTATACTATGCTGCTGCCTGCTTCATCTCCTTGACTAGCTGCTCCGTTGCTGGCCCTACGCTGTCTCACTGAATTTTCTGCTGAGTCTTTTTCAGACTAGCCAGCTTGCCTTCAATAGTGGTAGTGATCAAATAGGCCTCGTACACCAAAGGTTGTAAGCAAACCATCAGCATTGCTTCCTTGTGCTAAGCTGCATCTACCTACTCATTCAAAGCCTTGGCCTCCTGCAACTTTTCCAACCTCTGCATGATGTAAACAATGCATGTCGTCGCTTTAACTTCATTGTAGTGCTGCTACAGCTCCCACACTTCTGTTTCAAGCTTTTGAACAGTGGGGTATTCTTGTAGGCTGGTGACCACCTCGAGCGACTGCTCGAAGAGTGTCGTGTAGCCCTTTACTGTGCTTCCCACTATTGTTACGACGTCTTTCATAGCTGAATCGTGTTGTTCTCTGATTTCTGGCGAAGTCGAAGGTTTGGCCTTCGATTGCAACTCTGGGATTTTGAGGTTCAGTTCCAACTAGACCTTTGCCAATTATGTGCATGCATCACATACTCTAACAGTGAGCTTCTGAGCCTGCACATCTACTGGCTCAGCCTCGGGAATGTCTAGCTCTAGGACAAATCTGCATGCCTCAGCCATGACCTTAGTCATGCACCAAATCTTGTCCATAAGGTCTTTCACGAGGTCAATGACGGAGTCTCGCTATGTAGCCATTTGGGCATTGTTGATCTTTTTCTCACTGATTACCTGTAATGCGCACTGTTTGCGGGCCTGTAGTTCCACAATCATGCCATCCTGCAAAAGGTGAAGCACCTCACTAAGAAGCATGGCCAAGTTAAGTCCAACTCCCTTGAGGGTGCTGACAGCGGGCCTGTCAACTTCTATCTCTATAGTCAGTGCTCCATCCGGAAACACTATTGCTTGGGGATCTCATGTGCGCAACATCCCTATGGCTTCAGAGGTGCTAGGAGCCAAACTGGTTAACACCACGCTAGTCTATACCTATGATGTGTGGAACTACAGCTCATGTAGACCCATCTAGATAGCACCCAAAGCCTGCTACTGCTACTGCTGCTTGAACTACTGTAGAAGTTCCACGTGGTATCCCTCACCATATAAGCTATGCCATTAAAGTCCCCCTCCATTAGGGTGATCGGGTCGAAAGACATCTTGCTAACCATGGACTTGTTCTACGGCCCTACCTTTTTTGGATATCTATTGCGCTCATTGCAGAATGGAATCGTCTCCGGGTCCGCTCCTCCCTACTTCGTCTGTTTGTCCTCTTCTTCTAGCTTCAGGGAAGGTGACTTTTGACTCCGATCAGAGCCATGCTCCTCTTCCTTCACTTGCCCACTCGTTTGCTTCGTGGCAATGCACTATACCTTGGCCTTATCCTCGGCCTCCTTTCTTTTCTTCGTGGCCAACTGTTCCATCTTCAGCTTGGATTCTTCCTTCTTTCGCTGTGCAGTGGACTTGATAGATCCCACTGTCACATTCATGGCAGTGCGCTAATCTATCGGCCAATGGTTGAGGACCATTGCAATCATGTCATCTGTGGAAAGTATGGTAGGTCATGCCACTTCTATTCAAGGTCCTTTATCACACGTATTGAGACATGGTGGAAGTTGGCCTTGAATTCCACGTACTCCTGCAGCTTATCAAAATTTGTTGGTGACAACCTTGGCTTGCGATTGATGGACATATGGATGCTCATCTCCATCAAGATCCAGAATATCTTGCTATCCTTGATCTGCTAAGGATCCTTCGTAGCCCACTGTTGGGTGCAGGATCCCCTAAGGAATGTTTTGGGGCTTAAAGCCCAAGTTTTGACCAAGTCTGATGTAAAGACTTTGCGATTTGTGGGCGCAGAGTGCGAAGTTGTAATTGAGTCATAGGGTTGTCCGCCCTTACTTTTGTATTGTAATGTCGGCTTGAAAGATCTACCCATGGTTTGCAGACCATGGGATTGTATAAATAGATCGAGTCTTTGAGTGTGTAGGAAATCGAAGAAGTCTGTAATATGTAATGATGATGAATTGAGTCTTAGTTGAAGCATCAAGTCGTATCTTTGGGTAGTAGAGTAGGAGAAGGCTCTGCAGCTGAGTGTGTAGAGGCCTAGTAGTCCACAGCTAAGTGCGCAGACCCGTACAACTGAGTGCATAGGGCAGGTTGAGTCTGTAACCAATTGAAGCATTAATAAAGAGAAGTTTTACATTATTTTTATGTATATTTTCCTGTTTTATGCATTGAAGTATATTGGGTATGAATTGCAAGTTTACTATTTATTTGTTGTGTGAACTTATATGAATGTGTTGAATAAGTGAATATAAGATAAGTATCTATTTACGTGAAGTTAACTAACAGTTATAAGAATATAAGTAAGATCTACGGTGTAACCTGGGGAAATAGCGTAGATTGTTGCTTTAGCAGCGCAAAATCACCTCAGCCCCTGGTTAGTGCTACGCGAAGGTGATTATAACAGATCGTGAAGGCCTCGCAGGTTAGGAAAGTGCGTGAAGTAACCTTTGTGAAGGTATTCATAGTTGGACTATATCAACCGCTTAGACATATCAAGGGTGTGGAAACTTGGTTCCAGCACCCCCCCATACTACTTCAGGTGAGACCTCAGTCTGCACTCCGTTGGCTATTGTCGAAAGAGCCAATAGTATGGGGATTTGTTTGGCTAAATAACTTTGAACATGGGTCAGGCCCCCTCAAGCCAAAAAATGGTTCCGTTGCTGGGACCAGAATTTGCATAAAGATGTCTAATGTCATATCATTGGAATCTAACTAAGAAAGAACTTGAAGGTTAGTTGGACATGAGAATTCACGAGTTCATGGCGCATGAGAATAGGAATCCATGATATCAAAGGAAGAGTGGTTAGACTGCTACCTGTACATAGAGATCCATGAAATTTTCTTTGCATCTTTTCCTATTGAGCTGTACGAGTGGATCAAGAAGTTAGTAGACATCCAAGGAAGGTGGAAGCTCAACAATCCTATTGTGTGGACCCCAGAGTTGGTGCGAAAATTGGAAGCATCAAATGATAAGATTGTGTGTGTTGTTGATCACTAACTCAATCGGATTATAGGAAATCCCCACCCCCACCCACACCACCATGAGCTTCACTGCCTTCACCTCCATCTTCACCCGTACCACCTCTGCCACCACCATGAGTCAATATGCCAAGCACGATAAAGGTACATGTGTTCAAGGGAGTAGGAAATAAAGATTCAGACTAGTTTTGGTTTGTGATAAGAGCCATATGGGAAGCATAGGGAGTTACATATGATAATATAAATAAAGCAGTGCTGGTCAATGCTCTACAGGATTGTGCACTGACCTGGCATATTAAGCATTATAACGATAATCTGAATGCGAGGATCACGGACATCCAAATTACGCTGAACACATAATTTAGGAGGCCGAAGTCAGACGCGCAGTCGATCATTGGATTCAAAGAGATCACAATGCTACTAGGTGATATTCCTTGGGAGATGGATTAGAGGCTGAAGTGCATGATTCGTGAAGCTAATATGACTTTGACAGATGGACACCACTGCGAATGGTTTGTAGCATTGCTAACATTGCATTTGACGAATGCACTGTCACAACAAAGGTTAACGACTTAGGCAAAGGTCTTGGAGATCATGATGAAGCTACATGAGACCCCGATATAGGATCCTAACTTCAGAGTTCTACAGATCCACACGCAGTTGAAAAACTTATGCCTTCAGATGCAGAGTCTAAAACAGGACAAGACAGCCCAACCGGAAGTGCGCGAAGAGGTATGGTGCATTAAATGTAATGGTCAGGGTCATGACAAGTACCACTGCGTAGTGTTCACGAATTACCTCGCAAGAGGAGGACCAATGCTATTAAGACCAAAGGCAAAAGAAATACCTAGCATGGCGCCTTCTTTATGGTGCATGATTTATCAAATAGGAGGAAAGCATGCTACGAACAACTACCATTTGTTACAGAAGTACACACAAAATTCGCAACAATTGTTCTGTAATTTTTGTAGATAGGTTGGACACGATGAGTGCACTTGTAGAAGCTATGAGCTGATGATCGATAGAACTCTCATCTACAGAGTTTAGGCTGAATCATGACCCCTTGAACAGAATGCAGGAGTGGCACGAACCAGATTTCAGGGGCGCAGGCAAGGCCGAGGTGGAGGAGGACCTAGAAGAGGTCGCGGATAGCTAATATGCTACAATTTCAGAGGGCCAAGAAATTATGATGATTGTCCAAATCCAACACGTCCATCGTGTCTGTATTGTACCTTATTTGATCATGAGACAGAGGATTGTCCTACACTGATAGCTAGGGTGCGTAACAAGGGAGTGCTACAACCTCCCCCGAATCAGAACCTGCAGATGATGAGGTTTGAGCCACGCGAGGAAGATCCAAATGTGAACATTGTGCTCCGAAGTGGAATTATGAAGGGAGATGATAAAGGCAAAAAACCTAAAGATAGTACTTGGGTTCGCAAGGCTCCAACAAAACAACAGAGTTTTATTTGGAGCGTGCTAAGGAAACATTCATGGAAGCTAAGAAGAGCTTTGCTAATGCTGCCACTTTAGGAAGCAAAGATAGATCAAGGCAGGAAATGGACCCATCTATGCTTACGATGTTCCTAGAAACATGCATGAAGTTATTGCGTGGCAGTAAGGCTATAAAGGGATTGCATGAACTCATTAGTAGATGTGCTGGTACTATGACAGGAGAGCCACGCATAGTCCATAAGATTGGAAAGGATGCGACGAGGACGGCAAGAGAAATTAGGTTGACCATGCAAATTGGAGAATATGAGATGGACCAAGTAATTCTGGACCAAGGATTGGATGCAAACGTTCTGCCGAAGCAAACATGGGAGTGCTTGGGAAGGCCTACACTGCAATGTTCTCCTATCCAGTTGCGAATGGCAAACTAGCAAAAGATAATACCTATGGGGAGATTGTAGGGAATCATCGTGGATATTGAAGGGGCGAGCGCACTAGTAGAATTTGAAGTGATAGAGATTGTTGATGACAACAATCCCTACACCGCAATCTTAGGAATTGATTGGGCCACTGACATGAATAGGGTGATTAATCTAAAGAAGCGCAAGATGATTTTTGAGAACTCTTTGTGCATAGTCATAAATTTGGACCCTGTGGAAGGATTGCTACATAGAGTCAGTGTGAAACTATGAAAGTGATGATGATTTGAACTGCATCTACAAGATAACTATGTGAGAGCAGGATTGGTTAAATCCCACCGTGGATGGACGAATCTCATGGGAGCGTGAAAACTCTTGTATGTCAGATTCAGATGAGGAGATAGAGCAATGGTAGAACTGGTTACACGAGGTAACCACGTTAAACTGTAACATGATGACAAGGTCACAGTGATGCGTATCAATGGAAATGATAGATTTTCCTACTTATGATGCATTAAGGGAGGTAGATGCTTTCTTAGATAGATTTGAAAGGGAGGTGCCAGAAAAACAATGTTTCAAAGCCTTGAATTGGGTACTGCACACTACGCCAACAAGGTTGTGGTCTACGCACAAAGTAAACTTTGATGACTGGTGCACCTGTAGGAGGATGATGCACACATGGTTTGGGAAGCCTAGAGTGCGATTAATAGAAAAATACAATGGACGGGATGGTCCGTTGTTATAGCTCCAAATCTCACTTTTATGGTTTGTGATGCTGTACTCATGGCCTAGGGCAACCCCTCCTTCCAGACCTGGTCCTAAAATTTAAAAAACAGTGTTTTATTCCTTATACGCGACATTGCCCTGAGTTAAACGTGTGTATACGCGGGTCTGTGTATATCCAACCCGCGTGTATGTATTAAAACACTTAAAAAAATATAAAATTCCTTCTTTTCAGGCGGAGATCGCGGGTTTTACCTGCTGATCACCTGTTAGTGCCCGTGGCCCAACTGTTCCCAACCAACTCCTAACTAAAAAACTACTTTGGAGATGGTATAAAAAGACCTCAAAGGGAAGGCCTAAGGGAGGAGAGAAGAGAGAGAAAGGTTATTATGCTGAGATTTTCCCCTTGACCAGTTCTGAAGTCCCTTGTGCCTTCTGCACTCCCCCCATTTTGTACAGGAAACCTTTGTTTCCTTGTGTGTTGATGTTCATCCACCATTTATGACATCACGGAGAGAGTCATGGAAGGAGATTTGTTAGAGGCTTGAGGCTGGAACGGACCCGGAAGGAAGCTTTGCTTGGAGCCTGCTGAAGGTGACTTAGGTGAACATATTCCTTTTTATGTACTTTATTTGTTTATAATAAAAGAACCACATGTCTTGGTTCCCGAATTGAATCCTATTTATGTTAATGATATTCATGTTTTGAATTCATGTGTAAATGGTTGTTTGGATTTCATAACTAACTACCTTTCTTTGTAACATGAAGATGGTTTCTTTATAAGTCTTTGTCCATGTACTGCTGTGTTCTTTGAATTGTTTGTTTTGTAGGACAAAGGAGAAGAAGGGAACCCCAAGAAGGGTTTGGACCCTAAAGGCCTTCTCAAACGTAGGACTAAAGGTACGTACCCTCATCATAGAATTTGCTTATAATAGCATAATGGCTGTATGAATGTATGTTTCTTTGATTAGACAACTTTCAGTCTGCTAGGGTTTCACCCAAAAAGCCCTAGGGGAGTTTTTCCCTCTACCAGAATTGGCGACTCTGCTGGGGACAACACTCTTGTTGTTCCTAGTTTGGGTGTTTTTCAAGCCAATCAGGGCTCAGCTGCCTTGTCTGCTTGCTGTTACTGTCTGGTCTGTTCTTGAACTTTAAGCTTTGCCAGTTTCTTCAGTTTGTCTTTTTTATTTTTCTTGAAGCTTTTCATATACGCTGTTTTTCTTAGACATAGAGGCGTATATACGATTGTTTCTTTGAGTGAACCCGCGTATACACAGGTTTCCTCAAACACAGTCGCGTATACACGCAATCTGTACTACAGTACAGTCGCGTATATATCCCAATTTTCAAGATTTGTAAATCATTTTGGCCTCTGAAGGTTTGTCTGGTGGCTTGAGTCAGTCTGAAACAGTCATTTTCCAGTGTCAGTTCTTTGTTTCACAGCGAGCATCTCGTTCTGAATTCTCTCTGATTATAAGGAGTGTTGGTTTGGTTTTTTGTTGATTGCAAGCGTCATCGTTTTGCTAAGGCACGCAAGATTTCTGCCTAGGAATCTTGGCTGCTCTGTTTCATCAGGGTAGGAAGATTGAATTAAATCTTTGTGTTAATCTTGCTTTTGATGACTTTTTTGTTTGCTTGACAAAATCGCTTTTTGTGACCATCTGCTTCTTTGTTTCATGAAAGTTGTTGTTTGACACTTTCTTGGAATTTGTCTTTTTGATCTTTTTGGTGTTCATTGCCAAGGCTTTCATTGCTGCTTTTGATTGTTAAGAGCGATTTCAAACACATTTATTTTTGTTGGGTTTTCATCCATTAAGTGGTGTTGATTCGCAAAAGTGTTTAATTGCCTATTCTTCAATCACAAGTTTCAGTGTTGTTGAGAGCATATTTTTTGAAAAGACTTTTTGTTTGTTGCTTTGAAGAAAATCTTTTGAAAATCTTAGTTTTGCTTTCTTGAACTTGTTTTTCATTTGGTTTCCTTTTAGAGAAGTGAAAGTGCTTTATGTTTGTCTTAGAACTTGTTTTTAGTGTTTAGACGAAATGAATGGAAACATCTCATATTCCATCTAGGCATCTTAAGTGGCAAGATAACGTTTGATAAACAAGCAACTTTCATTTTTGTTTTTAGAGTAGTTTTGAATCTTGCATCCACATATAGTTGTTGCATTAGGATAGATTTGCATCCCCTTTTAGGCATATATAGCTTTGTTAACTTTTGGGAGTGTGAAGTGTGCATTAACGAAAAGAAAAGGAAAATTTGTTTTATTGGAAGTACCTCTGAACCCTGTAGAAATTGCTCTTCATTGAAAAACGAAAAAGTGCATGCGCATGTAGTTAAGTTTTTATTAATTTCTTTTGCGTAAAAAACACCACTAGTTTCACTTTCGTTACCTTGTGACTTAAAGAACAGCCTAATAAAATCAAGCGCTAACTAAAATTCACTAGAACTTTTTGTTTTAGTCAGTTACACCAACAAGTTTAGGATTTTAGGGCCTTGGATTAGGCGAGTGGAGAGTTAACTCTCCAAGGCCATATAAACGTCAAACGTAGGAGTCTGAATAACGAGAGGAAATCCAATAGTGTTAGGAAGACCAAGAAAGCTCCGGATCTGGGAGTTAAGCACGAGGGTTTGTGAAGACAGGGAAGAGAGATACCCCCTCTCCTACTTGTCCAAACTTACCTCACGACTGTTCCGCCTGGCTTCTGCGACGAGTTGGTATCCATAGTTGCTTCTCCTAGGGAACTACACAGGTGGCTGCGGAGGGGAATCCCGTGGCACCTGAGGTCGACGTTGCATCACTCTCGATAGTACTACTGGAGGGCACCCTTGCGAAGCTTGGGGGCTTGCACCGGCGTAGGCTGTTGTTAGGAGGTCAGCGTAACTTCCTCTGATACCTTTGCTGATAGGACTGGGCCCTCATCATCCCAGACTATCTTCAGAAGGCCCCTTATTTCACTTTCTCGTATTTTGGTGTCCGGTCTTAATCACCCGGAGTGGAAATACTTGGAAGTTGTTTGACTGGCTGTATCTTTAGGGACTTTATAGTGTGTGCTCTGTGCTCCTAGTTGGCCTAGCTTTCAATTTTTTGAGTCTTTAGTTAGATCATAACAAAAAATTCAAAGTGGCTGACCGATCTCCAAGACGGTCTCGAAGACTTCGTGGTCTCTCGCCACCAAGTTTAGAGCCTTCTCCTAGAAGGCGCAGTGGCAATACTACCGGTGGGTTCCGTCCCACGCTGGTTGACGCATCGGGGGTTGATCCTCCTCTCGGGGATATTAGCGGCCAAGCAAGGCCTGGCACTTCTGAGCAAGAGAGGGACACTCCAGTCCTTTCTCGAGTTCGCTTTCAAGCGGAGGATAACATAGAGGTAGAAGAACTTTCAGAGTCATTAGTGGCTCCAAATTCTCCACTACCATCTAGTCATCCAGACGTATTACAATACGTCGGGACTCCGACGCATAGACCGTCAAGTCCAGGTTACGCTATGCACTTACCATCGATGACCACTACTGGAAGCATGGCTTCTATGAGTGCTACGACTATGCAAACCCCAACATTGGTGCAAGGGGGAGGAACCATTTCCATCCCCTCCGCTTCCTTGTTCGGATCTTTTGCTAGCACAT
Source organism: Pinus tabuliformis (assembly GCA_031772625.1). Lineage (NCBI taxonomy): Eukaryota > Viridiplantae > Streptophyta > Pinopsida > Pinales > Pinaceae > Pinus > Pinus tabuliformis. The sequence goes on along the minus strand of CM062812.1, from coordinate 690,675,654 downwards.
CTTTAGTTGGGTCTACCTCCATTCTGTCCACGAGTGGAAATGCCCAAACCAATGCTTTTGGTACTGGACTCTTCCCTTTTGGCACCCAATCACAGGGTATTCCATTGGTTCCGTTTAGTGCCGCTACGTCCATGATGGGTGGATCGGCTTCATTCTAGGGTTTTCCTTTCGGAAGTGGTCATATACCACATTCCAACTCGACGGTAGGATCCATGCCTTTTTCTTCTGTAGGACAAAGCAGCAATCCTTTCCAAGGTTGGAATAACCCTGGGGTTAGTAGCGCGGGAACTGGGAATTCGTTTAACGGCCAACAAGGGAATAGGCCGTACTCCACGGTTAGCATGTTTCAAAGTATTCTTCCCATTGCTTCGGCTTGGAATCCGTATCAGGGGTTATCAACTCCCTACAATCCTTTAGGAGGAAACTTTGCTGGTTATGGAGGTTATACGGCCGGAGTTGCTCAAACTCCGAATTTTGCTGGACCACAAGGCTTGCCTTTTGGTTCAGCCGGTTCTACTGGTCACTTCAGGCAGCCTGGTCCCTCGCAAATTCCAGGACAATGTTTTCAGATCTTTGGGAGTTCTGCCCAGTCTGGGTGGAATCCCCAAGGTCCTCCTAGACTTCCGTTCCTGGCAACGTTAAACTTGCCAGATCTCACTAAGTTAACAAATGACCCAATCAGGTACAATCCGGCCTGGCCTCCGGTCCCAACCAAACTCCCTTCGGACATTCCAAAATTCGAAGGGAAGAGTGGTGAAGACCCAGACGACCATGTAACCACATTCCATCTGTGGTGCTCATCTAACTCCCTTATTGATGATTTGATTAGGTTGAGACTCTTTCAGCGCACCTTGACTGGTAATGCGGCCAAATGGTATATAGAGTTGCCAGGGGGCAGCTTTACATCATTCGCTGACTTAGCCAATATTTTCTTAAATCACTTCCAGTTGCCTGTCCGCTATGATGCCGGAACTGAACTTCTGGCCACCTTTCGTCAGGATAAGGCAACCCACATTTTTGATCATATTCAGGAATGGAGACGGAGAAAGAGGCTCATTAAAGCCGAAATCCCTCCAGAATACCGTCTCGAGTGGTTTTTGAAGTCTTTACAACCTGAGATCTCCAAGGATGTCTCCATGTCTGGGGTCTATTCTGAGGAGCAAGCCATTTTTAGGGCCCGGCAATTAGAATTGATCTACTCTCAGTCTGGGATCCTACAAAAGTACTTGCCAGATGCTCCTGGATCTAAGGTTGATGTAGCTAAGTCGAAGCCAGGTCCGCACGCGGATGGTATCGTCGGGTCAGTAGACACAACTACCGTGAACTTGTTGAATCAATTGCAGCAGTTGTCCTTGCAAACTACTTCTAACAACCAAGTCACATCGTCTAATCCCCCCGCTTCCCAAACTTCTTCAATAAATGCCATCCAATCTGATAATCCCAAAGGAAATCAAAATTCCAATGGGAAAAAGAAAGGACGAGGTAAGAAAAAGAACCAGGATGGGAAGCCTGATGCAAGTAAATCCGGCAACAATGCTGGTGGTGGTAGAAATGAGTCGAGAAAGAAAGTCAAGTTTCCATGCAAGTTGTGCAGTGGAGACCATCTAACTCATCTCTGCCCCAAGATTCAAGACGATCAGCGCTTGTTAGGACAGCAAGGAACTTCTAGTTCTCAGGCTGTGTTAAACAACCCTTTTCCCCAAGGGCAACAACTTCTTGCTGGTGCGAGTTCAAACCCTGGTACCTCCGCAGGGGGCAACCAGGATGGGGACAAGTCATCAAATGTTTTCATGATGGGTGCTCACGCCAATGTGACCACACGGTCACGCAATTATGGTGAAGGTGAAACTTCCAAGGGTAAATCAGTTCCCGAAACTAACAACCCACTTCATATTGAGCGACCTTCTGTCGAGACTATACCTCGGGTACCGAAAGGTTCCGCAAAACGCGCGACTATCAACCCTAATATTAGGGCAGCCCAGAATTACTCCATTGTTGAGGATCTGGCTCAGAGTCCATGTGCTATGTCCGCATTAGAGGTTCTCCAGTCATGTCCTGCTCAACGAAGTGCCTTGCTATCGACAATGGGGGTAGTGGATCCAAGTAATTCCTTAGCTCTCACTTTTGATATGAGTAATGTCAAAAAGAGACTTCCTCATCACATGGCTTTCCAAATAAAGTCTACCTACCAGAAAACGAATATTTTTCGAACGGTTGTAGATGAGGGAGCTTCCACGTGTGTCATGTCTATGTCATGCTGGAAGGCCATTGGATCACCGTCGGTTGTTCCTTCACCCACCCTATTGACAGCATTTGATGGTCATTCTCATAGGCCATACGGGATTATCCCGGCCTTTCCTGTATGTGTTGGAGGAAAGGTCGTTAATATTGAAGTAGAGGTCATAGACGCTAACCTGGACTATAATCTCCTATTAGGAAGGAACTGGGTATACGAGATGGATGTCGTTTTTTCGACTCTGTTTCATGTCATTTGCTTTCCTCATGAGGGGAAAATCGTTAAGGTTGATCAGTTGGACTATTGCCCTGTTGATCCTCAAGCAAGCTCTGACTCTACTATTCCTTTAGTGGGTAACCCCCGTCCACCTATTGAGAGTTTAGGAGTCAGGATGTACTCTTCATTGATGGGTACGTTTAATCTTCCCCCTCCTGCAGCTGGTATAGATACAATTTCATCCTCCAGGGATCCTTTACGGAGAGAGTTTATTCAAACTCCTTATTCTTCGAATCCTAGAACCTTAGCTTCAACTGTGACCACATCAGGTGACGATGAGGTGGGTGGAATAGAATCTCTTATATCTGCAGTAGAGCTTAGATGTGAATCTAAAGATAACTCTGCAGATAACTATTCTACTTCTTCCTCTGGGAAAGAAATAGATGGTGATGTGGCTCATTTTCGGACCCTTGATTCCACCTCTGAATCAGATTGCTCGGATATTGTTTTTCCATCGGACGAAGCGATATTCGAAGCAATGACAGCTGTAGATCGACCTTTGGAAGATTTACATCATCGGTTACACTTTCATTCCCCTGTGCATGAAGTCGAATCTCGGTCCTCCAGTTCGACTAGTGATGTTTGTACGGTCCCTTTGGCTCCAACACATTCATTTGCCGAAGAGAGTATATTGATTGGTTCGATCATCATACCTATAAACATCCCTAGGAGTAGGTTGGCAGAGCCCCTTGACGAGCTCTACCTAAAGAAGTACTTTGCTTAGCTTTGACCAGGCAATGGCTTCTTTGTATTTTATGTATATTTGTACATATATCATCGAGAGTTTTCTGATATCAGCACTTTTTGGTCTGCTTTGGCAGGTGTTGATGGATGTTTTGGTTTATTTTGGGTTCACCGATGGTGCTAGTCAGCACACTCGGAATCTTGCTTCCGCAGCTTGGTTACTCTATTATCCAACTGGTCAATTGATGGCATCAAGAGGCGTGTGCATCGGTCCTGCTTCAAATAATATGGCCGAGTATACTGCTGTTATTAATTTATTATCCGAGGCAATCTCTCATGGGATCGACTCGTTGGTAGTTTATCTTGATTCTCAATTGATAGTGTCTCAATTAAATAACATTTATCGGGTACGGGATCCATCTTTATATCGCCAGTATTTAAGGGTGAGGTTGTTGCAAAGATCATTTACTTATATTAATTATTTGCATATTCCAAGATCTCATAATTGGTTAGTTGATTCTATCGCTAATCAAGCATTAGACTAGCATATTAATCATTCATCACAATAAAATCACGCATCAAAAAGTCAAACTGTATATATATATATATATATATATATATATATATATATATATATATATATATATATATATCGTAAAGCGTCTCGAGTGTACATATGTGTGTCCAAAAATATACAAAATTGGGACTCAAATGCCCAGAATCATATCCGGCATATCTAATGCCTCGGCTCAGGATGAGTGTCTAAGTATGTCACTATAGCAGTGGCCACATGCTGAAAGATGCGAACCCAATCACGTGGCATGCCAACCACATGACGCTGCATATCCGGAGGAAGGTCCTCTATAATGGCCATTGGTACTCCGCAGCTCAGTCTCGCCAAGTGTCGTTGGACGTTGTTTAGAGTCCGTTCTGTATCAGCAGCCGCCTCTTCGGCTCCTCGGCCACGCTGTCCATGCCACGGGAATCCATCTGGTCGTACAGGCCCAATGTCTGGAACATGATCATCATATCAATCATTTGAATCTCATCAAAAAATATTTTTCAAAATTTATCATTATATTTGAAAAATCCAAAAAATCATAAAATCTTACCGATCTCACCCCATGCTGCATTTGGTGGCAACGCTAAATCAGGATCTCGTCGGAAATCCAGTCCATCATAGGGGTAGTCGTCCACGGCGATGATCTACTGATCCCACCAGGTGAAGAAGTCATCGTCAAATGCAGTCCTTGGGACCTCCCCACCCCCCAGACGTTTCATCAGATCAACCCACCGGCCCATGCGTGGATCGCGTGGGGTGCTGATGGAAACTGCTACCTTGGGGGGGAGTGCGGGAACCTTCTCGAAAAAAAAAGTGCACAAAATGCTTCCATAGCCAAAGTTTTTAGTCTGACCCCTCCTGATAGAAGTGAGCTGGCTCTTCATGTTGGCCAGAAGAGGAGTACACCAGTCAAACACAGTAGTAAGACAGTCAACTGCCACGCTCATGTTTTGCCGTGACGCCTGATGCAGAGAGGATGATCCGTTCACCCAAGCCATGGTAAACAGGATTATCCTAAGTGAAAAACTTGCCACATGTGTAATGGAAATCTGGCTCCCAACCTTCTTGGGATGTCCAGGGCAGTATATCTGTACATAGTCCTCTATAGAGAGGGCACTCCGTGACCTGCCCCGGGACTGTACTACCTCTCCCCTTCGGGAAAGGCCTGTGATAAAATAGATGTCCTCCACTTCTACCCTGAGTGGCATCTGATCGATCATAAAAGCTTCCTCATCAACATCCCAATAATCAATGAGCATCTTGAGCAATCGCGTGTTCACTTTCATATTTGGCAATTTGAAAAATTTGAGCAAATCGCATCCCCGGAGTGCATCCAATGCCTCTGGACTGTTCATAACTTCATTGTCTACCACTGCATGTTCTCTTTCACGCCATGTGATAGGCATCCTGAGAGAAAATTGAGTTTAAACCGTTAGTTTTTTGTTTAAAATGATTCGCGGCGTATACGCGAGTTCCTTTGTACACAGTCGCGTGTAGGGCTCGCGTATACGCGGGTTCAATATTACCAACCCGCGTATACGCCGCGAGCGAAATTTTGACAAAAATTCAACGGTGAAACCTCAATCAAAAATCTTAAAAACTATCACAATCAATTGCAAGCTAAGTATAAGGGTTACCTGGAGGTATTCGACGAATTTGAACGGTTGAATTTGGCTGTGGGAAGATTGCTCCTTTTGCTCCAAATCTTTTGCTCTCAAACTCAAATGGTAAAAATGGTGAGTCCAAAATGCTTTTTATAAGTTTTGAAAATGCAAAATTTTTTCAAAATTTTATTTTGTTTGGCCTCATGTGACTTTTAACTTGGGAGCTTGGAATGTCGAGATTGGTTTGTTTTTCAGGACATTTTGGACGTTTTTCGACAGTTCGAGACGGTTCCATGACTGCTGACCCGTCATGGCAGGTATCGTGTTTTAACTGGCATATAGGTTAGGGACACCATTTCTCCGTTGCATTATGCATACTAGCCTCCATTTGACCGATACATCTGCCATAGGGTTGATCCCATCGTGTTATGGTTTGCAAGCCATCTTCACTCACCGATTCCTTAAATCATGACACGATGGTAGAGCCATCCTTTACATGGGCATCCTAGTTAGCACCTCACTGACATTTGTTGCCCATGCTGCTCCGATTTGAGTAGGCTCGGGAGTCCTCTGTAGTCCCGCCATGACTTATGCGTTGAAGACTCATTCCTCTAGCTTCTCCGCTTTGTTCTGGCCTTATACCCTAGAGGCTCCTTTGTGTTGAGTTGTACTACTGCATTGCATGTTGACCACTTGCACCTTTTGGCCTAAAGCCGGCTTCACTTGGACTCGTGTTTAAGCCAACTTTTGACCATGACGTCTGCAAAATCAACCTTGCATACCTTTGACTTTTGCAGCTTGACACACCTTGACCCGTGGAAGGAGCATACCTTTGAGTGTCACTGACCAGTGTTCACCTCCCTGCATTGAGCATAGGAACGTTCCTGTCCCGGGAACTAGATCATCTGTTTCACCGACACTCGCTCTTTCCACTGTACCATAGCATTCTTTTATTCTTTTTCCGGCTTAACAGAAAAAGACAAAAAAATTAAATATTCCAAAAAGAGCGGGAACGGGACATTATTTCCATTTATTGTTGGCAGCTAGAGTCAGTCGTGTCGCCCTTGAACAAAGCACTCAAAACAAAGTCTCCTCCGCATGGGTGGGATTTAGTTTGACTTAGGTACGCCATAACCTTGTTATTGAGTCAGTTCTCCCCCGATTGGTTATCTCTTCCAATCATATGGAGGGTTCGTTCGTGCCTCCTGCATGGTGAGCTTATACAGAGTCATTATATGCTGCCACACAGTCGCATTGAGTCATGCTTTTGTTCAAGGGAAGTTAGCCTGAGTCGGCCTCTCTGCGGTGTCTCTTGACTCATTTTTCAGTCGGCCATCCTTGGTTGTCAGTGTCATGTCTATCATCACATTAGTTATATTGGTCCTTTACTCGTGCCGGTTTGAGAAGGTCCCCATTGACTTCTTGCTGGCGGGTCTTGTCCTTATCGACGACGAAACCTTGCTCTGAGGACAGGCCTAGAGCCGCACCCTGGCCCTATTTTCATTATTGATAGGTCACCTTGTGCTCAGCATCGATCAGTATCATGGGTCTTTGACTGAGTGGTTTCCCTTGTGTTCGACATCAGCTTACATTATCACACATTGGGATTCGTGCAGTACCTTGGTTTCCATTTGACCCTATTGGTGGATACCTCGCCTCTGTGTCGGCTTTCATTATTGGTTGGTTCAGAGGGTTTCTGTCGTGCGCTAGCCACATCTTGTGTACACCGGAAACGTACTTCGGTTGGGTTACTACATCTTTTTCGTCCGATTCCTTCCACATTATTGGCCTACAGGTTACACTCGCGCTAGATTGATGAAGGATGCCTTAATGCCTTCCTTCTAGCGGATCTTTCCCTATCGACTTCGACTCATTGCTCTGGGGAAAAGATCTAGAGTCCATTTGGCAGTACCTTGGGGTTTGCAGTCATTAGTGGCAGATCCTTCGCTATCGACAGTGGGAAATCATCATTGTCTCCTGATCGATAGATTCTTACAGGTGTTCGACTCCAGCTCATCTATTCACACTTGTTAGATTGTATTGGGTACCTTGACGCTCATTATCATTATCGGTGAGTAGTCTCGCGTTTGTTAACGGTATACATTAATGACCGGTAATCAAATAATTTCTCACATGGTCGACTTCAGATCATTTATTCCCATGGTGTATAAATGTACCACGGCAGTCGGTGAAGACCTCAGGTTGTATCAGCATTCATTGGTTCACTTGACAGTTGCTCCTGTTGCTGCTAGTTGATACCACTCCACTTTATATGTTGCAGTCAGTCATGGCGACATTCTATATGCTGGCACCTGAGTTTGCAGTGTAGTACCATCCTATTCCATCATGTTCAGTTGGTACCTTTTGGGATCAGTCCTTGATATCAGTGATCCGTTGCATCTTTCAGCATCATTGACAGTCTTATATGTGATATTCAGACATGTACTTGCTCATTATGATCAGATGATCCATTATGTATTTTTCAGTCATTTATACTTGTATACTTAGTGGATCCGCTTGTACTTGATATGCAGACATGCTTTACTTTTTCTGAGCATGGGTATGCCCGCCTCAGACAGTGTTTCTTTCTGATCTCCTTTGGTGGCTTGGCAGGCTGAATTTTGGTGAAGTCCTCCTCGGTTTTTGACAGACTTCCTTTCCATGTACTCGCATAATATATTTCGTCCATCATGTACCCCTTCTGACCTCATATATTAGGGGGCATCTGTTATAGCTCCAAATCTCACTTTTATGGTTTGTGATTCTGTACTCATGGCCTAGGGCAACCCCTCCTTCCAGACCTGGTCCTAAAATTTAAAAAACAATGTTTTATTCCTTATACGCGACATTGCCCTGAGTTAAACGCGTGTATACGCGGGTCTGTGTATATCCAACCCGCATGTATGTATTAAAACACTTAAAAAAATATAAAATTCCTTTTTTTCGGGCGGAGATCGCGGGTTTTACCTGCTGATCACCTGTTAGTGCCCGTGGCCCAACTGTTCCCAACCAACTCCTAACTAAAAAAATACTCTGGAGATGGTATAAAAAGACCTCAAAGGGAAGGCCTAAGGGAGGAGAGAAGAGAGAGAAAGGTTATTATGCTGAGATTTTCCCCTTGACCAGGTCTGAAGTCCCTTGTGCCTTCTGCACTCCCCCCATTTTGTACAGGAAACCTTTGTTTCCTTGTGTGTTGATGTTCATCCACCATTTATGACATCACGGAGAGAGTCATGGAAGGAGATTTGTTAGAGGCTTGAGGCTGGAACGGACCCGTAAGGAAGCTTTTCTTGGAGCCTGCTGAAGGTGACTCAGGTGAACATATTCCTTTTTATGTACTTTATTTGTTTATAATAAAAGAAACACATGTCTTGGTTCCCGAATTGAATCCTCTTTATGTTAATGATATTCATGTTTTGAATTCATGTGTAAATGGTTGTTTGGATTTCATAACTAACTACCTTTCTTTGTAACATGAAGATGGTTTCTTTATAAGTCTTTGTCCATGTACTGCTGTGTTCTTTGAATTGTTTGTTTTGTAGGACAAAGGAGAAGAAGGGAACTCCAAGAAGGGTTTGGACCCTAAAGGCCTTCTCAAACGTAGGACTAAAGGTACGTACCATCATCATAGAATTTGCTTATAATAGCATAATGGCTGTATGAATGTATGTTTCTTTGATTAGACAACTTTCAGTCTGCTAGGGTTTCACCCAAAAAGCCCTAGGGGAGTTTTTCCCTCTACCATCCGTGCGTGCATTTGTCTAGGTGGGTACAAGCATATGATAAATAACCGCGTGGATGCACATGAACTTTGCGTTGAGGAAAACGGTCAATAATCATGTGTTGGGGGAGAAATTACAAGAATGGTCCCTCAAGTTGGAATGATAGAATGTGGAAAGAAAGAGTGCGCAGAAGGTTACCCACGCAGAAGCATTTAACGAAGTGTGTGAAGCACTGAACAAGGTATATAATGCACAACAAAGTGATTGGGACCTGCGCATACCAACAGTCATCTGGGCTTATAGGGTGACATGGAAGAAACTAATGGAATAGACACCTTCTACCTTCTAGGCTAGTTTATGAAATAAACATTTAAATATCGATGAAGTATATCATGCCTAGTCCGCACATAGCAGCGCCCGTGGATATGACGGTTCGCGGAGCCTTGGAATAAGGGATCACACAGTAGGATGGAAAATAACTCTTGGGACCTGATGAAGAGATCCAACAGGGTGATCTTAGGCTCCAACAACTTATGAAGGAAAAAGTTTGCTTGAGGGAGGAAAGCGCTATAGCAGAAGAAGAAGTCAAAGAGCTGGAGGAAGGAATAAAAAGGGATTTTCTTGATTAAAAGGTTGTGGTGATACAACAGGATGCGCGCGATTACAATGATAAATTTGGGGACTATTTCTGAGAGTTGATCAGCTTGATGCCTTAGATTGGACCGTATATTATTGGAGGAATCACAGATAGTGGTGTGATGAAGGTATTAAAGTTAAAAGGCGAAATTTTCCCTAAAAATGTAAGTGATGGTCGGTCGAAACCATATACAGATGGTGCGGCTACCTGTCTAACTATGGGAAGCATATTCTTAGCGCTCTAGGCAGTTGAAAGGAGGCACGGGACTATAAAATACTCTACTTGCGAGCTGCATGATTTCAGGGTTGTGCACAGGAAAGAAGTGTTATGGGGTCCGCGACAGCGTAAGGGTAGCTGCAATGCCACGCGGGTTGGCTAGAAAGTGACCATTATAGTCACTATTCACAATGTGATGCTTGGTTTGAGACCAAATGGAGTAGGCGCAGGCATTTAAGGAAAGCTTTATGGGCAAGGTTTGGAAAAATCTACCACCAAGGGAGCATTAATGGATCGAATTTGAGGGGAACAGTCAAATTTGAATTTAAAAGGCGCTATAAATTGTAAAGGGCTGCTCAATAAACAAACCTCGTCATTTGAGAATTGAGCTATCATGCACCCAAAGTGTTCTAAATCGAGACTTGTTTAACCTGTTGAGAGCATTGTTTGAGCAGTTGAGAGATTTCTGGACAAACAAAATGGCAGCATCTGAAAAAGGTAGGGAAATCAGAGAAATGACTGCCGAAGAGGCCGCGAGGCCATGACAGTAGAAGATGCCCCTGAGAGCACCGGGATAGTTGCGGAAATCCCTAAATCGTCATGCATGCTGAGGCCCAGGAAAGATGAGAAGCTCAAGATTCTGGTGTGCGTATCCCCTCGAAACTCGATGTGAAGTAAATTAACCATGGAAGAAAAGGGGAAAGTAGTTAATTTGGAAACCGATGAGGAGGAGGAAGACCTTGAGGAAATCCAGGTGGAAGAGGAGGAGGACAAAGAAACGGAGGAAGAAACCAAGGGTATGGACCCTCCAACCATACTGCCTGCATATGTTCCTCTGCGGAAGGGAAAGGCAAAGGTTCCCAAGGACCTAGATGAGAGAAAGATATCTTTGTAGACTTCACTAGTACTTGATGATATCATTTTTGAAGGAGCGCACTTGGGACAGGTGTCGAGTCTGAAGTTTGAAGATTTGGATCTCAAAAACCATGAAAGTTTCCCACACTTGAAAACCACATAGCTCATGAAGCTGAAGAAAATCATTGTGGTGAGAATTGTAGAGTTGGAGCCGCATAAGTGGTTGCGAGGGGTAAAGAAAGCAGGGTTGTTGAACCTGCTCTGGGTGCCGCATTACCATCATGCCCCAATAACTATCTCTGTCATCAGGCAGCTGCTTTTCCTAGTGCATGATGGGTGTTTGTGGCTAGATGAGCCCATCCCCATCATGGACCACCTGATTCATAAAATTACTTGGCTCCCTCGTAAGGGAGAGGACCCCGGGGATATTTCAGAGGGAAAGAGCACCGACATGGAAATTGCAGAGGCCATGAAGGACAAATTCAAGCTGGAGAAGAAGAATAGAGGGTACACAATCTCCAATATCAACAATAAGGTAGTAAAAGTTGTGACCCATATACTGGCTAGCAAGGTTATGCGGATGTGCCGCGCGGATGAGGTGCCCACGTCGGTGATAGCACCTGCCCCGCAGTGTGCAGAGGGCATCCAATTTAACTGCTCAGAGTACTTGTGCAAGGAATTCCTAGAGAATTTCCGTGAGGCATAGGAATAGTGGAAGACCTTCCACTATGCATGGCTTTTGTTATCCATAGTGCTGGTGGCTGCGAATTGCCTGAGGACAGCTAGTTCCCCCAATTGAGGGGGATCTCTCGGAGGCCACAAAGTACGCTTCGCTGTGGGCCACTAAAGACGCACACATGATCCGAGACAGTAAAATATTCTAGGTGTTCATGGAGATGAACATCAGAATGGGGATTAACCGCAAGTTGCGGTTATCACTCACTGTCTATAATAGTTTATAAGGCTTTGCAGAGTTTAAGGTGGACTTCCATCATGTCTATGTCAGGGCACGCAAGGACCTCGATAAGAAGTGGAATGAACTACCATACTTGGCCACAGATGATGTTATATTTGACGTACTTGAGGTGTGGCCATTGAAGTGGCATGCTCCATCCATCTTCGTGATGGAAACAGAAAAGTCTGCTACACAGAAGAAGAAAGATGAGACAAAACATGCGGATGGAGCAGTTGGCAGAGAAGAGAAGGAAAGAGGTAGAAGCAACATAGGTGCAGGAGGCATGAGATGTTGCGAAGGCCGCAATAGAAGCACGTAAAGTAGCAGAGAAGGAGCGCAAGGGCTAGAAGTCACCTTCGCCTGAGAAGGAACAAGAGATAGAGACAGAGACAAAGGAGGGTGGCGCGGACCTACAAACAGTGATGACAGAGTTAAAGCACTAGTGCCCGAGAGAGTAGGTGGGGCCGTGAAAGAAGTTGAAAGGTTAGCAGCAGGAGTGCACGAGGTGCGAGAAGAGATGGCCAAGGTTTTGCTGAAGCTAAACCTTCAGAGAGTAGAGCTGTGGTTGAAGGTACAACCTTCAACTCCTCTAGAGGTAAGGGAATAATATGCCAGCACCATTGCATCGGGGATGGAGGAGATCAACAATGCAGTGAAGGACTGCACCAAAATGTTGGAGGAGTCGTTCGAGGTCCTCACCACTCTGCAGGAGGACCTAAACATACAACACTTAGAAACAGAGGTGTGTGAGCTATAGAAACAGTATGACAACATCAAAGGGACCACCCAAACGGTGGCCCTCACACAAAGACTCGCACGAACGCAATAGGTAAAAGCGCTTAAGGAGCAAGTAGACACAGCGTGAAACAAAGAAGCGGTTCTGAAAGTGCATGTCCAACCATGGATCAGTGAGGCCATCATCATCACAATAATGATTGAAGGCAAGCTCACACAGAAGTAAGGGATGCAAGAGTAGATACAAGGAAGCAGTTCAGATACAATGGTCTCCGAATAACGCATCCAGAAGATACAGTAGGTAGTCGCTCAGTGAGTTGCCAACCTTGCAGTAGTTTGAGCAAAGTTGGAAGGTCTCCGCATGAAGATCTCCACACCGACAGAGTGACTAGAGGGCAAGTCATGATGTTTGTGTTGGGGGCTTGTTGGGTGTGGGATTCCCCAAGGAAAGTTTTGGGGCTTAAAGCCCAAGTTTTGACTAAGTCCGATGTAAAGAATTTGTGATTTCTGGGCACAGAGCGTGAAGTTGTAATTGAGTCATAGGGTTGTCTGCCCTTACTTTTGTAATGCAAGGTCAGCTTGAAAGATCTACCCATGGTTCACGGACCATGGGATTGTATAAATAGTGCAAGGCTCTAAGTGTAAAGGAAATCGAAGAAGTCTGTAAGATCTAATGATGATGAATTGAGTCTTAGTTGAAGCGTCAAGTCATGTCTTTGGGTAGTAGAGTAGGAGAAGGCTCTGCAGCTAAGTGCATAGACACCTAGTAGTTTGCAGCTGAGTGCGCAGGGCAGGTTGAGTTTGTAACCGATTGAAGCATTAATAGAGAGAATTTTTACATTATTTCTATGTATCTTTTCTTGTTTTATGCATTGAAGTATATTGGGTATGAATTGTAAGTTTATTGTTTATTTGTTGTGCAAACTTATATGAATGTGTTGAATAAGTGAATATAAGATAAGTATTTGTTTATGCAAAGTTAATTAACAATTATAAGAAGATAAGTAAGATTTGCAGTGTAAATTGGGGAAATAGCGTAGATCGTTGGTTTAGCAGCATGAAAGAACCTCAACCCCTAGTTAGGGCTACGCGAAGGCGATTATAATAAATCGTGAAGGCCTCACAATTCAAGAAAGTACGTGAAGTAACCTGCACAAAGGTATTCATAGTTGAGCTAAATCAACCCCTTAGACATATCAAGGGCGTGGAAACTTGGTTCCATCATCCCCCCATACTGCTTCAGGTGGGACCTTTGTCCGCGCTCTGTGGGCTATTACTAAAATGGCCAATAGTACAGGGATTTGTCTGGCTAAATAACTCCAAACCTAGGTCAGGCTCCCTCAAGCCAACACCCACAGTGAAGCGAACTTCACTGCTTCGGGTAGGTCTGGCGCGACCGGAGGAAACTGGCTATCCTAGGGCAGCTTCCACACAACCACCACTATGGACAGTAGTAACCATGCATAGTGGAATGTCTTACTATGATCCTGTGCCTTGCAGCAATTTACGAGGAACTCACTGCAGAGGTAATGCGCCCAGTTAAAGTGTACACCCTCCGCGCACTGGTGCTGACACTTCATCTGCGTGACACTTCCTCATGACCTTTCCTACCAAGGTTTGCATTGCCACTTTGATCGCGGGGTCACAGATACTTATGATGGCATAGCCATGTGGCTTCTTTACTAGATTGAATTTTTCCTTTATCGCCTCAATAAGGGCATGCTCCTTGGCCTTTCCACCAAACTCCATGGCCACATTTTCTCCTGAGTGCAGTAGCCATGTGATCCTATGGATCATCATGTCAGTGATGGCTATCAACTCCTCTAGCCACAAACACCCATCATGAACCAATCACATCATCTGTTTAATCGTAATCATCATGATGGGTACGCGATTTTAACGTGGCATCCACAGTAGGTTTAGAAGGCTTGCCTTGTCCATGCCTTTTAGCCACTTCTTCCACTCCAAAGCAATCACTCTGGTGTTTTTATGGAAGACACGATGCATAAGTTGGCCTATCGCTAAATGGGGGAAAACGCTTCGTCTCAACTAAATCCCAGTCTTCAAATTTTAAAAGGGGGACACGCCCCAAGTGCAGTCCCTCAAAGACAATTATCTCTGGCAGTAGGGGTGTGTGTAGGGTGACCTTACTCTCATCAATATCCTTCAGCACCTTCATTTTACCCCTCCGCGGAAGAATGTACTCAGGAAGCTTAGAAATGGGGTCAGACCCCTCAACCTCAACATCCTCCATTTCTATCACAATATCCTCATCATCCATGGAGATTTCTTTGTCCCCTTCTTCTGGATCTAAGTCAACCACCTTTCCATTTTCCTGCGTGGTGGGCTTATCCTTCCATGGGTGCTTTCTAGGCAATGCATGCACCAACTACGGTGTCATGGCCTACTTTCCTTTTTTGTTCTTTGGACCCTCCTTGGTCAGGGTAGGCATCAGCCTAGGCACCATTGTTATAGACATTTTTGGGCACTGTAACCCCAAGCATAAAATTTCCATAAACCAAGGGCTCCTAAGTCCCTAAAAGTGTTGTTCCAACCCCTAAAGGAACAAGGTCAACTGATTACAGCTTCTCCCAGAAGTTCTCCATGAAAAACTACTCAGAACTGGTCAAAACAGGATCATTTCACCCGCTCTATAGGCAAAGTGCGTTGCATCTCACCTAAGTACACTCAGTGGGTGCGTTGCATTTCAAAAAGCCCTTCTATGGGGTGCGATGGGCGAGAAGAGACAAATGGCAGTGTCAATCCGTGAGGTGGAGAAGCATGGAATCTTCCAGAAACTTCTCCTGTGACACTTGCCTCTCTGAATTCGACCAAGGATGAGTAAGAGATCATCAATCTCCAAGTGGAAGCAAGAACTATCAGAGGGAAGGCACTAATCAAATCACAAGCTGACTCATCTCCCTTGCAGACATCTATATATGGATCCATCATCCCAAAGATCCAGAGGCTGGAATTTTGCATCTTGTAAGGAATTGCTGTTGGTTTCTTGAGGCAACATCATAGTGTTGGGTGATCTAAGCTTTGCATAAGGTGAAGAAGGGCTTACTTGCTGAGAGGATGATGCTGGGTCAGAACAACTGGTTGTAACTCTCTTGGCTCTTTCTTGATTATCAATAAAGCTATTCAAGTTTTCCTCCATACTCTTGTGTAATCTATGTTTTGTGCATTTGTATGGTCAATTTACATCTAATCCTAGATTGTTTATGATAATAGAACTATGTTCTCGTATAGTGTTATGCTGCTTTGATTCTATAGGTACTCTGTAAAGCTAGGTATACAAGGAAACAAGTAGCAAAGGACTATCAGAAGAGAGAGGAATCGAGAAAGGAACCAAGTGCAAGACAGAGGTTGGTCTCCTTTATTCTTCTCTCATCTATCTTTCATAAAGGAAAACGAAAGTGGTTTTACTTTGTTTGTTTCTAAGGTAGCTATCACACCTTAGTTGGATTAGCAGTTCTGCATAGACACTTTTCCCCGTAACAAAATGGTGATTCCACTGGGGAGCGACTAGGTTGTTTGTCTGTCTACATTTGTTTACTTTATAAAGTTACAGACGGAGCCTAAAGTCAAGCCAGGTAGCTTTCGAACTGCATTTGCTATGCAATGCAAAGTAGAAAAATGCTGCTTCAGTCAATCTCCGGGTTTTGTTTATGAATTAAACAACTGATTTACAAACTCTCTAATTGCCCTTGTGGTAGCGCTAGTAACCTCCTTAGATCTACCCCTGTTGTTGATTTACTGATTACCACTTGCTCGGCCAAAATCACTGAACTGAACTGCAAACAGTGACCCTGAACCCAAGCAAAGTCTTGTTTCTGGTCCAGCACACTGTCTGTTCTATGAATCTCAAATTCAGTGCACTTCTCGAGTATAGTAGGTGCACTGCATTTCAAATTCACTGTGTTATAGGTACGCTGACCAGACTAGGCATTGTTCCTGAATTTTGGTTTCTGTTCACTCTTTTCAGATCTATTCAAGAATTTTGCTGCTTGTAGTAAGTACACCTCTGTTTGAAACCCCTTTCCTTGCTGTTATTCCACCTCCATTGTGCAAAGAACTGTAAATGTTTTTGTGTATTTGTTGAGTCATTTTCAGTTCTCCTTTGCAAAAAAGTAACGTAATTGTACTGTCGTTTCTTGATTTGAAAGTGTCGCAAGTGTTGTTTTCAGTCATAGAAGAGAGTTTGATTGCTCTTGATAGTAAATTACGCTATTACTATTGTGTTTGATCTAAATTAGTAGTTTTTCTAGTGTCGAAAGCAAGTTTTCATTTGCAAATCGTAAAGTGTTATCATTGTCTCCATTTTGATTTTGAAAAGAAACTTGTTAGTAATTGTCGCTTTGAAAATAATTCAGATTTGTGCATTAGCTTTCTTTTATCATTCACATATTAAGAAGGCTGAAAACAAATACATGCATGTGCATTTGCATTTAGACTGTTTGATTGGTTTGATTTAGGACAGTGCATATAGTGTGTGCTCTTTGCTCTTTGTTGAAAGAATACTGTCTCTCTTTCCTCAGTAGCTAGGATTTTCATTGCACAAAGAAGATAAAAAGACTGTTTATCATCTTAGATTGCATTTTAGGAATTGTACACCTACATCACGCGATGAACCTGAAAGGAAAATTTCTTAAGCAAGATCAACTATAAAATAAATTTAATGAATCTAACAACGCTATGGAACCTAATGCACAACATCTAGAAGTCTAGGCTAGAGACGTATTCCGGCGTCGTAAGGCCTGGTCACTGTTGTTCTCATTGTTGGTTGGGTGATTACTCCACTTTGAGACGATAAGTGCCAGTACGGACTTGCGCTCCCATATACCGTCGAGTATATTTTGGGAGACCACAATAGGCTTAATCCTTTATCCATAGGAAGTCGTGTCTGCCACCCTATCGATCGCAATGCACTGAACAAAGCATTCGGGAAGATTGACTTCCGTACCGTAAAAAGTATTCTGCAGTTTTGCGATTGGTTTGGTAATCCCTCTACCTAGATTTCCAGAGCAGTCCCTTTCGTTCCTTTTTAGACTCCTTAACGGAAAAGGTCCATCTGAGCACTTGTCACTTCAGGCTCATTAAAAATTGAAGGCGACTAGAGTCATCTTTTGTTTTTTCTCAACTCTTAAAAATTGAAAAAACAAGTTGTGTCAAAGCTTCTAAAATTTATTTTAAACAGAAAAATCATCACCTTTCCTACATTGATCTTAGGTTGAGAGAATGGAGTCCACCAACCAAGGAGTTCCCCTTGAAGGAAATCCTAGTCCCTTCTCCTCTTGGGGAGATGTTGGTGCACCCCACATGGCCACATTGTCACTTCCAGGATTGACAATCGGCCTGCCCGTATGGCTTTTCTCAACTTCCGTCGTTCAAAACACCGCAATTCCTAAACAATCGAGTCAGCAACTAGACAATTCCAGAGTTACCCCCCAACCCTCTACTTCGTCCAATTCTTCCTCTCCTCCTTCCTCTTCGCTTGATGAGGTTGGTAAAGCCAAAAATCAAGTACCTGAGAAGAAGAAGGAAAATAATAAGAAAGAGAAGAAGCAGAAGGAGCCAAAGGTGAAAAGGGGTAACCAGGCGTCATCTAGCGAAAATCCACACACTGCACCGACCAGGCCTAAATCGCCATGTGTCATTTGCAAAGGAGACCACTATCATAGATATTTTCCGTGCATCCCTCGGATCTTAAGGGACTGGTCTCCTCGTTTGAACAACCCGATGTCGTCAACCTCTGATGATCATGTTGAAAGCACACCGTCAACTAGTGAAAGTGAAGCCCCTGGAAAGAAAGGAAAGTGAAAATTTCCTTGTAAACTGTGTGAAGGCAATCACGTCGTCCACCGTTGTCCCTTCTTAGACGAGGCTAAAAGAGTTTTGGATGATCGTCTGGTTTCACCGTTACGACTTCCTCCCTGATATAAAAAACTCTTGTCGAGTCTGTCACTAGTTGAAAGTCCGGCTGACCCGCCCAGGTGGTTGGTCGAAGCATCTATCATTGAAGATAAACCATATGAACCCATACCAGACGAAAGTCAAAAGGTTGAGGCGGCAGTTGACTCGGTCTTGCCTTCAGAGGTTCCATCTTCAGATGATATAGTCACCGAAGAGAACAAAGATGACACCGTCCAAATTATTTTCGTAAACACAGACTCCGATGAACATGCTGGCAATTTACCCATTCCTTTACCGTAGGAAGGAAGTTCGTCAGAGTCGTACCCAGCCGTCTATTCGGTCCCACCTCCAAGCAAACTAGTTGTTTCCTTCGATTGGAATCAAATAGGCAGACCCTGTTTACTGGCTAGTGTACCATTCCGAATCATTGCTCAAGTATACAGAATGGCTATGGCCAATAATACCATAGATGAAGGGGCTTCTGTGAGTATCCTTTCCTCGACTGCCTGGAAAGCGCTTGGTTCGCCATCGCTTTTGCCTGAGATGAGAAATCTAACAGGCTTTGACAAAGGAACCAGTCGACCGTTAGGGATCCTTCCCAATGTGCCCATAACATTGAGAGGGAAAACCGTTCAAATGAACGTAATGGTAGTCCAAGGACCCCTAGATTATAATCTAATCCTTGGAAGAGACTATATTTATTGCATGGGAGCCATTGTCTCATCAATCTTTAGAGTAATGTGTTTTCCGCACGAAGGAAGAGTGGTCAAGCTCGTAGACCAGCTTTCATTCCCCAGTTCACGCATAGCAAATAGTCATATACCATCCCTGAATGGTCTTTTCATGCAAGGAATGTCTCATCAATCTCCAGTCTGTCCACCTGATGAGGGCGAGTGATTCGGGGGACATGATTGAAACCTAGGGGGCATGCACCCTGGTCTACTTCGGCAGGAAAAATTCAGGTACAAAATAGGTTTCCGCGAGAGATATATGACTAGCCTGACACTCCCGTCCATGATTGGAAAAGGGGGTTGGACTGGAATAAGATTCCCTTGTCAATGTTATGTGGGTGGAGGTGTTTGCGCCACTTTCCTTTGTCTATTTCGGTAGGCATTGCTGAAGAAGTGTTTTTTTTGTGGTGCATATAAAACAATCTTTGGTAACCTGAAAGAGGTAGACCTTTCCTGATAAAATGAATGTCTTGTCGGTAGAATAAAAGGTGACCTTGAAACTCTATTTTATACCTGGGGGCATGCAAACCTTTTGGCGTGCAAGCGAAGAGCAACCATTTATTTTTTTTAAATTTGTAGGTCCTCTAACCCTTTAAACTCATAGGATTGGTCATTTCCTAACTTGCATAAAGAAAGGATGTGGGGAAAAGATTTGAAAAATTGTCATTTTCATATATGAGACATCCTTATTATACGACTGGATATATCGAGCAGTTTTAACGCGGACTTCATGCTCGTTAAGAAATAAAAATAAGCAATGAGAAAATGTTTCCCCCAGCATTTAAGCTCAATAAAAAATGAACCAATTCCCGGTAAATAACCATCGTGAATGTAGTACTTCAGCGTTTAAAGCCTTGGTTGTGTTCTCATCATCACCTCCACTCTGTATTGGCCGATCAGTCACCTCCATTTGATTGTTTACTCCTTTTGAGGAACAACTGCGAAGAGTGATCCTATTAGCCATCCTTGTAACACTGCCGTGATTGGAAAATTCCAAACCTTACCTAGAATCAACTACTACCCAATTTTATCACTCGTTCCTCAAAGACGAGTCTCCTTTAAGTTGTTTTCAACTGACTCGTAAAATATGAAAAGATTGCCGAGCCATTGGCCTCTCCAGCTCGTTAAAGGGACTGGAAGTGCTATCCCTCCTTTAGATTTTAATCTTTTTGGACCTGAGGGATTATTACACAAAAAGATCGAGCACTTGTTTTATTCGGCTTGTTAAAAGTATCGAAAATTCATCCCTTCTGTATTGTTTTATACTTTTTCGGACTTAAGGGATTAGATGACGAAAAAGGATTTTTGGAGTTTCCTTTACGTCCCTTTTCAAACTCTCTAAAATTGAAAAGGACCGAGTTGTCTTTGTCGTTAAACTCGTTAAAACCTAATAGCGACAAACTTGTCCATAACAGACAAGAACGAGTTTCACTATCGCTAGGCTCGTTAAAACATAGCGATGGGTTTGCTCGAAGGGAAAATAATAGAACAAGCATATGTTATGCTCCTCAAGCTTGACAAAAATAAAGAGGTACTGGTCA
Organism: Pinus tabuliformis; assembly: GCA_031772625.1. Lineage (NCBI taxonomy): Eukaryota > Viridiplantae > Streptophyta > Pinopsida > Pinales > Pinaceae > Pinus > Pinus tabuliformis. Next base: position 690,654,984 of record CM062812.1, on the reverse strand, counting down.
GCAATGACTGGGGAAAAATTGGGAAGAAAACTTGAAGAAACTTTGTTGGTAGCAAGTTGCTCTTGAACATGACACTTTCACTCCGCATCCAAGTCGGGTTGGGTCGTTTCATTCACCGGTCACATCACCATGGTCACGTCACACCATCCACATTTGGGGTTAATGCTACCAATCCATCATGTTAGTGTCGCCGATATGTTCAAGAGAAGTCACTCAGAGAATTCACCTGTGTCTCACCCGCTGCAATACATTTACGCTCCATTCTTTCATGACCGCCACCCTAAACCTTATACCACCAGATCGTTTTCACCTCCATTAAAATCATTTGCTCCATTTCATGTCATTGATGTGGGATTCATTAAGGCCCTCCTATGTCAGATCACTTCTTGTCGACATTAGCTCATTATCCAAGAAGTTGATCTAGGGACACCCCTTTCAGTACTTTGAGGCTTGCATGCCTCAATGGCAAGTTTCTCACTTCTGACGACAGGTTTACATCAATGGCCTTCGACCGAGAGATTTTGCGTGGTGTTCGAAGCCAAGTACCTTATTTACACCACGCGAATTGTATTGTAGTACGTTGAGGATCATTATCATTATCGGTGATTCCTCTCGTGCCTGTTAACAGCTTACATCATTGGCTGGTAATCAGGCAATGTCTTTCCATGTTCAACTCCAGAACATCTCTCACATGGATCGACTTGTACTTTGAGTGAAGATTGAACGAGATTGAAGACCCCGGATCTAGTTTCATCGATCCGGGTTGCGATATATATTCAGGAAAATAAAGGCATCAAATGTACATCATTGCTGCACAGATAATCATCCAATCTATGGGATGATGGCTCCTCCAGAATCATCAGTCTACACTCAGACGATTATCTGTCCTATGTACATGAAAATGAATTTATAAAGTTGAGCATGGGAATTCCCGCCTCAACTAGATCATGAAAATATTATGAAGATAATGTATTGTGTTGTATCTTATCACAGGTCTCCTCCTAGCTTGAAAGAACTTCGGATCCTCATGATAAAGCATTTCACCTGACATCAAAAAAGATTAACGACCTCATGCTTTAGGCGGCAACTGTTATAGACATTTTTTGGCACTATAACCCCAAGCATAAAATGTCCATAAACCAAGGGCTCCTAAGTCCCTAAAAGTGTTGTTCCAACCCCTAAAGGAATAAGGTCAACTGATTACAGCTTCTCCCAGAATTTCTCCATGAAAAACTACTCAGAACTGGTCAAAACAGGATCATTTCACCTGTTCCATAGGCAAAATGTGTTGCATCTCACCTAAGTACACTCAGTGAGTGCGTTGCATTTCAAAAAGCCCTTCTATGGGGTGCGATGGGTGAGAAGAGACAAATGGCAATGTCAATCCGCGAGGTGGAGAAGCCTGGAATCTTCCAGAAACTTCTCCTGTGACACTTGCCTCTCTGAATTCGACCAAGGATGAGTAAGAGATCATTAATCTCCAAGTGGAAGCAAGAACTATCAGAGGGAAGACACTAATCAAATCACAAGCTAACTCATCTCCCTTGCAGACATCTATATATGGATCCCTCATCCCAAAGATCCAGAGGCTGGAATTTTGCATCTTGTAAGGAATTGTTGTTGGTTTCTTGAGGCAACATCATAGTGTTGGGTGATCTAAGCTTTGCATGAGGTGAAGAAGGGCTTACTTGCTGAGAGGATGATGCTGGGTCAGAACAACTAGTTGTAACTCTCTTGGCTCTTTCTTGATTATCAATAAAGCTATTCAAGTTTTCCTCCATACTCTTGTGTAATCCATGTTTTGTGCATTTTTATGGTTAATTTACATCTGATCCTAGATTGTTTATGATAATAGATCTATGTTCTCGTATAGTGTTATGTTGCTTTGATTCTAAAGGTACTCTGTAAAGCTAGGTATACAAGGAAGCAAGTAGCAAAGGACTATCAGAAGAGAGAGGAATCGAGAAAGGAACCAAGCGCAAGACAGAGGTTGGTCTCCTTTATTCTTCTCTCATCTATCTTTCATAAAGGAAAACGAAAGTAGTTTTACTTTGTTTGTTTCTAAGGTAGCTATCACACCTTAGTGGGATTAGCAGTTCTGCATAGATACTTTTCCCTGTAACAACCATGGTGACTTAGGGACTCCAGATGGTACTTTTGAAGTTACAACCTCCGGGGTAGCTCCCTCGACAGCTATGGCTACCCCTGTAACATCTCCTTCGGTCATCATTTCTTCCCCAACATTTACAGTCTCAGTTGGCATGGACATGATGCTATTCAACAACTCTTGTGTCTCCTTTGGCAACTTCTCAAACATTGAACTTGCTATCAAAGCTTCAAATTTTTCATGGTTCATGCATGCCTGAGAGCTCAACACATTAAATCTCAAAATCCCAAGTGTTTTCCACTGGGCAACCCTTTGTAATTTATAGGAATTTTTGAATTCAAATCCAACCATTCCTCCCATAATTGGTTCATTAATGCTAGATTGGTGGTAGATTTTCAAAGATCTAGTCCATAAATTCCAACTTAAATGTCGCGGCCCCACTCTATTTGGCCATCTTCTCATCGTCAAATCATGAACAGTGACCTTAACGGTCACTTTTCAGTTGTCTTGAGCAGTTTGTCCTTTGGCAGCGTAACTCCGTACATGCTTATGTGGGCTCTATGACATGTCTTCATTCCGCATAGTTCCCCGATCGTGTAGCTCTCCGACTAGGGAAGTGTAGTTTATAGTCCTGTGCTTACTTTTAGCTTCCTGGAGCACTAAGACTGTGCCTCCCTCATATAGTCACCTAGCTAGATCATCGGTGTATGGATTCAATGGGATGCCATTCACCTTTCCTAGGAAGGGTTCTTAATGAGTTCTAGTATTGCAACAAGGATGCGACAACCCCTCAGCTACTAGCTTTACTTATCAACCTAGGGTTCATACAAACTTGGAGGTGACAATGTTGTATGCACAAGTAAAAGTGATGGTTCTTCTTGTTGTCACTATTCAGATGGCGAGAGACCACTGGGGTTCCAAGCCAGACTTCTATTGAGTCATAAGAATCTTGATTCTTTGATGGAAGAAAGGTAAATCTACACTAAGATCGTTACTCTACTGCATCAATGGAGAAGGTAAACATGTAATGCTAAATCACACCATTCCCTAATTAACCATTTAAGAAGATATGCTAGGTAGAAATGCTAAATCAACATGAAACAAATGCTACTATATAATTTTCATAAGTAAGAAGCATCAAACAATACTAATGTGCAAGTAAAGAGACTAAACTAAATCTGTTTTTACTTTTTTGGTCTTTTTATGGAAATTCAAGTATGCAAACTAATTGTTTTTGTGGATGTGGTAGGTGGATTAAGGATGTTTGAGGATGGCTAGAAGGGTTATGAAATGGTTGGATGGTGTGGAGGACCCCTGGGAGGCTTTTGGTGACTTCCTATAGGTTTTCCATCAATTCGGCCTCAAAACAGGTTGTTTCAAGAAAACCTACAGGATGTACTAGAAACCTATAGGAATTACAAGAAACCTACAGGATACAGCTGAGAGCTAAATGTGAGGTGTTGGAGGTTATGGGAGGCTTAGGAAAGGTGTGTGATTGGTGGAATAGAGTGGGAGAAGGTCTAGAATCACTCAGGAGTCAATATCCAAGATAATAGATGGCTAGATTCACTCAATGTGCTTGAGAGAATTTATATGAAAAATGATGAAAAACTAGTGAAGGTGATGGTGAAAACAAGGGATGGCTAAGGTCAATGAAGTGGAAGGTGGTTGTTGGCTATGAATTCTTAGTCTCCTCCTGAAGCACCTACTCTACATATAACATGTGTGTCTTCCAAAAAGCTATGCAACAAGATACGTTTTCATAAACTAGAAAAGCAGAATTAATGAATCAACTACCTGCACTATGCATGAAGAAAGTTTCTGAAAGGAATGAAAGCATGAGTGAGATCTACTGTAGAAGTGGAGATGAAAAATATGATAATGAAATCTACCTTGCAAAACTAACCAAATACTAAATTAAAGACAACAAACTGTAAAGCTCATAAAAGAACTAGAAATCTGTGTTTTTAGGGCTGCTTAGGGGTCCCTTCCTCAAGTCATGGTCCCAGAGGGAGAAAGTGAGGCCAAGACACCTGCTAATAACCTTGTGGTGATCCTCTTTCTCCTTGATAACCTACTACTTGAAATAAGGCACAAATGGAAGCAAACTATTAAACAACCAATCTAATCTACACTACTTGTAATGGAAATGCATCTAAAAAGAAAATTAACAATGAAGCTATGAATCTACACCAAACATACATGTACAATAAAGAGGAGGCTTTGCTACTAGGGTTGGGCCCTAACCCAAGAGCTTTAGCCCTCTGAGTTAATTCAGTGCTGGCTGAAAACAAAACTCATTTTTATTACCAAAACAACAAAGTACATCAAGAGAAATTTCACAAGTATTGCAGCATGAAAATAGCTTAGAGTTTTACAAAAAAAATCTGAATCTTACTGAGGTCCTAGGCCTCTTTACTTATATATTTGAATTCCCTAACGACTTCCTTAAAATTAGGGAGGCTTGGCTCTCAAACTTGAGATAAACTGGTGCTTTGTCTCTCACCTTCTCGGCTGCCTTCTAGTCCTCATGATTTGGTTGTTTGCACTCCGAGCCGATGTGATGAATGGAGGAGTAGCAAATGAGGAGGATTTGCCTCCTATAATCCCTCTCCCTTGCCCCATTCGAGTTTTAACCTTAGCCTTTGCCAAAATTCCTTGATTTTCACCTTTAATCCTACTTTCAATGCATATTAGATCACAAAGCATAATATCCAACTCTAACTCACCTCATAAACAAAATATAATAAAAAACATGTAATAAGTTATGAGAAAAGTTGGTTTGACTAAGCTAGGAGGTGAATTAAGGCCCATATAATTACCCAATGATGAGGCTCATCATCACCCCCCTACTGAAAGTGTTGCTCATCCTCTGAGCAACTTAATCAATATCCATATCCTTCATGGATCTAGTGGCCTCTCTAACATCCCATGCCTTTGCTATGGTCTCCTCTTCTTGTTCATAGAAGCATTCTTTCTTTTCTACCTCCTCCCACTGCCTCTTTTCTTCTTCTTCTTTTCTTCCTTCTAGCATCCCTAAGAGTAGTGGTGGACTGAGTTTTAGGCCAATCCAATTGACCTTCAACCTTTGCATAGATTTATTATACATAGGTGTCCTGTTGAGTGCCTCTCTCAACCTTTGAGGAGAGTGATACTCTCTTATCTTTAAGATGTATGGCAGTGTGATCCATCTCCTTAGGGAAGCATGTATACTATCATCTCCTCGCAACCTGAACATGTCCTCAAAATGTGAAATTGCTTGCTCTTGGGCTGCAAGATATCTAGGTGCTAGCTAAGGATCATTTGCAATCAAATTATGGGTACTAATGAGGGCCATGGGAGTTGATTGTTTAGCTCTGATCAGAAGAGGTTCAGTTTGCTCTCTTTCCAATATCCTTTTCATCTCTACAACTCTTGACTCCTCATGGTTCATCCATGATGCAAAAGCCATTAATTGTAAATCTCTTAGATTGGAATTAGGGTCCCATACATTCTGTGAGGGCCATGTTGTTCAAATAAAACTCATCCATTTTTGCCCTATCTTCTAGTGTACTTTTAACATAAAGATCAATAAACTCTGTGTAGTCTTGAAATGGCATGGTGCCTCTCTGTGCTAGGGTCTTAATCTGAAGCTACAACCATTGTTCTTTGAGGTATAGAGCATAGGATTTATCTGGCATCCCACACTGGATTTCTTCCAAAGAGAGACTGGTCATATATGCCAATTGATTCTCTTTCCTATAGTTGTCCTCTAAACTATGCATTTTCTATCTCTAGTTGATTTCTCATTATAGTTTCTCTATCCCTCAAGTCACTTAGCCCTCTACCCATCTCCTTTATTTTCTCTTCCATGTTCCCAATGTCTTCCAACCCCTTTCATTTGGTGATTTGCATCCATCAGTGAGTTCTGGCCCTCTCCTTCTCAAGCTCGAAGAACAGTGGGATGGAAAATTTTTGAGGTATGACCCTGCCTCCTTCAATAAACTAGTAATAGGAGTCTAGGTTAGGTTGGGGGCTAGGTTCTTTTGTGTTTGGGTCCTCTTCTTTACTTTTTTCCTACTCCCCTACCTTCCTTTCCAATTTTTGTGCTTCTTGTAGATTCAACAGAGTATCTTGTAGGAGTACTTTTTGTTCCTGTATATTTTACTATGTATCCTATAGGATTGGCTTTCCTTTGGAGAAAGTTAATCTAGTAGTAGGCGTTCTCACATAGGTGATAGGGGACTTAGGGGAAGGAATTTTCTCTTTTTGTGCAGGGGAGTATTCAATCACAATAGGAATTTGGGTTGATGTTTGGGGTTTCCGCTGTCTTGTTCTTGTGATTTTTCTTGTCCTGAAATATAATGGGGTCTGCCTTTGCCTTTTTCCTTTTTGCTTGATTGGGGTGCTAAGAGAGCAGTGAGGGCAGCTCCTGCCTCTCTCTCAGTGGCTTTTGGAGACACCCTAGGTGACTCCTCCTTGTTTTCTTTCCCCTATTTTCTATTTCCTTCTTCATCTATGTCCTTCTTGTCTTCTTCTTCTTATAGATCTTCATCATCTCTATTAGTTTCCTCCTTAACATCCCCCTCTATTTCTTCATCATCCTCCTTCTCTTCTCCCCATTCTTGTTCATCTTCATCATGTTCTTTTGTGTCATCTCCTTCTTCATCCATCTCATCCTCATCTCCTTCTAGATCTTCCTCTTCCTGCTTTACTTCCTCTTCACTAACAGTAGGACTAACATCATAAGTGAGAGCTTTGATGTCATCCTCTACTGGCATGTCTCTAAAAACTGACCATGTTATAGGAGTTCTAAGGTTTTAGAGGGAATCTTATATAAGGATCATAATTAACCCATGGTGAGCTAACTATTGGGAATTTCCCTCCTTCACTTTGATGCTTGATTCTATGAGTGATTGAAGCAGGAAGTATGGTATGTTGAGCCTTTGGTGAGGGGGTGTTTTTGCTCCATTCAATTCTTCAAGGATACTAAAATGATAGCCATAGACCACACTATATCTACCCTCAGTGGGTTCCTCACCTTCTAAAAATAATTTTCTTTTGGAAACCTAGCTATCTCCTTTGTCTTATTTCCTCCATGGGATGCCTAGGGGAAGTATGGTGACTCTGTTGATGAGCTTAGGGGTGAGATCTATAGAGAGGTCCCTTATTACAACAGTGGCATGGATTCCGGTGAGTGGAGTGAGGGAGAGAGAAAATTCTTGAGCCACCCCATCATCATACCCTCTGAATTTTTCAAAAAACCCCATCAAGTTATGTCTTGTGAAGATTTCAAGCACTTGGGGGTGTTGTTAGATTGTCACAGTGTTGGTGGGCTCCCTCCTATTAGACCCTCCTGTCATCTTGTTGGTGAAGTTTGAGGATATGAGAGGGTTGAAAGAATTTTCAAATGCAGAACCACAATAGAAATGAATGTTTTGTAATTCCCTTACACATTTGCTAAATTCACTCAAACTTAGAGGATTTCTAGCTCAATTACTTGTAAAGAGGGACGTAATTATAGAGCCTACCTCTTTAGATTGTTTGTAGTGGCCAACTCCCATGATATCTCTTATAAAATCTTCTCTGCCAATCCTGTAGACAGTCTCTGTGTATCCTATAGGAATTCTTGTGCAATGAAACGATGGAGTTTTGCTTTAGTGGGTTTCCTGGGTATGAAAGTGACCTGAGTGAGTGAGTTTTGAGGAGGTGAAATGCATGAATGCATGGGAATGATGTTTTATTTCCTCTTATGGTGATTCAAGGTGAGGTGGTGTACTTGTAGCAAAGGTACATTTCCATTTTTGGACCGTTGGTCCCCACTACCACCTCATCATTCCCCACTCCTCGTAATCAGCTCCCACCTTATGGATCCATAGTTTTAACTGCTTTTATCCTACTCCTTCTCTGTCTTTGAGTTGATTGCAGCCATGTGTGAGAGGGCACCCAGTTGTGCATGTGTTGACTGAGTGAAGGTGGCCAAGCTAACTGGCCACCTTTTCACTTATAAACCAACTATCTTATAACCCTTACATTTTTTGACTAAATGATGCATATGAGAGAGCGAGAGGGATACTTACCTGTGGTTCCAATGCTATGCTACAGTTGTCAAAGACCAAAGGTGCTGCTATGTGTATTTGCTGCATGCTATTCTTCTTCCTCCTCTTTCCATCTACTAATGGCTTCTTTGTTTGTGCAGGTAACTGTGGTTGAAGATATGATGTTGCTGCTTTGGAGCTCCTAGATCATCATGTTGAAGGCTTGTTACTGGTATGATTGGTATTCTGTGGGATAGGCTGCTACAGGATTTCCTATAGGATGTCTTGTACCTAATTCTCCCTCAGAACTCTTTAATCATTCTTCTTGCTAGGGTGGTGAGCATGGTGACATCGATAGAAAGAAGGAATGGGAGTGTGGAGAGAAAATAATATTGAGGTGATGCTCTTTATTCCTCTCTGTTTCCCTTTTTTTGAAGACTGGGAAAAAAATACTCTTGAAACTGAATTTTTTCTTTTTAATGGTGAGTGCAGGGATGATGATGGTGGACAAGGTGTGGTGGTTGATGATGAAGAAGGTGAATTATAGTGGCCTATAAAGTAATTCATTTGCCTTAGGACTGCTTCCTATAGGATTTCTAGGTCACTGTAATTCCTATAGGATCATCCTGTAGGAATATAGGGGATCCTGTAGAAAACACAATCCCTTTGGAAACTGAAGCAATGGAGTGGAAAAACGACAAAAATGATGGAGGAATGCATGGTACTGAGTGGAAAAATAAATATTTGAGTGACAAGGGTCTCTTGGTGATCCTCCTTTGCTCCCTGATCATCCTTCTTGCTGACCTACAAATAGAAATTTCATGATTTAATTTTTTTTTTTTGGAAAACAACTAGGCTGCCTCTAAGAGGTTTTCACCCTAGTTGTTTGCCCTGGGATCTTTCACCTAGGGATCTTTTCTATTCTTTTTTTTTCTCTTTTTTTTTTTGACACCACAGAGCCACCTCAAGAGGTTTTCAACCCAATGATGTGACTCATGCGCCTCATGGAGGTTTTCACCTGAGTCCTTATTCTTTTTTTTTTTCTCATTGATTTGATGAGGGAGGAGGTGGAACTTGCTCCACTATCATCACTGTTTTATTTATATCATCAATTAACTCTTGTTTTGATAAAGGTCTCTTGTAAATTTTCAATCGGTGTCCATTAACAAGAAAAATAATGGCCTCTTCATCTATGTTTCTGATTTGCACTGAATGATTATCACGGAATCTTTCCACAACATATGGTCCTAGCTATCTTGTCCCCAACTTTCCCTTGAAGTCTTTATATCTAGAATCATATAGCACCACCCAATCGCCTTCCTGAAATTGCTTCTCCTTGATATTTTTATCATGCCAGATCATCCTCTAAAGTTGAACTACCTCTGTATGTAGGAGGGCCTGCATTCTGAATTCATCCAAACCATTCTGCTGGAATAATCTCTCTTTCTGTGCACTGCTGAGATCCAGATATAGTTGGGTTGCCATCCTTAATGTGATATACTCAAATTCAATGGAAAATGAGGCATTCTTCCCATTGACCAGCTCATAGGGTGTAAATCCAGTGGTGGTCTTCCATGTGGTATTATAGGCCCAAGTAGCCTCAACTAGTTTTTCTGCCCAATCCTTCTTGCCGCTGCTTACCACTTTGGTCAACATGCCCTTGAGTGCTCTGTTGGTCACCTCCAATTGCCCATTAGCTTTTGGGTGATATGGAGTGGAGGTTCTATGCTTGATCTTGTGATGGATGAGCAAGTCTTCAATCATGTTGGAGCTCTGTGACCAGCTCTCTAGGGTACCCAAATTTATAGAATACATTCTCCCTTAGGAACTCAGCCACCTTCTCTTCTATTGTTGCCTTAATTTCCTTGGTTTCAGCCCACTTAGTCAAATAACCAATGCACACAATAATGTATTGTTTTTCTTTGAAGGAGGGTCAATAGGCCTAATGAACTCCATGCCCCACTTGTCAAATGGCTCGAAATTCACTTGAGGCTGTAGAGGCATTTCATCTCTTGGAGTTGGCCTTCCCACCCTTTGGCACCGATAACACTAACTAGTGTATTTTTTCACATCTTGATGAAGAGTGGGCCAATAATAGCCTACTTGTAACACTTTGAATACTATCCTCTTTGCTGCAAATTGACCTCCACAAGGCCCATCATGAAAGGTTAGAAGGATTTCAAATAATTCCTCTTCCCTGACACACCTTCAAGATTTGATCTGGGCCAAGTTTGAAGAGATTTCCCACAATCCAAGTGAAGGGGGCGCTTTTCCTAAATATCTTGCTCTTTTCTTTCGAGGACAAGTTTGGTGGGAACCGTGATGATACCAAATAGTTTTCTATATCAGAAAACCATGGAGAGAGAACTGAAATAACAAATAAGTGCTCGTCCGGTAACTGGTCATCCACCATTTCCTCTTCACTTGCGGGAAAATTTACTCTAGACAAAAAGTCTGCAACAACATTTTCCTTACCAGGCTGATCAACAATGGTTAGCAAACTATTGTAATCAAAGTAACCATCTTATAATTTGAGCATTAACATCTGGTTTGTTCTTTAAATATTTGATTGTAGCATGGTCAATATGGACAAGTGTTTGATAGCATGTAATATAATGCCTGAATTTGTTTAATGAATGCACAACAGCTAGGAGTTCCTTTTCGGTCACTGTATAATTTAGTTCAACATTTGATAAATTCTTACTGATAAAATATATAGCATAAGGCATTTTTTCATCGATCTGACCTAGGGCTACTCGTATGGCTTTGTGTGAGGCATCAGCTTAAATATGAAAGGGAAGGGCTCAATTTGGGCCTTAGAGAATCGATGCAGTGGTTAACTTTTCCTTTGAGATGTCTAAGGGTTCTTGACAGATTTTTGACTGTATAAAGTCAGATTATTTGGCCAATAGACCAAGTGAAGGAGAGGCCAACCTGCTGAAGTCCTCTATGAACCTTCGGTAGTATCCAGCTAACCCTAGGAAACTTTTGACATCTCTTTTCTTTTGAGGAGGTGGGACCCTTTGGATGATAGCTATTTTGTTTGGGTCCACCTGTAGTCCTTGCTGAGATATTGAATGACCTAGCATGGTCCCTGAATTCATTAAAAATCCACATTTTTCAGGATTGAGAGACAGGTTCATCTCAATGCATTTGCGTAGCACTTTGCCTAGGTTAGATAGGGCTTCGTGAAAATCACAACCATAAGGTGTAAAATCATCCATATAGATCTCCATCACATCATGGACTAATTCAGCGAAAATACTCAAGACTGCTCTCTGGATTGCGACAAGAGTATTGCATAGGCCAAAAGGAAGTACCCTATGGGCAAAAGTACCCCAAGGACAAGTGAATGTGGTTTTATCCTAGTCTTCTAGGTAGATCTGGATTTGGTTGTACCCACTAAATCCATCTAGGCAAGAGAGAAACCTTTTCCCTACTAGGCCATCTAGCACTTGGTCAATGAAGGGTAGAGGAAAATGATCCTTCTTTGTGGCTTTGTTCAAATCCCTGTAATTGGCACCAATTCTCCACCTACCATTTTTCTTGGGAATTAACACCAAAGGAGAGACCCACTCACTGTTGGAGATAGGGTAAATGAATCCTGCATCTAGAATTTTTTGAAATTCTTCTTTTACTATATCTCTAAGAGATGGATTCATCCTCCTTTATGGTTGCCGGACTGGCTTGCAACCTTCTTTGATGTATATGTTGTGAGTACACACAAAGGGGTGTTCTCCCTTGATTTCTTTGTAACTCCAAGTGAAGGCTTCAAGATTTTCCTTTAACATGTTTCATAAATTCTCGTCAAGGTTCTCTCTAGGCTGAATTCTATGGTTTTGACACGGAGTGGGTTGGAATCAGCCAAGCATAAGTGAATTGGATGATTGTTCTGGGTTTCCTATATTGCTTCTTCTAAGGGTAATGAACTGGGAGTTGGACTATGGAGTAGGTGTTCAATCAAGTCATCCTCATCCTTTTGTCCTCCTCCCGTGGTTGCTTCTAAAGTATAAATTTGTGTAGAATAAACTTCATCGTCTTCCTCCTCCTCCAACCATAAAGGTAAGTCATGCTCTAGAGAAGGTTCAGTAGGAGGGTATAGGACTAACTTCTTGGACATATGCCCATTCTTGATGGTCATATTCCTAGCTCTGCAACTAATGTAAGCATCGGCATTGGCCAACCATGGCTTCCCAAGGATGAGAGGGAAATTAGTAAGCTTAGCCTTAGGCTGGAGAACTAGGAAATCTGTAGGGTACTCCCAAGAGTCAATGGAGACCATCACATCCTCCATAATTCCCTTAGGGGTTACTGTGGAATGGTCTGCAAGTTGCAAAACTGTTGTGGTCTTCCTCATTGAACCTTGGAGGTTGAGCTTGAGCATGGTGTCCTTGGTCATCACATTAATGGAAGCCCCAAGATCAATCAAAGTGTGTGGGATTTATGTGCATATCTAGTACAAGGATTCGAGGGTCCAAATATTTTGGACAGATTACCTGCCCCAACATTAAGTCAGACAACTACCCAATGACATTAATGGTAGGGGAATCCATTTTTCACCTCCCTGGATGCTCGAAGCACTTCTTCTTAATCAACTAATTGTAAATAGGAACATCTTTTATTTCCTAGAGAAGTGGGATCTTTACAAATAGATTTGTCAATTCTCCCAGAAGTTCAGTCTCTTCTAGGGTAGGCTGGAGTGGTTGGGCTGATCTCTCAGGAAAGGGTGGATTTAATTTAAGATTTCTTTCCTCTCTTTCTTCCTCAATCTCCCTAGGTGGAGGTGGATGTTGGTTATCCGGGAGAACTCTAACAGATCTTAGGTTAATCTCTTGGATTTCCATAACATAAGATGGATATGATGCCTCTCCACTGTATACTTGTTGAGCATGCCTGTTGTTCGGGTTCGGATTTGGCTGGGCAGGCATCTAGGGTTCCTTAGGTGGAGCAGAGTGTAGCAACTATGGTTGGGTAGGTGGTGGAGGCAATAGAGCTGGAGAATTTTTGTATTGTGGTCTCCACCCCTGGGGTGGTGCATTCCACTAAGGTTGTGGCGGAGTATAAGGTTGGAATGACTGGCTGGCTGGCTGGGAGTGATACTGAGATGAATAGGACCAAGGAGGGGGTGTGCACCAGGAAGGATGATGTTATAGACATTTTTGGGCACTACAACCCCAATCATAAATGTCCATAAACCAAGGGCTCTGAAGTCCCTAAAAATGTTGTTCCAACCCCTAAAAGAACAAGGTCAGCTAATTACATCATCTCCAAGAAGTTCTTCATGAAAAACTACTCAGAAATGGTCAAAACTGGACCATACTGATTGCTCAGTGCTAAGGGTGCGATGCATCCCACCTAAATGCACACGGGAGGTGCAATGCATACTGAAAAGCCCTTCTATAGTGTGCGATGGATGAGAATAGACAAGTGGTGGAGACAGTTTGCGAGGTGGATGATCATGGAATCTTCCAGAAACTTCTCCTGTGACACTTGCCTCTCAGAATCGCCCAAGGATGAGTAAGAGATCAATGAGATCTCTAAGTGGAATCAAGAACTATCATAGAGAAGACACTAATCAAAAACCCAGAGTTGACTCACACCTCTGCAAATATCTATATATAGATCTCTCATCCCAGAGATCAGGAGGTTGAAGGCTGGAATTTTGTATCTTGTAAGGAAGTGCTGCTGGTTTCTTGGTGTAACATCATAGTGTTTGGTGATCTAAGCTTTTCATGAGGTGAAGAAGGGCTTTCTTGTTGAGAGGATGACGCTGGGTCAGAACAATTGGTTGTAATCCTCTTTGCTATTCTTGATTATTAATAAAGCTATTCAAGTTTTCCTCCACATTCTTGTATGATTGATGATATATGCATTTGTGTGGTCAATATATATCTGGTCCTATATTGTTTATGATAGTAGACCTTTGTTCTTGGATAGTGTTATGCTGCTTTGATTCTACAAGTACTCTTTGAAGCTGGGTAAACGAGGAAGCAAGTGGCAAAGGTCTATCAGAAGGGAGAGGAATCAAGCAAGGAACCAAGCACAAGACAGAGGTTGGTCTCCTTCTTTCCCCTCTTATTTACTTCTCATAAAGGAAAACAAAAGTGGTTTTAGCTTGTTTGTTTCTAAGGTAGCTACTAGCCTTAGTGGGACTAGTAGCTCTGCATGGACACTAGATTTCTCGATAACAAAATGGCGACTCCACTGGGGAGCGAATAGATTGTTTGTTTGTCTATATTTGTTTTCTTTATAAACTTACAGACATGGCCTGAAGTCAAGCCAGCTAGCCTTTGAACTGCATTTGCTATGCAAGTGCAAAATAGATCAATGCTGCTCCAGTCTATCTCCGGGTTTTGTTTATGAATTTAGCAATCGATTTACAAGCTCTCTAATTGCCCTTGTGGTGGCTCTAGTAACCTCCTTAGATCTACCCCTGTGATTTATTTACTGATTACAACTTGCTTGGCCTAAATCCCTGAACTGAGCTACAAACTGTGACCCAGAACCCAGTTGAAGTATCATCCCTGGACCATCGCACTGTCTCTTCTTTGGAATCTGGATGCATCATACTTCCCGTGTGTAGTAGGGGCGCTGCATCTCACTTTCCCTGTGTTACAGGTGCGCTGATCAGACAAGACCTCTTCTGCTCTTAGATTTTGGTTTCTGTGTTCACTCTTTTCGGCTCTATTCAGGAGTTTTTCTGTCTGTAGCTGTATACCTCTGTTGCAACCCCCTTCCTTACCATTATTCTGCCTCCATTGTGCAAAGAACTGTAAACGTTTTCATGTATTTTGAGCCATTTTCAGTTCTCTTTTACAAATAAGTAGCGTAATTGAACTGTCGTTTCTTGATTTGGAAGTGTCGCAAGTGTCGTTTTCAGTCATAGAAGAGAATCCGATTGTTCTTGATAGTCGATTACACTGTTACTCTTGTATTTGATTTGAATTAGTAGTTTTTCAAGTGTCAAAAGCAAGTTTTCAATTCCAAATCGCAAAGTGTCGTCATTGTCTTCATTTTGTCTTGAAAAGAAACTTGTTAGTAAAGTCGCTTTGAAAATAATTCAGATTTGCGCTTAGCTTTCTTTTTATCATTCACACATTAAGAAGGCTGAAAACAAATACATGCATGTGCATTTGCATTTAGACTATTTGTTGCTTTGATTTAGGACAGTGAATATAGTTTGTGCTCTCTGCTCTATGTTGAAAGAATATCATCTCTCTTTCCTTAGTAGCTAGGATTTTCATTGCAAAAAGAAGATTAAACGATTGTTTATCATCTTAGATTGCATTTTAGGAATTGCATATCTACATCACGCGGTGAACTTGAAAGGAAAATTTCTTAAGCAAGATCAACTGTAAAATAAATTTAATGAATCTAAAAACGCTTTGGAACCTAACGCACAACATTTAGAAGTCTAAGCTAGAGACGTATTCCGGCGTCGTAAAGCCTGGTAACTGTTGTTTTCATTGTTGGTTGGGTGATTCCTCCACTTTGAGATGATAAGTGCTAGTACGGACTTGTGCTCCCATGTACCGTCGAGTATATATTGGGAGACCACAATAGGCTTTATCCTTTATCCATAGGAAGCCGTGTCTGCCGCCCTATCGATCGCAATGCACTGAACACAACATTCGAGAAGATTGACTGCCGTACTGTAAAAAGTATTCTGCAGTTTTGTGATTGGTTTGGTAATCCCTCTGTCTAGATTTCCAGAGCAGTCTCTTTTGTTCCTTTTCAGACTCCTTAAAGGAAAAGGTCCATCTGAGCACTTGTCACTTCAAGCTCATTAAAAATCGAAGGCGACTAGATTCATCTTTTGTCTTTTCTCGACTCTTAAAAATTGAAAAAACGAGTTGTGTCAAAGCGTCTAAAATTTATTTTAATTGGAATAACATCATTGTTCCCTTGTTGGTCTTAGAAGTTAGTCTCCCTTCATCGCAAGTTCTTGTAGAATCACTAGGAAATATTTTGGATAGACTAGAAATGTCTGAACAACTGTCGACATCTAGGACTGTGTCATTCGACACAACAACGACAGAACTTCCTGTTGTCACTCCAACAATGTTCGTCGGCATACCATCTGTCCCAACTAGCTCTCAATCGCTAGATGGGGCCCTCTCAGGGGCTATTTCGACAGTATGGTTCATTCCTATTTGTTCATCCGGAATAATATCCGGGAACTCTTATGTTGAGTCTTAGCAAATTGATCCTTCACGGTGTCAATTTGGGTAGTCTGGTCCTCAAGGACAAACCATTCCTTTGAGTACCAGATTACTGCCGTATGGGGGGGCAATATACCCTTTCATTGTCTCCTCCGGGAGGACAACCATACGAGAGTTCACAACAAAATTTAGGTTATTCTAGAATTACATCTAGCGGTTGGGTACCAATACTGCCTCAACAACCAAGAGTTGTATACTTGATGCAACAATGTTTACCTATGTCAAATATACCAACTACACCGACTATTGTGATGGTGTCGCAGGTACAAGCGTTTCCTGTTGTATTCCAACTTCAGGTTTCTCAGGTTGTAATGCAACAACCTCTTATCCCTATGACTCAACCACAATTGCCAACTAGTGGAATTACACAAGCCCAAACGGGTACAATTAACCCTCATCTTGGTCAAACAACCAGTATTGGACAACAACACATGGCTTCACAACTGTGGTTGGTGCAATATCAACAACCACAATTCCATCAAGTTTACCAAGGATCTGAGCAACAAATCTTTGCAAATAATGGGCAGCCGTATATTCAAAACGGTCAAAATCAACCATTCTATAATGGTTATGCCCATCAACCTTACCAAAGTTACCAGCTTTAAATGCATTATGCTGGTATGCAAAGACCAACTGTTTAGGAAATTCCATCTTATCCTGGGTATGCTTCGCCAAGCCTGAATCAACATTTACCCTTTGTGGCGACTTTAGAGTTACCAGATCTAAATCGGCTAACGAATGATCCAATTGCTTACGCCCCTTGGTGGCCAGTGATTCCGCATAAACTTCCATCAGATATTCCTAAATTTAATGGAAATCTGGGTGAAGACCCGTCGAATCATGTGATGACCTTTCATCTATGGTGTTCATCAAACACCCTAAACGATGATTCGATTAGGCTTCACCTTTTTCAGAGAACGTTAACTAGTCCGGAAGCAAAATGGAATATCGAATTACCTAGAGCTTCTTTTGATAACTTCAGTACCCTAGCCACAACCTTTTTAACCCATTTTCAGTTACCCATAAGCTACGAAACGGGAACAAGACTTCTTATCAATTTCAAGCAAACGACAGCCACTCACATATCCGATCATATTCATGGTGGCGACGTCGTCGTAGAATGGTAAAAACGTATGTTCCTGATCAGCTTTTAGCTTAATGGTTTATTAAGTCATTATTACCTTCCATTACAGAAGATGTGGAAAAGGGAGGAGTCGTCACTGAAGAGCAAGTTATTGCCCGTACGCAATATTTAGACTTGATATATACTCAGTCTGGCACACTCTACGATAAAATCGCTGATGCTCCTAGACTGGAATTCTCCATTCCTCCTCCTCGTAAATCAAACAAAGACTCTCATGCCGGCGATGGCGTGATAGGTACGACAAGCACGAAATCAACAAAGGCTACATCTAAGAAAGCCCGTAAGATTTCGGATCAAAATGCAAATGAAAAATGTCTCGCCTTGGAGGTAAATGTCGTGTCGACTGACAAGGGAAAACAACTGAAGCAACCGGGGGGCGAGAAGAAAAAGAAAGGGAAGAAGAAGAAACAGGAGGAGTCGTCTCCTGAAAAAACTTCTGTAAACCCTTCTGGAAATAGGAAACCAAATCATCCATGCTTTATATGCGATGAGGATCATTGGACAACAAATTGTCCATATAAAGCTGAGCTTAGAAAATTCTTCAAGAATACAAAAACCTCGGCAGTATTAACTAATCCATTTCCGAATCCAGGAACAAATATGGTTGCTAGTGATAATGCTTCTCGATCCCAAGTACTTATGCTATCTATTTCGAAGCACCAAAATGATGCTTTGATATCGAAAAGGAATAAAGATTATAGGAATCCACAGTTGTTGAACAACAAGGCTACTGATCAACTGAGTAGTTCGACAACAACTTCAATCGAAGTTGTGCCACCCATCATTCCTGAGCTAACGATAAAGCCGCCAAAGGGAGTAGTACACAAATCGACATTTAATCCTCGTGCTAAAGTAGCACAGAATTATAATATAGTAGAGGACCTGGCCCAATCGCCGTCCGCTATGTTGACACTTGAGGTACCGAAAAAATTGCCCCTCACAAAAGCAGGCTCTATTATCAGTAATAGGTGGGATTGAGCCAACGGATTCCAATCTTGTATCCTTTAATCATAAAGGATATGACCCTCAGTTACCAGCTCAACTAGCTTTCCTTATTCAAGTGAAAGCCCTCAACAAAACTGTTCATCGAACAATTATTGATGAGGGGGCATCTACATGTATTATGTCGATGAGTTGTTGGAAAAATTTAGGCTCACCACCCTTGTCGTGATCGTCAACGATGTTAAAAGCATTTGATGGATGATCATACACTCCATACGGGATTTTAAGTAACTTGCAAGTTGAACTGGGGGGGAAAACTATAGAAATTGATGTTGAAGTAATCGATGGAAACCTCGATTACAACATCCTATTGGGAAGGCCCTGGATTTATGCTATGGCTGCAGTTGTGTCGACATACTTTAGAAAGATTGCATTTCCCTTTCAAGGAGGAATTACAATCGTCGACCAACAAACATTTCTCCCCAACAGTTCACAAGTTACGGGAAGCATTCCAATGATCCATGGAAGTAATCATTCGCTTCAAAATATTGGAGTAGGCCTCCTAAAAGACCCTGCCTTAATGGGTACTTTTGCCCTACCACCTCTGAGTAATCTGGCGGAAGTGGCCACAGTGGAAACCTGCAATATGAAATCTTCTATATCTAATGGATTCGGAAGATTCCTAAACATTTTGTCAGCATGGATCATCGCCATTTTAGAAATATTGTAGCAATCAATTTTCTTGGCTTGGGGGGAAAACCCAAATCAACGCTCATCGAGTGTTTGGATAGATAGGTATAAGGAATATGGCATCTCTTCAAATCCTTGGTCACATGTACATTCTACAGACGAAGGAATCATTCAATCAATGATGATAGGAGAGGCACCATGGGAAGATTACCATAATCGCTCCCATCTTCCAGATTACCACGAAGATTATTCCAGCAACCTTAATCATCCTTTAGCTTTTGATTTCTATCAAATACTGTAAATACGGTGGATTCTGAGGACAGTTCTTATCTCGTGTCGACCTCGTTAAAAAATGAAACAAGGAGTCATGAGGATAGTTCTTTTACTATGTCAACCTCATTAAAAAATGAAACAACTCCCTTTCCAAATCGAGTCTTTGATTATGATCCAAGTTGAGACTTTCAAAGATCTCGGAGGTAAACCTTCATTCCAACCACCGTTTTGAATGCAATGAAGCTTGGGGGGCATGCACCTCGATTTGCGTCATTATGCTAGGGGCATGCAAACTTATCATGAGCAGTGTTACCGCAGGGTTAAAGCTCGTTAAAAAATAAACCCGCCTTGAGCAGTTTTAATGCGGAATTGAAGCTCATTAAAAAATAAACATGAGCAATGAGCAAACGTTCCCCAAGAGTTTAAGCTCATTAAAAAATGAACCAATTTCTAGTAAATAACCATCGTGAATGCATTATCATCAGCCTTTGAAGCCTTGGTCATGTTCTCATCATCACCTCCACTCTGTATTGGCCGATCATTCACCTCCATTTGATTGTTTACCCTTTTTAAGGAACAACTTCAAAGAGTGATCTTGTTAGCCATCCTTGTGACACTACCGTGATTGGAAAATTCCAAACCTTACCTGGAATTAGCTGCTACCTGAATTTATCACTCGTTCCTTGAAAAACGAGTCTCCTTTAAGCTCTTTTCATCTGACTCGTAAAATATGAAAAGATTGCCGAGCAATTGGCCTCTACAGCTCGTTAAAGTGACCGAAAGTGCTATCCCTCCTTTAGATTTTAATCTTTTTGGACTTGAGGGATTATTACACAAAAATATTGAGCGCTTGTTTTGTTCGGCTCATTAAAATTACAGAAAATTCACCCCTTTTGTATTATTTTATACTTTTTCAGACTCAAGGGATTATATGACGAAAAAGGATTATTGGATTTTTCTTTACGTCCCTTTTCAGACTCTCTAAAATTGAAAAGGACTGAGTTATCTTTGTCGTTAAACTTGTTAAAACCGAATAGCGAAAAACTTGTCCATACAGACAAGAACAAGTTTCACTATCGCTAGGCTCGTTAAAACATAGCGATGGGTTTGCTCGAAGGAAAAATTATAGAACAAGCATATGTTATCATCCTCAAGCTTGACAAAAATAAAGAGGTACTGGTCAGCAATGACTGGGGAAAAATTGGGAAGAAAACTTCAAGAAACTTTATTGGTAGCAAGTCGCTCTTGAACATGACACTTTCACTCTGCATTCGAGTCGGGTTGGGTTGTTCCGTTCACCGGTCATATCACCATTGGTCCATCCCACCATCCATATTTGGGGTTAACGCTACCAATCCATCATGTCAGTGTCGCCGATATGTTCAAGAGAAGTTGCTCAGAGAATTCACCTGTGTCTCATCCACTGCAATACATTTATGCTCCATTCTTTCATGACTGCCACCCTGAACCTTATGTCATTAGATCATTTTCACCTCCATTAAAATCATTTGCTCCGTTCCGTGTCATTGATGTGGGATTCACTAAGGCCCTCCTATGACGGATCGCTTCTTGTTGACATCAGCTCATTATCCAGGAAGTCGATCTAGGAACAACCCTTTCAGTACTTTGAAGCTTGCATGCCTCAATGGCAATTTTCTCACTTCCGGTGATAGGTTTACATCAATGGCCTTCGACCGAAAGATTTTGCATGGTGTTCGATGCCAAGTCCCTTATTCACACCATGTGAATTGTACTGTAGTACCTTGAGGGTCATCATCATTATCGGTGATTCCTCTCATGCCTGTTAACAGCTTACATCATTAGCTGGTAATCAGGCGATGTCTTTCCATGTTCGACTCCAGAACATCTCTCACATGGATCCACTTGTACTTTGAGTGAAGATCGAATGAGATTGAAGACCCTGGATCTAGTTTCATCCATCTGGGCTGCGATATATATTCAGGAAAATAAAGACATCAAATGTACATCATTACTACATAGATAATCATCCAACCTAAGGGATGATGGCTCTACTAGAATCATCAGTCTACACACAGATGATTGTCTGTCTTATGTACATGAAAATGAATTTATAAAGCTGAGCATGGGAATGCCCGTCTCAGCTAGATCATGAAAATATTATGAAGATAATGTGTTGTATTGTATCTTATTACAGGTGACCTTCCAGTTCGAAAAAACTTCGGATCCTCATGATAAATCATTTCACCTGACATCAAAAGATTAACGACTTCATGCTTTAGGGGGCAACTGTTATAGACAATTTTGGGCACTGCAACCCCAATCATAAATGTCCATAAACCAAGGGCTCTTAAGTCCCTAAAAGTGTTGTTCCAACCCCTAAAAGAACAAGGTCAGCTGATTACATCATCTCCCAGAAGTTCTCCATGAAAAACTACTCAGAAATGGTCAAAACTGGACCATACTGATTGCTCAATGTTGAGGGTGCGATGCATCCCACCTAAATGCACACGGGAGGTGCAATGCATACTGAAAAGCCCCTCTATAGGGTGTGATGGACGAGAATAGACAAGAGGCGGAGACAGTTTGTGAGGTGGATGATCATGGAATCTTCCAGAAACTTCTCCTATGACACTTGCCTCTCAGAATCACCCAAGGATGAGTAAGAGATCAATGAAATATCCAAGTGGAATCAAGAACTATCAGAGAGAAGACACTAATAAAAAACCCAGAGTTGACTCACACCTCTGCAAATATCTATATATAGATCCCTCATCTCAGAGATCAGGAGGTTGAAGGCTGGAATTTTGTATCTTGTAAGGAAGTGCTGCTAGTTTCTTGGTGTAACATCATAGTGTTGGGTGATCTAAGATTTTCATGAGGTGAAGAAGGGCTTTCTTGTTGAGAGGATGATGTTGGGTCAGAACAATTGGTTGTAATCCTCTTTGCTATTCTTGATTATTAATAAAGCCATTCAAGTTTTCCTCCACATTCTTGTATGATTGATGATATATGCATTTGTGTGGGCAATATATATCTGGTCCTATATTGTTTATGATAGTAGATCTTTGTTCTTGGATAGTGTTATGCTGCTTTGATTCTATAGGTACTCTTTGAAGCTGGGTAAACGAGGTAGCAAGTGGCAAAGGTCTATCAGAAGGGAGAGGAATCAAGCAAGGAACCAAGCGCAAGACAGAGGTTGGTCTCCATCTTTGCCCTCTTATTTACTTCTCATAAAGGAAAACGAAAGTGGTTTTAGTTTGTTTGTTTCTAAGGTAGCTACCAGCCTTAGTGGGACTAGCAGCTCTGCATGGACACTAGATTTCCCGATAACAGATGAGTAGGGGGTCCCCAAGAAGGTATGGATGTGCTTTGGTTGGGATTGTAATATGTATGGGACGACCATTGCATGCCCTACTGGTATGGTCTAGGCCCATGAGGTCTCCTTTGGTTAATGTAGCAAAGCTGCTCAGTGATCCCTTCAGCTCCTTGATACACAACTTTGAGTCCGAGCAAAGAAGGGCACTTGTCTGTGGATTGGTTTTCTTCATAGGCTGAGCAAATTTCAATAGATTTCAATGGAAATTCATTCCTAGGATGCCTCTTGGTGCATCTAGGAGAAAAAATGTGCATGGTGTCCATTTGCAAGGCAAGGGTTTGTAGCATCTCACTTTTGAAATCTTCCAGCATGTTTCCAATTTCACCCTTGATGGATGAGTTGGAAGATGATGTACTGACCATAGGTTGACTATTGCTACCCTTTTTCCTCACTACCCTAGAATGGTTTCTAAAGAGAGTCATGATATCCTCATAGGGTAACTAGTAGATATCTCCTTCTACTAACAAATGTAAGGTATCCATAAGATCTTCTGTTACTCCCCTAAGAAGGACAAGCTTTAGTGACTCAGGGTCAAGTGTACACCTCACCCTTTTGTAGTTATGCTGGAATATTTCTTCATAATCCTTTAGGGATTCATCATTGCTTATGGTCATCCTGAAAATTTCTTCTTTAGTATCCTTTAACTGATAGTAGTCCTGATATTTTTTGTTAAAGGCCTGCTACATCTGAGCCCAAGTTGTGATGCTATCTCTAGGTAAACCCATGAACCAGCACAATGTTGCATCCTTGAGGGTAGATGGAAATTGTTTTAACTTTTTCTCATCATCTGTATAGTCATAGGTTCAACATATAAAAACAAACTCAAATAGGAAAGTGTCGGGGTCCTCTATGGTTAGGCCATGGAAATGAGGTAGGGTAGAGGGGCTGATATTTTTCATCTTAGTGTCCCCATTGGTTTCCCTGATGGGGAAGGCACCCTCAACTCTCTCTCTATTCCCTCTGTCATTTCTGTTTTCAGCCATTGGTTCAGTAGGAATGGGTTCTTCTTCTTCTTCTTCCCCTGTAGGTTCTTCAAATATGTCAGGTTGCTCACCTAAGGGTTCCTCTAGTTCACAACCACCGAAGAAGAGGGAAGGTTGGTTGTTGGATGCAGTGGGGGTATTTGGCAAAAATTTCCCTAAGATGTCCTTATTCCTACGAGGCATGAAAGGAAATATTTTTGGTTTGGTTTTGTATTTTTTTTTTAACTTGGAAAGTACTTGCATAATTGAAATTGATGATTGAATGAAAATTACTGACAGAATGGAAAAGCTACTTGCTGAATTGGAATCTTTCTTGCAAAAGGGAAAGGAAACAATGCAAAATGAAAGAAAGGAAACAACTAGATTACTTTTGCAGAAATAAACTAATGGAAAAATATTGAAGACAAGAAATAGAAGAAATGAAAGAAGTAATCACATTCTACTCAAACACCTCCCCAGAAGTGGCGCCAAAAAGTGATGAGGGCCAGTATTGCAGCAAGAATGCTGCAACTCCTGGGCTACCATCTTTACTTACCAACCTGGGGTTCGTACAAACTTGGAGGTGACACTGTTGTATGCACAAGTAAAAGTGATGGTTCTGCCTGTTGTCACTATTCAGTTGGCGAGAGAGCACTGGGGTTCCAAGCCATACTTCTATGGAGTCATAAGAATCTTGATTCTTTGATGTAAGAAAGGTAAATATACTCTAAGAGAGTTACTCTACTGCATTAATGGAGAAGGTCAACATGTAATGCTAAATCACACCATTCCCTAATTAACCATTTAAGAAGCTATGCTAGGTAGAAATGATAAATCAACATGAAACAAATGCTACTATCTAAGTTGCAGAAGTAAGAAGCATCAAACAATACTAATGTGCAAGTAAAGAGACTAAACTAAATCTGTTTTTGCTTTTTTGGTCTTTTTATGCAAAATCAAGTATGCAAACTAATTGTTCTTGTGGATGTGGCAGGTGGATTAAGGATGTTTGAGGATGGCTAGAAGGGTTATGAAATGGTTGGATGGTGTGGAGGACCCCTGGGAGGATTTTGGTGACTTCCTAGAGGTTTTCCAGCAATTCAGCCTCAAAACAAGCCATTTAAGGAAAACCTACAAGATGTACTAGAAAACTACAAGATGATCCTGTAGGAATTATAGTAAACCTACAGGATACAACTGAGAGCTAAATGTGAGGTTTTGGATGTGACGGGAGGCTTAGGAAAGGTGTGTGATGGGTGGAATGGAGTGGGAGAAGGTCTAGGGTCACTCGAGAGTCAATATCCAAGATAATAGATGGTTATATTTGCTCAATGTGCTTCGGAGAATTTATATGAAAAATAATGAAAAACTAGGGAAGGTGATGGTGAAAACAAGGGATGGCTAAGGTGGATGAAGTGGAAGGTGGCTACTGGCTATGAAGTCTTAGTCTCCTCCTGAATCACCTGCTCTGCATAAAACATGTGTGTCTTCCAAAAATCTATGCAATAAGATACATTTTCATAAACTAGAAACGCAGAATTAATTAATCAACTGCCTATACTATTCATGAAGAAAGTTACTAAAAGGAATGAAATCATGAGTGAGATCTACTACATAAATGGAGATGAAAAATATGAAAATGAAATATAGCTTGCAAAACTAACCAAATACTAAATTAAATACAACAAACTCCAAAGCTCAGAAAAGAACTAGACATCTATGTTTTTTGGGATGCTTAAGGGTCCCTTCCTCAAGTCATGGTCCTAGAGGGAGGAAGTGAGTCGAGACACCTGCCAATAACCTTTTGGTGATCCTTTTTCTCCTTGCTAACCTGCTACTTGAAATAAGGCACAAATGGGAGAAAACTATTAAAAAACCAATCTAATCTACACTACTTGTAATGGAAATGCATCTAAAAAGCAAATTAACAATGAAGATATGAATCTACACTAAACACACATGTACAATAAAGATGAGCCTTGGCTGCTAGGGTTGGCCCCTAACCCAAGAAATTCATCCCTTTGAGTTAACATAGTGATGGCTAAAAACAAAACTCATTCTTATTACCAAAACAACAAATTACATCAAGAGAACTTTCACAAGTATTGCAACTTGAAAATAGCTTAGAGTTTCACAATAAAAATATGAATGCTACTAAGGTCCTAGGCCTCTCTACTTATACATCTGAAATCCCCAACAACTTCCTTAAAATTAGGGAGGATCGGCTCCCAAACTTGAGATAAACTAGTGCTTTGTCTCTCACTTGCTCGTCTACCTTCTAGTCCTCATGATTTGGCTATTTGCACTCCAAGCTGATGTGATGAATGGAGGAATATTTGAATGGAGGAGTAGTAAATGAGGAGGATTTACATCCTACAATCCATCTCCCTTGTCCTATTCGATTTTTGACCTTATTCTTTGCCAAAATTCCTTGATTTTTTTGTTTAATCCTGCATTCAATGCATATTAGACCACAAAGTGTAATATTCAACTCTAACTCACCTCATAAACAAAATATAATTAAAAACATGTAATAAGTTATGAGAAAAGTTGGTTTGACTAAGCTAGGAGGTAAATTAAGTCCCATATAACTACCTAATGATGAGGTTCATCAGTTCTCCATTCAATTTGACCAGCTGAATTACTACACCATCGGTTATCTCCTTGATGACATATGGCCCTAACCAGTGCATCCTAAATTTACCTGTAAATTTATCAAATTCATTGTCATATAACAAAACTAGATCATTTATCTTGAATGTGCGCAATTTGATGTGCCGATCCTGCCATGCCTTTTCGCACTCCTTTTGAACTTGTTGATGAAATCCAGCTAGAAATCGGTCCTCCTCAAGCTCCGCTAGCTGCATGAGCCTCTGTTCCAGGGCTTAGCGATCTACCATTCCTGTGAATGCAACTATGCATAGGCTAGGCACAATCTATTCCATTGGCATCACAAATTTTATGCCATACATGAGTCTAAAAGGTGTTTTCCAATCAGCTTCTTACAAGTCATTATATAGGCCCATAGCACCACATGTACGTGCATATCCCAGTCATTTCTCAAAGAATTGCAAACCTTCATCAGCATGCTCTCCAGTATCTTATTGAATGCTTCCACATCCCATTAGCCTGCAGATGATAAGGAGTACATTTTTGATGATGCATCTTAAATTCCTCTGTCAACACGATGATTGTTTCGTTAAGAGAGTGCATACTGCAATCACTCATCAAGATCTTTGGACACCCAAATTTCATCAGGACATACTCAAAAATAAATTTTATTGTTGTCATGCCTGTGCAGTCCTTCACAGGCTATGCCTCCACCCATCTGGTCAAATACTCAGTCGCAAAGATGATGTACCACGCATCCACCTTCTTTCCTTGAGGCTAAATTGGTCCCACAAAATCAATTGCCCATGTTTCGAATGGTTGTAACATCACCTGTGGCATCAGAGGCAGCTCATCCCCCCGTGACAACTTTCCAGTCCTTTAACATGCATCACATGCCCTACAATATGCTTTTGAATCCTTATGCATGGTTTACCACTACAACCCAACACGTAAAATCTTCAACGTTGTTGCTTTCCTTGCATAATGTCCTCCTGCAACTCCTCCATGAGCCTCAACGAGGATGCTGCTTCGTTCAAAGTCAGGAACATAACGTCGTAATATTTTGTCTGACTCAATTTTGTACAAGTGCCCTGCAATGATAGAAAATTCTGCCGCATGCACTACCTGTTCCTTCTTCTATTGATTTGTATAACCTTTCGGAGCTGATCTTGTCGTTGGGAAGTGGGATAATATCTTCAAAGTGATTGTTCACATTGCACACTGTAAAGAGTTATGTGTCAGGTATTCCTTCCTCTAAATTATTAGGTTCCTCTCTAGTTTCAATGTGCAACAGATGATCAGGTCCTGCATTCAATCAACCTAGATTCATAATGAATTCGAATTCGTACTCATAGAACAACAACAACCACCTACAAATTCCCCCCCCCCCCCTCCAACACAAGCTTGTTGACTAGGTACTCCAACGTGGAATAATCTGTATACATCTTAAAGTGTCTACCCAACAAATAGTGCCTAAACTTCTAGAGTGTGTACACCATAGCTAATCCTTCGCGCTCTGTCATGGAATAATTATTCTCAGATTTAGACAACTTCCTACGTTTGAACGCTATAAGATGATCCAGTTCTCCCTCATTGGCTTGTGTCAGTATGGCCCCCAGCAGGATACATGATGCATCCAAATGCACATGAAATTCCTTGTTCCAATCCAAGAAGACTAGGATTAGCGTAGTGACCATTTTCTCTTCGAGCAAATCCAAGTTCGTCTGACATTCATGATTCCAATAGAATGTAGCATTCCTTTTCAACAATTTCTCCATAGGTGTGGTGATTTAGGCATAGCTCTTGATGAACTTCTTATAGTATTCAGTATTCCCTAGAGTTGCGTGCAACTGTTTAACACTCCTTGGTGCCTCCAAGTTGATTAACACTCCGATCTTTGCGGGGTCTACCATCAATCCATTTCTGCATACCACATGACTTAGAAAGATCTGAAAAGGGACACAAAACAAACACTTCTTTAGATTGAGTGTGATTTGGTATCTCCTACCTATACCTAGCATCAAGCGCAGACTTACCACATGGCACTTGACCAATACAAACATTGTCCAATCATCAAAGTATACCTCTAGAAATTTATGAATGAAGTCTTTTAATGCCACAACGACTACACGCGGAAAGATCGCTGGCACATTCTTTAGCCCAAAAGGAATTATGGTGTATTGAAAACATCCCCATTCAGTCACGAAGGTCGTCTTTCTTCTATACTCAACCACGATTTTGATCTAATGGTACCCAGAGAACCCATCAGTGAAAGAGTATGAATTTTGGCCGCCTACATTATCTAGTACCCTGTCAATGAATGGGGTCGGGAAAGGATCATGCACACAAGCATCATTCAATTTCCTGAGATCTACGCATATTCTTATTTCTTCCTTCTGTTTCTTTTCTTCAACCACTATTTGGCTTACCCAATCAGATTCTTCCACCTCTTCAATAATACCTGTCGCGAGCATGTTATCTAACTCAATGTATATCCTTTCCTTATACTTTGGATTGGGGCAGTATGGTCTTTGTTTCACAGGTTTCATGTCCGAATTTAGTGTGATCTTCATGATGCCCAAGTCTCCTATTATCCCTTTCATATTGGAAAACTTCGTGGCGAATAATTACTTATATTCACGGCGCAGTTCAACAACCTTGGCTATTGTCGTGTCATCCCAATAGTCCCCAATATTTGCAAACTTTAGTTCTACCTAAGTGCCAAAGTTCACCTACCTCGTCTTGAGTGACTCAGTTATGTTTGGGTTCTCTAGCTGTGGTCCTTCAACTTCATGGTGACCTTCAGTCTCCATGATATTAATCTTTCTCGGTTATTCATCTTCTTCTTCTGCTGTTACATTGTAACATTCCAGCGTGTGGCTCAGCTGGGTAGTCCAACCATGGTTGAATCAGTTCTAGAGGATGTTGTAGTATCTTAAAGATGGTTGTCTTAATCTCCTGCAATGCTTCATTGATGGACTCAAATCCATCCTCAAAACTGAACGTCATAAGAAATCCTTGGCGTAAAAAATCCCATTCTTCAGTGCCATGATAGAGTTTTGTCTCCAAGTACCAATTCATTGGTATAACCTCCAAGGTATGACAAAATAGATGGACCCACTCCGACTGAGGCTTCACTCCATATGCTTCAATCCATTTTGCCAAATGATCGCATGGATCATTCCTCCCATCATACTTTTCTGTTAGTCATACCTTCGGGTGGGCAAAGCATATCCTCATCATCCTCCTATATTCGTGCCAATCATTGAAACTACCCTTGTTCGTACCCCACCATATTGCAGGTGTATCACATAATGCCTAATCTAATTCCTTAAAGTGATGCTTCTCAGGCACTTCCCTTTCAAATGCATCCAAAAATAGATCAACGTCAGTTAGCCCATCATAGTGATGCAAATTCCTTACCTCTGATGATATGCAATGCAACGAATTTGTCATCATATTACAGGGCAACGTAGATACTTCATGCAGCCGATTCTGCCAGTGCTCTAGTTCTTCATTGAAATCTGATGTGTAGGAGCTTTCATGGTCCCATGAAATATGTCCATCTGTTGTCGGATTCACCCAATCCCAGTCTCGTGTCGTTATCTTGTAAATTTGGTCCAAATCATCATCACTTTCGTAATCACGGACCGGTTCTGTATAGCACGATCCTTCTGCAGGATCCATTGGCACCACTACACGGAGCAATTTCTTTTCAAATATCATCTTTCACTTCTTCAAGTTGATTAGCCCATTCATGTCAGTGGCCCAATCGATCCTAAGGAGCATAGGGTAGGGATTGTTATCATCCACAATCTCTATTACTTCAAATTCGCCAGAGTGCTCACACCTTCGATGTCAACTGTTACCCCCTACAGCCTCCCCATTGGGATGATTTTCTGTTGATCTGCCATCCTTAATTGGATCGGAGACCACCGGAGCGCAGGTCTCCCCATTCTTTCCCATGTTTGTTTTGGAAAAGCATTCGTGTCGGACCCTAGATCCAAGATAACTTGGTCCATTTCGTATTCCCCTATCTGCATGGTGAGTCTCTTCTCACTTCCAGTCCTCACCTTATGCTTACCAAGCTTTCTGACTATGCATGGTTCTCTGGTGGTGTTTTCCTTACCAGCGCACTGATTGATCAGTTCCTACAGTCTCTTCACAACCTTACTATCGCGAAGTAGTTTCATGCAGGTCTCCAAGAATGTGGTAATCATGGATGGTTCCATTTGTTAAACCAGTTTCTCCTAACTTCCCGAGGTAGAGGCCTTAGCGAAGCTTTTATTTGCTTTCACAAAGGTTTATTTTGTGCACTTTAGATCAAACCCCGTCTCCTTTTCTGGTGCTTTGCCGAACCACTCACCTTGTTGCTTCCCTTTATCCTGACTAGTCATCATTCCACTCCATAGCATAATGTTTACCTTAGGGTCTTCCTCGCAAGGCTCAACCCTCATCATCTGGAGGTTCTACGTCGGTTGCAAAGGCTGTGCCCCCTTTTTGCAAACCTTAGCCAATAATATAGGGCAATCCTTCGTCCCATGGTAAAACTTAGTACAGTAGTGGCATGACAGTTGCGTTGGATTCAGGTAGTCTCTCGTGTAGTGTCTTGGTCCTCAACAATTGTAACAAGTAATCTTCCCTTAGCCTCTACCAGGCCCCCCTCCACCTTGGCCTCGGTCGCGTCGTTGATACTCACCTTGTGCTCCCCAAATGCCTTGGTCCAAACGCCTTTTTTCTACCTTCACCCTATATGTAGGTGTCTTGTCCATCATTAATTCATAACTATGGCAACTGCGCTTGTCATGACCTATCGATTGATAGAAATTGCAGAAGAGATTTTGTGGTGTATGTATGAATTTCTACAACAAATGGCACTTGTCGGTCAGATGTTTCCCAGCTACTTGGCATATATCACACTTAGCAAGGGCCTTGTACTTGGCCATGCCACAGCCTCTAGCCTTAGAGGCATTGGTCCCCCTACTATAACATAGTTCGCAAAGACTAGATAGTGATCCTTTTCATGTCTCTGACCTTTGCATTTTAGGCACCAGACTTCTTTGCGTGCCTTCAACCAAGTTCTTTTGTCTTTCTTTAGACTTTGCATTTCAAGGAAAAGGTTTTGCAACTGCACGTGAATCTACTGAACCTCCAGATTAGCATCTTGCATTGGTATCTCATGCAATCTCGTCGCAATTTCCAGAGCTTCTGCCTGGGTCCCAATCTTCTGTTGTGATAGTGCAACCCTTAGGTGGGGCAGGAGCAAGGCCACGAACCATTCACGATACTACCCATTAGTTAGGTTCATGTTGGCTTCATGGATCATACACTTCAATCTTTGATCCAAATCTGAGGGCATCTCCCCAGGCTTCATCATGATCTCCTTGAATCCCACAATGGATTGCACTTGAGACTTAGGTCTATTGAATTCCATATTCAGCATAGTCTGGATATCTGCCAACGTGGACGTTGGGTTATCAGTACTATACTTAATGTACCACGTTAGTGCATGATCCTGCAAAGCACTAACCAGTGTTGCTTTCTTCATTTGATTGTCCATGATACCCTAAGCTTCCCATACAACCTTCATGATGAACCAAAACTAGTCCAGATCTTCATTTCATATGCCCCTAAATATATGTAGCTTTATGGAGTTTTCCATGTTGAACCGTGGTGGAGGTGGTGATGGTGTGGCCAATGGGGCAAGTGATGGAGGTGAGGATGGATGGAATGAGGATGGAGGAAATGTAGGTATTCGAGGGAACCCTTGCATTATTAATTGAATAGCCCTTAGCGGGGAAGCCTGCACTACTCTATCATCGTCACTCAAAGGAGGCTCAATCAACGAGCTATACTCAGGACCTTTTCTTCCTCCGTCCCTGAAATACCTTCCATTTTTCATATCTCTAAATATCAAGGTAACTACATGACCCTCTTTTGACACAAGAGCATCTTAATACAAGTAGCGCTCTACTTTGTTGTAGCTAACCAAAGTATCAACAACGAACTCTGTCACAAACAATCCTATGATATGGTTGAGCCAGTGATTGACAACATGCTTGATATTATCTTTAGAGGCTTCCAATCTCCACACTAACTTTGGGGTCTAGACAATCAGATTGTCAAGCCTCCACCTTCCCTGGCCGTCTACCAACTTCACGATCCACTCGTATAATTCAACCGGGAAAGAAAAAAAGAAGATTTCATGAATTTATGTGTATAGATATTTGTCCAATCACTATTCCTTTGTCAATCATGGATTCCTGTTTTCTTGCACTGAGAATTCGTGGATCTTCCTATCCAAACAAACTTCAATCTCCTTCTTAGTTGGATTGCAACGATGCGACATCACACATCTTGTTTTGCAGATCCCGGTCCCGACAATGGAACCATTTGATGGCTTGATGGGCCCTGACCCAGGTTCAGCACTAGTCAGCGAAGTAAATCCATACACTACTATCCCTTTTGGCATCAGTCCACTAAGCGTGGACTGAAGTCTCACCTGAAGCAGCATGGGGGGATGTAGGAACCAAGTTTCCACACCCTGAGATGGTTGTGATGTCGGTTGTATACCCTAAAACCTTTCTTCACGTAGATAGATAAGCCTTTAGGGCTTATCAATGTACTTGCTATTCTGTCTCTTAGAACCTCTGTGAAGGTGTACGATCATCCTTCGCACAACCCTAACCAGCGACTCAGGCACTTACACGCCTTTGTTACAACATTATTGTATAATTTCCCAAAATATCTTAAGTGTTCGCCAATTTTACCATGCAATTAAGATTATCTTCGCCTAAACATATATCCTTATTTGCTTTCATATAGCAGATAGAAACATATACATTCCCGCACCAAATTAACATTATAACATAAACCTAGGAAGTAACATAACATAATCGCATGCAATTCATAGAGACAAATACACAGTGATTTCAGAATACTTCTCTTTATTGATGATTCAAATTTCCAATATAGATTCCATCTACCTTGCGCACACAGCTGTAGGGGTTTGTGCACTCAGCTGCGAAATTCTACCCTAGGCCTCTACACACTCAGTTGTAGAGCCTCTTCCTATGCTAAGACTCTCGCTCTTAGCTCTTCACAGACTCATCAAGCACTCAAGCTTACTTAGAACTCCCCCTTTTCTTAGACTCTCCTAAGACTCCCTTTTTGTGTAATTCCATGGTCCACGGACCAAGGGTAGATCTATAAAGCTGACATAAGATATCTAAACTAAGGGCCGAAATGCTTTTTGACTCTTGATATCTTCGCACTCTGTGGCCACAAAATGCGGAGACTTTACATTCCTTTATACAAAATTTGGGCTTTCTATCCCAAACTTAGGCTTTTAGTGCCAAAAATGACCCTAGGGGACCCATTCCCAATAGGGGGTGTTCTATATTAGCCCTGGTCAACTTTTCCACATAATAAAGTTATAAAGGAAAAATAATAATGAAGGTCATGGGACACGTAATCCAAGCTGAGTGTTGCGAAAAACATCCTAGTGTGGGTGTTCATTTGCTTTATTATGGCTAAGGGATATTGGCAAAGGAAATGGAAAAGTCTTTGGAAAGGCATGAGGTATTAATTTTCATTTTATTTATGAAAATAATGGAAATTAGGAAAAATTGAAGATGAGAGGTCACGGTTTGCATGTGAGGAGGAAAATGAAGGAAAATAATGGAAAATGAGGAAAATAGAGGCCTAATTAATAAAAAGGATTCTAAGGATCAATGAGAACCTTTTGGAAGTTTGGTTTTGGAGTTCTCTCTATTCTCTCTCTCTCACTCTTGGGCACTTAGAGCATTCTTGGATCACTCTAGCATTGGATTAAGGAAACAAAGGAAGGACCAAGAAATAAAAGGGTAGAAAATATTAAGTAAGGAAGAGAAACATCTAACAACTATAGTGGGATTATTTGTGGGTATCTATTTACATGTGTGATCTCCTTTCTAGTTTTTACATTCATGGTACATGCGTGTGTGTTTTTGGTTGTCTTGTCGTCATTGGCATGGGTTTTCCTAGGTGTGAATGCGTTCTTCAGACTTGCCTTATTAGTTTTGGATAGCCACGGTGTGATGGATTCTCTTGTATTTGGTTGAGCTGGATTGTTGGATGGTTTCAAAATTGAGTGAGGTGGTCTCTGAAAGAATGAACAAAAGGCCTAGGAATCCATGAAGAGGAGAAGGTGGGGTTGCATCAACTAGTGAATGGTAGGATATATGGTAAAGCCTAGAGGTGTGTTCGTTTGATCAAGCCTAGGAATACTTGACTGGTGAATGGTGGGATATAAGGGAAAGCCTAGAGGGTGGAGTCTTTATTAGGCCTAGGAATTGTTGACTGTTGTATCTCAGGATATACGGTAAAGACTAGAGACTAGGAGACAAGAAAATTCCTCATGGTGTGGCAGAGAAATACAGTGGTATCCATGCTTGTTTAGGGCTTATTGATCTGATGGGGATTGCGGTAAAGCCTAAGGAAACTTGGAATGGTTTTTTTTTGAGTTCCACATTCATGCTTGGAATATAACATGGTGGTGATTGTCTGAAAGAAATATTTGGTTCAGCCAATCTATGGTTGAGTGGTTCATGGAAGTACCAAACCTGGTTGGCTTTTTCATTAATTAATAATACCTCATTCTCCTTTGAATTTCATGTGTAAATTTATTGGCTAAGATGTGGATTTTATGCCCTCTATATCCTTTTCATTTATGTTGGTCATATGTATGTTTTATGACAAACTTGATGTATGGCTTTGATCATGTTTTGATTTGAAAATTAGTGTACAATGAATATATGATCTAATAGATGATAATGCATCTATTGTGATATAGGAACAATGCTTATTTACGAATATCAGGTAAGTATCAAACCCCTATGCTTATATATGTTGTTATTACCTGTAGATTACATATTGGTGACATGTTTGATGAAATTCCTATCATGGCTAGTAGGGCTCTATTCAATTTAAAAATAAATTGGTTGCTTTAAAACCTTTTCTTCAATGTCATTTATCATTCTTGAAGGTTTCATGAAGTTCTAGGCAGTGGCCCGAGTCCTGGTCCTGAAACCATTGCACAGAATCTCGGGTCGATGGCTCAAAACTTCTTGGAAAAGCCCAAATCAATGGCATGCCTTGTTTTGGGAGTGACTGGAAGGTTTTGTTCACACACATTCCTTGTCATTAAAGTGAGTGAGGCTTTAGGATAGTAAAAATGTAACTTGTCTTAGGGGTTTAGCACCTCAAAGGGTTGGTTACATCCTGAAGGTTTTGTAATATGTGTGGAAGGTCGCAAATATTTTGTTTTATTAGTTCCACTTCCTTAACTATAAATGGGGAGGTGAATCACATCACAGTGTCCTCTCATCATATGTTTACCCGAACGAATTGGTTAACTTGGGTAAATGTGGGAGGAGGGTGTTACAGAGTGGTATTAGAGTATGGTTGACCCCTTGGACTAGATGGGAGGTGTGTTGGTCATGCATTCATGTCAGTTGCATATATATGTTCTCTATGCTTGTGGTATATGTACTTGTTGTGTATGCATGGTGGTGGCCATGGTTGTAGTCGTGTCACCATGTGAAAGTGGATGGTGTGTTTTTAGAAGTGGTCATCATGAGTGTATTTCAGTTATCCATTGGTTATGCATCTCAGTGCTTATATATTGTTATGCATACATTGATATGGTTGTATTTGTCATGCATGCGGTCATGGTATGTGGTCGGTAGGATCAAGCATTGATGACTAGATAGTGGTTAAACTAATGTTGTATGATGATGTGATTATGATTATACATGTATCGTGCTAATATGGTTGATCTTGTAGATGAGATATCCTCCCCTGAGCTATATTGAGGTATGTTGATTATGTTATTTTTTTATTTTAATGACATGGTGTAATTGTAGGAAAGTGATGAAAGATGACTTGCAATATAGTAGACTATAGTTCACTATATTCTCTCAATGGTTCAAATGAGCATTGTGGTGGTGGGCATTCTTCTGAATTAACAGTCACATCAAGAAGTTTGGAGGCATAAATAAGGGGTTTCAAGGGAAACAATGATAGGATCATTCAAGCACAAGAAAAACAAGTAGAATTTAATGCCATAATCCTTCAGATTTTTTCAGAATTGCAAAGACAAGGACCACTTCAGTTTAGTCATGGGCAGGGGGATAGGAAAAATGGGGCATATGGAAGTAGATATCATAGTGGGCAGAGGTTGGATAGAGTTGAAACAATCAAAGATGGTAGAATATTGGATACTCCAAATAGGAGAGGTGATGAAAAAAGGTTATATTCTAGTTCTAGTTCTAACAAGCACTATGATCATCATCGTTATCGACCTTACATGAGGAGTGATAGGGGATATTTTCCAAAAGAGTTCAAGAAAGTGAAGCCACCTACCTTTGATGTAGATTTAAAGAAGTCAGACGATGTAGAGGCATGGCTATTTGGGATGAATAAGTTCTTTGAGATGCATAATTACATAGAGAATATGAAGGCTAGGATATCTATCTTTAGTCTCAAAGGCAAAGAATACATTTGGTGGGAAGATGTGAAATGGGCTAGAGACATAAGGACAAAATACTTTAGTTGGCATAAATTCAAGATAATTTTCTAGGAATAAGTACTTGTCAGAGAGGTACCATGACAGGAAATCCAATGAGTTTTAAGAGCTAAAGATGTGATCTATGATAGATGAGGAGTACACGTCTAAGTTTCTGTAGGTATTGAGGTTTGTACCATATCTTAAGGATGAGAAGGCCAAATTATAGAGATTTGTTAGTGGATTGCCATTAGAATTTAGAGATCAAATTGAGTATGATGAGGCTTGGTCACTTGAGGAAGCTATTGGGAAATGTAAGCATTGTTATGAGGAGTCAAAGTGCAAGAAACAATATCAGCAAGGTTGGAAAGGGAATGAAAAAACTAAAGGTAAATGATAGCTGAAAGGAACCAGACCTCAAGATGCAGGTGAAAAATAAAATGTTGCACCTTACAAGATGTCTAGTGGGTCACATCCTAGCGAATAGTAGAATAAAGTTCATGGTACAGGACGGTTATAGTTTTTGACATGTGGTAAGGGGCAGCTTAAGGGGGATTTTCTGCAAAATCAGAGTGGCATGCCTTAGATTTATAGTGCACAAAAAGAATAGATAGTTGGGGATAATGGGCAGAGTGTTCCAAAAATTTATGCAATGCTAGATAACTAGGAAGACCACAAGGAAATGATTATCAAGATCTTTGATAAGCTTTGTGATCAAGTGGTTTCCATTTTTATTGACCTTGGATCTAATTATATTTGTCCTGACCTGGTGGATAAGTGTGGTTTGGATAAACAAAAGCATGAAGAATACTGGTTATTGCAGTTGGCTACAAGTACAAATAAGAGAGTGTATCACTAGGTATGAGCTTGTGCATTTGAGTTGAATGGTATGCCTACATCGACACATTTCAATGCATTTCCATTGGGATCATATAGTATTCTCTTGGATATGGACTAGTTATATCTTCATAGGACCAAATTGGATTGTTATGACAAGGCCATTGGGTGTATGGATTACAATGGAGAATATAGAACCTTGCAGGGTAAGAAGAAAGAAACATCAGTTAGAATGGTGACAACTATATAGCAAAAGTGTAGTCGCAGAAAAGGGCATTTGTTATTTGTAACGCATATTTCTAGTGATAAAGCTAAGGATGTTGAGGATGCAAAGGTATTGAGTAGATACCCGATCTTGCATTAGTTTCAGGATGTATTTATAGCAGATATTTCAGAGTTTCTGCCTCACAGATAAGTGGAATTTTCCATTGAGTTGGTACCAAGGGAAATGCCAACATCAAAGGCACTATATAGGATGATCACATGAGAGTAGTAGAGCTGAAGTTACACTTGAAGGAAATGATTAACAGTTGAAAGATTAGGCCAAGTGTATCACCTTGGGGTGCACTGATGTTATTTTTGAAGAAGAAGGATGGAACTCTTTGGCTATGCATTGATTATAGGAAGTTGAACAAGGTAACCATCAAGAAAAGGTATCCATTGTAGAGGATTGCTAATTTTTTTATTAGTTGAAGGGAGAAGCAGTGTTCTCAAAGATTTATCTAAGATCAAGATAACATCAGATACACATCAAGGAAGAGGGCATATATAATAAATCTTTTAGGATGAGGTATGGGAATAATGAGTTTGTTGTAGTTCCATTTGGTTTGACTAATTCTCCAACTAGTTTCATGTGCTTGATGAATAGTGTATTATGTCCTTATCTGGACAATTTTTTTATTGTATTCATTGATTACATCTTGATACATTCTAAAATTAAGGAAGAGCATGCCAAACACTTAGCAACAGTATTGATATTGTCAAGAGAGCATCAATTGCATGCTACTCTCATTTAATACAATTTATTTCAAACAAAGGTACATGACTTGGGACATGTTGTTTCCAAGGAAGGCATAGCAGTGGATCCCGAGAAGATAAGGGTTATTATTGAGTGGGCATCTCCTAGAAATGTGGAAGAGGTAAGACAATTTATGGGGCTCGTATGTTATTATAGGAGGTTCATCAGGAACTTATCTCAAATTTCATATATTATTACATCACTACAAAGGCAAGGTAATAAATTTGAATTGACATAGGAATGTTCAACCAATTTTGAGAAATTGAAGTAGTTGTTGAGAAAATCTCTAGTTCTAAAGATTGCAGATGTAGAAAAATAGTTTGTGGTGTGTATAGAAGCTTGGAAGAGAGGAATTGGTGGAGTCTTGATGTAGGAAGGACATGTAGTATTCTATGAGTCACAAAAACTGAATGACCATGAGAAGAATTATTCGACACATGATCTTGAGTTGGGAGTGATTATCCACACATTGGGATGTGGAGACACCGTCTTCTTGGAAGGATATTTATACTAATAAGTGATGACAGTGGATTGAGGTATCTATTTGACCAACCAAATCTAAATGGCAAACAAACTAGATGGCTAGTGACGATTAATGACTTTGACTTTGAAATCAAGTACATTAAGGGTAAGGAGAACATGGTTATAGACACTCTTAGGAAGAGAGTGCAGGTGAATCATATAACATCTATGAGTCATTTTGGGATAGACTTAGAGGATCGATTCTTACAAACAGGATAGCAGGATGACAGGTACATGGAGCTTATGCACAGGTTACAACAAGGTACAGTTGAGCAGTATGTTGACTATCGTCTTACAGTAGATGGTTCGATCAGATTAGGGACAGGATATGTGTGTTGAATGACAATGATCTCAAGAAGACTATATTGCGAGAGTTTCATACAAAACTATACTCAAGTCACACAGGATACTGGAAGACATTGTCAGTAGTGAAGAATTTTTATCATTGGTCAAATCTAAAGAAGGAAGTGGTCGAGTTTCTGGCTAGATGTTTGGACTGTTAAAAGGTGAATGCCAAATGTAGCCATCCAGGTGGACTACTACAGCCAATTCCAATTCCAGAGTGGAAGTCGGAGGTCATTTCCATGGATTTCATCAAAGGTTTTTCAAGGACATCTAGACAACATGATTCCATCATAGTTGTGGTGGACATGTTGACTAAGGTAGCACACTTCATTTGAGTGAAGTCTACTTATTCAGCTGGTGATGTGGTACAGGTATTCATCAGAGATGTAGTGAGGTTGAATGGTGTTACAAGAAATATTTTATCATAAAGGGATGATAAGTTGACTTCTAACTTTTAGAAGGATTTGTTTGTAGGTTTGGGGATAGAGTTGGCCTTCAGTACAACTTATCATACGTAGAGAGATGGACAGACAGAAAGGGTCAACGAGATATTGGAGGACATGTTAAGGATGTATGTGATGCATCAATAGAGGAGATGGGAGGAGTACATTTCATTGGTTGAGTTTTCTTATAACAATGGGTATCAAGAGTCATTGAGGATGAGTCTGTTTGAGGCACTATATGGGTGGAGTTGTAATACTCCCATCAGTTGGAGTGATCTAGTGAATAAGGTATTGATAGGACCAAACATGTTGGTAGAGATGCAACAAGAAATGCATATTATCAAGATCTAAAGGTAGCAAAGGACATGCATAAAATTTATGCAGATCAAAATAGGTTGTTTAAGGAGTTTTAGGTTTGGGAATAGGTATATGTACACATCAAGCCCAAGAAGAGCTCCTTCAGGGTTGGATCATGTGCCAAGATGGCACCTCAGTTTTGTGGACCTTTCAAGATCCTTGAGAGGATTAGACCAGTATCTTATCGACTTGCACTACCTACGACAGTGAAATTCCATGATGTTTTCCATGTTTAATTGCTTAAAAAGTATGTTAAAGATGTTGATCATGTGTTTGACTGGTATGTATTATGGGTGGAGCCATATGGATAATTCCAGCCAGAACCTTAGTGTATATTACAGAAAAATATGCTCATGCTCTCGAATCTAGCAATCGAATATGTTAAAGTGCAGTGGAAGCACTTTGGGCATGATGAAGCTACATGGGAGATGGTGGATTAGATGTTGGTTATCTATCTTTCTTTATTTGTTGGCTAAGTGAATGTTTTTGGTATATGTTTTGGTGTGACGTTTTTGGTATATGTACATATGTATATGGATTTAAATACAACTATGAGATGTGTTATAAAGCTCCAATAAGTAGTATGGGTGTTATGTTGTTATGTGTCATGTTGGTTTCCATCTTAGCAGGTTGATCATTGTAAATACTGCATTGAGGTAAGTTATAAAGCTCCATGGGTAGTATGTTTTGCTTTTAGCAGTCTTGTTGGTTGTAGGTGTCATTGAACACCGAGGATGATTTTCCCACAAGGGGGAGGGTTTTGTAACAACCCTGGTCAAACTTCCATGTAATAAAGTTAATCAAGGAAAAATAATAAGCAAGGTCATGGGACACATATTCCAGGTTGAGTGTTTGGAAAAACATCCTAGTGCAGGTGTTCATTTTGTTTATTATGGCTAAGGGAAATTGGCAAAGGAAATTGAAAAACCTTTGAAAAGGCATGAGGCATTAATTTGCATTTTTTTTATGAGAATAACAGAAATTAGGAGAAATGGAAGGCGAAAGGTCACAGGTAGCATTTGAGGAGGAAAATGAAGAAAATAGAGGTCTCATTAATAAAAAGGATTTTGAGGGTCAATGGGCACCTTTTGTCAATTTAGCTTTTGGAGTTCTCTATATTCTCTCCCTCTCTCACTTTACGATGCTTAGAGCATTCTAGGAGCACTGTAGAATTGGATCAAGGAAATCAAAGGAAGGAACAAGAAGGAAAGGGGAAGCAAATATCAAGTAAGGAAGAGTAGCATATCGCTACTAAAATGGGATTATTTACATGTATCCATTTGCATGTCTAATTTCCTTGATAGTTTTGGCATGCATGGTACATGCATGTGTGTTTTTGGTTATATTCCTATTGTCGACATGAGTTTTTCCACATCTAACAGTGTTCTCAAGCCTTTCATTTCCATTTCTGGATAGCCATGGTGTGATGGGTTATCTTGTATTTGGTTGAGATAGATTACCAGATGGTTTTGAAACTGAGTGAGGTGGTATCTGAAAGAAAGAAAACAAGTCCTACGTATCCCTGGACTAGATAAGGTGGGATTGTAGTAAAGCCAGATTTTTTGTGTCTCGGTGGGCCTCAGAATCCTCGACTGCTGAATGGTGGGATATAATGTAAAGCCTAGAGGTTTTTTTCCCTCGATCAAGCCTATGAATCCTCGACCGATGAATGGTTGGATATGTGGTAAATATTGGAGGGTGGAGTGTTGATTAGGCTTAGGAATCCTTGACCATTTAATGGCGAGATATACAGTAAATCCTAGAGACTAGGAGACAACAAAATTCCTCATGGTGTAGGTGGAGAAATTCAGTGGCATCCATGAGTTCTTAGGTCCTAGTGATCTGGTGGGGATTGTGGTAAAGCTTGAGGATACTTGGATTGGTTTTATTGTGAGTCCCACATTCATGCTTGGAATATGGCACATGAGTGATTACGTGAAAGAAATATATGGTTCAGCCAATATTGGCTGGGTGGTTCATGGATGTCCCAAACCTGGTTGTATTTTGCGTCCATTAATAATATCTCCTCCTCCTTGGTAATTCACGTATAAATGTACTAGCTTATATGGGGATTTTATGGTTGTTATATATTTTGTATTTATCTTGCTTATATGCTTGTTATGAGTATGTTTTATTACAAACTTGATGTAATGCTCTCATCATGTCTTGATTTGCAAATGAATGTATAAAGAATATATGATCTAATATATCATAATGCAACTATTGTGATAGAGGAACAATTCTTATTTATGAATATCATATAAGTATGAGAACCCTGTGCTAAGATTTATTGTTATGACCTGTAGAATATATATTTGTGACATGTTTGACAAAATGTATATCGTGGCTAGTAGGGGTCCATTCAAGTTCTTACTCAAGTTTTTACATTAGTACCTTTGTTTTAATGTCATTTATCATTCCTAAAAGTTTTAGGAAGGATTTGGTTGCATGTATGCCTCTTCATGGGAGAAAATAATGCTATAGAAAATTAAAAAGATAAGTTATCTAAGGGGTTAAGCACCTGGAATGATTGGTTACCTCTTGAAGGTTCTGTAGCATGTGTGGAAGGTCAGAAAGGTTTTATTTTACTAGTTCCACTTTCTTAACTATACATGGGGAGTTGAATCACATCTTTGTATCATGTCATCACATGTTTATCCTAACAAACCAGTTAACTTGGGTAAATGTGGGAGGAGGGTGTTACAGAGTGGTATTAGAGCATTTTTCACCCCTTGGATTGGATGGGTGGTGTGTTGGTCATGCATTCATGTCAGTTGCATATATGTGTTCTCTATGCTTGTGGTATATGTACTTTTTTTGTATGCACGGTGGTGGCTATGGTTGCAGTGGTGTCTCCATGTGAAAGTGGATCATGTGCTATTAGATGTTGTCAAGATGAGTGTGTCAGTTATCCATGTCAATTCTTATATATTTTTATGCATACGTTGATATGGTTGTAATTGTCATGCATGAGGTCATGGTATGTGGTTTGTATGATCAAACATTGATAACTAGATAGTGGTCAAATGATGTTATATGCTGATGTGATTATGATTATACATGTATCGTGCTAATCTTGTTGATCTTGCAGATCGAATATGCTCCTTTGAGCTATATTGAGGTATGCTGATTATGTTATGTTTTGGTTTTAGCTGACATGGTGTACTTGCAGGAAAGAGATCAAAGATGACTAGCGTGATGGTAGACTACAGTTCACGAAATTATCCCTATGGGTCAGATGGGAAACGTGGTGGTGGTAATTCTTTTGACTTTGTAGATAGATTGAGAAGCATGAAGGCATACATAAGGAGTTGCAAGGTAGAAAATGAAATGAACATTCAGGAATATGAGAAACATGAAAAAGTAAATGCAATAATCCTTCAAAGTTTTTCAGAATTGCAGAGGCAGGGACCACTTCAGATCAGCCATGGGTAGGAAGATAAAACAGATGGGGCATATGGAAGTAGATCTCATGGTGGGCAAAGGTCGGATAGAGATGACACAATCAAAGATGGTAGACTCTTGGATACTCCGAATAGGATAGGGGATGGACACAAGCTCTACTCTACTTCTGGTTTTAACAGGCACTATGATCATCATCATTGTCATCCTTACAGGAGGAGTGAGAGAGGATATTTTCCACATGTGTTCAAGAAAGAGAAGCCACCTACATTTGATGGAGATTTGAAGAATTTGGAGGATGTAGAAGCATGCATATGTGGGATGAAGAA
The DNA here is from genome assembly GCA_031772625.1 of Pinus tabuliformis. Lineage (NCBI taxonomy): Eukaryota > Viridiplantae > Streptophyta > Pinopsida > Pinales > Pinaceae > Pinus > Pinus tabuliformis. The sequence continues at coordinate 690,610,860 of CM062812.1, read as the reverse complement.
GTTCTTTGAGTTGCAAGATTACACACAGAATATATAGGCTAGGGTATTTATCTTCACCCTCAAAGGGAAATCGAACATTTGGTGGGAATATGTGAAATTGGTCAGAGAGATCAGGACAAAAGACTTGAGCTGGCATGAATTCAAGAGACCTTTAAGGAAGAAAAACTTGTTAGAGAGGTACTACGACAACAAATCCAAGGTGTTTTATGAGCTAAGGATGGGATTGATGATAGATGAGGAGTAAATGACTAAGTTATTGGAGTTATTGAGGTATGTACCATATCTTAAGGATGAGAAGGCCAAAGCTAAGAGATCTGTTAGTTGATTGCCATTACAATTTAGAGATTAGATTAAGTATGATGATCTTCAGTCACTTGAGGGAGCTATTGTGAAATTGAAGCATTTTTATGAGAAGTAAAAGCACAAGATAGATTCTCAGAAATTTTGGAAAGGGAAGGACAAAGCTAAAGGTAAATGGAGGCTAAAAAGTACAAGGCCTTAGGATCCAGGTGAGAAAGAAAATGTTGCACCTTACAAGAAGTTTAATGGGTCACAACATGGAGAACAATAGAATAAAGGTGATGATATATGATGGTTTCAGCGTTGGACATGTGGTAAGGAGCATCTTAAGAGGTATTTTCCACATAATCAGGGTGGTAGGCCTCAGATTGACAATGCGCAAGAAGCGTAGGCAGTTGGGGATGTTGGGCAGAGAATTCTAGACATTTATGTAGTGCTTGATAGCAAGCAAGAAGATCAACAGGCAAAAATTATCGAGATGGATAGTAAGATTTGTGATCAATTTGTTTCCATTTTTATTAACCCTAGATATTACTATAGTTATGTTAGTCTTGACTTGGTGGATAAGTGTGGTTTGAATAAATAAGTGCATGGAAAATTTTGGTTAATGTAGTTGGCTACAAGTACAAAGAAGAGAGTGTATCATGGTGTAAAAGCTTATAGGACCAAAGTGTATTGTTATCACGAATCCATTGAGTGTTTGTATGACAATGGAGAATAGAGAAACTTGTAGGGTAAGAAGAAGGAAACATTAGTTAGAATGATGACAACTATGGAGGAAAAGTGCAGTCACAAAAAAGTTTGTGTGTTATTTGTAGTGAAAATTTCTAGTGATAAAGATAAGAATGTTGAGGGTGCAGAGGTATTGCGCAGGTACTCGATCTTGCATGAATTTCAGGATGTGTTTCCAACATAGATTTTAGAGTTCCTGCATGAGAGAGAAGTGGAATTTTCCATTGAGTTGGTACCAGGGGCAACCCGAACATTGAAGGCACCGTACAAGATGAGAACACCAGAGTTATTAGAGTTGAACTTACATTTGACGAAAATGATTGAAAAGGGATACATTAGGCCAAGTGTACCACCTTGGGGTGCACCGGTGTTGTTTGTGAAGAAGAAGGATGATACTCTCAGGATATGCATTGATTATAGGAAGTTGAACAAGGTAACCATCAAGAACAGGTATTCATTGTTGAGGATCGATCATTTGTTTGATCATTTGAAGGGAGTAGCAACGTTCTCAAATATTTATCTGAGATAATGATATCATTAGGTACACATCAAGGAAAAGGACATATGCAAGACATATTTCAGGACCATATGGGAATTATGAGTTTGTTGTAGTTGCATTTGGTTTAACTAATGCTCAAACTACTTTCATGTGCTTGATGAATATTGTATTGCATCGTTATCTGGACAAGTTTGTTATTGTATTCATTGATGACATCTTCATAGTTTCTAAAAATAAGGAAGAGCATGTTGGACACTTAGAAACATTATTAATATTACTGAGAGATCGTTAGTTGTATGCTAAGCTCAGTAAATGAAGTTTGTTTCAGACAAAGGTACATTACTTGGGGGCATTGTTTTTCCAAGGAAAGTATAGCAGTGGATTCAGAGAAGATAATGGATATCATGTAGTGGGCAACTCCTAGAAATGTGGAAGATGTAAAATAATTTATGGGGCTAGTAGGTTATTATAGGAGGTTCATTAGGACTTCTCTTACATTGCATATCCTATTACGTCACTGTAGAGGCAAGGTAAGAAATTTGAATGTATAGAGGAATGTGCAACCAATTTTTATCAATTGAGGCAGTTGTTGACAAATGCTCCAATTTTAAAGATTACAGATCCAAACAAAGAGTTTGAGATGTGTGTAGATGCTTGCAAGAGAGGACTTGGTGGATTCCTAATGGAGGAAGGACAGATATTATGCTATGAGTCATGGAAACTGAATGAGCATGAGAAGTATTATCCAACACATGATCCTGAGTTGGAAACAATCATCTATGAATTGAAAATGTGGAGACACTATCTTCTTGGCAGGAGATTTGTACTAATTTGTGATCACAGTGGAATGGGGTATCTATTTGAGCAACTGAATCTGAATGCTATACAAGCTAGATGGTTTTCCATGATTAGCGAGTTTGAATTTCAGATTAGGTACATCAATGGTAATGAGAATAGGGTGTAGTTGCTCTTAGAAGGAGAATACAAGTGGATCATATAAAAACAAGGAGTTCTTATGAGAACAACTTACAGGATTGGATCTTATAGGGAGGATATCAGGATGACAGATACATGGAGCTTATGCACAAGTTATAGCAAGGTACAAGTGAGCAGGATGTGGACTATCATCTTACAACAGGTGGTTTGATTAGATTTAGGGACATGATATATGTTCTGAATGATAGTGAGATCAATAGGACTGACTTACGAGAGTTTCATGCAAAAGCATATTCAGGTCACCCAGGCTGCCATATGACATTGAAAATAGTGAAGTTTTGTTATGAAACTAGCTCAAGAAAAGATAGAAAAGATAGATCAACGCCTTAGAATTCAGCCTCTTCGAGGGGGCAACCTCCTTTACATTACATAAATGAACAATTCTTGGATGATTCAAATGATAAAACCTCCTTTTTATATATAGGAGTCTAAGGAGTCACAATATAATCCAGCCGACCTAACAATAATAATATAAAGCCACAAAAATAACAATAGAGGGATTCTATGGGGCACAGAAATAACAATATGGGGGTAATAGGGGCACAACAATATAAATAAGGGGTATAACTACAATAGTAATGGGGTAATCACTAGTATTATAGGGACCCAACATGCCCCTCTCCTTCAAAAAAGTGTTGTCCTCAACGCTTGAGTAATTCTGGATACTTCTGCATAAAATTCTCATCCTCCCATGTGGAATCTTCAGCGGATAAGTTCTTCCACTTGATAAGATACTCTGAAATTGATCGATTTCGTAGCTGTCGAGTTCTTGTTTCTGTGACTGCTTCCAGTTCCAATATAATTTTTCCTTCCTCGTCAAGTTCTGGCAATATTGTTTGAATTGGGAGCTTGTCGCCTATAACCTTTTTTAAACATGAAACATGGAAAAATGGGTGCAATCAAGAAGCGCAGGAAGCTCCAATTTGTATGCCATAGTACCAATCTTTTGCAACACCTTGTAGGGACCATAATACTTTGGTGATAATTTATTATCCTTCTTAGCTTGCTTTAGGGACATTTTCTTATATGGTTGTAGCCGTAGGAATACCCAATCACCTACATCAAAACTTCTTTCACTGCGATGTTGATCTGCCTGTTGTTTCATTCTATTTTGTGCCAACACGAGGTTATCCTTTAAGAGTTGGAGGACTTGTTGTTGATGTTCGATGTGATGTTCCACTGCCTGAACCTTAGAATTTTCTCTTAAATATGATGTGATGGATGGTGGTTGATACCCATAAAGTGCCATAAATGGGGTCATTTTTGTTGCTGTATGGAAGGAAGTGTTATACCACCATTCAGCCAGAGGCAACCATTTGACCCATTGTGTCTGTTTATCAGATACAAAGCAACGAAGATATCCTTCCAAACATTTGTTTACTATCTCAGTTTTCCCATCAGATTGAGGATGATAAGATGAGCTATGAGCTAACTGAGTACCAAGACAAGAAAATAATTATGTCCAAAAATTTCCAGTGAAAATGGGATCTCTGTCACTTACAATAATCTTTGGGTTTCCATGTAGCTTTTGAACTGTTTCCATAAATGCAGTAGAAACTGTACTGGCTTTAAATGGATGTGATAATGCACAAAAGTGTGCATACTTGGTAAGTCTGTCAACTACCACCATGATGACACTCTTTCCCTCAGACTTGGGTAAACCTGTGATAAAATCCATTGAAACCTCCTCCCAACGTTGGCTTGGAATGGATAAAGGTTGTAATAGACCCGGTGTCTTAATTGTTTCAACTTTATTTTGTTGGCAAACCAAACATTCCGCCACAAACTTTTGAATATCTGATTTAAGGCCATCCCAAAAAAATTCCTTCTTAACCCTGTGGTAAGTTTTTAAAAATCCTGAGTGCCCTCCTAAGGGAGAAGTGTGCAATTCCATAAGAATCTTTTTTTTTAGCTGGGAATTCTTACAGAGGTATAAGCGATCTTTGTACCATAACGAATCATTTTGCCAGCTAAATGTATCAGAAGTACTGGAATCTTGTTGTAGCTTTCGAATAAGTGCCCACACTTCTTCGTCATTCTTCCATTCCTCCCTTGCTTCATTTATCCAATCTGGTTGGATAATAGAAATGGCACACAACAATGCTTCCACATCCTCATCCTTTCTTGAGAGTGCATCTGCCACCACATTTTGCTTCCCTTTTTTGTAGATGATTTCAAAGTCATAACCCAACATCTTTGTGACCCACTTTTGTTGCTCTTCAGAGGATAATCTTTGTTCTAAAAAGTATTTAAGGCTATCATGATCCGTTTTTACCTTGAAGTGTCTTCCCATTAGGTAGGGTCGCCATTTCTTAAGTGCATGGAGTATTGCCAACATTTCCTTCTCATAAATAGCTTTGCTTAAAAACTTTCCCTTGATTGGACGACTTTCAAAAGCAATGGGTCTTTCATCTTGCATTAGAACAGCACCAATTCCATTTCCTGAAGCATCACATTCCACAATAAAGGTTTTTGTGAAGTCCGGTGTAGCTAAGACCGGTGCTTGGCACATTGCCTCTTTAAGATGTTCAAAGGCCTTTGTTGCTTCCAGAGTCCATGAAAATGAATCTTTCTTCAATAATGTTGTTAGAGGTGCTGCTATTCTCCCATAATTCTTAACAAACTTGCGATAATACCCTGTCAACCCAAGAAATCCTCGCAGATGCTTTATGGATGTGGGGATTTTCCATTCCTTAATGGCTTTAATTTTGCTAGGGTCTACCTTAACTCCTTCATGAGATACAATATGACCCAAATATTCCACCTCCTGGACTCCAAAGAAACATTTGGATCTTTTTGCATATAATTGTTTCTCCTCCAATAGTTGTAGCACCCTGTCAACATGTTCAACATGATCCTTCCAAGACTTGCTGTAGATTAGTATATCATCAAAAAATACTAACACAAATTTTCTAAGGAATGGTTTGAAAATTGAATTCATCAAACCTTGAAATGTTGAAGGTGCATTGGTAAGGCCAAAAGGCATGACCAAAAATTCATAATGACCCTCATGAGTTCTAAATGTCATTTTCGGAATGTCTTCAATCTTCATTCTGATTTGATGATATCCCGAACGAAGATCCAACTTGGTGAAGTAAATTGATCCATGCAATTCATCCAGTAATTCATCAATGACAGGAATGGGGAACTTATCTTTAATAGTGAGCTTGTTGAGCTCCCTATAATCCGGACACATGCGCCATGATCCATCCTTCTTGTGCACCAATACTACTGGAGATGAGAAAGAACTTTGACTCGGTTGAATTATACCAGCCTCTAGCATTTCTGCAACCATACGTTCAATTTCACTTTTTTGGACATAGGGATATCTGTACGGCCTGATGTTTGGAGGAACACTTCCTGGAATCAGATGAATAGCATGATCATGATCACGCATAGGTGGGAGACCTTTGGGAGTCTCAAATACCTTGGAATGATTGTCCAGGACTTTTTGGAGATCTGGAGAAATAGATGATTCCAATGTGGAAACATCTAGCGAACATAATTGTGCAATTACACCTCTTTGCTCCTTTTTTAGAAGCTTTGTCATGCCATTAGAGCTGATTATCTTTCCTGGTTTCCCTGCAATACCCCTTAATTCAACTTCCTTTCCTTCCGTAGAAAATTTGATGAAAAGTTCTTGAAAATTAAAAGCTATTGTACCCAAGGATTGTAGCCATTGGACTCCTAGTACAACATCGGCACCTCCCATTGGAATGGAAAGCATTGGGCTAGTCAATACATATTCTCCCATGGATAGCTTGATATTATGGCACTTTCCAGAGCAATTTATTGTTCCTCCATTTGCAATCATCACTTGACACTCTGGTGCTGGATATAGGAAGCAATTCAATTCTTTTGCTACCCTACAATGAATAAAATTGTGGGTGCTTCCTGAATCAATCAACACTATTACCTTTTTCTTCTTGATTTGTCCTTCTATCTTGATGGTTTGAGGAGTGGTAATTCCCGCCAATGCATTACAAGATATGGTCGGATTTATTTTTTCTTCATCTAGGCTTTGTTCCTGGAATATATCCTCTTCTTTTGACCTTTCTTGCTCCTTTTCTTCTTCCTCTTCACAATCTATGTAGAATAATTTCTTCTCAGCACACTTATGACCTTTTGTGTATTTGCTATCACAATTGTAACAAAGCCCTTTTGCTCTTTTTTCTTCCAATTGTTGTGGTGTCAACCTTGTAGGTTGTGGAAGACTAGGGGCAACAACACTTCCGTCTTTATAGTTGTGAGTGGTATGCTTCCTAGTTGCCATAATTTTGCTTTCCATTTTTCTTGCTAACTTGAATGCCTTCTCTAATGAATCAGGTTCCCAAAGGTGAACATCATGTTGGATATTATCCTTTAAAGACCCTATGAACACATCAATCCTAAAAAAAAGTGTTGCTTTTTGTATCCTCATAATGTGCTATCAATTCTTCCGTAAAAATTGCCCAAGTGATAAATTGTTTACGAGAACAAAGCCATTGATACCATACAAACTGATTTGGTTCCAAATATACAGTTTCCATACGTACCTTTTGTGCGTTTTGCACATTATTGAGATCGAAGAATTGCTCCATCTGTAATATCCATGTGGCAGGATCCTTGCCATCAAACTTCCTCATATCGATTTTTGGAATATGGTGATTCTTCGATCCAACATTAGCCTCTATGGAATCATGATTAACATTTCTTTTGTTCTCATCATGAGTTTCCTTTACTACCTTTTCACCATTAGTAAGTATTTCTTGTAGAAAATTTGTCAAATTTGTCTTCAAATCTGCCATGCCTGTCTTCAAATTTGTGTTCAAATCTATCTTCAAATTGTCCATATTAGCTTCCACACCATTTATCTTAGCTTCCACGCCATTTATCTTAGCATCTGTTAACTTTTGTGAGCATGACATTTGTTGCACTTGTTCTTGTAATTTTGATATATCATGTAGCATTTCTTCCTCTTCTTCATGAGTCATGCTAGAGCTTTTAGGTTCCTTACTAGGTGTTTGCATTTTCTTTCCTCGGGACATCAGTTACCAATAATAATTCTCTACTATGTCCTTTGAATTCCTTCAAAATAAATTTTCAAACCAAGCTTAAGCAAAAATTTAAAAAAATCTACACACCTTTTTTCACTTTGTAGGAGCTCGATATTGCCTCTGATGTATCTCCGTACTTTCCAATCATCTAGTTCTAAACCTGTGACCTCTAGTAGCCCTCTATGTCCTCTTTCCAATGCCACTAGTCTGATCCAAATTGGATTCTCCAAGAAAGCGTTATGCACAATCTCCCACAGTGACTTGATTATAGACTAGTTCAGTAGAGCGAACTTATACGGCGTGCCACGAGTCACTGTTTCGACCTTTGGATTTGAAAAACACCCACAAGAAACTACAGTTCGTCCTCTTTCTATACCGCCTTACAAAACTTCAATCTGATCCTTAGAGAGAAAGTTATGACGATTTTCCGCAGGTCACCTGTTTTGAATGTAATTCAGGAGTCTGCAAAAAGACCAACTTCCTCAGATCATATCTCCACAATTATCACACAAAAAGCTCTAAAATTCGAACCCAAGGTTCAGCATGATTTCTTCTCAAATGGGTTTTCTTTGTGACTTCTGAAACGTCACAGAAAAAACGTTATAGCAAAAATTCCACGATGACCTGTTTGGAGCAGCGAAACCCTAGAATCCAAAGCTCTAATACCAAATGTTATGAAACCAGCTCAAGAAAAGATAGAAAAGATAGATCAACGCCTTAGAATTCAGCCTCTTCGAGGGGGCAACCTCCTTTACATTACATAAATGAACAATTCTTGGATGATTCAAATGACAAAACCTCCTTTCTATATATAGGAGTCTAAGGAGTCAAAATATAATCCAGCCGACCTAACGATAATAATATAAAACCACAAAAATAACAACAGAGGGATTCTATGGGGCACAGAAATAACAATATGGGGGTAATAGGGGCACAACAATATAAATAAGGGGTATAACTATAATAGTAATGGGGTAATCACTAGTATTATAGGGACCCAACAAGTTTAATCATTGGCTAGATTTGAAGAAGGAAGTGGTAGTGTTTCTGGCTAGATGTTTGGACTGCCAGGAGCTCAAAGCTGAAAGTAAGAATCTAGGTGGGCTGCTACAATTGATTTCGATTCCAGAGTGGAAGTAGGAGGTTATTTCCATGGATTTCATCATAGGTTTTCTGAGGAAATCTAGACAACATGATTCGATCATGGTTGTGGTGGAAAGGTTGACTAAGGTAGCGCACTCCATTCCAGTGAAGTCTACTTATCTAGCTAGTGCTGTGTCACAAGTATTCATTATATATGTAGTGAGGTTGCATTGTTTTCCAAGAAATATTATGTCAGACAGGGATGTTAAGTTCACTTCCAAGTTTTGGAAGGAGTTGTTTGCAGGTTTGGGGATAGAGTTTTCCTTCATCACAACTTATTATCTGTAGATAGAAGGAAAGACAAAGAAGGTCAATAGGATATTGGAGGACATGTTGAGGATGTATGTGATGCATCAACAAAGGATATGGGAGGAATACCTTCCATTGGTTGAGTTTTCTTTAACAATGGGTATTAGGAGCCAGTAAGAATGAGTTTGTTTGAGGCACTATATGTGCGGAGTTGTAATACTCCCATCAGTGGGAGTCATCTCATGAACAAGGTATTGATAGGATAAGACATGTTGACAAAGACGGAATAGTAAATGTAGGTTATCAAGAAGAATCTAAAGGTAGCATAGGACAAGTAGGAAATTTATGCAGATCAGAAGAAGTTGTTTAAGGAGTTTCTAGTTGGGGAATATGTATATTTACGTAGACCAAGAAGAGCTGCTTGAGGATTCGATCATGTGCCAAGATGGCACCTAAGTTTTTGTGGACCTTTCAAGATCCCCGAGAGGATTAGACCAGTAGCTTAGCAACTTGCACTGCCTTCGATAATGAAAGTCCATAAATTTTTCCATGTGCCATTACTTAAGAAGTATGTTAAATATGATGATCGTGTGATTGACTAGTCTGTATTACAAGCGGATCCATATGGAGAATTCCAGCCAAAACCTCAATGTATCTTATAGAAAAATATGGTCACGCTCTTGAACTGAGAAATCGAGCAGGTTAAAGTGCACTGGAAGCACTTTGGGCATGATGAAGCTACTGGGAGACGCTCGGATCAAATGTGGGTTATCTATCTTTCTCTATTTGCTAGCTGAGTGAATGTTTTTAGTATATGTTTTGGTGTCATGGTTTTGGTATATGAACATATGTATATGGATGAAAATACCGCCATGAGTTGTGTTATAAAGCTCCAATAAGTGGTATGTATATCATGTTGTTATGGTTATTATGTTGTTATGTGTCATGTTGGTTTTATTTTCAATAGGTTGATCACTATAAATACTGCATTGAGCTAATTTATTAATCTCCATGGGTAGTATGTTTTTCTTTCAATAGTATTGTTGGTTGTAGGTGTCATTGAACACCAAGGATGGTGTTGCCCCAAGGGGGAGGGTTCTGTAATAGCCCTGGTCAAACTTCCATGTAATAAAGTTAATAAGGGGAAATAATAACCAAGGTCACGGGACACATATTCCAAGCAGAGTGTGGGGAAAAACATCTTAGTGTGGGTGTTCATTTTGTTTATTATGGCTAAGGGAAATTTGAAAAGTTAATGGCAAAGGCTTTGGAAAGGCATGAGGCATTAATTGGCATTTTGTTTATGAAAATAATGGAAATTAGGAGAAAAGGAAGGTGAAAGGTCACAAATTTCATATGGGGAGGAAAATGAATGAAAATAATGGAAAATGAAGAAAATATATGCCTCATTAATATAAATTCTTATGAAGATCAGTGGGTACCTTTTTTCAGTTCAGTTTTTGGAGTTATCTCTAGTCTCTCTCTCTCTCTCACTCTGAGACACTTAGAACATTCTTGAAACACACTAGCATTGGATCAGGGAAAGCAATGGAAGGACCAAGAAGAAAAAGGGAAGAAAAGCTCAAGTAAAGAAGAAAAACATTTAGAATCTACAATGGGAATATTTGTAGGTATCAATTTGCATGTGTGATTTCCTTGCTAGTTTTAACATGCATGTGTCTTTTAGGTTGTCTTGTTGTCATTTGGATGGGTTTTGATAGGTGTGACAATGTTCTTTAGCCTTGGCTTGCCATTTCCAAATAGCCATGGTGTTATGGGTTCTCTTGTATTTGGTTGAGCTAGATTGCCATATGGTTTCGAAACTGAGTGAGGTGGTATCAGAAAGAAAGAACACAAGGCTGAAGAATCCATGGACCAAAGAAGGTGGGATTGTAGTAAAGTTGGATTTTGTGTTCCTCAATGGGCCTTATAATCCTCAACTGGTGAATGGTGGGATATATAGTAAAACCTATAAGTGTGGGCCCTCGAGCATCCCTAGGAATCACGAACAGTGAATGGAGGGATATATGGTAAATCTTGGAGGGCGGAGTATTGATTAGGCCTAGAAATTATCGACTTTTGTATGACAGGATAGATGGTAAATCGTAGAGACTAGGAGATAGGAAAATGCCTCATAGTGTAGGTGAAGACATCTAGTGGCATCAATGCTTGTTTACGGCCTAGTGATCCTGTGGAGATTATGGGAAATCCCGAGGAAAATTGAATTGGTTTTGTTGTGATTACCACATTCATGCTTGGAATATGGCATAGGGGTGATTGGTTGAAATAAATATTTCGTTCAGCCAATCTATAGTCGGGTGGTTTATGGAAGTCCCAAACCTGATTGGATTTTTCATTCATTAGAAATAGCTCCTTCTCCTTGGTATTTCATGTGTAAATGTATTGGATTATATGTGGATTTTATGGATGTCATAACCTTGTTATTTATGTTGGTTATGAGTATGTTTTATGGAAAATTTGATGTATGGTCTCAACATGTTTTTATTTTCAAATGAATGTACAATGAATATATTACCTAATAGATGATAATGTAGACATTTTGATAGAGAAACAATGTTTCTTTATGAATATCAGATAAGTATGAGACCTCTATGCTCATATCTATTGTTATGAGCAGTCGCTTACATATTGGCGACATGTTTGATGAAATGCCTATCATGGAAAGTAGGGGTCTAGTCAATTCCTTACTCAAGTGTTTGCATTAGTACCTTTATTTAAATGTCATTTATCATTCTTGAAAGTTTCATAATTTCTTGGCAGTGGCTTGAGTCCTGGCGCTCAAAACGTGGCACAAAATCTAGGGAAAGGTCCATAGTCACTCGCATTCCTTATTGTGGGAGAAACTAGAAAACTTTGGCCGCATGCATGCCTCTTCATGGGAGTGACTAAGGGTCTAGAATAATAAAAAGATAATTTTTCTCAAGGGTTAATCCCCTGGAAGGGTTGGTTACCTCCTGAAGGTTTTGTATAATGTGTGGAAGGTCAGAAAGTTTTTTTTTTTTGGTTCTGCTTGCTTAACTGTACATGGGGAGTTGAATCACATCATAGTATCGTCTCATCACATGTTTACCCCAACAAACCAGTTAACTTAGGTAAATGTAGGAGGAGGGTGTTACAGGATGAAACCCACTGGTTTATATGCTCCACCTTGAGGGATGCTCCAACACATTGGTTTACCAACTCCAAATGCAAGGACACTATAATTACCTATGTTTACTAGCTCCAATTGGAAGGACTCTCAAATATGTTGGCTTTACCACCTCCTACTGGAATGATGCTCCAACTCCATGTGTAGGCTCCACCTTCCCCTAGCACCACCCTACCAGTGTGAAGTGTTATCAGGCTCCAACATGAAAGGAACTCCACTCTCCTAACTTGGACCGCCCTACCACCTTGCTCAGTAAGCAAACCACGTTTCATAATTTTCAGATTGGATCCACCTATACACTATAACAATAAAAAAAATTGTAATACAACTCTACACAAATAAATATGCTTCTTCTCAATGTGTTCATCAATATCAAACTCTAGTAGCTTAAATCAATGACTAATGCATTACTCAACATCTTTGTATTAATAACAACAAGTAATCAATTTGATCTTTTCAATACTGTGAAACCCTAGTGCTTCTCAGTAATCTATTTTTCTTAGCACATTGAGAAAAAACCCTAGGAAACATAAAATTTCACTATCAATCATACATCACAACAACATATTCTCACTTCCCCATGTCTAGTAGAGTCTCTTTAAATCAACAATAGCAAAAAACACTATCCAAATACATCTCTAAAGACCAATATCTAATACATCAACCCTGTCCAACAATTACTTCTCCAATACTAACACACTCAATCAACTGAATTATATCAATACATCATAATCTTATTGACCAATATCATATCTAATTAATGGAAACATTGTCAATGACAAAAATCTAACATTATGTCAAAACCGAATTGAAACAATAACTATGTTCACATTACAATATCCTATCAACTCACGTCAAGCATTTTGACATAAGCTATATGCATAATTAATACAATGAAGGGCTCATGACAATACATAATACATGGCAACAATATAAGATATGATCTCCCTACACCACACAAGCTTAGTCAAAAGTGTCAGAAACATACATGCTCATCAATATATCATACTTCTCTCTTTCAGCAAAGGAATCTATCTAAATTATGTGTCTGAACCCATCATATCCACAGCAATAATGTACTTTGAATGTATTTAACACTTTTTAACTGTGAAAATACTTTGCCTGCAACAGAAACAATCAATGCAACAATCGCTCTACTTCACATGTAACATTACAAACCTTTTGTATTTAATTATGATCCAAAAATACACACATTGAGATCCAATGCATTATCTCTGCTTCACTAGTTGCTCAACAGAAAAAATAGGTATGTCAAGCCATGATCAAATCATACTCTGCTCCATTATCCAATGTTTTGTTGGTCACATAGTAATAGATCCTTTTCTGACCTCTAAAGTTATACCAATGTGTTGGATCTATATTTATTTTGCTCCAAAAGTACTAGCTATAATTTCACGAATGTACAACACTCCTTGGTCAAAATTCATTAGAAACCATTTACATGCAATTGTTCTAATCTAATCACATTTCATAAAACGTTCTTAACTTCACTTCATTGCTAACATGCAAAATAGGCTACAATTTCACTATCAATCAACTGTTTACATGATAAAGATACTTATTTAGGCTCTCATGTGTACAATCTATCTTTGCACCATCACTCCTACATAATGCATCACTGTCTTGGCTAACACATAGTCTTCTATAGTAGTTTACAAAAAAATTTCTTCCTCTGACGAATTTCATGAATATCATGATTCACACTAGGGTTACATCATCCTAATGTATATAATTCAGTGAGGCACTTCTTAACAAAGGTATTCAAAGAAATTGTCTCACATTTCTCCTCACGAGTTAAAGGAGCAGATTTAGGAAAAGCCCTAGATGGGCCTCAAAAAATATTTCGGATAAAACACCTTAGAAGAGCCACAAAATGAGCCTTGAATGTAGTTAAAAATTGTCTTCAAATATTCAGACTGCTTCATACTTTGTGCTTCAGGAAATCTAAATGATTTAATTGTTTAGTGATCTGAGTTAGGCCTAAAAATTCATTGAATAAGATCCATGAAATTCCTTAGAAAACCACAACAAAGTTCCCCAAGCGTTCACAGAGAAAGATTCCCCAAAAGTCTGAAGGTCATGATTTAGGTGATCTAATAGGTCTTAGAAAGTGATCTAGAGTAGGTCACAGATGATATGCCTTAGGAGACACATATACTTCTTAGAACATGTGACCTAAGTAAGGAGTACAGGGATCTGTTTCAAAAGAAAGAGTCAAATGTCTCTAAGGAAAAACAAACTAATTATCCTAAAAAATACTATGATTAATACATATAATTTATCCTTGCCACAAAGATATGAGAAAGCCTTAGAAATGCCAAAGAATACCTGTTATCGGGAAATCTAGTGTCTATGTAGAGCTGCTAGTCCCACTAAGACAGGTAGCTATCTTAGAAACAAACAGATTAAAGTTACTTTCGTTTTCCTTTATGAGAAGTAGATAGGAGAGGATAAAGAATACCAACCTCGATCTTTCGCTCGGTTTTTTGCTTGTTCATTCTCCTCACCGATAGGCCTTTGCCGCTTCTCCCTTGACCACTCTGCTTCAAAGAGTACCTGTAAAGTCAAAGCAACATAATACTTTCAAAGTGCAGAGATCTACAATCATAAGCAATATAGGACCAGATATATATTGACCACACAAATGAATATATTATCAGACATACAAGAATGTGGAGGAAAACTTGAATAGATTTATTGATATAAAGATTAGAAGAGAGGATTACAACTCATTGATCTGACCCATCGTCATCCTCCCAGCATGAAAGCCCTTCTTCACCTCATGAAAAGCTTAGATCACCCAACACTATGATATTCCACCAAGAAACCAATAGCGCTTCCTTACAAGATACAAAATTCCAGCCTCTGGATCTCTGGGATGAGGGATCCATATATAGATGATTGCAGGGAGGTGAGTCAGCTTTTGGGATTTTGATTAGTGTCTTCTCTCTAATAGTTCTTGATTCCACTTGGAGATTGATGATCTCTTACTCATCCCTAGGTGAATTCAGAGAGGCAAGTGTCACAGGAGAAGTTTCTGGAAGATTCCATGATCATCCACCTCGCAAATTGTCTATGCCATTTGTCCATTCTCACCCATCGCACCCTACAGAAGGGCTTTCTAGTATGCATCGCACCTTTTACACTGGGCAGGTGAGATGCATTGCACCCTTAGCACTAAGCAACCTGTATGGTCCAGTTTTGACCAGTTCTGAGCAGTTTTCTATGGAGAACTTCTGGGAGATGATGTAATCAGCTGACCTTGTTCCTTTAGGGCATGAAACAACACTTTTAGGGACTTAGAAGACCTTGGTTTATGGACATATATGATTGTGGTTACAGTGCCCAAAAATGTCTATAACAGTTGCCCCCTAAAGCATGAGGTCGTTAATCTTTTGATGTCGAGTGAAATTCTTTATCATGAGGATCCAAGGTTTTTCGAACTGGAAGGTGACCTGTAATAAGATACAATACAATACATTATTTTCATAATATTTTCATGATCTGGCTGAGGTGGGCATTCCCATGCTCAGCTTTATAAATTCATTTTCATGTACATAGGACAGACAACCGTTTGTGTGGTAGACTGATGATTTTGATAGAGCCATCATCCTTTGATTCGGATGATCATCTGTGCAGCAATGATGTACATTTGATGTCTTTATTTTCTTGAATATATCGCAGCCCGGATGGATGAAACTAGATCCGGGGTCTTCAAACTCATCCAATCTTCGCCCGAAGTACAAGTCGATCCATGTGAAAAATGTTCTGGAGTCGAACATGGAAAGACATCACCTGATTACTAGCCAATGATGTAAGCTATTAACAGGCGCGAGAGGAATCACCGATAATGATGATGACCCTCAAGGTACGACAGTACAATTTGCGTGGTGTGAAAATGGGACTTGGCGTCGAACACCACACAAAATCTCTCGGTCGAAGGCCATTGATGTAAACTTATCACTGAAAGTGAGAAACTTGCCATTGAGGCATGCAAGCTTCAAAGCACTGAAAGGGTTGTTCCTAGGTCGACTTCTTGGATAATGAGTTGATGTCGACAAGAAGTGACCCGTCATAGGAGGGTCTTAATGAATCCCACATCTATGACACAAAATGGAGCAAATGACTTTTGGAGGTGAAAACGATCTGGTGATACAAGGTTTAGGGTGGCGGTCATGAAAGAATGAAGCGTAAAGGTATTGCAGCGGATGAGACACAAGATGGGTTGGTGAATTCTCTGATTGACTTCTCTTGAACATATTGGCGACACTGAAAATGGATTGGTAGCATTAACCCCAAAGATGGATGGTACGGTGGACCAATGGTAACATGACCGGTGAACGGAATAACCCAACCCGACTCAATCATGGTGATGAAAGTGTCATGTTCAAGAGTGACTTTGCTACCAATAAAGTTTCTTCAAGTTTTCTTCCCAATTTTTCCGCAGTCATTGCTAACTAGTACCTCTTTATTTTTATCAAGCTTGAGGAGGATAACATATGCTTGTTCTATAATTTGCCCTTTTGGCAAACCCGTCGCTATGTTTAACGTAGCGACAGTGAAACTCGTTCTTGTCTATATGGAAAAGTTTGTCACTATTGGTTTTAACGAGTTTGATGTCAAAGATAACTCGGTCCTTTTCAATTTTAGAGAGCCTGAAAGGGATGTAAAGGAAACTCCAATAATCCTTTTTCGTCATATAATCCCTTGAGTCTGAAAAAGTATAAAACAATATGAAAGGGATGAATTTTCGATAGTTTTAACGAGCCAAACAAGACAAGTGCTCGATCTTTTTGTGTAATAATCCCTCAGGTCCAAAAATATTAAAATCTAGAGGAGGGATAGCACTCCCAGTATCTTTAACGAGCTGGAGAGGCCAACTGCTTGGCAATCTTTTCATATTTTACGAGTTAGACGAAAAGAGCTTAAAGGAGACTCGTTTTTTGAGGAACGAGTGATAATTTCAGGTAGCAGCTAATTCCATTAAGGTTTGGAATTTTCCAATCACGGCAGTGTCACAAGGATGGCTAACATAATCACTCTTCGTAGTTGTTCCTCAAAAGGGGTAAAAAATCAAATGGAGGTGAATGATTGGTTAAAACAGAGTGGAGGTGATGATGAGAACACGGCCAAGGCTCAAGAGCTGATGATAATACATTCGCAACAGTTATTTACCAGAAATTGGTTCATTTTTTAATGAGCTGAAAATCTGGGGGAAACATTTGCTCATTGCTTAGGTTTAATTTTTAATGAGCTTGAACTTCACATAAAAACTGCTCGTGCCAGTCGTATGATAAGGGCATCTCGTCGGCAGATTCCATTTTTATGGAGCTTGCACCTTTCGAAGCTTTGCTCCATATCCTTTCATTATGAAAATTAGGAACGACCAATCCTACGAGTTTAAAGGGTTTGAGAATCTACAAACTAAGAAAATAAATGGTCATGCTTCATTTTCACACAAAAAGGTTTGCATGCCCCCAGGTATAGTGAAGTAGAGTTTCTAGGTTACCCTTCAATTTGTAGACAAAACATTTGTTCTATCAGGAAAGGCCTACCTTCTGATAGAGGTATTTTATTCCAGTCTAGTACCCTCTTCCTATATGGATGGGCATCGGACCAGTCACATTCCTCCACGGAAATCTACTCTATACCCAGAGTTTTCTTACCGAAGCAGACCAGGGTGCATGCCCCCTGGGTTTCAGTCCTGACCCCGTGAATTACTTGCATTTTTCAGGTGGACGGACTGGAGATTGATGGGACATTCCTTGCGTAAAAATACCATTTAGGGATGGCATTTGACTATTGGCTATGTGTGAGCTAGGGAATGAAAGCTGGTCTACGAGCTGGACCACTTGGCCTTCATGCGGAAAACACATTACTCGAAAGAGTGAGGAGACAATGGCTCCCATGCTATAAATATAGTCGTGCCCAAGGAGCAGATTATAATCTAAAGGTCCTTGGACTACCATTACATTCATATAAATGGTTTTCCTTCTCAAATTTATAGGCAAACTTGGAAGGATCCCTAACGGTCGACTGGTTCCTTTATCAAAGCTTGTTAGATTCCGCATCTCAGGCAGAAGCAATGGCGAACCAAGCGCTTTCCAAGCAGTTGAGGAAAGGATACTCACAGAAGCCCCCTCATCTATGATGGTACCAACCATGACCATTCTGTAGGTTTGAACAATGATTTGGAATGGTACACTAGCCGGTAAACGGGGTCTGCCTAGTAGATTCCAATCGAAGGAAACGACTAGGTTGCTCGGAGGTGGGACCAAATAAACGGCCAGGTATGACTCTGATGAACTTCCTTCCTGCGGTAAAGGAATGGGTAGATTGCCCCCATGTTCATCGGAGTCTGTGTTTACGAAAAGAATTTGAATGGTGTCGTTCTCATTCTCTTTGGTGATTGTATCATCTGAAGATGGACCTTCTGAAGACAAGACCGGGTCGACTGCCGCCTCAACCTTTTGACTTTCATCTGGTATGGATTCAGCGGGTTTATCTTCAATGATAGATGCTTCGACCGACCACAAAGTTGTGTCGGTCAGATTTTCAACTAGCGATGGACTCGGTAAGAGTTTCTTGTATCCAGGAGGAAGCCACAGCGGTGAAGTGGGATGGTTATCCAAGACTCTTTTAGCTTCGTCTAGGAAGGGACAACGGTGGACGGCATGATTTCCTTCACACAGTTTGCAAGGAAATTTACATCTTCCTTTTTGTCTAGAGACTTCGTTTTCACTAGTTGATGGTGTTCTTTCAACATGATTGTTAGAGGTTGATGACACCAGATTGTGCAAACGCGGAGACCAGTCCCTTAAGATCTGAGGGATACAAGGAAAATCTCGATGATAGTGATCTCCGTTGCAAATGACACATGGAGATTTAGGTCTGGACGGTGCCGTGTGTGGATTTTCACTAGATGATGCATGGTTACCCCTTTTTGCCTTTGGCTTCTTCTTCTTCTTTTCCTTCTTCTCCTTCTTAGTTACTTGATTTTTTGCTTTACCAGCTTCATCAAATGAAGAGGTAGGAGGAGAGGGAGAAATGGACGGAGTAGAAGGTTGAGGGGTAACTATAGTATCGTCTAGTTGCTGACTTGATTATTCAGGAATCACGGTATTCTGAACGATAGAGGTCAAGAAGAGCCATATTGGCAAGCCAATTGTCAATCTTGGAAGTGACAATGTGGCAATATGAGGTGCACCAACATCTCCCCAAGAGGAGAAAGGACCAGGATTTCCTCCAAGGGGAAATCCTCAGTTGGTGGACTCCATTTTCTCAACCTAAGAACAACGAGGGAACAGTGACGTTATTCCGATTAAAATAAATTTTAGACGCTTTGAGACATCTTGCTTTTTCAATTTTTAAGAGTCGAGAAAAAACAAAAGATGACTCTAGTCGCCTTCAATTTTTAATGAGCCTAAAGTGACAAGTGCTTAGATGGACCTTTTCCTTTAAGGAGTCTAAAAAGGAATGAAATAGACTACTCTGGAGATCTAGACAGAGGGATTACCAAACCAATCGCAAAACTGCAGAATGCTTTTTATGGTATGGCAGTCAATCTTCCCGAATGCTGTGTTCAGTGCATTGCGATCGATAGGGCGACAAACACGGCTTCCTATGGATAAAGGATATAGCCTATTGTGGTATCCCAATATATACTCGACGATACGTGGGAGCACAAGTCCATACTGGCACTTGTCGTCTCAAAGAGGAGGAATCACCCAACCTACAATGAAAGCGATAGTTACCAGGCTTTACGACGCTGGAATATGTCTCTAGCCTAGACTTCTAGATGTTGTGCGTTAGGTTCCAAAGCATTTTTATGTTCATTGAATTTATTTTACAGTTGATATTTCTTAAGAAATTTTCCTTTTAGGTTCACCGCGTGATGTAATACAATTCCTAAAATGCAATATAAGATGATAAACAATCATTTAATCTTCTTTTTGCAATGAAAATCCTAGCTACTAAAGAAAGAGAGATGATATTATTTCAACATAGAGCAGAGAGCACACACTAGATGCACTGTCCTAAATCAAACCAACAAGCAGTCTAAATGCAAATGTGCATGCATGTATTTGTTTTCCACTTTCTTAATGTGTGAATGACATAAAGAATGCTGAGTACAAATATGAATTATCTTTTCAAAGTGACAATACTAACAAATTTCTCTTCAAAAACGAAAGGAAGATAATGAGAACACTTTGTGACTTTGAATTGAAAACTACTTTCGACACTTGAAAAACTAATAATTCAAATCAAATACAAGAGTAAATGTATAATCGACCATCAATAACGATAGGATTCTTTTCTTTGACTGAAAACAACACTTGCGACACTTCCAAATCAAAAGACGACAGTTTGATTATGCTACTTTTTGTAAAAGAGAACTGTAAATGGCGCACAATACATAAAAACATTCACAATTCTTTGTACTATGGAGGTGGAATCATGCAAGGGAAGGGAGTTTGCACAGTGGTATACTGATCACAGATAGCAAAACTCCTGAATAAAGCTGAAGAGAGTGAACAAAGAAACCAAAATCTAGGAGTAGAAGAGGTCTTATTTGATCAGTGCACCTGCAACACAGGGAAAGTGTGATGCAGCGCACCTACTGCACACGGGAGGTGCGATGCATCCAGATTCCCAAGAGGAGAAAGTGCGATGGTCCAGGGACGAGACTTCAGCTTGGTTCTTGGTCACAGTTTGCAGCTTAGTTGAAGGATTTAGGCCGAGCTAATGATAGTCAGTAAATAGAAATCACAAGGGCTGATCTAATGAGGTTACTAGAGCCACCACTAGGGAAATTAGGATGTTTGCAAAAATCGATTGTTTAGTTTATAAACAAAACCTGGAGATAGACTGAAACAACATTGATCTACTTTTCACTTGCATAACAAATGCAGTTCGAAGGCTAGCTGGCTTGACTTCAGGCTCCATCTGTAAGTTTATAAAAAAACAAATATAGACAAGCAAATAATCTATTCGCTCCCCAGTGGAGTCGCCATTTTGTTATCGGGAAATTTAGTGTCTATGCAGAGCTGCTAGTCCCACTAAGACGGGTAGCTATCTTAGAAACAAATAGATTAAAGTTACTTTCGTTTTCCTTTATGAGAAGTAGATAGGAGAGGATCAAGAATATCAACCTCGATCTTTCGCTTGGTTTTTTGCTTGTTCCTTATCCTAACCGACAGGCCTTTGCCGCTTCTCCCTTGACCACTCCGCTTCAAAGAGTACCTATAAAGTCAAAGCAACATAATACCTTCAAAGTGCAGAGATCTACAATCATAAGAAATATAGGACCAGATATATATTGACCACACAAATGCATATATTATCAGACATACAAGAATGTGGAGGAAAACTTGAATAGCTTTATTGATATAAAGATTAGAAGAGAGGATTACAACCCATTGATCTGACCCAGCGTCATCCTCCCAGCATGAAAGCCCTTCTTCACCTCATGAAAAGCTTAGATCACCCAACACTATGATATTCTACCAAGAAACCAACAGCACTTCCTTACAAGATACAAAATTCCAGCCTCTGGATCTCTGGGATGAGGGATCCATATATAGATGATTGCAGGGAGGTGAGTCAGCTTCTGGGATTTTGATTAGTGTCTTCTCTCTGATAGTTCTTGATTCCACTTGGAGATTGATGATATCTTACTCATCCCTAGGCGAATTCAGAGAGGTAAGTGTCACAGGAGAAGTTTTTGGAAGATTCCATGATCATCCACCTCGCAAACTATCTTTGCCATTTGTCCACTCTCACCCATCGCACCCTAGAGAAGGGCTTTCCAGTATGCATCACACCTTTTACAATGGGCAGGTGAGATGCATCGCACCCTTAGCACTGAGCAACCTGTATGGTCCAGTTATGACCAGTTCTGAGCAGTTTTCTATGGAGAAGTTCTAGGAGATGATGTAATCAGCTAACCTTATTCCTTTAGGGCATGAAACAACACTTTTAGGGACTCAGAAGCCCTTGGATTATGGACATATATGATTGGGGTTGCAGTGCCCCAAAATGTCTATAACAATACCTCAAAATTATGGCTCAGTTCAACAAAGATTAGCCCTCAAATATACAATGAAAATTCCTCAATGGTGAGTTGCCTTAGGTTAACTACTAATTCTCCACAGAGCTAGCCAAAATATCTTAGAAGATACTAAAATAACACAAATGAAGAGACTTAACCAAACATATATTAAAAAAAACTTAAATATCTTCAAATATGTATTGGATTTTAGACTTCCCAAACTATACTTGGCCATAGATATATTTCAGAATTAGAGTGATTTCTTTTATACACCATTTTTGGGGAGGTTGAGCCTCTATTTATAGTGGATTGAAAGGTTAAAATAGGGAGGTTGACCTAAAATTGGGCGGAAGATGACTTATGAAATTTGGAGGGAAAAATAAAATTTAAAATTTGAATTTCGAAATTTTATTTTTGGAGGCAGAAATAATTAATGTGTCGTCCAGATCTGCATATGGATAAATTATTCTCAACAAAAAAATAATGTACTTCTCCTTGATTTGGGCTAGAAAAATTCCTATTTTTAAGGTCTAATAAGACCCACAAGATTTACTGAAATTTGTTTGAAAAATAAGGTCAATATTTAACCAACTTCCAAGGACCTTCCAACATACCCTTTTGGACTCCTTGATCCCACACTCGGGGCTTTAACTTTAAACGAGCATATCTCTCGAACCAAGATGAACCACATGGCATGCTAAATACCATTGAAATGGTAATGATGAGGAGAAATATCTTATGATAGTTTCATTTTTGACCTCACTAATTTTCTTAGAAAAATATTTATCGAACATAGGGTACACTATAGAGGCTAGCTATCTTTTGGTACTTCCTTTTCATTGGTGCTTCCAATAGATGTAATCTAGATAAATATAAAGAGTGTTCAAGAACTAAAGTTGGAATCAATGACAACACCACTCAGTACATGCATCACATGGAGGTTCTTTCTTGGGTTTTGTATGGAAATGCACCTTCAAAACCATGTTTTCACCTTGGTCTTTCCATTTCAAATTCTTTTTCTATCCTTGTGATTGATTTTTTACTTCCCCCAAATTGTGCGTGAGTTAATTCCTAAAGTGAGTTGTTCATAGTGATATTTGAATGTTCTACTATCACAAATTTAACAAATTTAAAATGGAAATTATTGCACTGGACTTTGTGTTCATTTGGGCATCTGGAAGTGTACTTTTGTAGGGAATCTTCATGTATTCCCTACTCAACTTATGGTTAAGTATGCAAAAGAATTATTTGGTCTTATTGTACACTGTGTGTTTTTCCTTCCACTATTTATTGATAATTCAATTTTTTACCATTTCGTCTATAAATTCCAAACCCTTGTGCACCCATTTGATTAATTCATAACATACCATGTTTGCTGGAATATATGGGTGAGTTTTGACCATACTTTGAAGGATTTCCTATTTCTGTATTGTTTAAAATGAAAACCCTATTCCCCTTTGTTTTTCAATATATTTTCAAGGGTTGTTTTGTTTCTCTAGTGTATTGAAAGGAAATTACATACCCTATATTCATTTGACACATTTTTGAGGGTTTTTTCTTATTCTCCATGTGTGTATGCTCCAACATTATCCTAAATAATTTCAAGGGTTTTTATTATGGTTCTTTGTTGTCCAACACCCTCATTCTATGTGTTGTATACTCAAGTTTTTTTTTTTTTTTTTTTTTAATTTTTTGTTGAACAAAAATAGTACCCTTATTCTTTGTTTGAATTTCCTCAAGGTTCCTTCAGTTATTTGTTGTAATAAAAACGTAAATCTTGCACCTGATTCTTTTTGCAAAGCTTCAAGGGTTTTTCCCTTACAGTTCTTCCATGCCTAAAACAACCCCTACGACTAATTTTTCAATAGCTTTACGCATGATCATATTTTTCACATCATTTTTTTGTCCAAAAGAGAACCCTTGTTCTCTGGCATGTACCCTATCACTGTTTAAATATTCCAAGGGTTCATTCTTGGTATCTGTTGCATATGAGGAGAAAATCCTAAACTACATTGTTGGTTCATGAAATTAATTGACAAATTGATCACCTC
This sequence comes from Pinus tabuliformis, assembly GCA_031772625.1. NCBI lineage: Eukaryota > Viridiplantae > Streptophyta > Pinopsida > Pinales > Pinaceae > Pinus > Pinus tabuliformis. The sequence goes on along the minus strand of CM062812.1, from coordinate 690,586,613 downwards.
TACCAATAATTCTATGCACGAGGTTACTCTTTCCAAATTGTATGCATCTGGGCTCTCAATTTACGTTCATTTTATCACCCCTTTGGTCACTTCTGGTTCTTAAGTCGATTTTTTATTTATGACTACCCTTGCTAATACTCAATTGTTTACATAGCTTCCTAGAGATACGGAAGAGCTGAGTCTAGATTTTTTTTGTGCATTATTCCATAGGTTGTAATTATGTAAGATGCATATACATTGATCTAAAAAATGATTTTGTTTTATGGCTAGAAGCATTAAAGAACATAATGAATTTTTTACATAGCTTGCACATTTTGTAAAAAAGTCAGGTGCTCTATATATATATATATATATATATATATATATAGCTAAAAATCAATTTGTATATGTGATTTTAAATATACAGAGCATGATCATTGCCTGTCTGGTACAAAAGAGCCAAAAATTTTAGTAGACATAATGGCAGTGGATTAAAAAGGAAGAATGTTTAAAGAAAAAAAAATAACATTGTGGTTATGCACCCATGTCTTTAAGTTGTTCCTAGACCAATTGGTTTCAGATGCTTGTTTTTATTTGATCTGTCCATGTCTAATTTTGTTTTGTTCCACACATAGCCTATAAATATTATTACATGTATTCTTTTTGCAATAATTTAAAAGTGATACGAGTTGGATGAATTTCTATATGTAATTATTTCTACAAAATGTATCATGTTTTAATATAATTACAGAAATGAGTTTCTTCAACAAAGGGATCAACTAGAGTCTGAGGAGTTTAACCAAATTTATATGACTGGAAGTTTTTTCCTTCGGTCACCTAATGTTTATTTTCATCCCTCAATTTCTCATTTCATACCTCATTCTCCCTTACATCCACGTCCTAATGTGAAAAAAGATCGTAAGCAAAACCAAGATAATTATGGATGGAATGTGATGCCTATCTCACCTCCTGAAGAAACTCAAGGATACGGTAGAATAATTTCCAATGTTGCCAACCAACCATACTCTTCTGGTAGATATATAAATAATCTTCCTTAGGAGAATTTCACCCAAGGAAACCTACTAATACCCATAGTCCTAAAAACATGGTACTGACCAAATACTTTCCTGTTCCTAACCATGATGTCCATCCTATTACTATTCATGCTATTATCGATCCTACTATTCACCATTCTTCTAGCCATGATGGACATATTCCTGATGACGCTTTAACTTGTTTAATTCCCACCCTAGTTTCCCCTAACTTCTCATAACTGCATGATGTTGATGAATTCCATAACCATGAAAATGTTAGTATTGGGCATACCTCAATAACTTCACAAAGCAATGGAAAATGTAAGGAAATGGAAAAGAGTTCGAGCACAAATATTTCAGCTGGGACTACTAAAAGTCAACCAACACCTTCAAAAGAAGATATTTGTCCTGAGATTCATCATAACATGACATTGTTTTCCTACAGATTCTAATATTTTAGTGGAAGTTAGTTGATGAATTATTAATTTTATTTTTTAGTTATATCAATTATTTTTTTATGGATTTGGTGGCACTTCTTCAAATAGGGTTAATTGTATATTTGATGCACGAATGATGCTAATCATTTGATGATTATGTTATTTTTTAGCAAGCCATGTGTGGGAGTTACAAGGTGATGGGCCATGCATTATGACATTTAAAATATATTCTAAAATTTAAATTAAAAAAATTCTAAATGAAAAGTGATACTCCCTCCCAATGGGTCTTATGGCCATCCATTTACTTTTTAGAATTTGCTATCCTTTTTATTTTGATTTTCCTTCATGTCCTAGGATAATGTTTTAGGAAAGTTGAGTGATAGAGTTGAGTATTAAAATTAGAAAAAGGAGAATAATTTGTGGGAACCATTTCAACAACTCACCTATATATTTAACCTTGTGGAAGGAGAATATGATAGAACTATTATACAGGGAATGGTATGACTTAGAGTTCTTTCTTTAATTTTGAGAAGATTCAATTGTTTTGATTTAGATAGCTTGAGTTTAATGGATTTGGTGGAACAACGGTTCTTTTAAAAACTAGTAGTGAATGAGGTTAGTAAGTTCATCTCTTGCTATTGAAGGTATAATTTTATTATTTTTCTCATTGGTGAGTGTTTAGTGATTTCCATCTTTATCATGGATGATCATCGATATTTTTGCAGTAGACATACACATGTCTAAAATTTTTCTATCTGAACTAGTTGCAACAAGACTTGAGCTTTGTTTTGGTTCTTTACTTCTTTCATTTGACTCCTGTAGTTATTAAACACTATCATTTTTTTTATTTTATTTTTTCGACTTAGTCACTGGAGAATCCACAGTAAGAACGATTTTCTGCCAATGTTTCGAATCCCAACCGGGATCCATCATCAGGACAACTTGAATGCTTTGATAGAAGAAGAGCAGACTATAAGGGTTTAAATAGGGAAAGAAGGGAAGAGAAGGTCGGCTCTCAATTTTTGAGAAGTCGGCTCCCTCATGATTAAATTGATTAATTAATTTTAATTTTTTAATTTTAATTTTTTATTTTATTTTAATAGAACATTATAACTTTAATTATTATTATCAATATAATAATTAGTAATAAGTACTATTATTGAAATTAATTAAAATGATTATAATTATTATTAATTATTATTATTATTAATATAGAAATATTAATTGAAATGATAGAATATTATTACTTCAACTATTATTATTATAATATTTGTAATATTTAAATTATTATTATTTATTTAATATAATAATTAATTATAATAATTTTTATTAATATAATAATTAATTATTAGTTTCAATAATAATATATAATTAATAGTACTTATTACTAATTATTATATTGATAATAATAATTAAAGTTATAATGTTCTATTAAAATAAAATAAAAAATTAAAATTAAAAAATTAAAATTAATTAATCAATTTAATCATGAGGGAGCTGACTTCTCAAAAATTGAGAGCCGACCTTCCCTTCCCTTCTTTTCCCTCCTCATTTCTATTTAAATCCTAATAGTCTGCTCTTCTTCTATCAAAGCATTCAAGTTGTCCTGATGATGGATCCCGGTTGGGATTCGAAACGTTGGCAGAAAATCGTTCTTACTGTGGATTCTCCGGTGACTAAGTCGAAAATAATAAACCACAGAGGTCTTAAATCCACTATCATTTCTTCTTCAGTACGTTGTGAATTTTGTGTATATTTGTAAATACCCTTTTTCTTTAATTTCACAATTTGTATTTATTGTATTTAATATGTATATTTTTCCACATTAGTTTAATTAAGTTGTTCTCATTTTTTTTTGTAAGGTTATCTCAATGATGATGCTTATTATTATTCATTTTAATTTTTGTAATACATTTATAGTAGATTTTATTTTTTTTATTGCATAAGTTGTTATCTACAAAGATATAAATCCCAAGTTACTTTCCCATGTTCCTTGGTCTAGCCCACCAAGAATTCAAATAATGTTAGAAGAATATATTAGAAAATTCTTATGTTGATCAACATTTCTTCAGTAACCATAGTAGGGAATGCAAAGTGATAATTAGTATCTTTTATATACCATCTTTATTTTTACTTCTACTTATTTTAAACTCTTTTCAATTTAATTTCTCCTTTAATTTTTATTATTTTTGAGTCTTTGGATTTTCTTTCACTTGTTTTGGCATGCCTTTGGAAGTTATGGCTATAGAGGATCCTCCTAATTTTGGAATTGAGAATTAACAGGACAATATCGCTGCTTCATTGCTCACATTTACTAAAGAAATTGCTACAAGGAACTCTCACGAAGGTTAGATCATCACTTTTTTTATATTATTAATTGAATATCTTTATCAAGGCTAATTAATCATGAAAAACTTGAAGTTGATCAAAATGATTTAAGAGAAGTTGATTGAATTGTGAGTTATTTTTTGTTTATGGATTTACCAGCCCTTGTTTAACCTAATTTTATTCCAGATTTGAATAACCAACTCAGTATTACTTTTGGCTTATTTGGCAATATGCTAAATACTGCTAAAAGTAGCGAAGATATATAACGATCTTACGCTGCAATCTCTCATGATATTAATATAGCTGATGTAAAAGAAAGAGAAATATAAGTTTGATATAGGAATTAAAATCTATTTTTTCTCGAGTAAATGCATAATTCCCTCACCAGCCTAGAAGGTTTAGAGGTCAATCTCCCAAATTTAATTCCTTATTTGAAGTTAGAAGAAGAAAAATTGAACTCCAACAAATTAAGAAGAAAATTCAAAGGTCTCTTCCTGCTTCTAAACTTAGCTGATCGTCTCCTATTTCAGGTATCCTGCCAATTGATAGCGAAATGGCAATTCAACTTCCAAACTCAATATTTTTAGGAAGTGTATATAATGGTTCTAATCTTGTTGTTTCTAAAACCAATCTAAATAGGGTTACTAAGAAATATTGTCTATTCCAATTCAACGAATATCTTCATCCAACCCCTTAGCATGTGTCATATCCTCTTGATTTAGCATCAACTACTAACCCACTACGAAAATTTATGGATTACCTGCCCAAGTTTTCTAGTAATGGAACATGCATTGTTGATGAACATCTGAATGCTTTTTAAAATGCATGTAATAATATAGAAGAAAACACGAATGGTATATTAATGTAAATATTTATTAACACTCTTGAAGGAAGAGGATTCATTGAATTTTTCAATTTCCCTCTTAGATCCTTCTCAACACGGGTTGAGTTATGTTATTGGTTTAAATATAATTTTGGATAGTAGAAAAGCCATATTGATTGGTTTGGAGAGTATAAAAACATGTTTTTCTGACATGATGAATCAGTAAAATATTTTAATTTGAGGTTCAGCAAGTTATATAATAATATTCATATAATTATAAGACCTTATAGCCGAATTTCCCTATTATGTTATTATAATATTGTTCCAAAAATTTATAAGAATGGGCTTAATGAAAACCATGTAGATAATATTTCTTCTTCCATTTAGACTATTTTGGAGGTTGAAAATCAAAATATAAGAACTGGTCTTCCTTTAACGAGTACAAACAAAAGTATGGAAATGACTGATGTACTTCATGCAATAAATGAATAATAGAATGATTTCTTTTGGTTTCTCCTTCAATTTCAAATTCTACTATCCCAGCTACACCTGCATCATCCATACCCAATCTCTTAACATACCTTAATGCTATTTTCGAGAAGATTAGCATGATCAATAGATCTTTGAAGTTATGAATGCTAGTTATGAAAGGAATTTTGGAAAGAAACAAAATCATGTTATTAGTAATCCCGTTAACAATTTGGAATGGTTAAAAAAAGGAGGAATCAATTTTGTAAATACCTATGATCAAAATTATGATTGAAAAGACCCCTCCTATCAATTATAATAACAAATCCACAAATTCTCCTAAGAAACCACTTGTTAATAAATAAGAAAGGGAGAAGGTCAATCCTACTCATAGCCCTGCTCCTAATCTAGTTTCTATTCCTCCCACTCATGTTCAATCTCCCATACCTCCTCCTATTATTAATGGAAAATAAAACATAATTGAGGAGATGATTAATATAAAATTTAATGCTACTCTGTTAGATTTAGCTAGGACTTCTGATAAGATTAGAAATCATAAGAATTTTGTAGAATAACAGTCTAAAACTCAAGGTTCTTTTTCTATTACTATTATTGAAATTGATGATAATGAGGGTAAATTAAATGTAGAAGAAGTAGATTCCATTACTACTTACAAGCAACCTAAAAATACTCCCTTTTATGTATCTCTGAAAATTCTGAATAAAATTTCTCAATGTTTTCATATCGATGGTGGATTAGGATATACAAATTCCTTATAGATTCAAAATGTTTATGTAATATGCTAAAACAAAAGACTTGAATCTAATCTACTTGTCAGTGGAAACAATTAATTGATCAAGAAATCACAACATAAACATGAGATAAGGTTCAATCACATATGCTCAAATATTTACCTAAAGGGAAATCTCACTACTTAAAACCCCTTCCTATTGGTATTGCATTAGATCGGAAAAATAGAGAAGAAATACAATGTGTGTTCAAGTCTGAACAATCTCAGCACAAGTATAATCTATCTCACTACCTCACAAGCTAACTTTGGCCAACACTTAGCTAATTTTGTTTCCTTCCAGGCTCCTGTTTCCTTGTGTTGTTTTCTTACGAATTATCCCCATATTAATTAGGGAAATTCCCAATTAGAATTGTGCAATCCCTATAGGCCCTTCTTTAACTACATGCACCGCCTGTACAACTCAGAAAATTATACAACTGATTGTACACTTCCGTTGAACTCAAAGCTCAACTGGGTAACTCGAATTTCATGCATGCATGACTTAATTATGGTTGATTTATTGGTTAACTGGTTGAACACATGGTGTTGCACCCCACTACTAGACCTCCTACTAGTTCCTCCAACTATTGGAACTAATTAAATTGGCGTTAACTCAGTTTAACTGAATTAAACTATTACAACTCAAATTAAACTCAACCTAGGCTCCTAAAATTTAGGAGACACTCTACATGACCCAAGTTAGGCTACCAACTCGAATTAGTGGAGCCAACTAAGTGAAATTAACTTAGTTAACTCATTGGTGTTGTCTTGTGATGTGGAATTACAATTTTCTCCTAATTTAGTTCAAGGGAAAATTAAATCATGATTTTCTTGTTGCCATTTTCAACATAGGACATAATGTCACGTCTAAAACCATAATCGAAGAAATAATATTGATCTCTTGTACTACTGATGTGCCTAGAAATATGCTTGCTATTAATAAGAAAATGAAACCAACTATTGGCAAGATTATATATGTGACTTTAGTTCTTTGTTCCCATCTTGAGATTAGGACTACATGCAATATTCAGGTTATTAACATGGGTGTCAATAATTACTCTATCATTTTGGATAGAGATTGACAATCTTTCATAGGAAGATACTATCCAATGGATGGTGCTCATGTTACATTACCTTAGGGGGCTAAAAATATCATTATATATAGAGAATATTGAATAGTTCCTTGTATAGAAAATATTCCCCAACCTGAGGCTATTAATATTGAATAAGATCTTAGTATATATTCTATATTTACCGAAGAAGAAGTCGAAACAAAATATATTAATAGTCTTTCTAAAATTTCTTATGAAGTATGGAAGATGTTTTTTACGGGGCTATTTATCAACGAGGGAATGGTGTTGGCATAATTTTACAGAATAAATTTGGTAAATGACACACATCCTCTTTCAAGTTAAACTTTTCTTGTACAAATAAGATTAACAAATGGTCTTAATATTGGATATAAAAACTTAATTTTTGGGGGGATTCTAAATTAATTTTTAATTTGATTAAGAAAATTTACATACCCTCAAACAAGCTTATGCGAATATATACAAGTTTAGTTTATGATTTAATTGCAAAGTTTCAAAGTTTTAATGTCACACATGTAGATAGAAGTATGAATACAATCACATATGGCTTTGCAGTGTATGTTGCAAGACCATATAAGTTAGATGCGGCCAATAAACAATATTTTCTTGTAATTTAGTTATATAGACCTCATCTTCCTGATAATCAAGAGTCATGGATGATATTTGAAAATGATGGAAATCTCCTAGATTTTCTTGCTGATGAGGTTTAAGAGCCCTCACAAGTCATAAATATTGAATATAATAGATATCCCAAAGGTATTTCTCCTTTAGGAGACACTTTTTCACCTAGTGATGCTTAGAAAATTGGGCTATCAGATAAGAAGATTAATAAAACAATTGATGAAACAATTCAAGTTAATGTAGGAACAAATCAAGATCCTAAAAAGTTTCATTAATCTAAAACCCATTCTTATGAAGAAAAAGAGTAATTCCTTCAACTATTTCATGAATTTTCTGATATTTTCACGTGGTCTTACGTTGATTAAAAAGGTTTTAATTAATCTATAATTAGTCATGCTATTCATATTAGAAAATAATTCTCTCTTGTTAGAAAAAAGAGAATACCTGTTAATCCAATCTTAGAGGCCATAATTAGAGATGGATTGGACAAGTCACATACTTATCATATAATATTTCCAATTAAATATTATAAATGGGTGGAAAATCTAGTCCCTGTTAGGGAAAACACTGGTCAAAGCCGCTTATTTGTAGATTTCTGTTTTCCTAATAAGGCAAGTGTGAAAGACAACTTTCCCTTACCAAATATGGAGTTAATTTTAAAACAAAAACCTAGTTTTGAAATCATGTCTCTCCTAGATGGACTCTTTGGGTAAATAAATCTGACAAACATAAAAAATGTTCACCACTAAGTGGGGAACATATGCTTTTATTCACATTCCTATTGGGCTTGTCAATGCCGGAGCTACCTTTCAAAGGGCCATGCATACAACTTTTGATGGTTTAATTGGTGTTATTATTCTAATTTAATTGGATGATATGTCTGTTTATTCTATATTAAGGTTCGATTATTTTGAACATTTAAAACAAAAATCATTTGTTTTCATAAGTTTAGTATTTCTCTCACTCTTTCGATATCTATTTTTTGAGTCAAATTTGCAAAACTACTTGGTCATAATGTTTCAGAATTTAGGATAAGTATAGTTCCAGAAAGGATAAAAGATATTCAAAATCTATCTCATCCTACATCCAAAAAGGATATTCAACCTTTCATGGGAAAAATTAATTTTGTTTCAAGGTTTATTCCTTAATTTGCTAGAATAGTAAGGCCCATTCATCATTTGTTAAAAAGTGATCAAATTTTATATGGGCTTCAGATATCGATCTTGTGTTTCAAAAGATTAAAGATGTTATTTCTTCTACCCATACTTTAACTACTCTTGTTGTTTTGAAATATTTCATCATTTATACAAATGCAACTTAAGTGGCAATTTCAACCATATTGTTATATAAAAATCATGAAAGCCAAGAGAAGTGAGTAGCACATATGAATCAAATCTTGTTTGATACAACGTTAACGTATTCTTATATCGAAAAAAATCTTATTCTCTTATTAAAGCAATTAAAAAATTAAGACATTTGATCCTAGGAAAGAATATTGAGGTAAGAACTCCTCTACTTGTTGTCAAATTTTTGTTATCACAAAACTTGCTATTTGGTAAGTTAGCCCATTGGTTAACAAAGGTGCAAGAACATGATTTAATTTTTACTACTTCCCACATCATGAGGGGAAGATATTTGTAGGAATTTACAGGGTAAGTTCCTCAGACAGAACACCAAAGGACACCACTCACACACAGATCACAGATCAATACACCAGTATTTTGACGTGGTTAAAACCCTCAAAGAGGGAAACAGTCCACGGCCTGAGCCAACGCGGCCACTTCAAGAAATTTATTAATAAAAGAATGAAATTTTACATAAGCTTCTCTCATGAACAGTTAACCTACAAATGACCCTACATGCTCTTTAAATAGAGATCAAGGACCAATCAGGTGTTAAGCCACAGATCAAGTGTCGGTAATATCGAGGAGAGAATGAACCGTCGGATCACTACATATCGTGATCGTCGGATTGTAAATTACAAAATGTACATAGTAAAGAAACACACTTTACCTAACTCTATACTAGACCAAGTTATACTTAACTATTTCCTATGTGTTGGAATATCCTAACAGCCCCCTTTAAGAACAACTTGGGATAGGATTGAAGGATTTACAAATATGACACAATAGGAGAAGGAAGGAGGCACTAGAGCTTATCCCCCCTTAGTGACAACTTCTTGAAATCCAACCATAAATCGAAGTTTAGTGAACTTCACCTCTGTGAGAGCCTTTGTAAAGATGTCTGCAACTTGATCATCTGTTGAACAATATTGCACTTCAAGAACATGGTCATGAATGAACTTTCTAATGAAGTGCATGTGTAGTTCAATGTGTTTGCTACGTTGATGTTGGACTGGATCTTTGCATAGTTGAATTGCACTTTAATTATCACACAAAAGTGTAGTCGGATGTTGCTGCTGAAAGGAAAACTCTGACAGGATCTGACGAAGCCACAAGGCTTCCTTACTAGCTTCTACAGCACCACGATACTCTAATTCTGCTGAAGAAAGAGAAATGGCACCTTGTTTCTTGCAAGCGCATGTAATAGGTCCTGAACCAAGAGTGAACACATAACCTGCAGTAGACTTCTGATCATTAGGGTCACCAGCCCAATCGGAATCAGTGAAACCAACCAATAGAGGAGTTGCTTCGGCACTATAATGAATCCCAAACTGAACTGTACCTCGAACATAACAAAGTATTCTTTTAGCTACTTTCCAATGACTTTCATGTGGGTTTTGCATAAACCGAGCAACAAGGCCAACACCAAAGGAAAGGTCAGGACGAGTATGGGTTAGATACAAAAGTTTTCCTACAAGTTGACGGTATAAGGTAGCATCAACTTCAGGAGAAGTACAAGTGACTGAAAGTTTGACTCCAGACTGAAAGGGAGAAGGGGCTGGCTTGCAGTCTTCCATGTGAAAATGGGGTAGAATATCACAGGCATACTTGGACTGGGAAAGGGAAATACCTTCCTTGGATTGCAAGACTTCAAGACCAAGAAAATAATGTAAGTGTTCTAAGTCTGTCATTTCAAACTTCCTTTTAAGGCTAGACTTCACATGGTTTATAAGGTTGGGATCACTACCAGTCAAGATAAGATCATCAACATAAAGAACAAGAATGATAAGAGACTTGCCCACTTTCTTGGTGTAGACAGTATTGTCAGAATGACACCTAGAAAAGCCATTTTCTAAAAGAAAGCTATCCATTTTGGCATACCAAGCTCGAGGAGCTTGCTTGAGACCATAAAGGGATTTCTTATGCCGACATACAAGGTTGGAGTCAGTTTGTATAAAGCCAGTAGGTTGTTCCATATAGATTTCTTCATGCAAGTCCCCATGCAAGAAGGCAGATTTAACATCCATCTGATGGACTTCCCATTTGAAAGAGGCAGCAAGGGAAAGAACAAGGCGGATAGAGTTCATTTTGGCAACAGGGGAGAAGATTTCAGTGTAGTCAATGCCTTCAACTTGTGAAAAACCCTTAGCAACAAGACGAGCTTTATGTTTATAAACTTTCCCATCTGGTCCATACTTGGTTCTGTAAACCCATTTGCATCTAACAAGTTTTCGTCCCTTTGGTAGAGGAACAAGATCCCATGTATCATTTGCCAATAATGAATGATATTCTTCATTCATAGCTGCTTCCCAATCTGGATGGCCTGAAGCTTCTGCAAAGGTGTCAGGATCATAATTCACTGAAGCTTGAGCCATTAAAGAAGAGGCTCTATCAAACTGAGAACGTGTACGTCGCTGATCTGTAGGATCACTGGCAAGATCACCTGCTGCATCGCGAGTAGCATGAACCCATTTTGGAAGCTGAGGAGCTGAAGGAGGATCCTGAGAAGGTGGGGGAGGATTTTCATCCTCGCTTTCATCATTTGAAGAAGAAATATTTTCAAAAGTAGAAGAGATAGGGAGAGTTGGCACATCCGCCGAACTAGGCTCGTAGGCCGATATATTTTCAGCAAACTTTACATCTCTTCTAATGATACCATTTTTGGACTTAAGTGGAATAAGTCTATATCCTTTGCCATCTTTAGAATATCCAACAAAAATACATTTTTCACTCTTAGGTTCTAAAGCTTTATGTTTCTCATCTGGAATATGGGCCCATGCTTCACTTCCAAAAACACGAAAGTGACTTACATCTGGTTTAATTGAGCTCCATGCTTCTTCTGGAGTGATATTCTTTAAAACCTTAGTAGGAGTGTGATTTACTATGTAATTTGAACAATTAATTGCTTCTGCCCAATAATTAAGACTAAGTCATTTAGATTGAAGCATACAATTAGCCATTTCCTTTAAGGTGTGATTCTTCCTTTCAGCTACACCATTTTGTTGTGGAGTATATGGAACAGTATGTTGCATTTGAATTCCATTCTCAGTGCAAAAGTTGATGAATTTGTTGTTAACATATTCTCTACCATTATCAGATCTTAGCTTAAGAATTTGATGTCCAGATTGTTTTTCAACAAAGGCCTTAAAGGCCAAGAACATGTTAAATACTTCACTCTTGAGTTTTAAGAAGTATACCCAAGTGCGTCTGGAGAAATCATCAATGAAAGTTAAGAAATACTTGTAGCCAGAGAATGAAACAACTGGAAGTGGACCACATAAATCACTATGCACAAGCTGTAAAGGGGCTGAGACGTGCCAAGAGGCACATTTTTCAAAACTGTCCTGATGATGTTTTCCGAGTACACATCCGGAACAAACACCATCTCTACAGATACCGTTGGAAGACCTGTCACCACATTTTCCTTACATAGATTCTGAAGAGAGAGATAGTTTAAGTGACCAAATCACTCATGCCAAAGTTTGCTCACTTCATCATTATGAGCAACAAATACTGAGGGAAGATTTGATGACCCAAAGTTGTGAAACTTATACAACCTTGTAGAATCATCAGCAATGCCAGTAGCTAAAATCTGTCTAGGATCTCTTAGGTCCTTAATTACAACATCGTGAGGTGAAAATTCAACGATTTTACCTTCACTTGAATGAGTTATCTGATATATAGATAGAAGGTTGCAGGATAAGGTTGGAACACATAATACATCATTAAATTGACCATTGTCTATATGAAGAATTCCAGTCCCTACAACACTAAGAGATCTATCATCACCAACATATATATTTTTGGTGTTACAATCATTTAAAGAAGAAAACATGGCTTTGTTTTTTTCCATTTGATAAGAAGCTCTAGAATCAATGAGCCACTCATGAGAATGAGAAGAAGAAGAAGATACATTTAGTGCATAGCCAAACCGAGATGCTTGACAACCACATGCAAAAAGTGCTATTCTTGAAGATGAAGTTGAAGTTGAAGAGTGCTCCAAATGAATGTTATGCTTCTTCATTGTTGCTTCCAAGGCTTCCATATTCTTAAAGCATTTGGATTCTAAGTGGCCATATCGATTACAAAAGTTGCAATGTCTATCAGTCTTCTTCCCTTTGTTTTTATTTGTCTTATCATTTTGTTGAAATGATTTTTCATTTTGAGGCTAAAATTGCTTAGGACCCTTGTTTTGTTTAGGACCATTCCTTTTAGGATACAACTTCTTAGGATTCTTTGAATTTGGTTGCTAATGGGCAGCTAACGCTTTCTTAGAAGAGTTTCCAAGATTAAGAAGACCAAGGTGTAAGAGTTTTTCATGTTCTCTTATTAAAGAATCACAAAAGGAATCAAAGGAAGGGGACTTGTAGGCTTGTCCTTGAGAAATGAAGGCTTCTATTGTAGAATGGAAGGTGGAAACAAACACAGAATAGGCTGGTCCCAACTTAGTAAGAATGGAATAGATAAGGCTACTATCTTCTTTCTTAACCTTAACACCTTCCAAGAGAAGTCTAAGGGTCTTGAACTTGGACAAAAAATCTTCAATGCAGAAAAAATTATTGGGGTCCAATGTAAGCAACTCATTTTCAAGTTGATGGGCTTTAAGTTCATTTTTAATTCCAAAAACTTTAGTGATCTATTTCATTGCTTCCTCAGGAGTATCAAGTTCTGCAATATGGAATCTAAGATCGGGATAAATAGACATCCCTATCAACCCACGTGCTTGATCTTGCCTATTTTACCATTTAGCTGCCTTATCTTCATCTTTCGGTTTGGTTTCTTGGCTTGAGGCTATTCTGTAGAGACCTTTACTTCTAAGTAAATCCACAATGTATGACCACCATTGAAAGTAGTTGGTGCTGTCAAGAATAACTTGGCATGGAATTTCAATTTTAATAGAAATTGAAGCTATAGATGCTAAAACTAATTGTTCCAATTGAAAGATCTCGAAAAATTAGGCTGGTTAAAAAAAAAGGCTCTAAAAACGGCTTCCGGATGAAGAAGTTATGGCTTTTTGAAGAAAAGTTGATGAAGATGTCGACGAAGTGCGGGAATTTGTGGAAATGAAAAATCTGCCCCCACAAAAAGGAGACTTGAACTCAAGACCTCTACTCTCATAAATTAGCTTTGGACCAAGTGAGCTAAACTAAAAGTTTGAGAGAGAGAGAGGGGGGGGGGTTGTGTTGTTTTTAGTCACTAAAGCTTTGGGTTGCGTGCTTGCTTGAGAAAGCTCTTTTTTCCCTACAAAACAAAAAACAAAAAACCCAACACGGACATACAAAAAAAAATGAACCTTACGGCTCGAAGTTAGCTTTAGCCGGAAACTAAATATTTTCCTCAATGTTTCTGATTTTTCGAGATCACACTAAGGCGCAGCGGAAAAGAGCATACGCATGAGAAAAATCCTTCGTCTCTATTTCTAATTTGCCCAGATCGCACAGAGTCGCAGGGCAAAGAGCATACGTAGAAATGAAAGGTATAGATCCAGTAATAAAAAAAGCTAAATAAACCGAAATAATAAATAGAGAGAAAATAACTAGAAACTGCAAATAAACACTGTATACCTCCAGATCTTAAAAATGACGTAGCTAGGGCTACCAGAAACCTTTTCGCGTGAAACGAAAGGGATTCCTCACTGAAGCAGATGCTCCTAACACAACAGAGCAGTCCTCTCGGCCCAAAAGTAGTCAGAAACAGTAGATCTAGGAAACGACAGTCGGATGCAGTTCTACTGGCTTCAGATTTGGATCACCAACGGATGCGGCCCTCAAATAGCTCTGATACCATGTAGGAATTTACAGGGTAAGTTCCTCAGACAGAACACCAAAGGACACCGCTCACACACAGATCACAGATCAATACACCAATTTTTTGACCTGGTTAAAACCCTCAAAGAGGGAAACAGTCCACGGCCTGAGCCAACGTGGCCACTTCAGGAAATTTATTAATAAAAGAATGAAATTTTACATAAGCTTCTCTCATGAATAGTTAACCTACAAATGACCCTCCATGCTCTTTAAATAGAGATCATGGACCAATCGGGTGTTAAGCCACGGATCAAGTGTCGGTAATATCGAGGAGAGAATGAACCGTCGGATCACTACATATCGTGACCGTCGGATTGTAAGTTACAAAATGTACATAGTAAAGAAACACACTTTACCTAACTCTATACTAGACCAAGTTATACTTAACTATTTCCTATGTGTCGGAATATCCTAACAATGTTTGGCCCTTAATCTTGTACAAGATTTAGAGAATTACAAATATTTTGATTCAAATTAGGAATATTTTTATTATGATTTATTGTTTATTCATGGTAATGGATCTGAACTTAATGATCATCCCCAGTACCATGATATTATCTATATTTAATTCATAAAAAATGTCTTGATAATATTTATAAAGTTCAAAAGAAGAAACTTAGACTGGAGATAATTATCAAGAGATAATTATAAAGTTCAATGTGTGTTCTTTTGGGCATATGGGAGTGGCATTTTGTGCGAAATTTTCAAGTTTTATTGTCTTAGCTTATGGCTAATTATGTAATAGAATTATATGTTCTTATTGTAGAGGAGATTTTTTCATTCCACTATTCATCCATAATTCGAAATGTTTCCTTTTCTTCTATAAATTTCAAACCCCTGCACACTCATTTAATTAATTCATCACATATTGTGTTGGTTGTAATATGGGTGAATTTTGAATATAATTTGAGGTATTTTCTGGTTCTGTATTGCTTAAAAGGAAAAACTTGTAACCCACTATTATTTTATACAACTTCAAGGGGTCGTTTTGTTTGAATGCTCTATTTAAAAGGAAATTACATGACCTACACTCATTTGCCACATTTTCAAGGGTTTGTTCTTATTCTGCATGTGTGTATACTCCAACATTATCTTGAAGAATTTGGAGGTTTTTTTATTCTGGTTCTTTGTTGTCCAAAAAAAGGAGAATCCTTGTTATTTTTCTTGTATAGTCTCAAGTGTTTTTAATTTTTTGTTGGAAAAACAGAATTGTTGTTCTCTGTCTGAATTTCCTCAAGGTTCATTTGGTTCTTTATTGTATTAAAAAGGGAAACCTTGTACTCAATGTTTTTTTTCAAAAGCTTTAAGGGTTTTCCCTTCATTTCTTCAATTTCTAAAAGAAACTGTACGAGCAACCATTCAATTGTTTTGTGCATTAACAAATTTTTCTCATTATCTCTTTTCCAAAAGAGAACCCCTATTCTATGTCATGTACCCTATCATTGTTTGAAGGATTCCAAGGGTTCATTATTAATATATATTGCAAATGAGGATAAAACTCCTAACTGCATTGTTTGTTTATGAACATTAATTGAAGAATTGATCACCTATGCCAAAAATTTTGTGTACGAGGTTGATCGTTTCCCAATTGTATGCATCTGGGCATTCAATGTACATTCATTTTGATCACCCCTTTGGTCACTTCTAGTTCTTAAGTCGATTTGTTATTTATTCCTACCCTAGCTGAAACTCAATTTGTTTATATAGATGCTTGGAGCTATGAAAGAGTTGAGTGTAAAATAATCTTGGTGCATTATTAGACATGTTGTAATTATGTAAGATGCGTATAAATTGGTCTAAAAACCAATTTTGTTTTATGGATGGAACCATTAAATAACAAAGTGAATATTTTACACAACTTGCACATGTTCTAAGAATGTTAAGTCCAATATAAAGACCTAGCTAAAAATAGATTTATATATGTTATTTTAAATATTTAGAGAATGATTATTACATCTATGTTGCATGAGAGTCAATAATTTTTAGAAGACCTAACTCTAGTGCATAAAAAAAAAAAGAAATTTTAAAAGAAAAATAACAATGTGTTTATGCGCCCAACTCTTTAATCTCTTCTTAAACTAATTGGTTTCAGCAGATTATTTTCATTTCATCTTTCCATGTCCAATCTTGTTCTATTCCACATAAAGCTTATTAATATTATTAGAAGTAATTTTTGTAATAATTTAAAGGTGATATGAGCTAGATGAATTTTTATATGTAATTTTTCTACATAATGTCTCATGTTTTAATATGACTAAAAAAATGATTTTCTTCAATAGTGGATGAACTAGACAAGTTCATGGTAGAGGTTGTGATAGACCAAACTAGCCTCACAATTTGTCAAAAAATTGGAGAAATGGGAAGATACGATTATTTGTGCATTTCAATGCATATTTTGAGGAGTTTAACCAACTTGTTACTACTAGCCATTTGTTCCTTGGGTCACCTAATATGTCTTTACATCCCTCAATTTCACATGTCATACCTCATTCTTCCTTACAACCACATCCTAATGTGCAAGAAATTCCTATGCAAAACTAGGATAATGATGGATGGAATCCTATCCCTAGCCCACCTCCTGAAGAAAATAAACTATGGGGTAGAATAATTTCGAATGACACCAACCAGCCATACTCTTTTGATAGTTTTTCTAAATAATATTCCTCAAGATCATTAAACCCAAGTCATCCTACTAATACCCCTAATCCTAAAAATATGGCATTGGCCGGAATGATGATGTCTATCCCACTACAGTTCATGCTATTGTCTATCCATCTACTCACCATTCTACTAGTGATGATGATGAAATTCCTTATGACCCTTTAGCTAGTTCAATTCCCACCTAAGGTGCCTCTGACTTCTCGCAAAGGCATGATTTTCATGAATCCCATAACCAAGAAAATGTTAGTCTTAGCCATACCTCCACAAATATATAAAACAAAGTAAAAGGTCAGGAAAGGGAAGAGCATTTGAGCACAAATATCTCCCCTAAGAATACTAAATTTGACCAACACCTTCAAAAAAATATCTCTTTCTTGAAACTTGTCATAATTTAGCACATTTTGTCTCTGTAAATAAATTCTAAAATTTAAATTAAAAAATTATAAATGGAAAGTGATCCTCCCTCCATGTGAGTCATGAAGAGATCCATTTAATTTTTATAAATTACCATCATTTTATTTTGATTTTCCTTCTTTTCCTTGGATAAGTTTTGGGAAAGTTGAGTGATATAGTTGAGTATTAAAATTTGAAAAAGGAGAATGATTTTTGGGAATAATTTTAATAACGATTCACTTATGTATTTCAACCTATATAGTATGACATAAATTTCGCATAGGGAATGGTATGATTTAGAGCCCTTTCTTTAGTTTTGAAACTATTCAATTGTTTTGATTTAGTTATCTTTAGACTCATAGATTTGGTGAGACAACTGTTCTTTTAAAAGGTAGCAAGGAATGGGGTTAATAAGTTCATCTCTTTTTGTTGAAGGTATACTTTTATTATTTTGGTCATTGATGAGTGTTTAATGTTGTTTATTCCTTATCATCGCCGATCATTGATACTTTTGCAGTAGCCATACCAATGTCTAGAGGTCTTCTATCCAAACCAGTTGAAGCGAAGCTTGAGCTTTGTTTTTGTTATTTACTATTTTCATTTGAATCTTGTGGTTATCAACTACTATCATTTGTAAAAACATATATAACAAAGATCATTATATCTGTTGATATTGATTGAAGGTTTCTAAGCAATTCTTTTAAATGAACTCAATGGAGAATTTTCATATGATTTTATCAGCTTATGTTTTATTTATATTTTATTCTTCAGTACCTAGTGATGTCGTGTATATTTTATTGTAAATAGACTTTCTCTTTAATTTCATCATTTGTATTTATTCTATTTAATATGTATATTTTATCCACAACAATTTAATTAAATTGTTCTCATTGTTTTGTAAGGTTATCTCAATGATGATGCTTGTTATTATTATTCATTTTAATTTTTGTGATGTATTTATAGTAGATTTGATTTAGTTTGTTTTGATTGCATAATTTTTTTATCTACAAGACTATAAAATCCCATATTACATTCCCATCTTTCTTGGTCTAGCCCACCAAGAATTTGAAAAATGTTGCAAGTATATCTTAGGTCATTCTTATGCTCATCAACACTTAGATATTAGAAGCAGGGGCATAATAGAGGTAGGTAATGCACTGATAATTCATTGATGCATAATTAATATTTCTTTTCATATAAATGGAAAAGAGAATTTGAAATGCAACATTGAAAAGGCAAATTTATTTCCCAAACTCCTAATTCCTTATGTAATTTACTCACTAAGCTTGTCTAATAAGAAAAATAAGTAATAAAGTTTCTAGCACTAACTAAAAACAACCAAATGCATCACATAAGAAAAATATGTACGATGATAAGTAGGAAATTAATTAGTAATAAGTAATTTCATCTCCATGACATTTATGTTATCATTTTTTTGTTTGATTTTCAAATTCTTTTTGTGAATCATATTTGAGTATTGAAACCCTCCCATACAAGGACAAACTAAAAGTATTTTAATGTTTTCCCTATTCATAGGTCACTATGTGTGGGGTGAATTAATTAAATCATAATTTCCACTAATTTGGGTCAATGAATTAAATCATAATTTCCACTAATTGGTAAATGCTAAGCGGTGGATTAGTAATTAGGGGTAGGCCCACAAGTGGAAAAATAAGCTTGAGATTGGTACAGATAATTGGTTCCTAGCCATCATTTTTTATTCATGGGGACACATATACCTAGAGATTGGAAGCAAGGGAAAAAGACACATATCATAAATTTTGTGTGATTCGTAGTGGCCACAACATTCCTTTTCCCATAAATGGAAAAGAGAATTTCAAATGAAACTTTACAAAAAAAAATTTATTTGCCCCTCTTCCTTAGGTTAACTCACTAATCTTGTCTAATAAGACCAATAACTAAGAACTTTTCCAAACATACTAAATAAGAACAACTATGGCCATCACATAAGAAAAATACATACCATGACAAGGACACCAAATAATAATTAATAATTACATCTCCTTGACATTTATGTTAAATTTTTGCCTTTTTATTGATGATTCTATGTGCGAATCATATTTAAGTCTCAAAACCTTCCCATACTATCAATGAATCCATCTACTATAATCTTGTCAAATTTTAGTGCATACAAGCACAAGCTGAAAATTTTCAACGTTGGCCCCACTCACAGGTCACTATGTGTAGGGTCAATTAATTAAATCATAATTTCCACTATATGGTAAATTTTAAGTGGTGTATTAGTCCTAATTAAGGGTATGTTTGCAACTAGAAACAATAACCTTAAAATCGATGTATATAATTGGTTCCTAGGCAATATTTTTGCATTCATGGGAACTCATATCCTTAGAGATTGGAAGTAGGAGAATGAAAGATATATAATAGATTATGTGTGATTTATTGAGGCCATGTCATTCCTTTTCATATAAATAGAGAAGAGAATTTCAAATGCAACTTTACAAAACCAAATCTATTTCCCCTTCTTTGTTAAGTTAACTCACTAAGTTTGTCTAACAATAAAAATAACTAAAACTTTTCTAGATATACCAACAAAGAACAACTGTAGCCCTCACATAATAAAAATACATGCCATAATAAGTACATAAAAATATAATAAAAAATAATTACATCTCCTTGACATTTATGTTACAATGTTGTCATCTAATTGTCAAGTTCTTTTTATAAGTCATATTTTAGTCTCAAAACCCTCCCATACCATCAACACATCTATCTACTATAATTATGTCAAATTTTAGTGCATACAAGCACAAACTAAAAATAATTCAATGTTGGCCCCATTCAAAGGTCACTATGTGCAGGGTCATTTATTTAAAGCATACTTTCCACTATATGGTAAATGTTAAGCATTGGATTGGTCCTAGTTAGGGGTAGGCCCACAATTGGAAACAATAACCTTGATATCAATGAAAATAATTGGATCCTAGCCATCATTTTTGCATTTATGGGGATTCATATCCTTAGACATTGGAAGCGGGAGCATAAGAGACATATAATAAATTATGTGTGATTCATTGAGGCTGCGTGATTCCTTTTCCTATAAATGGAAAAAAAAAAATTGGAATGCAACTTTACAAAACTAAATCTATTTCCCCTTATTCCTTAGGCTAGCTCACTAAGCTTGTCTAACAAGAACAATAACTAAGCATTTTTTAGACATATTAACTCAGAACAATCATAGTGATCATATAGTAAAAATACCTACAATGATGATGACACTAAATAATAATAAATAATTACATCTCCTTGGCATTTATGTTTAAATTGTATTGTTTTATTTTTTATTTCTTTGTGTGAGTGAGTATCAAGAATCTCCCATATTGTCAACACATCCATCTACTATAACCATGTCAAATTTCAGTGCATACAAACACAAACAAAAAAAAGTTACAATGTTGGCCCCATTCATAGGTCACCTTTTCTATGTTCAATTAATTAAAGCATAATTTCCACTAATTGGAAAATGGACAACCTTGGAAATTGTTAGATGAACCGAAGTTAAAATTGGAGATGGCATAAACCCGAATGATGTTCTCTCGGTTTCAAGAATAACATACTCCACTAAACAAGGCCAACCATGTGAAGGCGAAAGGTCATATGCCCCCTCTCCCCAGCCATTCAAATCACTCTCAATTCCCCAACAACCAATTTATGTACTATAAAATATTTGAAAGCAACATAGTAAGAATCAAGCATAGAAACTAAGAAACAAAAAATTAAGGTAGATGAAAGAGAACAAATTAATTTAATACATATAAACACATACCTCATACATTTCAACATTTCGATACCATTATATTACTCTTCATCCAACTCAACATCTATATCATATAGTACAAAATTGATGTTGAAAGGACTGACCATATCAACATCATATCCAATGTCATTATTTCAAATCATATCATCTTCTATATCATCATTAGGAACATTGTGTCCTATATTTGGTTCGACATTTTAAATTTCTTCATCTAACAATACATCATCGATATTGCTTCATCCATAACATTGTCTTGAACATCTATTTCATGATTTCTTTGATGTCTTCATTTGACACATGAAGTAATTGTTGTCAAATTTTATTTAGGGCTATATTGTTCTTTGCTTAAGATAATTGCATTATTTCATTTACACGTTCAATTCACCCCACATCATTATAACTTCATTACATCATATGAAATTATGTAAAATCAACAAAAATGTAGTGGAATATAAAGGAACAACAAAATAAAAGAAAGTACACATAGAGACACCAGGGAAAAACCCCACAAGGGGGAAGCTTGGAATTCATTTTTTTCTTCTATTTGATTTCATCAATAATTCAACTAAGATATAAAGTAGATCATTGATGAGCCCCAAATTTGGTAACATTTTGGACTCATTTGGCCTAACTACCTTTGCTCAATCCTTCATTTTTCATAACTCTTGCATCATTTTTTAGTATGTTTATGTCATTTGTACGAATAAGGGTAGTCACTATTCCTAGGTGGCTAACACATGCTCATTTCAGGATTTTTGACACATGTGGAGCAAAACCAAGCAGACAAGGGCTAGGAGACAGCCAAGCTTGGGTTGAGGATTCGTAGGGGGGTTGTATATGGCATTAAATAGCCTCCCTTGGGATCTTCACCCCCAACTCCGAGCTTCAAAGGCTACCAAAACCGGATCTAGAAGGCAGCCAAACAGATTTTGTGGAAGCAGCTGTTCACTCCCAGTTTGGTCAGCCAAGTCCCATAGATTTAGGAGGCCAGCTTGGGCCTCGTGGTGTATAAATGATAAGGCTTCAGCCTTCGAAGAGGACTTTTGGAAAAACTTTTTCACATTCTGCACTACAAGCTGCCAGCTCTATTTTGTTCTTTTGTAGCTATTATTGGCATGACTCTTGACTTATGATTATTATTTTTTAATGGGAAGCAGTCAGATTTGATCTCAGCTCTGAGTTTCTAGAGGAGCCATAGCTCTCGGGGTTGGGCCCAACCTGAGAGCCTAGGGCCTCCTTCTTTGTATTGATATCTTTCCTTTCAGCATTATGATTTTCCTTGTATGCATTTGAAACGCAGTTTGTTGAGTTGGATTTTGTTGTGTGGTTAAGTAGGTCATTGTTGAAAAATAGAGTTGCTTCAGATGTCTAGAATAGAGTAATGAGATAAGAATTGATAAAAGCTCCAGAAAAGGGTTGCCTGCACTCTCATTTTCACCTCTTCCTAGGGGCTGGAATTGCAGACAGTGCTGCCCAACAAAAACACTAGTTTGCTCACTCATGCAATCTCTGGTGAAATGTTTTCGTTTGTAGGAGTTAGTCATGCGTTCAGATCTTTTGGAATGTTTCTTTACTTAAGTGTTGTACATGGTTCTCTTTAGGAATAAAGCTATTGTTCATTGGTTTCATTAACAATTAGGATAGATCAGTTAATGTTTTGATTGTGTGCAGGACGTGGTTGATTTGGTTAAGTATACACTGTGCGGTGCATCTCCATCACTCTCTCGTCCATCTAAGCTTCATCCAGGCCAACTGCTCCACCTCCAAGTTAGGTCCCTCGTCTCACAACTACTCTTTTGCCCACGTCACCCTACCTTCTTGGCCTTCCATTGCCTCTGCCCTCTTTAAGACAAGCTAGCTTTCCACACCCTCTCATCACTTCATCTCTCTGTCACTAAGTCATTGCAGACCCCTATCCTACCTCCCTATCCATTCATGCATCCTCTTTCACTCACCCATCATCCAAAATCCAATCGTAGAACATCCTGTAGAAATTTCTGAACATCCTGTAGAAATTCTGAAACATCCTGTAGAACCCCTGCAGACTTCCTGTAGAAGCTCACAAATGAGGTTTCTTGATATCCAAACTTTGTGAAACTCTCTGGAAGGGTGTTAGGGACCCCTTAGACCCTCTCTGAACCTTCCCAACCTTTCCCAAGCATTTCTCCTCTTGATCTACCCCTGCACAGTAAAAAGCCAGTTAAAAGCACACGCATGATAATTCAAAAACTTATTCAAAAATACAAAAAGACATGTTCTTCAGATAGAGATAGCATAGGCATGTGCATTTTGCCTTTGTAGAAGTAATGGAATCTTTTTCAATAGTTTGCATCCTTTCCTTTGCACCAGTAGGGTTAGTTGGTAGAATTAGGGTTTGCTAGGGTTTGCGTTACTTCTTGGCTTTCAGTTTCTTTCCGCAAGTAGATTAGCTTCCTTTGAGTTAGCTTTCATCCATCAGTTAAAAAGCTTCTTCTAAAAACTCATAGAAGTTGGCTTAAGCCCCTAGCGGACTTGTGCCAGCTGACCAAGTGACAGCTGCGGCAAGAGCTAGTACTTGTGCATACAGCATCGTCGCTTCCAAGTTTGTTACGAACTACCGGGTTGATAAAATTAAAGAATGGAGTTCCAGGAGTTGTAGCATTATTGCTACAATACTAGAGCCCACCATCTTTTTGGCGCCGTTGCCGGGGAAGCGTTAGAGTATTGGTGATTGTTGCTTTTCTTCTATTTTCCTACTCTCGCCTTCTGCTAAGTAGTTTATTTCTTTTCCATTTTGCAATTTCCTTTCCGCAAAAGTAGCGTAGACATTTCTTGCTTTCATAGATTAGCATTTCAATTCCGCAATTTCATTTCTGCAAGCGTAGATTAGCATTTCAATTCTGCAAGTGTAGCCTAGCATTTCATTCCCGCAATTTCATTTGAGCAAAATAGATTAGTCCTTTCATGCTTTCATTTCAATTCCGCATTTCTCTTTCAGCAAGATAGTTAGTTGCAGTTCAATCTATTTTAGTTTTGTAGGTACCAGAAAAAACAAAAGCAATCAAAACTCTTTCCATTTCATGCCTCGTAGAAATCGAGATAAAACAGGCAAATTCTTACCCAACACCCCCACCACTTCACTGAGTCACCCTTCTCTCTTCTTTGGTGACAGTGATCCAGAAGAACCTATAGGCGAGCCTCCTGAGATATACGAAGATCCTATAACAGAAGAAGAGTTAGAGAACACTCCATCTGAAGCCATGGCTGACAATAGAAGAGAAGATGAAAGAATAGAAGGTGCCTTTCCCATCCGAGAGACCAATGGAGACATGAAAATGAAAAACATAAGCCCCTCTGCTTTACCTCACTTCCATGGTCTGACTACTGAAGACCCTGATACCTTCCTGTTTGAGTTTGTTGTCCTTTGTCGAACCTATGACTATACCGAAGATGAGAAAAAATTGAAACTCTTTCCCTCTACCCTCAAGGATGCAGCATTACGCTAGTTCATGGGCTTACCTGGGAACAGTATCACCACTTGGGCTCAGATGCAGCAAGCTTTCAATACCAAATACTGGGACTACTGTAGGTCCAAGGAAGCCAAGGGAGAAATCTTTCGGATGACCATGGGAAATGATGAGTCTTTAGAAGACTACGAGGAAAGGTTCCAACTTAGCTATAAACGGGCCAAGTGCACACTTGACCCTGAATCTCTCAAGTTGGTCCTGCTCCGAGGAGTCCCTGAAGACCTTTTAGATACCCTTCACATGCTAGCTGGAGGAGATATTTACCAACTACCTTATGAGGATATAAAGACTGTGTTTAGAAACCACTCTAGGGCAGCCCGGAAAAGAGGTAGAGGAAACCCCCTCTCAGCTAGTATTCCTTTCTCCAAACATGAGTTTGCAAATCAGTTAGAGGACCTCAAGAGTGAGGTGAGACAGACCATTGCCATGCAACTTGATACATTCCGAATCCAGCAGAAGAAAGAGGAAGCTGAGAGGGCTTTGGCTATCTTCTGCCCTAGGTGTACAAGGAAGCACCCTAAGAACGAGTGCCCATTACATTCAGTAGAGGTATGTTTCGTTTGTGAGGAGGACCACCCCACAAACCAATGCCCAACCTTACCTGGGCTTAAAGCCATGTACCAAGGAACCTCTCTACTTCCTCAACCAAAGTAGGCCACATGGACCTAGACCTTACCAACAGGGGATGCAAGGGACATCCCAAGCTTATTATAGCCCCAACCAATCTGCTCCTATGCCTTCCTGGGGTCCCCCTGCTCATCCTTCCTGGTCTGTGCCTCCTCCATGGTCTTACCCACCTCAATACCATACTCAGCCCACTACTCATTCATTTCACTCACATGTCCAGCCGCAGCCTCAGTGGAATGCACCTCAACCGGGGTGGAGGCCCCAGTACAACACTCCTCCCGCCATTTTGCCTCCACCACCAGCTCAACCACAACCATTACCTCCTACTCCTCCAAGACAACCCCAAATGCCTACTCAACCGAACCCGAACCCCAACAACCGACAGGCCCAGCAGGTATATACTGGGGAAACTTCATGCCCCACCTATGCTGTGGAGATCTAGGAGATCAACCTATGATCTAGAAAGACTCTTCCGGATCGCCAACCTCCTCCCCCAGAGGACGAGGAAGATAGACAGGAAAGTGAACCAAAAGCCATTCCACCCTTTCCTGAGAGACTAACAGCAACCACACAACCCAACCCAAAGGAGGATGAGCTTCTGGGAGAACTCAAACAGTTGTGTGTGAAAATACCACTTCTCCAAGCCATCAAAGATGTACCGATATACAACAAACTGGTTAAGGAAAAGTGTTTTAGACACCCAGGCAGGCGAAAAAGAGATGCCTCAACCATCAATGTCATAGGATAACTGTTTGATCTTATGTTGGGGCAAGTAATTTGCCCAAAGTATTTGGATCCTGGGAGTCCTGTAGTTGATGTCCACATCAATGGCACCATCATACCCCACACTTTGATTGATTTAGGGGCTGCCATTAATGTGATGACTAGAGATACCATGCTCAAACTCAACCTTCAGGGTTCCTTAAGAAAGACCTCGACAGTCCTGCAGCTAGCAGATCGCTTCACCATGACTCCCGAAGGGATTGTGGAGGATGTCTTGGTCTCTGTTGACTCTTGGGAGTACCCTGCAGATTTCTTGGTTCTTCAACCAAAGGCAAAGCTTACTGGATACCCCCTTATTTTGGGAAGGCCTTGGTTAGCCACTGTGGATGCTTACATAAGCTGTCGTGTAGGAAACATAACCATCAAAAATGGTCCTATGTCCAAGAAGCTAGTCCTATACCCTCCTGCCCAACCTCTATTAGAGCATGACTTACCACTTTGGTTGGACGAAGGAGAAGAGGATGAGGTGTACTCTGCACCCTTGTGCACCCTAGAAACCACCAGGGGAGGTCCTCAAACCAAGGATGATTTGATTGAGACCTTGATTCAGAATCCACCTCCCAATGCATTGTCCTTAGAGAAATTGGTGGAGGATACCCAAGCCAGCACCTTAGTGGACCTTTGTGTGACCAATCCAATCACTCTCAGAGTCAAAAATGTGGAGTTTGGCCCCGAGAGAACGTTAGAGATCAGCTCCTCCCTATCTCCTTCCCAGGAAAAGGCGCTGTGTAGTCTGTTGGCCACTCATCTAGATGCTTTTGCTTGGAGCTATAAGGAGATGAAAGGAGTCCATCCTTCGGTCTGTACCGATCACATCTACATCACAGAAGATTGTAAACTGGTCAGGAAACCCCAAAGGAGAATGAATCCAGCCCTTAAGGACATTGTCAAGGAAGAATTGCAAAAACTGTTGGATGCAGGATTCATTTACCCCATCTCGGATAGCGAATGGGTGTCCCCTCTGGTGTTGGTTCCCAAGAAAAAAGTGGAGAATCTGTGTGGACTACCGAGAACTGAACAAAGCTACCAAGAAAGACCACTTTCCTCTACCCTTCATAGATCAAGTGTTGGATGGACTGGCAGGGAAGAAGTTTTTCTCTTTCCTGGATGGGTTTAGCGGGTATAATCAGATCCAAATAAGCCCGGAAGACCAAGATAAGACCACCTTCACTTGTCCTTGGGCTACCTTTGCTTACCGAGTTCTTCCCTTTAGGCTATGCAATGCTCCTGCCACCTTCCAGAGAGCCGTCTTGAGCATCTTTTCTGAGCTGGTCCATGATTCGGTGGAGATCTATATGGATGACTTCACTCCTTATGGGTCCAACTTCTAGGAAGCATTGTCCAATCTGGGAAAAGTCCTAACCAAGTGCATTGAGATGAACCTGTCCCTTAGTCCTGAAAAATGTGAATTCTTGATGACTGAAGGGACCGTGCTAGGACATACCATTTCTCGCCAAGGGTTATAGGTGGATCCTAACAAAATTGCTCTCATCAAAAAGGTTCCACCCCCTCAGAAGGTAAGAGATGTTCGAAGTTTCTTAGGCTTGGCAGGATATTATAGAAGATTCATTAAAGACATCAGCAAGCTAGCCTCGCCATTGTTTGGCCTCTTAGCAAAAGATGTTGAGTTTAAATGGACTGACGATTGTGAGAGTGCTCTGAATGAATTAAAGGATAAGTTGGTGTCTGCCCCAATCTTGAGAGGTCCAAATTGCGCCCTACCTTTCCACATCCACACTGATGCCTCGAACAAAGCCATAGGGGCAACCTTAGGACAAGTTGAACAAAAACTTCCATACGCCATATACTTTGTCAGCAAAAACTTATCCAAGGCAGAACTGAATTATACTGTAACTGAGAAAGAATTCTTGGCCGTGGTCCATGCCCTGAACAATTTTCGACACTACATCACTGGCTATCAAACATTTGTACATACTGATCATGCTGCAATTAGATATTTAATGAATAAACCAGATGTGAATGCTCGTATTATTAGATGATTACTTTTGTTGCAGCAGTTTGATTTGACTATCGTTGACAAACCAGGTAAAGAAAATGTTGTTGCTGACTACTTGTCTAGATTGGATTTACCTGCAGGTGAGGATGGAACAGTGGATGACCAGATGCCAGATGAACATCTGTTTGCTATCTCAGTACTCTCTCCATGGTTTTCTGATATAGCAAACTACCTTGTCTCAGCACAGTTCTCTCCGCACCTATCCTCAAGAGAGAAGAGCAGAATCGTAAGGAAGAGTGACTCATTCACTTGGATCGGGGGCAACCTGTTCAAGCTTGGCCCCGATCAGATCTTAAGGCGTTGTGTAAGGGAGGAGGAAGTCTTTGATATCCTCCTAACCTGTCATGACGGGCCTTGTGGAGGACATTTTGCAGCCAAAAGAACTACCTTAAAAATTCTACAAGCAAGCTACTATTGGCCCACGCTTCATCAAGATGTCAGAAGATATATCAGCCAATGTGACCGATGCCAAAGGATGGGGAAACCGACTCTAAGGGACGAAATTCCTCTCCAACCTCAAGTGACTCTTGAGCCATTTGAGAAGTGGGGTATGGATTTTGTGGGTCCTATCAATCCTCCTTCAAGGAAAAGGTCTTGCATCATTGTGTGCACAAACTATCTGACAAAGTGGGCAGAAACCAAGGCAATGAAAGCAGCGACAGAAGAAAAGGTGGCTGAGTTTCTAAGAGAAAACATCTTCTACAAATTTGGCTACCCAAGAGAGCTAGTCACCGATTAAGGAAGCCAGTTCACCTCCAACTTAATTGAAGACCTACTCGCTCATCACAAAATCAAGCATAGGACTTCCACCCCCTATCATCCTCAAGAAAATGGGCAGGTGGAAGTCACCAATAGAGCATTAGAAGGGATCTTGACTAAGGTGGTGAGCAGCAGTAGAAAAGATTGGGCAGATCGCCTGGTTGAGGCCACTTGGGCTTACAACACCACTTGGAAGACCACAACTGGCTTCACACCTTATGAGCTGGTTTATGGGAAGAGAGCTTTGCTGTCAATTGAGTTCGAATACAACACCTTGAGGATGGCAGCTCAGCTGGACCTAGATCTCAGCCATGCCCAACAAGAAAGGTTATTGCAGCTGAGTGGGTTAGACGAGCACCGAATGCAGGCCCTTCTCCACTCAGAAGTGGTTCAACTTCAGAGGAAGGTATGGCATGACCAGCACCTCAATGACAAGCAATTCCAACCGAGAGATTGGGCGCTGTTGTACGATTCCAGACATAAGGATTTTAAGGGGAAGCTAAGAACAAGATGGCTGGGACCATATGCAATGGAGAAGTGTAATGACAATGGGTCTATTCTTGTTCAGACCATTGATGAGGAAGCCATCCCCATGCTCGTCAATGGGCATCGACTAAAGATCTACAGGAAACCTCTTTCGAGGCAAGAATTCATCAAAACTATGGAAAAATCAGTGCTGGTCATAGAGAAGGGTTCTGCCTCTGTTTTGGGCATACCCTGAACATCAAAAAAAATAAAAATAAATATCCTTGGGTGAAAACCTTTCTAAGGCTCCCAAGGCAGATGGTAGGGGTGAAAACCTCATTGAGGCGCCCCTGCTGTCTTTCTAAAAATTTTTGAATAAAAAAAAGACCCTTGGGTGAAAACCTCTCTGAGGCGCTCAAGGTAGATGGTATGGGTGAAAACCTCACTGAGGCACCCCTGCTGTCTTCTAAGAAAAAAAAAAGAAGAAGAAAGAAAAAAAAAACAAACAAAGAAAAAGAAAACAAAAAAGAAGGAAGCAGAAACAGGAAAACGGGCTCAAGATTTGACAATTCATGCAGGTTGCAGGTATTCCATGCAGAAAGGAGGTCTCTCAACTCAAGGACAAGGGTCCCTACTATACTACCAGGTGACCTCACCAGCACTCCCCCCAGAAACACTCCTCTCTTCCAAGGTCTAGGCACGATTTGATCACAGTTTAGCCTTCTACAGGAAGCTACAGGACTTTCTACAGGAAGTTCTGTATTTCTACAGGAAACTTCCTGTAGAATCTTTGGATGGCCCAGGACCAACTGTGTGGAAGAATTTGAAGCCCGAAGTCCAATAAGGAGGCATGCAACCAATGTTTTTCTCCATCACCCACTGCTGTCGCCTCCTTCTACCACCCCTGCTGCCATACAATGGAAATACCTGCATAGTCAAATCAGAACGTTGGATTCTCAGAAGAAACAATTCTCAAATGGAATAAAGTATGCAGAGGCCCAATGCGCTACTTATCAAAGAAATCCGAGGACCCTGCAACCGTGACCGTGATTCCACCGTTTCGGCATGCACCCTAGGAGGAGAAACGACTACAGGATATCCTACAGGAATCCTGTAGTAGTTGATCCGGCTAGAGCATACACCATGAAGGCACCTGCAACTCATAAAGCTGGCGCACACACCATCCGTAGCCAGGTGACCGGTCTCGTAACCAGCAGCAGTCGGCAAGAAGGAACTCCCGTGCCTGTGCACGAAGCAGCAGCAAGCGGGTCCGTCACCCTCGTCCTGAAGCATGACAATAACGTCGCGGCCGCACAGGTAAGTGCCTCACCCTATTTCGTCAAATTACATGAAAAATGCTCTAAAATGTGTGTGAGTATGGAAATGAATGGGTTGAGAAAGTCGGGTAGCCATTCAATTGGCCACCACAACCAGTCCAATGGTCTCGTCCGATCCGAAAAACGTTGGTTGTGTCAAACAAGACAGGGAATGGACACGTGGGAAGCGTCCAGTCGGAGAGAAGCGGCGATCTAACAGAAAATGGCGGTGGTAGATATGCATGGAACGATTCGGCGGTCAGGCAGACTTACAGTGGAATGATAGCAGGTGACGTTGTCCAATGGGCCGACAGGGACAGTTCACCCCCGCGCCACGAGTTCCGCAGGGATTCAAATCCACTGGCTAGATCGCGTATGGCACTCCACTCATTTATCCTCAACCGCTTTGCAGTTGAGTAAGCATCCGAAATTTCCTGAAGACTGTTACTTCGAGTCCTCGGCCTGTTCAAACGTCCGGTGGTTGCACAGAAGGCCCAGAACCACTGACGCGCTCTCCAGAACCCCTGCACGACTTCTACAGGAAGCTGCGCTACAGGAAGCTCACCGCTACGGAGGAAATTAAACTATTCACATCAAAGGTGGCAAGTTGGAACGAGGTAAGCCTGAACGTAGCCCTCCCATGCAATTGGTTCGAAGGGTGGTGAAGTCGACGTCCTAAAAGAGTAGAATTACAGTCTGTGCATGAATTTGCAAGCGTCGTCTTACTTCTGCATGAGAATTGTCGTCGTAGTGTGTATGCGGGGTTTTTCTACAAGGTTTGGTTCATAATTGAGCCACCGTCAAGGCTCACCTATAGACAGTCGTGAATTTACAAACTGTGTGCATGCCAAAGGTGTAATTCCGCGCTCTGTCTAAGGAAATCCCAAAGGTTCATCTTTTTATACGCGCCAGCCAGCTCCGGCTAACACAGCAAGCTTTCACCATGCCGGGTGGGTTCATTAGGAAAGAGCCGACAAACTCAAAGAAGCTACGGGAAAACCCTGAGGTGGTAGACCTGTTTTCTCGTGCACGGTGGATGTCGTTCTGCGACAAGCTTCAAGGTTACGATGACGAGGTGGCAGAAGAATTCTTGCGAGCTTTGAAGCCAAAATCAAAAACGCTGGCTGTTGTCAATTTCCGAAGTTTGAACCTCAGACTCACCCCACAGTTCATTAGCAGAGTCACTAATCTCTCGATGGGAGTACCTTGGGATAAGGAGGAAAGAAAACTGGGCCAGAAGGCTAAGAAGGAGTTCTTTCTGCCGGAGGAGCAATTCTCAGAGGACAAGAACGGAGTTTGAAGAGCCAGCCTACAGCCGCTCTGGAGTGAGGTCAGCCTCCAAATTATGAAGTATATCACGTGCAAGGGGCGATTCAGCATCATGTATGGATACCATTTCCGGCTGCTTACAGAACTTAGGCACCAAATGGACCTACCCTCAGAAAACAAGTTGAGTATTCCTTACTTCCTCCTGCAGTCCATGACTGAATGTGCCACCAAATTACGAGAGGGAACACCAGACCAGGTAGCCCATCATGGGCTCATTAATCTCCTCGTGGAGGATGCACTCCACACATACACCGTCCCTCTCTCGTGGAAAGCCTTTCGAAACTTAACTAAGGATGATGACATCAAAATGTTGGCTGAGGAGCTCACCTCCTCCAGCAGCGAGGAGAAGGAACCAATTAAAACAGAGAAGAAAAGAAAAGGCCAAGAAACCATGGCCAAAGCACCAAAGAAAGAACACAAGGGGAAACAAGAGAAACACCAGGCTGCCAAAACAGAGGATGACAAACCCACATTAACACCCAGGGAGAAAAGGTTACAGAGCAGGGTGGAAAGGACTAAACAAGTCCACGTCAGTGAAGGCACCTCTAAGGAAGCCTCAGCAAAGTCAAAAGACAAAGCACCCTCAGCCAAGCAGGCTAAAACGGTGCCACCTGTTTCTACAGGAAAATAAAAAACGGCTTCTACAGGAAGCCAAAAATCAGCCGCTACAGGGCTTTCTACAGGAAGTCCTGAGAAAGGAACACAGAAGGGGAAGATTGCCGAAATCCTTGCTAGGGAGGCAGCAGCTGTGTTGGCCACCCTAAGTACCCCTCCCAAGCCAAAGAAAAAACGAAAGAGGGAGACCCCTCTGTATTTCAAAGCAAGGAGAAGTGTAAGAATCAAAACAGGCAGGCCCCAACCTCCATCCAGCGACCCAATTACCATAGAAGACACCCCTACCTCGCCAAGGGAGAGGTCCCCCTCAAAAATATTAGTCACTTATGAGCGGGAGAGCCCGAAGACAACTGCCTAGAAGGAGAGAATGGAAAGGTTGGCTTCAAAAACCCCTCTACAGGATGTTGAGGCCGTTCTACAGGAAACATTGGCCAGGCTCAAGGAGACCGAAAGAATGGAGGGAGAGGCAGCCACATCACCACCAAGGGAAGACAGAGTAGAGCCACGGAGGGAAGAAGAGGTAGAGCACATTCCAGAACCTAGTCCCCAGCCAAGCTTGAGCTCGTATTATAACTTTTTGGAGGCTGGAAAAATTATTCCACAGAAATTCATAGTGTCGTTTTTCTTTGCGTTGGAGGAAGAAAGAGTGAGAACCCACACGTGGATGAGGATAGCTAAATCTAAAGGAGTAGTAGATATAGGCCCCTTGGAGGAACAACTCAAGGAGGCATAAAGAGAATTAGCTATGGCCAAACACGTGGGAAACTGCCAGCGGGTATTTCTACAGGAAGAGAATGAGAAACTCAAACTGCAGCTACAGGAACAGAGGAAAGAAAGGGGCACAGCATCAGAGGACACTACAACAGAACCTCAAGGCAAAGCAGGACTACAAGTTGGTCTTGGGGAGCTAAACCAGCATCTACAAGAAAGGGAATTGCAAGCACAAATCGAGATACAAGCTCTCAAACAGCAGTTGCAACAAAAAGAGGCACAACTGGCCTGCATGGCCAGTTGGGCCATGGATGCTCTACAATGTAGACAACCGGCCAAATCTTATGGCCTATACCTACAGGACCAGTGGCTGCAATTCCAAATTAATGCATTGGCATAGAGGGGTATCTCCCAAATCCAAGACCCCCGACAGTTCACAGATTTATGCAATAGCAGTTCAACAGAGGACAAGGCCAAGCTATCGGAGTTCTATCTCCATAATTTGGCCCTTCCTAATGTGACTTCATGGGATCCCAACATAGTCGTGGGAGATATGCAGTTGATGGCATTTGCCTCATGGTTGAACCATGAAGAAAAGAGAGCAGCAGAGGTCAAAGAGGTCATGAACCGAGAGTTACATGAACCACTACTGATTAGAGCAGAACCAAGGGACCCCACTGCATTGATATCAGCCCACCAACACTTAGCAACCGACTCTCAGGCTTTATTGAAATACATGGATCAACAGGCTCAGGCCATAGCACATTTCGAGGATATGGAGCGATTATTAGGGGACAATTGTGTTCATGCTTACACCCGCCGGTGGAACACCTTGTCCCACAACCTCAAAATCAGGGAATATCACACTCCAACTTGAATGAGGGAAGCTCTAGTACGGGTGCCCCTCTACAAGAAGTCCATACAGAACCTCCAAGCCAGCTGGATTGGCCTCAAACTAAGCCCACCTTTGCTTTTGGGATTGATGGAAGGCAGCACAAAGAAAGAAGAGCATAAGCAGTGGGAAGAGGTTGAAAGGAAGGCTGGGTTCCATGGCAATGAGGAGGATACTACTTCAGAAGCCTGGGATGTGAGAGTGGCAGTGAAAGCGATGAAGGACGAGGAGCTGGATTAGTTGCTCAGGGATGAGAAATCATTTTAGCAGGGGGGTGATGATGAGCCCCAAATTTGGTAACATTTTGGGCTCATTTGGCCAAACTACCTTTCCTCAATCCTTCATTTTTCATAACTCCTGCATCATTTTTTAGTATGTTTATGTCATTTGTACGAATAAGGGTAGTCACTATTCCTAGGTGGCTAACACGTGCTCATTTCAGGATTTTTGACACATGTGGAGCAAAACCAAGCAGACAAGGGCTAGGAGACAGCCAAGCTTGGGTTGAGGATTCGTAGGGGGGTTGTTTATGGCATTAAATAGCCTCCCTCGGGATCTTCATCCCCAACTCCGAGCTTCAAAGGCTACCAAAACTGGATCTAGAAGGCAGCCAAACAGATTTTGTGGAAGCAACTGTTCACTCCCAGTTTGGTCAGCCAAGTCCCATAGATTTAGGAGGCCAGCTTGGGCCTCGTGGTGTATAAATGATAAGGCTTCAGCCTTCGAAGAGGACTTTTGGAAAAACTTTTTCACATTATGCACTACAAGCTGCCAGCTCTGTTTTGTTCTTTTGTAGCCATTATTGGCATGACTCTTGACTTATGATTATTATTTTTTAATGGGAAGCGGTCAGATTTGATCTCAGCTCTGAGTTTCTAGAGGAGCCATAGCTCTCGGGGTTGGGCCCAACCTGAGAGCCTAGGGCCTCCTTCTTTGTATTGATATCTTTCCTTTCGGCATTATGATTTTCATTGTATGCATTTGAAACGCAGTTTGTTGAGTTGGATTTAGTTGTGTGGTTAAGTAGGTCATTGTTGAAAAATAGAGTTGCTTCAGATGTCTAGAATAGAGTAATGAGATAATAATTGATAAAAGCTCTAGAAAAGGGTTGCCTGCACTCTCATTTTCACCTCTTCCTAGGGGCTGGAATTACAGACAGTGCTGCCCAACAAAAACACTAGTTTTCTCACTCATGAAATCTTTGGTGAAATGTTTTCGCTTGTAGGAGTTAGTCATGCATTCAGATCTTTTGGAATGTTTCTTTACTTAAGTGCTGTACATGGTTCTCTTTAGGAATAAAGCTGTTGTTCATTGGTTTCATTAACAGTTAGGATAGATCAGTTAATGTTTTGATTGTGTGCAGGACGTGGTTGATTTGGTTAAGTATACACTGTGCGGTGCATCTCCATCACTCTCTCATCCATCTAAGCTTCGTCCAGGCCAACTGCTCCACCTCCAAGTTAGGTCCCTCGTCTCACAACTACTCTTTTGCCCACGTCACCCTACCTTCTTGGCCTTCCATTGCCTCTGCCCTCTTTAAGACAAGCTAGCTTTACACACCCTCTCATCACTTCATCTCTCTGTCACTAAGTCATTGCAGACCCCTATCCTACCTCCTTATCCATTCATGCATCCTCTTTCACTCACCCATCATCCAAAATCCAATCGTAGAACATCTTGTAGAAATTTCTGAACATCCTGTAGAAATTCTGAAACATCCTGTAGAACCCTTGTAGACTTCCTGTAGAAGCTCACAAATGAGGTTTCTTGATATCCAAACTTTTTGAAACTCTCTAGAAGGGTGTTAGGGACCCCTTAGACCCTCTCTGAATCTTCCCAACCTTTCCCAAGCATTTCTCCTCTTGATCTACCCCTGCACAGTAAAAAGCCAGTTAAAAGCACATGCATGATAATTCAAAAACTTATTCAAAAATACAAAAAGATGTGTTCTTTAGATAGAGATAGCATAGGCATGTGCATTTTGCCTTTGTAGAAGTAATGGCATCTTTTTCAATAGTTTGCATCCTTTCCTTTGCACCAGTAGGGTTAGTTGGTAGAATTAGGGTTTGTTGGGGTTTATGTTACTTCTTGGCTTTCAATTTCTTTCCGCAAGTAGATTAGCTTCCTTTGAGTTAGCTTTCATCCATCAGTTAAAAAGCTTCTTCTAAAAACTCATAGAAGTTGGCTTAAGCCCCTAGCGGACTTGTGCTAGCTGACCAAGTGACAGCTGTGGAAAGAGCTAGTACTTGTGCATTCAGCACCGTCGCTTCCAAGTTTGTTACGAACTACCGGGTTGATAAAATTAAAGAAGGGAGTTCCAGGAGTTGTAGCATTATTCCTACAATACTGGAGCCCACCAATCATCATGAGAGATTATATACATATCATACCTCCTTGAGTTAAACTTAAGTCAGTTCACAATTTCATTTGTGAACTGAATGAAACAAATACAAGAGAGAAACAATCATAACTTCCCATTGGCTATAGAGACATTGATACCACTATCTTATCAATATGGTCATCTATGTCATCCCAATGGTGTCAATTATATCATGCCAATAATGTCACTACTATTATTCCAACACTTCTAATAGTAAAGTCTTTGTCAAAACTTACAACTATCATGAATATGTGTTATAGCATCATTTATCACTCTTGTAGACTTGGTGCTCTTGTATGGCCTTGGGTAACCTTTTCACATGCAGACTTGATATTATATTAAAAAATAGTATTTTAAATTCCATATGCAACTCTGTCCATTCAAATGCACGTACATACTCAGGTTCTATAACAGCATACCCACTTATACCATTTTAAATCTTAAAAAATAAAATAATATGCTATTTTTCGGGTGGGGTTCACGGGTTTTACCGAGATCCCACCTACAAGAGTCCGTAGCACCACTGAATTAACTAATTACAGGTGGTATAGATACACACCTTGGGTAGGCCTAAATGACATAAGAGAAGAGTTATCCACATTATACCAACTTGTCTCTTAAATCAATTCTAATTTTCCTGTGCCTCTTGTACTCCCAGTGTTTATGGAAACCCTAGTTTTCTTTGCAAAGATGTTCATCATATTTATAGAATCTCCTTGCATCTTTTAGAGAGTTTGTCTTCATGGCTCAACCTAGATAGATCTATAGGAAGGCTTTATCGATGCTTTGGTTGGGATCGGATTGTACCTTTCCTGTACTTATTATCGATTGTTAATAAAGAAGTCCATGTCTTGTTCCTGATATGTTATTGTCTCATGAATATAAATTTGTATTATTATATATGATGATCTAACATATATTTTATGTATGCACATTGAATTATCAATCATGTATATGATTCTCTTAATTGAATTGCAGGCCTACTCGATTCTGTAGGAAGTAGAGGGTTTGGACCCTACAGGGACATCATCAAACATATGACCTCCGGGTATATTTCCAAGTTCACATTTAGCAATTCACATGTTTGGCATGCTTTCTTGTATGCTCTTTGTTGATTATCTTGTTATGCTCTGTTGAGGTTTTCAACCCTTACCTTATGGAACTTTTCCTACCAATAGAATTAGTGACTCCACTAGGGAATACCATCAAGTATTTCCTAGAAGGGTTGTTATCCTTTGTTCTAGGTTTCAGTTTTCTCTTTCTTTATTTTTGTATCCTTCTTAACTCTTAGGAAATATCATCATTCAATCTTATCTCTTGGATCAGGATTGTAGTTTTGTTTTTTCCTAGTTTTCCATTTATATGCGCTTTTTGTTGTATACATAATCATACATACACATTTTCTTCCAAAGAAACCCGTGTATACACTAGTTTCTTCAGAAACAGTCCCATACATATGTGTTTTTGGAGTTACACAATAGCGTACAGATTGAAAAAAAAACATATTTTTTCATTTATGTCTTTTGCTAGGGTTCGACCATGTTTTCTTGAGTCTTTCTAGTTTGAATGAGGCTTGGAATTATGTTTTATCAGTTTTTGTCAATTTCTTCCATCTCTTTTGTGAAAATCCTATGTCAACCTAGGGTTTGTAGTTTTTTAAGCTTTTTATACTTAAAGTTGGGTTTTATACTTTCTTTGGGAAGTGTCTGGTTATTTTGTGTTGTTGGGACAGTTGGTTGTTCTTGCAACTTGTTTATAACCTAGTTTTCTTGATTGATTCTTTTACATTCTTGAAGTTGGCTTGTTTTTGTCTTTTCATTAGTTTATTTGAGAAAAGTGTTTTCAATTCTTGGGTAAGTGAGATATTTTAGTTCTCTAAAATATTTCTGATTTCCATAATTCCTTGTATCTTCCTGACCAAATCACTCAAGGTGTTTTTTGTCTCTTATTCACATTAGTCTTTTAATTTTTGGGATTATTAATGACTAGTGAGATTTGAGTCTCTTTCTTGTTGTTGGTCTTGAATTTGATACTTTCTTTCACTTTCTGAAACTTGTAGTCTTTAAATCTTTTGAAGAAAAAGAAAAACATTTTCTTTGGGTTTATTTTCTTTGGTTTTTTGACTTTTGAGTCTTTGACAAAGGTGTGAATTCTTTCTTTAGGGCTAAGAGTCTTTTTCATTAGAAGTATTTTTTTCTTGGGATTTGCTTCTTATTTCTTGATAAATTGGCTTTTGATTTTGAGTTCACCTTTGCTTGTTTGTGAGCTTTACTTGAATCTTGCATTTACATTTTAGTGTGCATTAGGGTAAGTTGCATTGTAGACATCATTTAGTTTTTCATTAGGTGTTGAATGTGTGAGTTCTTAAAAATAAAAAGAAAAATATTTTTGATTTCTTAGCTTTCTCGTAGAACCCATGTAGAAATCGCTTTCATTGAAGAAAAAGAAGTGTTTCATTTGCATGTAGCCTAGAGTTTCTGTTGATTTATTTTGTGTCATAACATCATTAGTTACACTTTCACTACCCTTTATCCTAAATAAAAAATAAAAATAAAATAAGCACATAATTAAAATGAACTAGTTTTATTTTTGTCATAGAATATCAACTACATTAGGATATTAGGGCCTTGGAATAGGTGTCTAGAGAGTAAAATCTACAATGCCACTTGAAATGAAAGTATAAGAGTTTACTAAAGAGTGGAAATATAGTCTCCTTAACTTGTTTGGGAAACCTCTTATAACACATGAGTTAAGCATGAGGATGTGTGAAAATAAGGAAAGAGAGATAACCCATCTCCTACTTGTTATATCACACACCCATGACTGTTTCGCCTAGCTTATGATCGTGAATTGGTGATCTTATTTTCCATTCCTAGGGACCACATAGGTGACTACGGGGGGGAATTGCAGTGGTACTTGATGCATACATTGTATCACTTTCATAGTACTTATGAAGGGTGCCCTTCTGAAACTTGGGTACTTGCACCGAAAAGGTCTATTGTCTATAGGTCAGTGTAACTGCTTCTGATATCTTCACTGGTAGGCTTGGGCCCTCATCATCCCAAACTACCTTCATGAGATCCTTATCTTCACTTTCTTTTATTTTGGTGTCTGTTCCTAATCACCCAGAGTGGAAATACCTAGAATTTATTTGTTTGGTTGTATCTTTAGGATATTTTTAGTGAATTCTATGTGCTCCTAGCTTGCCATTTTTTTGAGTCCTTAAATTGTATTAATATTTAAAAGTAGATGTCCAATGAATTCTTTGGTATATAAGGATTTGTGGGCTTTCACCTGAAAGTGTCGATCCTTCATCTAGAAGGCATAGGAGTAATTCAACTGGTTCTTTTGAACCAGTGTTAGCTAGCACAATAGAAAAAGATGCTTCTATGAGGTCTCTTATTTCACAGGGTGAACCTAGTCCAATCCATAATCTAAATAGTAACACTTTGGTGCATTCTAAAGTACTCTTCCAATCAGAAGACAAAGTAGAAATTGAAGACATTTCAGATCATCTTGAGACTCCTACGAAAACTCTTCCTTCTTGTCTTCTTTATGTTATTTCATACGTGGGCACTTCGACTCATAGGGTGGCAGCCCTATTCACTCTCATTTTTTCTTCTCAATCACCAATATTAGTGGCTTTTTCGATACAATTGGTGTACATACTCCTTCCACAGTTGTAGGAGGAGGTACTATTCCTATAAATACTATTGTACCTAGTGCGGTGTTTGTTGGCTCTACCTCCATCCGGATTCCGAGTGGGGGCATCCAACCTTCAACTCCTTTCATGAGAGCTTATCCTTTCAGAATTCCATCTAGTGGGATTCCCTCTGTTTCTTTGACTTTACCCTCTTCTACTTCTACATCTATGACTTTGATGGCTACTAGTTCAATTCCTTTACAAGGTTTTCAATTTGGAAGTGGACATGTTCCTCATTCCAATCCATCATTGAACCTAGGATCAATGCCTTTATTTGGTCATGCTAAAAATATTAATCCTTTTCAAGGGAGCCAGCGCTTGGCACATCCTTCTATGAGTGGTTTTGGGTCAGGTAATTTTTCCCATTTATTTGGTCAACAGGGGAGTATTCCCTTCCCTACTGCTGGTACTTCACAAGTTTTTCCTCCTTTAGCTAGTGCATGGAATCCTTATCAAGGGCTTTCCCCTTCATATAATGTTCCGCTAGGAGGAAGTCTTCCTATGACAAGTAACCCTATAGTAGGGGGTGGATACCCTCCATATACCCCTAGAATACAAGGTTTTCCTTATGGTTCAAGTATTTCTATGAGTAATCCATGGAAACTTGGCACTACTCCAAATCCAGGATACTCTTTTTTGAATGTTGGAAATTCCACTTGGAATTCTCATGTTCCTTTGCGCTTACCATTCCTCACAATGCTTAATTTTCCAAATCTTTAAAAATTAACAAATGATCCAATCTGCTATAACCTGGCTTAGCCTCCAGTACCTATTAAAATTTCTTCCAATATTCCTAAATATGAAGGGAAGTCTAGTGAGGATGTGACAAATGATATAACCACTTTCCATTTATGGTGCTCCTCTAACTCCCTGATTGATGATTCAATTAGGTTGAGATTATTCCAGCGCACCTTAACTAGAAATGCAGTTAAATGGTACATTGAGTTGGGGGGGTACGTTTTCTATGTTTGGTGATTTAGCCACGATGTTTCTAAACCATTTTCATTTGTTTGCTTGTTACAATGCTGGAATTGAGCTTCTGGCCAATTTTGCGGAGGACAAGGCTACACATATTTCTAACCACATTCGAGAGTGGCACGGAAGGGAGAGAATGATAAATGCCTAAATTCCTAATGAATTTCCTCTAGAATGGTTTTTTAGATCATTGCAACCAAATATTTCTAAGGATATGTCACTTTCTAGGGTGTTCACTGAGGAAAATGCTATCTTCAGTGCCCAACAATTATATCTCATCTATTGCCAATCGAGGTTTTTTAATAATATTTTTCCTGATGCTCCTAGGTAAAAAATTGACCTCACAAAACTGAAAGTGGGTCTCCATGCCAACAGTGTTATAGGGTTGATAGATATCAATGTGGCTAGTTTACTAAATCTACAACAATTGTCTTTGCAAAATTCTGGATTTTAGACATCTATGGTTTATATCTTTTGAGTTAGTTATCAGAGAACCCACAGTAATAAAAATATTCTGTCAACGTTTCAAATTCCAATAGGGATCCATCATTAGGACTATTTCTGAATGTTGATAGTAGAAGAGCTAAATGAGAGTTTTAAATAGTTATGAGGTTCTGTAGCTCTTCTTGCTGTCTTCACTCTGAATTTTTTGAGTAAAATGATTTCACTCCATGTATCCCCTCCGTACAGGGAAATGATTCTGGATTTTAGACATCTGTGGTTTATATCTTCTGAGTTAGTTACCAGAGAACCCATAGTAATAACCATATTCTGTCAACGTTTCAAATCCCAACAAGGATCCATCATCAGGACTATTTTTGAATGTTGATAGTAGAAGAGCTAAATGAGACTGTAGCTCTTCTTGCTATCTTCACTCTGAATTTTTCGAGTAAAATGATTTCACTCCATGTATCCCCTCTGTATAGGGAAATGATTCTGGATTTTAGACATCTGTGGTTTATATCTTCTGAGTTAGTTATCGGAGAACCCATAGTAATAATCATATTCTGTCAACGTTTCAAATCCCAACAGGGATCCATCATTAGGACTATTTCTGAATGTTGATAGTAGAAGAGCTAAATTAGAGTTTTAAATAGTTATGAGGTTCTGTCTTTACAATTTTCTTCCACAACACAAACTATGTTATCTGCATCTACTCCTTCTCAACCTTTAGTAGTCAATGTTGTCTAATCCTCAAATCCCAAAGGAAATAAAAAAATCTAATGGGAAGAAGAAGGGACGTGTGAAGAAAAAAGATAAGCGAGGTAAGGGAAATGCTAATAAACCTAGTGATGACACTTGTGAGGGAAAAAAGGAATCCAAGAAGAAGGTTAAGTTCCCATGTAAGTTATCATTAGGGATCACCTTACACATATTTTCCCCAACATTCAGGATGCTCAACGCTTTTTAGCTTACGAAGGTTCTTCTAGTTCCCAAGTTGTGGTTACAAACCCTTTTCTCCAAGGGTAGAAATTATTTGTTGGCGTGAATATTAGTACTAAAACCCCTAGAGGGGGAAAGCATGACATGGAATCTACATCAAATGTATAAAGTCTCATATTGATATTTCAATGAGAGCTCATGATTATGGAGAGGCAAAGCCTTCTAAAGCTAAAACCCCTTCTGATATCTTAGAACCTCTGCATATTGAGAAGCCTATAGTAGAGCCTATACTTCAGATTCTGAAAGGCTCCTCAAAACATTTGACGTATAATCCCAATCTGTGGGCTTCTGAAAACTACTCTATTGTTGAATATTTAACTTAGAGCCCCTATGCCATATCGATGTTGGAGGTTCTCGAATCGTGTCCTACACAGAGGAGTTATTTTCTCACTGTGATTAGAGTAGTAGACCCAAATAATTCTATGGTAGTCACATTTGAAATCTCAAATGTTAAGACTACATTTCCTCATCACATGGATTTCCAGATTAAATCTACATATCAGAACAAGACCATATTTTGAACTTTATTTGATGAAGGGAATTCCACATGTGTCATGTCTATTTCATGTTGGAAGGCTATTTGATAACCTGAATTTGTTCCCTCTCCTACTCTCTTAAGTACATTCGATGGCCATTCTCATAAAACTCATGGAATTCTACTTGCCTTCCCTATTTTTGTAGGGGGAAATCTCTCTAGTGTGGAAGTACAGATGGTAGATACTAATCTATATTACAATATTTTCTTGGGTCATGATTGGGTTTATGTAATGGATGCCATTTTCTCATCCTTATTTCGCATCCTATGCTTCCCTCATGAAGGGAGAATTGTTACGCTTGATCAGTTACTGTATTCACCTAATGATCCCAATGCATCTACTGAATCCATTGTTCCCTTTGTAATGAATACCAAGCAATTCGTTGAGGATTTAGGAGTTGGAATGTATTCTTCTTTCATGGGAACTTTTTATATTACATCTCCGGTCACTCATGTCAATTCCATTTCATCTTCCAA
Source organism: Pinus tabuliformis (assembly GCA_031772625.1). NCBI lineage: Eukaryota > Viridiplantae > Streptophyta > Pinopsida > Pinales > Pinaceae > Pinus > Pinus tabuliformis. Next base: position 690,542,509 of record CM062812.1, on the reverse strand, counting down.
GATTGTTCCTCGACATGGTTCCTTTCGAACTCATTATTTTTTAGATCCTTTGCCTTTCCCCCGTCCTACTGCCATAATAGAATAGGGGAAAGTGGTGGAATGGCTTATCCAATATCTGTAGCAGAAATTGCATATCAATCTACTATAAATACTATAGATTTTGATCCCATCCCTCTCCCATCAGAGGATGAAGGTGGGAGCGTGGCTCCAATTTGGATAGTTAATTCTAATTAGGCTATGAATTTCTTGGATATTGTTTTACGATCTGATGAGGCATTTCTAGAAGCAATGAATGGTGTATAAATACCATGGGATGACTTGCATCATCGGTCTTATTTTCTCCTTGACATGGGTGAGGTTGAATCAAACTTATTTAGTCCTTATTTTAGTGGAAATATTCATAACCCTTTGGCTACATCACATATTTATGCCGAAGGTAATATGTCTAATATTTCAGAAACCATTATGGTGAACATTTGCAGGAATCCCAATGTTATTGAGAATATATTCATTGGATCTCATTGTTCCCCTAAGGAAGTCAAAATCTATACGGATCTCTTTAAATAATTTTGAGATGTATTTACATGGTATTAAGAAATGCATGGAATCAATCCTGCAATAGTCCAACATGACAACAAGATATCTGAAAATGAAAATCTTGTACGATAGAATATTCAACTAGTTAATCCTAGGGAAGCTGCAACTATTAAGGCTGAGGTAGAGAAGTTGCTTAGGGAATGTTGTTAGGATATTTCGACACATAGGAAATAGTTAAGTATAACTTGGTCTAGTTTAGAGTTAGGTAAAGTGTGTTTCTTTACTATGTACTTTTGTAACTTACAATTTGACGGTCACGATATGTAGTGATCTGATGGTTCATTCTCTCCTCGGTATTATTGACGCTTGATCCGTGGCTCAACACCCGATTGGTCCATGATTTCTATTTAAAGAGCATGGAGGGTCATTTGTAGGGTAATCGTTCATGAGAGAAGCTTATGTAATTTTTTATTCTTTTATTAATATATTGACTGAAGTGGCCGCGTTGGCTCAGGCCATGGACTGTTTCCCTCTTTGAGGGTTTTAACCACGTCAACAATACTGGTGTATTGATCTGTGATCTGTTTGTGAGCAGTGCCCTTTGGTGTTCTGTTTGAGGGTCGCATCTGTTGATGATCTTATCCATACTAGTAGTTATCCCAACCTTATAAACCATGTGAAGTCCAGCCTTAAAAAGAAGTTTGAAATGACAGACTTAGGACACTTGCATTATTTTCTTGGTCTTAAAGTCTTGTAATCCAAAGAAGGTATTTCCCTTCCCCAATCCAAGTATGCATGTGATCTTCTACGCCATTTTCACATGGAATACTGTAAGCCAGCTCCTTCTCCCTTTCAGTCTAGAGCCAAAATTTCAATCACTTGTACTTCCCCTAAAGTTGATGCTACCTTATACCATCAACTTGTAGGAAAAATTTTGTATCTGACACATACTCCTCCTGACGTTTCCTTTGTTGTTGGCCTTATTGCTCGGTTTATGCGAAACCCACATGAAAGTAATTGGAAAGCAGATAAAAGAATACTTCATTATGTTCGAGGTACATTTCAGTTTGGGATTCATTACAGTGCAGAAGCATCTCCTCTATTGGTTGGTTTCACTGATTCTGATTAGGCTGGTGACCCTAATGATCGGAAGTCTACTGCATGTTATGTGTTCACTCTTGGTTCAGGACCTATTACATGCACTTGCAAGAAACAAAGTGCCATTTCTCTTTCTTCAGTAGAGGTAGAGTATCATGGTGCCGTAGAAGCTAGTAAGGAAGCCCCGTGGCTTCGTCAGATCCTGTCAGAGTTTGTCTTTCAATAGCAGCATCCGACTACACTTTGGTGTGATAATCAAAGTGCCATTTACCTATGCAAAGATCCAGTCCAACATCAGCGCAACAAACACATTGAACTACATATGCACTTCATCAGAAAGCTCATTCATGACCATGTTCTTGAAGTGCAATATTGTTCAACAGATGATCAAGTTGCAGACATCTTTACAAAGGCTCTCACAGAGGCAAAGTTTACTAAAATTCAATTTATGGTTGGAGTTCAGGAAGTTGTCACTAAGGGGGGATAGGTTCTAATGCCTCCTTCCTTCTCTTATTGTGTCAAATTTGTACATCCTTCAATCCTATCCCAAATTGTTCTTGAGGGGGAATGTTAGGCTATTCTGACACATAGGAAATAGTTAAGTATAACTTGGTCTAGTGTAGAGTTAGGTAAAGTGTGTTTCTTTACTATGTACTTTTGTAACTTACAATCCGATGGTAACGATATGTAGTGATCCGACGGTTCATTCTCTCCTCGGTATTACCGACACTTGATCCGTGGCTTAACACCCGCTTGGTCCATGATCTCTATTTAAAGAGCATGGAGGATCATTTGTAGGGTAATCTTTCATAAGAGAAGCTTATGTAAATTTTCATTCTTTTATTAATAAATTGCTTGAAGTGGCCACATTGGCTCAGGCCATTGACTGTTTCCCTCTTTGAGGGTTTTAACCACGTCAACAATACTAGTGTATTGATCTATGATCTATTTGTGAGTAGTGTCCTTTGGTGTTCTGACTGAGGAACTTACCCTATAAATTCCTACAAAAGTTTCATCTACCTTGTTCCTGTGACTAGTTTTGAAACCCATTTAATCAGTCACAGGAACAGGGTGATTACTATATATCTTCGACTTACATCTTTTCTCCTATATAATAATTACATCAATGACTATCAAAAATACCATGATTCTCCTAAAAATAATCAACCATTTCCCAAACCCATTACAAAAATAAGGGACTTCGACCCACCCTGAAGTCCCTAAAACACTGCGCGGTACATAGCTCTATGGTACCGTGCACTCCACTCCATAAAATGTAGAGTTTTGACCAAAACTTGGGCCAGGTTGGGTTGCACCCAACAAATTTATTATCTAAGTCATGGTTTATTTCGTCCTCAACTTAGGTATTCTCATGTAAAGAAATTGGCTTTGGAAGCTCTTCATGCTTTCCAATGACTTCGTCATTACATTCTGCTCCAAAAAAAAATTGTATTGGCTGACGACAACCCATTTAAATTTGTTTTCAATAGGTGAGTGATTAGGGGAAAACATAATAAATGGATTGTGATTTTGCAAGAGTTTGATCTCGAGTTTATGTCAGCTAAGTCAAAGAAATATTTGGTCTTTGTAGAATTGATCTCAAAATTTCCTTGTGAAGGAGATTTTGTTTATGAAGAATCATTTCCTGATGAGTATACTTTTCTCATCTCTTCATAAGATAATTGTTATGGAGATATCCTTATATATCTCCAAAATTTGAAGTTTCGTTAGTCTTTTTCTAAGGATGAACGTCAGAAATTGCATCGCCTAGCTAAAAGTTATCTTATCATCAGTGATACCCTATATCATCGAGGGATTGACTCAATCCTTAGAAGTTGTTTAACCTTAGAAGAAGTTGAGTACATTTTAAATTATTCCCACAGTGGATTTTGTGGAGGTCATCTAGCTAGGCTTGCTACAACCCAAAAAATCTTACGTGTAGGCTATTTCTGGCCCTCGATTTCCAAAGATTGTACTGAAGAGGTCAATAAATGTCATCCTTGTCAAGTTTATACTTGGAAAATGCATCGAGCTCCACCTTTTCTTTTTGTCACTGTCGGTCCATTTACCAAGTGGGGTATTGATTTTAGTACTTGTAACCTGGCCTTGGCTAAGGGCCACATGTATAACCTCATAGCAGTAGACTACTTCACCAAGTGGGTCGAAGGTATGCCTACTTTCAATAAGATGGTGAGACAACAACTCTTTTCCTATTCAATCAAATCATTTCAAACTTTGGTATTCCTAAAGAAATTGTCATTGATCATGGTATTCACTTCCAGAATAAGATGATGTCTAAGTTGTCTTTGAAGCTGGGATTTCAGCAGGAGCATTCGTCTGCTTATTATCTTCAAGAAAATGGATAAGTAGAAGCCATCAATAAATCCTATAAGATCATGTTGCAAAGGATGATCAATCCGGCTAATTCCAACTGGAACATCATGTTGTATCTTGCACTTTGGGCATACCAAATGTCTATTAAGATGGCTAGAGGTTTTAATAATTTTTAACTGGTTTATGGTTTGGAATCAATTTTTCCTGTAGAATGTGAAATTCCATCTCTCAAATTAGCAATCTAACTTCTTCGAGACACTTCAAGTAGTGAAGAATGCCTCATTCATTTGGAACATCTTGATGAGCAGTGTCAAGATGCAGCCACAATGAATGAAGCTCACAAGAAAAGAGTAAAATCTTAGTATGACAAGACTGTACCTCCTAGGGTTTTCTCTGAAGGTGACCTTGTTTTGGTCTATGACCAAGACAAAGACATCTTGTCTGCAGGAAAGTTTAAACCTATGTGGTATGGTCCTTATATCATTAAAAAGGTATTAAAGAAGGGTGCGTATGAATTGGTTGACTTTGAGGTAAATGTGATGTCAAAACCCAGAAATGGGCTCTATTTCAAGAAGTATTATGCCTAGGATCTTACCTAGAATTTGCTTTGTTTTGCAAATATTGTACATACTCTTTTATTTTTTTCTGTGTCTTGTGGTGATGGTGATATTTTTAATTTCCTTTAGCAAGTTTCAATGGGTGATTTGGTGTATTTAGGGTTTGTTGATGGTGTTATTACAAATACACAGAATTCAACTTTCGTTCCTTGGGTAATATATTATCCATTTGGTCAGTTGTTAGTGTCAAGAGGCATATGTATTAGGCCTACTTCTAATAATATGGTTGAATACAATGTCATTATTAATTTACTATATGAAGCAATATCTTATGATATTGAATCATTAATGGTTTATTTTGATTTACAACTCGTTGTGTCCCAATCAAATAACATATATTGTGTGATCAATCCTTTATTACATCACCAATTTCTGAGAGTGATAATATTGAAAATATCATTTACTTTTACTACTTTCATTCCTATTCCATGATCAGATAATACATTTGCTAATTTTATAGCTAAGCAAGCATTGGATTGGCATATTAATAGCTAATCGCATTAAATAACAAAATATCATAAAACTATTTTTATATATGATTAAATCATCACGAAATATTTGTATATAGATAGATAGATTATGTCAAAATATTACAAAATGTGGACACATTTTCTACAAAATTAGGGCTTAAGCCTGATCATGTCCATATATTAAAAATGATCAGTCATTTAAAATCTAAGGTTGTGGTCCCTGCCTTAGATGAGCATCTCGAAAGAAGACGATGGCATTTTCCACTTGTCGGAAGAGCCACACCCACTCTCGTGGTATTCCAACCACTTGTCTCTGTATAGCCTTTGGGAGATCATCTACTATTGCCATGGGAACTTGGCGAGTTAGACTCTCCAAGTTCCTTTGAACAGTGTCAAGAACTCTCTCATACTCAAATGCTTCTCTCTTTGTGCCTCTGTCGCTACGCTTATTCCTTGATAGACCCTCAAGTCTCATTTGTCGAACATCTATATCATGATTATTTAATCTCGTAAGATTTTTTTTCACGAAAACATTTTTTGAATTTCTTGAGATTATATTTTAAAAATTCAAAAAAATTGTATAAGGTTAAATCATAATTTTACCAATGTCACCCCATATAGCTCCTACTAGAAGTGCTATCTTTGGATCCTCTCGGAAGTCCACACCTGCATAGGGGTAGTCATCTATGGCCACGACTTGTTTCTCCCACCAATGGAATAACTCATCATCAAAGTTTGATCTAGTGTCTTTGCCTCTGCCAAGTCACTTCATCAAATCCATGCATATGGCCATCCTAGGATCTCTAGGAATGTCAATGGCGGTAGCTACTTTGGGTCACACTGGAATCCACTCAAAGTAGAATTTGCAAAGGATTCTACCATATCCAAAGTTCATTGTCTTACCCTTTCTAACTGAAGTCAATTTTTTATTCATGTTGATAAAAAGCGTTTTGCACCAATAATAGACAATAGGTATTAGGCACTTTACTACCAACAATATAGCAGCCTGTGACACATCATGGAGTGAAGTTGAACCTGCTAATCTGGAAATAGTAAAGAGGATGAATTTGATTGGCAAGTTCATGATTAGTTTGGTAAGAACTTGAGATCCCACCTTGCCAGTGTCTGGTGCATAGTATACGAAAATGTAATCTTCAATGTTAAGGCCTCCACGGGCCCTTCCTTTCAGATCAAATGCTTCACCCCTTCGGGAAAGCCCTATTATGAAGTAAATATCCTCTACTTTGATTTTTAAAGGCATATGATCTATGATGAACATCTCCTTCTCTACATCCCAATAATGAACTAACATCTCAAACAATCAAGTTTGTGTCTTAATATTGGGCATCGTGAAGAATTTAAGCAAGACACAATTTTTCAATGCATCCAATGATTCTTGATCTTCTAAAACTGCATTATCATTATTTTTATGCTTTCTCTCTCTCCAAATTATTGACATTGTGCAAAATTGAAATATTTTCATTTTTCTCTACGTGTACATGACTTTTTTAAAGAATAATCGCGTGCATACACAACTTTTCCTTTGAAAACTCATGTATAGGGCTTTCTATATGCAAATTTCGAGATGTCGACCCATGTACATGCTAAGAATCATTTAAAAATTAAAATATCTTCCTAAACCTGACATGAAATCTTTAAATTATGGAAATTATTGATCAATTGAATGAGTTTAAGGAATTGAATTACGTAGAGACTATTTGAGATGAATTTGTTGGTGGATTTGATCTGTGTGATTTTCCCAAATTTGCTCCAAGAGACATCTTTTGAACATGTGGATGGATAAAATGAGTTTGGGTGAGTTCAAAAATTTATTTGATAACCAAATTTTGAAAACCCACTTTTCTAAAGTTCAATATTTTTATTGTTATAATTTTATGAACTTTTGACTTTTTGTGTGAAGTGTTGGCAAAGGTTGTTTTTCAGGGTAACGAAGACTTAGTGATGTTTTTCCGGCGCTTTGACTACACGATTGTTGACCTATCGTGAAAGGTATCATTTTCTAACTAGAATATAGGTTAATACATATCACTTTTCCCTTTCATTATGCATCTTGACCTTATGCTGCAATATTTTTCCATAGGTTCGAGCCCATTATGATACAATTTTTAACCACTTTCACTCGTCGTCTTATAAATTCCTAATTCCATGGTCTTCCTAGTTAGATACTCACTGACATATGCTTCCCATGCTGCAAGTATTGTGTAGGTTCATGACTCCTCTTTAGTCCTGCCATGACTTTGCATTGAAGCCTCATTATTCTTCTTCTTCGTTATTTTTTGGCCTTATACTCTAGAGGCTCCCATGTGTTAAGTTGTACTATTGCATTGAATTTTGACTAGTACCTATTTTGGTCTTAAGCCATCTTCATTTGGAATTGTGTATAAGCCACTTTTTATCATGACTTTTTGCAAGTTAAAACCATGCATTCATTAGCCTTTGCGACTTGACACCTAATTTTACATGGAGAGAACATCCCCCGAGTGTTGATGACTAGAATTTTTCCAGTCCTAGGAAATATTGCACTTGATCTTGACACTCATTCTCTCCACAATACTATAGGATTATTTTATTCTTTTTCAGTCTTTAAATATTAAAAATATAAAAAGTTCAAATAATCCAAAAAGAGCGGGAACAACACAATTTCTTCATTATTTGATGGCAACTAGAGTTAGTTGTGTCACCGTTGAACAAAGAACTTAAAATGATTATTTCCTCCATTGGGATGGGACTTAGTCTGGCTTTAGGGAAGCCATAACCTTATTCATTACTCAGTCCTCCTTAGGTTGGTTATCTCTTCCAATCATATGGAGAGTTTGTTAATGACTCTTGCATTGAAAACTTATACAAATTTATCATATGTTGCCATAAATTCACGTTGAGTCATGGTTTTTTTCAGGGGAAGTAAACCTGTTGTTGGCCATTCTGCGATGTCTCTTGAATCATTTATTTTTTCCATACCTGGTCTGTCATGTTATCTTCAGTATCACATCAGATATTTGGTCCTTCAATCATGTTGGTTAAGGAGGTCCCCTTTTACTTCTTACTGGTAGGTTTTCTCTTATCAAATTCAAAAAATTGCTCTCAGAGTAAACCTAGATTCTCACCTTCACCCTATATACATCATTAATAGGTGACCTTTTGCTCAGCATTGATCAATATCATTGGTATTTGACTGAGTGGTTTCCCTTGTGTTTGATGCTAGCTTACTTATCATACATTGGGATTTGTGTAGTACCTTGGTTTCCATTTGATCCTATTGGTGGAGTCCTCGCCTTTTTATCAACTTTCATTATTAGATGGTTCAAATGATTTCTACCATGTGCTAGCCACATCTTGTGTACATTGGAAATGTACTTCAGAACGGTTACCTCATCTATCTTTGTCCAAGTTCTTCCAAATTATTGGTCTACAAGTAACACTCGTGCTGGTTGATGTGGAATGCTTTAATTCCTTCCTTCTAGTAGATATTTTCCCATCGACTCCGACTCATTTCTATAGGAATATGGTATATAGTCCTATTTTTAATTCCTTAGGTTTTGCAGTCATTGATGGTAGACTCCTTTGTTATTGATAGTGAGAATACATCAATGTCTTCTGATTTATAGTTTCTTTCAAGCGTTCAACTTCAACACATTTATTCACACTTTTTTTATTGTACTGGGGTACCTTGACACTCATTATCATCATTGGTGAGTTATCTCATATTTGTTAATGGTATAAATCAATGAACAGTAATCAATTTCTCACATGGTTGACTTCAACTCATTTATTCCCATAGTATAGAAATGTACCATTTGTGGTCGGGGAAAGCCCCGGGTTGTGTCAGCATTTTGCTTCACTTGACAACTCCTTTAGTTTTCTCCTAGTGACACCTTCCACCCTTATATGTTGCAGTCCTTCACAACATCATCCTATATGATGGAACCCGAGTTTATGCAGTACCACTATTCCACCTTTATGACTTGGTATTTTTCTTTAGGATCAATTATGTAGAATCATTGATCAAACAATCTTCTTGCATCATTGATGAGATATTCTTCTATATGTGATATTGACACATATATTCATTGTGTTCTTTTGCAGCTATGATCTGATGATCCATTATGTGTTATACAACTTCTTCTTTTCACTTATGTATACATTTTGGATATTATTTGTACTTGATCAACATACATGCTTTATTAGTTCTAAGCATGGGTATACCCGCCTCAGACATGAGTTTTGTTTCTAACTCCTTCCACAAGTATTCGATGAGCTAGAATCTAATGATCTCCTACAAGGTTTTCATATGACTCCACTCACTATACTTAATATATTTCAGCCATCATGTACCCCTTCTAACATCATAGATTAGGGGGATATGTTATAGGATCATTTAGCACTCTTGTAGAATTAATGCTCTTGTATGGCCTTGTGCATCCTTTTCCCATGCAAGCTTGATATTATATTAAGAAAAAATATTTTAAATTTTATACATGACTCTTCCCATTCAAAAGTGCATACATACATGGGTTCTATAACTGCATACCCACGTATACCTTTTTAAATATGAAAAACTAAAATAAGATGCTATTTTTTAGGCAGGGTTCATGGGTTTTATTGAGAGCCCACTTATAAGAGGCTATATCACAACTGAATCAACTAATTTTAGGTGGTATATACACCCCTTGGATAGGACTAAAATACATAAGAGAAGGGCTATCGACGTTATACCCATTTTTCTCCCGGATCAAGTCTGATTTTTTTGTGCCTCTTGCACTCCTAGCCTCTATGGAAACCTTAGTTTCCTGTGTAGAGATGTTCACCATATTTATAGCATCTCCTTGTATTTTTTAGAGAGGTTGTCTTCATGCCTCAAGCTGGACAGATCCAAAGGAAGGCTTCTTTGGTGCTTTGTCTTGGATCGGGTTGTACTTTTCCTATAACTATTGTTGATTATCAATAAAGAAGCTCACGTATTGGTCCTCATATATTATTATCTCATGAATAGAAATTTGTATGTTTATATATGATTATCTAACATGTCTTTTATGTATGCACATTGAATTATCTATCATTTATATGCTTCCCTGAATTAACTTGCATTCCTGCTCAATTATGGAGGAAGTGGAGGGTTTGGACACAACAGGAACATCATCAAACATAGGACCTTCGAGTATGTTTCTGAGTCTAGATTTAGTAATTCACATGCTTGGCATGCTTTCATGACTTCTCTTTGTTTATTATCTTGTTATGATCTATTGAGGTTTTCAACCCTTACCTTAGGGAACCTTTCCTACCAATAATATGTTGTTACACATCATTATCATGAATATGTGCTTAAACATTGGCACTATCTATGTCACATATGTCACATTAGGTTACTGTAGACATCATGAAAATACTATCATGGTTTGTTTACATAGGGGTGATGTTATAAGAAGTTGCAGTAACAAAGCCTTATATATATACAGAGAGTTGAATTATTCCATATATAAAACATAGTGTCGAGATTATTATATGCACTAGAGAAAAATTGAAACCATATATCACTAGAGAAAAATAGATACCATATATATGTGCTGGAGAAAAAATGACACCGTACATATAAGCTTGGAAAAAAATTGAAACCATACATATTATACTAAGAGATGATATATATAAACAATTGTGCATATAATATAAAACCAAAAATACTATCCCATACATCAACTATATTATCGACCATATATACAGGGATGCGAGGACCTTGATATCATAAAAAAATGTGAGACTGAAGTAATGTGAAGCCATTACTAGATATGTCATAGGATCCATGCCATATACATAAAGATCATCATGTCAAGACTGTATATAAAGTGCAGAGACCAACCATATATTATGTCGAGACCACTATAGCATATAAAGCATTGAGACCAATCGACTACCATATGTGATGTGATTCATATAATATAATATAGAGGATCATAATATATATATATATATATATATATATATATATATATATATATATATATATATATATATATATATATATATATATATATATATATATATATATATATATATATATATATATATATATATGTATGTATGTATAGACTATGTTGGTGCCATACATGTTACGATGTTAACTCAAGTGACCATACCATACATACTAAGTGTGATGTGAGCATACAGTGAGATCAATGTCAATTACAGATCATACATGTAGAAATTTCATACAGATCATTGTGAAGGATCATAGAACAGGGATGTGTTTCCAGTCATACAAATGTGACCACATAGAACTGAGAAACGATCTGACTATAGTCCTAGAACAATGGAGCAAGACCTATAGCTTTTGAGATAGATCCTCATGTTAGAGTAGCTCTGCGAGAGAGCATACCAAAGAACCTCAAACCCATCAAATTATCATAGCCATTGAAATAAATCACACACAGAGAGAGATGATTCTCATATGGTACCTTACAAATACATAATGGAATTCTATTTATCGACAACCAACAGGAGTCAAATAATAATCCAAAATAATCAATTTAAAATTTGAATTTTCAATTTTCCCTCTAATAGAAGCTGGCTTGAAGAGAAATAAAATTCCTTTATTATAAGTGTCTTCTTACAATAATAATTCCTTTTCTTAATCAAATGAGAGAAGTAGTTCTGGGGAATTTCTCTCTAATTGCAAAATATAACACTCACTCTCAACTAGGGAGGAATTTCCATCTCTATCACATCCCATCTGTTAGCTACCTATACCAATAGGTTTCATATTTCATGATTGACAGTGGGAAATTCCAAATATGCTCTGCTTTGATTATGCAAAGATCCCATATTTCCTAGAGAATACAAGGTGTGTAAATAGCTTAATGTGTCCCAATTTTGATGGATGGTCCAACAGTCTAATCTGGATCATTCCATGGTTTAAATTTCCAGTTGTAGAATAGAGAAAGAAATCTGTCCAAACTGTTTAATCTTGGCAGACAAGTAGCTTAGGTAGAGAAATTAAGGTTCCCAACTGCTTAATCTGGGACCTTGGAAGCAATAAGGGTAGTAGTAGATAGAAAAACAAAAGAAAAAGCCAAAAAAAAAGAAAAGGCAAGTAAGGGTCTGCAAGTCCAAGTGCACCCTCCAAGAAGAAACAAAAAATGCTAGGCAAAGTAGCTGGGTAAGTAGTTGGGGTTGCAGAAAGGTTATCTTTACCATTGCAGGTATGTTAACTTTGTTTACTAAAGCAAAGTCAAAACAATTGAGAAGGTGTTCTTTTTCATCAAGTTGCAGCAAGCAGGAAGCATGTCTAACCTCCCTTCTTCCCCTTTCCACTTCATTACTAACACTCCCTCATCAGCTGAGATTCATGGAAGAAGATTATGGTTTCATGGTGGTTCTTAATCTTTTAGAAGCCACATTTCTTGTCTAAACTCTTTTCATTTTGATCTACTCCCTAAACTAAATAAGTTTCAAATAAACTTAGTGATTTTCCCCCCTCATTCACATCTCCCCCCATATTAACTCTAACTTTACTATGTAAATCCCCTATATTACCTTTCCCCTACTAGTATTAACACCATGGTGTATAAACCCCAAATTTTGTATAAATATCCCTCCCCTGGTATTATAGCCAATAAGTCCTATGTCAGCGATCAAATGACACCTGGTCATCTTGATGAACCTAAGCCTACCCCTCTTCCCTCTTTGAAGTCATTCCTCTCATTAAACCATCATTTGCAAAGAAAAACCCTATAAAAACCCCTTCCTACCCATAACCCCTTGGAAATTATGAAAAAACCCAAAAAACCACTTCTGCCGCTTAACCAAAGTTGGCGCACGTATGTTTGATTCTCCAAAAATACATTGAAAACCTTACAAAAACCCATATCTAAACCTTTCCCGCTGAGCACGTGTCCCAAAAGAAATATTTGTTTATTCCTCCGCCCGTCCGTATCCACCTATCATCTCATACTCCCGACTACCGTCGGATCGGACCCACGGGATCCGACGGCCCTCATTGATATCGGATTGGGCCCGGCGTCCACCCTTTAGCACCCGAGAAGGTGACGAAGGGGTACGTCAGGCCTCTGCCACGCGTCCCCTTCTCGTTTTCTCGGGTCAGACTCTGACACAAGCCAGGCCGTATCATAACCGCCCCGAGAAACTGTAACAGCTAGCGCTTAACCGTAACCGCTAGGGTACCTACCGCCCGGTTTGCTGGCCCCACGTCATGCCCACGACATCTCCGTCCTGCCATCGCATCAGCACTTTTGTCCGCTTCTGGGCCAACTCACCTGCCACAGCATCATCCCCGTGGACCAATCGGAGCCCGCCACCTCACCTATGACGTCAGCCGGCCCTGACCCCACCTATGACATCATGCTGACGTCACCAGAAAAGTGCGCCAAAAGTCCAAAAAAACCAATATTATGGTGAAATTTCGTGTTTTTTCCCATTTTCCTTACAAAAGACTCTGTTGCGCCTGCATGCGATTTTCACGTCCAAAGTCCACCAACCTGCAGAACCTAACCAGGAGACCGGCGGAGTGCCATTTCCACAGTCATCCGTGACCATTGCCTACTCCTCACCAGGTATTCTCCGCTATAAATCCTTCACGTACCTGTTTTGTCTGTTATTTCCCTCAAAATAGCTTATAACAGAAAAAATTCTTGAATTCATCGGCAGAAATCCTTGCACCTGGCCCTTTAACAGTTGTGAACTCGAAGAACACTAGCCGAGCCTTGTTTGCCTTCATTTTCATTGAGAAATCAAGCTCTGTTCGCGCAAACGCGACAGAATCATTTAAACTGAGTTTAACCACTGAGAGAGGCAGAGTGATGGCCAAGCATTGGTCTTATTTTACACTCTAAACAGTATTTCAATTGCTGTTTATTAGAAATACTCTCTGTTCCTTATAAATTCACCTCCCTGGTAAAGAGACATTCCTCTATACTGCCCTGCTCAATTGAAACCACTTTACACTCAATTCAGAATCCTCTTTTGCCATGGAAACTCCAATTGCACTGAACATCAAGCCTCTCAATGCCCCTCAAAGGGAGTTGGAATGGAAAGCTCTGGGAGATATGGATTATCAAATGTTAGACATTTTCCCAATGCGCTCTAAATATAATATTCAGATGCTAAATGAGTTGAAAGCCCAACACCTAAGTGGAGCTGATATCCTAGGGATTTGGGACTCAAATTTGCCCATCTACAACCTCCCTCAGGTCAATCCTATGCCAGAATTGATCCACAGATGCCAGGAGTGCTATGATCCATGCCAAAGAGCTGTTCTCAGCCCCACAGGCTCAATTCTATTCCATATCACCCCAGAGAGCATAAATGAGATGCTGCATTTCCACACTGCTAAATCATTGACCCCCCTCTACATGCAAAATTTGATAAAGAAGGGGACCAAGTTGTCAAATGATCAAATCATCAAAATTAATCATCTGTTTATACAACCAGGCTCTGAAGCCATCAGAACTCCTCCTATTGGATATCCATACTTGAATGACTTGGGCAGAATGCTGGTGGACTTGATCAGCTATGTCCTAGGGTTCAGGGGAATTGAGGATGTGGATGATAGTATAATGGCAATGCTGTCTATATTCTCTCCCGGAAAGCCTCCAGCTGTACATTATGACTATGCCACATACATTGCAGACAAGATCCATGAGCAGCGAATGAATCTGCAAAGGGAGAGATTGTTTAGATACTCTTCATACATCTACCATCTACTCTTGTTTTATCAACCAGACAGCTTCCCAATTCCCTTGAAGAAAGTTAATGCCCAGGGGAATCCAAGGTCAGTTGTGTTTTGGACCTCAGTTTTTCATCATACCTCTATATCACCATACACATACTGTGAGTTCGTAGACTTGTTCATTCATCCAGCTATGACATTATTGTATGGTGTTCCTCCTCCAAGGTTAACTGATGACATGAGGAGAGTTCTCCATCTCTCTAAAAAATATAGCATTGGTGATTGGTACTTCTACCAACACCACACAGTAATCAGAATATATGGCTGTGAGTTGAAGCCTTATAGGTTGCCCAGGTATGTCCCTATGAGACTTTTTTCCTTAGAATACTTCAGGCAATTTGGAAACGCTGACTGCCACCACTTCCAAAGCAAGAACAAGAAAGTGCAGCTGAAGGTAAGGAGCCAGCTGGGCCCTTTTCTATATAATAAAAGAGAAGAGGGATGGAAAGAGGCAAATGATATCCTAGAGGCTCTCAAATTGCAAACTAGCTTTGAGTGGATACCCTATGACCCCAATCATTTTGTTTCCCTCAGAAGAATAAAATACAAATTGGGTACCTATGCACATATGAGACTGCCAGAGATTGAGCAGTATGCCAATACATTGAGATGGACAGAGGGCACCCTAGAAGAGGAATTTACTGATGAAGAGCTGCTAGAAAGAGAGGCTAGAAATATTCAAAAAGAAGCTGACTTGGAAACTTGTGCACAGGTTCCCCTCTCATATAGAAGGCAACTCGGAGCAGCCACCTCATCGTCAACAACACATTAGCAAGCTGCCGTGAATACTGCACAGACATCCAGCAAAGGCAAAGAAAAGCAGGTGGAACAGCCACCTCCTATGACAGAAGAGCAAGTGGAAACACTAGTGCAGCAACAAGAAGAGATGGTGCAGCAGCAAGAAGAACAGCAACAATAGAAAGAACAAAGGCAGGAACAGCCTGCCCAGCAAGAAGAAACAGTGGAAAACCCCAAGACCACTGAACAAAACATGCCCCCAAGGCAAGAAGTTTCACCTGATGCAACAATCCTCCAAACTCCTCAAAAGGAGGATACATATATTTCCAGAAAAAGGGACAGAGAGACTCCCCTTACAACATCAGCAACTCATGGGGAGAAAAGACAGAGAGTCAACCCCTTCTCAGAAGAAGAGATGCCAATGGGGAAATCTTTTGGTATGGGCCCACCCAGCAGAGAAGCTTCAGCCAGTTCCTGCCAGCAGGAATAGGACAGAACTATGGGAGGAGAGGTAAGCTCCTCCAGCCAGCAAAGGGAAGGAGAAAAGA
The DNA here is from genome assembly GCA_031772625.1 of Pinus tabuliformis. Classification (NCBI taxonomy): domain Eukaryota; kingdom Viridiplantae; phylum Streptophyta; class Pinopsida; order Pinales; family Pinaceae; genus Pinus; species Pinus tabuliformis. Next base: position 690,526,410 of record CM062812.1, on the reverse strand, counting down.
GCATCAAGCAGCAATTTATAGACATTAAGAGGAGAAATGAGCCCATCCGGATACAGTTGTATAACCATCTGTTAAACATGGCTCCCACCAATCAACAAAGACTCATGTCTGCCTTTGATGTGCAGGAAGGCAAAATGATCATGAGTCATTTTAAGCCAACAGCAGTGCAGCCCCAATCTGCCTCTGACTACTTAATGACTAACCTGGAAGTCCTTGCCAAAGATATCCACCCAATGGATAAGATAGAACTGCACAAGCAAACAGGTGAAATGGTCTATGCTTCCTTAGCAGACCAAACATTGGATAACTACAGGCTACAGAATAGCCTTAATAATACAGCCTCTCAACTAGAATTGGAGAGAGCATCATCTCAGGCAAAGGACAACAGAATAAGGTCCTTAGAGGATATCATCATAGAGATTGGGCATGATCCCAAAGATATCAAGGGCATACAAGAGATACTAAAGCTGAGGGATGCAGACATGGCAGCTTTGAGGAGAAAGATTAAACTTCCAGCCACAATTCACCCTCAAACAGATGAAGTGGCTCAGCAGAGACATGAGCGAGATGCCACAGATCTGCTCATATCTCTCTACAAGCAGCTCCTCCAAACACAAGAAAAGCTGGGAGAATCAGAGGTCGCGCAAGCAGCATTGCAGACAGCACTGAAACAAAGAGAAGAGGGTCAGACCTCTCAGCCTCCTCCTCAGATCATCAATCTTGAGGAAACTGCTCCTATCACTGCTCCTCCTCCTCAACAGACCGAACAGACAGTAACATCTACTTCAGCAGCGCCAACAACTACAGAGCAGGCCCAAAACCTGGATATGCAAAAGCTGAAGAATGAAATCCAAATCCTGGAAGCTCAAATGACAGAGTTAAATGAGACCAGTGAAAAGTTAGCCAAGGTAAATGACAGGCATGATAAATCAAAGAGAGAAGTGGCAGAAAAGGGCAGGGAAATCCAAGCCCTCAAAGATAGGATAAAAGAGCTAGAAAATGAGCTCAAATTAGATAAAGTTATAGCTGGGCTTAAGGCAATGCTATGGGCCAACATTGGCCAGTCTATTACTGACCAATGGCAGTATATAGAGACAATCCATGAGCAGCTAGAACTCATCCCAAAAGCACAAGCTGAAATTCACAAGTCAAGGGTTGCTCTAGGCAACATGCCTGAAGTTGCCACCAGGATGATCAATGTGCTGAATTATAAAACAAGTACTCAGTTGGCAAAAATGGGAATTCCCAACAGAACTGAGACCATTCAGTTGATCAAAAGGGTTCTCACATTGAGAAATTTGGTGCAGACATTAGATAGAAGAACCCAGGACATGCAGATAGAGGTGAAGAGGTTCATGGATAAATTCCTGGTGCTGCAAAACAGAGGACTCCCTAGCTTACTGAAAAGCGCAAGGAGACTGCTCATTCATGAGCAGTATGCCAAAAGAGTGAACGCATTTGCCACAAACGAAATCAATGAGAAGCCCAGCAACTCAGAAGAAACAGGGCTAGCTACAGGACAGACTATCTACAACAAGGTAGAACATCTATTTTTTATAATGCATGAGATCAATCACCTGTTTGAGGTGGCTCCCAATTTTTTCAAATATACAGAGGCAGAGGAGACTATGGATGCAATTCTCAGGCATCAACTCCCTACACAAGGCTGGTGGACAGATGCAATACAGAGAATTTTATAGACGGTGAGCAGTTCACCAAATTTTGTTTTTGAAAATATAAATCGTTGAGCAAAGGACAGCTTAAAAAAGATCAGCATACATTCAAGATTAAAGCTGAGCCAACTCAGCAGAAATTTCGGCCAAAAGAGCAAAGTATAAAGCTACAGGTGTCCAGGCCGAGAAGCTACAGCAACGCAGCTCCAAAAGCACATTTATCAGCATTAAAGCAAAGCGTTTCAACCGACTCAGTGACCTCCAAAGGTCAAAATATCCTCTGACAGACTTAAAGAGCATTTATGTTGCATTCAAAGCTGTAATAACTTCTTTTCTACTTTCTGAACAAAGTAATGAAGATATTTCTCCCTCAGATGACTCAATGCCTGAGATATTTTGTGTAAGCTTTCCTATAAAGTCCCCTTCGCATGAGTTTGCAAGGGTTGTTGTTGATTTCTCCTGAAGAAGTTCTTATGCTGTAATCCTTTCAGAAGTTTAATAAAGAAAGTGATGGAATTTCTCGGATTTCTGAGGTGTTGAATGCGTTCTGGTGTTTGTTGAAACTGCTGGATTCCTGTGTATCACACAATACAATAAGTCTCCGTAACTCTCTCTGTTATGTATTTTTGATCCATATATGTTTCTAATTTTGAATATTTAGCAACAAGGAAAAAGAATAACTTTCAGGATTTATTCAATGAATACCCTGAGTTCAATCTGTGTTGTTAAGGAATGTTTTCTTCAGCTGTACTCTTGATAAGTGTAATTCTTAATTGCTGCACTTTCAGAATGCATCTTTCACAGTGACCTTCGTCACAGGAATTTAAGTTTGCTCCTGTGCGACGTATTTCACTTTCACCTCACCAGCTTAATAGAAAATTCTTAATTGCTTTCTGTTGGCTGACATGCCTCACCATTCAAGTTAAATTTGTTTGTCTGAGATACACAATCGGCCCTCCAGTTTGAACACCACCAATCCTGCATTTCAAAGCATTTCTCAACTCCAGACTCCATTGCCCAATGATATATTACTCTCTAAACACTACATCTTAAGCCCTGAAAGAAATCCTTCAACCAAAACATAAACCAAAACCTGAGCATAATACCTAGCCTAAAACACCATCATAACAGAGACAAATCATAAAGAGAGAGCCCTCTCTGATTACAGTTTGGCTAGAAACTGTGATCCAAAGATTGGTTAGTGGTTACCCCGGCCGTATTCCCTTGGGAGTCATAGGGAACAACCTGGGTGTTAACATAATTGGCGACTCCACTGGGGATGCTTGAGTTTTTTTTAATTACCATATATTTTCATAGCTACTATCAAGCCTGAAATCAGCCAAGAGGCCTTTAATCTGTTTCTGTATCACATTAACAGCTTTAGGGAGGAGCTTGTTTAGGGAATCTTCATCTTAGCTCTGAGAATATATAGCCATTCTAAAATCTTCATCCAGTCCTATCAGATATAAAAGCTTCCCACAAAATCCTAAAAAACAGTTAGAAGCTGGCTCCTAAGAAAAATCCACGGCACACTAGGACAAATCCTGACCCTAATCCACCCATCATTGTTGATAATCCAAATACCATCCCTAGAAACATTAGGAGGCAGCAAAGGCAGGAGCAACCTGCTGATTTGACTTCAGAGTCAGATCATCCCAGCCTCATCCCTACTCCATGCAAGGTCCTTTTCTGGTCTACCCCTAATTCCCCTAGTTCACCATCCACATCTCAAACTCCTCCTCTCACATCCTCATCCACTGCTCATATCCCCTTGACCAACACTCTAGGTTCACCCTCACTTGTCACCCCTGTGGTACCCGCTGTTCCTATTATCCCAGTTGCCCCTGTTAATCCTCTAAATCCTGTAAATATGGCTAACAGATATGCACCCTTGTAGATACCAGCTAATTCTGCAGCTCTACCTCAAGACTACCAAAGCAAAATCTCATATTTTGACTCCAATGGCCCTCTGACAGCTGTCCAGCATGCAAAGAAGATGCAAGACCATTTTGAGACCTATGAAATAGATGATGACAGTGTCAGAATGAGGATGTTTGTTCAAAGCCTAACCGGGGATGTAAGAACTTGGTTTAGATCCCTGAATGCAAACTCCATTACAACTCCTGATGAACTGTATCAAGCCTTTACTACTAGATGGGAAAAGAAGAAAGATCCCCTGCACATACTTGGTGAATATGAAACAATCAAGAGAGGTCCTCAAGAGACCGTTCTGGAGTATTGTGCTAGATTCAACAATGTGTACAATGCAATACCACAAAACCTAAGACCTCCTCCTGATTTGGCCTTGTACAAATTCCCTGATGGATTTGATCCTGACATGGCATATCAGTTGAAGGAAAGAGAACCTGAAACCCTTGAAGACGCTCAAAAGGCTGCTGTCACAGTGGAGGCAAACCTGATTGCCAAAAGAAACAGGGCAAGGTTAGAAAAGAGAAGCATATACAAAGAAGAACCTACATCCTTTGATCAAAAACTTGATGCAATACTTAATGGTATGAAGAGACTGGGTGATAGGGTAGAATCAGTTGAGAGAAAAGCATCATGGGAAGCACCACAAAACAATCCTCCTAGGAATCCAAATTTTAGGAGAAATCCAAACCCAAACATTGGCAAGGCCAGTGCTGACCAGGACATAAAACCCCCTTTCCAAGAAAATTATGCAGAAACTTCCACATCAACAGAGCCCAATGAAGATCCTGAGATTAATTTAATGGGTCTAGACGGTGAAAGTCAAGTTTTCTTAACACAAGAAGATCATGAGGATGATGAAATGAAACTGTTCCAAACTAAATCAGGTGAATCCTTTGACTTTAAACAAGGCTATGACACTGCTGTTTATGAAGTCCATAAACAATACAAGCTGAGGAGCAGAACTGTGAATGTTAACCAGCCTGAAAAGAAAAAGGATAATTGGCAGCCTGAAGGAGTCACAGGCACAGAACCTAATGACAAAATAAATTCACATACACAAGAAGTGATTGTTGAGGAGATCACCGAACCACTGTCCATAAAACAGCAGCCTATGGTCACTCCCCCTTCTCATCCTTATTCAACTATTTCTCCTCAAGAGATGAGAAAAAAGGATAAGTCCCAAAATCAAGATAAAAATCAAGAAGAAGATTTAATGAATAAGGAGAGGACTGTCACCTATAACCCCAGGACCCAATCTGAAAAATCCTTTGATCTAGAAACTGAAATTGGCAAAATAAAGATAGCTATTCCTCTCTTGGAACTAGCCAAGCATGACATCTATAAGCTACAGATCAAAAAGTCCCTTCAACTCACTAACAACAAAGATGATGTCAATGTGCTGGATGACACTCCAGAATTGTTATTTGGCCCAGAAGTGGATGGAAAAACAATAGTCACAGGGGTACTACCTTTTTATGTCAGCCTACATATTCATGACAAAATACTACACAATGCAATGTTTGATTCAGGTGCTTCTCACAACCTCATGCCAAAAGCAGTCATGGAAAGACTGAATCTAGACATAACAAGACCATACAAGGACCTGTTTTCCTTTGACTCCAGCCAAGTCAAGTGCCTAGGTCTCATAAAAGATTTATGTGTGTCTTTGGTTCAATACCCAAACAAGACAATCCTAATGGATGTGGTAGTTGCTGATATCCCACCTAAGTATGGGATGCTGTTATCAAGATCATGGGGAGCTAAACTCCAAGGTTCCCTACAATTAGACATGTCATATGCCACCATCTCTGTTTTTGGGCAACCAAAAAGACTCTACAGAGAAACACTAATGAAATACATGGTCAGCAGTGAAGAAAAGCCTCAAAACTTTCCTATATATGCTGTCCATTCAGACATAGACTCATACATTCTCTTCAATGACACCACAACTCCCTCAAAAGGTGAGGTTGAAACCAAGATATTCATATGAGAGAAAGACTCAAATGAAAGTATCACCACCCATGAAACAACAGTCAATCAAACACTAGATACTGCTGCTGTTCTAAATCTCAAGCATACCCAATCAAATGATGAAACTGTCCTAGAAGACGAGCTAGAGAAAAAACCACAACTGCTACTCACATTGCCAGCCCATGAGCAGATCATAAAGTCTCCTTCCCAACAGGATATTCTATGGTTCCTTGAATTTGATGGCTCAGTCAACAAATTAGGGGCGGGAGCTGGAGTTTGGGTACACAATAAGGAAAACAGTCATGCAGAAGGCAGAGCCTATAGATTAAACTTCAGATGCACTAACAACATGGCTGAATATGAGGCTCTTTTACTAGGTCTCAAGTTAGTAAAGTCCCTACAAGCTATAAAAGTGTCAATCCTAGGAGATTCAGACCTATTTATCCAACAAGTGAAGGGAAATTTTGTCACCAATGATAAAAGATTGAGGTCTTATAGGTCTGCTGTTGCTGATGTACTAAACTCCTTCTTTGAATTCCAAATCACCAAGATTTCTAGGACCCACAATCTACATGCTCATAGTTTAGCCACCTTTGCAAGTACCTGCAAGCTGCCTTTTGAGCCCCATCATTGTTTTACAGCTGAGGTAAAACACAGACCATCTGTCCCAAACAATGTCAATGATTGGCAAGTGTTTGATGATGACAAGCAAATAAACAATTTCTTGACTTTGCAGCAAGAATTTTCAGGACTAAATATTGACAATGACAAAGCAAGTCAATCACAAATACTTGACAAAGCAAGTCAATCACAAATACTTGAGACAGCAAGTCAATCACAAATACAGTTCCAACAGATTACTCACCCAATATCACCCAGAACAGCAAAGCAAATACTAAATCCAACTATTTTCAACATAGACAACATTCAGCAAATTCAATCAAACAATTGTGAGGAAGTAGCCAATGCTGAAACTGAAATCATAGAGTTGAAAGACAATTTTCTACCAACATGCCTAACTCCCCTAGAAGACATCTTTGACTCGAATGATATTCCCAGAAAACCAAAAATGCAGCCCTTGAATGCAGCCATTGAAGAATGCAACATAGGTACAATTGACAAACCCAAAATAATTAAATTGTCTGCATCTTTGCCGCCTGATCAAAAGCCCAAATACATTGACCTCTTTAAAGAGTTCCAGGATGTCTTTGCATGGAGTTATGAGGACCTAAAGTCCTATGACACCTCTATCATCCAGCATACTATCCCTCTCAAGCCTGATCAAAAGCCCTTTAAACAAAAATTGAGGAGAATCAATCCTATGCTTCTCCCAGCAATGGAACAAGAAGTTCAGAAAATGTTTAAGGAAGGCATCATAGCACCAATCAGATTCTCTGAATGGATCTCCAACTTAGTCCCTACAAGAAAGAAGACCGGTGAAATTAGGCTGTGTGTGGACTTAAGGAATCTGAACCAAGTATCCCTCAAAGACAACTATCCCTTACCTAAGATGGATCATATTCTCCAAAGAGTGGTAGGGGCCTCAAGGATCTCATTACTTGATGGATTCTCGGGTTTCAACCAAATCCTAGTACACCCTGATGATCAAGACAAAACTGCATTTACAACCCCATGGGGAACTTTCAAGTATGTTAAAATGCCTTTTGGGTTGAAGAATGCCGGGGCAACATTTCAAAGAGCAATGGATATTGCTTTTGCGAAGGAGATTCATGATTTCCTTGTCATTTATTTAGATGACCTCACACCTTTTTCCAAATCTGACCAAGAACATTTGAAACATTTGAGACAGATCTTCCTAACATGTAGGAAATATGGAATTTCGTTGAATCCCAAAAAATCCCTGTTTGGTTTAGAGGAAGGTAAACTATTGGGCCACATCATCTCTAAAGATGGCATAAGAATTGATCCAGATAGGATACAAGCTATCCTACAAATGCCCCACCCAAGAAATATAAAAGAATTGCAAGGATTCTTGGGAAAAATCAACTTCTTAAGGAGATTTATCCCAAATCTGGCCGAGTTGATCAGATTGCTAAATAATATGCTAAAGAAAGATTCAAAGGTGAAATGGACAGTTGAAGCAAATCAAGCCTTTGAAGGTATAAAGCTGGCCCTTACCCAGACCCCAATCCTGACCAATCCTCAATTTGACAGGGAATTCATCATCTTCTCTTTTGCCTCCCAGCATACTATTGCTGTTGTTTTATTACAGAAAGATGACCAAGGAAATGAGAAGCCTATTGCCTTCTTTAGCAGAGCTCTTAGAGATGCACCTCTGAAATATCAGATCATGGAAAAGCAGGCTTATGCTTTGGTCAAGGCCATTAAAGACTTTAGGATTTACATCCTTTATTCCCATGTTGTGGCTTATGTACCAAGTCCTATTGTCAAAGACATTCTCACCCAAGAAAACTTAGAGGGCAGAAGAGGAAAGTGGATTGCCAACATTTTGGAATTTGATATTGAGATAAAACCAACTAAACTAATAAAAGGGCAAGGTCTGGCCAAGTTAATGACAGAAGCAAATTTCCAAGCCCTAGATATCAATCAGCTGGACAGTGAAACAGAGCTGGCGACTCCAAAGATCAATGTAGCCTTTGAACAATCTCCTTGGTACTCTGATATCTGTTATGTCTTACAAAACCTGTGTGCTCCCCCAGGACTGTCCAGAACTAAGTGTAGGTTCTTAAAAATGAAAACATCAAGATTTTTTGCAATGGATGGAAATTTGTTTTGGAAAAACCATGAAGGTATATTGCTGCACTGTTTAATTGAAAATGAAACTAACAAAATCATGGAAGAATTTCATGCAGGTGACTGTGGTGGACATTTGTATTGGAAGTCCACTGTGGACAAAATACTGAGGGCCAGTTATTACTGGCCCACCATGTTCTCTGATGTCAAGAAATTCACAACCTCATGTCATAAATGCCAAGTGTTTGAGGGGAAAAGAAAGCTACTACCTCTTCCCTTAAAGCCTATTGCAACAGAGAGACCTTTTCAGCAATGGGGCTTGGATTTCATTGGGGAAATTCATCCCTCATCTTCAGGCTAGCACAGATGGATTTTAACAGCAACAGACTATTTCACTAAGTGGATTGAAGCTACCCCATGTAGACAAGCAAATGATTCAATAATCATTCAGTTCTTGGAGAACAACATACTGGCTAGATTTGGCTGTCCAGACAAAATAATAACAGACAATGCTGCTGCTTTCAAATCCAAGAAAATGGTGAACTTTTGCCATAAATTTCATATTACTTTGGGCCATTCTACTGCATACTATCCCTAAGGAAATGGCCTTGCTGAATCATCAAACAAAAGCCTGGTGAACATCATAAAGAAGGTGTTGGAAGAAAATAAAAAGAATTGGCATAAGAAACTAGTCAATGCCTTATGGGCAGATAGACTAACAACCAAAAGATCAATTGGGACCAGCCCTTATGAGTTGGTTTATGGACTAGAAGCCAAATTTCCCTCATCACTAGGAGTGCCTGTTATGAAACTTTTCCAAGAAAGCCAAGCTGAACCAAATGATATGCAAAGAAGGATTAATCAGATCATATGTCTGCAGCAAACCAGAGATCAAGTTTTCAGCAGAGTTCAAGTATTACAAGAAAAACTAAAGAAGGCCTTTGACAGAAAAACCAAAGCAGAAGATTTTAATGTTGGTGATAAAGTCCTCAAGTGGGATGCAAGGAGAGAAGACAAAGGAAAACATGGAAAATTTGATTCCTTATGGAGAGGACCATTTGCTGTCCAAGCAGTGCAAGGTAACAACACTTACTTCCTAAAAAGTCTTAATGAAACTGACTTGGATGAAGGTCCTGTCAATGGCAGGATGCTGAAGCACTATTTTGACTATTTCCCATGAGTGCAGCCTGAGGTTCCCTTGTATATATGCAGATGTATATATTATTTTCTGTTTAGATTGTAAAAATGCAGTTTTTTGAAGATTATTGACTATCAGCAGAAGGCACATAGAATAAGAGATAAACCAAGAAGGAAAAGCACAATTTTGGCATTTCAAAGCAGCATACGGCAAGTTTTGGATAAAACATGTCAAGGGCCAAGGCAATCTGACCTGCTGTTCTTGGTCTTTCAAATGAAAAACCATCCCCATGTGGAGCCACTGTTAGCTACCTATACCAATAGGTTTCATATTTCATGATTGACAGTGGGAAATTCCAAATATGCTCTGCTTTGATTATGCAAAGATCCCATATTTCCTAGAGAATACAAGGTGTGTAAATAGCTTAATGTGTCCCAATTTTGATGGATGGTCCAACAGTCTAATCTGGATCATTCCATGGTTTAAATTTCCAGTTGTAGAATAGAGAAAGAAATCTGTCCAAACTATTTAATCTTGGCAGACAAGTAGCTTAGGTAGAAAAATTAAGGTTCCCAACTGCTTAATCTGGGACCTTGGAAGCAATAAGGGTAGTAGTAGATAGAAAAACAAAAGAAAAAGCCAAAAAAAAAGAAAAGGCAAGTAAGGGTCTGCAAGTCCAAGTGCACCCTCCAAGAAGAAACAAAAAATGCTAGGAAAAGTAGCTGGGTAAGTAGTTGGGGTTGTAGAAAGGTTATCTTTACCATTGCAGGTATGTTAACTTTGTTTACTAAAGAAAAGTCAAAACAATTGAGAAGGTGTTCTTTTTCATCAAGTTGCAGCAAGAAGGAAGCATGTCTAACCTCCCTTCTTCCCCTTTCCACTTCATTACTAACACTCCCTCATCAGCTGAGATTCATGGAAGAAGATTATGGTTTCATGGTGGTTCTTAATCTTTTAGAAGCCACATTTCTTGTCTAAACTCTTTTCATTTTGATCTACTCCCTAAACTAAGTAAGTTTCAAATAAACTTAGTGATTTTCCCCCCTCATTCACATCTCCCCCCATATTAACTCTAACTTTACTATGTAAATCCCCTATATTACCTTTCCCCTACTAGTATTAACACCATGGTGTATAAACCCCAAATTTTGTATAAATATCCCTCCCCTGGTATTATAGCCAATAAGTCCTATGTCAGGGATCAAATGACACCTGGTCATCTTGATGAACCTAAGCCTACCCCTCTTCCCTCTTTGAAGTCATTCCTCTCATTAAACCATCGTTTGCAAAGAAAAACCCTATAAAAACCCCTTCCTACCCATAACCCTTGGAAATTATGAAAAAACCCAAAAAACCACTTCTGCCGCTTAACCAAAGTTGGCGCACGTATGTTTGATTCTCCAAAAATACATTGAAAACCTTACAAAAACCCATATCTAAACCTTTCCCGCTGAGCACGTGTCCCAAAAGAAATATTTGTTTATTCCTCCGCCCGTCTGTATCCACCTATCATCTCATACTCCTGACTACCGTTGGATCGGACCCACGGGATCCGACGGCCCTCATTGATATCGGATTGGGCCCGGCGTCCACCCTTTAGCACCTGAGAAGGTGACGAAGGGGTACGTCAGGCCTCTGCCACGTGTCCCCTTCTCGTTTTCTCGGGTCAGACTCTGACACAAGCCAGGCCATATCATAACCGCCCCGAGAAACTGTAACAGCTAGCGCTTAACCGTAACAGCTAGGGTACCTACCGCCCGGTTTGCTGGCCCCACGTCATGCCCATGACATCTCCGTCCTGCCATCGCATCAGCACTTTTGTCCGCTTCTGGGCCAACTCACCTGCCACAGAATCATCCCCGTGGACCAATCGGAGCCCGCCACCTCACCTATGACGTCAGCCGGCCCTGACCCCACCTATGACATCATGCTGACGTCACCAGAAAAGCACGCCAAAAGTCCAAAAAAACCAATATTATGGTGAAATTTCGTGTTTTTTCCCATTTTCCTTACAAAAGACTCTTTTGCGCCTGCATGCGATTTTCACGTCCAAAGTCCACCAACCTGCAGAACCTAACCAGGAGACCGGCGGAGCGCCATTTCCACAGTCATCCGTGACCATTGCCTACTCCTCACCAGGTATTCTCCGCTATAAATCCTTCACGTACCTATTTTGTCTATTATTTCCCTCAAAATAGCTTATAACAGAAAAAATTCTTGAATTCACCGGCAGAAATCCTTGCACCTGGCCCTTTAACAGTTGTGAACTCGAAGAACACTAGCCGAGCCTTGTTTGCCTGCATTTTCATTGAGAAATCAAGCTCTGTTCGCGCAAACGCGACAGAATCATTTAAACTGAGTTTAACCACTGAGAGAGGCAGAGTGATGGCCAAGCATTGGTCTTATTTTACACTCTAAACAGTATTTCAATTGCTGTTTATTAGAAATACTCTCTGTTCCTTATAAATTCACCTCCCTGGTAAAGAGACATTCCTCTATACTGCCCTGCTCAATTGAAACCACTTTACACTCAATTCATAATCCTCTTTTGCCATGGAAACTCCAATTGCACTGAACATCAAGCCTCTCAATACCCCTCAAAGGGAGTTGGAATGGAAAGCTCTGGGAGATATGGATTATCAAATGTTAGACATTTTCCCAATGCGCTCTAAAAATAATATTCAGATGCTAAATGAGTTGAAAGCCCAACACCTTAGTGGAGCTGATATCCTAGGGATTTGGGACTCAAATTTGCCCATCTACAACCTCCCTCAGGTCAATCCTATGCCAGAATTGATCCACAGATGCCAGGAGTGCTATGATCCATGCCAAAGAGCTGTTCTCAGCCCCACAGGCTCAATTCTATTCCATATCACCCCAGAGAGCATAAATGAGATGCTGCATTTCCACACTGCTAAATCATTGACCCCCGTCTACATGCAGAATTTGATAAAGAAGGGGACCAAGTTGTCAAATGATCAAATCATCAAAATTAATCAGCTGTTTATACAACTAGGCTCTGAAGCCATCAGAACTCCTCCTATTGGATATCCATACTTGAATGACTTGGGCAGAATGCTGGTGGACTTGATCAGCTATGTCCTAGGGTTCAGGGGAATTGAGGATGTGGATGATAGTATAATGGCAATGCTGTCTATATTCTCTCCCGGAAAGCCTCCAGCTGTACATTATGACTATGCCACATACATTGCAGACAAGATCCATGAGCAGCTAATGAATCTGCAAAGGGAGAGATTGTTTAGATACTCTTCATACATCTACCATCTACTCTTGTTTTATCAACCAGACAGCTTCCCAATTCCCTTGAAGAAAGTTAATGCCCAGGGGAATCCAAGGTCAGTTGTGTTTTGGACCTCAGCTTTTCATCATACCTCTGTATCACCATACACATACTGTGAGTTCGTAGACTTGTTCATTCATCCAGCTATGACATTATTGTATGGTGTTCCTCCTCCAAGGTTAACTGATGACATGAGGAGAGTTCTCCATCTCTCTAAAAAATACAGCATTGGTGATTGGTACTTCTACCAACACCACACAGTAATCAGAATATATGGCTGTGAGTTGAAGCCTTATAGGTTGCCCAGGTATGTCCCTATGAGACTTTTTGCCTTAGAATACTTCAGGCAATTTGGAAACGCTGACTGCCACCACTTCCAAAGCAAGAACAAGAAAGTGCAGCTGAAGGTAAGGAGCCAGCTGGGCCCTTTCCTATATAATAAAAGACAAGAGGGATGGAAAGAGGCAAATGATATCCTAGAGGCTCTCAAATTTCAAACTAGCTTTGAGTGGATACCCTATGACCCCAATCATTTTGTTTCCCTCAGAAGAATAAAATACAAATTGGGTACCTATGCACATATGAGACTACCAGAGATTGAGCAGTATGCCAATACATTGAGATGGACAGAGGGCACCCTAGAAGAGGAATTTACTGATGAAGAGCTGCTAGAAAGAGAGGCTAGAAATATTCAAAAAGAAGCTGACTTGGAAACTTGTGCACAGGTTCCCCTCTCATATAGAAGGCAACTCGGAGCAGCCACCTCATCGTCAACAACACATCAGCAAGCTGCCGTGAATACTGCACAGACATCCAGCAAAGGCAAAGAAAAGCAGGTGGAACAGCCACCTCCTATGACAGAAGAGCAAGTGGAAACACTAGTGCAGCAACAAGAAGAGATGGTGCAGTAGCAAGAAGAACAACAACAACAGAAAGAACAAAGGCAGGAACAGCCTGCCCAGCAAGAAGAAACAGTGGAAAACCCCAAGACCACTGAACAAAACATGCCCCCAAGGCAAGAAGTTTCACCTGATGCAACAATCCTCCAAACTCCTCAAAAGGAGGATACATTTATTTTCAGAAAAAGGGACAGAGAGACTCCCCTTACAACATCAGCAACTCATGGGGAGAAAAGACAGAGAGTCAACCCCTTCTCAGAAGAAGATATGCCAATGGGGAAATCTTTTGGTATGGGCCCACCCAGCAGAGAAGCTTCAGCTAGTTCCTGCCAGCAGGAACAGGACAGAACTATGGGAGGAGAGGTCAGCTCCTCCAGCCAGCAAAGGGAAGGAGAAAAGAGCATCAAGCAGCAATTTATAGACATTAAGAGGAGAAATGAGCCCATCCGGATACAGTTGTATAACCATCTGTTAAACATGGCTCCCACCAATCAACAAAGACTCATGTCTGCCTTTGATGTGCAGGAAGGCAAAATGATCATGAGTCATTTTAAGCCAACAGCAGTGCAGCCCCAATCTGCCTCTGACTACTTAAGGACTAACCTGGAAGTCCTTGCCAAAGATATCCACCCAATGGATAAGATAGAACTGCACAAGCAAACAGGTGAAATGGTCTATGCTTCCTTAGCAGACCAAACATTGGATAACTACAGGCTACAGAATAGCCTTAATAATACAGCCTCTCAACTAGAATTGGAGAGAGCATCATCTCAGGCAAAGGACAACAGAATAAGGTCCTTAGAGGATATCATCATAGAGATTGGGCATGATCCCAAAGATATCAAGGGCATACAAGAGATACTAAAGCTGAGGGATGCAGACATGGCAGCTTTGAGGAGAAAGATTAAACTTCCAGCCACAATTCACCCTCAAACAGATGAAGTGGCTCAGTAGAGACATGAGCGGGATGCCACAGATCTGCTCATATCTCTCTACAAGCAGCTCCTCCAAACACAAGAAAAGCTGGGAGAATCAGAGGCCGCGCAAGCAGCATTGCAGACAGCACTGAAACAAAGAGAAGAGGGTCAGACCTCTCAGCCTCCTCCTCAGATCATCAATCTTGAGGAAACTGCTCCTATCACTGCTCCTCCTCCTCAACAGACCGAACAGACAGCAACATCTACTTCAGCAGTGCCAACAACTACAGAGCAGGCCCAAAGCCTGGATATGCAAAAGTTGAAGAATGAAATCCAAATCCTGGAAGCTCAAATGACAGAGTTAAATGAGACTAGGGAAAAGTTAGCCAAGGTAAATGACAGGCATGATAAATCAAAGAGAGAAGTGGCAGAAAAGGGCAGGGAAATCAAAGCCCTCAAAGACAGGATAAAAGAGCTAGAAAATGAGCTCAAATTAGATAAAGTTATAGCTGGGCTTAAGGCAATGCTATGGGCCAACATTGGCCAGTCTATTACTGACCAATGGCAGTATATAGAGACAATCCATGAGCAGCTAGAACTCATCCCAAAAGCACAAGCTGAAATTCACAAGTCAAGGGCTTCTCTAGGCAACATGCCTGAAGTTGCCACCAGGATGATCAATGTGCTGAATTATAAAACAAGTACTCAGTTGGCAAAAATGGGAATTCCCAACAGAACTGAGACCATTCAGTTGATCAAAAGGGTTCTCACATTGAGAAATTTGGTGCAGACATTAGATAGAAGAACCCAGGACATGCAGACAGAGGTGAAGAGGTTCATGGATAAATTCCTGGTGCTGCAAAACAGAGGACTCCCTAGCTTACTGAACAGCGCAGGGAGACTGCTCATTCATGAGCAGTATGCCAAAAGAGTGAATGCATTTGCCACAAACGAAATCAATGAGAAGCCCAACAACTCAGAAGAAACAGGGCCAGCTACAGGACAGACTATCTACAACAAGGTAGAACATCTATTTTTTATAATGCATGAGATCAATCACCTGTTTGAGGTGGCTCCCAATTTTTTCAAATATACAAAGGCAGAGGAGACTATGGATGCAATTCTCAGGCATCAACTCCCTACACAAGACTGGTGGACAGATGCAATACAGAGAATTTTATAGACGGTGAGCAGTTCACCAAATTTTGTTTTTGAAAATATAAATCGTTGAGCAAAGGACAGCTTGAAAAAGATCAACATACATTCAAGATTAAAGCTGAGCCAACTCAGCAGAAATTTCGGCCAAAAGAGCAAAGTATAAAGCTACAGGTGTCTAGGCCGAGAAGCTACAGCAGCGTAGCTCCAAAAGCACATTTATCAGCATTAAAGCAAAGGTTTCAACCGACTCAGTGACCTCCAAAGGTCAAAATATCCTCTGACAGACTTAAAGAGCATTTATGTTGCATTCAAAGCTGTAATAACTTCTTTTCTACTTTCTGAACAAAGTAATGAAGATATTTCTCCCTCAGATGACTCAATGCCTGAGATATTTTGTGTAAGCTTTCCTATAAAGTCCCCTTCGCATGAGTTTGCAAGGGTTGTTGTTGATTTCTCCTGAAGAAGTTCTTATGCTGTAATCCTTTCAGAAGTTTAATAAAGAAAGTGATGGAATTTCTCGGATTTCTGAGGTGTTGAATGCGTTCTGGTGTTTGTTGAAACTGCTGGATTCCTGTGTATCACACAATACAATAAGTCTCCGTAACTCTCTCTGTTATGTATTTTTGATCCATATATGTTTCTAATTTTGAATATTTAGCAACAAGGAAAAAGAATAACTTTCAGGATTTATTCAATGAATACCCTGAGTTCAATCTGTGTTGTTAATGAATGTTTTCTTCAGCTGTACTCTTGATAAGTGTAATTCTTAATTGCTGCACTTTCAGAATGCATCTTTCACAGTGACCTTCGTCACAGGAATTCAAGTTTGCTCCTGTGCGACGTATTTCACTTTCACCTCACCAGCTTAATAGAAAATTCTTAATTGCTTTCTGTTGGCTGACATGCCTCACCATTCAAGTTAAATTTGTTTGTCTGAGATACACAATCGGCCCTCCAGTTTGAACACCACCAATCCTGCATTTCAAAGCATTTCTCAACTCCAGACTCCATTGCCCAATGATATATTACTCTCTAAACACTACATCTTAAGCCCTGAAAGAAATCCTTCAACCAAAACATAAACCAAAACCTGAGCATAATACCTAGCCTAAAACACCATCATAACAGAGACAAATCATAAAGAGAGAGCCCTCTCTGATTACAGTTTGGCTAGAAACTGTGACCCAAAGATTGGTTAGTGGTTACCCCGGCCGTATTCCCTTGGGAGTCATAGGGAACAACCTGGGTGTTAACACCATCTTGGATGACATATCTCATCATAGCTACATCATGTTGAATCTTAAGTGAATATATCTTAATCATAAGAATTATAGACAATTGTATGATTATTGTATCTCATCAATTATAAATAGTAGGGGATATCGATCCTCTAAACCCTACTAGTCTCGAAGCCATATCCCACAACTATATCACTAAGACATCCATCTCATCGCACTCATCCTTCGATCATCAACTGAAAAAATTTAGATCTAATAAAGGAAGAAGAATCATCATAAGGGAGCCATCTCTACCCAAATCATCTCCATAGGGGAGCATCCTAATTCCATTCTATATCCAATAAGCAATTCATTCATCTAAAATATAATCATCATCATCATCCAGTCATATCTCACAACAGTTCATCTCTACCCATGTGAATTTGTTGTGTGATATTAACTCTAAAAATCAATGACATCATAGGGGAGCATAGCTCAACCCACAATAAAATAGGATAGATTAGATTAATATAAAACAACATCAGGGAGCCTTTCTCAACTTGGAATCAAATCGGGGAGCGCAACTCAACCCGAAACATCTTCCAGCAAGGAGACAAATGCTACTACCCAAAAATTATCTGTCAGTGTGGAGCTAATGCTACAAGCTAGGAATCTCTTCCAGTAGGGAGCCAATGGTACAACCTGATAATCTTTGCCAAAAAGGAGCCAGTGCTATAACCTGACAATCTCTACTAAACTTCCGAACATGACCATCAAGATTCAGTGGTAGAACACCTACATCTCTAGCTTGAGTAGGATGTTGCTTGCAGTAAATGGTAAGTATCACACCTAAATCAAGTATCCAATACCCATTTTCTATAAGGGTAAGAAATATTGATGCCAACTGGGATATACTCTGTCAAATCTGGAAGTCCCTCAATTGTAGGAGCTCTAAGGCTCAATTCCTCACCCTGGGAGCTCAAACAGGTGGGAAGATCATAACTTAGTGTCCTCAATCAGCCTGGACCCTTACCCAGGAAGTTCACATCCATCAATCCATGATACTCTCTGAAAATCATAAACATATCAACGTGTTCATATCCAGTACCATCTTAAACAACTCACCGAAGAGTTCAACCACACAGCCTCATGCATTGAGAATCATTTCTTTGTTTTCCTATTTATATAGGATGTCAAGTGTAAAAAAAAAATATATGAAATAAAGAAAAGGATACCATATTCATATTTTCTCCCTCTCATGCAAGGAGGTAGTAACCACAAGCCTAAGCTTGTCTCATATAGCAACATCATCTCAAACCATGAAGATGTATATATCCCATCCATGACTAGACTCTGTCTCAGTCAGAGTGCATACAAGGATCCATCTGGGGGATACAAAATTCATCAAATCCGATAACAATAATACATAAATGAAATAAGCATATAAAAACATTTCTCCATGAGAGGTGGATCCTAATACTGCATGGGGTGTACCAATCTTGTCAATAAAGAATTGTTAGCTCATAAAATTAGTTAGAAACATATCTACAACAATATCATATGTTCATTAATTCATGTCGAGAATACTTGTTTCATTCTATAATCACAATCATCCATCGTAGATAGTAATAGGTGTTGAGGTCTCATCAAGGGTTTCTCCCACTAAATGGGAAGCTTTTTCAATCATCATGAATCGAGAAATCAACCTGTCTTACATATTACTCTCATACATAAACAAAATTTTTAAGTCACATAATTAAACTATATATATATATATATATATATATATCTGTGTGTGTGTGTGTGTGTGTGTGTGTCACCATAAACTGATTTACTTGTCACATATGAGCATGTCATCAACCATACATCAAAGGTTAATGATCACATATTCACTTCTTTATCACATTATAAAAAATATTTTGTTGAAAATGTAGCTGTTAGTGTCGGGAGCTGTTAGTGTCGGTATCTTCATCACTCCATCAGTGATCAAAATTTCTATTTTTGCATGCATAATAGGTGTCCCATCTGATCAGCTGCATTCCATTAGGATCATGGATCATCTGATGGTAGTGGTTCATTATCAAAATTTCCCTCATGGTCTTTACCTGCTGGCCCATTTTAACAAGTTTAAATCAGTTACAGTCATCTTTTGTCATTACATTTGCAAAAGCCATTTTTAGGGTTTTAGGTCTCATTAGGTCTAGGGTTTGCCACCATAGTCATGTAAAAGCTCAATAATGGTCAGCAAGCACATGAGGAGGTCTAATAAGGTCTCAAGATCAAAATTTCAATAATGATATACTCAATAAGTGATTTTTTCCTCAAAACCCTGTTTTGAGGTAAAACAAAGTTTTTATGTTCTATGTATAAAAATTTCATGTAACTTTAATTTTCCTATATGTAATAAGTTCAGAATTGCTACCCTTGGTCACCTTGCCAACTTCAACCACTGTGAACAAAAACACAAGCATCAATGCATCAGTTTATCAAATGATTAAGAAAAGTCAATTTCAATGGAAAAACAGAGTTCAAAACCAAAAGTGACTTGAACATTAGAAAAGTGGGTTTGAGATGACTGAAAATTAAAGTTATTCATATTTAAAGTGAAAAGGGTCCTCTTGGTCATTTCATTATGCAAATTTACTCTTGGAGCACCAAAATCAGGATTTGGGAGTCAAAGAAGCAAAAAACCCTGTTTTCAAGGCAACTTGGCTTGGCGCTACGCATCAGAGGCAGTGCACTGCGCATCAAAGGCAGAACTGCAGTGTTAAATTGAATTGCTGCTACGCATCAGGAGGGCACTATGCATTGGGCTCAGTGTGTTGCGCATCAGTCCAGTTTGCTCCAAGTCATCCCAAATCATGCCAAATTGCTCAACAAACTTAAAATTTGCTACATTTGCCCTCTACAAGTAAGTACTCATCCTCCTAAGGATGAAATTGAAGTCACATTGGTGTTTTCCATAGATCTTGCATGTGAAGAATGAAACCCTAGTTTCTCTTCATTGTTTAGTTTCTCTTCATTGTTTGCCATCCAATTGTGCAATTTTCATCCCACCCTCACAAAAAATTCATCAAACCCATTTTCACTCTTTATTTACCCTAATAAACTTCATTCATCTCATTTTCTCATACCCCACTCCCTTGAAGAAAAAATTTCCCTCACCAAACCCTAAATCCCTCACTAAACCCTAATCTCCCAAAATCATTCTATTCACTTCCCAAATTCGTTTCCCAAGAATAAAATCTCTTCATACTCATCACCATTGTCTTATTTCATCACCATTTTTCATCATACCTTCATTTCATCATTTTCCCTAAAACAAGCACAATGGCAAGAAATAGTGACTCAAGCTATGAGCAAGAAACACAAAGTGACAATTCAGGAGATAGAAATTTATAGCCTAGGAGACCTCACAAGGGTGAGAAGATCATCGGAGAGGAGCCTATTAGTATTGCTGAACTTCTTGATTCTCCTCTTGCCACCACTTGTTTTAGATACCAATCTTGCTTTGAGTTTTGTGAGATGGTAGAGAGGGTTAAGTATCATCATGAATTGGCTAGGCAATTTGTCATCAACATGGAGGACAATATGGTATAACTTGCTGGCATCAACTTCACTCTTTCACCAGCCATTATTGCAAAAGAAACTAGGATGCCAGATGTGGGGGAAAGATAGAACAAGAGAAAAAATATCAACAAACAAAACTATGAACCCTACATTAAAGCTAGATATCATAGCCAATTGGGTAGGATGTTTTCTTTCAAGTTTTTGGAGGATTGGTATGTGCCATAAATGAAACTCATCATTAAATACTTCACATGTGAGGGAAGGTTCTCCCGAATCTATGCTTATCATATCAGGTTGCTTATGCATTTTACTAGGGTTAGAATGATGAGCATACCATATTTCATTTGCAAAAACATAGAGAGGATGACTATAATTGCAAAGAGGAAACCCTACTCACAGCAACTCAATAGCATATATCACTTTGCTGTCATCAAAATTTTTGTTTTGCATCAGTTGACTCAGTTGGGAGTGCCATGGGAAACCTTCATTTCCCATGAGATTTTCAAGGGACCTTAAATGTTTATAGAACCTCAAGAGGAAGCTAGACCTTCCAGGCAACAAAGAGAGCATGAAAGAAAAATTGAAGAGGCTCACATTCCTGTATTTATCACTTATGAAAAGGGGACAAGAAGACTTTTTGCAGTTGCAAAACGAGTATTATCTCCACCAGGGGTGGAAGGGGTCTCATTCTCTTCACCAGACAATAGGCAAATGTTATCTTCACCTGGGGTGAAAGGGGCTTTTCCTTCTTCTTCAGCAGAGCAGGTACAGGATAGAGGAAAGAAACCATTGCATGATGAAGGGCCTTCTGAAGGCCAAGACAGATATTTCATTTTGATTGAGGAAGAGGGCACTGATTTGATCTCCCGAAACTCAAGGCTCAAGGAGGTAATTAGAGAGAAAGAAGCTAAAATTCAGGCCTTATCACTTAACCTTGAGAGGGCTAAGTGGATTATCAACTTCCTTGAGCAACAAAACAAGAAATTGGAGGACAAACAAGAAATCTTGGAGCTGCAAGTCATTAAAGAAAACCAGCAAAAGTCCAAGAGGGCAAAGGGCAAGTTGATTGAAAAAGACAATGACCGGGAATATGTGTTGGAAAAGGTGAATGCTCACCTTGAGAAGCTATTGGACAAGTCAAACAAGGAAAATAACATGTTGCGCCACATGTCTTATCACTACTTGGCCCGGAATAAAATTTGCAAGACAAGGGTAAGAAACTTAAAAGCCAAGCTAAAGAGAGCCTTAAAATCCAAAAGGGAGCAAGATAAACTTAAAATCTTTGCTGAAGCTTCCTTGGCCCAGAAAAGTAGTTAATGACCTTGCCTCTTGCCAATTTTTAAGAAGTTTGGAGAACTTTTTGTCATTTACAAAATTTTAATTGCAATACACAGGGAGTTTCCTTTGATGTGCAACACCACTGGTGCTGGGCATTGAGATGGTAGGGAATTTTGAGGAATGGATTAAATTTTTGGATTTTTGATGAAAAAATATGAAAACCCAAAAAAATTCATGAATTTTGGAGGAGTTTTGGGTCACCAAAAGGGAAAAAGACACCTCAAAAATGCCCTCTCTGCCACTTTTTGGACCCACTAGAAACAGTGTTGGGAGAACTGATTTTTGGAGGGGCAAATGGACACCAAATTCCAAAATTCCACTTGTCCTAGAGGGTAGACAGATATAAATTTCCAACAAGCCAACTTGGAGGGAATTTGGTGAAGGGGAAGGCCAAAGGCACTGTGCATCAGGCACAATTTTCTCAATTTTGCTCGAAACTGAAAATTTTCGCCTAGTTTTTTCTCAGTTTGACTTTTTCTCTCTCATGGTCAAACTCATGATGTAAATTGATGTATTTTGATGTAAAAATGATCAAAATTTACTCTAGGAGGTAGATACATCATGTATAGGTGATTTTGGACTAAATGAATTAGTTTCCATAGTTTTAGAAGCAAGTTGTTCCACTGCCTATTTTTCAGTTCCTAGTTTAGATCTTGTTGAAACAACACCTAGACTCATGGATTCAACCCCTAAAGCTATCATGGGTTGTATGTTTCCTATATCTTGTACTTTCTTAGTCATTTTTCAAGGTTGGACTCTTGTGAATGCTTTGAGTATTATTGTACATTCATCTCTGTAGTTTGGGAAGGAAATAGACTAGGGTTTGCAGTATTTTGTGGGATTCTTGTGGCAAGGTGACTTAGTATTGTTTTTCCTTCTGTAATTCAAATTATCATATGTTTATGTGTGACATTATATCTCTCTCTTCTACTTAACTAAATGAATCAAGTATAAATGTGGAAATCGTTGATGTTGCAGTGCTCTACCTTAGGGTTTCATTAGTTTTACATGTTTTCTACTGTTTGAAGAGGACTCATGATGCATTCATGCCCTCTACAACTCCTCACCAGTCTTAAGACTTACCATTACACCTAATCTAAAGTAATAAAGCATTTGCCTACCTCGCCCCACAGAAACCTCTGCAAGACTAAGTCCATTCCCCGGACCCATAACTACCTTTCACATTTGATCCAACAAACCAACATAAAACTCAATCAAACTCTTCTAAGCATATACCTAGCCTGAAATTAGTCTTTACATAAGTCATCTCAAGCCTCATTTTCTATATTTTCCTAGTATTGACAAGGAGAGAGCCCTCTCCTGACCTAGTAGGGTTGGCTAACAGGTTAAGTGTGGTTTGATGTTACCCTAGACCTACCTTTCTTAGCTTGAGGTAGATTTAGGCCATAACATATTGGCGACCATACTGGGGAGAAAAGTTTTTTTGTTATTGTTGTTTGCTTTGTAGACTACAGACGGAGCCTGAAGTTAGCTAGGTAGCCTTTAAACTACTCTTGCTTTGCAAGTGCATAAGTGGATGAATGCTGCTTCAGTCAAACTCCGGTTTGGTTTATGAACTGAACATCTCAACTAAAAACTATTACCCCAGTATCTTTAAGCAATTCTAGACTTTGGATGATGAGTTTAGAATTTGATAGGCTGACAAATTGATAATGTCCATTTGATTTTTGGGAATAATTCAACACACTGGCTTCCAGACGATACACCAGGGCCAATCCTGATCTTGATCTTCCTCGCATGTATGAAAACCTAAATCTCATTCCAAGAATTCTCCAGCAATCAAGTTCTTTGATTCCCGTTTTCAGATCTCATTCATGTCTAGTTGTTTTTGAATACCTTGAAGGTCTTGAGTTTGATGAACATTTTGATCTTTCGTTATTTGAAACTAAATCTGAAAGTGCAGTTGGTTCTCCAGCAATCAAGTTCTCTAGCAATCAAGTTCTCCAGCAATTAGTGAAAAGAAGTCACCTTCACTAAGTGGGCCCGCAAGCTATTTTTGGCGCAAAATCTATTTTTAGACATATGGATCATGGTCTATGAGTTGCAGGATGCTATTTATGGATGATTGTTCATGTCGGTAAAAATAGATGGACCTCTATTTTTAGACATATGGGCGAAGTCTATTTTTAGACTACTAGTCAAAAAATAGAACAGTTGAATATTATTAGCTCTTAATAATATTTGGACTATAAACATTATCTTATCCTCTTGCAGCACTTCAGTTCGAGCTACGGATGTGGCACATGCAACTTCCAGAAGGAAATACGCTTTTCCTATGGGTTAGTTGAGCTATTGCATGATGGACTTCAGTTAGAACTCAAGTGATTGAGTTTGGTGGAGTTGATTGAGGAGTTGATGGAGTTGTGTTCAGTTTGACTTAGTTGAACTAGTTGTATTTAGTCTAACTTCCAAATACACTAGTGATGAGTGATGTGAATTAATTATTAATTAATTCACTAATTATTAACTCATAAATCAACCAAAGAATACATCAATTAACTCAGTGTATGGACAGTTCAGTGGAGACAAGCGTTAGAGGTGGGTGAAAGGGTGAGACTACTATCAGTGGTGATTATAGCTATGCATGAGATTTGCACAAGCATTGATTGAGATTGCAAATGAGGATTGTGCAGTACAAGCCAAGGAAATTTGAACTTGGATCTGATCTATTCTCAACTTGGATTGCGCAATAGAGGCAGGCAAACAATGGAGGAGATTTGAACCCGTGACTTGTTCAGATCTGAGCTAGTTTGTGTGTAGCATGTGGAGATAGTACTGAGTACTTGTGAGGAGTATTGTACTACGTATTGTTACATGTTCTATATCATTATAATATACATATATTTGGGGGTTTTCAGCTGTATGCTTTCCCCATTACATATTGTGTTGATATGTGTGATTGATGTTTCAATGTTCGCATGCGATTGTTTTTTTAATTCAACAAATTGATGATCAATGGTAGAGGAGGTTATGTATTATGCATGCATTCCGTAAGTAGTGTATAATCAGGATAATCTCTGTGAATAAGTGTTATATTATTCAAATTTATACATGGTATCAAAGCCAAGTTGATCATCAGATCTATTATTCAGAAATTGATTACATTTTATTTCTTCAGGCAGAGTCTGTAATCGGGCCAAGTAGCCTCTGGATTCATCCTTATTTTGGAAGGTGAGATATCCGGTAAATTCCCATACAGTCAATCTCTGTACGAGAAATACTTTGTTCTCATGAATTTTAGATCAGAAGCGGTTGAGTTTTGAGCTGGTGGAATTCGAATTTGCAGCAGTGTTTTCTTGGTGTCGAAGTTGAAATGTCTTTCAACGGATTGCGATTGGAGTATGCCCTTGAAGGCAGCTTGAATTATATTGCATGGAAAGACAGGATGGAGGTAGTGTTAGATGACAATGGGTTGAAGGAGTTCATAGATGCTGAGGTCCCAAAGCCTACTGATGCTGCTCAAGTTGAGGCTTGGCTAAAGAAGACTGCAAAGTGTCGAAGGATTCTATTGGAGGGCGTGAAGGATCACATTGTATCCAGCCTGCATGGAAAGGCTTATCCATACTTGATGTGGAAAGCATTGACAGATTTTTTCCAAAGCAAGAGCGACCAGAGGAAGTTGGCGCTCAAGGATAAACTCAGAAATATTAAGTGTGAGAAAGGAGACAGTATGCCCAAGTATCTCATGAAGTTCACCCAATGCCGGGATGAGCTGGGAAGTGTGGGGGTGATTGTCGATGATGAAGACTTGGTGAGCTTGGCTCTCCTTGGTCTTCCGAAGAGTTGGCATTCCTATTAGGACTCTGTTAATGGTCGGGAGAAAATTCCAGGATGGGAGAGACTTTGGTTTGATCTTGTGCAAGAGGAGATCAGGCCGAATACTAGGGACGGATCTTCATCAAAGGCATCTGATGAAGAAAATTTCGCTTTGGCTGCCAATGAAAAGAAGGGGAAGAACAAGAAAGATTCTCATTCTAGTGCGAAAGGCAAGAAGCAGGACATGTCCAAGGTGAAGTGCTTTCACTGTCACCAGCACGGACATTATGCCACAAATTGTCTACAGAAGAAGAAAAATATCTACCATAACCCACAGCAGAATGGGGTTGCTGAGCGGAAGAACAGAATGATCATGGGTGTTGGGTGATGATGGTAGATATAGTGCGACTGGTATCAGTACCATTTCCTTTGAGAGGGATTCTGGTAAAACCTTCGTATTGAAGGAAGTGATGCATGTTCTAGGATTGAATAAGAATCTTATCTCTGTGGCGATGTTAGAAGACAAGGGATATGATGTTGTCTTTAGCGATGGAAAGGCTTTCCTGTGCAGTAAGACAACTGGAGAAACCTGGAAGATAGGGGTTTGAGTCAAGAGCCTTTATCAATTACATGTAGATGGCTGTGTAGTAATGGCATGCAAGGTAGAAGGATTGGTGAGCCGAGATGATGGCAAGCTGTGGCACCGGAGATTGGGCCACCTTCACCATGGAGCCTTGAAGATACTGCAGCAGATTTCTACTGGGCTTCCTAAAGGCACTCTTGTGCAGTCAGATTAGTGCAAGGGGTGTACTTTGGGAAAATTTGTGAAAGCCACCTTTCACAAGAAGGATAGTCGCGCCATGATGATCCTTGAGAGAATTCACATAGACGTGTGTGGACCTTTCTCAGTAGCTTCAACAACAAAGCACAATTATTATGTGATATTTGTTGATGATTTCTCTTGAAAGTGCTAGATCTTCTTCATGCAGAAAAAGGGCGAGACATACTCAAAGTTCTGTGAGTTCAAAGCACTGGTCAAGAAGGAATTGGGGAGGAAGGTGAAGGCTCTTAGGAGCAACAATGGTGGTGAATTCATCTCTGGCGAGTTCAAGGACTTCTATAGCGCAGAAGGGATTCGAAGAGAGCTCATAGCTCCCCATAACCCACAGCAGAATGGGGTTGCTGAGTGGAAGAACAGAATGATCATGGGTGTTGCACGGGTGATGTTGCATGATCAGGGCCTAACCCTTCACTTGTGGGTGGAGGCATGCAATACTGTAGTATATGTGCAGAACCGTTGTCCTCACAAGATACTTGGCATGAGTACACTCGAGGAGGCTTATTCTGGTAAGAGGCCTGATATTTCCCATTTGAGGATTTTTGGTTCTCCTGTTTACATGCATGTGATGAAGGATGCCAGGAAGAAGCTGGAGCTAACCGCAGAGGTTAGGATATTTGTGGGGTACACTGATACGCTCCACAACTATCGTGTGTATTTTCCAGACAGTCGCAAGACTGTTGTGCGACGGGATATCAATTTCAAAAGGAGAAAGCCATGAAGTGTTCGCCTGAGAGGGAGCCACACTTGCATGCAGATGAGGAGCTATTAGTTCCTAAGGATGAGCTTTAGGATGTGGATCAGCCACAAGATGAAGTTCATGGAGTGGAAGAGACCACTCATGCAGCGCCAACCATCAAGGGGTGAAAGTGCATTAGAGAAGCTGAGTGACTGGCTCAAGATGCAGAGAAGGTTGTAGGACCACCTACAGCACAGCTCAGACAGAGACAGTCACCTGATTGGTACACTGGATACATGGCTCTTGTGAGCAAATGTGTCGTGACTGAGCCATCCTCTTTCGAGGAAGCTGTGGAGGATCCCGCATGGGTAGATACCATGGTGGAAGAGTATGATTCGATTGTCAGAAACAGTGCATGGGTGATTGTCCTAAGACCGAAAGGGAAATCAGTGGTGGGTTCAAGATGGATCTACAAAGTGAAGTAGGCAGCTGACGAGAGTGTGGAGAAGTACAAGGCAAGATTTGTTTCCCGAGGCTTCTCACAGATAGAGGGGATCGATTATGAGGAGACCTTTGCACCTGTCGCAAGGTATTATTCCATACGAATGATTCTTGCTCTCTCAGCGCAGATGGGGTGGCACATCCATCAGATGGATGTGAAGACTACGTTCCTCAATGGAGTCATTGAGGAGGAGGTGTACATAGAGTAGCCCGAAGGTTTCGAGATCTTCAGCAGCAAGTCACATGTGTGCAGGCTCAAGAGAGCACTGTAAGGGTTGAAATAAGCACCTCGTGCTTGGTACACATGGATAGACAGTTATTTCACCGGACTTGGATTCTCCAAGAGTGAGGCGGATCCTAACCTATACCAGATTGTGGTGGAGGGTAAGTTGCTGATCATTGTACTTTATGTAGATGATTTGATTTTAATGGGAGATGAGTTGTTGATACTTTCATGCAAGGAGGATCTTGCTAGAGAGTTTGAGATGAAGGACTTGGGCCTCCTTCATTATTTCGTGGGATTGGAAATTTGGCAGCGCAGTGATGGACTATTTGTTTCTTAGGGTAAGTATGCCCGGGAGATACTGGAGAAGTTCAACATGCATGGATGCAAGCTTGTTGATACTCCTCTTCCTGGAGGTTGGAGGAAGGAGGATGCTACTTCAGCGGAGGTAGTGGATGCCACTGTTTATCGACAGTTGGTGGGGTCGCTTATGTATCTGGTCAATACACGACCTGATAAATGCTATGATGTTAACCAGCTTTCACAAGCTATGGTTAAGCCAACCAAGCTCTTCTGGAAGGTAGGCAAGCATGTATTGCGTTATCTCAGAGGCACATCGGGATATGGATTGTGGTATAGACAGGAGGATGAGGTGAAGCTATGTGGCTTCACAGATGCAGATTGAGCAGGGAGCCCAACGGACAGAAAGAGCACATCTGGAGGGATCTTCAGTATTGGGTCAACATCAGTTTCTTGGTACAATAGGAAGTAGAGATCCATGGCACTCAGTTCAGCAGAGGCCGAGTATATGGCAGCAAGTTTGGCTGCATGCGAGGCTATATGGATGAGGAAGATCCTGGTCGGATTGTTCAGGTCACACTTGGAGCCTACTGTGATTTATTGTGATAACCAGAGTTGCATTAAACTCTCTACTAATCCAGTATTTCATGATAGATCCAAGCACATCGACATCAGGTACCATCATATCAGAGATTGTGTGCAGCAAAGAATCATGTTACTTTCATACATCCCCACAAAGGATCAGGATGTTGATATCTTGACGAAGGTGCTCACCAGGAGCAAATTCGAATACCACAAAGGCAGGATAGGGGTTGCAAATAATCCATATCTTGTTGAGAGAGAGTGTTGAAAATGCAACAAGATGATGGAGCTTAGTGAAAAGAAGTCGCCTTCACTAAGTGGGCCCGCAGGCTATTTTTGGCGCAAAGTCTATTTTTAGACATATGGATCATGGTCTATGAGTTGTAGGATGATATTTATGGATGATTGGTCATGTTGGTAAAAATAGATGGACCTCTATTTTTATACATATGGGCGGATTCTATTTTTAGACTACCAGTCAAAAAATAGAACAGTCGAATATTATTAACTCTTAATAATATTTGGATTATAAACATTATCTTATCCTCTTGCAGCACTTCAGTTCGAGCTACGGATGTAGAACATGCAACTACTAGAAGGAAATACGCTTTTCGTATGGGTTAGTTGAGCTATTGCATGATGGACTTCAGTTTGAACTCAAGTGATTGAGTTTGGTGGAGTTGATTGAGGAGTTGATGGAGTTGTGTTCAATTTGACTTAGTTGAACTAGTTGTATTTAGTCTAACTTCCCAATACACTAGTGATGAGTGATGTGAATTAATTATTAATTAGTTCACTAATTATTAACTCATAAATCAACTAAAGAATACATTATTCAACTCAGTGCATGGACAGTTCAGTGGAGACAAGTGTTAGAGGTGGGTGAAAGGATGAGACTACTATCAGTTGTGACTATAGATGTGCATGAGATTTGCACAATCATTGATTGAGATTTCCAATGAGGATTGCGCAGTACAAGCCAAGGAAACTCGAACTTGTATCTGATCTATTCTCAACTTGGATTGTGTAGTAGAGGCAGGCAAACAGTGGAGGAGATTTGAACTCGTGACTTGTTCAGATCTGAGCTAGTTTGTGCGTAGCATGTGGAGATAGTACTGAGTACTTGTGAGGAGTATTGTACTATGTGTTGTTACATGTTCTCTATCATTATAATATACAGATAGTTGGGGGTTTTTAGCTGTATGCTTTCTCCATTACATATTGTGTTGATATGTGTGATTGATGTTTCAATGTGCGCATGCGATTGTTTTTTTAATTTCGCAAATTGATGATCAATGGTAGAGGAGGTTATGCATTATGCATGAATTTCACAAATAGTGTATAATCAAGATAATCTCTGTGAATAAGTGTTATATTATTCAAATTTCTACATCTTTCATCACCATTTTTCATCATACCTTCATTTCGTCATTTTCCCTAAAATGAGCACAATGGCAAGAAATAGTGACTCAAGCTATGAGCAAGAAACACAAAGTGATAGTTCAGGAGACAAAAATTTACAGCCTAGGAGACCTCACAAGGGTGGGAAGATCATCAGAGAGGAGACTATTAGTATTGCTGAACTTCTTACTTCTCCTCTTGCCACCACATGTTTTAGATACCAATATTGCTTTTAGTTTTGTGAGATGGTAGAGAGGGTTAAGTATCATCATGAATTGGCTAGGAAATTTGTCATCAACATGGAGGACAATATGGTACAGCTTGCTGGCATCAACTTCACTCTTTCATTAGCCATTATTGTAGAAGCAAATAGGATGCCATATGTGGGGGAAATATGGAACAAGAGACAAAATATCAGCAAACAAAACTATGAACCCTACATTAAAGTTAGATATCATAGCCAATTGGGCAGGGTGTTTCCTTCCAAGTTTTTGGAAGACCAGTATGTGCCATTAATGGAACTCATCATTAAATACTTCACATGTGAGGGAAGGTTCTCTCGACATTATGCTTATCATATCAGGTTGTTTATGCATTTTACTAGGGTTAGAATGATGAGCATACCATATTTCATTTGCAAAAACATAGAGAGGATCACTGTAATTGCAAAGAGGAAACCCTACCCACAGCAGCTCAATAGCATATATCACTTTGCTATCATCAAAATTGTTGTTTTGCATCAGTTGACTCAGTTGGGAGTGCCATGGGAAACCTTCATTGCCCATGAGATTTTCAAGGGACCTCAAATGTTTGTAGAACCTAAAGAGGAAGCTGGATCTTCCAGGCAACAAAGAGAGCATGAAAGCAAAAATTAAGAGGCTCACATTCCTATATTTATCACTTATGAAAAGGGGACAAGAAGACTTTTTGCAACTGCAAAACGAGTATTATCTCCACCAGGGGTGGAATGGGTCTCATTCTCTTCACCGGACAATAGGAAAATGTTATCTTCACTTGGGGTGAAAGGGGCTTTGTATTCTTCTTCAACAAAGCAGGTACAGGATAGAGGAAAGAAACCATTGCATGATGAAGGACCTTCTGAAGGCCAAGACAGAGATTTCATTTTGATTGAGGAAGAGGGCACTGATTTGATCTCCAAAAACTCAAGGCTCAAGGAGGTCATTAGAGAGAAAGAAGCTGGCATCCAGACCTTATCACTTAACCTTGAGAGGGCTAAGTGGATTATCAACGTCCTTGAGCAACAAAACAAGAAATTGGAGGACAAACAAGAAATCTTGGAGCTGCAAGTCATTAAATAAAACCAGCAAAAGTCCAATAGGGCAAAGGGAAAGTTGATTGAAAAAGACAATGACCAGGAATATGTGTCGGAAAAGGTGAATTATCACCTTGAGAAGCTGTTGGACAAGGAAAACAAGGAAAAGAACATGTTGCGCCACATCGTTTATCACTACTTGGCCCGAAATAAAATCTGCAAGACAAGGCTAAGAAACTTAAAAGCCAAGCTAATGAGAGCCTTAAAATCCAAAAGCGAGAAAGATAAACTTAGAATCTTGGCTGAAGCTTCCTTGGCCTAACAAAGTATTTAATGATCTTACCTCTTGCCAATTTTGAAGAAGTTTGGAGAACTTTTTGTCATTTTCAAATTTTTAACTACAATACACATGGATTTTCCTTTGATGCGCAGCACCACTGGAACTGTGTATTAAGGAATGGCTTACATTTTTTGGATTTCTCATGAAAAAATATGAAAACCCAGAAAATTTCATGAATTTTGGAGGAGTTTTGGGTGACCAAAAGGGCAAAAAACACCTCAAAAATGCCCTCTCTGCCACATTTCGGACCCACAGGAAGCAGTGTTGGGAGAACTGATTTTAGGAGGGGTAAATGGAAACCAAATTCCAAAATTCCACTTGTCCTAGAAGGTAGACAGATATAAATTTCCAAAAAGCCAACTTGGAGCAAATTTGGTGAAGGGGAAGGCCTCCAAATTCAGCTGGGAAAATGCACTGCACATCAAGCACAATTTGCTCAATTTTGCTCAAAACTCAAAATTTTCGGCTAGTTTTTTCTCAGTTTGACTTTTTCTCTCTCATGGTAAAAATCATGATGTAAATTGATGTAATTTTATGTAAAAATGATGAAAATTGACTCAAGGAGGTAGATACATCATGTATAGGTGATTTTGGACTAAATGAATATGTTTGCATAGTTTTAGAGACAAGTTGTTCCACTGCCTATTTTTCAGTTCCTAGTTTAGATCTTGTTGAAACAACACCTAGACTCATGGATTCGACCCCTAAAGGCTAGAATGGGTTGTTTGTTTCCTATATCTTGTACTTTCTTAGTCATTTGTCAAGGTTGGAATCTTGTGAATTCTTTGAGCATTATTGTACATTCATCTCTGCAGTTTGGCAAGGAAATAGACCAGCGTTTGCAACATTTTGTGGGATTCTTGTGGCAAGGTGACGTAGTATTGTTTTTCCTTCTGTAATTCAAGTTACCATATGTTTATGTGTGCCATTATCTCTCTCTCTTCTGCTTAACTAAATGAATCAAGTATAAAGGTGGAAATCATTGATGTTACAATGCTCTACCATAGGGTTTCATTAGTTTTACATGTTTTCTATTGTTTGAAGAGGACTCGTGACACATTCATGCCTTCTCCAACTCCTCACCAGTCTTAAGACTCACCATTACACCTAATCTGAAGTACTAAAGCATTTTCCTACCTTGCCCCACAGAAACCTTTGTAAGACTGAGTCCATTCCCCAGACCCATAACCGCCTTTCACATTTGATCCAGCAAACTAACATAAAACTCAAGCAAACTCCTCTGAGCATATACCTAGCCTAAAATTAGTCTTTACATAAGTCCTCTCAAGCCTCATTTGCTATATTTTCCTGAGATTGACAAGGAGAGAGCCCTTTCCCGACCTTGTAGGGCTAGCTACTAGGTTAAGCGTGGTTTGATGTTACCCTAGACCCGCCTTTCTCAGCCTGAGGTAGATTTAGGCCATAACAGTAGCAAGGAATGGCTTCTATGAATTTTCCCTTAGTCAAAGATGATAATTTGAATTCAATCTCATAGATGCTTTTGTTAGCTTTTAGTTAACATGTGTGATGTGGCCTATCATTGAGTTATTGTCATTTAATTCGAATTAGATGGCATGCAATGAGTTATGGACTAGTTGATGGCTAAAATTACCTATCTAGTGGAGTTAAACTCTAGTTCCTATTAGTTAAATGACCTCTAGTTCTAGAATAGAGATAGACTTCATTTTAGTTGAGTAGTTTTACTTTGTGTTAACTTAAATGAATCTTAGTTAATAGGAGAAATTGTTAAATTCATCCCTAGTAGGTCATGTAATTTGAATTTCATATTGAAATTAAATGAAGGGACAAATTGTATTTATTATGGCATACAAGTTTTTTTGTGCAGATATTGAGAAGAAAGGAGAACAATTATCTTGGGAATTGTGCAAGGAAATAGGAGAAAATCCTATTTTTTAAGGGGCATAATTGCACTAGGAAATAGGAGATCCTAGAAAGCCTTATTTTCTTAAGTGTTGGGAAAGTCTTGTGGAGAGTTGATTGGTATTATTGGGAGCTTCAAGCTTGAAGAAAATTATATGTAATATATCATATTGCTTATTTGATTCAATACAAGAAAGCATGGGTTTTTCCGAGTTTTCTTCCCCAGATATATTGTGTGTTCTATGCGTGGTTGTGTTTCTATTCAGTGTTTTCTTTCTGTATAATTTTGGTAGAGAAATATTTAGTCTTTTTTTATCATTTTTCTCTCATTAGAAATTGCAAGGTTTTAAGGGTTTTATACATTTTATCATAGTTGAAAAAAATATAGAGACCAAGTTCCTTGATCATATTCAAAGTGCATTGAGGAGGATATCGATTTTTGCAGGAATTCTATAAGTGATAGAATCATGTCAGTCTATGGTTTGAGGACAGAGCGTGCCCTAGAAGGGACTTCAAATTTCTATGCATGGAAGGACAAGATGGAGACTATGTTAAATGGTAATGGAGTTTTGGAATACTTCATGACTGATATTTCTAAACCTCCTACATCATATGCACACCAACTACCCTGATGGAGGAAGGATACTACCAAATCTGGGAGGATGATCCTAGAAGGAGTCAAAGACCATATTTTTCCAAATTTTCATGGGAATGAAACTCCATTCCAGATGTGGAAGGACCTTATTGATATGTTTGAAAGTAGTAGTGATGCTAGAAAACTTGATTTTAAGAAAAAATTGAGGAACATTTGTATGGGCAAAGATGATCCCATTGTTACACATCTATCTAGGTTTTCTCAAATGAGAGATGAATTTGGAGGCATTATAGAGACAATTACACCAATAGAGCTTGTGAGCCTTGCTCTTCTTAGGCTTCATAAATCTTGGAATAGTTTCCAGGATGTAGTGAATGGAAAAGATAAGATCCCAAATTGGGAGATACTATGGTTAGATCTTGTGCAGGAAGGATAAGGAGGAACCCAAGGGATGAAATCTCATCTAGGAAAGAAGAGGATGAGAAATTTTCTTTAGTTGGAAAAGTGAAGAAAGCCAAGGGTGAGAAAGACCAAAGAAAAATCAAGTATATTCAGAATGAAGGCAAGGAAAAGAAGGATTTTATCAGGATCAAGTGTTTTCATTATTATGAATTTGGAAATTTTGCTACAAAATGTCCAAACAAGAAATCCAACTAGCATATTACAGTAGTAACAAGAGGAGAAACACTCTCTTCTTAGATTGAATTAGATTTCTCCTTGATAGCTTACATGGAAATATTAATATGAGGTAATGTGTGGCACATTGAATCGGGGGCTTCATTCCACATGACGGAAAGATCTATTCAGTAATTTGTAGGAGAAAGACATGTAATTCATTATCAAGCTTAGAGATGATGGCATATACATGACTAAAAGAGTTGGTATAGTGATATTTAAGAGGGAGTTTGGTTCCCTTCTCCATCTCAATAATGTGATGTATGTTCTAGGATTGATGAAAAACCCTATCTCAATAGAATCCATTGAAGATAAAGGGTAGGATGTAGTATTCAACAAAGGGAAGGCCTACCTCAAGAATTCTTCTTCAGGAAAGGTCAAGTAGATTGGTGTCAGGATCGAGAACCTATACAAATTAGAGGTTGATGGATGTGCAATCTTGAGCATCAAGGAAGAGAGTTCCTAGAGTAAATATGTGGTGGCTTAGTGATGGTAGGATAGATCTCTGAAGATGGAGCCTCAACCAGTATCTCAGTTTTAATCTAAAGTAGTTGGAAATTGGGTTGACCAGTAAGATGATGATGATGAGGACCATTGCCCAGGGAAAGTGAAGGAATCCATTTAGCTGTAGACTTCCAGTATAGGTAAAGTTTGAGACAAGTGGGCAGAGGATTTGGTTAAGGGAACTCAAAAGAGATTTGAATACCCCAACACTAAGAATCAGATACCCAGATACACAT
This sequence comes from Pinus tabuliformis, assembly GCA_031772625.1. Lineage (NCBI taxonomy): Eukaryota > Viridiplantae > Streptophyta > Pinopsida > Pinales > Pinaceae > Pinus > Pinus tabuliformis. The sequence goes on along the minus strand of CM062812.1, from coordinate 690,490,776 downwards.
GGTACAAGGATTTTTCTAGTACAGAGGGAGCAACTACAACAATAGAGAACTTGGTAGAGTTGAAGATAGATCGAGGTGGATGAGTTTCTTCCAAGAAGTTGTTCCTCACTAAGAGGGAGTGTTAAAAATGTGGCAAGGAATGTCTTTTTTTTACTTGTTCCTTAGTTATAGATGCTATTTCGAATCCAATATAATATATTCTTGAGTTATATTTCAATTAACATGTGCAATGTGGCCTATCAATGAGTTATTGTCATTTCATTTAAGTTAGATGGCATGCAATGAGTTGTGGACTAGTTGATGGTTAAAATTAACTATCTAGTGGAGTTAAACTCTAGTATCTGTCAGCTAACCAATCTCTAGCTACAAAATAGATATAGACTTTAGTTTAGTTGAGTAGCCTGACTTTTTGTTAAGTCGATTGAATCTAAGTTAACATGAGCAGTTGCTAAATTTAGCCCTAGTAGGTCATGCAATTCAAATTTCCTATTTAGATTGAATGAAGGCAGAAATTGTATTTATTATGGTACATAGATTTTTGTATACAGAGCTTGAGAAGAAAGAAGAGAAATTCTATTGTGGATTGTGCAAGGAAATAAGAGAAATTCCTATTTTTTGGAGTGAAAAATTGTGCTAGGAAATAGGAGCTCCTAGCAAGCGTTATTTTCCTAAGTATCGGGTAAGTCTTGTAGAGAGTTGATCAATATTCCAGGGTGCTTCAACCTTAAAGAATATTCTATGTTATAGATCATATTTCTTAGTTGAATCAATACAAGAAAATAAGGATTTTTCCCAGTCGGGTTCCCCATATATATTTTGTGTTCTATTTGTGATTGTGTTTATATTCATTGTTTTCATTTCGTAGAATTTTGGTAGAGAAATCTTGTGTCTTTTGTCATCAATTTGATCTCATTAGAAGTTGTAAGGTTTCAAGGATTTTCTACACATTTTCCATCAGATTTTTTAACATCATCAAGTCAGATCATCCATTTTTGTCACATTGTCAAATTTACTATCTTGTTAAGTCATCATATCAGAAAATTATCAAGAATATAGTAAGTAGATCAATATTCTAACCAGACTATTTCCATCAAGGTTACCCTACTCATTACAAGAATTAAAAAAACATCAAGTTACGACATATCAAAGTCTATGTTTTTGGCCTTACTTTACAAAATCATATGATAGGTACCCAAATGCCAAAAGTGCACTAATATATCACATGTACCAAAAATTAAACTTACATATGTATGTGACTGATATGCATGAATTAAGCAATTATGAAGGGTGATATTCTTGTCATACCTCAGGGCTTAACTTTCCATCCAACATTGCAGCTAAATCATAACACTGAAACAATATAATATACATAACTTGTAACATTTAAATACCTTTAGCACTATATTATTGTCATCGGAAGTTGTAAATATTTCTTACTGCTCTAGCTTCCCTCCACGCACCAGCTTCTTCCAACACTAGCTTTTCTCTTTTGGTACCAACTTGTCTCTTCCTGGACCAAATTTCCTTTCCTACATCGTTTAGCATGCAGATGATCCTCAAGAAGGATATGCTTATAATATATTCATCAAGAAGTTAGAATTGAATACTCAAACATGCAATACAAATCTAAATGATAAGTCAAAACAAGAACAACTTCATAACAAGATAATAAAGGTTTAGGAAGAACTTATATTTAACAAGGATGGAAGGACATGATCAAATCCCTCTTTATCCAACTTCCAAGAGTCATTACTGTCCATCATCCATATGTAAATGTTAACTTCAATGTTTTCAATCTTATTCATCACCAGCTTGGCCCAACTAAGACTAGTCCATCTAGGGTTACACTGAATCTTCAAGAAACTATTAAGCAAATCCAACCAAATAATATCCAAAAGATGATCCCAATAGATAAAACTGATCTAGATTAGGGTTTCCAAGCCTGCGGCCAATGATCAAAGTCAACATAAAACTATTAAAAGTATCTTAGCTGACAATCGCACGAAGTTAGTGAAAATGGGTGTGGCTCTAACTCTCCAGCCTCACGGAGCGCCCTATTAAGCATGTATTAGAGCCAAGAATTATGTGTTTCAACCCTATGGCAATAAAAAAATTCTTCTCTTCATCAGACCTTGTAATTTCAAACCTCCACAAACCAATTTTTGACCCAACTTCATACTTGTGTGAGCTAATCATATTCAGGGCCTTCTTCCAGGCGTAATTGAGGGGTTTCTTCCAAACTTGAACCTCATGTTATACATGAAGGGTTCCATTCAAACCCTAATCTCATGTTATTTACCAAACCCTAACTCCTTTTACTAGAACAAGGTTGCCTAGGGTTTCCTTCAAACACTGAATTTATTTTAGGTCTTCAACTTCTTCACTTCATCATTGGTGTATTCAAGGGGGGTGATCTCAATGACTTTTCTTCTATCCCATCTCTGATACTATGTTAAATTTTATTTAGGGATATATTTTTCTTTGCTTAAGATAATTGCATTACATTATTTACAAATTGAATTCACCACACAACATTATAACATCATTACATCATATGAAATTATGTAAAATCAACAATAATGTAGTGGAACATAAAGGAACAATAGAAGAAAAGAAATTACACATAGAGACACTAGGATTGGTCGGAAACGAGGGAAAAAATCCAAAAGGGGGAAAACATGGAATTCAATTATTCTTCTTCTATTAGATTTCATCAACAATTCAATAAGATACAAAGTACGTCATCATGAGACAACATATACATATCAGGCCTCCTTGAGTTAAACTTAAGTCAATTCACAATTTCGTTTTGTGAACTGAATAAAAATAAATAAGAGGGTAGAAATCATAACTAACCATCGACCATAGAGACAATGGAATCATTTTCATATCAATAATGTCATCTTTGTCATGCCAATTCTATCAATTCTATCATGCCTATATTGTCACTAGTGTTATGCCAACACTGTTAATAATAAGGTCTCTGTCACAACTGACAACTGTCACGAATATGTTGTTACACATCATTGCCATGAATATGTGCTTATGACATTGGCACTATCTATGTCATGTATGTCACATTAGATTACTGTAGAAATCATGAAAATACTATCATGGGATGTTTACTTAGGAGCTATGAAAATTTCATCCATCACAACAACTGGAAATTATTTTCCTAATTGCTAATTTATTTATAGTTTCTACGAAAAATACCAAATAATTCAAACTATGATTTTCACAAATAAATATTGCAGAAGAAAAATAATGTTGGAAAATGAGAAAATATAACACAAACATACTAAAATGACATTGTTATTTTTGGACAAATGTCCCAGGAAAAACCCAACTGGGGAAAATTGGTGCAGCAACTAAGGTTTTTATTATTATGTAGCAGTGAAATCTGAGTACAATCTATGGATTCCCAACTGGAAATCCAAATAGCAAGTAAATATAGCCAAAATTATCGATGGAAATTTACCTTCCTCCAAAAGAAACCTCGACACAACTTTTCTTCAGAAACTTGTCTTACTAGAGCCCTCACGTTGGATTCTTCATAGTGCTTGCACAGACCCCTAGACGTCTCACCCATAACTACCTCTAATGAATTCATTCTTCTTGTCTTTGCTGAGGAAACTAATTCTTGACCCTCTGGAAGACTTTCCCAGTCTCTAGAAGCTGAATCGAATTTTCCTCTAACCAAATCGAATTTCTCTTCTAGAGAAATTGCACAGTCATAGCTACCTCACTGGGAATAACTTGACCTCTTGTTGTTTCCTCTTTGAATCTTGAAAAATTCCTCCAAATCACTATCCCTTTGACTCTCTAACTCTGATTCCTCACTGAAGCTCAAAATCTCCGAAAAAATACTACTGCTTCCCTAAAAAATGAAATTCTCCAAGTGTCTCAGGTATATTCTCCAAGTTCCCATCGTCTTCTTATTATAATCCTTTGTTGGGACTCCAACTACAAAGATTAAGTCTTAATCAAGGGCTAGGATTATCATGAAGTCTATCCATGTGAGTTTCTATACTATTCTCACCTTGAATTAATTAATTATGATTAATTGTCTACTTTTCCGAAGTTTAGACTTAGGAAACATTAGAAAATAGGTTAATAATCTAACTAAGTCATTTATAGGTGGAAGTTCCAGAAACGATTTCTAGGTTTCTGAGATCTCATGCATTCTAACCTCTCCACCAAATTTCGTGGTTGGAACACATATGATGCTACAAAAACTAACACTTCCTCTTAGCAAGGATGGTGTTCTAGTGATACACACCCTTCCACAACATTTAGTCTCTGTATCATCCTCTGTCACACTGTTGATGTTTGGTTTTTGCTTCCCACCAACCACTGCGCAACTCTAATGTTGCATTTGTGCTACTATTGTTGCCAACACTGCATTTGCACTTCAACTCCCTCCCATTTGTTGTTGTTTCAACTGAAACTACTACAACTGAGAAGCATCCAAAATACTTAATAATTTGAGTTCAATACGATGCATTCGGCTCCTTAGTCCTGACTGCTACTAGCCTCTGCACTATCATTGAAGAATCTACACTACTGCTAACTCTGCATTGAACCACCTACTCTATTGTCAACATTGCATTGTGCTCCTCAGCATTTGACTCCTACTAGTATGATATTTTCACTCTAGTATTAAATTCATCAACTGCCACTAATCCATCCTACTACTGATTATTGAGGGCCCCCATAGTGAGGTAATAATTCATGAGGTAAACTCCTCAAGGAATTTTCCCAATATTTGTAGCTCTTTGGGGCTACAACACCAAGTCAACACACCTCACTCCTAAAGGTATATATGTGAACATCACAAAATATTCCCCCAACTTGGAGGACAACCTATCTATCTCAGCATGTGCTAATTTTTGGTCCTACTTCACCTGCTTGTCCTTTTTTCCCATGAAGACACTAGGTATTGTAGTTTCCAAACTCACCACACTTGAAGCACTTAGTGGTAGACCCTTAGATTTTAGGGACAAATTATCCTCCTCCTTGATATCCTTCAATCTATTACTGCTGCTACCATTGATGGAGCCCTTATGTAAATCCCACCTCATTACCTCCTGCTGCAAATTAGCCCACCTCCTTTCCAATATAAGTAGTGTGCCTTTCCCCAATATATTTTGGATGAAGGCTTACCAATCTTGCGAGACAGTTTTTAATGCTAACCGTACTAGTGTTGATGGTTGAGGAACTGCCCCAACAATTGCAAGCTAATCATTGACCTATTGAATCCTGGTGAGGAAGTGATCTATGCCTTCTCCCTTCTACGTTCTCATCCATTTGAGCTTTTTTTCCAGGAACATCTTCTGGTGCTTGAAAGAAATATGATATAATGTGGAGAGATCTACCCACATTTCTATGGTTGTTCCTTTGTCTACCAAATGTGAGACTATATGATCTCGAAATCCATCCAAGATCAACCACTTCAACCTCGCCATATCCTTCTTATATTCTTTAAGCTGATATGCCTCCTAGGGAGCTTCCACCACATTACATATGTAGGCTTTCAAGACATATTCATCTAGAAGGAAGGACATCCTAACCTTCCATATGATGTAGTTTGAATCTCCATCCAACCTATCCTGATCTCTAAGCCCTATTGTGGCCATCTTTGAAACTATAAAAAAATCCCTCTTTCGCTGTGGTTGGATGTTGGCTATGATATATACACTCCCTTCTAGAGTGAGAAAATATGCACTCAGCTACTCCCAATATGTTGTTGGAAAATCAAACTTCTGAGACTTGAACTTCCTTGAGAGAAATTTTCCCTATGTGTGTTTTTTTCTCTTCCACCTGATGTTGATTTTTCTCTACCAAAACCCTACGTATCAGACCAATGAATCTTCTCAGTGAAAATCTAAGCTGCTACTACTCCCTTTGACTACTAGAATCACTATCATGGGCAAATCGACTTTTTTGCAACCCTGTAACTAAAAATCGAATTTCTTCCCTAGTAATTCGGCCTGCCTATCAATGAACTATGTAACCTCTAGGAATTTCGGTCTTCTATTCCCACTGAAAATGAAATTCCCTTCTCCACCTATGAGCATCTCGATTGATCTAATACCATGTGAAAATTTCATCTATGACAACAACTAGAAATTATTTTCCTAATTGTTAATTTATTTAACAATTTGTTTGTAGTTTTCTATGACAAACACCAAATAATTCACATTGTGTTTTTTACAAATAAATACTACGGAAGAAAAATAACACTAGAAATAGAGAAAATATATCACACACACATACAAATGACAATGTTATTTTTGAACAAATGTACCTCAAAAATCCAACTTGGGGAAATTGGTGCAACAACTGAGGGTTTTATTATTATGCAATAGTGAAATCTGAGTACGATCTATGGATTCCCAATTGGAAATCCAAACAACAAGTAAATCTAGCCAAAATTATTTGAGGGAATTTCCCTTCCTCCAAAAAAAACCCTCGCACAACTTTCCTTCATAAACCCGTCCTCCTGGAACCCTCACTTTGGCTTCTGCACAGTCCTTGTATAGACCCTTAGATATATGGCCTATAAATTCCTCTTATGAAGTATTTATGCCTATCTTTGTTGAGCAAACTAATTCTCTGACCCTATAAAAGACTTTCTCAACCTATAGAAGCTGAATCAAATTTTCCTCCAACCAAATTAAATTGTTCTTCTAAAGCAAGTTCACATTTCTCTACACTACCTCATCAGGAATAACTCAGCATATGTCTGTTGCCTCTCAAAATCTGGAAAAATTCCTCCTAATCACTATCCCTAACCTTCACTGACTCTTCTTCCTCATTGACGCTCGAAGTCTCTGGAAACTGACTGCTTCTTCTCTGGAAAACCAAATTCTCCAAGTGTCCCAGGTGTATTCCCCAAGTGCCCATCAACTTCTTCTTATAATCCTATGTTTAGGCTCCAATAGCCAAGATTAAATATTAATCAAGTGTTAGGATCATCTTGAAGTCAATCCGTGTGAGTTTCTAGACTATTCTCACCTTGACTTAATTAATTTTGATTAATTAACCAGTTTTCCTAAGTTTAGACTTAGGAAAAATAGGTTAATAATCTAATTAAGTCATTTCTAGGTGGAATTTACATAATAAAAAATTGAGTTTTAGAAATCTCATGCATTCTAGCCTTTCCACAAAATTTCATGGCTAGAAAACATTCGATGCTATAAAAACTAACAGGAGAAATGTCATAGGAAGTTGCAATAACAAAGCATTACATATGTACAAAGAGGTGAATTATTCCATATATAAAACATACTACTGAGATATCATATACACTAGAGCGAAATTGAAGACATATATAAACTAGATAAAAAATGATACCATACATATATACTTGGGGAAAAATCAATACCATATATATTGTACTAAGAGATGAGATATATAATAAACTATGCATAGAATATAAAACTAAAACTATTGTTCTATGTATCAACTATAGTATTGATGATATATAAAGGGATGTGAGGACCTTGAGATCATAAACCAATGTGAGACTGAAGTGATGTGAATACATTGCCATGGATGTCATAGGATCCATGCCATATACGCAAAGCTCATCATGCCAAGACTATATATAAAGTGCAGAGATCAACCTACCTTGTGCTCAAACCACTGTAGCATACAAAGCACTGAGACCAATCAACTTCCATATGTGATGTGAGTCATATAGTATAATGCAAAGTATCATAATATATATATATATATATATATATATATATATATATATATATATATATATATATATATATATATAGATAGATATATATACTGTGTTGGTACGATACATGTTATGATGTCAATTCAAGTGACCATACCATACATAGTGAGTGTGATGTGAGCATAAAATAAAAATTATGTTAATTACATATCATACATGTCGAAATGTCATATATATATTACTTTACAATATCATAAAACATGGATGCATTGACTATCATACCGATATGATGATGTAGAACATAGAAGTGATGCGAGTATAGTCCCAAAAAAGAGAAGCGATACCTATATCTTGTGAGAGATATCCTCATGTGAGAGTAGATCTATGAGAGAGTAGACTAAAGAACCTTAGACCCATCAAAGTCTCTAAGCTATTGAACTAAATCTCAGAGAGAGAGAGACGATTCTCATATGACACCTTATGAATATACAATGGAATTTTATTTATAGAAAACGAATGGGAATCAAAGAATAAGCTTACATAAGAAATTTAAAATTCAAATTTTAAACCTTCCCTCCAATAGAAGCTGACTTGAAGAGAAATCAAATTCTTATTATAAATGTCTTCTTGCAATAATAATTTCTTTTCTTAATCAAATGAGAGAAGGAGTGTTAGGGAATTTCTCCCTAACTGCCAAATTTAACAGTTTCTCCTCTACATCATCTTCTTCCACTAATTTTTATTTTACAGCCCTTCCTTTTGGATCATATCTAACTACATATGACCAACCCCCTCTACCTAGAACCTTTGAGTGAATTCCATATTGAAATTTTCTTGGAAGAACATAGGGATTTGATCTTGGCTTACTATTCCTTGTATTAACAATGGTAAATCCTTTAGCATGATCAACACCATTTCTATCACGATCACGTGCATTCATCTGTATCATGTACCATTTGACATCCAATAGAATTCTTTTAAAGTATTTAAAGTCACACTGAAGTATATTTTCTAGATACCCATAGTATCTATCCTTAGATACTTCTGGATGTCTGTCACTTCTAGAGGAAATATTAGTAATCTAAAATACATTAGCTATCCCACTATCATAAGTTTTCATCTTTTCATCCAACTTTTTGATGTGAAATTTGTGGCCATTGCATCACATAACCTTATTGTGTTTTAGTTACAATATGTCAGGCACGTAAAAGATGCATTGTCAAATGATAAACATATTTACACTTGTAAATGATTCAAATCAAGAAAAAAAACACACCATATACATCAATATAATATTAAAAAAAGTATAAATAGTGTGGGTTGATATGATTTATTGTTTATCCTTTAAACCTTTTTCTAAATCAATTTCTCTCTTTGTAAGGATGGTATATATTTCATGTTCAACTTCATTGACTAATGTAGCCACACCATGCCATGATAAGATATCATCATTAAATTGTCTACATCATTCAGTTCATACATTCATCCAATCAATATTTTTTGTAATGTACAAATGTATTGAATCCCACTCTCATCCAATTGTGTTAAAATAAAACATTTCACATATAATTAGATACCATGGCATTGTTAGGTAAACTTGAATTGGGATAGAGTCAATGTTGACCAGATAAAATTGATTGTTTTGGGGCACATGGTATTGTGCACCTATAGTATTTTGCTTGTGGTATTATATGTAATGGAGCTTATAAAAGGCTGGAAGGACTTCATTGTAATGTAGGCCTAGAGGTGAGCGGTGAAGGCTCACTTGGTCGGATTGCCCAGGTTTTTGGCCAATGCTAATGAGATATCATTAGGTTGGGTTTTTCCCCAGATTTGGGGTTTTCCCGGATAAACATGTGTGTTTATGGTTGTTGCTGGTTATTTTTATATTTATTCCTTTCGGTAATTATTTATGTTATACAATCAATTTCTTAACAATTGGTATCAGAGCCATGGTTGAGGGTTTGGGCTTCGAATGTACGCCTTCAGTGAAGGATTTATTTTAGCCCAATGGATAAAAGGATCAGCGCAGAAGTTTGTTGTTATTGCTCGTGAGATCACCGTTGAAAATGGTTAAAGAGATAATTGAATTCAGATTTGGTATGGATCTGGATCAGCGATGTTGGTCGAAGACCTGGTGGATAGATAAATTTGCGTGAGAAGATAACGGATCTGCTATGTAGAGTTTGATTGTCAACGTATTTGCATATGAAAAGAAGTTGGATCTGGTCAGATCTAATGTGGATCTATGGATTAGATCGGTGGGGTGCCTCCTTCTATCCAAGATCTCTCATTTTCTTTGGGTCCCAATCGCCTTTCCACCCTGCCCATGCAGAGTCGAGCATGAATAAAGAGAATAAAACTGGTGACACTGCCTAGACCTAGTGATCAACAGTAATAAGACGCTGGTCTGAGAGGGTCATAAATGAAACCTAGATGTGCAAGCAGAGACATTGGTGGTCTGCAAATGTCCAAGGGCATTTGGTAGGAAACAAGACCAATGCCATTTAAAGTGGGAAATGTTGGGTTCTTTAGGCTTCTGGCTCGAAACAGAGTAACATTGAGGAGGCGAGGATACTTTCGAGGTGATGGAGCAGTTGGGACGTCGTCGAACCAAATTGTTTTTTAAGTGTGTTATGCAGGGAAAGCAGTGTGATTCCCATGACAAAAGAAGTGCGTGGTTGTTTTCATCGTTCCACCTGACGATGAGAAGGCGTACAATGCTTGTTTGACTGGTGCAAAAGAGCGTGGAAACCCTACATAAGTGTATGCGGCACACAAATACTACAGTTGAATGTTTAAATGGGCTGGACATGGAAGGGTTGGATCATGGATATGTTAGTAAGGCGCTCAAAGTGAGAGCAGACCATCGATGCATACGTTGTGTGAAGGAGTCAGTAGAGGCACCACAAAATGAAAACAATGTTGGGAATGGCGTGACATGGTCTTTGATTGGATTAGCTTGGAGTGAGCATTGGAATGAGAAAATAAGGAAAAGTGTATTGTTGAGAGCTTCCATGGCGGGTGGTATCACTCCGGTGACCTGGCAGTAAAGCACCTGGACGGGTATATCGAAATCAAAGACCGGTCGAAGGACATCATTATCTCCAGCAGGGAGAATATCAGCAGCGTGGAGGTGGAGAATGTGCTGTATGGTCATCCCAGGGTTTTGGAAGCCTCAGTTGTCGCAAGGCCAGACCAACGTTGGGGTGAGTCTCTTGAGCACGTGATGTTGGGCTGTGCACAGAATATGAGAGTCAAAATCGACACAGGAATGAAGGAATTCATGGTAGATGATAATTCTACAGTAATGTTGGATGGGAATTCAAGCAGTTTGATAGAAGTTTTTGAGCAAATCAAATTGAGAGAGGATGGGTCAGAATAGCAGCAGCAATAAAAATAAAAATAAATAAAAAATAAAAATAAAAAATTAATGAAGTCAAAATTATTGCATGTAAATGGGCATACTACTGTAAGACCTGGTAAGGCATGTGTACCCCTGGGTAATCATCGGTAAAGTTTGGGCTAGAACTAGGTGATAGGGGGATGTCAGGTTAATAATACCCCAGGTAAAAAACTTTGAGAGGGGTTGTCTCTCGTAGCAAGTTTTCCTGGAGTTAGTCAAGGAACCCCAAGTCAAGTTTAAGGGGGGAATTGTTAGGTAAACTTGATTCAGGATAGAGTCAAAGTTGACCAGATAAAATTCATGGTTTTGGGGAACATGGTATTGTGCACCCATAGTATTTTGCCAATGGTATTATATGTAATGGAACTTATAAAATGCTGGAAGGACTTCATTATAATGTAGGCCTGGAAGTGAGTAGTGAAGGCTCACTTGGTCGAATTTTCCAGGGTTTTGGCCAATGCTAATGAGATATCATTAGGTTGCGTTTTTCCCTGGATTTTGGGGTTTTCCCAGATAAACATCTGTGTTTATGTGATTATGGTTATTGCTGGTTACTTTTATATTTATTCCTTTCGGTAATTATTTATGTTATACAGTCGATTTCTTAACAGGCGTACCTTCATAATAATAGATTATTCACGAAGACCACAAATTAATAAATTATAATGTGCATAAAATAAAAATTTAAATATGTTATAAATCTCTACCATCTACTTACATGTCGCTTTCCTCATTCTACCTATCCTCAGTAGGTGCTCCCCTTTGAATTTATTGATGGAGTTGACATCCCAAATGTGATCCACATTAATACTTGCAACGAATTTATGAATATATTGAATAATATAAACCATGCTATGATGCATCATATATACCTCTACTAGAACCCTTAGGATGTACTCTTTGTCTAACCAAAGCCTTCAATGATTTCAAGTTCCTCAAACATCCACATTGACCATGTGAGTATAGGTTCACACTTTTCAATTGCCTCAGATAGGTGTATGAGGTAGTGTTCTTGTGCATTGAAAAATTTCATAGGTAAAAACATTTTCATTTCACACATTACATGAGGAATTTGTCTCCTCCAATACTTTATTTTTTCTTTACTGATTTATTTAGATGTCAATCATCTACAACCAATGCAACAAAATCACAAGTTTCAACGAATATATATATATATATCTCATACAAGTAAATCACATGCAATGAAATATTAGTTGCGTGAGAAATTGAAAAAATTACACATTGCATATAACTCACCACTTACCTCATGTATTTACCAAGTTGATATATAAATTGTTTGACATTGTTGTCAAATTTTCCTGGGAGAGATAGAGGTAAAACATACTAAAAAAAAAAATCATTATTTACTCCTACATTAGTAGAAATAATAATAATAAGATGTTTCACCAATATATAAAATATATACACCAAAATAATTACCTTAATCAAGGTATGCCAATCATGAGTTTTTACCCGACCTAATTCACCATTATTTATTATGATATTCTTTATGTTTGAAGAAGATTCAATGGGAAATTTAATTTTTTCAATGACATCTTTTACATGTTAACTTTGTTGCTATTTCAATAACCATGGAAGTTTGCTTATATTTTGGTCTCCATTCCTATTTGAATGAATCACACTTTGCATTGGATGATTCACCTCCTTAATGTCATTTCAAACCTTGACAATTGTTTATTTTTCACTCCTTGCATCTAATATTCACCATAATGTTCTTTTTACATTCTTCCTAATGTGAATTGTATCAAACAAATGAACAATTTCTAGGTGCTCATAGTTGGGGGGCCTACTAAATTGTGCAATATAACTTTCTTTCCTTGCAGAAGCACCCCATTATTAATGTCTTCATAACGATATTCAAGATGAAGCATAATTAAATATATTACAACAATTCTTGTCAATTAGTACAATGAAAAATATGAGAGCAAAATATAAATATTCCAAACATTTCATGTATGATACATAGATGATTTGTTGATCCATACCTTGACAATTAATTTTATTATATTTCAATTTCCATAGATGAGGTGTCATTATTCACGGTTTTAATCCAATCTCTTGTTTCCACGTGAAAAGATGTTTTTTTAATACTTTAATACCTATGGTTATCAGAGGAAGTGCCTATACTCATCAAGCACCTCCTTTCCTAAAATTTTAGAATGACGAGATTTCCTTTTAGGACCACAAACTAGACATGCAAAGTTAGTCTTTTTTTGAAGACCTTCAAGAGATGGATTATACTATATACTAATTATGCAAACTATGTTATTAAAAAATTATGCATGACATGAACATCATAAAATAAAACACTATTAAAGTGTAGTGTAATGTTATAACATCCCACGAAGATGTGTTAGCCCTGTGGCATCATGAATTTTCCATACAAGCTTTGCATGGAATTTGATCCAAAATGGATTTTAGATAGACTCCTAAGTCTAAGTGTTCCTCACTGAGGAAAATGAAAGTCCAAGGAAGTTCCTGGAACTAGCCCAATTGCATAGATCGTTTCATTCTGAATCTACTGTAATTTGAATGGGCCAAAACTGACTTAGGATGCAGAAGTTATCATAAAATGAAGCTTCCTTTTTCCTTTGAAAAAAAGGAGGCAAAATCCCTTTCAAATGGGTCCTAAAAACCATTTAAGTCTTCAAAATCCTCGAAAAGGTCAAAACTAGCACAAAATGAGGACCTCTTAACAATTCAGATTACATTATCGGGCCTTAAAAATATGAGGAAATGGTGGAAATGAGGCCTATTGAAGGCTTGAACAGTGAATGCACAGGAGCCGTTGGATTTGGTTGATCAATGGTCCAGATCCGATCAGCATATCACATCGGAAATGATAGGTGAAGGTAGTCGGAGGCATAACATGCAATGGGACCAGGCCGATGCAATACCACAATCATCGATATCGAAAGATCGAAATTGGCATTGACATAGACCCTATCATATGGGAAAGACCTTGGGATTGTGCGATCTGTGATTGCAACTTATCGCATCGCAATATTGCATCGACGCATTACAGAGGAGCAAAGATGTGTTACATGGTATATATGCGACGTGATGGCTGGACCCGACAGCAATATGAACTGGGTTTAATATTAATTGAAATCTACTCAAAGGCATTTTCTTATGTATTTTCGTATATTTCTTTATTAAACGAAATACAAAGGGTAGCGCGATGTGATGAAAACTAAACCCGAAAGGGTTCCAAAATGAAAATACATGATATTTGAAATCCGTCATAAGCCATTTTGCAGGGTTTTCATAGTTTTTATGAATACAAAGGGACAATCCAATTGCAACTTGTGACAACGACTAAGGGTAGACCCAATAGTGTTATGAAGCGGGGTTATGAAAATTTGAAGTCCGGAACAGTGTTTTCTATGGATTTTCCTGTGTTTTATAGTGTTATTTGTGTAAACAGGGAATGACTGTTTCTAAGGATTTCAAGCACCGATAGTTCCCTTCCGTTACGAAATAGGTGGCATCCATCCCCGAGGGCGTTTAGCAATGATTGCTAATGCTCAGAGAAGGTATTTTAGCAAACAAAACAGGAAGATGAAGATTGCGAGAGCAAAAATGAATCAACAACACCGATTTGGCTTAAAAAGCCATGGATGTCAAAGACAGAGGGGTTGCTGAGGTTGTTGAGAGCTGCTGAGTTGTTGTTGGTCATTGTTGTTGATTGTTGGGGGTTTTTGTTGTTGAAAGTGAAGCCAAGGCAGAAAGCTAAGGCAAAGGAGGTAGCGTAGAATCCAAAGAAGCAGTGCAGAAGCCGAAGAGGTAGCGCATAAGCAAAAAGGTAGCCAAAGGATTCACTTGGAGTTCAAGTGAAAAGCCCAGAGAGAGCTATAAAATGATAGAAGGCAGAAAGAAGCCAGAGCGAAGAGCCAAGAGTCGAGAGCTAGAGCCAAAGAGCCAGAGTCGGAGCCAAGAGCCAGAACCAAGAGCCAAAGAGCTAGAGTCAAAGCCAAGAGCCAAAACCAAGAGCCAAGAACTAGAGCCAAGAGCCAGAGCTTCAAGAGCCAGGGAATGACATGGTGTTTGAACTCACTGTTCTGTGTAAAACAGTAGAAGTTGAGCCAAAGAGACTGTAAAAAAGACTTATACCATAATCCCAGAGAGCCTAGTTGAATTGACTAGAGCTCATGGAGATGTAGCCCAAGAGTTGTGGGTGAACTCCTAATTAAATTGTCGTTTTTGTGTGATTGTTGATTGCTGCTTTATTTTCAGTTACATGTATTTATACATCAGTTTTAGCACATTAATTTACAACACAACAACAGATTTGAAAGACCATATTTTCAAGCATTTCTTAATTCTGCATTGGTTAATCAATAAGACTTTGGAAAATTTAAAGCTTTGGAACTAGGATAGGTTCTTGTAAGTTAAACAAGAAGCCTAACAGCCCCATTTTCAGATCAGAATTGAAACTTCCTTTGTGCGTCTACTGGTCTAGAGATATCATACATAATGATGTCATTCCATAACTCTAGTAACTCGTCAATAAGAGGTTCAATATAAATACATTCATATATTTGGGTTGGTACTTACTTAATCAATTGAACACAGAGTACATAATTAGCACATATATGGGTAAATAAGAAAATATCAAAGGTATAAGACATATTTTTGAAACAAATAAGACAAATGAGATGTTACCCTGTTGAAAAACAAATATTCTTAAAAATACTTATAACAATAATTACGAATGTGATTTGTTCCCTCTTTATTGATATCCATGGGGGAATGCTATAATTGACAACAAAAACAAGCCACACTGAGTAATTAGATCTAAGCTCTCCAAATGGATTGACACTGTTAGCTACCAGTGAAAGCTTAATATTACGAGATTCATCTTCAAAATGTGGCCATATTTTCTCTATCTTCTTAAATCCACATCCATTTATAGGAATTTGAAGAACATCATCTTTACTTCTTTTCTTTTCATGGTAATCCATAAAATGTGCCATGCTTTTACACCTGAACAATCGCCACAAATGCAGAATTATGGGAATATAACTAAGAGCCTTGTGAGGCACATATTTTTCTGCTTGATTGGCTTGATATCTACTAATTTGACATTTTGGGCATTCTTCTTTCAATGCATGTTATCCATAATACATAATATGATCATCAAGACATCTATGAATAGATTGATACTCCATTCTAATATCTTCCATAACAACATATAAATTTGAGTATTTGTGAGATAAAACGTTTGATGATGGTAACAAAAATTCACCTAACAATCTATAACATAATTAAAAAATAAGTATTTCTTAATGTAAATAATATTAATCGTACTTATTACATCTAAATTGCATAGATGATCAACTAACAATAAAAATAGAGGGAAAAAAAAACCTTTATCATCATGCATTAAATGTCACAATATATATTACATACCTTAGGAGCTATGTGACACAAGTGTCTAAAAAACTATTCAAAACCTTCCGATTCAACAAAAACAATCTAGGAGAGAGAAGACTTATTTTGGAGCCTTCATTAAGAGGTTTTGTTTCCTTCTCAATTACAGGTCTATCAAAAACACCATCTAGCTAGTTGTCATCATCATCCATTCCAACATTATTAAATATCTTGTGGATCAATATATTTGGCCCCTCTTCTCTAGCTGTGTTATTGGCATCATCATCTTCTTCTATAGGATCATTAACTCGATCTTCAATATTCTCTCCATGTTCCTAAATAAGCGATTTTACAATGACCACGTCATCCTGATCCATGACCAATGCCCTAGGGCATTTCTTCTTTATAACTACAAAAAAACAACTAATATTAAAGTAGATAACAAATATTTAAAAAGTGCAAAATTTAAAAAATATAATATAGGAAAACAAAGAAAATAAAGACAATGAAAAAGATAACTTAGGTGAGAGTGTGAAACAAAGACAAAATCAATGATGAAGCTTGTGAAATTTATCAATCTGTTTATGAATATGTTGAGAAAAATGGAAATTTACTAGTTTTCTTGACATCTAGAAAGAGAGACACTTTGTGATATATATACACTTAACTAGAAAAAACAATCCATTCTTATTTCACCTTCATCATTATGTCATATTGTTTCTTGATTTTAGTTGGAAATCGCAAGTTTGGTGTGGATGGAAAATTTCCTTGGCCCAACTAATTAGAGGCCTTTGTTTAATTTATAAGTGGTTCAAATCTATAGTATTAGGGCTTAATGCATTAGGGGTTAAGAGGTTACAATCATCTAAGCATTAGGCATACTTAGGATTTGGTAGTTTAGATGGAGCAATCAACTCAGGTGAGAGAGAGAAAAAAACAACAAATCAACGATGAAGCTTGTGCAATTTATCAAGATGTTTATGGAATATGTTGAAAACAAATAGCAAAAATGTTATCTTTCCTGACATGTAGAAAGAGATACACTTTTTGAGATATATAGTCACAACCATCAAAAAGAACTTATTCTTATTTCAGCTTCATCATTTTGTCATATGCTTCCTTGATCTCAGTTGGTGACCACATGGGCTTTTAAGTTGATAACAAATTTCCCTCTAATCCCTACCCAGTAACCCACCCCGAAATTCTAAACTGTTAACCAACCCTAACCCTTTAATTTGGCCCAACCCCTAAACCCATAGACCCTACCGACTAATCATTAACACCTTAACTCCATCCCCCCTAAATAAGCCCTTAAGCCCCTAAACCCTCAGTTTTTAACCCTTAAAACCTAAACCATTCAACCCTAAACCCTTGACCAATAACCCCTTACCCCCTAGGCCCCTAAAATATTACCCCCTTACTCATCACCTAAAACCTTAATCCCTAAACCCTACACCCTAAAATCCCATTAACCTCTAAATCCCTTACGTCCTAAACCCCCTAAACCTAACTTAAACCCTAACTTATTAACACAAAATGCGTTAACCTATTAACCACTAACCTTAACTTATAATTTGAATATTTTAAGATTTTTAAAGTCATAATTTTATGATGCATTTTAGGTAATTCTTTTGGTTGATATTGTTTCAAGTTTAATATTTATTAATAAAAACCTGTAAATTTTAATTTTATATATATATATATATAAACTTATTGAAGAAAATGTTTATAATGTAACTTTTCGTAAATACATACCTACATACATATATATATACACACAAACACACACACACACACAGATATATCTATATATATATATATATATATATATATATATATATATATATATAGACCATTAAACAAACCCTAGGTAATATTTAAATAAGTAACTCCTAACCCTTTTGTTGAGTTGAGGGGGCTTGGACCCAGGTTCAGAGTTAGTTTCGCTAACCAACAAAACCCTCTACTACTATCTGTTTCGCAACAACCTGCTTAGGGCAAGATGTAGTCTCATCCGAGGCAGTATTAAGGATTCTAGAACTAGGTTTATACATCCAGAAGGCTATGTGATGTGGGAGTAAGGAATTTCTTCTATTTCAGGCCTTATCTGACCTTCGCAAACCCTTATCCTCGAAATCCCCAAACTTAAAGCAATTTTCAATTAAACAAAGCTATGAGCTTCGCCTAAGGGTCTAATCATGCATAAAATAATGTATAATAGTAGATCCAAATCTTCGTGGAGTAATTAAGGAAATAATACGGATAAATGGAATTCAATTGAGCATAAATACATAAAACACATAAGTATATAAATTGGACACAAAATTGCTTCAAATATTCTTTATTATTTCAGATCTTCAATATACAGACTTTCCAGATCCTGCACACACAACTGTAGGGGCCCGCGCACTCAGCTATGGACTTACCAAGGTCTCTATGCACATAGTAGTAGGAGGCTTCCCCTTCACCCAAATACAAAAAGATCTTACCCTTACAAACTCAAACACATATCATCCATGAATTGATTGATTTTCTTAGAGCTGCTAAGAAACCCCTTTATATTCCTTTTCCCGTTGCAATACCATGGTCCACACACCATGGGCAGAGTTCAAAACAATACAAAAACTAAGGGGATATGACCTTCCTAAAGCCCCTTGAATCCTAATAACTTGCGCATTGCGTGCTCCGCTCCTTAAAATGTGGAGACATTTACAATATATTCACAAAATTGGACCCAGGGGACCCTGTCCAAACATGCCCCCAACACAAAGATGTGACTCGCCTCTGAGTCACTCTACTGGTACGCTCTATATTTTATCGTTCAAGCTGTTGAATGAAGAATTCACTAGGTGAAGAATTTTCGAGAAACAGTTCTTGATTTTTGGAGTTTGCCTTGTTTTCTTGCATAAATATAGGGATTTAATATCTAGATATTTATTGGAAGATTCGTTGGCAGAACCTCTTGAATATCACTTAAGTTCACTAACGCCCCCCCTAGTCTAACAACAAGAGTTAGCAAGTTGACTAATGCTCCTTTATGCTTGGTAACAAGCTTTATAAAGTAGGTTGTCAGTGTACAGAGAGCGTTAGTGTGGATTCTGGGCTTGCAACTGTGGTCATTCATTCAGTCATATTGTCTTTCTCCTCTGAGTTGATTATGAGGTCAATTTGTCCTATAACAGATGCCCCCTAAAGTATGAGATCAGAGGTAGAGACGATGGCTGAAATAATTTATGAAAATATTGTAGTTCACTGTCAAAATCTTTGTAGAGAGAGAGAGAAGTTTTGGGCGATAAGGAAAACCTGATACAACAAAAGTACATATATATAAACTGCTAAAATCATGTCCTGAGTCGAGCATTCCCATGCTCAATAGCTATGTCAGCGTAACTTTCTCCTCAGAGATATAACAATGCTAGCTGCCAATATGGCATAGGGTGGATCCAATGTCATAATAGATTAACTTGAAATGGATATCTCTAAAGAACAATATCGCAGCTTGGGAGAGGAAACAAGATTGAATGATGCAAGCCTCTACCCAAGGTCTTGATTCCTGCTTCACCGAAAAACATAGATCAGTACATGTCATAAAATGAGTTGACATCGAACATGCACGAAATCATCTGATTACCAGCCAATAATAGAGATTGTTAATAGATGCGAGGAAGGCCACCAATAATGGTGATGGTCTCCAAGATGCACAATGCAAAGTAGCGAGTGCGAAAGATTTTTTGTTGTTGAACACTCGTAGAATCGCTTAACTAGGAGCCAATAATGAAAAATCGTGATCAAGCACAAGGTAACCTGCCACAACTGTCTGCAAGCACCAAGGCACTGAATGTGTTTCTGGGTTACCTTCCTAGATAGAGTGTTAAATTCGATAAGGAGGAACCTGTCGAAAGGTAGGCAATGACGTGTCCTACATCAGTCGACACGAAACTGGACAAGGATGATTTTTTTTTTTGAAGAATCTTTTGAGCTTTTGGGTCTAAAAAATGGAGGGCATGATGAAAGGATATGTAGGGTCAGTTGATTGAGGAAGCAAGTATGGACCCTTGAACAATAGAAGGCACGACAACAATTTTAACCAGACAGCACTAGACTCATGAACACTACAAAGTGTTTAAGATACGGAGATGCAATGACATCAGGGTATATAGGCTAAAAACTCATACGTTGGTAGGATTCATATTGAGAGGCTATCAAAATGACGGTTTATCTGAGGGAGTGCGATGTTCAAGGGAATGAATGCTACCAAACCACACTTTCGAATACAGGATACAGTTGTATTTCCACTTTCCCTGTTTGATTTTTAATGAGTCCAGACGGGTAAACTCATCGATCTTTTCATGTTTAGAGAGTCTGAAAATGATCGCAAAAAGAATGACTCTTTGCCCTATCTGATTAGTTTAATGAGTCCAAATAGGAAAACTCGTCGATTTTTTCATCTTTTAAGAGTCTGAAAAGTATCGTAAAAAGAATGACTCTATATCTTGTCTATGTATTTAAAGAGTCCAAACTAGACAACTCGGTGATCTTTTCATCTTTAGAGAGTCTGAAAAGATCGTAAAGAGAGACTCCATGGTGGTCCCTTTGTCATAGTTGTTAACCGGGTGCGACAAAAGGTTAATAGTATACCCGGATCGGTTACTTTTCTGTATTTAATCTATTGAACCCAGATAAAGAGAAACCTTTTTCTAATAGATGTCGACCTCATTTTGTTACGAGTACGAGGCGACGGACTAAACTCGTGTTTTTTCGTGACACTTTAACGAGCTCAGTAACAAAAACTCAGGATTTTTCATTTTTTAACGAGCAAGAAAAAAGTACCTGAATGAATGCTCGTGTCATCTTTAACATTTTTAACAAGTAGGAAGACACAGCTCAGGATTTTTTCAGTTTAAAGAGTGATAAAAAATTTCCTAAAAAGGATGCTTCATTGGTCTTTTTCAGTTTATGAGCTGGAACAAGATCAAAAAAGAGGTGCTCAAAGCATCATTTGAATATATTTAGCGAGTGCAAATGATGAAAAACTTGGATATGTTTTTATTGTTTAAAGAGTGATAAAATATCCCTAAAAGTGCTTTACGAAGTGTGGTATATATGTTTAACGAGCCCTACTACAAAAAATCAGAGATGTTTATATGTTTTAAAGAGCAATAAAATGTCTCCAAAAGTGCTCTACCATAGCTTAATGATGAAAACTCGAGGATGTTTGTATTTTTTAAAGAGCAATAAAATATCCCTAACAGTGCTCTATCTATCATTGCATAGATTTAACGAGCATAATGACAAAAGCTTGGGGATGTTTATATTTTTTAAAGAGCAATAAAATATCCCTAAAAGTTCTCTATCTATCATTACATAGGTTTAACAAGCGCAACGACAAAAGCTTGGGGATGTTTATATTTTTTAAAGAGAAATAAAATATCCCTAAAAGTGTTCTATTCATCTTTGTAGTAGTTTAACGAGCCCAAACAAGGAGACTCGAGGTTTTTCAGATTAATGAGCAAGAAAAATACCATAAAATGAATGCTCAACCTTCCTTGATCTCATGCTTGACAATAGAAGGGTCTATGCCATGAATTTCCTCATAAGACCAAGGAAAAACATCGCAGAAGTCCCTAAACGGGTAGGTGAAGCTCACAATTTCCTCAGGATTGTGATTGGCTCCACTCTGTATGTTTTCCATGATGCCTGTCATGATAGAAATATCGGGGAGCAATGTTTGTGAAATATTGCCCCTGTTTCCTTCCAAGTCCAAAAGTTGGATAGTCGTATACGGTGAGGAAACGATTTCATGTGCGTTAGGTGACAGGATTTGAAGAGGCATCATGTCCAAATCAGATATCGAAACATGATGGTGCGAATCCTCCCAAGGTTGCTCTTCTAACCTCGTGATCTCTCTAATAGCTTCGTCCACCGATAGGACTTGATTGAGTGGATCAAAAGAAGGAGTGGTTATGGGAGGGGCAGTGGTACTATTGGCTGAAACCAAAGTGACCAGAGATTCAGGTGTAATTTGAATGGCTTCGTAGGCCATTTTAGCTGGTGACAATGACATTTGTTCTCCGTAAGTGTCAATGTCTGAAGGAGCTGGTAGGATCCATGGATCAGTCTGTTCATGAGGAAAATATGAAATCATGTTGACTGATTGTGAAACCTTCGGTGGATGAAGAGGGAAACAACCCATGAGGGAAGAAGCATTCAGTAGACCGGTACCTAAACTGACGTAACCGTCAGTTCCACCTCCTACTAGGGGTACAAAGCCACTTGGTAAAGGTGAATAATCAGGGGTGCAAAAAGACAACTGATCTACTGTAATAACCTTTCCATCCAACAGAAATTGGATGATGCAAAAGATAGTAGATACGACGACCGTCATGGCATATGTCCAACTATGACCCAACAACAGATTATAGTCGAGTTTTCTATCTATGACTTCTACGTCCACCGTTATGGTTTTCCCAGCCAAAGTGATGGGAAAACTGGCTAGGTATCCTTTTGGGACAAAGGTGTGGCTGTCAAAAGCTTTAAGGGAGTTTGACGACGAGGATAGGGTTGGGGAACCCAGGGTGAGCCAACATGAAGCCAAAATGACGTAGGTCGAAGCACCTTCATCGATGACAGTTCTGTGTATACCTTTACCTTTTGCGATGATATGCACCTGGAATACAAGTTGGTGAGAAAGGGGAGGTTTACACTTGTCCATGTTGAAAATAGCAAGCATGGAATCCGTAGGGTCAATACCTCCAATAGTCAAAAGCAAGGCTTTCCATTGGCTGGGGCATGTTTGTAATACTTTGAGTGCCGACATAGTCGACCGTGCTTGCACCAAATCCTCTACAATATTGTAGTGTTGGGCGGCACGTGCAGATGTATTGTTCATTATGTGTCAAAGTGCCCCTTCTAGGGGTCAAATTACAAAGTCCTCAACCGGCCTTTCGATATGTAGATCGTTGGGTGGTGATGAGTTTTGACCTGAGGATGGTTCTACTGCCAGAATGAAAAGAGCTCCATAAGATTTGGCTCTTATGGTGAGATCTACTGTTCCAAATGTGTAAACAGTAGAAGATCCTTCTCCAGCTGAAGGATGTTGCGAACCGTCACTGCCCCCTGACATGGGTTGCAGTTCATTAGCAACAAGATTTCGCTGCTGTTGAGTAGGAAAAGGATTTCTAAGGACAGCAAGTGCCTTACCAGAATCTATTTTGGCAAGGTAATTCGTGCACTCTTGAAGACGTGGACAATGCCAGGTTTCGTGATCTTCAAGATAGAGTTTGCATGAATAGTTGGCTCCTTTATCCTTTTTCGCATTAGTAGGTGCAATGGCCTTCTGTTTTGGGTTGGGTTGCTTTGTTGACTGCTCCTCAGAAGGAGATGTCTTTTTCTTGTTCTTCTTTTTCTTGCCACCGGATTTCTGTGTAGACTGCACAGAGTTTATCGCAGTGGTAGTAAGAGAAGTCATTTTGGCGGTAGTGGAAGCATTGGGGTTACGGGGAGCATGGGGGATTATGTCGTAAAGAGTGCCAGACTATGAATATATCAAATCCAAGTGCTGGGCATGACGTATGGATTGATCTTCTGTGACCACACCACCTAGAGTGACATCTCTAGCGATTTGTAGAAGTAATGACCTGCAGAACCAATTCGTTAAGAGAAAGTCTGGGAGGGGAGATTTGACTAACCTCCACCTACGTCTCCATTCATGTATATGATCAGAGATGTGGGTGGTGGTATCTTGATGAAATGAAGTGAGGAGCTATGTCCCAAGCTCATAGCGGATAGGTAGCTGGAAGTGTTTCAGGAATTCCATTGCTAATCTATCGAAGGTATTTACTGACATGCGTGGTAACTCAATATACCACTTTGCAGCATTGCCAGTGAGGGTGCAGGGAAAAGACATAACCAGACACTGTCATCCACCATAGAGTTAGAAACACACCATATATGGTAGGTGGTGACATGAGTGCGTGGATACTCCCCTTGTTTTTTGTCGAACATAGGAATGTCTGTCGGTATTTTATGCGAGATTGGTGGCCATTGTAGGTTGTGGTAGAATGGGTTGTTTGTCAACTTGTATAAGTTGGGGATACCAATTTTTCCAAAAAAGGAAAATTGTTGGGTGCCCTCGACTCAAACCATGGTGATGACGGATGATTGAAGGAGCTCTGCACTCCTCCCATCGTTTGGTACCCCATGGTGGACATGGGTTGCGTGGTGTAGTAGTTGCTTTGTGGTACGATGTTGTAGAGTGGATTCCCATGAGGATATTGATACTGGGGTATAAAGTTGCCCCTAGTATAAGCGGTGCCCCCTTGACTCATCTGAGTTTGTGAGTAGGGTGCCCCCATGGATTGGGTGGGGATCCCTTGTGGATTCCCAACCGACACAAAACTAACCATATGGCTTTGATTGACAGAGGGAACACTCATGTCAATCAGCGACTATCCATGCATGCCTGAGAACGGTGGGGGAACTGTGACATTCCCCGCTGGCATGTGCATATTGGGAACCGCCCCAGATATCTGAATCTAGGGGTTGGAACCATACATTGGCGGCTGACCTTGTTGTTGGTAAACTGGAACCACGCCCATAGTGCCACATTGAGTGTTATATGGAGCACTATATGTGGCACTAGTCGAAGGTATGCTTTAGCGCACCATAGGAGTGTAACTTGGCATCTGTTGGGTTCCACTTATAAAGGGTGTTATGTGAGTTGCATTACCGGGATGAATGGGATTGCAGGGTTCCACATTACTGGTGTTGTGATGACCATCAACTGGGAATTGGTAGAGGACTCATAGTGTCTCTATAATTCCACAACCCTTGAGGTGTCTACTGAATAGATGGGAGAGTTCCTCCTACTGAAGAGTGAAGTACAGGTACCACAGGAGCAACGATAGGATCCGACGGATTTGTAAACAAAGTGTTAAAATGAGGAAGAAATCCTTCCGTGAAGAAATCCTTCCGTGAAGAAATCCTTTGGCAAACTAGAATTGTCGGTCATTCATATAGATCCCGTGTGTGATTTAGGAGACTGATTCCTCGAAGATGAGGAATCCGAGTCAGTGGAACTTGACGGATCCTACACAACGAGTTGAGGAAGTCCTAAGAACTTTCTGGATTGACGATGAGGGTCGGATGTAGCCACAATGATTGTTACGTTTTATCAAATAGATTTTAATGTGATATTATTTAAAGTCTTGAAAATAAGAGCACTTAGGTACCTAAAAAGAAAAAATACACTAAATATGTCCATCAGCAAACAGAGGGAAATTACCTCATCTGATAAACACCAATTACTGGAGATGAAACCCAGTCTCTTAATTAGTAATAGAGAAGGATGGCCAATTGTACGGTTACGGTTACTTTTGAGCTTCGCTCGAACCTCAGATTGAGGGGCCAAGTACTCTCGTGAAGATGAGCACCCTCCCAAAAACTGAAGACAAAGTAGATCCATCTGTTTGAGGTACTAGGATAGATCGTCCCAGTCACCTTAGGTAAGTACCTAGAAGTATTGGTCACTAGAGATACCTCAAAGCACAGACATTACCTGGGGGGACATAGTTGTAGACAGCACGCTGTGTGGGTAGGATACCTGAGTCCCCGACTCAGTTCTGAAATCCCTGGAGGGACCCCCAATACACATAATTCCCAAAGGAGTTGTAAAAGTAGGTGGGATACCTTCGATTACAGTCTGATGTTGTCTCGTATTTCGCTTCATTGTGAGTGGAGTGGTCCTGGTAATATGAGTGCAGAAGGATTTTTCACTCGTTAACGACACTAGTTTGATTTTCAACCTTGGGTAGTTGACTCACTCTCTTATCCCAAGGTCCTAATCTATCTAATGTTGGTTTGCTCAAAAAAGAGTAACTGATTGATTTTAGTGTAAATTTTAGTGTACTTTCTTATTTGTCTTCGGTGGGGGTGTTGACATATGAATATGATGAGACTCTCGACTCAATAAACCATGCAGAACAATGCTTTGAAATAGAAAAATTCAATTTGTTATGCAAACATGTCTTATTCTACACATGTATTATTTCACATATTCATGGATTCGTTAGTGCATCTAAAGCCATTCAACACTTTGCATAATTGAAAGTTTCTTTTCTAAATATTACCTAACAACTATTAAACCAAAACAAAGCAGCCTACAACTATTTCGACAGAAGGAGATATACAGTTTATCAGCGTTTCTTTCAACAAAAATTTCTTTTATGAGAGAAAAACTAAAAAAATTTCTTAAAAAATAAATTTTAAGACACCAAATTTGTTAGCATGACGCTATTGCAGATCTTACTTTAGCCCCTGAGACAAGTTCCCCCCCCCCTTTTGGTCCACAAAATCTCTTGAAAAACATGGAAATGGGAGACTAACGCTCTGTCTGTGTGTAAACAAAGCTTTAGTTTGGCCACTTACGCTCGCTGTGCATAGTCAAAGAGTTTTATAAAGCTCTATGTAGACCAGAAACCTACCTTAGTGAGGGAAATAACTCAAAAAGTGGGCTTTTGGGATCAGTTTCTGAAGATAATGCAACTTTGCAGGATGCAACAAGTTAGATGGTGGATCAGAAAAGGATATGAAGAAGCGGGAAGCTCAAAGAAGAAAGAGAAGATCTGAGAGGAGTCCGGGTAACCAGAAACTAAATGTATAGTCCCTAGTGGAGTTGCCAATTCTGCTATGGGGTAAAATGCATGGGATGAAAACTACCCTCAAAAGTCTTCCCAGGACTTCTGACAGACTGTAAGGTTATCTGCAAAAGCTACCTGTTACACAAATTTTCATCTATTAGACATATATTGAAAGGATATGGAAAGAGGATCACCTTTGGTTCTTTCTAGATTCGCTTAGGGATCTCTGTGTGGTAAGAAGAACTCCTCCTAAGTAGCTCCAAGATGATTCCTGCACAAAAGAACAAAGAAAACTAATCACAGCATATACTTCTGACAATTGATGTAAGAATTCATAACAAACATGTATAAATCTATAACTTATCTACTTAACACAACAAGCATCATAATGAACAAATAAATTCACAATATCACCAACACTTTGGAGTAGGGAACATAATCGCAATCCTATATTTAGAACAGAAGAGTGATTACAACAACCCTGTTGTATCATCCTTCCTTATCTCTTCTTCCTCTCTCTCTCTCTCTCCTTCTTTTAGCTATCTCCCTCAGGAATATGATAGTTTCATAATAGCACTATGTGCTATCCTTATAAATGTTCTCACCCTTTTGCAATGGCCCTCTCGTTGCTTATATATCAATCGATTTAGGGCTTCCCAACTCCACCTGTAGTTCATTTCGGCAAAAACCATGAGCTTGCCCTATTTACAAGCTTTTTCCCATTTGCCTCTGTTCTCAGAATAGGATTTCTCCAAATATCTTGATTTTTGGAGTTTCCCTGCTTTTCTTGCATAAATATAGGGATTTAATATCTAGATATTTATTGGCAGATTCGTTGGTAGAACCTCTTGAACATCACTTAAGTTCACTAATGCTCCCCGTGGTCTAACAACAAGAGTTAGCAGGTTGACTAATGCTCCTTTATGCTTGGTAACAAGCTTTATAAAGTAGGTTGTCAGTGTATAGAGAGCGTTAGTGTGGATTTTGGGCCTGCAACTGTGGTCATTCATTGAGTCATCTTGTCTTTCTCCTCTGAGTTGATTAGGAGGTCAATTTGTCCTATAACAAATAAATTTGGAGTTCTAGAAGCTTACTACATACTTGGGAAATGTTCTGCTCCAGTTGCTGCATTCACGCAATTACCTCATCGTGATCTTGTAGATCTTTGTGCTTGTCATCGAACATTTGTTGACTAGTGATATTCACATCTTTGATCACCATGAGAGCTTGTTTCTCTCACACCTTAAGCTCATCTATTACACCCTAGTGTAGCTCATGCAATGTGTGCAGAGGGAGTGTCACGAGGTTAATACTCACATTCTTAGGTGGTTGCACACTCTCCCTATATTTAACATCATTTAGGTGTAAAGATCGATCAGGCAGGGGTACACCATAGAGCTATGAAGTGGAGACCAACTGCACACTTCCTAATTTCGTTGGTTCCACGTTCGCTTGAGACCGGCTCACCTGAACCATGCTCACTTGAACCTATCTTGCTTGTATAATGCCTGTCTAATCCTGCAATTCCTTAAAGCCAAAAGCCCTGTTGGACCTTCGTCAATACTGATTGGTATTTCTCTTTAATGTGTCGCTAGATATCTTCCATCGCGAACCTGACAGTATCCCCAATTTCATCAAGTTCCTGCTCATTCAAGACCAGGGCCTTCGGATAGGTGGAGTTATCAGATTTTTTCTTCTTACGCATGCCTCTCGGAAACAGAACCATTTTTTGGCTTGAGGGGGCCTGGACGCAAGTTCAGCATTAGCTGTGCTAACCAACAAAACCCTCTACTACTAGCGCTTTCAGTAACAACCCGCTTAGCGTAGGCTGTAGTCTCACCCGAGGTAGTATTGGGGCATACTAGAACTAGGTTTCTACATCCAGAAGGGTATGTGATGTGGGAGTAAGGCATTTCTTCTATTTTAGGCATGATCTAACCTTCGTGAACCCTTATCCTTGAAATCCCCAAAACTTAAAGCAGTTTTCAATTAGACAAAGCTACGAGCTTCACCTAAGGGTCTAATCATGCATAAAATAACATATAATAGTAGATCCAGATCTTCACGGAGTAATTAAGGAAATAATACAGATAAATGGAATTTAATTGAGCATAAATACATAAAACACATAAGTATATAATTGACACATAATTGCTTCAAATATTCTTTATTATTTAAAATCCTCAATGTACAGACTTTCTAGATCTTGCGCACATAGCTGCAGGGGCCCACGCACTCAGCTGTAGATTTACCAAGATCTCCATTCACATAGAAGCTGTAGAAAATCCTTTAGATTCACAAGATAATGCAATTTTCTAAAGCAAGAGACAAGAATCTACTTCTACTCTTTACAACAGAAGCCCATAAACATTGAGAAAACAATAATCAATAGAGGAAGAGAGTCAAAGGCACATAACACAACAAATATCCAGGGAAAGCAACAAATCAAAACCCCACTATCTATTTTGTATTAATCTACCAAATCAAGATGAAATTACAATGCTTGTTATCTGTAGAACAATCCTAGCACTCAACAAATTTAATCTCCAACTCATAAAAAAGCTCAAGGCCAAAGCTTAGCCAATTCACAAGCTCTCCAAGTCATTATTCCAATGTTTAATTCCTATGAAGGCTAGCTTGTATTTAAATGGAGATAAATCCCTTAAGAATAGTGCAATCCCTCAAGGATCAGTTCCCGATTGCATGCATTATTATTGCAACTTAGAAAAATCTAAAACAAATAATACACGGTCCTTGCACTCTAGTCTCAACTGGGTCTTTCTCAGAATTGACATACATGAGTTTCTAATGAATAAATATTCAGTTAACTAGAGTAGCACTGGTGGAGTTCATTAGTGTCACCACTGAATATTAACTCATTATTACTTCTCTCAATCACTTTGAGAACTAATTTAATTGAGCTGACTCATGAAACTGAGTATTCTATTTTACAACTCACAGTTAACTCACACTGGATTCCTACAAAGTAGGGAGAACATATACATGACTTCCAAAAGAATTCCAACTCGAATTGCCTAAGTTAAGTAAGTTTAATAAACTTAATTTAACTATTTTAAGTTGCTATGAGAATAGAATTCGAATTTAATTTCTGGTTTAATTCAAGGAAAAATTAAACTGGACTCTCTTGTTTCCATTTCTCAACAATCCCTCTCAATAAGAAAGGGATTATCAACTACCCCAATCTTGTCTCTGTGAAACTTGAATTTACATCTTGACAATGCCTTTTTCAGGATGTCATCATCTTGCGCCTCTGTGGGAATGTTATCAAGCAACATGATCTGCCTCAATACACAATCTCTGAGATGATGATACCAAATATCAATATGCTTGGACCGATCATGAAAGACTTAATCTTTAGAGAGTTTGATACAACTCTGATTATCACAATAAATCATTGTCGGTTCCATCTATTGATGAAACAAACCAACCAGGATCTTCCTCATCCAAATAGCCTCACATGCTTCATAACTTGTAGCCATGTACTCTGCCTCTACCGAACTAAGTGCAACCGATATCTATTTCCTATTGTACCAAGAAATTGTCACCGACCCAATACTAAATACACCTCCTAATGTGATCTTCCTATCGGATGGACTCCCTACCCAATCTGCATTAGTGAAGCCTTGAAGCTTCACTCCCTCTGTTCATCTATACCATAACCCAAATTGAGTAGTGCCTCTGAGGTATCTCAATACATGCTTTGTCACCTTCCAATACAACTTGGTAGGCCTAACCATTGCTTGACTAAGTTGGTTAACTGCATAGCACATATCCGGTCATGTGTTCACCAAGTACATGAGTGAACCCACAAGCTACCTATAAGAAATAGCTTCCACTACCTCTCATAGAGTAGAATCCTCCTTCCTCCAGTTACCAGCTAGAGGAGTCTCCATGGGTTTACTGCTCTCCATGCAGAATCTCCTGAGTATCTCGTTGGCATACTTTCCCTAAGAAACAAAAAACTACCCATCTCCCTAACATGCCTCCATGCCAAGAAAGTAATGCATGAGCCCCATGCCCTTCATCTCAAACTTTCTTGCAAGGTCCTCCTTGCAAGATTTGATGAGATTCTCATCACCTATGAGTATAAGATCATCTACATAAAATACAATGATCAACAAATTACCTTCCACGACTATGTGATACAGGTTTGCATCCGATTCGCTCTTCATGAAGCCCAACACAGTGAAGTAGTTATTTATCCTAGTGTATCAAGCACAGGGTGCTTACTTTAACCCATATAATGCTCTCTTTAGTTGGTACACATATGAATCATGGTCCAAGGTTTCAAACCTTTGGGTTGCTCTATGTATACCTCTTCCTCAGTCATGCCATTGAGGAAGGGTCTTCACATCCATCTGATGGATCTTCCGACCCATCTGTGTTGATAGTGCCAAAATAGATTTGATTGACGAGTACCTTGCAATAGGAGAAAATGTTTCATCATAGTCAATCCCCTCTACCTGTGAAAAGCCACGGGCCACAAATCTATCCTTATGCTTCTCCACACAACCAAATGTAGCTTTCTTTACCTTGTAAAGCCAATGGGAGCTCACAACTGATTGTCCTCCAGTCTTGCGACCACATCCCAAACATTGTTTCGAACTATGGATTCATATTCCTCCACCATCTCATCAACCCAAACCAGTTTTTGCACTGCTTCTTGAAAGGAAGATGGTTATGTCACAACACATGCACCCATAAGTGCCATGTATGCATATTACCTCTCTGGTGACCTCCTCTATCTGTGCTGAGAAGAGGGTGCTCCCACATTCTCCTGTGCATCATCCAACAATCTTCCCACCTCTCTACTGCACTTTCTTCCCTCTTTGGAAGACTCTGCCTGAGTGGATGTCTCCACTTTATGAACCTCTGCATGTAGTTGCTCCACATCAAGATGAGGCCCTTCAACCTTAGGAGTTAAAAGCTCCTCATCTGCATGTAGCTCAATCTCCCTCTCAATGGATACTCGCACGGCCTTCCCCTCATCGAACCTGCTATCTTTGCAAACCACTGTCATCCGACTGGTTGGCATGTACACATGATAGTTGTGGAGTGTATTAGTTTACCCCAAAAAGATCACCAACTCTATTGTTGGCTCAATATTCTTCCGTGCATCTTTGGTCACATGGAAATAAATCGATGACCCAAAAATCCTGAAGTGACCAACATCTAGCCTCTCATTGGAATAAGCCTCCTCTCATGTCTTCATCTCAAGTATTCGATTTGGGATACAGTTCTAAACATAAATCATGATTGTGTTGCATGCCTCATCCCAAAAGTGGAGTGGTAGGCCCTGATCATGCAACATCACCCTTGCTGCCCCTACTATGCTCCAGTTCTCCCTCTCAGCAACCCCATTCTATTGAGGGTTATGGGGTGACATCAACTCTCATTTAATCCCTTCTACTACATAGAAGTTCTTAAACTCATTGGAGACATACTCACCACCATTATCACTGGGTAGATCTTTAACCTTCTTGCTAGACTCTTTCTCTACCAATGCTTTGAACTCATAAAACTTTGTGAATGTTTGATCTTTTTTCTGCATAAAAAATACCCAACATTTACAAGAATAGTCATCAACAAATATAACATAATACATGTGTTTGGCCATGGATGTTGTCGAGAATGGTCCACACACATCTGAATGGACTCTCACTAGAATAGACTGTGCTTGACTGTCTCTATCTGCAAAGGAAGACTTGGTGTATTTTCCCAAAGCACAACCCTTGCATGTATCAACTTGCTCAAGCGTACCATTGGGAAGACCAGTAGCGATTTGTTTCAATATATTGAAAGCCCCATGATGCAAGTGGCCCAATCACCTGTGCCACAACTCGTCAATGTCTCGCCTCAACATCTTTTCTGCTTTTGAACTCAAAGAAGAATAATCATCTACCTCTATCTTATAAAGATTCTGAACCCGAATCCCTATCTTCTCTACTTGACCCATGCTTATGTGTCGAAGGAATGCCTTTCCTTTCAAAAATATCACATCATAGCCTCTATCCTCAAGCATGGCAACGAATACCAAGTTCTTCGTCAGTTTGGGTACATCCATAACATTCTTCAAGGTTAGTGGAGCCACATTCTCCCTTTAAAAAGTAATAGTTTCCACACCAGTAACACTATACTTTAGATTTTAAGCTTCTGTGGTAGTTTTTTGCAGTGGCATGATCCGGATTATCCACAGTTTGGTGTTCATTCTGTCAACGTTTCAAACCCCAAAGGGGGTCCATCATCAGGACAAATTAGATAGAATATGAATGAAAGCTTATTGAGAGAAGAGTCTTCTGACCTGGGAATAAATAAACCTAGATCCCTAATTTTTATAAAGAAGCCGACAATTATATATATGATTTCTTATTTATTTTATTTTTATTTATTATTTTATTTTCATATAATAGTTCTATAAAAAAATTTATTAATTAATATATTTATTCTTATTGTTTTACCTAGAACCTAAAAGTGTTTTAATTGATAAGTTTAATTCATAAATAGGTTAAATTTATTTATATTTATTTTATTTTATAATTCCTTTTAATTCTTTTTTTTTTATTTAATTAATTTGAAATTAATTGATTAATTAATTAATTTAATTTCAATTCTATCCAAATTTCTTTATTATTAACTTTATTTATTGTTATTTACCAATTTTTTTATCTAGCCCTAATTTTCAATTAATTAATTAATTAATTTATAATCTTTTATTTATTTATTAATTAAATGCTATAACCGACCTCATCATTTGCCTTATAGTTCCACATGTTGTAAATTGAGTGTTTATGTTATTCTTCTTTAAAATTTTTGCAATCTTATCTGTAATCCCTTGGATGAATGGAAGGTAAACTTTCCCATGATTTTCTTTCTTGTCTTCAGGAGGACGCTTGGAGAGGACCTTATCCTGAGCTCTTCTTATAGCTTTCCTGATACTCCACTCCTTGTATCCAAGGCTTTTGAAGACAGAGGTTAAGTGTTCAATCTCTTCTTTTAGGTTATCCGGGTCGGTTATAACATTTAATTAATAAATAAATAAAAGATTATAAATTAATTAATTTAATTAATTAATTAATTAATTGAAAATTAGGGCTAGATAAAAAAATTGGTAAATAACAATAAATAAAGTTAATAATAAAGAAATTTGGATAGAATTAAAATTAAATTAATTAATTAATCAATTAATTAAATAAAAAAAAAAGAATTAAAAGGAATTATAAAATAAAATAAATATCAATAAATTTAACCTATTTATGAATTAAACTTATCAATCAAAACATTTTTAGGTTCTAGGTAAAACAATAAGAATAAAAATATTAATTAATAAAAAATTTTATAGAACTATTATATGAAAATAAAATAATAAATAAAAATAAAATAAATAAGGAATCATATATATAATTGTCAGCTTCTTTATAAAAATTAGGGATCTAGGTTTATTTATTCCCAGGTCAGAAGACTCTTCTCTCAATAAGCTTTCATTCATATTCTATCTAATTTGTCCTGATGATGGACCCCCTTTGGGGTTTGAAACGTCGACAGAATGAACACCAAACTGTGGATAATCCGGATCATGCCACTGCAAAAAACACTATACTTACCATCATCACGCATCTCCATATGCATCTTGAGATATTTCTCCTCCAGTTCACTAAATAACTTATTGTTGCCATTCATGTGGAAAGAAGCTCCACTATCTAAGTGTTTTGGAGAATTTGGTATCTACGGATAAATACTAATTCCCTAGATAAGTAGCAATATCTAGAACAATAGTTTAAAGAACTTTAGCCTTTTCCTATAAGCAATAGATGAGAAAAATAAGATGAGAAGACCTACTTGTAGTTCTTCTTCCTCATGTCTCCTTTGCATCGATCCTATCGCTCCTTCCCGTACTTAACATGCTTGAGAAGTACCTGTAAACATCAACAGAAGACAAAGAATCAATCAAAGAAAAAGATCTATTGAATACAAGTAATGGAATCAGGTACATTCACACATATAAGCATCATATAACAAGATAAGCATATGGAAAAAGGTGCAAATACTTTATTGAATAGAAGGGAGAATTACAAGTATGAAGCCTGATTTGAAGTCACTCCTCCAGCTTTGGTTCCATCCACATCACATCATAAGCATGACAATCGGCAGCATAACGACACTTACAATAGTCTCAATTATCAAACTAACAATATCTCCTTACAATCATCAAAGTCTAGCCCCTTGATCACTTAGATGAGTGCTTTATTTATAGGAAGATGAAGGAGGTTTTGTCATAAATGAGGGTATTGAATGGCCTTCCAAACTTAGAGTTAGTTTCCATGGAGGAAGGGATGAGAGGATAAGAGGTTACTTAACTCATTCCTCATCCATTTTCGATCTCATAAGAGATGATAAGCGTGGGAATCCTGTAGAAGGCTCCAGAAGATAAGAATAGTCCCAGAATCGTATGTGAATTTTTCTCAATCTCACCCAACGCAGGTCAAAGTGGGCCTAAGTGCTCTACCAAGCACCCTTGCATGGGCCTAAGTGCTATGCAAAGCACCCTTGCATGGGCCTACTTGCACTGGTTCCTCTAGGAGTCATTTTAGGATGTCTTCAAGCCATGAAACTATCAGGGAAGGAGGCATTCAAAGGGTTGACTTGTTTAGGGAAGGTAGCAACTAAAATTAGGGTTTGATGAGCCCTAAAACACTGATCTAGATGATGGGAGTGATGTGCCCAAATGGATCTATAATAGCTGCCCCCTAAAGCATGAAGTCATAAATAATAATGTTTAGTGATATGCTTTACGATGTGATGAGGAGGTTCTAAAGTGGTTGGTGACCTGCATCGATTACAATACATAATATCATGATATTTTGATTTTTTCTCATGAATTGTTGAGGGAAGGCATACCCATGCATAGCGTATAAAATTTCATTACAAGTACATAGATAGTCGTCTATATATATAGACCCATGATCCGAATGACCATCAATGTAAAGCCATTGTATGGATGATTTGGTACATTTCCTGAAATCATAGCTCGGATGGATGAAACTATATTCAGGATCTTCTATCTTGTTCAATAATTCACTCAAGTATGAGTCTAACCATGTGAATATGTGATCTAAAGTCAAACATGGGAAGACACCATTTGATTACCAGCCAATGATGTAAGCTGTTAACAGACGCGAGAGAAATCACCGATAATGATAATGATCCTCAAGGTATTGTAGTACATTCTGCATGGTGTGAATGGATGATTAGATGTCGAACACCAAACAAAGTATTTGGGTCGAAGGCCATTGATGTAAACCTATCGCTGGAAGTGAGAAACCTACCATTGATGTATGCAAGCCTCAAGGTACTAGAAGGGTGTTTATAAGTCAACTTATTGAATAATGTGTTGTGTTAGACAAGAAGAGACTCATCGCAGGAGGGCCTTGATGTATCCCACATCAGTGACATGAAACAAGTGTAGTGATTTTAGAGATGGAATTTGACTGACGACACATGGCTCAGGAATGGTGGTAAATGAAGGTTTATGGTATTGGAAAGGACGAATTTTGACTGGATGAATTCTCTTGAACATTTCGGCGACAATAAATGAACTGGTAGCATTGACCCAAAACAAAGTGATGGATGGTATGATAGACCAACGGTATGATAACCATCAAGCTGATTACCCAACCCAAATAGTCACGGTGATGGAGTGAAAGTGTCATGTTCAAGAGAAACCTGCTACCATAAAGTGGTTTTCCCATTTTCACGAGTCATTGCTGACCAATACCTCTTTATCTTTAATCAATATTGAGGAGGATAACATATGGTTGTTGTATAATTCCACCCTTTGGGTGAATCCATCGTTATTTGATGTTTTAACGAGTCTAGCGAAGGTGAAACTCAGTCTTGTCTAGATGGACAAGTTTTTCTCTAATTGATGTTTTAACGAGTTTAATGACAAAGATAACTAAGTTCTTTTCATGTTTAGAGAGTTTGAAAACGAACAAAAAGAAAACTTCACAAGTTCTTTTTCATATATTTATCTCTCAAGCCCAGAAAAGCATAAAAAAAATATGATAGAGAACCTATTGACCATGTTTGGTCAACGTATTCCTTTTTCATAAATAATATATCTCAGCCCAAAAAAGGGTTAAACTTATACTGAGTAGATATCATTTACAATCCGTTAACAAGCTGAAAAGGACAAGCGCTCGGCAATCTTTTCATATTTCTAGAGTTTGAAAAGAGCTTAAAGGGAAATCCACTTTGAGGAACGAGTGGTGTCTAGGATAGCAACTCGTTCTGGTGATGTTGGAACTTCTCAAAACATGTGTATATATTTAACAAGGCTAGCTAATAAGACAACTCATTGGAACTGTTCTGCAAAAAAGTGTAAAACAACCAAGTGAAAGTGTATGATCGGCCAAGCAGACAATGAAGACGGAAGGAGAAAAACCAAGGCTCATTTGGTGGAAGAGGCTGATAGAATGGAAATCACGAGGGTTAAAATGGAAATGGGTTCATTTTTAAACGAGCTTGAACCATAGGGAACTATGCTTGGATTCAGTTTCATGTTTACACAAGCTTGAAATGAAAAATTATGCTTGGATTCAGTTTCATTTTTACACAAGCTTAAAATGAAGAACTATGCTTGAATTTAGTTTCATTTTTACAAAAACTTGAAATGAAAAAGTATGCTTGAGATTAGTTTACATGCCCCCAACATGATGAAAGGGAGAGTCTCCTGTAAACAAATGGAAGTCGTTGTGGTGAAGCAGGACAGTTATCCAACACCTTTTTGGCTTCGTCCAAATAGGGACAAAGGTGAATGGGGTGATTCCCTTCACATAACCTACAGGGAAACTTAACTTTACCACTAGGTGCATTGACCCCAAGCTTAATTACATTCACCTAAGTAGACTACGCGTGGCTATCAGGTGGATAGAATGGAGGTTTGTTTACGAGATCGAGTGAAAGACCCAACTAGGAGTTTACAAGATCTAATCAAAGACTTGAATTAGAACTTTGCTCAGATTCCTTGTTTCATTTTTTAAAGAGCTTGAAACAAGACAAGGAAATTTGCTTTGATTCCTTCTTTCTTTTTTTAATGGGCTTGACACAAGACAAGGAACTATGCTCATACTCCTTGTTTCATTTTTTAACAAGGTTGACACAAGACCAGGAACTATCCTCATATCCTTGGTTTCATTTTTTAACGAGCTTGACATAAGACAATGAACTATCCTCATGGACCTGTTTCATTTTTTTAATGAGGTTGACACAGTAAAATAACTATCCTCATACCCTTTGTTTCATTTTTTAATGATGTTGACATAAGACTAGGAACTATCCTCATATCCTTGGTTTCATTTTTTAACGAGGTTGGCACAAGACAAGGAACTATCCTCATGGGACCTGTTTCATTTTTTAATGAGGTTGACACAGTAAAATAACTATCCTCATATTCCTTGTTTCAGTTTTTAATGAGCTTGACACAAGACAAGGAATTATGCTCATATCCTAATGGGAGTTGTTTCATTTTTTTATGAGGTTGACATAGTTAAAGAACTATCCTCATATTACTTGGTTTCATTTTTTAATGAGGTTAACAAAAGACAAGGAACTATCCTCATGCCCTTTGTTTCATTTTTTAATGAGGTTGACACAAGACCAGGAACTATCCTCATATCCTTGGTTTCATTTTTTAACGACGTTGACACAAGACAAGGAACTGTCCTAATTTCCTTTTTCATGACTCATAAGAGGTCATTGTTATAGACATTTTTGGGCACTGCAACCCCAAGCATAAAATGTCCATAAACCAAGGGCTCCTAAGTCCCTAAAAGTGTTGTTCCAACCCCTAAAGGAACAAGGTCAACTGATTACAGCTTCTCCCAGAAGTTCTCCATGAAAAACTACTTAGAATTGGTCAAAACTGGATCATTTCACCTGCTCCATAGGCAAAGTGCGTTGCATCTCACCTAAATACGCACAATGGGTGCATTGCATTTCAAAAAGCCCTTCTATAGGGTATGATGGGCGAGAAGAGACAAATGGCAGTGTCAATCCGCGAGGTGGAGAAGCATGGAATCTTCCAGAAACGTCTCCTGTGACACTTGCCTCTTTGAATTCGACCAGGGATGAGTAAGAGAACATCAATCTCCAAGTGGAAGCAATAACTATCAGGGGGGAGACACGAATCAAATCACAAGCTGACTCATCTCCCTTGCAGACATCTATATATGGATCCCTCATCCTAGAGATCCAGAGGCTGGAATTTTGCATCTTGTAAGGAATTGTTGTTGGTTTCTTGAGGCAACATCATAGTGTTGGGTGATCTAAGCTTTGCATGAGGTGAAGAAGGGCTTACATGCTGAGAGGATGATGCTGGGTCAGAACAACTAGTTGTAAGTCTCTTGGATCTTTCTTGATTATTAATAAAGCTATTCAAGTT
The DNA here is from genome assembly GCA_031772625.1 of Pinus tabuliformis. NCBI lineage: Eukaryota > Viridiplantae > Streptophyta > Pinopsida > Pinales > Pinaceae > Pinus > Pinus tabuliformis. The sequence continues at coordinate 690,451,186 of CM062812.1, read as the reverse complement.
TTCCTCCATACTCTTGTGTAATTTATGTTTTGTGCATTTGTATGGTCAATTTACATCTGATCCTAGATTGTTTATGATAATAGATCCATGTTCTTGTATAGTGTTATGCTGCTTTGATTCTACAGGTACTCTGTGAAGCTGGGTACACAAGAAAGCAAGTAGCAAAGGACTATCAGAAGAGAGAGGAATTGAACAAGGAACCAAGCGCAAGATAGAGGTTGGTCTCCTTTATTCTTCTCTCATATATCTTTCATAAAGGAAACCGAAAGTAGTTTTACTTTGTTTGTTTCTAAGGTAGCTACCCGCCTTAGTGGGATTAGCAGTTCTGCATAGACACTTTTCCCTGTAACAAAATGGCGACTCTGCTGGGGAGCGACTAGGTTGTTTGTTTATCTACATTTGTTTACTTTATAAACTTACAGACGGAGCCTGAAGTTGAGCCAGGTAGCCTTCGAACTGCATTTGCTATGCAAATGCAAAGTAGATAAATGTCGCTTCAGTCAATCTCTGAGTTTTGTTTATGAATTAAAAAACTGATTTACAAACTCTCTAATTTCCCTTGTGGTGGCTCTAGTAGCCTCCTTGGATCTACCCCTGTGATTGATTTATTGATTACCACTTGCTCGGCCAAGATCCCTGAACTGAACTGCAAACTATGACCTGGAACCCAATCAAAGTCTCGTCCCTGGTCCAGCGCACTGTCTGTTTTTTAAATCTCAAATTCAGCGCACTTCCCGAGTGTAGTAGGTGCGCTGCATTTCAAATTCACTGTGTTACAGGTGCGCTGATCAGACTAGGAATTGTTCCTAAATTTTGGTTTTTGTGTTCACTCTTTTCAGATCTATTCAGGAGTTTTGATGCCTGTAGTCAGTACACCTCTGTTTGAAACACCTTTCCTTGCTGTTATTCTGCCTCCATTGTGCAAATAACTGTAAATGTTTTTATGTATTTGTTGAGTCATTTTCAGTTCTCCTTTACAAAGAAGTAACATAATTGTACTGTCGTTTCTCGATTTGAAAGTGTCGCAAGTGTTGTTTTCAGTCATAGAAGAGAATCTGATTGTTCTTGATAGTCGATTACCCTGTTACTATTGTATTTGATCTGAATTAGTAGTTTTTCTAGTGTCGAAAGAAAGTTTCCATTTCCAAATCGTAAAGTGTTGTCATTGTCTTCATTTTGATTTTGAAAAAGAAACTTGTTAGTAATTGTCTCTTTGAAAAATAATTCAGATTTGCGCATTAGCTTTCTTTTTATCATTCACATATTAAGAAGGCTGAAAACAAATACATGCATGTGCATTTGCATTTAGACTGTTTGATTGGTTTGATTTAGGACGGTGCATATAGTGTGTGCTCTCTGCTCTTTGTTGAAAGAATACTGTCTCTCTTTCCTAAGTAGCTAGGATTTTCATTGCACAAAGAAGATAAAACGACTGTTTATCATCTTAGGTTGCATTTTAGGAACTGTACATCTACATCATGCGGTGAACTTGAAAGGAAAATTTCTTAAGCAAGATCAACTATAAAATAAATTTAATGAATCTAACAACGCTTTGGAACCTAACGCACAACATCTAGAAGTCTAGGCTAGAGACGTATTCCAGCGTCGTAAAGCCTGGTAACTGTTGTTCTCACTGTTGGTTGGGTGATTCCTCCACTTTGAGACGATAAGTGCCAGTACGGACTTGTGCTCCCACGTACCGTCGAGTATATTTTGGGAGACCACAATAGGCTTAATCCTTTATCCATAGGAAGCCGTGTCTGCCACCCTATCGATCGCAATGCACTGAACACAGCATTCAAGAAGATTGACTGCCGTACCATAAAAAGTATTTTGTAGTTTTGCGATTGGTTTGGTAATCCCTCTGCCTAGATTTCCAGAGAAGTCCCTTTCATTCCTTTTCAGACTCCTTAACGGAAAAGGTCCATCTGAGCACTTGTCACTTCAGGCTCATTAAAAATCGAAGGCAACTAGAGTCATCTTTTGTTTTTTCTTGACTCTTAAAAATTGAAAAAACAAGTTGTGTCAAAGCGTCTAAAATTTATTTTAAACGGAATAATCATCGCCTTTCCTACGTTGGTCTTGGGTTGAGAAAATGTAGTCCACCAACCAAGGAGTTCCCCTTGGAGGAAATCCTAGTCCCTTCTCCTCTTGGGGAGATGTTGGTGCACCCCATATGGCCACATTGTCGCTTCTAGGATTGACAATCGGCTTGCCCTTATGGCTTTTCTCAACCTCCATCGTTCAGAACACCACAATTCCTGAACAATCGAGTCAGCAACTAGACAATTACAGAGTTACCCCCCAACCCTCTACTTCGTCCAATTCTTCCTCTCCTCCTTCCTCTTTGCTTGATGAGGCTAGTAAAGCCAAAACTCAAGTACCTAAGAAGAAGAAGGAAAAGAAGAAGAAAGAGAAGAAGAAGAAGGAGCCAAAGGCGAAAAGGGGCAACCAAGAGTCGTCTAGCGAAAATCCACACACTGTACTGACCAGGCCTAAATCACCATGTGTAATTTGGAAAGGAGACCACTATCATAGAGATTGTCCCTGCATCCCTCGGATCTTAAGGGACTGGTCTCCTCGTTTTCACAACCTGGTGTCATCAACCTCTGATGATCATGTTGAAAACACACCGTCGACTACTGAAAGTGAAGCCCCTGGACAAAAATGAAAGTGAAAATTTCCTTGTGAACTGTGTGAAGGTGATCACGCCGTCCACCGTTGTCCCTTCTTAGACGAGGCTAAAAGAGTTTTGGACGATTGCCCAGTTTCAACGTTACGACTTCCTCGTGGATATAAGAAACTCTTGCTGAGTCCGTCACTAGTTGAAAATCCGGCTGACCCACGCAGGTGGTCGGCCGAAGCGTCTATCATTGAAGATAAACCATCTAAACCCATACCAGACGAAAGTCAAAAGGTCGAGGCGGCAGTTGACCTGGTCTTGCCTTTAGAGGTTCCATCTTCAGATGATACAGTCACCGAAGAGAACAAGGATGACACCGTCCAAATTCTTTTCGTAAACACACACTCCGATGAACATGGGGGAAATTTACCCATTCCTTTACCGCAGGAAGGAAGTTCATCAGAGTCGTACCCGGCTGTCTATTCGGTCCCACCTCCAAGCAACCTAGTTGTTTCCTTCGACTAGAATCAGCTAGGCAGACCCCGTTTACCGGCTAGTGTACCATTCCGAATCATTGCTCAAGTATATAGAATGGTTATGGCCGGTACCATCATAGATGAAGGGGATTCTGTGAATATCCTTTCCTCGACTGCTTGGAAAGTGATTGGTTTGCCATTGCTTTTGCCTGAGATGAGAAATCTAACAGGCTTTGACAAAGGAACCGGTTGACCGTTAAGGATCCTTCCCAATGTGCCCATAACATTGAGAGGGAAAACCATTCACATGAATGTAATGGTAGTCCAAGGACCCCTGGATTATAATCTACTCCTTGGGCAAGACTATATTTATTGCATGGGAGCCATTGTCTCATCACTCTTTAGAGTAATGTGTTTTCCGCACGAAGGAAGAGTGGTGAAACTTGTAGACCAGCTTTCATTCCCCGGTTCACACATAACAAATAGTCATATACCATCCCTGAATGGTCTTTTCACGCAAGGAATGTCTCATCAGTCCCCAGTCCGTCCACCTGATGAGCGCGAGTAATTTGGGGGACATGACTGAAACCCAGGGGGCATGCACCCTGGTCTGCTTCGGTAGGAAAACTTTAGGTATAGCATAGATTTCCATGAGAGATATATGACTAGTCTGACACTCTCGTCTGAAATTGGAAAAGGGGGTTGGACTGGAACAAGATTACCTTGTCAAATTTACGTGAGTGGAGGCGTCTGCGCCATTCACCTTTGTCTATTTCGGTAGACATCGCCAAGGAAGTGTTTTATTTGTGGTACAAATAGAACAATCTTTGGTAACCTGAAAGAGGTAGGCCTTTTTGGAAAAACAAATGTTTTGTCTGCGAAATTGCGAGGTAACCTTGAAACTCTATGTCTTTATACCTGGGGACATGCAAACCTTTTGGCATGCAAGCGAAGAGCGACCATTTTTTTTTTTTTAATTTGTAGGTCCTCTAACCCTTTAAACTCGTAGGATTGGTCGTTTCCTAACTTGCATAAAGAAAGGATGTGGGGCAAAGCTTTGAAATAATGTTGTTTTTATATATGAGACATTCTTATTATACGACTGGATTAATCGAGCAGTTTTAATGCGGACTTCATGCTCGTTAAAAAATAAACATAAGCAATGAGAAAATGTTTCCCACAGCGTTTAAGCTCAATAAAAAATGAACCAATTTCCGGTAAATAACCGTCGTGAATGTAGTACTTCAGCATTTGAAGCCTTGGTCGTGTTCTCATCATCACCTCCACTTTGTATTGGCCGATCATTCACCTCCATTTGATTGTTTAGCCCTTTTGAGGAACAGTTGTGAAGAGTGATCCTGTTAGCCATCCTTGTAACACTGCCATGATTGGGAAATTCCAAACCTTACCCGGAATCAGCTGCTACCCAAATTTATCACTCGTTCCTCAAAGACGAGTCTCCTTTAAGATATTTTCAACTGACGCGTAAAATATGAAAAGATTGCCGAGCCATTGGCCTCTCCAGCTCGTTAAAGGGACCGGAAGTGTTATCCCTCCTTTAGATTTTAATCTTTTTGGACCTGAGGGATTATTACACAAAAAGATCGAGTGCTTGTTTTGTTCGGCTTGTTAAAAGTATCGAAAATTCATCCCTTCTGTATTGTTTTATACTTTTTCGGACTTAAGGGATTAGATGACGAAAAAGGATTTTTGGAGTTTCCTTTACGTCCCTTTTCAGACTCTCTAAAATTGAAAATGATCGAGTTATCTTTGTCGTTAAACTTGATAAAACTTAATAACGAAAAACTTGTCCATAGCAGACTAGAATGAGTTTCACTATCGCCAGGCTCGTTAAAACATAGCGATGGGTTTGCCCGAAGGGAAAATTATAGAACAAGCATATGTTATCCTCCTCAATCTTGAAAAAAATAAAGAGGTACTGGTCAGCAATGACTGGGGAAAAATTGGGAAGAAAACTTGAAGAAACTTTGTTGGTAGCAAGTCACTCTTGAACATCACACTTTAACTTCGCATCCAAGTCGAGTTGGGTTGTTTCATTTACTAGTCACATCACCATGGTCACATCACACCATCCACATTTGGGGTTAATGCTACCAATCCATTATGTCAGTGTCGCCGGTATGTTCAAGAGAAGTCACTTAGAGAATTCACCTTTGTCTCGCCCACTGCAATACATTTATGCTCCATTCTTTCATGACTGCCACCTTGAACCTTATATCACCAGATCGTTTTCACCTCCATTAAAATCATTTGCTCCATTCCGTGTCATTGATGTGGGATTCATTAAGGCCCTCCTATGACGGATCACTTCTTGTCGACATCAGCTCATTATCCAAGAAGTCGATCTAGGAACACCCATTTCAGTACTTTGAAGCTTGCATGCCTCAATGGCAAGTTTCTCACTTCCGGCAACAAGTTTACACCAATGGCCTTCGACCGAAATATTTTGCGTGGTGTTCAACGCCAAGTCCCTTATTCACACCACGTGAATTGTACTGTAGTACCTTGAGGATCATTATCATTATCGGTGATTCCTGTCGCGCCTGTTAACAGCTTACATCATTGGCAGGTAATCAGGCGATGTCTTTCCATGTTCGACTCCAGAACATCTCTCACATGGATCGACTTGTACTTTGAGTGAAGATCGAACGAGATTGAAGACCCCGGATCTAGTTTCATCCATTCGAGCTGCGATGGCTAACAGGATCACTCCTCCAGAATCATCAGTCTACACTCAGACGATTGTCTGTCCTATGTACATGAAAATGAATTTATAAAGCTGAGCATGGGAATGCCTGCCTCATCTAGATCATGAAAATATTATGAAGATAATGTATTGTATTGTATCTTATTACAGGTCTCCTTCCAGCTTGAAAGAACTTCGGATCCTCATGATAAAGCATTTCACCCGACATAAAAAAAGATTAACGACCTCATGCTTTAGGGGGCAACTATTATAGAAATTTTTGGGCACTGCAACCTGTTACACTAAAAAAATGTCACCATGACTATTTACAGTTAGTATGGCTCTATCAACAGTCATGCTATCCTCTTAGGCAAGTCTTATACCTCTGCTCTCCATGTCAAACTCCAAAAAAGAGAGAAAGTCTTTATAAATGTATTTATCTCTGGGTACGCAGGTTCTCTCAACCTTACCTGCGGGGACGCACCCAATGTTCACAAAAGCTGCGTCTTTGGACGCTCTGTAAGTAAAGGGGCAGGTGCGTCCCCCTGTAAAGGTTAAAATGCGCAAGTTTCATCTTTAAAAAGTTACTTGTGGTCATTTCTAGAGAATTCTAGAAGGTTGTTCGACGTGTATTGAGCGCCTCCAGATGGTTCATGCACCCCTACCAAAGAAGAACATATCCCATCAATAAGGGAGCTATCCCATCCAAAGAGGGGATTATCCCATTGATGGTGGACCTGATTAACCTCCTCTTGAACACTATAAATACAGGCATTGGGTCAGAAGGAGGAGAGGTTGGAAGCTATACATTTCTAAGGGTAAATGCTGCAGGAATTAGGACTCCCATTTAGAAGCTTGTGAGGAGAGATTACCATCTTTGCTTGTTCTATTTGGAAGTGGGTGAGCTTTGTCAAAGTAAAGGAGAACTCTTGATGGACCCTGGGAGGGACTTGCACAACACCAAGGCTCAGGTTGTATTTGTTCCTTTTGTTACCTATTAATGCAAATGAGTCCATTCTTCTCAATAACTTGTTATTTATGAGTTGTTTCATGTACTCCTTGGTCTATGTGTTAAATATGTTTTATTCTATGAGATTATCAAGTGCTATTTAATCGTTTGATTGTTAGTGTATGCAGGTTTCAAATTGAAGGAGGAGCTCATCCGGATCAGTGGAGCTGGACTGCTACAACAGCGTTGGATTACAGGTAGGATCTAAACACTTGATTTCCCATATAGTAAATGCATGTTTAGAGAAGGATTGCTCTTGTTTGTCTTGTTTGTCACTAGAGAGTCTTAGGCTCCTAGGGAGGTTGGTTGTGTCCGCACTATCGACTCTTTCCACCTGACAAAATGGTGACTCCGCTGGAGAATCCATTGATGTGAAAGTCTTTTCCTTTGTATGAACTTTGCTCTGAGAAAATTGGTTTATTTTTCTGGTTTTTGGCTCTGTGACTTTGTTTTTGGGTGGGTTAGCTTAGGGTTAGATTCAATTTAGTTTTTCTTGAATTTTCCAGTAGGACGCACCCTCTGAGTATTGCACAGTGCGTCTCTGGACGCACTGTCGCTGTGTGCACAGAGCGGGCCCGCACCTGTCTTAACGGGTTGCCTGCGTCCCCTGCTAAAATTTAAGAAAATTCCATTTTTTGCATTTTTTCCTCTTAGATTTTGCTTTTTCTTAGATTTTACTGCCCAGATCCATTAGTCTCTTGTCAAAGATCTTCACCTAGGCTTGTTTCATTGGCATTCCTGCTCTAAGCTTTCATCAATTGGGTGTTTTGAGTCTCTTTCTTGAGAAATTCTTGATTTATTTTCCTTTGGTCATTACTTGGAGGTTTCTCTCAGTCTTTTCACAATTTTGCATCTTTTTGCTTCTGTTTTTGCAAAAAAAAATTTCCCCCTCATTCGCCGGGGGGGACTAAATTGTGTATGAGTGTTAATCGCCTTTGAGTGTTTTTATTTGTTGATCTTTGGAACTCTCACCCAATTTTCTCGACTTGCACTTGATTGGTTCTTAGATCACATTAGAATCGTCTTGTGTTTGAGAATTCTCTTGCATAGATCACATTTGCATAATTAGAACTCTCCTTTTCGGAATATGAATGAAAAATGTGCATAGTAGATTACATTTGCATACTTTTCAAGTGAATTGTGCATAGATTACAATTGCATAGTTTACATTCTGAAAAATCAATTGTAGATTTAGATCAGCCTTCTTTGATTTGAATTTACACAAAAATAAAATAAAATAAAGGGTTTTGGAATTGATTTGCATTAGTTTTTCTTGATAAAATTAGTGCATCAATTTTTTGCATTGTTGGAAGTGAATGGAAACTCTCTCCTTACTTTAGTTAGGATTCATCGAATTGAAAAGATTACATTAACATATTCGATTGCATTCAGTTGAGTTGGGTCATAACACCATTGGTTTCGTATCCATTTACCCTTTTGAGTAATAACAACCTTAATAACACAGCGCTTAATTAAAATTCATCTAGTAATTTTTACATTTCTAGGGCTCTGAAACACCAACATAGCTTAGGCTAGTGTCTTGGAGTAGGAGAGTAATTAACTCTCCAAGACAGCAAAACCAAACAAGTAGCTCATCTTGTGGTAGGATAAATCCAATTGTTACATTTATGCTCTGGGAAAGCTCCTCTTAAAGGAGAAGCACGAGACCGTGTCCGAACCAGTGAGGGGATCAATCCTCCTTCATTGGGAAAGACGCCAGATACGCACGTACTACAAACGGTAAACCTCGGATTATTGTCGAGGAGCCTGAGGTCACTTGTCGGTAAACCTTGGATTATTGTCAAGGAGCCGGCAAGGGGATTGAGCTTGTTACTTTGCCCTTGCGTGCTATCGGGTCGTAGACTGTTCCCCCAGGTGTATTTGTTGCTGTTGGTAACCTTAGTGACCATTATCTTTAGGATTCTACCCAAGGTGACGGTGGAGGGAAGATCCCACTGTACCTGGAGCAGACGTCGGCTAGACTCACTTGGATTTTCTGGGGGGTTCACTTCACTCGAGACGGTTAAAGTGGAGGAACTTGGTCCAGTCTATTCATTAAGCAGGTTGTCGGGGTAACTGTTCCACCCACCACTTCTGTACTGAATTCGGCGATGTTGGGCTTCATCACCAACTAGTGTTTTCGGTCCGGAAGGCTACTGTTTGTGTGTGGTTTGACTCCTAGATTTGATAGCGCGTGTTAATTTTTTTGTTTTTACTTTTAGAGACCATTGGTGTGAATTGTGAATTTTAATTGTTAGGTGTGAATTGTGAATTGTTAATTTTAGTTTTAAAAATTGTTAATAAAATTCACTGAAGTTGAATATAATGGCAAATGTTCCAGAATTTATCAACCTAGGAACCCCTCCTAATGAGAATCCTAGTACTTTTCCTTACTTTGGAAATTTTGGTCCTCCTTATATGGCTACTTTGTCATTACCTGGATTTACAATAGGTTTACCGATATGGTTATTTTCAACTTCGTTGGCCCAAAATACTCCAATTGTTCCATCTCAACCGGATGCTTCACCTCAACAGAGTTCACCATCTCAACATCACCAACCTTCTGTTGACCCTTTACCTTCTTCACCTAATTTTTCTTCCTCCATTTCTTCCTCTTCGCCTGGTAAAAGCCTTGATGCTAGTAACCAGGAGGCTAAGAAGAAGAAGAAAGGGAAGAAGAAGAAGAAGCAAGATAAGAAAGAAGTCAACCAACCAACCATGGTTGTAAATGTTAGTGGTGTTGAGGAAAACTCCGACATGCATCGTAAACCCAAATACCCTTGCAGGCTTTGTAAGGGTGACCACTTCCTTGTCAATTGTCCTGGTACTCCAAAGGTCTTGGAAGTATGGTCAGAAAAATCTCATCCACTTTCTATTGATCCATCAACCAGTGATAGTCAGGTTCCTGGGAAAAAGCGTAAAGTTAGGTTTCCTTGTAAGTTATGCAAAGGGAGTCATCAAACTCACGTTTGCCCTCACGTGGATGAAGCCTCAACATTGTTGGAAAATCTTACTGTTCCACAGCAAGAATTTCCAACTGGTTACCGTAAACTTTCTCCCAACCTACCGTCAACTGACGGAGTGATTGATCTAAATTCAAGTACGGTCGATCACACTCTTCCATTGGAGAGTGAAACTCATGTCACTCAGGTTGATGATCCATTAGTTGATCAAGTGGTCGATTCAATTTCACATTCGGTCGATCCCACTTTCTCTTTAGAGAGTGAACTTCATACCGCTCAGGTTCTTCTTGTTACATCAGATTCTTCTATGCCGGGGGGCATTTCACCTGTTTCTACAAAACCCCCTCCAAGTACTGAGGTCTTTTCCTTTGATTGGAATAGACTGACAGAACCTCGTCTTCCTTCCTCCATCCCTTTCCAAATCATTGTCAAGGCTGGTGGTAGGGACATACATCGTACTCAGGTAGATGAAGGTGCTTCTGTTAGTATTTTATCCTCAACTGTTTGGAAAGCTTTGGGTTCCCCTCAGCTTGCGCCTATTACGCAGAATCTGAAAGCTTTTAACAGAACCATTAGTGAACCTTTAGGGATCCTTCCTAAGTTTTCTATTACCTTGGAAGGTAGAACTGTCTGTATTGATCTTATGGTAGTTCGAGGTCCCTTGGATTTCAATTTACTCCTTGGGCGAGACTATGTTTATGCAATGAAAGCTGTCGTATCGACACTCTTTCGCGTGATGTCTTTCCCTCACAATGGCAGTATTGTGACTGTAGACCAGCTTTCGTTCCCTAGTCCTGTCTCAACTACCAATAATATGACACCCCTAAATGTTCCTGATTCTAAAGTGGTATCTACCCTGCCACGGGTTAATTATGTGGCAACTGGTCCCATGTTTTCAGTTACCGATGTAAGTGAGCCTCTCACTGTTTGCTCATCTTCCTTTGATTTAAATCCGGTAATTGACATGGAAAACTCTATGGGGTTATTTGACCACGATGTTCTTATCCCTTTTGAGTCCCTTGACATGTGTTCCTTCCAGAGAAGTGTTCTTCCTTCTGATGAAGACCTTTTGGAAGCCATGATCAAGGTGCGTCCATTAACATGTCTTTCTTCCAGTTGGAAGCCATGATCAGTGTGTGTGAGGATAGTTTCTTCTAGTCTCAACCTCATTAAAAAATGAAACTGGAAGTCATGAGCATAGTTCCTTGTCTTGTGTCAAGCTCATTAAAAAATGAAACAAGGAGTTGTGAGGAAAGTTCCTTTTACTGTGTCAACCTCGTTAAAAAATGAATCAGTGCGTACGAGGATAGTTTTGTTCCTGTGTCAACCTCGTTAAAAAATGAAACATGGTGTTAGAGGATAGTTCTTTTATTGAGTCAACCTCATTAAAAAATGAATCAGGTAGATTTTAGGATATAAAGGTAGATTGTAGAAAGTAGTTATGAGCATAGTTCCTTGTCTTGTGTCAAGCTCACTAAAAAATGAAACAACTCCCATAAGTCTTTCCAAGATCTTGAAAGTAAAGCTTCATTCCATCCACCTCATTGAATGCAATGAAGCTTGGGGGGCATGTACCTCGTTTTGCGTCATTATGCTGGGGGCATGTGAACTTATAACAAGCATAGTTTTTCGTTTCAAGCTTGCGTAAACATGAAACCGAATCTGAGCATAGTTCTTTTCCTATGTCAAGCTCGTTAAAAAATGAAACAAATCCTCCTCTAATTGAGTTGAGAGTTTGACTAGATCTCATAAATGTTAAGTTGTATATTTAGGTTAGTTATTTCAGTGTTTTGCATAATTTTCTTACAGTTTTAGGTTGAGTCTTTCAAATGATCTCGTAACTCAAACCTTCATTTCATCCAAATGATTGAATGAAATGAAGCTAGGGGGGCATGCGCTCTAGCAGTTATGCTTAGGGGGCATCAAGCACAGTTTTCTCTCTGTTTCAAGCTTGTGTAAAAAATGAAACTACTTTGAAGCATAGTTTTTCTCTGTTTCAAGCTTTTGTAAAAATGAAACCTATCTCGAGTCAATTTCAGTTATTTTCAAGACTCGTTAAACTCATGAAAATCTCGAGATTATTTTGCTATCTTTCATTCTCGTAAAACAAATGAAAATGCCGAGTTCTTTCCGTCTTTTCCTGCTCATAAATTAAATTGAAAGTCGGCCATATGAGTACATTTTTATCATTTTTTCCAACTCATTAAAACTTACGAAAAATTAAAAACCATGAGTACATTTTTATCATTTTTTCTAACTCGTTAAAACTTACGAAAAAGTGAAACCTTGGAGTTCTCTTTTAAGCCCTTTTCAGACTCCTAAAACATGAAAAGATTGCCGAGCGTTTCTTTTACACTCGTTAAAACGGAATTAAAAGACGGTCCCCTTATAGCTCTTTTCTGACCGTAAAATCAGGAAACGATTGCCGGGTTTTTGTCGTTTCAAACTCGATACAGAAATAAAACGACGTGTCCTTGATCGCTTTTTACTTTTCAGGTCAGTGGCACTAATTATGAAAGTACTCCTTGGTCGCGAGATCAAACGGTTCCCCCAGGTATCATTTTATACTTTTTCGGGCTTGAGGGACACAAATCTACGAAAAAGTTCAACTTGGAGTCTTCTTAAGTTTTTCAGACTCTCTAAAATTGAAAAACACCGAGTTTCTCCTATACTGGGCTCGTTAAAATTTCACAGTAAAGGACCTGTTCAATTACAAACAGGAACGAACCGCTCCTTCCTAGGGTTCGAATCAAAACTAGGTTGGACTCATCCGAAGGATGAGCTTATAATCAAGCATATGTTATCCTCCTCAAGCTTGTAAAAAATAAAGAGGTACTTGCCAGAAATGGTGGGGGAAAAGAGAGAAGAATGAGCCCATTTGTTACCTTTTGTCTCAGAAGAAACTTTATTACCACTCTTGAACACGACACTTTTCATTCACCTGGGTTGGGAAATCCTTTACCTCACAGTTGATCAAACCACTTTGAAAGTCTTCAGCCGGGTTCCGGGGATTAACTTTGAGTCGTTTATCACCAAGCCATCTGTTGTGTCGTTATGTGTTCAAGAGGTCTGTAAACAAAACTTTCATCTGCAAAATACTTATCATCCATTTGACCATCCCTGAGTCAGTCCTTACAGCAACATTTCTTCAACTTGAAAAATGATTTCGTGTTGCGGGCTTGCCTGCAACGAGTCGCTTTCTATCGACATCAGCACATTATCTAGAGAGATGACTTAGAAATCGTCAGTACCTTGAAGTCTGCATGCATCAATGGCAGGTTTCTCGCCTTTGACGTCAGTTTACATCATTGACTTTCGATCGAAGGATTCCGTGAAATGTTCGACATCAATGCATTCATTCGCATCTCATGGATTGTACTGGGTACTTTGAGAACCATTGACATTACTAGTGGTCTCTCTCACGATTGTTAACAGTTTTCATCATCGACTGGTAATCAAGTGGTTTCTACCATGTTCGACATCAACTCATTTATTCGCATGGCTAGAATCGTACCAATTCGGGAAGTAGAAATGAAGACCCTGGATCTAGTTTCCACCATCCAGGCTGCGAGGAGTTTTGTATTCATTATCTAAGTAGACTAATCATAAATAGATGGATGCGCCCATACTGTGTCTACAAAAGTCTATGATTATGATGTACTGCAAGATCATTCCTGTATCAGAGTAGTTAGTCTGTTAGTTAAAGTTTTAATCTGAGTATGGGAATGCCTACCTCAGTGATGATATAATATTATACATGTATTTTGTGTTGAAAATTGCAGGTTCTGACCAGGCTCTCCGCGAGATAATCCTTGAAATGATAAAGCGCTTCACCCTTCCTAGATAATACAAAACCCTAATCTATTACAGGCTTCGCACTTTAGGGGGCAATCTGTTACACTAAAAAAATGTCACCATGACTATTTACAGTTAGTATGGCTCTATCAACAGTCATGCTATCCTCTTAGGCAAGTCTTATACCTCTGCTCTCCATGTCAAACTCCAAAAAAGAGAGAAAGTCTTTATAAATGTATTTATCTCTGGGTACGCAGGTTCTCTCAACCTTACCTGCGGGGACGCACCCAATGTTCACAAAAGCTGCGTCTTTGGACGCTCTGTAAGTAAAGGGGCAGGTGCGTCCCCCTGTAAAGGTTAAAATGCGCAAGTTTCATCTTTAAAAAGTTACTTGTGGTCATTTCTAGAGCATTCTAGAAGGTTGTTCGACGTGTATTGAGCGCCTCCAGATGGTTCATGCACCCCTACCAAAGAGGAACTTATCCCATCAATAAGGGAGCTATCCCATCCAAAGAGGGGATTATCCCATTGATGGTAGACCTGATTAACCTCCTCTTGAACACTATAAATACAGGCATTGGGTCAGAAGGAGGAGAGGTTGGAAGCTATACATTTCTAAGGGTAAATTCTGCAGGAATTAGGACTCCCATTTAGAAGCTTGTGAGGAGAGATTACCATCTTTGCTTGTTCTATTTGGAAGTGGGTGAGCTTTGTCAAAGTAAAGGAGAGCTCTTGATGGACCCTGGGAGGGACTTGCACAACACCAAGGCTCAGGTTGTATTTGTTCCTTTTGTTACCTATTAATGCAAATGAGTCCATTCTTCTCAATAACTTGTTATTTATGAGTTGTTTCATGTACTCCTTGGTCTATGTGTTAAATATGTTTTATTCTATGAGATTATCAACTCTAGCAGTTATGCTTAGGGGGCATCAAGCACAGTTTTCTCTCTGTTTCAAGCTTGTGTAAAAAATGAAACTACTTTGAAGCATAGTTTTTCTCTGTTTCAAGCTTTTGTAAAAATGAAACCTATCTCGAGTCAATTTCAGTTATTTTCAAGACTCGTTAAACTCATGAAAATCTCGAGATTATTTTGCTATCTTTCATTCTCGTAAAACAAATGAAAATGCCGAGTTCTTTCCGTCTTTTCCTGCTCGTAAATTAAATTGAAAGTCGGCCATATGAGTACATTTTTATCATTTTTTCCAACTCATTAAAACTTACGAAAAATTAAAAACCATGAGTACATTTTTATCATCTTTTCGAACTCGTTAAAACTTACGAAAAAGTGAAACCTTGGAGTTCTCTTTTAAGCCCTTTTCAGACTCCTAAAACATGAAAAGATTGCCTAGCGTTTCTTTTACGCTCGTTAAAACGGAATTAAAAGACGGTCCCCTTATAGCTCTTTTCTGACCGTAAAATCAGGAAAAGATTGCCGGGTTTTTGTCGTTTCAAACTCGATACGGAAATAAAACGACGTGTCCTTGATCGCTTTTTACTTTTCAGGTCAGTGGCACTAATTATGAAAGTACTCCTTGGTCGCGAGATCAAGCGGTTCCCCCAGGTATCATTTTATACTTTTTCGGGCTTGAGGGACACAAATCTACGAAAAAGTTCAACTTGGAGTCTTCTTAAGTTTTTCAGACTCTCTAAAATTGAAAAACACCGAGTTTCTCCTATACTGGGCTCGTTAAAATTTCACAGTAAAGGACCTGTTCAATTACAAACAGGAACGAACCGCTCCTTCCTAGGGTTCGAATCAAAACTAGGTTGGACTCATCCGAAGGATGAGCTTATAATCAAGCATATGTTATCCTCCTCAAGCTTGTAAAAAATAAAGAGGTACTTGCCAGAAATGGTGGGGGAAAAGAGAGAAGAATGAGCCCATTTGTTACCTTTTGTCTCAGAAGAAACTTTATTACCACTCTTGAACACGACACTTTTCATTCACCTGGGTTGGGAAATCCTTTACCTCACAGTTGATCAAACCACTTTGAAAGTCTTCAGCCGAGTTCCGGGGATTAACTTTGAGTCGTTTATCACCAAGCCATCTGTTGTGTCGTTATGTGTTCAAGAGGTCTGTAAACAAAACTTTCATCTGCAAAATACTTATCATCCATTTGACCATCCCTGAGTCAGTCCTTACAGCAACATTTCTTCAACTTGAAAAATGATTTCGTGTTGCGGGCTTGCCTGCAATGAGTCGCTTTCTATCGACATCAGCACATTATCTAGAGAGATGACTTAGAAATCGTCAGTACCTTGAAGTCTGCATGCATCAATGGCAGGTTTCTCGCCTTTGACGTTAGTTTACATCATTGACTTTCGATCGAAGGATTCCGTGAAATGTTCGACATCAATGCATTCATTCGCATCTCATGGATTGTACTGGGTACTTTGAGAACCATTGACATTACTAGTGGTCTCTCTCACGCTTGTTAACAGTTTTCATCATCGACTGGTAATCAAGTGGTTTCTACCATGTTCGAGATCAACTCATTTATTCGCATGGCTAGAATCGTACCAATTCGGGAAGTAGAAATGAAGACCCTGGATCTAGTTTCCACCATCCAGGCTGCGAGGAGTTTTGTATTCATTATCTAAGTAGACTAATCATAAACAGATGGTTGTGCCCATACTGTGTCTACAAAAGTCTATGATTATGATGTACTGCAAGATCATTCCTGTATCAGAGTAGTTAGTCTGTTAGTTAAAGTTTTAATCTGAGTATGGGAATGCCTACCTCAGTGATGATATAATATTATACATGTATTTTGTGTTGAAAATTGCAGGTTCTGACCAGGCTCTCCGTGAGATAATCCTTGAAATGATAAAGCGCTTCACCCTTCCTAGATAATACAAAACCCTAATCTATTACAGGCTTCGCACTTTAGGGGGCAATCTGTTACACTAAAAAAATGTCACCATGACTATTTACAGTTAGTATGGCTCTATCAACAGTCATGCTATCCTCTTAGGCAAGTCTTATACCTCTGCTCTCCATGTCAAACTCCAAAAAAGAGAGAAAGTCTTTATAAATGTATTTATCTCTGGGTACGCAGGTTCTCTCAACCTTACCTGCGGGGACGCACCCAATGTTCACAAAAGCTGCGTCTTTAGACGCTCTGTAAGTAAAGGGGCAGGTGCGTCCCCCTGTAAAGGTTAAAATGCGCAAGTTTCATCTTTAAAAAGTTACTTGTGGTCATTTCTAGAGCATTCTAGAAGGTTGTTCGACGTGTATTGAGCGCCTCCAGATGGTTCATGCACCCCTACCAAAGAGGAACTTATCCCATCAATAAGGGAGCTATCCCATCCAAAGAGGGGATTATCCCATTGATGGTAGACCTGATTAACCTCCTCTTGAACACTATAAATACAGGCATTGGGTCAGAAGGAGGAGAGGTTGGAAGTTATACATTTCTAAGGGTAAATTCTGCAGGAATTAGGACTCCCATTTAGAAGCTTGTGAGGAGAGATTACCATCTTTGCTTGTTCTATTTGGAAGTGGGTGAGCTTTGTCAAAGTAAAGGAGAACTCTTGATGGACCCTGGGAGGGACTTGCACAACACCAAGGCTCAGGTTGTATTTGTTCCTTTTGTTACCTATTAATGCAAATGAGTCCATTCTTCTCAATAACTTGTTATTTATGAGTTGTTTCATGTACTCCTTGGTCTATGTGTTAAATATGTTTTATTCTATGAGATTATCAACTCTAGCAGTTATGCTTAGGGGGCATCAAGCACAATTTTCTCTCTGTTTCAAGCTTGTGTAAAAAATGAAACTACTTTGAAGCATAGTTTTTCTCTGTTTCAAGCTTTTGTAAAAATGAAACCTATCTCGAGTCAATTTCAGTTATTTTCAAGACTCGTTAAACTCATGAAAATCTCGAGATTATTTTGCTATCTTTCATTCTCGTAAAACAAATGAAAATGCCGAGTTCTTTCCGTCTTTTCCTGCTCGTAAATTAAATTGAAAGTCGGCCATATGAGTACATTTTTATCATTTTTTCCAACTCATTAAAACTTACGAAAAATTAAAAACCATGAGTACATTTTTATCATTTTTTCGAACTCGTTAAAACTTACGAAAAAGTGAAACCTTGGAGTTCTCTTTTAAGCCCTTTTCAGACTCCTAAAACATGAAAAGATTGCCGAGCGTTTCTTTTACGCTCGTTAAAACGGAATTAAAAGACGGTCCCCTTATAGCTCTTTTCTGACCGTAAAATTAGGAAAACATTGCCGGGTTTTTGTCATTTCAAACTCGATACGGAAATAAAACGACGTGTCCTTGATCACTTTTTACTTTTCAGGTCAGTGGCACTAATTATGAAAGTACTCCTTGGTCGCGAGATCAAGCGGTTCCCCCAGGTATCATTTTATACTTTTTCGGGCTTGAGGGACACAAATCTACGAAAAAGTTCAACTTGGAGTCTTCTTAAGTTTTTCAGACTCTCTAAAATTGAAAAACACCGAGTTTCTCCTATACTGGGCTCGTTAAAATTTCACAGTAAAGGACCTGTTCAATTACAAACAGGAACGAACCGCTCCTTCCTAGGGTTCGAATCAAAACTAGGTTGGACTCATCCGAAGGATGAGCTTATAATCAAGCATATGTTATCCTCCTCAAGCTTGTAAAAAATAAAGAGGTACTTGCCAGAAATGGTGGGGGAAAAGAGAGAAGAATGAGCCCATTTGCTACCTTTTGTCTCAGAAGAAACTTTATTACCACTCTTGAACACGACACTTTTCATTCACCTGGGTTGGGAAATCCTTTACCTCACAGTTGATCAAACCACTTTGAAAGTCTTCAGTCGGGTTCCGGGGATTAACTTTGAGTCGTTTATCACCAAGCCATCTGTTGTGTCGTTATGTGTTCAAGAGGTCTGTAAACAAAACTTTCATCTGCAAAATACTTATCATCCATTTTACCATCCCTGAGTCAGTCCTTACAGCAACATTTCTTCAACTTGAAAAATGATTTCGTGTTGCGGGCTTGCCTGCAACGAGTTGCTTTCTATTGACATCAGCACATTATCTAGAGAGATGACTTAGAAATCATCAGTACCTTGAAGTCTGCATGCATCAATGGCAGGTTTCTCGCCTTTGACGTCAATTTACATCATTGACTTTCGATCGAAGGATTCTGTGAAATGTTCGACATCAACGCATTCATTCGCATCTCATGGATTGTACTGGGTACTTTGAGAACCATTGACATTACTGGTGGTCTCTCTCACGCTTGTTAACAGTTTTCATCATCGACTGGTAATCAAGTGGTTTCTACCATGTTCGACATCAACTCATTTATTCGCATGGCTAGAATCGTACCAATTCGGGAAGTAGAAATGAAGACCCTGGATCTAGTTTCCACCATCCAGGCTGCGAGGAGTTTTGTATTCATTATCTAAGTAGACTAATCATAAACAGATGGCTATGCCCATACTGTGTCTACAAAAGTCTATGATTATGATGTACTGTAAGATCATTCCTGTATCAGAGTAGTTAGTCTATTAGTTAAAGTTTTAATCTGATTATGGGAATGCCTACCTCAGTGATGATATAATCTTATACATGTATTTTGTGTTGAAAATTGCAGGTTCTGACCAGGCTCTCTGCGAGATAATCCTTGAAATGATAAAGCGCTTCACCCTTCCTAGATAATACAAAACCCTAATCTATTACAGGCTTCGCACTTTAGGGGGCAATCTGTTACACTAAAAAAATGTCACCATGACTATTTACAGTTAGTATGGCTCTATCAACAGTCATGCTATCCTCTTAGGCAAGTCTTATACCTCTGCTCTCCATGTCAAACTCCAAAAAAGAGAGAAAGTCTTTATAAATGTATTTATCTCTGGGTACGAAGGTTCTCTCAACCTTACCTGCAGGGACGCACCCAATGTTCACAAAAGCTGCGTCTTTGGACGCTCTGTAAGTAAAGGGGCAGGTGCGTCCCTCTGTAAAGGTTAAAATGCGCAAGTTTCATCTTTAAAAAGTTACTTGTGGTCATTTCTAGAGCATTCTAGAAGGTTGTTCGACGTGTATTGAGCGCCTCCAGATGGTTCATGCACCCCTACCAAAGAAGAACTTATCCCATCAATAAGGGAGCTATCCCATCCAAAGAGGGGATTATCCCATTGATGGTGGACCTGATTAACCTCCTCTTGAACACTATAAATACAGGCATTGGGTCAGAAGGAGGAGAGGTTGGAAGCTATACATTTCTAAGGGTAAATGCTGCAGGAATTAGGACTCCCATTTAGAAGCTTGTGAGGAGAGATTACCATCTTTGCTTGTTCTATTTGGAAGTGGGTGAGCTTTGTCAAAGTAAAGGAGAACTCTTGATGGACCCTGGGAGGGACTTGCACAACACCAAGGCTCAGGTTGTATTTGTTCCTTTTGTTACCTATTAATGCAAATGAGTCCATTCTTCTCAATAACTTGTTATTTATGAGTTGTTTCATGTACTCCTTGGTCTATGTGTTAAATATGTTTTATTCTATGAGATTATCAAGTGCTATTTAATCGTTTGATTGTTAGTGTATGCAGGTTTCAAATTGAAGGAGGAGCTCATCCGGATCAGCGGAGCTGGACTGCT
Organism: Pinus tabuliformis; assembly: GCA_031772625.1. NCBI lineage: Eukaryota > Viridiplantae > Streptophyta > Pinopsida > Pinales > Pinaceae > Pinus > Pinus tabuliformis. Next base: position 690,431,018 of record CM062812.1, on the reverse strand, counting down.
ACAACAGCGTTGGATTACAGGTAGGATCTAAACACTTGATTTCCCATATAGTAAATGCATGTTTAGAGAAGGATTGCTCTTGTTTGTCTTGTTTGTCACTAGAGAGTCTTAGGCTCCTAGGGAGGTTGGTTGTGTCTGCACTATCGACTCTTTCCGCCTGACACAACCCCAAGCATAAAATGTCCATAAACCAAGGGCTCCTAAGTCCCTAAAAGTGTTGTTCCAACCCCTAAAGGAACAAGGTCAACTGATTACAGCTTCTCCCAGAAGTTCTCCATGAAAAACTACTCAGAACTGGTCAAAACTGGATCATTTCACCTGCTCCATAGGCAAAGTGCATTGCATCTCACCTAAATACACACAGTGGGTGTGCTACATTTCAAAAAGCCCTTCTATGGGGTGCGATGGGCGAGAAGAGACACATGGCAGTGTCAATCCGTGAGGTGGAGAAGCATGGAATCTTCCAGAAACTTCTCTTGTGACACTTACCTCTCTGAATTCGACTAGGGATGAGTAAGAGACCATCAATCTCCAAGTGGAAGCAAGAACTATCAGAGGGAAGACACTAATAAAATCACAAGCTGACTCATCTCCCTTGCAGACATCTATATATGGATCCCTCATCCCAGAGATCCAGAGGCTGGAATTTTGCATCTTGTAAGGAATTGTTGTTGGTTTCTTGAGGCAACATCATAGTGTTGGGTGATCTAAGCTTTGCATGAGGTGAAGAAGGGCTTACTTGCTGAGAGGATGATGCTGGGTCAGAACAACTGGTTGTAAGTCTCTTGTCTCTTTCTTGATTATCAATAAAGCTATTCAAGTTTTCCTCCATACTCTTGTGTAATTTATGTTTTGTGCATTTGTATGGTCAATTTACATCTGATCCTAGATTGTTTATGATAATAGATCCATGTTCTCGTATAGTGTTATGCTGCTTTGATTCTACAGGTACTCTGTGAAGTTGAGTACACAAGAAAGCAAGTAGCAAAGGACTATCAGAAGAGAGAGGAATCGAACAAGGAACCAAGTGCAAGACAGAGGTTGGTCTCCTTTATTCTTCTCTCATCTATCTTTCATAAAGGAAAATGAAAGTGGTTTTACTTTGTTTGTTTCTAAGGTAGCTACCCGCTTTAGTGGGATTAGCAGTTCTGCATAGACACTTTTCCCTGTAATAGTCATGACTTCGAAGAGGTTCTCATGAGATGGGAGAACAATGCTTTGGAAGGGATTCGTAGCAAGGAATCCAAGATCTAGTTCCAATGCTCCTAGTACATAATGTACAACATCACAAAATTGATCATCTATTGATGTAGGCATGGAACGAGTTGCAACATTATTAGCCCATGGCAGGGATGATACCATTGGGATAAAAGGACCATTTAGGGAAGATGGTTGATTGGGAGCCATATTTGGACCGGGAAATGAAAGCTGGTCAACGGTGACAATTCTACCTTCATGCGGGAAACAAATCACTCCAAAGAGTTTTGAAACAATAGCTCCCATGTCATAAATGTAGTCATGCCCAAGAAGCAAATTGTAATCTAAAGGGCCTGGGACTACCATCACATTGAGATAAACAATTTTTTCTCCCAAAGTAATAGGCAACTAAGGAAGGATCCCTAATGGTTGATTGGTTCTTCTACTAAAATCCAATATATTCTGGGTAATTGACACAAGCGGCGGTGAACCGAGCGCTTTCCAAGTAGTGGAGGAAAGGATACTCACAGATGCATCTTCATCTATAATAGTGCCAGATACAATTATATTAAAAACTTTTACTATGATCTGGAAAGGCACATAAGAAGGAAGACGGAATCCTGCCAGTCGATTCCAATCAAAGGAAGTGACCAGACTACTTGGAGGGGGTACCATAAGAATGGAAGAATAAGAACAGGAGAATTATCCCCTTGAGTTACGAGAGTAGGAGGATTTTCCTCCTACCTTCATGGAATAGGAGGATTGCCCCCAAGCTCATTGGTATCTGAAGAAATGAAAAGAACTTGAGTGGTATCATATTCACTCTCTTCGGGAAAATTACAATTAACTGAAGGTGAAAACGGGTCAACTGTTTCGACGACCTGTTGATTTGGGTCAGGTATAGACTCCTGGAATTCACTTCCAAAGAGAGTGGGTTTGACCGATGGTTGATTTTGGTGATTCAATTTATCAACTAATGAAGTATTAAGGGAGAGTCTCCTGTAACTATATGGAATTCGTTGTGGAGAAGCAGGATGGTTATCCAACACATTTTGGCTTCATCCAGATAGGGACAAAGGTGAATGGGATGATTCCCTTCACATAACCTATAGGGAAACTTAACTTTACCCTTCTTTCCATGAACTTTACTACCACTAGTTGATGGTGTGTCACCAGCATGATCTCAAGAAGTTGATGGCATAGGATGATGTGAACGATAAGACCATTCTTCTAAGATCTGAGGAATATCAGGACAATTTCGAAGAAGATGGTCTCCCACACAAAGTTTGCATGGATATCTGTTAGGTCCTTGTACTACTAGTTTAATGCCTTATTGTTATTTGTACAACCCTCTTATTATATTGTTGTGCACATCTAGTCCCCATATTGTTATTATTGTGCCCCATATAATCCCACTATTGTTATTATTGTGTGCTTACATTATTATTGTTATGTCGGCTCTGATTATATTATGACCCTCTAGACTCCTATATATAGAAAGGAGGTCTTGTCATTTGTATCACCCAAGAACTGTTCATTTGTGTAATGTAAAGGAGGTTTCCCCCTCGAAGAGGCTAATTTCTAAATCATTGATCTATCATTTCTATATTTTTGTGAGCTGGTTCCATAACATTTGGTATCAGAGCTTTGGATTCTAGGTTTCGTTGCTCCAAATAGGCCATCATGGAATTTTCGTTATAACTGTTTTTCTGCAATGTTTTAGAAGCTAAAAAAAACCCATTTGAGGTGAAATCTCGCTGAACCTCGGGTCCAAATTTCAGATCTTGTCTCGCTATATTTTTGGATATATGATCTGAGGAAGTTAGGGTTTTTCCAAGCTCTAGAATTTCATCTAAAACAGGTCATCGTGGAATGTTCGCTATAACTTTGTTGATACGAAGTTTCAAAAGCTAAAAAAAACCCATTTGAGAAGAAATTGATCTGAACCTCAGGTCCAAATTTCAGATCTTGTCTTGCTATATTTGTGGATATATGATCTGAGGAAGTTAGGGTTTTGGAAGACACCTGAATTACATCCTAAACATGTGACCTAGGGAAAATTGTCATAACTATCTCTCTGAGCATCATATTGAAATTTCGTAAGAAGTTATAGAAAGAGGATAGACTGTAGTTTTCTGTGTATATTTTTCAGATCTGAAAGTCAAAATAGTGACACGTGGCACTTCATACAAGTTCACTCTTCTGAAAAGGTATATAATCAGGTAATCTTGGGCGATTGTTCATAACTCTTGCTTGGAGAATCCAATTTCGATCAGACTTGTGGCATTGGAAGGATGACATAGAGGGCTACTGAAGGTTGCAATTTCAGAATTGGAAGATATGTTATTACAAAGTTACAGTCATTTCAAGATCGAGCTCCCAAAATCAAGAAAAGGTGATATGAGGAAGTTTGATGGCAATGATCCTGTAAATTGGATACTACATATGGAGAAATATTTTGATCTACATGGTGTAGCACTATTACAAAAGGTACGTATTGCATCTAATTATTTACAACTGAATCAATTTTTATGGTATAAAAGGATTTTTTCTCGTAAACCACTTATCACATGGTCAATTTTCACGGAGGAAATGATAGCACATTATGAGGATACCAAGAGAAACACCTTCTTTAGCCAATTGATAAATCTCAAACAAAAGGGTTCAAAAGAGAAAATTGAGGACTTTCAAAAATTGAATATAAAGGTAAACAATATTCTATAGAAGCAAAAGATAAATAGTTTTATCTATGCCATGGAAGCTGATACCAATGATATGAAAGCATATTGGAAGAAAGGCATGGAGGATTTGAAGAAAGACATGGAAGATTTGAAGGGAGGTGGGACAAATTTGCTACAAGAAAGGCCTCCTAATAACGAAAAGGATCAAGAAACATAAAAAAGAGAGGATATACACCGGTGTTGTGACCAACGACACCCCCCCCCCCCCTTTTTTCATTTAAGTGTTGTCCAAAATACTAAATGAATGGGGACCCTTAGTTAAAATTTAGGAAAAGCAAGAGTTTCCTTTCTTCAAAATAAGGTTACCATCGTAAGCTTAGGAAGATCTTTTGAATACTTTAAAACCTAAGTTTATGATGAGAGAAAAATTCTTTAAAAAGCTGCATCATAAAATAATAGATAAGCACCTCCATTTGGGTATAATCCCGGTATGTGCAAGATTCTCGTACTAAGCAATATATCGCATCGCAATAAGGTAATGCTAATGAGAAAGACTTCAAGATTTTCTGATTTGCAATAACCCCGATCGCAAGATCGCATATCGCAGGGAATGGGCTAACAAAATATGGCAAGCATAAAACTTCTGCGATCTGTGATGTTGCGATATCGCGATAAAGCGATGGTTGCGATATTAAGCCAAATCAACTCTGCGATGTTATATTTGTGAGTCGGTGCGAGAGTGCGATAGTGCAATAATGCGATGTTGCGATCTGCGACGATTGCGAACCAAATCGCAAAATCAGTCCATCACGAATCTTTCGGGCACGCTATTCAAGAAAAGCCACTTACCATAATCTGACTCAAGATCATGTGCTTTTAATGATAATAAAGGAATTAGTTGTCATATATTAAATGTAGACGCGTGCTTTTGCAAAGAATTACTTCACGTAAGGCGGCATATTTGATATATCTGTTGCATTTAAGACTCTCCCGTCACCTTTCTTGATCAGTCATTTCCATTTCGCTTGTGAGCTGCAGGAACGAAGAACGAAGGACGATACCAAGCCATACGCAGGAAGAAATGGGAAAGAAAAATAAGGCTCAGGGCTCTGAGGTGAAGGAAATGACACCTTTATATACAGACACAGCTTGTAGCAGAGACGTAGGGATATCGACGTGGGAAAGCATGTACAGACTGCTTGAAGAAGAAAACCCCAGAATAATGAAGGTTACCACTGTCACAGACTCACAGGGCTCTTCCGAAGCATCCTTAGAAGAACTAGTGTGCTCATTCCTTCATCGGATAGAAGCAAGGCCCAAAATTCTCCCATATACGGATATGATCAAGTGGATACTTGACAATGTAGAAATGAACGACAAACAGTTCAAGATTCAAGGACATGGGCTCATCGGGTCATTCGCTGCACAAGACTTAAAGCTCATCTATCATCTTCCTGAACCGCAGGCGACTTACAATGCATAATTCATTAAAAAATTTGTGGCGGAGAACCCAAACCTATTAGAGACCACCAAAGATTGGTCTAGAAAAGATGAACCGCTCAAGAAAGATAAAAACGGTATGTACAGCACTGGTTCCCTCATCTCTCCGTATTGTTTCGCTGCGGCCATGCTTTGTAGATTATTTGGGATGCCAGATATCAATAAGTTTTCGTCTGAATGGTTACCATTGATCGATGTTGCTACAAATGTTGTTATTATAGATTGGGCCAAGATCTTTTTTGATAACCTATTCACGGCTATTATCAATTACCGGTCTAAAAGATCCATGTCTCAAAGGATCTATCCTCCTTTTTACCTATCTGCATATGTTATGGATTCTATTTGTTATGTGTCTAAATTTCCCGCTATGGGTTGGAAATGGACAACTCAGGACCCATTACCCATCCATGTTTATCATAAGATATTATGGGATTCTCAGTTCATTCCACATTTATACCAGATTTGTCACGGGTTTATCTTACCCATGTATAGAATGATGTATGATAAAGAACCCCCGAGGTGCTCACCTAAGGCACAGATAGATATCATCCCCATCGCAAGATGGTTCGGAGAAGAATGGTTCACCTATATTAGAGTATTTGGAAGCACCGTCCCCCCTCATGTCCTGCCTTTGTATATACCTGACAAACTTCTGGTTCAAGAAATCGCATATTAAACCTGTTCAGAAGGCGGCCTAACTAAAGACCTAAAAGACGAAAAGAAGGCCATATGGCCACAGTTTCCTGTAGCTTGTGGGGCCTTTTCATTGTTCGATGTAGGTCACGCATTCACCGAGGTAGAGAATATGAGGTGTCTACAATTATTTAAATTCCCGGCAAGGCCATTTGACCCAAATGAGGTTGCCCAGGATTTCACAACGACAGTCAAGATAAAGTGTTCGTTGGAAAAAAGGATTTATTTGATGATATATTTCAGAGTAAAAGCTCACTTCAGGAAATTTTGTGGGAAGCTCAATCGCGATTGTCTCCAGATGAACTCCAAAGATTCATGGTATACAAGGAAAGAAGACTAGCCAGTGTTCCTCTAGAAAAGCTGCAACTACTTGCCAGAGAACCTACTCCAAGCATTAGCCTCAATGGGAATTCAAGCACTTCCGGATCTAAATCTAAGACTAGACAAGAAATGCCCGAGCATTCTAAAAGATCTGAAAACAAACAAGATAGGAGCAAAGAGTCAGCTAAAGACACCGCTCAGTCAACGGAATTTACACGACAGCAGGTTATCGCCTCCCCGCCAAGAGATGTCCCCCCTCTCGTCATTGAAGCACCGCCCATCACAACAAAATTAGATAAGGAATGGGAAACCTTCAATGAACTGATCAATCATGACTGACAAGCCCCAAAAACACCTGTGAGCAATGCACAGGTAGCACAAGAAGTGGGCTCAGCGTTGCTCTTCAACGAGTGGGACGATCAAATCAGGGAGGCAGAACAAGCGGAATGGAAGCAGAAGGCGCCAGAAAAGGGAAAAGCTGTCCAAGCACTAAACAGGTTAAATTAGGAGCGTTACTAGGCATACTTGGTGAAGCCGCATAGTCAGTGGATGACTGTGAAATGTATCATAAATGCGGCTGAAAAAGTGGTGCCAGCTGTTGGCATTATGATACATATGTTGTACTTGATGGCAACCCACTCATCTCAGATAATAAATTATAGTGTAGAGAAAAGTTCACGCACTTATATGCAGAGAAAAGTTTATTTCATGTAGAGAAAAGTTCACGCACTTTTATGCAGAGAAAAGTTTATTTCATGTAGAGAAACGTTCACGCACTTTTATGCAGAGAAAAGTTTATTTCATGTAGAGAAAAAGTTCACGCACTTTCATGCAAGGAAAAGCGCGTATATGTTGGAGAACTTACCTTTGGTCCATGGTAGTTAGTCCTTGGTATTTGAACCTATGGTTTTGGACCATGGTACCTCGTCAAAAGTATGTATATGTTGGATAACTTACCTTTGGTCCATGGTAGTTAGTCCTTGGTATTTGAACCTATGGTTTTGGACCATGGTACCTCGTCAAAAGTGTGTATATGTTGGAGAACTTACCTTTGGTCCATGGTAGTTAGTCCTTGGTATTTGAACCTATGGTTTTGGACCATGGTACCTCATCAAAAGTGTTGATCTCACGCACTTTCATGGTTGGTTCATGGTATTAGTCCGACAGTTTTTGATCCTATGGTTTTGGTCCATGGTATTGCATCCAAAAGTGTTGATCTCACGCACTTTCATGGTTGGTTCATGGTATTAGTCCGACAGTTTTTGATCCTATGGTTTTGGTCCGTGGTATTGCATCCAAAAGTGTTGATCCCAAGTATTGAGTCCGTGGTATTGTGTTATTATGGTTTTGGACCGTGGTATTGAGAAAGGACTAAGGCTATAAAAGAGGAAGGAGATCATTTGGCAAAGCATCTTCTGAATTATCGAATATCTGATAAAGTGCTAGATCTGGAATATTGTGATTGGGTTATGGTGCAGATCTGGATCTGAATGAAGAAGGAACCTGAGCGTAAGGAGAAGGATAAGTTCTATTGATGGGTCAAAATCTTAAGGTTGGAATAGTGGTATCTCTATATGATTTTGATCTGTGATATGTGGCATACGCTTGATCTATAAATCTAATAATCTGGGTCTGAATTATTGATGCATGTTTTATTTTACACATGTTATGATCTGGGTATGTCTGATGTAACAACTGCAAAGTTATAAGGAAATATTTGCAGATCTGTATGCGGGTTGGCTTTGGTGAAATCAGAGATTGATGATGCAAGTGTAGTTGATGGGTTTTTGATGTTCTTGGATCCAGTCTGAAAATTAATGAAAAGTGGTCCTTGAAAGAAAAGAAGTAGGGGGTTGTAGCTCCCTTCCAGGAGAGACTGGAAAACGAGAGAGAGAGTTGTAGCTCTCTGCAGGTTGTAGCCTACGTACTGGTAAAGGATTGCACCAGTACAAAATCATTGTAAAAGGAGTTTCTTATTAAAAGAAGATAGAGACATATTGCAGCAGGTGGTTTTCACCCACATTGGGTTTCCACCTTATATCTGGTGTTCTTTTGTGTGACTATTTGTTTTTCTTGTTCCTGCTCATTATTTTATGATTCTGACATACAAAGTAATGATCAATATTTGAAGAATTATTCAAAGTATAAATAAGGAAGATATATTGAAAAGAATTTGATAATACTGATTCACCCCCCCTCTCAGTATTATTTCCAACAATTGGTATCAGAGCAGGTCCTTCTAAAGAAGCTTGATCGCTTGAAGGAAGATCTAACATCATGAGCAACTACGAGAGGGAAGCATCAATCAGGCCACCGATTTTTGATGGGACAAACTTCGTATATTGGAAGGTAAGAGTTGCTGCCTATCTTCAATCTTTGGGTACAGAAGTATGGGACATTATAGAAACAGGGTATACCTTTCTATCAGCTACTCCTACAGATTCAGCTGAGAAGAAGAAATATGAAACAAATGCAAAGGCGGTTAATACTCTTCTAGGATGTCTATCTCAATCTGAATTCGTGAAGGTTATGCAATATAAATCCGCAAAAGAAATATGGGACAAGATTGTTTTGAGCTACGAAGGAGATGAACAGGTAAAACGTGCAAAACTTCAAACCCTCAGGATTCAGTATGAGAATCTCAGAATGTATAATGATGAAAGTGTGGTTAACTATTTTCTTCGTGTGGATGAGATTGTTAATTGTATGAAAAATTTGGGTGAAGAAATAAAATAGGTTGTTGTGGTTGAAAAAGTTCTAAGATCTTTGTCACCTAGGTTTGAATCTAAAGTTTCTGCTATAGAAGAAAAGGAGAATCTACAACATCTTAAAATGTCACAACTACATGGAATTCTAACTGCTTATGAAATGAGAAAAGGAGGTCCATCTGACAGGAAAGAAGCTGCCTTCAAGGCTTCAGGTAAAGGAGAGTACTATGAATCAGGACATGGGTCAAAAGAAGAAGAAGAATCAAATTTTGTCAGAAATCTTCAACGGGGTGCTGGATGGTTCAGAGGTAAGTTACCCTTCAAATGCTTTTCTTGTGGAAGAGTAGGTCACTATGCTGCCAAATGTCCTCATAAGGATAAGATCGACAAGGGAAAGGAACCTATTAGATGGAACAAGAAACAAAATGCAAATAAGAAAAGCTACTACACTCATGAAGACAGTGATGGTCTATCAAATAGTGATGAAGATGAACGAGGTAATGACTATAAAATTTTAATGGCCTTTGAAGATGATGATTACATGGATGCTATAGATGTGGATAGTTTTTATGAAGAGATTTCTAGACTTAAGACATGTATAGAAGAAAAGAATATGATCATTGATACTCTACAATTTCAAATTGATGAAAAAGAAAAATATCTTGAAAAGTTAGAAGGTGGAATTGTTGGCCTTAGAAAAGAAATTGAGAAAACAAAGGCTATTAATCTTAAGTTTGTCAAAGGATCTAAAACTCTGGATGAGATCATCAATGTACAGCGTTCTCCGCTAAACAAGACAGGTCTGGGGTATAATGGAGAAACATCTCAAGCATCCACCTCAAAGAGTTATCTTGATGCAGCAAGAAGGAATGAGCAAAAGCACAATGGAGATCACCAGGTAAAGCAGGGACGAATTACATCAAGAACGAACAAAGACTATCAGGTAAACCAGGGGCAATCTGTCTTAAGGATGAACAAAAGCTACAACCAGCCACAGGTAAAATCTTCTCAATTTGATTCAAGAATGGATGACAATAGAAATTACAATCATTTGGCCGGTAGATTTGATAATCGCAGAAGTTTCTTCAATGGGCAATGTTTCTCTTGCCATAAGTTTGGTCACAAAGCAGCTCAATGTGTTACATATAAAACAATCATGACTAGAGAAGCTCAAAAACAAAGAAGTATGATCGGGATTACAAAAAGGACCTATAACAACTTTTCGGCTCTTGAAAATGAAGTTGAATGTTCTATTTGCAATAAATTTGGTCATGAAGATTCTGAATGCAGGAGCAGGTTTCAGCAGACAAAGGAACAAGCCTCAAGCACCAGAACATGGAGAATAAAGGAACCACAAACAGAAAGATGTGGGATAGCCTTTTATGCAGAGGGACAGGAAAATCTATGGTACATCGACAGTGGATGTTCGAAGCATATGACAGGTGATAAAGAAAAACTTGAATCATATTCTGCTTTAGAAAAGGGAAAGAAAGTTTCTTTTGGAAATGATACTCCAGCAGCTATAAAAGGAAAAGGCACTGCTCAGTTAAAAGAAAAGGTCAAAGCTGGAAATGTTTTGTATGTTGATGGCTTGAAGCATAACCTTCTGAGTGTCAGTCAGATGTGCGATCAAGGAACCGAGGTAATATTTCGATCAAATGGATGTAGCGTTCGTGATCTTGATACAGGGAAAACAGTGATCAAAGGTAGAAGAACTCCAAATAATCTATACATATTTGAAGAAGGACAACAACAATGCTATTTGAGCAAGGATGATGAACACTGGTTATGGCACCGGAGGTTGGGGCATCTAAGCTTTTCACAAATAAGGAAAGCATGCAAATATCAGGCAGTTCGTGGTCTTCCAGATATCAAAATTCCAGACAACACCATATGCAAATCATGTCAGTTTGGAAAGCAAACCAGAACTAACTTTCCAGAGAAGGAAGGATCAGCTAGCATGCCTCTTGAGCTAGTCCATATAGATGTATGTGCTCCATTTAGGAAAAGGACACCTCGAGGAGAAGAATACTTGATATTATTCATTGACGATTTCTCCAGGTTTGTTTGGTTAGGACTTATGAAGCACAAAGACGAAGCATTCGAGAAATTCAAATCCTTCAAAGCCTTGGTTGAAAATGAATCAGGTTACAAAATTAAGTGCCTCAGGTCTGACAGAGGTGGGGAGTTTACCTCAAATGAATTTTTCGATTTTTGTGAAGAACATGGGATAAGAGGAGAATTCTCTACAGCTATAACTCCTCAGCAAAATGAAGTGGTGGAAAGGATGAACAGAACAGTCCAACAAATGGTTCGTGCTATGCTGGATGAGTCTGGAACTCCCGCAACTTTTTGGGGTGAAGCCGCATATGCTGCAGTTGTTATTCTCAACAAAACAAATGTCCGAGTGAACAGCACTCAAACTCCTCATGAGCTCTGGTATGGTGAGACTCCTTCGGTAAAGAACTTCAAAATCTTTGGGAGCAAACGCTATATTAAGAATACTAATGAGCAACTTGGCAAACTTGAACCTAGAGCAGATGAAGGCATTCTTCTTGGTTATTCTCCACACAACAAAGCATATAAGTGCTACAATAAAAGACTTGGAAGAATTGTTGACAGCATTGATGTAGTGGTTGATGAAAAGGGATACATTCCTAGGCAAGTAAATCATGAAAATATCGAAGAAGATGAAGACTGCCCTCAAAGATAGAATGATGAAGAAGAAGAACCTCAAGGAGCACCAGAGGAACAGATAAGAATAGAAGAGAAGACTCCATCTCGGTACGTTTAGAAGAATCATCCAGAATCTCAGATTTTGGGGCAGAAAGAATCAGGTGTACAAATAAGAAGAACAATTGCAGAAGCTTCAAGCTATTTGGCATTACTCTCCTCCACTGAACTACAAAATGTAAAAGAGGCATGCAAAGATGAATGTTGGGTCAAAGCAATGGATGAAGAACTTGAGCAGATCGAAAAGAACAACACTTGGGAGTTGGTTCCTAGACCGAAGGATAAGAATGTTATAGGGACAAAATGGGTCTTCAAAAATAAGTTGAATGAAAATGGGGAAGTAATTAGAAACAAGGCCAGACTTGTCTGTAAAGGGTATGCGCAGCAAGAAGGAATAGATTTTGAAGAAACTTTTGCTCCTGTTGCAAGACTTGAGGCCATCTGAATGTTCCTTGCTCTCTCAAGCTTTCAAAAGTTCAAAGTATTTCAAATGGACGTGAAATCAGCCTTTCTGAATGGAGACTTAGAAGAAGAAGTATACATTGAGCAGCCAGATGGTTTCATTCTTGGAAATGATCCAAATCTTGTATGCAGATTGAAAAAGGCTCTCTATGGTCTTAAACAAGCTCCAAGGGCTTGGTACTATCGTTTGGACAAATATCTTCATCAACAAGGCTTTTCAAAAGGATCAGCAGATAGCAATATTTATATAAAAATTGAAAATGACAAATTGCTAATACTTGTTGTGTATGTAGATGACATTATCTTTGGCAGCAATGAAGAATCTATGAGTCAAAGCTTTGCCTTGGTGATGGAGAAAGAATTCGAAATGTCCTTGCTTGGAGAATTGGCATATTTTCTTGGTTTGCAAATCCAACAAAATGAAGGAGGGATCTTCTTGTCTCAAACCAAGTATCTCAAGCAGATTTTGAAGAAATATGGTATGGAAGAAGCAAAACCAGTATGTACACCCATGGTCACAGGATGTAACCTCAGTGCAATGTTGGAAATAATACTGAGAGGGGGGGTGAATCAGTATTATCAAGTTCTTTTAATAAATCTTCCTTATTTATTCTTTGAATTATTTTTGCATGTCAGTACCATAAAATAATGAGCATGAACAAAGAAAACAGATAGTCACACCAAAGAACACAATATGTAAGGTGGAAACCCAATGTGGGTGAAAACCACCTGCTGTAATATGTCTCTATCTTCTTTCAAATTAGAAACTCTTTTTACAATGGTTTTGTACTGGTGCAGTCCTTTACCAGTACGCAGGCTGCAACCTGCAGAGAGCTACAACTCTCTCTCGTTTTCCAGTCTCTCCTGGAAGGGAGCTACAACCCCCTACTTCTTTTCTTTCAAGGACCACTTTTCATAAATTTTCAAACTGGATCCAAGAACATCAAAAACACATCAACTACACTTGCATCATCAATCTTTGATTTCACCAAAGCCAACCTGCATATAGATCTGCAAATATTTCCTTATAACTTTGCAGTTGTTACATCAAACATACCCAGATCATAACATGTGTAAAATAAAACATGCATCAATAATTCAGACCCAGATTATTAATTTATAGATCAAGCGTATGCCACATATCACAAATCAAAATCATATAGAGATACCACTATTCCAACCTTAAGATTTTGACCCATCAATAGAACTTATCCTTCTCCTTACGCTCAGGTTCCTTCTTCATTCAGATCTAGATCTGCACCAAAACCCAATCACAATATTCCAGATCTAGCACTTTATCAGATATTCGATAATTCAGAAGATGCTTTGCCAAATGATCTCCTTCCTCTTTTATAGTCTTAGGCCTTTCACAATACCACGAGCCAAAACCATAGGATCAAAAAACTGTTGGACTAATACCATGAACCAACCATGAAAGTACGTGAGATCAACACTTTTGGATGCAATACCACGGGCCAAAACCATAGGTTCAAATACCAAGGAATAATTACCATGGACCAAAGGTAAGTTCTCCAACATATACTTGCTTTTCCTTGCATGAAATTGCGTACCATGGTCCAAAACCATAGGTTCAAATACCAAGGACTAACTACCATGGACCAAAGGTAAGTTCTCCAACATATACGCGCTTTTCCTCATAGGTTCAAATACCAAGGACTAACTACCATGGACCAAAGGTAAGTTCTCCAACATATACGTGCTTTTCCTCATAGGTTCAAATACCAAGGACTAACTACCATGGACCAAAGGTAAGTTCTCCAACATATACGCGCTTTTCCTTGCATGAAAGTGCGTGAAATTTTTCTTTACATGAAATAAACTTTTCTCTGCATAAAAGTGCGTGAACTTTTCTCTACACTATAATTTATTATCTGAGATGAGTGGGTTGCCATCAAGTACAACATATGTATCATAATACCAACAATCTCCCCCTTTGGACTTGATGGCAACAACAACCAATCACTCTCCCCCTTTGACATCAAGGGCAAAGGGTTATGCTCCCCCTAAGAACATGCTCCCCCTGACTATAAACCAGATCTGCAAAGAAGAACCATAATCCATGACCATGAAAGAGATAGAGACGTATTGCAGCAATATTCAGACCAGCATCCATGATCTCCTTCTGTACTTCCTCCATAATGCCAACAATGCATGATATGCTCCCCTTGAACCTGTGCCATTCGATCTTTAACCAATCTGCAACCCAGCACATGTACGCATATACTTCAGATGAACTTTGCGTACAACCAACAATCAGAAGAGATTCAACAACAAGATGATGCATCAACAACCCCCAGCTTTTGCCTGAGGTATTCAAAGGTCTCCCTAGGCAATGGTTTGGTGAGTATATCAACAACCTGTTCCTTAGAAGGAACATACTCCAACTTGACCTTTTGTTCAAGCACTTGTTCCCGGAGAAAGTGATACTTGATTGGTATGTGTTTGGTTTTTGAATGCATGACTGGGTTCTTTGAAATGCTGATTGCACTTATATTATCACATAAGATGGAGATGGGTGGTGTACAAGTGATTTGAAAATCCTGCAAGGTCTGCATCATCCAAAGGAGTTGAGTGCAGCAAGATGCAGCAGCAACATATTCTACTTCAGTTGTAGACAAGGCAATCAAACTCTGTTTCTTGCTGAACCAAGATACTAATCTGGAACCCATAAAGAATGCACCACCACTTGTGCTTTTCCTGTCATCCACGCTTCCGGCCCAATCTGCATCTGTATAAGCATGAAGTGTGAGATCTGTATCTCTAGGATACCATAAGCCATAGTTTTGAGTCCCTTGAAGATATTTGAAGATTCTCTTTACTGCCTGAAGATGAGTTTCCTTTGGATTTGCCTGAAATCTTCCAACTATTCCCACTGCATGCATGATGTCTGGTCGGGTACTTGTCAAATAAAGTAGACTTCCAATCATAGATCTGTAAGTTGGTTGATGCACTGCTGTTGATTCATCATTTTCACTGAGGTTACATCCTGTGACCATGGGTGTACATACTGGTTTTGCTTCTTCCATACCATATTTCTTCAAAATTTGCTTGAGATACTTGGTTTGAGACAAGAAGATCCCTCCATTTTGTTGGATTTGCAAACCAAGAAAATATGTCAGTTCTCCCAGCATGGACATTTCGAATTCTTTCTGCATCACCAAGGCAAAGCTTTGACTCATAGCTTCTTCATTGCTGCCAAAGATAATGTCATCTACATACACAACAAGTATCAGCAATTTGTCATTTTCAACTTTTATATAAAGATTGTTGTCTGCTGATCCTTTTGAAAATCCTTGTTGATGAAGATATTTGTCCAAACGATAGTACCAAGCCCTTAGAGCTTGTTTGAGGCCATAGAGAGCCTTTTTCAATCTGCATACAAGATTTGGATCATTTCCAAGAATGAAACCATCTGGCTGCTCAATGTATACTTCTTCTTCCAAGTCTCCATTCAGAAAGGTTGATTTCACATCCATTTGAAATACTTTGAAGTTTTGAAAGCTTGAGAGAGCAAGGAACATTCGGATGGCCTCAAGTCTTGCAACAGGAGCAAAAGTTTCTTCAAAATCTATTCCTTCTTGCTGCGCATACCCTTTACAAACAAGTCTGGCCTTGTTTCTAATTACTTCTCCATTTTCATTCAATTTATTTTTGAAGACCCATTTTGTTCCTATAACATTCTTATCCTTTGGTCTAGGAACTTGCTCCCAAGTGTTGTTCTTTTCGATCTGCTCAAGTTCTTCATCCATTGCTTTGACCCAACATTCATCTTTGCATGCCTCTTTCACATTTTGTGGTTCAGTGGAAGAGAGTAATGCCAAATAGCTTGAAGCTTCTGCAATTGTTCTTCTTGTTTGTACACATGCTTCTTTCTGTCCCAAAATCTGAGATTCTGGATGATTCTTCTGAACATATCTGGATGGAGTCTTCTCTTCTATCCTTATCTGCTCCTCTGGTTCTTCTTGAGGTTCTTCTTCTTCATCATTCTGTCTTTGAGGATGGCCTTCATCTTCTTCGATATCTTCATGATTTACTTGCCTAGGAATGTATCCCTTCTTATCAACCACTACATCAATGCTGTCAACAATTCTTCCAAGTCTTTTATTATAGCACTTGTATGCTTTGCTGTGTGGAGAATAACCAAGAAGGATGCCTTCATCTGCTCTAGGTTCAAGTTTGCCAAGTTTCTCATCAGTATTTTTAATATAGCATTTGCTCCCAAAGATTTTGAAGTGCTTTACCGAAGGAGTCTCACCATACCAAAGCTCATGAGGGGTTTGAGTGCTGTTCACTCGGACATTTGTCTTGTTGAGAATAATAATCGCAGCATGTGCTGCTTCACCCCAGAAAGTTGCGGGAGTTCCAAATTCATCAAGCATAGCACGAGCCATTTGTTGGATAGTTCTGTTCATTCTTTCCACCACTCCATTTTGCTGAGGAGTTCTAGCTGTAGAGAATTCTCTTCTTATCCCATGTTCTTCACAGAAATTGAAAAATTCATTTGAGGTAAACTCCCCACCTCTGTCGGATCTAAGACACTTAATTTTGTATGTTGATTCATTTTCAACCAAGGCTTTAAAGGATTTGAATTTTTCGAATGCTTCATCTTTGTGCTTCATAAGTCTTAACCAGACAAACCTGGAGAAATCGTCAATGAATAATATCAAGTATTCTTCTCCTCGAGGTGTCCTTTTCCTGAATGGACCACATGTATCTGTATGTACTAGCTCAAGAGGCATGCTAGCTGATCCTTCCTTTTCCGGAAAGGTAGTTCTGGTTTGCTTTCCAAGCTGACATGATTTGCATATGGTGTTGTCTGGAACTTTGATATCTGGAAGACCAAGAACTGCCTGATATTTGCATGCTTTCCTTATTTGTGAAAAGCTTAGATGCCCCAACCTCCGGTGCCATAACCAGTGCTCATCATCCTTGCTCAGATAACATTGTTGTTGTCCTTCTTCAAATATGTATAGATTATTTGGAGTTCTTTTACCTTTGATCACTGTGTTACCTGTATCAAGATCATGAACAAGACATCCATTTGATCTGAATATCACCTCGGTTCTTTGATCACACATCTGGCTGACACTTAGAAGATTATGTTTCAATCCATCAACATACAAAACATTTCCAGCTTTGACCTTTTCTTTTAACTGAGCAGTGCCTTTTCCTTTTATAGTTGCAGGAGTATCATTTCCAAAATTTCTTTCCTTTTTCTAGAGCAGAATATGATTCAAGTTTTTCTTTATCACCTGTCATATGCTTCGAACATCCACTGTCAATGTACCATAGATTTTCCTGTCTCTCTGCATAAAATGCTATCCCACATCTTTCTGTTTGTGGTTCCTTTATTCTCCATGTTTTGGTGCTTGAGGCTTGTTCCTTTGTCTGTTGAAACCTGCTCCTGCATTCAGAATCTTCATGACCAAAGTTATTGCAAATAAAACATTCAACTTCATTTTCAAGAACCGAAAAGTTGTTATAGGTCCTTTTTGTAATCCCGGTCATACTTCTTTGTTTTTGAGCTTCTCTAGTCATGATCGTTTTATATGCAACACATTGAGCTACTTTGTGACCAAAGTTATGGCAAGAAAAGCATTGTCCATTGCAGAAATTTCTGCGGTTATCAAATCTTCCAGCCAAACGATTGTAATTTCTATTGTCATTCATTCTTGAAGCAAATTGAGAGGATTTTACCTGTGGCTGGTTGTAGCTTTTGTTCATCCTTAAGACAAATTGCCCCTGATTTGCCTGATAGTCTTTGTTTGTAATTGGTCCCTGCTTTACTTGGTGATCTCCATTGTGCTTTTGCTCATTCCTTCTTGCTGCATCAAGATAACTCTTTGAGGTGGATGCTTGAGAAGTTTCTCCATTATAGCCCAGACCTGTCTTGTTTAGAGGAGAGCACTGTACATTGATGATCTCATCCAGATTTTCAGATCCTTTGACAAACTTAAGATTTATAGCCTTTGTTTTCTCAATCTCTTTTCTAAGACCAACAATTTCGCCTTCTAACTTTTCAAGATATTTTTCTTTTTCATCAATTTGAAGTTGTAGAGTATCAATGATCCTATTCTTTTCTTCTATACATGTCTTGAGTCAAGAAATTTCTTCACAAAAGCTATCCACATCTATAGCATCCATGTAATCATCATCTTCAAATGCCATTAAGAGTTTATAGTCATTACCTCGTTCATCTTCGTCACTATTTGATAGACCATCACTATCTTCATGAGTGTAGTAGCTTTTCTTATTTGCAATCTGTTTCTTGTTCCATCTAGCAAGTTCCTTTCCTTTATCCTTATGAGGACATTTTGTAGCATAATGACCTACTCTTCCACAAGCAAAGCATTTAAAAGGTAACTTACCTCTGAACCTTCCAGTTCCCCTTTGAAGATTTCTGACAAAATTTGATTCTTCTTCTTCTTCTTCTGGCACGTGACTTGCTTCATAATAGCCTCCTTTGCCTGAAGCCTTGAAAGCAGCTTCTCTTCTGTCTGATGGACCTCCCTTTCTCATTTCATAAGCAGTTAGAATTCCGTGTAGCTGAGACATAGTAAGAATTCATAGATTTTCCTTTTCTTCTATTGCAGACACTTTAGATTCAAACTTGGGGGACAATGATCTTAGAACTTTTTCAACCACAATAGCCTCTTTTATTTCTTCACCCAAGTTTTTCATGCAATTAACAATCTCATCTACCCGAAGGAAATAGTTAGCCACACTTTCATCATTATACATTCTGAGATTCTCATACTGAATCCTGAGGGTTTGAAGTTTAGCACGCTTTACCTGTTCATCTCCTTCGTAGCTCAAGACAATCTTGTCCCATATTTCTTTTGCGGATTTATATTGCATAACCTTCACGAATTCTATTTGAGATAAGCATCCCAGCAGAGTATTGACTGCTTTAGCATTTGTTTCATATTTCTTCTTTTCGGCCGTATCTGTAGGAGTAGCTGAAGGAAAAGTGTAGCCTGTATCTATGATATCCCAAACTTCTGTACCAAGAGATTGAAGATAGGAAGTAACTCTTACCTTCCAATAATTGAAGTTTGTCCCATCAAAAATTGGTGGCCTGATTGATGCTTCCCTCTCGTAGTTGCTCATGATGAATGATCTTCCTTCAAGCGATCAAGCTTCTCTGAAGGACCTACTCTGATACCAATTGTTGGAAATAATACTGAGAGGGGGGGTGAATCAGTATTATCAAGTTCTTTTAATAAAATTTCTTCCTTATTTATTCTTTGAATCATTTTTGCATGTTAGTACCATAAAATAATGAGCATGAACAAAGAAAACAGATAGTCACACCAAAGAACACAAGATGTAAGGTGGAAACCCAATGTGGGTGAAAACCACCTGCTGCAATATGTCTCTATCTTCTTTCAAATTAGAAACTCTTTTTACAATGGTTTTGTACTGGTGCAATCCTTTACCAATATGCAGGCTGCAACCTGCAGAGAGCTACAACTCTCTCTCGTTTATCAGTCTCTCCTGGAAGGGAGCTACAACCCCCTACTTCTTTTCTTTCAAGGACCACTTTTCATAAATTTTCAAACTGGATCCAAGAACATCAAAAACCCATCAACTACACTTGCATCATCAATCTCTGATTTCACCAAAGCCAACTCGCATACAGATCTGCAAATATTTCCTTATAACTTTGCAGTTGTTACATCAGACATACCCAGATCATAACATGTGTAAAATAAAACATGCATCAATAATTCAGACCCAGATTATTAGATTTATAGATCAAGCGTATGCCACATATCACAGATAAAAATCATATAGAGATACCACTATTCCAGCCTTAAGATTTTGACCCATCAATAGAACTTATCCTTCTCCTTACGCTCAGGTTCCTTCTTCATTCAGATCCAGATCTGGACCAAAACCCAATCACAATATTCCAGATCTAGCACTTTATCAGATATTCGATAATTCAGAAGATGCTTTGCCAAATGATCTCCTTCCTCTTTTATAGTCTTAGGCCTTTCACAATACCACGGGCCAAAACCATAGGATCAAAAAACTGTTGGACTAATACCATGAACCAACCATGAAAGTACGTGAGATCAACACTTTTGGATGCAATACCACGGGCCAAAACCATAGGTTCAAATACCAAGGACTAACTACCATGGACCAAAGGTAAGTTCTCCAACATATACGCGCTTTTCCTTGCATGAAAGTGCGTACCATGGTCCAAAACCATAGGTTCAGATACCAAGGACTAACTACCATGGACCAAAGGTAAGTTCTCCAACATATACGTGCTTTTCCTCATAGGTTCAAATACCAAGGACTAACTACCATGGACCAAAGGTAAGTTCTCCAACATATACGTGCTTTTTCTCATAGGTTCAAATACCAAGGACTAACTACCATGGACCAAAGGTAAGTTCTCCAACATATACGTGCTTTTCCTTGCATGAAAGTGCGTGAACTTTTTCTCTACATGAAATAAACTTTTCTCTGCATAAAAGTGCGTGAAATTTTCTCTACACTATAATTTATTATCTGAGATGAGTGGGTTGCCATCAAGTACAACATATGTATCATAATGCCAACATGCAAATGATGAATCAGCAGCAGTGCATCAACCAACTTACAGATCTATGATTGGAAGTCTAGTTTATTTGACAGGTACCCGACCAGACATCATGCATGCAGTGGGAATAGTTGGAAGATTTCAAGCAAATCCAAAGGAAACTCATCTTCAGGCAGTGAAGAGAATCTTCAAATATCTTCAAGGGACTCAAAACTATGGCTTATGGTATCCTAGAGATACAGATCTCACACTTCATGCTTATACAGATGCAGATTGGGCCGGAAGCATGGATGACAGGAAAAGCACAAGTGGTGGTGCATTCTTTATGGGTTCCAAATTAGTATCTTGGTTCAGCAAGAAACAGAGTTCGATTGCCTTGTCTACAGCTGAAGCAGAATATGTTGCTGCTGCATCTTGCTGCTCTCAACTCCTTTGGATGATGCAGACCTTGCAGGATTTTCAAATCACTTGTACACCACCCATCTCCATCTTATGTGATAATACAAGTGCAATCAACATTTCAAAGAACCCAGTCATGCATTCAAAAACCAAACACATACCAATCAAGTATCACTTTCTCCGGGAACAAGTGCTTGAACAAAAGGTCAAGTTGGAGTATGTTCCTTCTAAGGAACAGGTTGCTGATATACTCACCAAACCATTGCCTAGGGAGACCTTTGAATACCTCAGGCAAAAGCTGGGGGTTGTTGATGCATCATCTTGTTGTTGAATCTCTTCTGATTGTTGGTTATACACAAGGTTCATCTGAAGTATATGCGTACATGTGCTGGGTTGCGGATTGGTCAAAGATCGAATGGCACAGGTTCAGGGGGAGCATATCATGCATTGTTGGCATTATGAAGGAAGTGCAGAAGGAGATCATGGATGCTGGTCTGAATATTGCTGCAATACGTCTCTATCTCTTTCATGGTCATGGATTATGGTTCTTCTTTGCAGATCTGGTTTATAGTCAGGGGGAGCATGTTCTTAGGGGGAGCATAACCGTTTGCCCTTGATGTCAAAGGAGGAGAGTGATTGGTTGTTGTTGCCATCAAGTCCAAAGGGGGAGATTGTTGGCATTATGATACATATGTTGTACTTGATGGCAACCCAGTCATCTCAGATAATAAATTATAGTGTAGAGAAAAGTTCACGCACTTATATGCAGAGAAAAGTTTATTTCATGTAGAGAGAAGTTCACGCACTTTTATGCAGAGAAAAGTTTATTTCATGTAGAGAAAAGTTCACACACTTTTATGCAGAGAAAAGTTTATTTCATGTAGAGAAAAAGTTCACGCACTTTCATGCAAGGAAAAGCGCGTATATGTTGGAGAACTTACCTTTGGTCCATGGTAGTTAGTCCTTGGTATTTGAACCTATGGTTTTGGACCATGGTACCTCGTCAAAAGTATGTATATGTTGGAGAACATACCTTTGGTCCATGGTAGTTAGTCCTTGGTATTTGAACCTATGGTTTTGGACCATGGTACCACGTCAAAAGTGTGTATATGTTGGAGAACTTACCTTTGGTCCATGGTAGTTAGTCCTTGGTATTTGAACCTATGGTTTTGGACCATGGTACCTCGTCAAAAGTGTTGATCTCACGCACTTTCATGGTTGGTTCATGGTATTAGTCCAACAGTTTTTGATCCTATGGTTTTGGTCCGTGGTATTGCATCCAAAAGTGTTGATCTCACGCACTTTCATGGCTGGTTCATGGTATTAGTCCGACAGTTTTTGATCCTATGGTTTTGGTCCATGGTATTGCATCCAAAAGTGTTGATCCCAAGTATTGAGTCCGTGGTATTGTGTTATTATGGTTTTGGACCATGGTATTGAGAAAGGACTAAGGCTATAAAAGAGGAAGGAGATCATTTGGCAAAGCATCTTCTGAATTATCGAATATCTGATAAAGTGCTAGATCTGGAATATTGTGATTGGGTTATGGTGCAGATCTGGATCTGAATGAAGAAGGAAACTGAGCGTAAGGAGAAGGATAAGTTCTATTGATGGGTCAAAATCTTAAGGCTGGAATAGTGGTATCTCTATATGATTTTGATCTGTGATATGTGGCATACGTTTGATCTATAAATCTAATAATCTGGGTTTGAATTATTGATGCATGTTTTATTTTACACATGTTATGATCTGGGTATGTCTGATGTAACAACTGCAAAGTTATAAGGAAATATTTGCAGATCTGTATGCGGGTTGGCTTTGGTGAAATCAGAGATTGATGATGCAAGTGTAGTTGATGGGTTTTTGATGTTCTTGGATCCAGTCTGGAAATAAATGAAAAGTGGTCCTTGAAAGAAAAGAAGTAGGGGGTTGTAGCTCCCTTCCAGGAGAGACTGGAAAACGAGAGAGAGAGTTGTAGCTCTCTGCAAGTTGTAGCCTGCATACTAGTAAAGGACTGCACCAGTACAAAATCATTGTAAAAGGAGTTTCTTATTAAAAGAAGATAGAGACATATTGCAGCAGGTGGTTTTCACCCACATTGGGTTTCCACCTTATATCTGGTGTTCTTTTGTGTGACTATTTGTTTTTCTTGTTCCTGCTCATTATTTTATGATTCTGACATACAAAGTAATGATCAATATTTGAAGAATTATTCAAAGTATAAATAAGGAAGATATATTGAAAAGAATTTGATAATACTGATTCACCCCCCCTCTCAGTATTATTTCCAACACCAGTTCTCATAGATTCTGTTTTCTCAGCCCAACTCAAAGCAGAAGTCAGCCAGCCGACTCTCCTTAAACCAATGATGAACGCATGCAGCTTTAAAGATCAGATTCATAAGTAGCTTAATTTAGAATGTTGTTTTTACTTTAAAAATTAGACTAGAAAAAGGACGGTCATTTGAAAACCGCATCCTAAATTTTCTAAATAAACTATTATTAGAATTAGGAAGTAGTATTTAAACCCTTCTCATGCATTTAGAGAAGGGTCCAGAAATTTGTCAAAAACTTGTCCTCAGAACATGCACTTCTGCACCCTCAGAGGAGGTTTTGATGAATGAATGGATCAAGGTTTATTAATGTTTGCATTTGATATCTGCTACTGATGTTTCACTTCTGTACTCTTGGTAGATATTAGAACAAGGAGAGATAAATCATTGTTGCTTGAAGCTTATGAGTAGGACCAGTCATAAATGGTACTTTTATCTCTTGACCATTTCTGCTTATATTCTTAAAGTGATATACAGTTTTTAGTTGTTTATATGTTATTGCATGAATGTTTGAGTTACCATTTGGCACTTTTGTGCGGTGGAGTCATTTATTTATGTTTGATATGTGAATAACTTATTATGTGATATGCTGTTCACAACTGTTTTGCCTAACTTTTTATGTAAAGTGGTTCATCTTAATTGATTTCCATTCTTATGATAGCTGAATGATCTTTATTACCAGTTATTATTTGAAATATCTTTAGATCGCATAATAGAAGAAATACATCCCGGGTTAGCATAGATTAGATGTGCTGTTTTCATTAGATTACAATAGCATAGAATTAGATTAAAGTAGCTTAGATTAGAACTCTTAGATCAGCATCATCCAACTCTGCACACACACACACCCTTAGATTGGGAAACTGGTCCCATTATCCCCAGTCGGACCCGCTACACCAAACGGATAAGGAGCTGCCAACCAAGGTCCAGACCGGGTGGGTATCCCCCTTGTTGTCGACCCGATTTTCGGGGCTTCAACATATTTGGTGCTAGAAGGAGGGCCTGAAGCATAGTGTCTGTTGGAATGGTTTGAAATCGTAATCATTTGAATTAGGATGGCTGCTCACAAACTTCCCATTTGGAGTTGCATCCATGTTCGTGCCTCTTCCAACACTCCACCTGAAGTGGTAAGACTCTTGTCTCAGGTAAAATTCAATGGTAAGAATAATTCTTCTGCTTTTAATCATAGCCTTCAATTTATTCAAAGTGTTTCAAGTTCGAACGTTCAAAGAATTGATGAAGGCATTTTATGCAGAATTTTTACTCTCACATTCACGACGGAAGCTAGAAAATGGTGTAGAACCCTCCCAGTTGCCTCAATTCACAGCTGGGACCAATTTGTCAAGGCTTTCATTTGTAAATTTGATTGCTATGGTTATGATCAGGTATATGATGAAATTGAGTAATCTACGAAAAGAAGATGAATCTGTTAGGGATTTTAATATGCGATTTCATCTTGATTGTCTAAAATATGATCTTGGAAATGAACTCATGAATGAAGAATCTTCAGATTATGCTGAGCATTCCCTACCTCCTATGTCCGATCCATCAGAAATTCGTCCAAGTCTTGTTTTATTTTCTTCTAATAGGAGTGAAAATTCCAATTTGAATGTGCCAATCACTCATGATGAAGAAACTTCCCAAAGGTTAGGAAACATGCCTGCTCTAATGCAAGAAGACAAAAGCAAGAACGTTGAAAGAAAGCCAGCCTTGGAACCAGAGAGCATGGAGACAAGGTTAGATAATATCATCGCAAGTCAACAAATGCAGATGCCAAGGTTAGAACAGCAAATTAATTCTCTTTCGGAAAATAAAAACACACAAAGGTATGATCTAAAGCCCGATGTCTACAATGAATGTGATGAACAAGAATTTTTTCATGATGATATTATCAAATGCATTGTTTCGGAATCACATTTTTCTCTTTATCCTGATGTATTTAGTGATGATAATTTTTTCCCCTTCAGTATTAATGATATCTCAAAAAGTACAGAGGATTATTCAAATGAATCACCGTTAGGTTTTCAAGATAAAGAGGCAGCTATAGTACATCCTTTGATCATTTACAAACAAGAACGAATTGACCTTCCTTTTCTGAAAATATTGGATGAAAAAGAAAAATCTAGAGAAACCTGTAAAATCATTTATGATAGCTACTTTGATGATGATGATGTTGATTTATCTCAAGTAACTCAACAGAGCTCACATAATGAGAGATATTCTAATTCAAGAATCATATCAGTCGATTCTCGTTCCAGAGTGACGGATCAATTGCATGATTTTACTATCCAAAACAATATCCCGATCTATGATTCGTATCATGAGAAAACCCCCATGCCTGTTCCCGATCATAAATTGTTTTCTGATTCACAAGACGTAATTCGAAATTACTCGGATCCCATAATTCTGGACAGTTCTTGTGAAAAAGAAGATATTTCAAGTCAATCCCAATTGTGTTGTAACATTAGTTGTACAGATAATCATTGCATTCTTTTTCGCTTGCACTCATTTTGTATAAAATCTAATTGTATTTTAAATTTTCAGACTTTTGATAGATTACTATCGTATATTGAGCACCTTATCAAAGAACATTCGAAAGATGTATTACCATTTTGGAAAACTAAATTGTGTCAAGGAAATACATAACTTTTTCAATTCCACGATCAATCAATATCAGCCTTTCAGAAGAAACTTCTATGTCATCCAAAACATCATCAACAAAAAAAAGTATTTTTGGAAACTTGCCAGTGATTCGCGTTGATTGATAAATCTCTTTCCAAAAATTTCCATCTATTCTTCATTGATTTATTTAGTGATTTATATGTGGAAACTTTCCTTTTACGAGAAATTGCTAAAAGCTTGACTTTAACGCATAGTAGATTACAGGCCATTAAAACTAAAAAATCATATTTGCAACCTGGCTTGTCATCTTTCCTATTACATGATCACCAATCCATAACAGAAATTCATCCTGATTTTTATGATCCAATAGGTATCCAACTGGAAAGAGGATTTCATAAGAAAAGAATTTCAGGCGGAACTCCACCTGAAGTTACACTTTCTAATCCGACATTCAATGTTCACAGTCCAAGAAAAGTTTTATTCTTAACAATGATGTTTGAAAGGTACATATGTGTAGGAATATAAATGAAAAGATGGTTTCACTAGAAATATCATTTTACCTAGTCAATTTGTCTGCGTATAGTTAGAATAGAAGTAGGGGTAGTTTAGCTAGGTTATTAGGTGGATAATTTAATTTTCAAATGTTGGTAGGCAAAATAAGAGAAGAAATTACCCTTATCATGTACATAATCCAAGGGAATAGTTACCTCTCATTTCTTTAAATATTTTCCTCCCTAATAAAATTTGTTGTGGTTAACAGCAGTTGACATTTACTAAAGACACCATTTCTCTATCAGATTTTGAACTCCTGCTTGTATAAATAGTAAATCTTTTGGAAACTTGATCTTTATTATTAATAGATACAGTTAAAAAAAAACTTTAAACCAGATATGATACTAGTTTCAACTTCAAGAAAATTGATGAAAGCAATCTTAGTGAAGAAATTGTTTTATATTAGTACAATGAAAAGTATCAATAATAAAATGAGGATTCCCTGTGGAACAGCCATTTCCAAAAACTCTATTATTGTCATCCAGAGCTTTCTTAAGGAAAAAAAAAAAATGGCTTCCTCCCTGCTAGAGAAAATTGCAGCATTTAGAGAAACGACCCAAGGATACACTATATCTTGAAGAATAAGAGGTCTCATCATGAGCCGACTTATCATAATCACATATATTATAACTTGCTGCCTTTGCCATTACTGTCCACCAAAACAGGGCAACGACTTAAGATTGTTGAGATCAAAAGACAAGGGGTCTCATCACGAGCCGTTTAGCAAAAGTGTAAATCAAGTGAATCACTATGTCATAATTTGGCTACCAAACCAAGACATTGTTCTTTAAGAATAAAAAAGGAAAAAAGTGTCAATATGGGTTTTTCTTTGAAAGTTGTAGATCACCTTAAGCAGGATAACGGATCATTACTGGGTAATAGGTAACCCTGTTGAGGCTATGAACGCCTGCTAGCAGCAAAGGCTCTACCTACGACAAATGAGCATATTTAAAAAACTGGTACACAGGGAAGACCTTATTTTATCTTTACAAGACCAAGTAATGGCTGATGTAAATGCAAGGACAAGCTGAGGAAGCAAATAATTAAAATAGAAAGAGGTTGGAGCAAAATGTCATTGACAGTTTGGAGTATAATGTGCTTTATCTTTTTATAATAAAGTTTAATTTTCTAAAAAAAAAATTGTTTTGGAAATTTGAAAAGTTCAATAGAAAATCAGAGATAACTGGTTCTCCCAAGTGAATCGCCAATTGTTGTGACCAGCAACAACCCCCCCCTTTTTTCATTTAAGTTTTGTCCAAAATACTAAATGAATGGGGACCCTTAGTTAAAATTTAGGAAAAGCAAGAGTTTCCTTTCTTCAAAATAAGGTTACCATCGTAAGCTTAGGAAGATCTTTTGAATACTTTAAAACCTAAGTTTATGATGAGAGAAAAATTCTTTAAAAAGCTGCATCATAAAATAATAGATAAGCACCTCCATTTGGGCATAATCGCGGTATGTGCAAGATTCTCGTACTAAGCAATATATCACATCGCAATAAGGTAATGCTAATGAGAAAGACTTCACGATTTTCCGATTTGTGATAACCCCGATCGCAAGATCACATATCGCAGGGAATGGGCTAACAAAATATGGCAAGCATAAAACTTCTGCGATCTCCGATGTTGCGATATCGCGATAAAGCGATGGTTGCGATATTAAGCCAAATCAACTCTGCGATGCTATATTTGTGAGTCGGTGCGAGAGTGCGATAGCGCAATAATGCGATGTCGCGATCTGCGACGATTGTGAACCAAATCGCAAAAACACTCCATCACGAATCTTTCGGGCATGCTATTCAAGAAAAGCCACTTACCATAATCTGACTCAAGATCATGTGCTTTTAATGATAATAAAGGAATTAGTTGTCATCTATTAAATGTAGATGCGTGCTTTTGCAAAGAATTACTTCACGTAAGGTGGCATATTTGATATATTTGCTGCATTTAAGACTCTCCCATCACCTTTCTTGATCAGTCATTTCCATTTCGCTTGTGAGCTGTAGGAACAAAGAACGAAGGACGATACCAAGCCATACACAGGAAGAAATGGGAAAGAAAAATAAGGCTCAGGGCTCTGAGGTGAAGGAAATGGCACCCTTATATACAGACACAGCTTGTAGCGGAGACGTAGGGATATCGACGTGGGAAAGCATGTACAGACTGCTTGAAGAAGAAAACCCCAGAATAATGAAGGTTACCGTTGTCGCAGACTCACAGGGCTCTTTCGAAGCATCCTTAGAAGAACTAGCGTGCTCATTCCTTCATCAGATAGAAGCAAGGCCCAAAAGACTCCCATATACGGATATGATCAAGTGGATACTTGACAATGTAGAAATGAACGACAGATAGTTCAAGATTCAAGGACATGGGCTCATCGGGTCATTCGCTGCACAAGACTTAAAGCTCATGTATCATCTTCCTGAACCGCAGGCGACTTACAATGCACAATTCATTAAAAAATTTGTGGCGAAGAACCCAAACCTATTAGAGACCACCAAAGATTGGTCTAGAAAAGATGAACCGCTCAAGAAAGATAAAAATGATATGTACAACACTGGTTCCCTCACCTCTCCGTATTGTTTTGCTGCGGCCATGCTTTG
The DNA here is from genome assembly GCA_031772625.1 of Pinus tabuliformis. NCBI lineage: Eukaryota > Viridiplantae > Streptophyta > Pinopsida > Pinales > Pinaceae > Pinus > Pinus tabuliformis. The sequence goes on along the minus strand of CM062812.1, from coordinate 690,401,638 downwards.
TAGATTATTTGGGATGCCAGATATCAATAAGTTTTCGTCTGAATGGTTACCATTGATTGATGTTGCCACAAATGCTGTTATTATAGATTGGGCCAAGATCTTTTTTGATAACATATTCATGGCTATTATCAATTACCGGTCTAAAAGATCCATGTCTCAAAGGATCTATCCTCCTTTTTACCTATCCGCATATGTTATGGATTTTATTTGTTATGTGTCTAAATTTCCCGCTATGGGTTGGAAATGGACAACTCAGGACCCATTACCCATCCATGTTTATCATAATATATTATGGGATTCTCAGTTCATTCCACATTTCTACCAGATTTGTCACGGGCTTATCTTACCCATGTATAGAATGATGTATGATAAAGAACCCCGGAGGTGCTCACCTGAGGCACAGATAGATATCATCCCCATCGCAAGATGGTTCGGAGAAGAATGGTTCACCTATATTAGAGTATTTGGAAGCACCGTCCCCCCTCATGTCCTGCCTTTTTATATTCCTGACAAACTTCTGGCTCGAGAAATCGCATATCAAACCTGTTCAGAAGGCGGCCTAACTAAAGACCTAAAAGACAAAAAGAAGGCCATATGGCCATAGTTTCCTGTAGCTTGTGGGGCCTTTTCATTGTTCGATGTAGGTCACGCATTCACCGAGGTAGAGAATATGACGTGTCTACAATTATTTAAATTCCCGGCAAGGCCATTTGACCCAAATGAGGTTTCCCAGGATTTCACAACGACAGTCAAGATAAAAGTGTTCGTTGGAAAAAAGGATTTATTTGATGATATATTTCAGAGTAAAAGCTCACTTCAGGAAATTTTGCGGGAAGCTCAATCGCGATTGTCTCCAGATGACCTCCAAAGATTCATGGTATACAGGGAAAGAAGACTAGCCAGTGTTCCTCTAGAAAAGCTGCAACTACCTGCCAGAGAACCTACTCCAAGCGTTAGCCTCAGTGGGAGTTCAAGCACTTCCGGATCTAAATCTAAGACTAGACAAGAAATGCCTGAGCATTCTAAAAGATCCGAAAACAAACAAGATAGGAGCAAAGAGTCAGCTAAAGACACCGCTCAGTCAATGGAATTTACACGACAGCAGGTTATCGCCTCCCTGCCAAAAGATGTCCCCCCTCTCGTCATTGAAGCACCACCCATCACAACAGAATTAGATAAGGAATGGGAAACCTTCAACGAACTGATCAATCTTGAAGGACAAGCCCCAAAAACACCTGTGAGCAATACACAGGTAGCACAAGAAGTGGGCTCAACGTTGGTCTTCAACAAGTGGGACGATCAAATCAGGGAGGCAGAACAAGCGGAATGGAAGCAGAAGGCGCCAGAAAAGGGAAAAGCAATCCAAGCACTAAACAGGTTAAATAGGGAGCGTTACTGGGCATACTTGGTGAAGCTCCATGGTCAGTGGATGACTATGAAATGTATCATAAATGCGGCTGAAAAAGTTGTGCCAGCTCTCATAGATTTCGTTTTCTCAGCGCAGCTCAAAGCAGAAGTCAGCCAGCCGACTCTCCTTAAACCAATGATGAACGCATGCAGCTTTAAAGATCAGATTCAGAAGTAGCTTAATTTAGAATGTTGTTTTTACTTAAAAAATTAGATTAGAAAAAGGACGGTCATTTGAAAACCACATCCTAAATTTTGTAAATAAACTATTATTAGAATTAGGAAGTAGTATTTAAACCCTTCTCATGCATTTAGAGAAGGGTCTAGAAATTTGTCAAAAACTTGTCCTCAGAACATGCACTTCTGCACCCTTAGAGGAGGTTTTGATGAATGAATGGATCAAGGTTTATTAATGTTTGCATTTGATATCTGCTACTGATGTTGCACTTCTGTACTCTTGGTAGATATTAGAACAAGGAGAGATAAATCATTGTTGCTTGAAGCTTATGAGTAGGACCAGTCATAAATGGTACTTTTATCTCTTGACCATTTCTGCTTATATTCTTAAAGTGATATACAGTTTTTAGTTGTTTATATGTTATTGCATGAATGTTTGAGTTACCATTTGGCACTTTTGTACGGTGGAGTCATTTATTTATGTTTGATATATGAATAACTTATTATGCGATATGTTGTTCACAACTGTTTTGCCTAACTTTTTATGCAAAGTGGTTCATCTTAATTGATTTCCATTCTTATGATAGCTTAATGATCTTTATTACCAGTTATTATTTGAAATCTCTTTAGATCGCATAATAGAAGAAATACATCCCGGGTTCGCATAGATTAGATGTGTTGTTTTCATTAGATTACAATAGCATAGAATTAGATTAAAGTAGCTTAGATTAGAACTCTTAGATCAACATCATCCAACTCTGCACACACACACACCCTTAGATTGGGAAACTGGTCCCATTATCCCCAGTCGGACCCGCTACACCAAATGGATAAGGAGCTGCCAACCAAGGTCCGAACTGGGTGGGTATCCCCCTTGTTGTCGACCCGATTTTCGGGGCTTCAATAACCAGGAACCAACCCTAGAGAAAGAACAAATGAATCAGACCATATCTTGTATTACAATGGTAGGAATTACCACTCCTCAAACTATAAAGATAGAGGGACATATCAAGAAGAAAAAGATAATAGTGTTGATTGATTTGGGTAGTACCCATAATTTTATTCATTGTAAGATAGCCAAGGAATTGAATTGCTTCCTATATCCAACACCATAGTGTCAAGTGACGGTTGTAAGTGGAGGAACCACAAATTTCTCTGGAAAGTGCCATAATATCGAGCTATCCATGGGAGAATATGTATTGAATAGTCCAATGCTTTTTGTTCCAATGGGTGGTACTGATGTTATACTAGGAGTCCAATGGCTATAATCCTTGGGTACAATAGCTTTTAATTTTCAAGAACTTTTCATGAAATTTTCTTTCAAAGGAAAGGAAGTTGAATTAAGGGGTATCACAGGGAAACCAGGAAAGATAATCAGCTCTAACGGAATGACAAAGCTTCTAAAGAAAGAACAACGAGGTGTAATTGCACAATTATGTTTGCTAATGGTTCCCACATCGAAATCATCTATTTCTCCAGATCTCCAAAAAGTCTTGGACAATCATTCCAAGGTATTTGAGACTCCCAAAGGTCTCCCATGTATTCATGATCATGATCATGCTATTCATTTGATTCCAGGAAGTGTCCCTACAAACATCAGGCCTTACAGATATCCATATTCCCAAAGGAGTGAAATTGAACATATGGTTGCAAAAATGGTAGAGGTTGGTATAATTATCCAACCAAAATTGATAAACAAAGCAAGGGATGAATGGAAGAATGGCGAAGTAGGGTGGGAACTCATTCAAAAGTTGTCGAAGATCCTATTTCCAACAATATTGCCAAAATTTGATAAGGAAGGAAAAATCGTATTGGAACCTAAAGCATTCACAGAACCGAGAAGTCGACAACTATGAAATTGATCAATTTTAGAGTATCTCATCAAGTGGAAGAACTTACCCTCTGAATATTCCACATGGAAGGATGAGACTTTTATACAGAAGCATTAAGAACTTCTCAAGCATTGAGTACAACACTTTTTGAAGGAGAAGGGCATGTTAGGTCCCCATACTACTAGTGTAACCCCTTATTGTTATTAGTACAATCCCCTTGTTATATTGTTGTGGCCATATAGTCCCCATATTGTTATTATTTTGCCCCATAGAATCCCACTATTGTTATTATTGTTATGTTGGCTCTGATTATATTATGACCCCTTAGACTCCTATATAGAGAAAGGAGGTCTTGTCATTTGTATCATCCAAGAGTTGTTCATTTGTCTAATGTAAAGGAGGTTGGCCCCTTGAATAGGTTGATTTCTAAGTCATTGATCTATCTTTTCTATCTTTTTGTGAGTTGGTTCCATAACAATATCGAACTTTGTGAGGCTTGATGCGTGGTTTCTCATTAGATTTTGCATTCGAAGCAATGGTTGCTTGGTTGCCGCTATGCCGAATTTGCTTCTTCTTCTTCTTCTTCATCTATTTCTTCTTCTTCTTAGCCACCTGGTTACTAGTACCAATACTTTCACCAGGTGAAGAGGAAGAAGGGGAGGAAGAAACAACTGAGGAAGAAGGCAAAGATTCAACTTTAAAATCAACTGGAGATTGATTTTGTCCAGTTGGAGGTGTACTCAATTGCAGAGAAATCACGATACTCTGAACCAAGGAGGTTGAAAAAAACCATATTAGTAAGCCAATGGTAAATCCCAGTAGGGATAATCTAGCCATATAAGGAGCACCAATATTTCCAAAAGGAGGAAAAAGACTAGGATTCCCATCAAAAGGAATTCCTTGATTGGTGGACTCCAGATTTGTCGCCATATGTTTCAACCTAATATCAACTAAGGAGTGAGCATGGAGAATGTTATCCATGGTCAATTAATATTATTTTAATCAAAGTAACATAATGAAACAAAAGAGGGATAATCTAGGCAAAAGGTTTACCAAGCAATTGTCAACTACAGAATACCTCCCGACGAACCTAGAAGTACAGGCAGGAAATACCCCCGAATGCTGTGTTCTGTGTATCACAGTGTAAAAGGTGGCTGACTCCGTTACCTAAGTATGGATAGCAACCTATTGTTGTACTCCCATATATACCCGAAACTACGTGGAGGCCCAATCCATATTAGCATTGTCTAATGCAAAACTGCACAGTGAGAGCATTCCCATATACTTTATGTATTGTAACATCACCCTATATACCCAAAGGTACATGGACGAGCTACAATGTACTCACATACATTGAATGATATATCACACTCGGTATGTATTGCAAAAAAGCTAGCGACAGCTACTATGTTTTACGATGTCGAAACACGCCTCTAGCCTAGAACCACTAAATGTTTTTCATTAGGTGACAATGCTCCATTAGGTAAATTCAGATAAGTTTTAAATTGACCTTCTTTAAAATTTACCTTTCTAGGTTCACCACGTGATGTATGTTTTCAATTCCTAAAATGAAACTAATATGATAAGAATTATTTTCATTCAATTGACCAATGAAAACCTTAGCTAGTAGGGATAGAGCAATCAGATCTTTGACAAAGAGCAAAGAGCACATCTAATGCAATTTCCCTAGCTATTCCTTTCAAGCATTCACAAACTACAATATGAATGATGCAAGCTTTTCTTTTCGAATCCCTTAATGTTACGATGAACAAAAAGGAAACTAATGAACATACAATCAATCAATATTTTTATAAGAACGAAGACTCTACTATAGTTCATTTTCGAAGGAAAATAAGACTTTTACGAGTCTTTCTTTCGAACAAAGATTAATCGACTATAATATAAGTTTCACGTTGAAACAATAATGACAAATAAATCATTTAGGAAACATTAATCAATCAAGTCAAAGTAGGGCTGGAAATAGGAAATACAAGTTGATTTCAGAGACATACTACAATCATTGATCTTTCAGCAAGCATAAACAGAAGGAAATTTGGAGAAAAAGCCCAATCCAAAGGTGAAAATTTTCCCTAAAGTGGATCAGCGTAGGTCAAAGAGGACCTAACTATGCTGCAGAACACTGTCTCTCACCCAAGGGTGATTTGTAGAGCACTGTCCCTTGACCAAGCCTACGGTGATTCTTGAGAGGCCACTCAAAAGTCATCTAACCTCAATTTTTGACCAAATAACACTTCATCAAGGCTGAAATACAATCAATGAAAGGAAGTAAGGTCTGCTAGAGTGTCCTAGGATGTGGATAAGCTACTTGGAATGACGAAGGTCCCCAGTAGGGTCACCAATTTGTTTTGGAGAATTTTGTATCTACGGATAAATACTAATTCCCTAGATAAGTAGCCATATCTAGAACAACAGTTTAAAGCACTTTAGCATTTTCCTATAAGCAATAGATAAGGCAAAGAAGATGAGAAGACCTACTTTTAGTTTTTCTTTCCTCTTGTCTCCTTTGTATTGATCCTATCACTCCTTCCCATACTTAACATGCTTGAGAAGTACCTGTAAACGTCAATAGAAGACAAAGAACCGATCAAAGAAAAAGATCTATTGAATACAAGTAAATGGAATCAGATACATTCACACATATAAGCATCATATAACAATATAAGCATATGGAAAAAGGTGCAAATACTTTATTGAATAGAAGGAAGAATTACAACCATGAAGCCTGATTCGAAGTCACTCCTCCAGCTTTGGTTCCATCCACATCACATCATAAGCATGACAATCCGGCAACATAATGACACTTACAATATTCTCAATTCTCAAACTAACATTATCTCCTTACAATCATCAAAGTCCAACCCCTTGATCACTTAGATGAGTGCTCAATTTATAGGAAGATGGAGGAGGTTTTGTCATAAATGAGGGTATTGAATGGCCTTCCAAACATAGAGTTAGTTTCCATGGAGGAAGGGATGAGAGGATAGGAGGTTACTTAACTCATTCCTCATCCATTTTCGAGCTCATAAGAGATGATAAGTGTGGGAATCCTCTAGAACACTCTAGAAAATATGAATATTCCCATAATCCTATGTGAATTTCGCTCAATCTCACCCAACGCAAGTCAAAGTGGGCCCAAGTGCTTTGTAGAACACCCTTGCATGGGCCCACCTACGCTGGTCCCTCTAGGAGTCATTTCAGGATGTCTTCAAGCCAAGAACTGTTAGGGAAGGAGGCATTCAAAGGGTTGACTTATTTAGGGAATGTAGCAATTGGAATTAGGGTTTGATGAGCCCTAAAACACTGACTTGGATGATGGGAATGATGTGCCCAAATGGATTTGTAACACTAAGTACGAGACACTTCCAATCACTGAAGATGCCATGCATGTAATGAGGGAAAAGTCCAATTTGAATTGGGAGGCCAAACTGTCACCCGTCGCTCCTCCTAGACTTCTTCAATGGATAATTTGTAGCAAAGTGTCCCATCTTGTGACAATGAAAACATTTAACTTTCTTCATGTCCTTCTTCTTACCTCCATGATGAGAATTGGATTTGGAATGGAAAATTTTACCGTCCCCTTCCTCGCCTTAATCTCTAAGGCATAGTTATCTTCATCATGATTCTTTGATGAAGAGCCATCCCTGGTGTTCCTCCTGATCTCATCCTGCATCAAATCTGACCATATTCATTCCCAATCTAGCAACTTCTTCTAACCATTGACAGATTCCTAATAACTATGCTAACTCTTTGGGAGTCCAAGAAGAGAAAGGCTCCCCATATCCTCCTTGGAAATAGTGGTTCAAACACTTCCAAGTTCATCTCGACGCTAAGTGAACTTGGTCAAGCATTCCAGAATTGTCTTTCCTTTCTTCATTTTGATTTTACAAAGTTTATCCTTCAGTCCTAACTTCCTTTGATCATTGCTCTTATGATACAAGCTTGTCAATTTTTCCCACATAGCATGCGGGATTTCCTTTCCATGGAGACTTGAGATAGTATGATTTTGAACTCCCTCAAGGATTATCCACCTTGCCTTCACCACACACTTCTTCCACTCAACCAAGTTTTGTGCATCAGTAGCTACTGGATTAGGAATTTCTTGTTCGACAATTTCCTTCAATCCATTGTCCTCTAGCATAGCCTCCATCCTATCCCTCTAGGCTATAAAATTTGAGCTTCCTTCCAAGGCATACTCAAGCCTCAACCCATGGAATGTGATTTGTCGATCCTCAAGTATGTATGCAAATTTGACTTTGTCCTGTAACCTAGAAACTCAAAACTTCGAAATCTGCTCTAGAGAGATGATTTTAAATTAGCAAAATCTCCCTCATCTGAACTTCGATTCAGCTGATTTTGTTTTTCAATTTGGGTATATTTTCACAAGGAATCTAGATATGAAATTTGTTTATGAAAATTTTCCATATAAATTCTCAGATATGCTTTGCAAACTCTCGGCCCAAAAAACTATCTTTCTCTCATACTAAGTAGAAAATCTTGTAGATTCACAAGCTAATGCAATTTGCTAAAGCAAGAGACAAGAATCTACTTCTACTGTTTATAGAGGAAGACCATAAACATCGAGAAAACAATAATAAATAGAGGAAGATAATCAAAGGCACATAGCACAATAAATATATGGGGAAAGCCACAGCTCAAAACTCCACTATCTGTTTAGTATTAATCTGGACAATGAAGATGAGATTACAATGCTTGTTCTCTCTATAAAAGTCCCAGCACTCAGAAAATTAAATCTCCAACTCATAAGCAAGCTCAAGGCCAAATCTTAGCCAATTCAAAAGCTCTCCAAGTCTCTATTCGAATGTGTAATTCCTATGAAGGATAGCTTGTATTTAAAGGGAAATAAAGCCTCTAAAAATAGCACAATCCCTCAAGGATTAGTTCCTGATTGTATGCAATATCAGTGCAACTCAGAAAAATCTAAAACAAATAGTACACTGTCCCTGCACTCTAGTCTCAACTGGGTCTTTCTTGGAATCGACATGCATGAGTTTCTGATGAGTAAATATTCATTTAACTAGAGTAGCACTAGTGGAGTTCATTAGTGTCACCACTAACTACTAACTCACTATTAGTTCTCTCAATCAGTTTGAGAACTAATTTAACTGAACTAACTCATGAAACCAAGTCTCCTATTTTACAACTCACAATTAACTCACACTGGACTCCTACAAAGTAGGGAGAACATGTACATGACTTCCAAAAGGCTTCCAACTCGAATTTCCTAAGTTAAGTCAGCTTAATAAACTTAATTTAACTATTTTAAGTTGTTATGAAAATAGAAATCAAATCTAATTTCCATTTTAATTCAAGGAAAAATTAAACTGGACTCTCTTGTTTCCATTTCTCAACAGTAGTAGGAGCCTTCCCCTTCACCCAAATACAAAAAGATCTTACCCTTACAGACTAAAACACATATCGTCCATGATTTGATTGATTTTCTTACACTCGCTAAGACACCCCTTTATATACTTTTTCTCATCACAATACCATGGTCCGAAAACCATAAGTGGAGCTCAAAACAATGCAAAAACTAAGGGGCTTTGACCTTCCTAAATCCCCTTGACTCCTAGTAACTTGCATGTTGCGGGCTCTACTCCATAAAATGTAGAGACTTTTACAATATCTTAACAAAATTGGACCCAGGGGATCCCGTCCAAATAGGCCCCCAACAAAAAGATGTGACTCGTCCCTGAGTCACTCCATTGGTATGCTCTGTATTTTTGCTTTCAGGCTACTGAAGAAATACTTCACTCGGTGAAGAGCCTCCGTGCATTGTGTTGCTGCCTGTCGAACTTCTTCGAACAAATTTTTTGTAGTCGGTCCTTTTGTTGCTAAACCAATTTTCCATTGTGTTTGCTTCATAATCTTGAGCATGCCTTCCACAGTCTGTGAGAGCTTCCCTACTTCTTCTTCCCAAGGCTGCATTAGTGTCATGATAATATACATCTTCTTCCACAACTCCTCAATATGTGCTTGCAGGGATGTCCCCTCTTTCAATCGAGTGAACCGTTGCACATGTGCTAAGGTGCGCATCATCGCCTTGACCTCATTGTACTTCTGTTGCTTATCCCAGATGGCTACTTAAATCTTTTTCACCTATGGGTCCTCCTGTAGTCAAGCCCACAGTTCCAGCATTTCTTCGAACAATTGGCTAGAATCCTTGACTATAGCATTGATCTTTTCCCTATCTATTCTTATGGAAGCCTCACACTGCTCTCGAATTTGAGGTGGTGTGGTGGGGTGTAGCTTCAAATGAAGCTCAGTAATTTACATATGTAGATAAAAATGAACCTTATTCACCTCTGCCTTCGACTCTCTGAATTCATCTACTAGCTGCTACAATTTTTCTTCTAAAGCGGCCCCAAACTAAACTTGGAGCTCTTGAAGCTCACTGCATACTTGGGAAATGGCCTACTCCAGCTGCTGCATTCGCACAACTACCTCTTCACGATCTTGGAATTCTTTTTTCTTTTCATTGCAAATCTACTGACTAGTGATATTCACATCTTTGATCACCATGAGAGCTTGTTTCTCTCACACCTTAAGCTCATTTGCTACACCCTGTTGTAGCTCATGCAATGTGTGCAGAGGGAGTCCTATGAGGTTAATACTCACATTCTTAGGTGGTTGTGCGCTATCCCTATATTCGGAATTATTTAGCTGTAAATATCCATCATGTAGGGATACAACACAAATTTATTCTGTGAGGACCAACTGCACCCTACCCAATGTTGTTAGTTCCATGCTCGCTTGAGACCGACTCACCTGAACCACACTCTCTTGAACTTGAATCGCTTGTATAATGCCCGTTTGATCTTGCAATTCCTTAAGGCCCTATTGGGCCTTCGCCAATACTAATTAGTCTTTCTCTTTAGTGTGTCCCTAGATATATTTCATTGCAAACTTGATAGTATCCCCAATTTCATCAAGGCCCCCCTCATTCAGGACCATGGCCTTCAGGCTGGCAGACTTATCATATTTGTGCTTCTTACCTATGCCTCCTAGAAATGGAACCATTTATTGGCTTGAGGGGTCTTGGACCCAGGTTCAGAGTTAGTTGTGCTAACCAACAAAACCCTCTACTACGGTCCCTTTCAGGAATAACTTGCTTATCACAGGTTGTAGTCTCACCCGAGGCAGTATTGGGGCATGCTAGAAGTGGGTTTCTACATCCAGAAGGATTTGTGATGTGGGAGTAAGGTGTTTATTCTATTTCATGCCTTATTTGACCTTTGCAAACCCTTATCCTCGAAATCCCCAAACTTAAATTAGTTTTCCATTAAATAGAGCTACGAGCTTCGCTTAAGGGTCTAATCATGCATAAAATAGCTTATGACAATAGATCCAGATCTTCGTGGAGTAATTAAGGAAATAATACATATAAATGGAATTCAATTGAGTGTAAATACAAAAATCACATAACTATATAAATTTGACACATAATTGTTTCAAATATTCTTTATTATTTGAGATCATCAATGTACATAATTTCCAGATTTTGCGCATGCAGCTACAGGGGCCCATACACTTAGCGGTGGACTTACTAAAATCTCTGCACACATAGCAGTAGGAGCCTTCCCCTTCGCCCAAATATAGAAAGATATTACCCTTACAGACTCAAACACATATCATCCATGAATTGATTGATTTTCTTAGACTCACTAAGACACCCCTTTATATACTTTTTCCCATTACAATACCATGGTCTGCAAACCATGGGAGGAGCTCAAAACAATACAAAAGATAAGGGGCTTTTACCTTCCTAAAGCCCCTTGACTCTTAATAACCTGTGCACTATGCGCTCTGCTCCATAAAATGCAGAGAATTTTACAATATCTTAACAAAATTATACTGAGGGGACCCTATCCCAACACATTTAATCCCTAACTGCCTAGATCCTCTCCCCTTAATCCTTAACACCTTAACCCATTCCTTATAATTAAGCCCTAAAACCCCTAATTCTTAATCCCTTAAGCCATAACCCCTAAACCCCAAACTAATAACCCATTACCCCATAAGCCCCTAAACTATAAACCCCTAAGCTAGCTTAACCCCTTAATTCTTAATCCTAGACCACTTAAACAATAAACCCCTAATTTACAAAACAAATATGCAATATAAAGACATATAATGAATAACTTGTAAAGGAACAGTATTCATGCCCGCCTTCAAGGTGTCCAAATTCTATAAAATCTTATTTGTTTATTTTTATTAAAAGTATTTTCCTATTGTATTCCTTGCATTTATTACAATGGAAATAACATTCTTAATCTCCCACTTTTCCTTACCAAACTTTCAATATTGATTATCTTAAAAAATCAAAAACTATTTAATTGTTTGTAGTGAAATTAATAAATTATTTCTAAGCGAAAAGTAGCCCTTATATATATAAAAAAATCATTAAATTTTCAATGCTCGTAGACTATGGAGAAACATTCTATATGGATCAAAATAATTGACCTCATCAAATGTCAATATTCGGACATTGTTATGGCTAACCTGGTCAAACATAAAAAAATGATTAATGTTGCATACACATTGGGTATTCGATGTTATAAAACTTCATTAGATATTTGACAAACCTGTTAGATATTCGACACATTCATGTAGTTCCTCAGATATCCAATTCTATTAGGGGATATTTAAAAGAAATATAGAATTCGAAATAAAATATGACAGTATGACTGATTTTATCAATAATATCAGAGTAAAGCATCAATTTTTTTACGCTAATAAGAGTACCACCATTATTACTTTGTAGGCAATGTGAAATGATCCTATCACAATTTGGTTGGAGATCAAACCTACATGGAAGATAAAAGAGGCTCCAAGGGACATGGATATCACATCCTCTCCATCATAAATTCACAACATTGTCTACTATAGCTATAAAGTTGGATCCCAGAAAACTTTGATCTTAGCATATTTCAGACACTGTGATTATGAATGTGGGAGATCCTCCTCTTTTAGATCTATTAGAAAGCTCATAGTGGTCAACTTCTAGCACCACATTTCCAACTATAGTTGAGGTTGTATATGTTCCATTACCCTTGGTGTATCTCACTGATAATGATCATTCCCTCTACGTTATTTCCTTCCCTGCTCCTTTACCATTGGTTTTATTGTAATATTGTGTGCCAATTCTTTTTCTATTTGTACATAACCAAATACTATGAAATATTTTAATGTGATAATTGTGGTATTTGACGTGTAATATTACTATAAATGAGACTATATTCATATTTAATGTTGATCTAACATGCACTACCACAACTACATTAGTTAATGTTGCTGATATACACAAATCCATTTCATTTTCTACCTTTTATATGTTAATCAACATATGAAAATGGCATTTATTGACATATATCAACCACATTTAATGTTGATCTAACATGCACTACCACAACTACATTAGTAAATGTTGCTGGTATACGTAAATCTATTTCATTTTCCACCTTTTATATGTCAATCAACATATGAAATTGGCGTCTATTGACGTATATCAACCACATTTAATAGATTTTCGTGGGGTTTATTAATAGAACTTTGTTGACTATGGTTAACAATGGCTAAATATGTTCAAATTATGGTTGAGGGTTGATTATGGCCAACATATAGTCGACTATGGATTACCGTGGTTGTTCATAAATAACTATAGTTGACTATGAGAGATTATGATTGACTATGGTTAATTATGGCTCACTATGGTTACCCATAGTTGACTATGGTTGGGTATGTTAGCCATGGTTAACTTGGTTGACCATGGTTTGTTTAATTTCACCATGATTGACCAAGATTTGTATCATAGATTACAATTGTCCATATTTATAATGGATGGCCACAATTGACCATATTCAACAATGGTGACCTTGGTTGAGATGGTTGACCATGGCTTGCCATGTTGAGCTTGGTTGAGCATGGATGACCATGATTTTCCATGGATGAATGTGGTTAGTTAGAGATGACTATGGTTGTTCATGCTTGGCCATCATTTACTATGGTTGACCATGGGTGACTATGGCTAACTAAATTTGGCTATGATTGATCATGGTTGGACATGGTTAACTATGGTCAACCATGGTGACCAAAGTAAATGATGGTTAATGATGGTTAACCATGGTTACTATAGTTACCTATAGGCTACATAGTTGGATATGGTCAATCATAGTTAACCATTATATAGCAAGGTGACCATAGATGACTATGGTTTAAAAAAATGACTATGGTTAATAATGATTGAGCATGGTTGATTATGGTGACTATGGTTGATTGAATATGACCATGCTTGCTTATGGTCAACTGACATTGGCAATGGTTGAGTATGGTTTACTATATGGTTACTATTGTTGATCAAACATGATCATGCTTACACATGGTCGATTGAGGTTGACTATTTTTAACTATGATTGCCCATGGTTTACTATGGTTGAATAAGATTGACATAGATGATTATGGCTAACTATGGTCAAACTTAGTCAACCATGATCAACCATGTTTCGATTTTTGTTTTCCACATTATAATTTTGATTTTTTGTTTGTCACATTATAATGTTGGTTTTTTATTTATCACATTGCAATGCTAATTTTTTGCTCATCACACGCAACATCAATTTTTATTCATCATATTGTGATGTTTATTTTTTCTTGTTAGATTGCAACAATGATTTGTGTTTGATACATTGCAACATTGATATTTAATTGTCACATTGTGATGCCAATTTTTGAACATGGTTGTCTATGGTAAACTATGGTTAACTATGGGTGTCAAACATGATTGAGAATGGTTGACTAAGTATGATCATATGATTGACCACATTCACTATGAGTGACCATTTGAACCATGCTTGAGCATAGTTGAGTTGGTTTGATAATGGCTAAATATGTTTGCATCATTCAAAGATGTTATAAAGTTATATTAAAAATTAAATATCGAAAATATTTCATCACATTGTGATGCTGATTTTGGTTCATTTTTATCATGACCCTAGGGAATCCTATGGTTATGAGGTGTTTTTTTGCCACACTTTGATCCCTCGACCATGTGGCATTGATGTGTTTCTCATATGCCTTATGGAGCATATATTTATTCCACTAGGACTATGCCTCACAACAAGTTTACTCATATAATCTCTATACCATTAGTTACTTAGCAAGATATCATAACTCTTCAATATAATGCAATAAATATCACTCTATTCTACATTTATTAAATATCCTTTCATAATTACATGAGAATTATATGAAAGACATCAATTCACCAGTAACATCACCATACACATGCACAAGACATCATAAAGGAACAAACCTTTACCATTTTTCTTTTATTAATGAGACTATAATATATAATTGATATGAATGCTTGGTCTATAACAATAAATAGCCAAAATAGCCAATATGAATAATTTCAATCATTGATCTACCCTTTAGACCTTGGCTAGGTCTCTTTGGCACCCTAACTGGTTGTCTCAACACCCTATGGGTCGTCCTGCCACTCCATGGGTCATATCACACTAGCGGGTTGTTATCACTTGTCTCAACTCATCCATGATTGGTCACTATAGGCCTTGATCATCCCTCCTTCAACTCGCTTATACCATTAATTCATTTCTTAAACATCCCCTTCACACTTGTTACAATGAGGCTTTGGCTTGAGCTAGAAAAAATTTTGTTCTCACCTTATTTAATTTGTTTATGACCATCATGTGGATTCCATGCTATATAGATAATTTCCTACCCATATAGTTTCTAACCTTTCAATATTAGGTCGGATCACCTTTGTAGGTTAGGCATCTCAGATTGGGATGACTCCAATGTCTCACCCAAGCGCTCTCACATTTTCCCACTCATTTTGTCTTGTTTTATTTCCATGTTACTTGACTCATTCTAGTCAACATGATTCCATGCACAGTTGTCATTCCATTTGGCTAATGTCTACCCTTTTTCAACCCAATGTGCCCCAGGTCAACCTCTTCTCCACTTGCTCGCTCATCTCGAAGAAGCCTTGGGTTGTGCCTATGGGTGCCCATGTCCTCATCCATGGTCTCATTTTGGGTATTCTTCCCATCACTAGGTGAAGTAGGGCATTTGATAAATCATGCCCATCGTGCCAAAAAGCTACCGACATGTGCCTAATGGAAACTGAAAATGTTAATTTTTTGAGACCTCATGTTGGCACACCCTTGCCCAACATCCCCTTTCATCATATTTCCTATGATATCTTCATCACAAATCATGTGATTGAGATGTGACCCATGGTGTGCACCTCGGTTAAAGGTGCACCCAACTCTAGGGTATGGAACCCTTCCCCACACTAAGTTATTATCATACCAACAATAGTCTAGACATAACCCTTTGGTCATCTCCCACTAGATATTATCATCATGATGTAGCCTTTCTAGATGATATCTCTAACTGCATCTCTAGAAATCACTCTTGCATATCGACATGTGATATATCCCTTAAGTTGTGAAACTAATCATGTATCTAATATGATGGTAACACCAAGCTCCACAAGAGATCATGTATCATAGTGAAATAACCTATCATCACAACTCCATCAATTTCTCGTTCTAAAGGCACCACCCTAGGTACCCCCGTAATCTTGGCTCGTCATCTGAATACAATAGAAAGAAATGTCCTCATGGCCCAATGAGATGAAAAAGAGTGTTAGTGATGGTGACCTCTAACTTCATCTCCCATATGATCTACTAGAATCACTCCTCCATACTTCCTCATCATGTAAGCCAGTAAAGAAGGATATGACCCTATCATTCCTTGTACTTCCACAACAAGTCTATCAAGCTCAAGATCACATGGACAACCTCTTGGGATAAAAATAAATGTACCATCTCTCTCCTTGGCCTAAATATACCGAGGCACACCTCCCTGGTAACAACTCTGAACCACTGTTGCCATATCATTCTATCCCACATACTCTATTTTTCCTGTCCTATTATCTAACTTCTCTATATTATCTACCAGAGTGGACATGATTGATGAGCCCCAAAAATGGGTAACTTATTTGGCTCATTTTTCCTATTGTTCTTCATCAATCCACCATTTTTCATAGTTTATGCATGTTTTTTGATTATATTTGTATTAGTTGAACGAATGAGGGTGGTCAGTTTACCAAGAAGGCTAATACATGGTTATTTCAGGTTTTTTGGACAAATTTTGGAACAAGGCCAAGCAATTATGAGCCAGATGACAGCCAAGCATGAAGGAACAAGGGTGAGGATTCATATGAAGGGTGTATCTTACATTAAATGTCCCTTCCTCAAAATCTCCACCCTCAACTTGGAGCTCAGCAGGCCACCAAAACGAATCCTAAAGGCAGTCGAGCAGCTTTGTGAAAAGTGACTGTTTACTGGCGGTTTGAACAGCCGAGCCCCTTGAGTTAAGGAGGGATGTTGAGGACCCTCGTAGTGCATAAATAGGAAGGCTTTCAGCCTTCGTAGGTTACTTTTTGAACTGTTGTGTTTTGCACTATAGTGCTGTCATTTTCTCAGCTCATTTTCGTAATTACTGTTGTATAACTTTCTTGTGACATGGTTATTGTTGAGTAATGAAAAGCAGCTTTATTTGGCATCAATTCCGAGTTTTTCTTATGATCCTATAGCTATTGGGGTTGGGCCCAACCCAAGTGCAAAGGCTTCCTTTGTGTACTGTTATTTGCTTTTTATGTCTTTGCAAATTAATTTTTGTTAAGTAGATTAAAATCTTGCTGGTTACCTACGTCATTGTTGATGATTAGAAAGGATTTTTATGTTCAGATTGAGTTGATAGGTTAATAACAGGGAATATCTTCAGAAAAAGGCCATCAAGCACCTCTGATCTCACCTCTCCCTCAGTGGGATCGTGAGCTGGGACAAAGGTGACCTTGCTGCCAACAGAAACACTATCTTTGATTCACCATGCAATCATTAGTGTTAGATTATCATTTGCAGAAATTGATACCAGTTGTGGTTATGTGTTTAGGTTCATGATTTCTTAGTTTTCATAGCTATTTCACGTAATTTCATTGCAAATAAACTTCTGTTCGTTTCCTTTGCCGTTACTTAGGTCAGATTAGAGTAAAGTAGCTAGGTCATTGGTTTTCAAAGTCATTGTTTGTTCAGTTTGAGAAATAACTTGTAGAGTACCTGTAATACCTCTCCATATACCCGTACTCCATCAATCCCATCTGCTCCATCCCCTAACTCGGATTCTTGCCTCACGTTTGCCACATTCGCTCGCGTAGCCCTAATTTTTGTGCAACATTGCTCTACTCCTCCTTGAACAAATCCAACCATCCTCATCACTCCTCAGCTCCATCCACCAAGTATTGGACCTCCTCACACCCTTATCCTACCCCCATACTCACTTCTCCACCTTTTTCTCTCCATCCACCCTCCAAAATCCCATTTTTGAACATCCTGTAGAAAATACAGAACATCCTTGTAGAACCCTTGCAGACTTCCTATAGAAGCTCACGAAAGCGGTTTCTTGATAGCCAAACTCTGTGAAACTCTCTGGAAGGGTGCTAGAGACCCCTTAGGCCCTCTTCTAACCTTCCCAACCTCCTGCAAGCATTTCCTCTTGCCAATCCACCTCTGCACAGTCAAAAACCAGTTAAAGCACATGTGTGACAATTCTGACACTTTACTCAAAAATACAAAAAGATGTTTTTTTTTTTTCAGATTTTACTGTAGAAGTAGCTTAGACACATGAATTTCACCTTCTTAGAAGTCAATGGCATCTCTTTCAGTAGCTTTTGTCCTCTTTCTTGCATCAGTAGGATTAGCTGGTAAAATTAGGGTTTGCTAGGGTTTGCATTTCCTTTCAACTTTTCAGTTTCTTTCTACAAGTAGATTAGCCTCCTTTGAGTTAGCTTCCATCCATCAGTTAGAAAGCTTATTCTTAGAGCTCATAGAAGTTGGCTTAAGCTCCTAGCAGACTTGTGCCAGCTGACCAAGTGACAGCTACGACAAGAGCTAGTACTTGTGCATACAGCACCGTCGCTTCCAAGTTTGTTACGAACTACCGGGTTGATAAGAGTAAAGAAGGCAGTCCCAGGAGTTGTAGTATTATTGCTGCAATACTGTAGCCCACCATCTTTTTGGCGCCAGTGCCGGGGAAGTGTCAGAGTATTTGTGATTGCTTCTTTTCTTCTATTTTTCTACTACAACCTTCTGCTAAGTAGTTTATTTCATTTCCATTCTGCAATTTCAATTCTACAAGCGTAGATTAGCACTTTAATTCCGCAATTTCAATTCTGCAAGCGTAGATTAACATTTCAATTCCGCAATTTCAATTCCACAATTTCAATTCTGCAAGCGTAGATTAGCATTTCAATTCCGCAGTTTCATTTCGGCAAAATAGATTAGTCCTTTCTTGCTTTCGTTTCAATTCCGCATTTTCATTTCCGCAACATAGATTTTAGTTAGTTGCAATTCCATCTGTTTCAGTTTTGCAGGTACAAGAAGAAAAAGGCAAAAGCAACCAAAAATATTTCATTTCATGCCTAGTAGGAATAGAGAAAATACCGGAAAATTCTTGCCTAACACCCCCACCACATCACTGAGTCACCCTTCTCTCTTCTTTGGTGGCAGTGATCTAGACGAACCTATATGTGAACCTCTTGAGATATATGAAGATCCTATAACATAAGAAGAGCGAGAGAACATTCCTCTTGAGACCATGGCCGAGCACAGAAACGGTAGAGAAGATGACGAGAGAATAGAAGGTACCTTCCCCATCTGAGAGACCAATGGGGACATGAAAATGAAAAACATAAGCCCCTCAGCCTTACCTCGCTTCCATAGATTGACCACTGAAGACCCTGATACCTTCCTATTTGAGTTTGTTGTCCTTTGTTGAACTTATGACTATGTTGAGGACGAGCAAAAGTTGAAACTCTTTCCTTCTACCCTCAAGGATGCAGCACTACGCTGGTTCATGGGGTTACCTGGAAGCAGTATCACCACTTGGGCTCAGATGCAGCAAGCCTTTAACAAAAAATATCGGGACTATTGTAGTTCCAAGGAAACAAAGGGAGAAATCTTCCGGATGGCCATGGGAAATGATGAGTCTTTAGAAGACTACGAGGAAAGGTTCCAACTTATTTATAAATGGGCCAGGTGCACACTTGACCTTGAATCTCTGAAGCTGGTTCTGCTCTGAGGAGTCCCTAAAGACCTTCTAGATACCCTTCATTTGCTAGTTGGAGGGGACATCTACCAACTAACTTATGAGGACATAAAGACTGTGTTTAGAAAACATTCTAGGGCAGCCCAGAAAAGAGGTAGGGGGACTCCACTTTCAGCTAGTGCCGCCTTCTCCAAGCATGAGTTTGCTAATCAGATTGAAGACCTCAAAAGTGAGATGAGACAAGCCATTGCCATGCAACTTGATACTTTCTGAATCCAACAAAAGAAAGAGGAAGCTGAGAGGGCTTTGGCCATTTTCTATCCCAGATGTACGAGGAAGCACCCTAGGAACAAGTGTCCATTGCACTCAATAGAGGTATGTTTCGTTTGTGAGGAATAACACCCCACAAACCAATGCCCAACCTTACTCGGATTTAAAGCCATGTACCAAGGGACTGAGGCAACCACTGAACCTCTCTACTTCCTCAACCAAAGGAGGCCGCATGGGCCCAGACCTTACCAGTAGGGGATACAAGGAATATCCCAAGATTATTATAGCCCCAACCAATCTGCTCACATACCTTCTTGGGCCCCCCCTACTCATCCTTCCTGGTCCGCACCTCCTCCGTGGTCTTATCCATCTCAATACCATACTCAACCCACTGCTCATTTGTTTCACTCACATGTCCAGTCACAACCTCAGTGGAATGCACCTCAACTAGGGTGGAGGCCCCAATACAACTCTCCTTCCACCATTCTGCCTCCACCACTGGCTCAACCACAACCATTACCTCCTGCTCCTCCAAGATAACCTTAGATGGCTGCTCAACCGAGCCCGAATCCCAACAACAGAAAGGCCCAGCAGGTATACACTGGGGAGACAACATGCCCTACCTATGCTGTGGAGATCTAGGATATCAACCTATGATCTTGGAACATCCTTCCAGATCGCCAAACTCCTCCCCTGGAGGATGAGGAAGAGAAACAGGAAAGTGAATGCAAAGACATTCCACCCTTTCCTGAGCGAATAACAGTAACCACGCAACCAAACCCAGAGGAGACTCAACTTTTGGGAGAACTTAAACAGTTGTGTGTGAAAATACCACTTCTCCAGGCCATAGAAGATGTACCAATATACAACAAATTGATCAAGGAGAAGTGTTTTAGGCACCCAGGCAGGCGAAAGAGAGATGCCTCGACTATCAATGTCATAGGACAACTGTCCGATCTAATGTTGGGGCAAGTAATCTGTCCAAAGTATTTGGACCCTAGGAGTCTTGTAGTTGATGTCCACATCAATGGCACCATAATCCCCCATACCTTGATTAATCTAGGGGTTGCCATTAATGTGATGACCAGGGACACTATGCTTAAACTCAACCTTCAGAGTTCCTTAAGGAAGACCTCGACAGTACTGTAGTTAGCAGACCGCTCCACCGTGACTCTCGAAGGGATTGTGGAAGATGTCCTGGTCTTTGTTGACTCTTGGGAGTACCCTGCGGACTTCTTGGTCCTTCAGCCAAAGGAAAAGCTCACTGGATACCCCCTCATTTTGGGCAGGCCTTGGTTAGCTACTGCGGATGCTTATATCAGTTGTCGAGCTAGAAGCATGAACATCAAGAATGGGCCTATGTCCAAACAGCTGGTCCTATACCCTCCTGCCCAACCTCTGCTAGAACATGAATTACCACGGAGATGAGGATGAGGTCTACTCTGCACCATTGTGCACAGTAGAAACCACCAGGGGAGGCCCTCAAACCGAAGATGACTTGATTGAGGATTTGATTCAAAATCCACCTCCCAGTGCACTGTCCTTAGAGGAGTTAGTGGAAGGTACCCAAGCCAACGCTTTAATGGACCTCTGTGTGACTGATCCGACCTCTCCCAGAGTTAAGAATGTGGAATTTGGCCCTGAAAGAACCTTAAAGATTAGCTCCTCCCTATCTCCCTCCCAGGAGAAGGAGCTATGTAGCTTACTGAACAATCATCTGGATGCTTTCGCTCAGAGCTATAAGGAGATGAAAGGAGTCCACCCTTCAGTCTGTACCCATCACATTTACATTAAAGAATATTGTAAACCAGTCAGGCAGCCTCAGAGGAGAATGAATCCAACCCTTAAAGACATTGTCAAAGAAGAATTGCAAAAATTGTTAGATGCAGGATTCATCTACCCCATCTCTGACAGTGATTGGGTCTCACCTCTAGTGCTTGTGCCCAAGAAAAATGGGAAGTGGAGAATCTATGTAGATTACCAAGAACTTAACAAAGCCACCAAGAAAGACCATTTCCCCTTGCCTTTCATAGATCAAGTGTTGGATGGACTGGCAGGGAAGAAGTTCTTCTCTTTCCTAGATGGGTTCAGCGGGTATAATCAGATCCAAATCAGCCTGGAGGACCAAGATAAGACCACCTTCACTTGTCCATGGGGTACCTTTGCCTATCGAGTCCTTCCCTTTGGGCTATGTAACACTCCTGCCACTTTCCAGAGAGCAGTATTGAGCATATTTTCTGAGTTGGTCCACGATTCGGTAGAAATCTATATGGATGACTTTACTCCTTAAGGGTCCAACTTCCAAGAAGCATTGACTAACCTGGGAAAAGTTTTAACCAAGTGCATTGAGATGAACCTGTCCCTCAGTCTTGAAAAATGTGAATTCCTGATGACTGAAGGGACTGTGATAGGTCATACAATTTCTCAGCAAGGATTACAGGTGGATCCTAACAAGATTGCTATCATCCAAAAGGTTCCCCCCCCTCAAAAGGTAAGAGATGTTCAGAGTTTCCTAGGCTTAGTAGGATATTATAGAAGATTCATTAATGATTTTAGTAAGCTAGCCTCGCAATTGTTTGGCCTCTTAGGGAAAGATGTTGAGTTTAAATGGACTGATGACTTTCAAGGGGCTCTGGATGAGTTGAAAGATAAGCTGGTGTATGCCCCGACCTTGAGAGGTCCAAACTGGGCCCTATCTTTCCACATCCACACCGATGCCTTGAACAAAGCCATAGGGGCAGCCTTAGGACAAGTTGAGGAGAAACTACTCTATGCCATATACTTCATCAGCAAAAACCTGTCCAAGGTAGAGATGAACTATACTGTAACCGAGAAAGAGTTCCTGGCTGTAGTCCATTCCCTAAACAAGTTCAGATACTACATCATTGGTTATCAAACATTTGTACACACTGATCATGCTGCGATTAGATATTTAATGAATAAGCGTAATGTAAATGCTCATATCATTAGATGGTTACTTTTGTTGCAGCAATTTGACTTGACTATTGTCGACAAGCCAGGTAAGGAAAATGTTGTTGCTGACTTTCTGTCTAGATTGGATTTGCCTACAGGTGAATAAGGTACAGTGGATGACCAGATGCCAGATGAACACCTGTTTTCTATATCAGTACTCTCTCCATGGTTTTCGAATATAGCAAATTACTTTGTCTCAATACAGCTCCCTCCCCATCTATCCTCAAAGGAGAAGAGAAAAATTGTGAGGAAGAGTGCCCCCTTCACTTGGATCGGGGGCAACCTATTTAAACTTGGCCTAGATCAGATCTTGAGGCGTTGTGTTAGGGAGGAGGAAGTCTTTGACATCCTCCTAACCTGTCATGATGGGCCCTGTGGAGGCCACTTTGCAGCAAAAAGGACTGTCTTCAAAATTCTACAGGCAGGCTACTATTGGCCTACTCTTCATCAAGATGTCAGAAGATACATCAGCCAGTGTAACCAATGTCAGAGGATGGGGAACTGAATCCAAGGGATGAAATGCCTCTCCAACCTCAAGTGACCTTCGAGCCATTTGAGAAGTGGGGCATGGATTTTGTGGGTCCTATCAACCCTCCTTCAAAGCAAAGGTCTTAAATCAATGTGTGCACCAACTACTTGACAAAGTGGGTAGAAACGAAGGAAATCAAAGCAGTGACAGAAGAAAAGGTGGCTGAGTTCTTAAGGGAAAATATCTTCTACAAGTTTGGCTACCCAAGAGAGTTAGTCACCGATCAAGGAAGCCAATTCACCTCTAACCTGATTGAAGACTTGCTCGTTCATCACAAGATCAAGCACAGGACTTCCACCCCATATCATCCACAAGAAAATGGGCAGGTGGAAGTCACTAATAGAGCATTGGAAGGGATTTTGACTAAGGTGGTGAGAAACAGCAGAAAGGATTGGGCAGGTCGCATGGTTGAGGCCACCTGGGCCTACAACACCACTTGGAAGACTACAACAGGTTTCACACCTTATGAGCTGGTCTATGGGAAGAAAGCTTTGATGTCCATAGAGTTCAAGTACAACACATTGAGGGTGGCAACTCAGCTAGACTTAGATCTCAGCCATGCTCAACGTGAAAGATTGCTGCAGCTGAATGGATTAGATGAACAGAGAATGCAGGCCCTCCTCCACTCAGAAATAGTTCAACTATAGAGGAAGATATGGCATGATCGACACCTTAATGAAAAGCAATTCTAGCCAGAAGATTGGGCGCTGCTGTATGACTCAAGATACAAGGATTTCAAAGGGAAGCTGAGGACACAATGGTTAGGACCATATACAGTGGAGAAATGCAATGACAATGGTTCAGTCCTTATCAGGACCATTGATGAAGAATCCATCCCCATGCTTGTCAATGGGCATCGATTGAAAATCTATAGGAAACCCCTTTCAAGGCAGGAGTTCATTGAAACTTTGGAAAAATCAGTGCTGGTAGTGGAGCAGGGCTCTGCCTCTATTCCACCCACACCTTGATCATCAAAAAAAAAAAAAAAAAATAGGAATAAAAAGATCCTTGAGCAAAAACCTCTCTGAGGTGCCCAAGGCAGACAATGAGGGTGAAAACCTCATGGAGGTGCCCCAGCTGTCTCTCAAAAAATAAAGAAATGGAATAAAAAAAGATCCTTGGGTGAAAATCTCTTCGAGGTGCCCAGGGCAGATAGTGGGGGTGAAAACCTCATGGAGGCACCCCAGCTGTCTCTCTCTCTCTCTCAAAAAAAAAAAAGAGGAAAAAAAGAGAAGAGAGAAAAGAAAAAAAGAAACAGGCCTAATCTCTGTAAAATAATTGCAGGTTGCAGGGAATACATTGCAGGTAAAGAGGGTCGCGCAAAACGAGGACAGGGGTCCGTACCAGGCTACAGGACATCCTTACAGACACTCCCTCCATGGCCACTTGCCTTTCCTAGGATTTGATCACATTCGGGTCGAGATTCCACCTCCTACAGGAAGTTCTGGGCTTTCTATAGGAAGTTTTGTATTTCTATAGGAAACATCTTGTAGAACCTTTGGGTGGGCCAAATTCAATTTTGGAAGGGGATCTGAAGCTTGGAATCTGTTGGTTAGGCCTGCAGCCACCCCTCTATTCCATCCATCACTGTATGTCACCCCTGTTTCATCTCTTTCCACCTCCATTGCACCCACCTGGTTATGTGTTCCTGCACAGTCATACAAGAAACCCTGTTTTCTTCAGATGGACAGAAAAAATTTTCAAGTGACAAGTCAAGCAGCAAAGGCTCACACACTCTACCTATTCAAGCTCCATCTAGACTCTTCATCAGCGAATATAGCCCTGCTCGTTTAGCCTGCATCCCAGGAGGAGAAGCAGCTACAGGACATCCTACAGGAATCCTGTAGCGGCTGATCCCTTTGGAAGACATACTCTAGAGGCAGGGGCAGTAGAAACCAAAAAAGGGAACATGTAAAAAGGCTCCTCCTCGACGTGAAAACATCCTCGACAACTGAAACCAAACAGAACCTATGCATGCAGCGTTGCCAACCGAAGGATCGGGTTCCAAAGCCATGCATACAGCATCAAAAAATGAAAGAATGGGTTCTAGCACCTGTGCATGAGGCAGAAACAAGCGAAGCAGTGGTTCCAAGTCCTGAAGTCTGCATAACGCATCCACATCCACGCAGGTAAGTGTCTAACCTCATTTGTCAATTGCATAAACTATATTTTGAAAACTACATGTCTGTGAAAATTGTTCGGATTGAATGAATTCGGTGGCCAGTCAACTGGCCGCCCATAGCCAGTCACATAGCTTCGTGGGATCCGAACAAGCTCAGTTACGTTCAAATTTGCCAACAAGACATGCAGCCGACACATGTGGAGTGTCCAGTCGGGGAAAATCGGCAGGATTGGCAATGGTGGTGGTGGTTAATGGCAGAGGAGAGGTAATGGCGGTTAAGGACATGCAGAGAAATGATGGCCGTGACGTTGGCTAACGGTTCGGTCCGGCCACCTCACCCCCTCGCCACGAATTGTGCCGTAGTTCAAAAATGCTCGGCTGAATACTCACATTACCCGTTGTTCATTTGCACTTGCAAACGTCTTCGGCTGAAGTACGCATCCTCTGCTTCCACAATCTGTAAAACACTCTTCCATGCATGGTATATTTCGAAAAAGTGGTGAATTGAGCTGTCTTGAATTGGAGGGTTAGAGACAAGTCTTCCTGTGAGTCAAAAATAGCAATTTATTTGTGTGTTGCACGGAATTTCTTAGTTGGTTCTGCATCAAAATTCTCCTCCACCGTTCTTGTTAAGAAAATTCCTCCAGTAGAAAAGATAAAGCACTATGAAGGCTAACCTGTGTATGAAGAATGTGAATTTTACATGGTTGTATGTATGCTGGGGATGAAAATTGAGCTCTACACTCTGTCTATGGAAACCTAATTCTTCCTTTTATACATGGACAGCCGAGTTTTGGGCAGCCAAAGCATTAGAACCAAGGAATTGGTGCAAGTTAAAAAATAAACACCTGAGAGATCCTGTCCTTAGGTTCAAAGGAGGAAATCATAAAACAGTAGTCCCTCTCTGCTCAGAGCATAAAAAAGAGCACTCTCACCATGCCAGGGGGATTTATCAGGAAGGAATCCTCGGATTCCAAAAAAATTCGTGAACATCCCGAGGTGGTGAACCTCTTCACCCGTGCCAATTGGATGACATTTTGTGACAAAATTCTGGGTCATGACGATGAGATAACAAAGGAATTCTTAATGTCCCTGCAACCTATATCAAAGACACTGGCCACTATGAATTTCAAAGGGTTGACCCGAAAGCTTACCCCTAAACTCATTAGTCGAGTTACTGATCTGCCATTGGGGATACCCTAGAGCAAAGAGGAGAGGGCATTGGGCCAAAAAGCCAAGAAAGAATTCTTCCTACCCAAGGAACAGTTTGCAGAAGATAAGAACGAGGTCCAGAGAGCCAGCTTACATCCTTTTTGGAGCGAAGTCAGTTTCCAAATCATGAAATACATTACCTATGAGGGGTGGTTCAGTATTGTCTATGGCTATCATTTCCGGTTGCTGAGTGAACTCAGACATGGGATGGATTTACCTCCAGAACAGAAGTTAAGCATCCCCTATTTTCTTCTGCAATCATTAATTGAGTGTGGCACAAAATTGAAGGAAGGGACACCAGATCAGCTAGCCCATCATGGGCTCATCAAGCTTTTAGTGGAAGATGGCCTTCACACCTACACTATTCCCCTCTCCTAGGAGATTTTCTGCAACATGTCCAGAGACGATGATATTCGAATTCTGGTCGAGGAACTCACCTTATCCAGCAGTGAGGAGAGGGAACATTGAGGCAGGAGAGAAATCCAGTGGTAAAGAAACACATGACAGATCACCACAGGAAGAACAAGAAGAGAAAAAAGGGAAAGGCCAAGCTACTGAGCCTAAAACTATGGGAGGAACAATGGCACAAACACACAGGGAGAAATGATTGCAGAGTAGAGCAGAGAGGACTGAAAAATTCCAAACAAAAGAGGTCACAACCAAGGCAACCACATAGAAATTAAAAGGAAAGACACATCCAACCAAGTATACCGAAACAGTTGGAACAGTTTCTACAGGAAGCATGAAAACAATTGACACAGGACTTTCTACAGGAAGCATGGAAACAGAGTAGCAAAAGGAGAAATCACATGAGATTTTGGCCAGGGAGGCAACAGCTGTGATGGTTGCCTTAAGCACATCTCCAAAGCAAAAATGGAAGCGAAAAAGGGAGCCTTCCATGTATTTTAAGGCAAGAAGGAGCATGCGGATAAAAACTGGCAGACCCCAGCCACAGTCAAAAGAGCCAATTACGATTGTGGACACCCTAGCTAAATAAAAGGAAAGGTCTCCTTCAAAGGCATCCATCACCTATGAACGGGGAAGCCTGAAAACGTCCACCTGGAGAGAAAGGATTAAAATTTTGGACACAAAGACCTCTCCACAGGATGCTAAGACTGTTCTACAGGAAACACTGGCTAGGCTAAAGGAGACCAAAGAATTGGAAGGAAAGGTAGCTAAATCAACACAGAAGGAAGAAAAGGCTGAGAACATTGTGGAACCAAGCCCCCATCCTGGCTTGGGCTCCTACTATAACTTGTTAGAGGCCATAAATATCATTCCCCAAAAATTTGCAGTGCCACTTTTCTTTGCACTAGAAGAAGAGAGAGTGAGGACCCACGCTTGGATGAAGATCGCCAAGTCCAAGTGTGTGAAAGATATAGGTCCCCTGGAGGAACAACTCAAAGAGGCAAGAAAAGAATTGGCTATGGTACAACATGTGGAAAGTAGCTAGCGGGCCAAGCTATAGGAAGAAAACGAGCTGCTTAAACAGCAGCTACAGCTACAGGGACAGTATAAGGAAGACAGGCCCCATATTTTGGGAGAAAAATAGCAACAGGAGGAGCCCAAAACAGACAAAGAAACGCTGATGAACAACAGAGAAGAGATGGGTTGCAGGCTGAAATTGAGACACTAACTAGACAGCTACAGGAGAAGGACTTGCAAGCAGCACAGGAGATACAGTCTTTGAAACAGCAGGTGCAAGAAAAGGAGGCCAAACTGGCCTGCATGGCCAGCTAGGTGATGGAAGCTCTGCAGTGTAGGCAACCTGCCAAATCATACACCCTATACCTTAAGGATCAATGGTTGTAGTTTCAGATTAACACCTTGGCCCAAAGAGGCATCACTCCATTTCAAAATTACCATCAATTCATGGCTTTATGTGACAGCAGCTCATCAGAGGACAAGGCCAAACTATCAGAGTTCTACCTCCACAATTTGGCCCTTCCCAACATGAATTTGTGGGACCCCAACGCTGCGGTAGGAGACGTGCAACTTATGGCCATGGCCTCGTGGATAAATCATGAAGAAAAGAGAGCAGCATAGGTCCGAAATATTATGAGCAGGGAACTTAGTGAGCCACTAATGATCGGAGCAAAGTTGGAGGATCCCTCAGCAGTGATAAGTGCCCACCAGCACTTGGCCAATAGCCCTCAGGATTTACTAGATTACATTGAGCAACAGGCTAAAGCTATTGCCCACTTTGAGGACATGGAGAGACTGTTGGGGGATAATTGCCTTCATGCCTGCACAAGGCGGTGGAACACACTACCCCACAGCTTGAAGATAAGAGAATACCACTCTCCAACCAGGATGAGGGAGGCCTTGGCAAGGGTACCCCTCTAAAAATAGTCAATGAAAAATCTGTAGGCCAATTGGATCGGCCTAAAATTCAGTCCTCCCTTGCTTTTGGGATTGCTAGAAGGAGTGAAGGAAGAGGAGGAAAACAGACAATGGGAGGAAGTGGAAAGAAAAGCAGGATTTCATGACCGGGAACAAGACATCACCGTGGAGCCCTGGGATGTGAGAGAGGCAGTCAAAGCTATCAAGGATGATGAGCTAGATTAGTTTCTTAGAGGATGAGAAACCCATTTAGCAGGGGGGTGATGATGAGCCCCAAAAATGGGTAACTTATTGGGCTCATTTTGCCTACCGTTCTTCACCAATCCACCATTTTTCATAGTTTATGCATATTTTTTGAGTATATTTATGTTAGTTGAACGAATGAGGGTGGTCACTTTACCAAGAAGGCTAATACGTGGTTATTTCAGGTTTTTTGGAAAAATTTTGGAACAAGGCTAAGAAATTATGAGCCAGATGATAGCCAAGCATGAAGGAACAAGGGTGAGGATTCGTAGGAAGGATGTCTCTTGCATTAAATGGCCCTTCCTTGAAATCTCCACCCTCAACTCGAAGCTCAGCAGGCCACCAAAATGAATCCTAAAGGCAACCGAGCAGCTTTGTGAAAAGTGACTGTTTACTGGCGGTTTGAATAGCCGATCCCCTTGAGTTAAGGAGGGCTACTGAGGACCCTCGTAGTGCATAAATAGGAAGGATTTCAGCCTTCATAGGTTACTTTTTGAACTGCTGTGTTTTGCACTATAGTGCTGTCATTTTCTCAGCTCATTTTCGTAGGTACTGCTGTATAACTATCTTGTGACATGGTTATTATTGAGTAATGAAAACTATCTTTATTTGGCATCAGTTTTGAGCTTTTCTTAGGAGCCTATAGCTCTTTGGGTTGGGCCCAACCCGAAGTGCCAAGGCTTCCTTTGTGTAATGTTATTTTCTTTTTATGTCTTTGCAAATTAATTTCTATTAAGTAGATTAAAATCTTGCTAGTTACCTAGGTCACTGTTGATGATTAGAAAGTATTTTTATGTTCAGATTGAGTTGATAGGTTAATAACAGGGAAGATCTTCAGAAAAAGGCCATCAAGCACCTCTGATCTCACCTCTCCTTCAGTGGGATCGTGAGCTGGGACAAAGGTGACCTTGTTGCCAACAAAAACACTGTCTTTGCTTCACTATGCAATCATTAGTGTTAGATTCTCATTTGCAGAAATTGATACCAGCTGTGTTTACATGTTCAGGTTCATGATTGCTTAGTTTGCATAGCCATTTCACGTGATTTCATTGCAAATAAACTTCCGTTCATTTCCTTTGTTGTTACTTAGGTCAGATTAGAGTAAAGTAGCTAGGTCATTGGTTTTCCAAGTCATTGTTTTTTCAATTTGAGAAATAACTTGCAGAGTGCCTATAATACCTCTCCATCTACCCATACTCCATCAATCCCATATGTTCCATCCCCTAACTCGGATTCTTGCCTCATGTTTGCCACATTTGCTCGCGTAGCCCTAATTTTTGTGCAACATTGCTCTACTCCTCCTTGAACAAATCCAACCATCCTCATCACTCCTCAACTCCATCCACCAAGTCCTAGACCTCCTCACACCCTTATCCTACCCCCATACTCACTTCTCCACCTTTCTTTCTCCATCCACCCTCCAAAATCCCATTTTTGAACATCCTGTAGAAAATACAGAACATCTTGTAGAAAATACAGAACATCCTGTAGAACCCCTACAGACTTCCTGTAGAAGCTCACGAAAGCAGTTTCTTGATAGCCAAACTCTGTGAAACTCTCTGGAAGGGTGCCACGGACACCTTAGGCCATATTCTAACCTTCCCAACCTCCTACAAGCATTTCCTCTCGCCAATCCACCTCTGCACAGTAAAAAACCAGTTAAAGCACATGTGTGACAATTCTGACACTTTACTCAAAAATACAAAAAGATGTTTTTTTTTCAGATTTTATTGTAGAAGTAGCTTAGACACATGCATTTCACCTTCTTAGAAGTCAATGGAATCTCTTTCAGTAGCTTTCGTCCTCTTTCTTGCATCAGTAGGATTAGCTGGTAAAATTAGGGTTTACTAGGGTTTGCATTTCCTTTCAGCTTTTCAATTTCTTTCTGCAAGTAGATTAGCCTCCTTTGAGTTAGCTTCCATCCATCAGTTAGAAAGATTCTTCTCAGAGCTCATAGAAGTTGGCTTAAGCTCCTATCGGACTTGTGCCAGCTGACCAAGTGACAACTACGGCAAGAGCTAGTACTTGTGCATACAGCATCGTCGCTTCCAAGTTTGTTACGAACTACCAGGTTGATAAGAGTAAAGAAGGGAGTCCCAGGAGTTGCAGCATTATTGTTGCAATACTGGAGCCCACCAATGATATCCACATTCCATAAGATAAAATACTCTAAATCATTGCAACTCAGCTCTCCACATGCATCTCCACAAAACCATTGTTTACTCTCGAGATGTTGTTAATTCTCATTTTCGTATTAAGGTTTCCTCTGTAATCTAGTGAGAACCCCACTACTTACATCAATACAACCTTACCTACGTCTTGTTGCTTCAAAGAA
The DNA here is from genome assembly GCA_031772625.1 of Pinus tabuliformis. Classification (NCBI taxonomy): domain Eukaryota; kingdom Viridiplantae; phylum Streptophyta; class Pinopsida; order Pinales; family Pinaceae; genus Pinus; species Pinus tabuliformis. Next base: position 690,370,022 of record CM062812.1, on the reverse strand, counting down.
GCCACTTTTTTCTTGATACTAGGGAAATTCCTTGGTAAGTGATATTCTCAGTAGATCCAACAAGATATGTCCTTCTTCTCTTTGGCTACACCTGCTGGTTTGTCTTCTTTGGAGTCTTTCCCTTCTCTTGGTCCTTCTTCTTCTTCTTTCCCTTACTACTTAACACTTTGTCCTTATCATTCCCATCTTCTTTTTAATCAAGGAGTTTCTCTACAGTGGTGATGGTTGATACAAGATTCTGGACTCCTTGATTCATGACTTCCCTCTTTTTCCATTGCTAGAGATTGCTGACAAAGGACGACATCCTGTCCTTATCATGCATATCCGTAAGCTCCAACACAATACCTAAGAACTCCTTAATATAGGTATGGATATTTCCCATATGATTTATCTCTCTCAAATTATCCCTTGCCACCCATGCTTGATTCCTTGGTCCAAAATACATGTGCAAAGCCTCTTTTTGCTCCATCCAAGTCTCAATCCTATTTTTTTTTATGAATGGCTACTAAGTATTCAACTTGTGTTCTCCACCAAAATTTCATTGTTCCCATGAGATACATGGCTCTTGCATTTACTTTCATCTCTTTTCAACAACACTTTATTTGTTCCAGAAAAAGTTTCCAAGAAACTTAGTGCTTGTAGTCTCATCATACATCTTTGGTTCTTTCAACTTCACCTTCATAGACGTACTGGTTAAACTCTTCCTCATTTAATGCTTCAACACTACCATGGTATCAACCTAATCTCTTGTGAGTTTCATAAGTGACTTCACTTGATCCTCTGTGTCCTTCATACAATCTTTTTGATCCTATACTTGTCTCACTACATAATAAATGGAATATTAAAATGATTTAATGGATCCCTTAAATTCTTGAATGGCTTATCAGGTTTCTTCAAAACAATTTCCATGGCCTTGCACATTGCCTACCATCTATGCCTAGGTTGTCTCAAAATATGGAATCTCTCATATAGTGCCACTTCATCTTGGTCCATTAGGTTAGACCTAGTGTTAATAATCATGACTTATTTCTTCTAGATGTGACCTTTTCAGACTCACTTCAAATTTCTAACTGTAACATATAATGAGAACCAATATTTAAAATCTTCTTTCCCAATTGGAAATAAATTGAAAAATCCCCTTCCCTAATGACATGCAACTAAAAGGAAATTGTATCTATAATTATCCTTTGACTCTTAATTCTTTCGGTACCACTTCTAGTGTCAGTTCCTGTACTTATAATATGTAGAGTAGTAGCCTTCTGAACCTGCCTCTAGATGGTCAATGCTACTAGCTCCTATATTTTCACCTTTATTTATTGTGAGTATCAACTCTAAATACCAACTTCTCATGGTAAAGAGCTTCACCTAGTATTTGCATTTTCTCTAATACCACCTACAAGTTGGTGAAGATCACACTACTACTTCTGCTTTAGCTCTAATACACCCTATCGTCACCCTAGGGACTCTTGTACTTACAAGGTTCATTTTTGGGTGCACAATGATCCCTTGAATGAGAAATATAGACCCATTTAAATTATCCCTATACCATTAGTTAGCGTAATATCATAACTCTTTGATGTAATGAATAAATATTACTGACACTTCTACATAAATTAAGTTTCCATTCATAAATACATGAGAATTATATGCAAGATATCAATTCATCATTGACATCATCATACACATGCACATGGTTTCATAAAGGAATGACCTTCCATCCTTCTACATTTATTAATAATATAACTTTACAACAATCTACCAAGAAAAAGGTTTGGGATACAGGAGTAAATAGCCAAAATAACCAAACAAGGAAGTTCAAACCTTAGTCCAACCTTTGCACCCCACCTGGGTCTCTTCAATAGCTTAATGAGTCATGCTGGCACCTTACAAGTTGTCCTCACACTCCAAAGGGCATGTTGGCACCCTTGCGGGGCACTGTCAACTATCTCAGCCTATCCTTAGCTAGTCTCAAGACTCAAATTGGGTCTGCAAGACTAAGAGCCTTGAGCATCCCTTCTCCATCTACATCATACCATTCATTTTCTCCTTTCACCTAGAATGATTGTTGGATTTTCCTTGTTTAACTTGCTTCTCTCCATAATGTGACTTCTCTACTTCACCTCTACTTATATGGGTTGTCTCCTACCTCTATGTGTTTTCCACTTTCAATCTTGGGTCATCTCACCTTTGTAGGGTGGGTGCCTTAGGCTGGGATGACTCCATTTTCCCACCCAAGAATTCTCATGTCCTCCCACTTCTTTCCAATTGTTTTTCCATGCTACCCCACTCATTTTGGTAGACACGCTTCCACACTAGGTGGTCATTCTACTTAGACCATGTGACCATTCATGCATCCCAATATGCCTTGAGCCAACCTCTCCTCCACTCGACTGCTTGTCTCGGGGGCACCTTGTCCAGTGCCTAGGGGCACCCATTTCCTCATCCATAGTATCATTTCATGCCTTTTGCCCAGTTCTTGGCCAAGTTGGGTGCTCGTGCCATTTTGCCACCAATCTACCCACGTGTGGCTAATGGAAACCCCATATGTGAGTTCTCAACACCTCGTGTTAGCGCACCCTCGTCCAACATCCACTTTCATCGCATTTCCTATGATATATTCATTGCAAATTGTGCAATGGAGATGTCACCTATGATGTGCACCTCGGTTAAAGCTGCACCCAACTCTAGTGCCTAAAAGTCATAATGAAATGCTAATTTTTTCTTCACCACATTATGACATTGATTATTTTTTCACATATTACGATGTTGATTTCGTGTTTTTCATAGTGAAACATTGATATTTTGTCTTTCATATGTGATGTTGATTTTTATTCGTCACAACAAAACATGGATTTTATGCTCATCACATGTGATGCCAATTTTTATTCATTACATTATGATGTTGATTTTCAAGCTTTCGATTGTGACATTGATTTTTGTTTGATACATTGGGATGTAGATATTATTTTATCACATTTCTATGTTGATTGTTAACATAATTGTGTATGTTGTGAAGAGTTCTAGCTATGGTTGTCAATGTTTAATTGTAAATGAATATGGTTGACCATATTCACCATGGGTGACCATGTTGAACATGGAAGAACTTGGTGACCATTGTTGACCATAGTTGAGCTACTTTGGCTATGGTTGAATATGGTTACACTACAATTTTTTTTATAAAAATATTAATATTATTGTTGTTAATAATAAACCTTTCTAAACCCTAATTTCCTCTCTATTTTCATATTTTTCTCTTAAATAAATATTCTTCATATATTCTCTTCTTTCATGATTTCTTCTATTGTTGGCTTAACGGGGCCTGATACACATTTAAAGTTATTCATGCCAACCAACAAAGCCCTAACTACTGGCCCTTTTAGCAACAACCTACATATTTCAGGCTATAGTCTCACCCGAAGTAGTATTGGGGGATGCTAGAACCAGGTTTCTGCATCCAAAGGTTCGTGTGATGGTATTCCCAAAGTTCTTATAGCTCAGATATGCCTTCGCGCAGATATATCCCTTTCAACTGTCAACTACTGCAACTCTATCGAAATGACCTTCAAATCTTCACGAAGGTACATGATTGTAATTAGCACACATAAAAGGTACAGATTCACTACTTTCATGCAATAAACTGCATATTTAAAAGACTTTACGACCTAGATCTGTTGTCGCACAGATCTATCCCTTCCGAACAATTAACTAAAGCAAATCTGCTTCACGATCTTCATGAAGGTGTTTAATTATTATTATTATGCATAAATATTACAGGTCTATCCATTTCACATAGAGATAAAGAATTAAGTCACATAAAATAGATCACAGAGCGAAGATACATAAACTTAACATAAATAAATAAATAAGGCACAGATGCATAGATTTGGCTCAAAATAGTCTTTATTATGAATAAGCATTCAATTACATACTTTTCCTCCCTAGGCACTTAGCTCCAGGGGCTCATGCACTTAGCTACAGACTTGCCAAGGTCTCCACGCACTCAGCTGAAGGAGCCTTCCCCTTTCACCTAAGTATAGGAAATAGACTTTTCCTACCTTACGACCTTGCTCTTACAATGATTCTCTATATAAAGTTATCTCTTAGACTCACTATGACTCAACTATATATATCCTTTTCATTACAATACCATGGCTTGCGAACCATGGATGAGTCTCAAAACCGACCTATCACCTACCCATACAAGGGACTAATGCCCCTTTGACTCTTTCTTAGCTTCACGCTCTGCTTCCATATTTCACAAAGACTTTACATTATTTCACAAAAACTATTACAAAACTTGACTTTACTGACAAAATTTGACCCTAGGGATCCCATCCTAATAGGCCCCCAACACAAATATGTTGACTCACCCTTGAGTCACTTAGTTGGCTTCTCCACTTTGTTGTGGAGTTCGTTGAACTTTATCTTCAAGACTTCAAGGTCTGTTCTGCTATGTACTACACCATGTTGCACTTCTTCAACCAACTTCTCTATAGCTGGCCCCTCCATCACGAGGCGCATTGTCCTCTGTGTCTATTGGAAAGTCTTCAGCTTCTCTTGGATAGCCAGAGTAATCTAGCTCACTTCTTCTATCCATGGTTGAAACTAAGCCTTGAAAAGTTGTTCTTTGTGCTCCAGCTCCTCAACCTATACCTACAGTGCCTTCATTTATTTTAAGCGCGTGAAGTACTGGACTGGCACCAAAGTGTGCGCAGTCGCCCTAATCTCATAAACTTTATGTTGTGTCTCTCTGATCTCTGTACCCATTCACTAAAGGTTGGAGCCCTCCTGCAAAATGGTCCATAGCTCCATTTCATTTTCAAAAAGACAAGTACAGCTTATTACTACATTATCCAAGGTAGACATATGTTCTCTGATGGTTGTGCCACATTGCTCGTTGATCTCTAGCGGAGTAGTCAACTGCAGCTTCAATTGTAATTTGGAGATCTTCATCTGAAAATCAAAAGTAACTTGTCCTACCTTCTCCTTAGACTATTGCACTGCAATGACCAATTTCTGAACCTTTGCTGAAGCTTTCATATCCTCTAGAATGTGTAGCTCTAGTACTGAATTACACGCTTGTGTAATTGTTGCTTCTAGGCTCTGGCTTCGCGCTACTAGCTCTTCTTTTTCCTTGAGATCCTAAACCTTTTCGGTGAAGATATGATCATTGTTCATTTTTACTTTCCTAATACCAAAAGCACGTGTTTCTCTCTAATCTGAAGCTCATATGGGACACCCTCATGAAGCACATGAGGCTATGAAGTGGAAGCGTGACTAAATTCATACCCACACCCTTGATCTTTCATAGTTAAGTGTTATCTTCTTTTGTCTCTATGCATAATATTCCATCTAGTAAGGGAATGAATCTAACCTCAACTCCATCGTGGACGTCTTCTATCTATCGAACCTCTGCGGGGTTCTTCCTCCCTATCTATCGAACCTCTGCGGGGTTCTTCCTTGGTGACTTTCGCACTGGTACAGGTTGTGGATCGAAAGGCAAATAGCACAATATGATTGTGTGTCTCAGATTCAGTATTGTTGAATGTATCAGGGGAAGCTACGATGAAGGCTTTGTGGGACAAATTAGGGACTTTGTACCAATCTAAGTCTCTGGTGAATAAACTGTTCCTGCGGAAAAAGTTGTATAACTTGAGGATGAAAGATGGAGACTCAGTGACAGAGCATCTGAACACATTTAATACTGTGGTAAGTCAGTTAGCATCTATTGATATTAAAATTTCAGATGAAGATAAGTGCATTAGTTTGTTGTGTTCTCTACCAGATTCGTGGGATAGTCTGGTTATTGCAATAGGTAGCAATAAAACTGCCTTGTAGTTTGATGAAATAGTCTCATTCTTGTTGATGGAGGAGATGAGATGGAAAAATATGGAGAGCCAGAATAGTGATGCCTTGTCTATATGAGGACGTTCCTAGAACAGGAACAAAAATAAGTCATTGAGTGGGAGATCTAAATCTAGAGGGAGATCTAAATCTCCAAGAAAACCTGTAAAGGTGGTGTGCTAGAAATGTGGAAAGGAAGGGCACTACAAAAGGGACTGTAAATCTAAAGCTCCTGATAAAGGAAAGGGATCTTATGATGCTCCCTCTGCAGAGGCAAAAACCACCTTAGCTGAAGGTGGGGATGTGTACTTGGCTTCTTCAAGTACACATGTAGATCATGAGGCATGGTTAATTGACTCGGGTGCATCCTTTCACTTCACTCCCCATAGAGAGTGGTTCTGTGAGTATGAGAAATACGATGGTGGTGATGTCTTCTTAGGGGATGATAGGAAGGCTAGAATCGTTGGTCACGGAGAAGTAAAGTTGAAGCTGCAAGGTGGAAGGGTTAGAACACTTCGGGGTGTTCGGCGTATTCCTGCATTAGCTAGAAATCTGATTTCTATAAGCAAGTTGGATGATGCAGGTGTAAAAAAAATGTTCGAGAAGGATACCTACAAGATGGTTTGAGGAGCACTGGTATTGATGTGGGGAGTTTGGAATGGAACTCTGTACAAGCTGCAAGGTAGCACGGTTGTTGATGGGTGAAACAGTTCTATGGTTCCTGAAAGTGGAGCAGAAAATATAGTGGTCTCTAGAGAGAAGGCCATGTTATGGCATCAAAGGCTTGGACATATTGGAGATAAGGGCCTTCGAATACTTCATGGTAAAGGTATGGTAGAAGGTATGAGTAATAGCTCTTTAGATTTTGATTTCTATGAAAATTGTGTATATGGGAAGTAGAATCGGGGGAGTTTCCCCTCTGGTGGTAAGAGGGCGAAACAAATATTAGGGCTTGTGCACAGTGATGTGTTTGGACCTATGAAGGTTCCATCACTGGGTAAGTCTGTGTACTATGTATCATTTATAGATGAATTCTCAAGGAATACATGGATATATTTCCTTAAGAAGAAATCTGAAGTCATTGACAGGTTTAAAGAATTTAGGGCTCTCGTGGAAAATCAGACAGAGAAGAAGATAAAGGTGTTGAGGACAGATAATGGTGGAGAGTTTTACAACAAGGAATTTGAAGAATTCTGTAAGAAGTGCGATATAGCATGGCAGAAGACTACTCCACATACACCTCAGAAAAATGGAGTTGCAAAAAGAATAAACAAGATGTTGATGGAAAGGACAAGAAGCTCTGCTCAGTGGTGTCGGGTTAGGACAAGAATTCTAGGCAGAGGCGATGGATACTGCATGTTACTTGGTCAACAGATCACCTTCATCAGCGTTGGAGGATAAAAATCCATAAGAGTTATGGACTGGTAAGAAACCCTCTCTTTCACATCTGAGGTTATTTAGATGTGATGCATATGTACATGTTCCAAAGGAGAAATGAACCAAGTTGCATAGTAAATCTGAAAAGTGCATCTTTATTGGGTATAAGGATGGTTTAAAGGGTTATAAGCTTTGGAACCCAGTAACAAGGAAGGTTTTGTACAACTGAGATGTGGTGTTCAGAGAAGTGAAATATGTTATTAAAGATGAAGTCCAACCGAAGGAACCTGAGAAGATAGAGTTTGAGCTAAAGGAGGAAGAATCAGACTCTACAGTAGAGGAGGAATCAAGAGATGAAGAGCCATAAACTCTGGGTCTGAGAAGATCAGTTCAGGAAAGAAGGCAGCTAGAAAGGTATAGTCCATCTGCTTTCTATTCAAATTTTGTTTTATCTATTACTAACGATGATCCTAGAACTGTGAAGGAAGAAGTAGATTCAAAGGATGGAAAACTTTGGAAAGAGGCCATGGTTGATGAAATGGCATCTTTGCACAAAAATGAGGCTTGGGTTCTGGTTGAGTTTCTGGTTGGAAGGAAACCCATTGGCAGCAAATGGGTGTTCAAGAAGAAGACAAATGCAAAAGGAAAGGTGGAGAAATACAAAGCTCAGTTGGTAGCAAAAGGTTATTCCCAGATGCTGGGAATTGATTTTGGTCATATTTTTTCTCCTATTGCCAAGGTAACTTCTATTAGATTACTTTTATCTGTTACTGTTGCTCTTGATTTTGAGGTAGAACAGATGGATGTGAAGACATCATTTCTTCACGGGGATCTAGAAGAGGAAATCTACATGAAGCAACCTGAAGGCTTTGTGGTGAATGGTAAGAAAGAACTGGTATGCAAGTTAAAGAAGTCTTTGTATGGCTTAAAACAGTCACCCGGGATGTGGTATCAGAAGTTTGATACATTTATACAGGGACTTGGCTTCACCAGAAGTAAAGCAGATCACTGTGTGTATTTTAAACTAATTGGTGACTCTGTTATTTATCTGGTCTTGTATGTGGATGATATGTTGCTGGTTGGAAATGACAAAGAAGTTATCCAGAATTTGAAGACCCAATTGTCCTCCAAATTCGACATGAAAGATCTTGGTGCTGCAAACTATATTTTGGGCATGGAAATTAAAAGAGATCAGGCAAAGAGGAAGCTCTGGTTAAACCAGAGGAAGTATGTCGAGACAATATTGCAGAGGTTTAATATGAAGGATAGTAAACTAGTGAAGGTTCCTATTCCTGTAGGTGTGAAGTTATCTGTTGAACAGTGTCCCAAGACACAAGAAGAGGAAGAGGACATGTCCCATGTTCCATATGCAAGTGCAGTTGGTAGCCTGATGTATGCAATGGTCTATACTAGACCAGACATTGCACATGCAGTGGGAGTATTGAGCAGGTTTATGTCAAAACCAGGAAAGGAGCACTAGACAACAGTGAAGTGGGTTTTCAAGTATTTGCATGGCACTAGTGATTATGTTTTGTGCTATCAAGGAAGACCAGGATTGGACAGAGTGTTGGATATTCATGGTTTTGTTGATGCAGATTGGGTTGGAGATCTAGATCAAAGAAGATCTACAAGTGGGTATGTGTTTAACCTATTTGGAGGTGCAGTCAGTTGGATGAGTAAGAAATAATCTATAGTGGCACTATCAACTACAGGAAGAATACATGGCGGCCACTCATGCAAGCAAGGAATAAGTTTGGTTGCAGAGATTGTGTTCAAGTATGGGGTTAGTACAGGAAGCTATAAGGATAGACTGTGGTAGCCAAAGTGCAATTTTCTTGGCAAGGAACCCTGCATATCATTCAAAGACAAAGCACATTGATGTTCAGTACCACTTTGTGAGGGATATGATAGAAGACAAAAAGGTGTTGCTGGTAAAGGTGGACACTTTGAAGAATACTGTGCAGATGCATTAACAAAATCTGTGAGCTCTGAGAAGTTCTCTTGGTGTAGTGTAAGAGACCTATCCTAGGGTCTACTAATAGATCTAATTAAATGCAATAAGAGGCGATAATTTACTTACTTACAAGACTTTTAAACAATTTTTTTTTTACCATTTACTTTCTAATCAGCATAACTTAAGGTGAATATTTCATTTTAATAAAATTTACAAGAGTAATCTATGGAGGAATTCCAATACTGGTGGCTGGTGGAGATGCCTTTGTCCTGTTGCTCCTCCTGAACATTTCTCTTGATGGACCCAACTGGATTTACCTCCCAGCCAACTAGGAAATAATCCCTAGCCCAAGAAACCTCCATAGGTTCCCTAGCCCTCTGAGCTCAAGTCCAACTAGATGTAGTGTGTGTGTCCAAGATTAATTATCCAGACCAAGATGAACAATATTTCCCTCTTCTCAACAACCCAAGAAACCTCTACAGGTTCCTGAGGTCTTCAAGAAAAGACAACAAGTCCTAAAATCACAACCAACCCCACAATCATAAGTAAGACCCAACCTCCCATTTTCTCCCTTCCCCTTTCCCTTTTATACCCTCCCTCTTATCCATCTCAACCACCCCTCATTAATGTCACTAACTTCTCATCCATCCTTATAGTTGACTTCTCTTCTCCCAAGTAAAGTTGGGAGTACATTTGGAAATGTGACATGAATATAAAATTGGGAAATTAATGGGAGAGGACCATGTCTTCTCCCAAGTAAATCTGAAAGTACATTTGGGAATGTGAGATGAATATATATATTGATAATTAAATGGAGAGGACTATGTCTTCTCCCAAGTAAATGTGAGGGTACATTGGGGAATGTGAGATGTAATTAAATGGAGAGGACCATGTCTTCTCCCTAGTAAATGTGAGGGTACATTGGGGAATGTGAGATGAATATATATATTGATAATGAGTTGGAGAGGACCATGTCTTCTCCCAAGTAAATGTGAGGGTACATTGTGGAATGTGAGATGAGTACATATATTATTTGAAATAATGGAAGGATACCATACCCTACCTAAGATTCAATTTGAGAAGGTAAGTTGGGAATTTGAATCATAGAAATCATGAATTTTATATTAGACCAATATTTCTCAATATTTTCAGATAATGTAAACATTAATAAAATTTGCAGGATAAGATTTAAGTGGGGCATTACATACACCCCTCCTTCAAAAAACTTTGTCTTGAAGTTAGAATGGAAAGATACAGGGAGTTCGAAAGCATAGCAAATCAGAGAGAGTTATAGCAATAAAATTTGAAAAGTCAGACAATCACATTACTTCCCATCAAGAGTCTCCAATTGATCTATATCCTCCTATCCATACTGACCTACTTTTGTTCTGACCCTATCCGTCCTATGCTTCTTTATTAGTGGCAATGACCATACTAACCACTGATAAAACCGACATGGTGGAAGCGTCGAATACATCGACCTCACTTCCCCAGTAGGCAACTAGAAATCGTCATCACACATCTCGAGGAGCGTGTCCACCACTACCCTCCCACGATTCTAGATTTCAGAGGATACATAGTGGGAAATGCCTCCACGCCTCCTTCACAACTAGGGTCAATTCCCTAACATGTACCTCACTATAGAGCTGGTTAGACTTGTCATTGAATAATCCAGTCAGGTCATCTTGCCACCTTTCATTTGCATTTTACTTGTGTCATAAGAGTGCATATCAAGTAGATACCAAATGTAATAGAACAATGTACATTGTACCTTTCCTCACTGGTCATCTCGACCTTCCCCAATGGAATAGTAGATATTGGTTATCATACAATTCTTTCCAATATGTAGTTTAGTTCTCATCCATGCATATATATAACCACAAAATAGATATAGATACATGATCTTAAACATCATGTTTATTAAGCCCAGAATCCACGTGTCAATTTTTTTTTCGTTCATACTGGAAATAAATCTTACATTAGATAAATCATAATTTCACTAAGTCATTGATTAGATAAATCATATCTATATAAGCCTATACTATGCAATAATAACTCTAACAAGTCATGCACTAGATAAATTGTAACCAAGTAAGTCATACATTTGGTCATACATCCAACATTTCCATCATCAATACCAAATCCATCCATTGATTTTCATGTGTCCAACCAAATGTATATAATGTTCATAAATAACAACATGGAACTGCATAATAGAACCTTAACGTAGGTGGCTATCTATGTTAAAATGGGCATCATAAATTCTCATGCGACATCCTTGTGGAACCCCTCAATAACAATTAGAGTTGAAACAGATTCAACTGTCTGTCATGGAAAATAGCATTTGAACTCGGATATGCTATAAGGTGGTATCAAAACCAAAATAATGGCAAGCAATGGATTAGTGCACTATCAATTCCACTAGACGGTGCTAGTATAAGTTTCATGCATATAATTTCTTTAATACCTTAGTGAATATAAAAGTCCTACTCTTCCAACTTGTTGGTTTTTCATCTTCCAAACCAATTAGTTAATCTTGAAAATAAAAGACTCAAAACTTCAGAAATTGTTTCCAACATGATTTTCATACTTTATGTTTTTTTTAAATTGAGAGAAATGTCCTCTAAATGTCAAAGGTTCAAATTTTATTATATTTTTAATCATTCTTTACTAGTACTAAAACAATTTCATGATATATATTGCAGCTCACAATATGGCCAGACAAATGAGAAATAATTAAATGAACGGAATGATTCCCTTTGCCCTGTTGCTATTAGTATTTCCCTTCTAAATGACACAACATCTCTAAAGATGCCTACTCCTTTCACAAGTGGCTAGTGACCACAAAAGTTGCGAAGAAAGTTGAGGTTCCTTTTATCCAAAACTAGAGACACATTATTTTTCACGACATTTTTATTCAACACTAGAATAAGGGTAAAAGTGTATTCTAATATTTTCATTGGTATTTTATTGACTAAATAATCTTTCATTCTAAAATCCCAATTTCTCTATGAATTGATCTTCTTATTGAATTTAAGATAATCAAAACAACTATCACAATAAGCCTTACACAAGTCCATGGTATTCAATCTATGTTTTCACTAGAAAATTCCACCACCCCTAGAATAATCATTGATGTCACATATAGGATATTTTGAGCAAGACCTTGAATGATTGAGAACCCTTGATTTATGTTATCCATTCCGATAAGGTACTTTTTACACTCTGGGTTGTACCCTAGATTAGCTATCCCAAGTAAAGGCAGTTTTTCTGGAGCTTGTTAGTAATTAAGCAGTATAAAGAATCATTTTCCTAAACGATTAATTTGAGACCATTAAGTTTCAATTGCGATGAAGTATAATAGTTAACAGAGCAAGCTTTTGATGTCTCGGTTTGTGATTTTTTTTTGAAATTTCCATGAAATATTCAAATATTACATCTCTTGCCAAATCAATAATATAGACAAACCAATTGGGTTTAGATTTTAGTCTACTAGTTTATTCTATTGGGAAAACCTACACTTTATTCTCAAGATTTATTTTCGTGAGAAATTTTCATGCGTACTGCTTATAGAGTGCATATTTAAAAACCTGCGAAATTCTGTCCACTTTCTTATAGACCGTTGAAGATTCCATCCCGATATTTCTTGGGTTTGACTTATTTTTCGTGATTCTTTTTACTACGCATTTTCTCAATATCTAGGCAGTTAAGTCTACTGTTCATTAATATTTATAAATTTCTTAGATTCTATTTCTTTTGGCAGTTGCCAGTGACCTGTAGTTGCAGTGTAAAGCATGTTGACCATAAATGAGTTTCGAGTTCCAAAGCAATACATGAAATTTATTTTTTTGATGTATGTTAAATGGTGGACTTTTAGCATGATATTGATTTATTGAATTTTTTATTATTTTCAGGAGGAATTTGACACTTATGATCCCAAGGCACTTTGGTATTTAAAGCTGCAGTTCTTGAAGAAGAGGTCGAAAATCATAGAAATTGTTGCAGCACGTGATATTGTATTTTCTTTGGCCGAATCTGGTGTTTGTGCAGCATTTAGAAGAGGTGAGAAGATAGACATGTTTAAGAATACCATTTTCTTTCAAAGTGTTAATTATGTGGCTGATATTCTCTTCCGTTTTGTAAGGTGGTTTCTTGCTAGTGTCTGAATTTTTTTTCTGCATTGACAGAGGCCAACAAGAAAATATGCTACCTGAATATAAGCCTCGAAGAAGTGATATGCAACCTCTTTTATAATAAGAACAATGATTCTCTAATCACAGTGTCAATATATGCCTCGAGTAATTTCAGTTCACTGAAATGCAGAACAACACCCATTGAGTATGTTTTTCTTTGAATTATTCTGATCCAAGTTTGTGAATCATGAACTTCAAGTTTGGTTTGGAATATACGCAATCGTATTTAAGCTTTGTGCAACTTGAATGATAGATGTTTTAGTAATGACACGAATCATGAAAATTTGCAGGTATATCTGGAGGGGTCAACCAGATGCAGGCTTTGCCTTATTCGAGTTCGAGCCATTGAAATGGCCTGGTTTTGTAGAGTTTGATGATGTGAACAGAAAAGTTCTCACCTACTCTGCCCAGGATGGGTAAGCTTGGCATTTATGTGAACAAATTTTTGATGCATAGTGTTTTCGTAAAACTTTACTAGATCTCCTAATTGTGTTGTGGTGTTTCTGATGGTTTTAGCATCTATAAGGTGTTCGACTTAAAGAACTAAACATTATTGTATTCAATATCAGATGAACATGTTCAAGAGATAAAGATCAAGTAGAGATGATATTATCTACTTTATCTAAGAGATTGTAAAATAGAGCTCAAGTTCCTTTGAAATGGATATTTCAACAATTGTCAATCCTAGTGTTAGAGTTAGTCTGGTCAGCCCTCCGTCAGAGATCAAAACTCTTTGTGCATTTCAATTTTAGGTGTCCCGCTCCATTCACTGAGCTGCATTTCTCTAGGGACATGCCATGATATGATGGAGAAATTTATGCTAATCATTTTCCCTTGTGTCTGGCTCCTGCTGGCTCAGGTCTTTGTCCATAATCACCGAAAGTTCATGATAGTCAAGGTCTGATCCTTTACAGGACAAAGTCATTTTTATGTTTGGGTCTAGGAGTTCATAAATTTGGTCTTTGAAAACATGTCCAGAACAAGCCATGCAGGCTAGAGGGAGGCCTTATATAACTATGGTTCAGAAGCTTCATCATCACCTGGAGAGACATCGACTCTTCTTCAAAACTCTGTTTTGAAGAAAAGTCAAACGAGGTCAATTATGACAGATTTTTCCAAAAAGATCACCAATTGACTTTTCAGATGTAGTTATGATTTATATGGCCAAATGCTCTGTCGTACAGTCCCTGCAAAGAGGTGCCGAAAATTTCATCATTTGAGCCAAAATGTCAGAGGGAAAGTGAAAATCAGTGTGTTTAAAGGTCAATGAAAAACTACTAAACTCAACATTAGAAAAGGGGTTTTCAAAGAGGCAAAAATCAAACCCATCTCCTCCAAGGCTATAAATACATGTTTTGACCCAAATCAAAAGCATTGTGCTCTTGCAAGACTTGGAGAAAGCATTTCAAAGGTGTGAGGGTGATATTGGAGAGTTTGAGTGATTGGAAGTAGGTTTTGGGAGCGTGCGGCACATATAACCAGGGGCGCAACTCACTCATCGGGTGCAGCGCACACGCAGCCAGCCCACCGTTGAAAGATTGCACAGGCGCGGTGCATACAAGGCGCGCGGCGCACACAGTCCAGCGGCCAAGAAACGGTGCCAAACCACTTCAAACTTCGGAGAAGGCTATCAAATTGAAAGGTAAGCCTTATGACATCACCTGCTCATCAAGTTTTGTTAAGGATATGGTGTTTGTGAAGAGGTCAAATGTCACCCAAAATGCATAATGTCAACCATGAGAAAATCACCAAGAAAACGAGGGCTAGGGTTGTAAATTTGTGTTGCTATTGCCAAGGCTGCACTCCACTTGCCTATTCCCCTCTCCTAGCATTTTTCCCATCCTCCCTTACCATTTTTCCTAAACCCCTGCCCTAAGTCACTACCAAGCCCCCTCCCTATTCCTCCACTAGTTGGTTAACTCAAAGTCACCACAAGACTAGCTCATTGGGCAAACAAAGCTGTTGGAAGAGGGGGGTATGGCCGAAGAATCAGAGAAGAAAACTATTAGGAGTCGCTTAAGGTGTTTTCATAGTGCGTGGTGCACACACCAAGGAGCGTGGCGCACTCACTGGGTGCGTCACACATAGGGCCCGCCCACTGTGTAACTACAACACTGGCACGACGCATACCCGGTGCACGGCGCACAGAAATACAAAGCCCAAAAACTATTCAATCTCCCTAAAATTTTTTGGAGGCTCACCAATTTTGAAAGGTAGGCCACCTACCTCCATTCTTGCACCAAAATTGAAAGGGATAACATGGTTGTAGGGGTAGAAATCAAATGCAATTTTTTTTTTGTAAAGCAAACAAAAGGGAAACAAAGAAATCATTGATCCTAGGGTTTATGCTACAGTGACAGTGTTGCCAATATATTTCAAACCCTACCCCATCAACCCTATACCCAAACTACTCCTAAATCCCTGATAAATCTCTCCCTTTAAACCCCTATTCCCATTTCATCATTCCCCTCCTAATACTCCCTGTTTTATTGTCCCCTTGGTGGCAGATTTTCAGAGCAACTACCAGCTTCATTGGAATTCAAGGGTAGCATAAAACTCAGGGTACAAACAATAGTAATGGAATCCAAAGTTTCATCAGAGTATGAGGAGGAGACCCACAGTGACATAGCTTCGGGAGAAAGGGCCCAAAGGGGACATCACCAGAGTGGCAGAAATCTTAGAGACGAGCCAAACACCCTCACCAATTTGCAGGCATGCCCTCTTGCTATGTCTTGTTTCCAGCACTTAGCATGTTTCGAATTTTTTCAAAGGGTGGAAAATGTCAAAGTTCATCATCAGTTGGCCGGACTTTTTTCACTTCACCTACTTGGAGGACAGTCTATCTTGGCTAGGGTCACTTTCACATTGACACCCGAGACCATATCAGTGGCAACAGGCATACCAAAGATTGGAGAGTAGTGGCATAAGAAAAGGAAGGTAGAGAGGCATCATTATGAGCCTTACATCAAAGACAGCTGTTTGAGCCACCTCACGAGAGTTTTTCCATTCAGATTTTTGAAAGATGAGTATGGCCCGCTCATGAAATTGATCATGAAGTACTTCAGTTGCGAGGGGAGGCTTTCTTGCCTTTATGCCTATCACATCAGGTTGCTCATGCACTTTACCAGGGTGCAAATGATGAACCTCCCATTTTTCATCTGCAAGAACATAGAGAGGATGAGAAATTTCATGCAGCACAAGACCCCTCGACAGTAGCTCAACAGTGTGTATCACTTTTCCATTATCCGGATTTTGGTAGACCATCAGTTGGGATTGCAGGGTATTGCTTGGGAGGACTTCATCTCTCGTGACTTTTTCAGCGCTCCACAGGTGGTTTCAGAGGCAGAACATGAGGTAGGGAGCCCATCTCATCAATATGAGCGACATGAGACTGCCACTATGCCAGTATACATCACCTATTAGAAAGGCAGTAAACCATTATTTGCAGCAGCAAAGAGAGTGTTATCTCCACCCGGGGTGGAAGGGGCCTCTTTTCCGACATCAACATCACAGGAGCAGGGTAAGGGCAAGGAGCCAGTGCAGGAGGAAGGGCCATCAGGTGAGCGAGAGACCGATTTTGTTCTCCTCCAGGATGTTGAAGATGCAGAACCAACAAATGAGGAGCTCACAGAGATCATCAAGGAGCAGCAGTCAGCGATTGACTCCTTGTCCCTTGACTTGGAGAGGGCCAAATGGAACATGAACTACTTGGAGCGGAGAAACAAACAGCTTGAGGACCAACAGACGATCATGGAGCTGTAGAACATACATGAGCATCACCAAGCTGCTCAAAGAAGAAGGGTTGCGCTCACATCTTTGGAGCAAGCAATCAATGAGGATCGGGAGGCCAACCTTGAGAGGGTCAAGATGCATTTGGAGAGGCTGCTGGACAAAGCCAACCACGACCTTGCTCTATTGGGACATATGGCTTTCTGTTACAGGGTGCGAAACATGAGTGCACAGGCCCGGATAAGGAACTTGAAAGCAAAACTGAGGAAAGCCACAAGAAGGGAAAAAAGGTCAAAAGAGAAAGATAGGCTTAGAATATTGGCTAAGGCTTCCTTGGCTCAGCATAAAACCCCATAGGGAACCTCTAGCCCAAATTTCAAAAAATTTAGGCAATTTTTGGTCACAGGGAATTTTTTTGGGAAAAAAACAGGGATTTTCTCCCTGTGCGCCGTGCCACTGGCGCGACGCTAAAATTCTAGGGCTCCAAATGAGAATGGCTTGTAGATTTGGATTCAAAATAAAAAAGTATGACTACTGGTGTTCGGGCAAGAGATTTGGGCAAGGTCTGGGTCTCCTAAAGGTCAAAAAACACTCAAAAATGGCCTCTCTGCCACTTTTTTGACACACAGAAAGCAGTCTTGGGAGAATGAAGATTCAGAGGGGAAAATGAGCACCAAATTCATAAATACTAGTTGGGTTAGAAGGTAGATAGGATAGGCTTTCCAAAAAGCCCACTTGGGCACATTTCAGACACGTGAAAGTTCCCCAAAACAGGTCCGAAAGTAGCGCGACGCACAGAGGAAAAAATTGCCAATTTGCTTCCGTTTCGCAAAATTTCAGTTCGCGAGTTCTCCAAGTGGGCCCGGTCATCTACACTTTGGTTTTTTTGGCACCAAAGGCAGCATTTAAAGTGTTTTTTCTCCATATTGGCTTCTATCCAAGTGGCGAAGGAGGACAAACGGTCACCCCAATGCCAAATGTCATGTTTGCAGCACTGCACCTGTAGCTGATGGTTGGCTCTCCATCTCCATTTTGTAATGATTCGAGTAACTTCCCAAACCTTGGACGTTCTATCTCTTCCTCACACATTCTATATATTGTATGCAAGTTATTTTCAAAGGGTTGGTTGGCTTGTAACTTCTGGGAGACTATGGGAAAGAAACTTTGTTTCTTCACTGTGTATTTTTGACAGAGAATTAATGAAAGGAAGCGCCTCTGTTTCATGAGATTCTTATGGTTGTGAGTGTAGCAAATGTGTCTCTTATGTTTTCATATGTATTTTTTTATGTTTCATAATTCAATTCATGTTCATTTCCAGTGAAATTTTCTGAGTGAGATTAGGTAGAATTCAATTTTATTGCTCTGTCTGTGGGAAAATTTCATGTTCAGTGTTATTCTTCTGTTGAAAAGGATTCATGTCACTATGCCCTTTTCACTTTCTTCAGCAATCTATTCATGCTGCGGTACCTCAAACTAACTTGTTACATTTTCCGCCTACCTTGCCTCACAGAATAATCTGTGCCTTTGTATTAAATTCTTTGTTCTTTGTTGAGCGTCGGTCCCATAACATCCCAGAAGCTCGGTCATTCATGAAAATTGTTTCCAAAATCCATATTCACTTACTAGCCTAAGGTAAATATTTCATTGTAAGTCATCTCAGACCATTTTCGATTATCTATTCACTGAGCATGACTCGGAGAGAGCCCTATCCTGCTCTGGTAGGGCTAGCTACCAGACTGAGTGTGGTTTGTGGTTACCCTAATTTTTGCCTTCAGCCTGAGGCAGGTTTAGGTGCTAACATAGTGGCAACTCCACTGGGGACTAAGTTGAAATTAAATCCCCTTGTTTCATAATAATTCTAAGCTTCCAGATGATGAGCTTAGGATTGGAAAGGCTGAGTAAGTTGGTTGCGTCCTGTGATTTTTCCCAATAGCACGCTGGCTTCAAGACGATATACCAGAGCCAATCCAGACCCGGATCCTCCCCATATTTACGAAAACCCCAATTTGATCCCAAGACTCCTTTGTCAAGAAAGCATCATAACTCCCGTGTTCAAATCCCATTCATGTCCCAACATTTTTGAGTATCTTGAAGAGCTTGAGTTTGACGAACGATTTGAGATATCACTGTTTGAGTCTAAATCCGAAAGGGCTTTTGATTATACCGTCCCCAATCCGCAATTTATTGTGGACCTCGAAACTGAAAGAGATAATAGGTTAATTGACAATTACATTGTAGCGCAGCCCCAAACTCCAATTGCAAGCCCCTTGCAAACTGTGCACACTCCTCCAACACCTCCAAGGCCAAATCCACCAAGAATGATGGCTGCCCGTTTTGCACCCCTTGTTCTACCCTAAGTTCTAGATGACATGCCAACGGATTATCAAAGTAAAATCCCGTTTTTTGATGGCACTCCTAATAGCATTACAACTCAGCAACATGTAGACAAAATGGCAGACTTTTATGAACTTCATGAGATTGATGCAGAGAACGTGGCAATGAGGCTCTTTGTACAGACATTTGCAGGTGATGTGAGGAAATGGTTTAGAGGTTTGACGACTGCAAGTATCACTACCTTGGCTGAACTACAAAGACAATTTTTGAACTGGTGGGAAGTGAAAAAGAATCCCCTTCAAATTCTGGCCGAGTATGAACAAATCAAACGGAATGCCGGTGAGTCGGTCCAAGATTATTGTGTTAGATTTAATGCAGTCTACAACGAAATTCCATATCATATAAAGCCACCTGTGGGACTAGCAATGATGAAGTTTCCAGATGTTTTTGATGCTAACATGGCATACCAATTAAGAGAAAGAGAACTGGCCACAATGGAAGACATGCAAAACATTGTGGTCAGCGTTGAGGCAAATCTGCTGTCCAAAAGAGCTAGAGCGAAAGCAGAGAAGAAAACCACGGTGAAAGAAGAATCTTCTTCAATGGATCAACTTCTAAAAAAGGTAGAGCAGATGCTTGAAAGGGTAAAACTTGATAAACCAGAGCCACAAGTTAGGAATCCTAACTTCCGTGGCCAGTAACAGCCACAATATAGAATACAACAGAGAGGTCAATGAACTCAAGAGCAGAGAGCACAACAGCTGGTACAAACACCTTTGCAGCAGAATTTTGTGCATGGACTTGTTTCAGATGAGGACGAGAATGTAATAGGTGAAGAAAACCATATCTTTACTCCAGATGAGCTGCCTACTTACATTACCGAAGAGGAAGAATGTGCAGTGAATTAAGCTGCACACCAAGACACTGATTTTATTCTAGCTAGTGATACCGTGTTGGAAGAAGAATCAGAAGAATATCAAAGGGGGTATATGAATTCTCTGTCCGCACAAAAACAACGATGTTATCTCAGAAACAGAGATGTGCCAGCCAAACCAATTCAGAAAAAGAAGGAGGGTGAAACAACAAAAAATGATTCATCAACTACACAAAGGAAGGGAAAGGAGGCGGTTGTTCTGGAGAGCAGCAAATCAAAATCAGCAGAACAATCACAGCATCCCGCCACATCAAAAGAAAAGGAAAGGAAAGAGATCCTAGTCAAAGAGGTAAGAAAAACTCCCGCTTTTAGCCTAGAGAATGAGATTTCTAAGTTAAAGATATCCATCCCCTTGACTGAAATAACGAAGAACAGCGGTTATAGAGGACAGATTTCTAAAATGTTGAATTTAGACCTAATGTCCGACATGGTAAATGTAGAAGATGATCAGCCTGAAATGATTTTTGGACCAACAACGAATGGCGAGTCTCCTGATAGCGATGTGCCACCCTTCTATATCAGTTTACGATTGCATGATTTTGTGTTACACAATGCTATGTTCGATTCCGGAGCTTCTCACAATCTCATGCCCAAGGCTATCATGGATAAGCCTGGGCTGGACATCACCTGGAAATATCATGATCTCTATTCATTCCATTCTAGCAGAGTAAGGTGTATAGGACTCATCAAAGACTTAATTGTGAGTTTGGATCAGCTTCCTATGAAATTTTTTTTGATGGATGTGGTGGTAGCAGATATTCCTCCAAGGTTTGGCATGCTTCTTTCCAGGTCTTGGGTAGCGAAATTGAAAGGGACACTACAACTAGATTTCTCCTATGCAACAATCCTGGTGTTTGGACAAATGAGGAAGTTATATCGGGAACAAAAAATGAAATATATGATCACAAGCAAGGAGAAACCTATAAATCATCCTATTAACTATGTACATATAGATTTAGAGTCTTTTGTTTTGTTTTCAGATAGTTTAAATGAGATAGATAGTTAGATAATAGAAGCAGATGACACACTGGAAATAACAGAAAATTTTAGAGAAATTTTGAAGAAAGAAAGACAAGAAACGCAGGAAAATGTTGGGAAATCAGCTGAAAATAATGGACAGCAAGCAGACAAGGCACGGAAAACAGATTTCCAGCACTTACAAGAGGAGGAAGAAGGCTTGTGGACCATGGATTTCGATGGAGCAGTGGGGAATGATGGCACTAGAATTGGAATTTGGGTACGCAGTCCTTTCTCCACCTCAACCAAAGTGCCTAGCAGCGTGAGGGTTTGCACTTACAAGCTGGCCTTTGAATGTTAAAATAATGAAGCTGAGTATGAAGCTCTGATTGCTGGCCTGAAGATTCTTAGAAAGCTGAATGCAAAGAGGATTTCGGTATATGGTGACTCCGAGTTGGTAATAAAACAGGTCAGAGGTGAGTATCAAGCAAAACATCCTAGGATGCGGGCCTATCGTAATGCAGTTTTAGACATCTTGAAGTTATTTTCAGAATACACCTTGACATGTGTGCCTCATATACAAAATAGTATTGCTGATGCTCTTGCCAAGGCAGTGAGCAGCTTGAAGATCCCCATGACCTCCAGCAATAAATTTTAAATTCATGTCAAGCATCGTCCAACCATTCCAGACAATCAGCGATATTGGCAAGTGTTTCAAGATGATGAGGAGATTAAGGATTTTCTGCTCAACAAAGGCAATTTCAAAGAAACATCAATTGATGTAGAAAACGATGAAGGCAAAGGGAATGGTACAAATGAAGTGCAAATCAATCAAATTGACGTATTGCAGCTGAAGAATAACATCATTCCTAAAGGCTTGATACCTCTAGAGGAACTTTTTGATAAGGATGATGTAGCCTGCAAGCCAACATTGCAGCCAACGGAGAAGGGTGTAGAAGAAGTCAACATCGGTACAGCTGCCAATCCAAAATTGGTAAAATTGTCCAAAGCATTACTGCCAAAGATCAAGGACAAATACATCAGTTTGATGGCTTCATTTGCAGATGTGTTTGCTTGGGATTATTATGATTTAAAGACCTATGATACAAATATTATTCAGCACACAATACCCATCAAGCCCAACCAAAAACCATTTAGACAGAAGCTGAGAAGGATAAATCCAAAATTACTGCCATCTATCAAAAAGGAGGTAAATAGGTTGTATAAGTCAGGTATCATTGTGCCCATCAGATTTTCAGATTGGATATCTAACTTAGTGCCTGTACGCAAGAAGACCGGTGAGATCCACCTATGCATTGATTTCAGAAATCTAAATAAGGTCTCATTGAAGGACAACTATCCACTGCCCAAGATGGACCATATACTTCAACGAGTAGTGGGGGCATCTCGTATGTCACTGCTTGATGGTTATTCTGGATATAACCAAATTTCTGTCCATGAAGATGATAGAGACAAGACAACATTCACCACTCCATGGGGAACCTTTCACTATGCCAAAATGCCCTTCGGTTTAAGGAATGCAGGTGCTGCATTTCAGCAGGCAATGGACTTGGCTTTTGCAAATGAGAAGGATGTGTTTTTGGTGGTGTACTTGGATGATTTGATGGTATTTTCCAAATCTGATGAAGAGCACATGCATCACCTAAAAATTTTCTTTCAAAAATGTAGGAAATATGGTCTATCGCTGAATCCTAAAAAGAGCTTGTTCGCCATGGAGGAAGGAAAATTACTTGGGCACATCATTTCAAAGGATGGCATTCGTATAGACCCAGCCCGTGTGCAGGCAATTCAGCAAATCGTTCTGCCTAGGAACAAAAAGGAGATACAATCATTCAATGGTAAGATGAATTTTCTGCGTCGCTTTGTGCCTAATCTTGTAGAACACTTGAGAGAAATGACAAACATTCTTAAGAAGGACAGCCAGGTGGAATGGACAGAGGAGGCTGTAAAATCTTACAACTTGGTCAAATTGACCCTTTCTTCAGCTCCAGTTCTAGTCAGCCCGGACTACACTCAGGATTTCATATTGTTTTCATTTGCTTCTGAGCACACTATGGCAGCGGTATTATTACAGAAGAGAGATGATCATGAAAGACCCATTGCATTCTTCAGCAGGGCTATAAGGGACGCAGCTTTAAAGTACAACATCATTGAGAAGCAGGCCCTGGCATTGGTGAAGGCATTGAAGGATTTCCGGGTATATATCCTACATTCTCACATTCTGGCCTATGTTCCTAATACTGCTGTAAAAGATGTTTTAGTGCAGACCGATCCAGAAGGGAGAAGAGGCAAATGGATTGCAGCCTTGCTAGAATATGATGTGGAAATAAAGCCTACAAATTTGGTCAAAGGACAGGGGTTGGCGAAGCCAATGGCCGAATCAAACTTGCATGCATTGGACATAAATCTGATCACTTCCATGTCCGATGAGAATGAGGAAGCAACATCCATTCAGGTATCCGAAATGTTTGCTTTGTCCCCATGGTATTCAGATATAATATGTGTGCTAAAAAATCTATCACAACCGCCCGGCATGACTAGAAACAAAACGAGAACACTCAAATTGAAGGCTGCCAAGTTTTCTATTTTGAATTCTACACTGTATTGGAAAGATCCCGGTGGCATTTTGCTAAATTGTTTGGTGGAACAGGAGGCAAAGAAAGTCATGGAGGATTTCCACGGAGGAGAGTGTGGTGATCATCTTTTTTGGAAGTCAACAGCAAACAAAATTTTGAGAGCAAGGTACTATTGGCCTACTTTGTTTGCTGATGTGCATAAGATGGTCAAGCGCTATCATAAATGTCAGATTTTCGAAGGAAAACAGAAATTACAGCCTTTTCCACTTAAGCCTATTGAAGTGAGCGCTCCCTTCCAGCAGTGGGGGTTGGATTTCATTGGGGAAATTCATCCCGCTTCTTCCAGACAGCATAGATGGATCCTTACAGCGACGAAATATTTCACAAAATGGATTGAGGCAGCCCTACCAGACAAGCCACAGACACGGTAATCATTTCATTTCTCAAAAATAACATCTTGTCTTGCTTTGGTTGTCCAAACAAATTAATCACTGATAATGCAGTAGCTTTCAAATCGAAAAGGATGGTAGAATTTTGTCATAAGTATCACATAATTTTGGGTCATTCAATTGCCTATCATCCACAAGGCAATGGATTGGCAGAATCCTCGAATAAATCATTGGTCAACATCATCAAGAAGCTGTTGGAAATAAATAAAAAGAGCTGGAATAAGAGGTTGGTCCATGCGCTTTGGGCAGATCAGATCAGTCAGAAAAAGTCTATTGGTATGTCACCGTTTGAGCTTGTTTATGGAGTTGACACAGTATTCCCCACCTCTCTTGATGCCCTGGTGGTCAGACTTCTTCAGGAGGCCGGCAGTGAAGAAGATCCCATGTAGAGAAGGCTGAATCAAATGATCCACTTGCAGTAAACAAGAGAAGAAGTTTTCAAGAACACATCCAAGTTACAGGAGAAGATAAAGAAAATCTATGACAGAAAAACAAAAGCAGATAAATTTTAGTTAGAGGATGTGGTGCTGAAGTGGGATGCAAGGAATGAAGATAAACGCAAGCACGGAAAGTTCAAAAATCTGTGGAAAGGTCATTTCAAGATTGCAGCATATAGGGGTCAGAATGCCTTTCTTCTGAAGGAAATGAACATGGAAGATTGTCCTGGAGGGCTGATCAATGGTCGGCTGCTCAAGCGGTATCACTGCTGATCTATTAACGCTGCTTCCACTGTCATTGTAAATACCATTTTTATTTCAGTTTGGTTTCAGTTTGTAAAGTTAGTTTTTGAGTTATTTCAATGTTAAATAGAGCCAATTTCTTAGTCATTTCAGTTTCATAAATAAGTCAGATTCCTGTGCTGTTTATCGAAATGATGACTCCATAGCCTAATGGACAAAAGGCACTATCTAGCTCCTCCAGGGATCTGTTGTTCTTGGCACCTCCAAGGAGCTACCATCCCCCATTGGAGCCAATGTTAGAGTCGGTTTGGTCAGCCCTCCGTCAGAGATCAAAACTCTTTGTGCATTTCAATTTTAGGTGTCCCACTCCATTCACTTAGCTACATTTCGCTAGGGACATGCCATGATCTGACAAAGAAAGTTATGCTAATCATTTTCCCTCGTGTCTGATTCTTGCTGGCTCACGTCTTTTTCCATAATCACTGAAAGTTCATGATAGTCAAGGTCTGATCCTTTACAGGACAAAGTCATTTTTATGTTTAGGTCTAGGAATTCATCAATTTTGTCTTTGAAAACATGTCCAAAACAAGCCATGCAAGCCAGAGGGAGGCCTTATATAACTATGGTTCAGAAGCTTCATCATCACCTGGAGAGACATTGACTCTTCTTCAAAACTCTGTTTTGAAGAAAAGTCAAAAAAGGTCAATTATGACAAATTTTTCCAAAAATATCACCAGTAGACTTTTTAGATGCAGTTATGATTTATATGGCCAAATGCTCTGGCATACAATCCCTGCAAAGAGGTGTCGAAAATTTCATCATTTGAGCCAAAATGTCAAAGGGAAAGTGAAAATTAGTGTGTTTAAAGGTCAATGAAAAAGTGCAAAACTCAACATTAGAAAAGGGGTTTTCAAAGAGGCAAAAATCAAACCCATCTCCTCCAAGGCTATAAATACATGTTTTGACCCAAATCAAAAGCATTGTGCTCTTGCAAGACTTGGAGAAAGCATTTCAAAGGTGTGAGGGTGAGATTGGAGAGTTTGAGTGATTGGAAGTAGGTTTTGGGAGCGCGCGGCGCATATAACCAGGGGCGCAGCGCACTCACCGAGTGCGGCGCACACGCAGCCAGCCCGCCATTGAAAGATTGCATAGGCGCGGCGCACTGGGAATTGCGCACGGAGAACACAGTCCAGCAGCCAAGAAACGGTGCTAAACCACTTCAAACGTCAAGGAAGGCTATCAAATTGAGAGGTAAGCCTTATGACAACACCTGCTCATCAATTTTTGTCAAGGATATGGTGTTTGTGAATAGGTCGAATGTCACCCAAAATGCATAATGTCAACCATGAGAAAATCACCAAGAAAACGAGGGCTGGGGTTGTAAATTTGTGTTGTTATTGCCAAGGCTGCACTCCACTCGCCTATTCCCCTCACCTATCATTTTTCCCATCCTCCCTTACCATTTTTCCTAAACCCCTGCCCTAAGTCACTACCAAGCCCCCTCCCTATTCCTCCACTAGTTGGTTAACTCAAAGTCACCACAAGACCAGCTCATTGGGCAAACAAAGCTGTTGGAAGAGGGGTGTATGGCCGAAGAATCAGAGAAGCAAACTATTAGGAGTGGCTTAAGGTGTTTTCATAGTGCGCAGTGCACACACCAAAGAGTGTGGCGCACTCACTGGGCGCAGGGCACACAAGGCCCGCCCACTGTGTAACTACAACACTGGCGCGACCGATACTCGGTGCGCGTCGCATTGGGCAGAGCGCGCGGTGCATAGAAATACAAAGCCCAAAAACTATTCAATCTCCCTAAAATTTGTTGGAGGCTCACCAATTTTGAAAGGTAGGCCACCTACCTCCATTCTTGCATCAAAATTGAAAGGGATAGCATGGTTGTAGGGGTATAAATCAAAGGCAATTTTTTTTTGTAAAGCAAACAAAAGGGAAACAAAGAAATCATTGATCCTAGGGTTTATGCTACAGTGACAGTGCTGCCAATATATTTCAAACCCTACCCCATCAACCCTATATCCAAACTACTCCTAAATCCCTGATAAATCTCTCCCTTTAAACCCCTATTCCCATTTCATCATTCCCCTCCTAATACTCCCTGTTTTATTGTCCCCATGGTGGCAGATTTTCAGAGCAACTACCAGCTTCATTGGAATTCAAGGGCAACATAAAACTCAGGGTACAAACAGCAATAATGGCATCCGAAGTTTCATCAGAGTATGAGGAGGAGACCCACAGTGACACAGCTTTGGGAGAAAGGGCCCAAAGGAGACATCACCGGAGTGGCAGACATCTTAGAGACGAGCCAAACACCCTCATCGAGTTGCAGGCATGCCCTCTTGCTATGTCTTGTTTCCAGCACTTAGCATGTTTCGAATTTTGTCAGAGGTTGGCAAATGTCAGAGTTCATCATGAGTTGGCCTGACTTTTTGCACTTCACCTACATGGAGGACAATCTATCTTAGCTGGGGTCACTTTCACATTGACACCCGAGACCATATCAGTGGCAACAGGCATACCAAACATTGGAGAGCACTAGCATAAGAAAACGAAGGTAGAGAGGCATCATTATGAGCCTTACATCAAAGACAGCTATTTGAGCCACCTCACAAGAGTTTTTCCATTCAGATTTCTGAAAGATGAGTATGCCCCGCTCATGAAATTGATGACAAAGTACTTCAGTTGCAAGGGGAGGTTTTCTCGCCTTTATGCCTATCACATCAGGTTGCTCATGCACTTTACCAGGGTGCAGATGATGAACCTCCCATTTTTCATCTGCGGGAACATAGAGAGGATGAGAAATTTCATGCAGCACAAGACCCTTCAACAGCAGCTCAACAGTGTGTATCACTTTGCCCTTATCCGGATTTTGGTAGACCATCAGTTGGGATTGCAGGGTATTGCTTGGGAGGACTTCATCTCCCGTGACTTTTTCAGCACTCCACAGGTGGTTTCAGAGGAAGAACATGAGGTAGGGGGCCCATCTCATCAATATGAGTGACATGAGATTGCCACTATGCCAGTATACATCACCTATCAGAAAGGCAGTAGACCATTATTTGCAGCAGCAAATCGAGTGTTATCTCCACCCGGGGTGGAAGGGGCCTCGCTTCCGACATCAGCATCACAGGAGCAGGGTAAGGGCAAGGAGCCAGTGCAGGAGGAAGGGCCATCAGGTGAGTGAGAGACTGATTTTGTTCTCCTCCAGGATGATGAAGATGCAGAACCAACAAATGAGGAGCTCACAAAGATCATCAAGGAGTAGCAGTCAGTGATTGACTCCTTGTCCCTTGACTTGGAGAGGGTGAAATGGAACATGAACTACCTGGAGCGGAGAAACAAACAGCTTGAGGACCAACGGACGATCATGGAGCTGTAGAACATACGTGAGCATCGCCAAGCTGCTCAAAGAAGAAGGGTTGCACTCACATCTTTGGAGCAAGCAATCAATAAGGATCGGGAGGCCAACCTTGAGAGGGTCAAGATGCATTTGGAGAGGCTGCTGGACAAAGCCGATTAGGACCTTGCTCTATTGAGACATATGGCTTTCCGTTACAGGGTGCGAAACATGAGTGCACAGGCTCGGATAAGGAACTTGAAAGAAAAACTGAGGAAAGCCACAAGAAGGGAAAAACGGGAAAAAGAGCAAGATAGGCTTAGAATCTTGGCTGAGGATTCCTTGGCTCAGCATAACACCCCATAGGGAACCTCACCATGCAAGGGTTTCTAATTCAATATTTTCTTTATTTTTTGTAGAAGACTTGTTTTCTCATGTGTTTTTAAAGCTCTGCAAAATGTTGGAATCAAGCTGTAAGGATCGTAAATTTTATAAAAGTCAAAGCTAATCTCTGCAATGCTTAAGAGACATGCAATGGAAATACTTCCCTTTATCTTACAAGTGTATAAAATGAATATATTATCACCAAATTTTTAAATATTTAATTATTTGGGATCACCATATGCTTAACGCTGTAATGATTGGGATGAGTCAGTTGCTTTACATATTTTTTTGGCCTTGTATTCTACGTATACTGCCTTGAAAAGAAAATACCTTCTGATGAATGTATTAGGTAGCATAGCTTCTACACGTTGCTAGATATGTTGCTAATTTGTTATTTGTTTGGATATGTTGCTAATTTGTTATGTGTTTTAGGCCTCATCTACCGAGGCCGCAATTTTTCCTGGACGGTGAAATTCTTGCTAGAATCCAGTGAATCTTTTTTTTTCAAGAAATCTAATCCTCGGAGTGTTTGAAATGGATTCAGAACCCTCAAGAACCCCTGGGGCACCCAAAATCCTGAAGCTTGACCGCTATAACTAGGATTTAAAAAACAAGCTGCGGGATTTTGAAAATCCTGCTGGAATTTCCATTGTTTTCTAGAGAAAATTGTGAACTCCTTAGACAACGGCTTTTTTTGTTTTATTGGCTTTGAACATTGTGATGTTTTGCTAGACCATCAAAAGAAAATGATTTTGTATGCAATCATTTGGGAAATTCCCTTGATTTCAATTCTGTAACAACTTTAATAAAATATCCAATGCACATTCAAGTGGAAAGCAAGTTGGGAAAATTGCATTTTTCTGTTTTGGTATTCATAGAGATAGTACTGTTCTGAGTTATGCCTCCAAATATGGTATTACTTGCACATATTGGATCCTGAGTTTGAACATGTCCCCAGAGGATTTTGTTGTTGTTGGGCAACTTTCAGCGTTGACTATTTCTACCTCTGTGTATGGCTTTATTTTTCAAGTAATTTATGTTTTTTTTTAAGTTAGCTAGTTATCTATTATCTATTCATATTCACATAAAACTGTACATACTGTCCAGTACAGAGTATGACATCCAATTTTTCCAAAAATATAGACATATCTTTTGTTTCTAGGTCAGTGAGCATACCTATTGCTCAAATTTTACACTCGGTTGTTACTGCATGGATTTCACATAGGCTTAAATACTAGTTTCAGACTGCTGCTACAGCAGTGCCAGAGGACAAAGATCAGGCCAAGGAGGCAAGAAGCAACTCCAATCGATGCAAATTCATATCACGAGGAAAGATCCCCAGGTCATTGATTTTTAGGGGCCCTAGTTTTCCTGTTTTTGAAGACTGCTTTGATCATAACATCTATGGGGCCTCTGTCATAGTTTATCTAGAGCTAATAGGATTTCATATGTAGTAAGAAAGGGCTCAGGGAAGCTATTGTGACAAACTGTGATCCTAAATCTGATCCAGGGAACATTGAGGAGACTTGGTTATGGATTTTTGGTAAGGATTGAGCAGGCATTTGGTGAATAGGTTATTAGCAGTACTTCACGTGTTTTCTGAAGGGGAATGGTTATGATACTGTTAATTGAAGCCACAACTCAACACAAATCATTATAAAAACTCAGCCTCAAATTGTGTTAATAAATTTTAATAATCGGCATAAGATTTATTTATGAACAAGTCACCCTTACTTGATTAGGGATACATTGCATAAATTGATATTTCAGATGGATCAAGTCAAAAAGCTTTAGCTGAAAAGCTAAAATAAAAGATAAAATCAGTTTTAAGTATGTAAGATTTTAGCACTGTCAGGGAGTACTAGACTTTGCAAGGTTTTGTACATCTTCGCACCTATACCAACAACAAGTCACGTAAAGCTGAATGTTAAATAATTTCAGTTTCAAGAATGTTTCAGCAATGAAATTCTGTCCAGATAAACTAGATTTTACTAGTTCTGTGTAGCTCATGACCTAGTTGAGAGATACTGTAGGTTGTTAAGGCACTAACTAAATTTATCTGGAACATACTTCGGTTCATTTGGTGCAAATATAAATTAAAAGAAACTTAAAACTGGTCTATTTCATTCTCGAGAGCATGCATTCTACTAAGGCTAAAGGCAAATAACTTTTTATTAAATATTATCATAGTTCGCAGTATCTTAATGGATGTTTTAGCTTCTTAAAGAAAATTTGTTTTCCTCAAGAGTTTCTAAAAGTCATATATTTGGGACAATTTGACGAAGCCATTCATCTCATTATCTTGGCGATAGAAAAAGGTTGTGCAAAGAAGTATTTAGATATTCCAGGGTTTAATCCTCTCTAAATTATCAATAGATTGATGGGGAAATGAAGAGAATTTAACTGATCTTTATTTGTCTACTTGTGCATAGTAACCCTACGCTACCCAATTTACTTGTGTTTCATTCCTCTATTCAAAATCCAGGGTGTAGACATCCCAATTGACAAGGACCGATGCAGCTTTAACCTTTCTTTCATGTCACAGAGTTTGCAACTTTTTCCAATGCCACCAAAAAAATTGCTATAACTATATCCACACTGCACCAAAGCGGCAACTGGTAAGGCCGACACCTACAACTACGGTGGGATGGTTGAGTTGCAGTTTCGATCTACGCACTTTGGAAGGCACCCAAAAACGAGAGAATAGTTTGGACAAGGATTTCAAGGAAGTCCAAAATTTTATGGTTAGAATTCCTCTTTAAGTTATTGTTATCCAAGTGGTTAAAGAGACAGACCTGAAGAAGGTCTATGTTATTCAAATGAAAATCTCAGGCTCCCTTATTCGAGTTATGATGATAAATATACTTGCATTTCACTTTTCTCTGTATAAGAAGCGAAATAATTTTCTGGAATGAAAAGGGAGATGGCGACAAAGAACATGCGATGGTGTAACAAAGGGGCACACACATACATATTTATACACGACAAGGGTGTTTCAATGTGGACATCTTTCACAATTTCATTATTAATTCCGATAAGGATGATTGGGCACTTCACGAAATGGAAGCATTGACTTTGAGTATCGGTCCCCCAACTGTTCTAATCCCATTTACTCGATATAAATAAGGATCTGGATGAGGTTGACCAAGTAGAAAACTTACCTCAATTTTCATAGTGCCTCGATGGTCCCCGCATCATAGGAACGACCATCCACCTAAATTCAAAGGGTGCTAGCTACTTGCAAACAAGGCATGTCAAGTCTACTAACATTCGGATATGAAACCTACCAGATGGGAACACTAAAAGAGTTGGTTGGGGAGCCAAAAACTACCCAAGGGAAACTTTCACTTCCCATCCTGCTGCAAGAACTGAGCCCGCCCTCGAGGTTTCCATGTGGCGAAGTTTTTGTGGTCATACGGGGAGATGTCCTTGTCTCTGCCCACTACAAAATGCCTGACGTAACTTCTGGCAGGAGGAGAATTTTGTTTGTTGCAGAAAGAAATACACAGAGATTCCGTGACAAAAATTCAAGATTGTTGTTCATTTCAAAACCCTCTTAGCAGCCATGGTGGAAGAGTGCTTCATACCGACATGTGATTTATCTTCATTTTCAACATCTCTTTCTTCTATTTCTTCACCCGATTCAAGGGCCTCCTCGACTTCCTTGGATGACATGACCGATAACGGCAATTCTCCATGGAATTTCTTGCCTCCACCAATAACCCATGTTAATGGCGGCCCTCTTTTCGACATGAAGTCTGTGAGAGCAAGCCTCCCTTTTCGAAAGTAGGTCTAATGGAAACCATTTTTTCATTAATAAAATTGTTCTGTCTCAATTTCGAATGGAGCTACTGTAATACTTTCTTCATTTTGACTACTTGTTTGCATAATTTGC
Source organism: Pinus tabuliformis (assembly GCA_031772625.1). Taxonomy (NCBI): domain Eukaryota; kingdom Viridiplantae; phylum Streptophyta; class Pinopsida; order Pinales; family Pinaceae; genus Pinus; species Pinus tabuliformis. The sequence goes on along the minus strand of CM062812.1, from coordinate 690,337,346 downwards.
AGGAGGGGTTTGTCCAATTATTGCTTGGCCGAATCCATGGAAATGCCCTGCAAGGCTTCTTCCTTTGGTCGTAAGACTAACAATAAAAGCAGAGGTTTAATCCCCAACAGAAATGATATGAAGCTTACTGGACACTAATCTACAGATCCAGTGCCCAACAATGAGAGCTGAACTTTGTACATAATACTCAAAATGAACCTCTTTTTTTTATTTATTTATTGTGAACTTCTCAAGACCTGCTATAGCTCTGGGTAGATTCAAACCATTATGTCATCGATGCTCTTGGTTGAATCCATGGAAATTCCCTGCAAGGCTTATTCCTTTGGTCATAAGATTAATAATAAAAGCAGAGGTTTAATCCCCTGCAGGCTACTTATTACTAACTCTTGTCAATTATGAAACTTATTTCTTTTACTTTTCATGGTGATAAAGAAGGTATCCCTTTTTCTTTCTTCATTCTAAAAACAATTTTTTATATGAATATATTTTAGGATGATAAGTCCTTATGAGGGTTACAAGCTCCTTATAGTGGAATTTGGTGTTTAGTAGGCCAGATTTTGAACCAAATCTTTGATACCATGTGTAAGAGACCTATCCTAGTGTCTGCTAACAGATCTGATTAAATGCAATAAGAGGGGATAGTTTACTTACTTACAAGACTTTAAAAAAAATAAAATTTTACCATTTACATTCTAATCAACATAACTTAAGGTGAATATTTCATTTTAATAGAATTTACAAGAGTAATCTATGGAGGAATACCAGTACCGGTGGCTGGTGGAGATGCCTTTGTCCTACTGCTCCTCTTGAATGCTCCTCTTGACGGACCCAACTGGATTTACCTCCCATCCAACTAGGAAATAATCCCTAGCCCAGGAAACCTCCATAGGTTCCCTAGCCCTCCGAGCCCAAGTCCAACCAGATGTAGTGTGTGTGTCCAAAATGAATGATCCAGACCAAGATGAACAATATTTCCCTCCTCTTAACAACCCAAGAAACCTCCACAGGTTCCTAAGGTCTCCAAAAAAACACAGCAAGTCCTAAAATCATAACCAACCCCATAATCATAAGCAAGACCCAACCTCCCCTTTCTCCCTTCCCCCTTCCCTTTTATACCCTCCCTCTTATCCATCTCAACCACCCCTCATTAATGTCACTAACTTCTCATCCATCCTTACAGTTGACTTCTCTTCCCCGAAGTAAAGTTGGGAGTACATTTGGAAATGTGACATGAATATAAAATTGGGAAATTAGTGGGAGAGGACCATGTCTTTTCCCAAGTAAATCTGAAAGTACATTTGGGAATGTGAGATGAATATATATATATTGATAATTAAATGGAGAGGATTATGTCTTCTCCTAAGTAAATGTGAGAGTACATTGGGGAATGTGAGATGTAATTAAATGGAGAGGACCATGTCTTCTCCCTAGTAAATGTGAGGGTACATTGGGGAATATGAAATGAATATATATATTGATAATGAGTTGGAAAGGACCATGTCTTCTCCCAAGTAAATGTGAGGGTACATTGGGGAATGTGAGATGAGTACATATATTATTTAAAATAATTGAAGGAGACCATACCCTATCTGAGATTCAATTTGAGAAGGTAAGTTGGGAATTTGAATCATAGAAATCATGAATTTTATATTAGAACAATATTTCTCAATATTTTCAGATAATGTAAACATTAACAAAATTTGCAGGGTAAGATTTAAGTGGGGCATTACATGTAGAGAAACAATGGGTGTTGCAGGGCTGGATAAATGACTAATCTCTATTGTGGCCCATGTGGAAAGAAAACAACAAGTGGGAGAATCTTGGGTTGTGTTACATTCTTTGCACGACTAGCCCAAGTAGTTAATTGGGGGTTAGAGGGGGGGAGGTCACAGGGGGTTTGAGGGGTACTCATTGTTACCGGGAAAAGTGTCTATTTAGAACTGCTCTATCCCACTAAGGTGTGACAGCTGCCTTAGAAACAAACAGAGAAAACTACTTTTGTATTTCCTTTATGAACTATAAATAGAGAGGAATAGGAAGAACCAACCTGTGTCTTGCGCTAATCCTTTGATCCAATCCCTCTCTTCTTTGACAGCTTCCAGCTACCTGCTCCTTTACTTGCCCAACTTCACCAAGTACCTGTAAGATCACAGAAGAAGAAAACTATACAAAGACATGGATCTATATTCATAAATAACTTAGGATCAGATTTAAGTTAACCATACAAATATAACAAGCATCAATGATACAAAAGCATGGAGGAGAAACTCAAATAGTTTTTATTGATAAACAAGAAGATCCAAGAGGAGTTACAACCAATGATTCCTGACCCAACATCAACCTCCCAGCAAAGAAGCCCCTCTTCACCTCCAACAAAGCATAGATCACCCAATTCTCTGATGTTTGTCTCAAACCAACAGCAATTCCTTACAATGTGCAAAATTCCAGCCTCTGGATCTCTAGGATGGGGGATCCATATATAGATGTATGCAAGGAGGATGAGTCAGCTTGTGATTTGATTAGTGGCTTCTCTCTGTCAGTTCTTGCTTCCACTTGGAGACTGAAGGCCTCTTACTCATCCTTAGTCAAATTCAGTGAGGCAAGTGTCATAGGAGAAGATTCTGGAAGCTTCCATTGTCTCTCCACCTCGCGGAATGACACTGCCATTTGTCATTTCTCGCTCAACGCACCCTCATAGTGCATTTAGGTGCGTTGCAACGCACCTAGCCAGTGGATTTAGGTGCGTTGCAACGCACTTAGCTAGTGGAGCAGCTGAAATGATCCTATTTTGACTTATTCTGAGCAGTTTCTGGTGGAGAACTTCTGGGAGAAGCTGTAATTTGTTGACCTTGTTCCTTTAGGGGTTAGAACAACACTTATAGGGACTTAGGAGGCCTTGGTTTATGGACATTTCATGCCTGGAGTTGTAAGGCACAAAAATGTCTATAACAGTTGCCCCCTAAAGTATGAGGTTGTTACTCGGGTGAAATGCTTTATTATGAGGATCTGAAGTTCTTTCAATGCTGGGAGGAGACCTGTAATAAGATACAATACAATACATTATCTTCATACTGTTTTCATGATCTAGCTGAGGCGGGCATTCCCATGCTCAGCTTTATAAATTCATTTTCATGTACATAGGACAGACAATCGTCTGATTGTAGACTGATGATTCTGATAGAGCCATCATCCTTTTGGTAGGATGATTATCTGTGCTGCAATGCTGTACATTTTAATGTCTTTATTTCCCTGAATATATATCGCAGCCCGGATGGATGAAACTAGATCCGGGTCTTCAATCTCGTTCGATCTTCACTCGAAGTACAAGTCGATCCATGTGAGAAATGTTTTGAAGTCGAACATGTAAAGACATCGCTTGATTACCAGTCAATGATGTAAACTGTTAACAAGCGCGAGAGGACTCACCGATAATGATAATGATCCTCAAGGTACTGCAGTACAATTCACGTGGTGTGAATAAAGGACTTGGCGTCGAACACCACGCAAAATCTCTCGGTCGAAGGTCATCAATGTAAACCTGTCGCCGAAAGTGAGAAACTTGCCATTGAGGCATGCAAGCTTCAAAGTACTGAATGGGGTGTTCCTAGACCAACTTCTTGGATAATGAGCTGATGTCGACAAGAAGTGATCCGTCATAGGAGGGCCTTAATGAATCCCACATCAATGACACGGAACAGAGCAAATGATTTTGATGGAGGTGAAAACGATCTGATGATATACGGTTCAGGTTGGCGGTCATGAAAAAATGGAGTATAATGTATGGTAGTGGGTGGGACACAGGTGGCCTTTCTGGATGACTTCTCTTGAACATGTCGGCGACACTGATGTGATGGATTGGTAGCATTAACCCCAAATGTGGATGGTATGGTGTGACCATGGCAATGTGACTGGTGAATGAAAAAACCCAACCCGACTCGGGCACGGAGTGGAAGTGTCATGTTCAAGAGCGACTTGCTACCAATAAAGATTCTTTTGAGTTTTCTTCCCAATTTTTCCCCAGTCATTGCTGACCAATACCTCTTTATTTTTGTCAAGCTTGAGGAGGATAAAATATGCTTGTTCTATAATTTTCCCTTCGGGCAAACCCATCGCTATGTTTTAACGAGCCTAGCAATAGTGAAACTCGTTCTCGTCTAAAGACAAGTTTGTCGCTATTAATCTTTTTAACGAGTTTAACGACAAAGATAACTCGGTCCTTTTCATTTTTAGAGAGTCTGAAAAGGTACGTAAAGGTAACTCCAAAATTCCTTTTTCGTCATCTAATCCCTTAAGTCCAAAAAAGTATAAAACAATACAGAAGGGATGAATTTTCGATAGCTTTAACGAGCCGAACAAAACAAGCGCTTGATATTTTTGTGCAATAATCCCTCAGGTCCAAAAAGATTAAAATCTAGATGAGGGATAGCATTTCCTATCCCTTTAACGAGCTGGAAGGCCAAGGACTCGGCAATCCTTTCATATTTTACGAGTCAGTTGAAAAGAGCTTAAAGAAGACTCGTCTTTTGAGGAACGAGTGATAAAATGGGTAGCAGCTGATTCCAGGTAAGGTTTGGAATTTTCCAACCACAGCAGTGTTACAAGGATGGCTAGTGAAATCACTCTTCGTAGATGTTCCTCAAAACGGGTAAACAATCAAATGGATGTGAATGATCGGCCAATGAAAAAGTGGAGGTGACGGTGCAAACACGACCAAGGCTTTAATGGCTGAAGTACTACATTCACGGTGGTTATTTACCAGGGGATAGTTCATTTTTTAATGAGCTTAAACGTGGGTGGAAACATTTGCTCGATGCGGGTTTATTTTTTAATGACCTTGAACCTTGCGGTAACACTGCTCGATTAATCCAGTCATATGATAAGAATGTCTCATATAAAACGGCAATTTTTAGAGTTTTGCCCCACATCCTTTCTTCATGCAAGTTAGGTGACGACCAATCCTACGAGTTTAAAGGGTTAGAGGTCCTAAAAATTTTAAAAAAATAAATAGTCACCCTTCGCTTGCACTCCAAAAGGTTTGCATGCCCCCAGGTATAAAACAGAGTTTCAAGGTTACCTCTACTTCTATCCGCCAAAACATTTGTTTTACCGAGAGAGGCCTACCTCTTACAGGTTACCCAAAGATTGTTCTATTCGTGGCGCAAACAAAACACTTCTTTGGCAATATCTACCGAAATAAACAAAGGTGAGCGGCGATGCCTACCAACTCACATAACTTTGACAAGAGAATCTTGTTCTAGAATAACCCCTCTTCCAATCACGGACGGGGTACAGACTAGTCATATTCTCCCACGGAAACCTACCCTATACCCGAAGTTTTCCTGCCGAAGCAGACCAGGGTGCATGCCCCCTGGGTTTCAGTCATATCCCTCCGAATTACTCGTGCTCATCGGGAGGACAGACTGGAGATTGAGACATTTCTTGCGTGAAAAGACCATTTAGGGATGGTATATGACTATTTTCTATGCGTGATCCGGGAAATGAAAGCTAGTCCGCAAGCTTGACCACTCTTCCTTCGTGCGGAAAACACATTACTCTAAAGAGTGAGGAGACAATTGCTCCCATGCAATAAATATAGTCTCGTCCAAGGAGTAGATTGTAATCCAGGGGTCCTTGAACTACCATTACGTTCATGCGAACTGTTTTCCTTCTCAATGTTATGGGCACATCAGGAAGGATCCCTAAAGGTCGACTGGTTCCTTTATCAAAGCCCATCAGATTTCTCATCTTAGGCAAAAGCGATGGCGAACCAAGCACTTTCCAAGCAGTTGAGGAAAGGATACTCACAGAAGCCCCCTCATCTATGATGGTACCAGCCATAACCATTCTATATATTTGAACGATAATTCGGAATGGTATGCTTGCTGGTAAACGGGGTCTGCCTAGTTGATTCCAGTCGAAGGAGACAACTAGGTTGCTTGGAGGTGGGACCGAATAGATGGCCGGGTACAGCTCTGACGAACTTCCTTACTGCAGTAAAGGAACGGGTAAATTGCCCCCATGTTCGTCGGAGTCTGTGTTTATGAAGAGAATTTGGACGGTGTCATCCTCGTTCTCTTCAGTGACTGTATCATCTGAAGATGAAACCTCTGAAGGAAAGACCGGGTCAACTGCCGCCTCGACCTTTTGACTTTCGTCTGGTATGGATCCATATGGTTTATCTTCAATGATAGGTGCTTCAGCCGACCACCTGAGCGGGCCAGCCGGATTTTCAACTAGTGACGGACTCGGCAAGAGTTTTTTATATCCAGGAGGAAGTCGTAACGGTGAAACCGGACGATCATCCAAAACTCTTTTAGCTTCGTCTAAGAAGGGACAACGGTGGACGGCATGATCTCCTTCGCACAGCTTACAAGGAAATCTACATTTCCCTTTTTGTCCTGGGGCTTCACTTTCACTAGTTGATGGTGTGCTTTCAACATGATCACCAGAGGTTGACGACATCGAGTTGTGCAAACGAGGAGACCAGTCCCTTAATATCCGAGGGATGGAAGGACAATCTCTGTGAAAGTGGTCTCCTTTGCAAATGACACATGGCGATTTAGGCCTGGTTGGTGCAGTGTGTGGATTTTCATTAGACGACACTCGTTTTCCCCCATTCGCCTTTGGCTCCTTCTTCTTCTTCTCTTTCTTCTTCTTTTCCTTCTTCTCCTTAGGAACTTGGCTTTTGGCTTTACCAGCCCCATCAAGCGAATAGGAAGGGGGAGAGGAAGAATTAGAGGAAGTAGAAGGCTGGTGGGCAACTCTGGACTCGTCTAATTACTGATTCGATTGTTCAGGAATAGTGGTGTTCTGAACGATAGAGGTTGAGAAGAGCCATACGAGCAAACCAATTGTCAACCCTGGAAGCGACAATGTGGCCATATGGGGTGCACCAACATCTCCCCAAGAGGAGAAGGGACTAGGATTTCCACCAAGGGGAATTCCTTGGTTGGTAGACTCCATTTTCTCAACCCAAGATCAACGTAGGAAAGGGGTATGAATATTCCGTTTAAAATAAATTTTTATACGCTTTGACACAACTTGTTTTTTCAGTTTTTAAGAGTCGAGAAAAAACAAAATATGACTCTAGTCTCCTTCGATTTTTAATGAGCCTAAAGTGACAAGTGCTCAGATGGACCTTTTCCGTTAAGGAGTCTGAAAAGGAATGAAAGGGACTGCTCTGGAGGTCTAGGTAGAGGGAGTACCAAACCAATCGCAAAACTGCAGAATACTTTTTACGGTATGGCAGTCAATCTTCCCGAATGTTGTGTTCAGTGCATTGTGATCAGTAGGGCGGCCGACATGGCTTCCTATGGATAAAGGATTTAAGCCTATAGGGGTCTCCCAAAATATACTCGACGGTACGTGGGAGCACAAGTCTGTACTGGCACTTATCGTCTCAAAGTGGAGGAATCACCCAACCATCAGTGAGGACAACAGTTACCAGGATTTACGACGCCGGAATACGTCTCTAGCCTAGACCTCTAAATGTTGTGCGTTAAGTTCCAAAGCATTGTTAGATTCATTGAATTTATTTTAAGTTGATCTTTCTTATGAAGTTTGCCTTTTGGGTTCACCACGAGATGTAGATGTAATTCCTAATATGCAATCTAAAGATGATAAACAAACTTTTATCTCTTTTCGGCAATGAAAATCCTAGCTACTAGGGGAAAAGAAAGACACAATCTTTTCACAAAGAGCAAAGAGCACACTGTAAATGTACTTTCCAAAATCAATCCAAACAGACTGTCTATATGCAAATGCACATGCATGTATTTGTTTTTCACTTTCTTAGTATTGATGCTAAAAAGAAAGTTGATGTACAAATCTGAATTTGCTTTCAAGCGACAAACACAAACAAGCTTCTTTTCGAAATCAAAAGGTAGAGATGATTACGACACTTTATGATTTTTGAAATAAATACTCGTTTTGACACTAGAAAGTCACAAATTCAAACCAAAGGCAATAGTAAAAGCATAATCGACCATCAACAACAAATAAACTTTCTCCTATGATCGAAATCGACACTTGCGACAGATCTAAATCAAAGGACGACAGTACGATTATTATACTTTTGCAATGGAAAACTGTAAACGACTCAACAAACACACAAAAACATCTACAGTTCTTTTGTACAAATGAGGCGGAATATCAGTAAGGAAAAGGGGTTTGAAACAGTCATATACTAATCACAGGCTGCAAAATTCAGAGACAAAACTGGAAAGAATGAAACACAAGAACCTCAGCTGCACAGGGCTAGGCTGATCAGCGCACCTGTAACACAGAGAAACTGCATTGCAGCGCAGGTTGCCCTTTCAGGAAGTGCGTTGAAATGCAGAATCTCTTCACAGTGCCTGCGCTGGGCCAGAAATGAGAATTCTATCCGGGTTCTGGGTCACAGTTTGTAGTTTAGTCTTTGGTTTTTGGCCGAGTAAAAGCAATCAGTAATGCACAATTAGGGGTAGATCTAAGGAGGGTCTAAGAGCTATCACAAGGGCAATCAGATAGTCTATGAATTAGCTGTTCAAATCATAAACAGATCCAGTGAATGGATTGAAGCAGCAACTGTCTACTTTGCATTTGTTATGGAAAATGCAGTTCGAATGCTACTTATAAGTTTATGAAACAAACAACAAGAGATACACAAACAAACTAATTAGACATTCTCCCCAGCGGAGTCGCCATTTTGTTACCGGGAAAAGTGTCTATTTAGAACTTCTCTATCCCACTAAGGTGTGACAGCTGCCTTAGAAACAAACAGAGAAAACTACTTTTGTATTTCCTTTATGAACTATAAATAGAGAGGAATAGGAAGAACCAACCTGTGTCTTGCGCTAATCCTTTGATCCAATCCCTCTCTTATTTGACAACTTCCAGCTACCTGCTCCCTTACTTGCCCAGCTTCACCAAGTACCTGTAAGATCACAGAAGAAGAAAACTATACAAAGACATGGATCTATATTCATAAATAACTTAGGATCAGATTTAAGTTAACCATACAAATATAACAAGCATCAATGATACAAAAGCATGGAGGAGAAATTCAAATAGTTTTTATTGATAAACAAGAAGATCCAAGAGGAGTTACAACTGATGATTCCTGACCCAGCATCAACCTCCCAGCAAAGAAGCCCCTCTTCACCTCCAACAAAGCATAGATCACCCAATTCTCTGATGTTTGTCTCAAACCAACAACAATTCCTTACAATGTGCAAAATTCCAGCCTCTGGATCTCTGGGATGAGGGATCCATATATAGATGTATGCAAGGAGGATGAGTTAGCTTGTGATTTGATTAGTGGCTTCTCTCTATCAGTTCTTTCTTCCAATTGGAGACTGAAGGCCTCTTACTCATCCTTAGTCGAATTCAGTGAGGCAAGTGTCATAGGAGAAGATTCTGGAAGCTTCCATTGTCTCTCCACCTCACGGAATGACACTGCCATTTGTCATTTCTCGCTCAACGCACCCTCATAGTGCATTTAGGTGCATTGCAACGCACCTAGCCAGTGGATTTAGGTGCTATGTAATGCACTTAGCTAGTGGAGAAGCTGAAATGATCCTGTTTTGACTTATTCTGAGCAGTTTCTGGTGGAGAACTTCTGGGAGAAGCTGTAATTTGTTGACCTTGTTCCTTTAGGGGTTAGAACAACACTTTTAGGGACTTAGGAGCCCTTGGTTTATGGACATTTCATGCCTGGAGTTGTAAGGCACAAAAATGTCTATAACACTCGTAACCCCACTTTATGGGGTCTGGGGTAGCGCCACGGAAAATTTTGGTTTTGGACCCTATGTTATGTTGGGTGGACCCACCTATGGTTTTGTGCATGATTTTCACACATGTTTTTGACACGATGGTTTTTGGTCCATGGTTTTGGATGTGATGGTTTTCAGTCCATGGTATTAGATGCTTCGGCATGTATAAATATGTATTGTAACATTGAAAGGAACATAATGAAAAATCAAGCCGGTAGTCCCGGTTTTGGGATCCAGGGGAAAATCTCTGTTTATATGTGTTTTATTGTTATGCTCTCGCATTGTTTATTTTCTGTGTTTTAGAATTCGTATGTAGGTAATTTCTGTACAGGGTTAAAACCTACAGGAAATGCGTACCCCTATCACTCATCAATACCTTAAGGCACCCAAACCGTGTTAAGACGTATTCAAATAGGAAGTTCACAGTTGTAGCATTAGTACAATCCTTTACTGGCTACACTTCTTCCGATCTGGTTAAGTACTCTGTCGCAGTAATAATATACCCATGCTTGTCTTCCTTCCTGGTGGTTGTATCAGACCTACAAAGTAAATTTACCATTTTTCAATTACGAAACATAAGGGGTTAAGGGAAATTCATCTATTCACAAAGGCTTCCCCATCCTTTGACAAGCATTGCATGCTTTACAAAATGCCTTAGAATCATTATGCACTGTCGGCCACCATAACCATGCACGTAGAATATTTTGTGCATTTTCTTTACCAACATAGTGTCCTCCCACCACTCCTCCATGGGCCTCAGTGAGGATACTAGCGTGCTCAAACTCTGGAACATATCGACACAATATTTCATCTGTTCCCATCTTATACAAGTGTCCCACTATCACAAAAAAATCAACAACGCAAACCACTAGTTCCTTTTTTTGTTGAGTAGAATATGCTTCCGAAGTTGTTCCAGTGGTTAGAAACTGAATAATGTCTGAAAATGATCATTCGCAATGTGCACAACAAATATTTGTGCATCTAATAATCCATCATCTAAATTAGTTGGCTCTTCACCTGTCTCAATCCTGGAGAGATGATCTGGTCCCACATTCAACCATCCAGGCTTCACAATTACTTCAAAAATCATATTCCTAAAACAACAACAACCACCTACAAATATTCCCCCCCCAACATAGGCTTGTTGACCAGGTACTTGAGAGCAGAGTTATTTGTGTACATTTTAAATGTGTGCCCAACAAATAATGTCAAAACTTTTGCATTTCGTAGACCATCACCATCCCTTCACGCTCTGTAGTGGAATAGTTATTTTTAACTTTTGAAAGTTTCTTACTTGCAAATGCTATGGGAAGATCAATATCATATTCACTGGGTTTGGTCAGTACCGCACCCAGCACAAGACATGAGGCATCTACATGCACATGGAATTATAGTTGGTTAGTATACTCGGCTCTCACCTGAGAGTCCCGGGTTGAAGTCTTGGTAATAGAACCATTTGTTGGCTTAAGAGGGCCTGACCCAGGTTCAAAGTTATTCGTGCAAACCAAAAAAACGTTAACTTTTGGCCCTTTTGGCAGCAAAATACATAGTGCAGGCTACAGTCTCATCTGAAGTAGTATTGGGGGATGCTAGAACTAGGTTTTTGCATCCAGAGGTCTGTGTGATGGTCTTCCCAAAGTTCTTATGGCTCAGATATGCCTTCGTGTAGATCTATCCCTTCTGACTATCAACTACTACAACTCTATCGAAATGACCTTCAGATCTTCGCGAAGGTACTTGATTGTACTTAGCACACATAAAAGATACAAATTTACTACTTTCGCACAATAAAATGTATATTCAAAAGCCTTTATGACCCATATCTTCCGTCACACAGATCTACCCTTTCCAAATAGTTAAATATAGCAGATCTTCCTCATGATCTCCACGAAGGGGTTTAATTATTCTTATTATGCATAAATATTACATATCTATCTGTTTTACGCAGAAATAAAGCATTAAGTCACATAAAACAGATCACAGAGTGAAGATACATAAACTTAACATAAATAAATAAACAAGGCACAGATGCACAGATTTGGCTCAAAACAATATTTATTATGAATAAGCATTCAATTATAGACTTCAGCTCCTTGTGCACTCAGCTGCAGGGGCCCATGCACTCAGCTACGAAATTGCCAAGGTCTTTGCGGACTCAGTTGCAGGAGCCTTCCCCTTTCACCTAAGTACAGGAAACAAACTTTTCTTGCCTTAGCACCTTACCCTAAGAATGATTCTCTATCTAAAGTTATCTCTTATACTCACTATGGCTCAACTATATATAGCCTTTTCATTACAATACCATGGCCCGCGGACCATGGGTGAGTCTCAAAACTTACCTATCACCTACCCATACAAGGGAATAATGCCCCTTTGACTCTTTCTTAGCTTCGTGCTCTGCTTCCACATTTCACGGAGACTTTACATTCCTTCATAAAAACTATTACAAAAATTTATTTTACTGACAAAATTTGACCCTAGGGATCCCATCCCAACATCTACACCAACTATTTTATGACCAAAAATTTTGCATGAGTAATGGCATGTTGAAAGAAATTATCATTTTTGTTTTTTTTGCTTGCCTTTGCCATAATATTGTTGATTCATATATTCATTTGTGCTTTTGTGAGGCTGGAATGGCTATGATTTTCTCCCTTTGCTCCTTGTTTTTCATACTCTTTATCTTTTTTTAGATGATTCAGCCTTTTTTTGGAAAATTCATGGCATTGATGTCTTCTTAGATTTTTGTTGAGTGAATAACCAACATTGTCTAGTTTGAGATGATTTGACAATCAATACATTATGTGTTGGACCTGGAAGATAAATATTTAAATGAATCAACATAGTTGAGGGGTTTTTTTCTTTCCTTCTCTATTATTGATGTGCTTGATTCTCCCTTGTTATTATTTGCAATCTATTCATAACCAAGCCTTCTTTTTAATAATGGATGTTATAGCCTAAATCTACCTTAGGTTGAGAAAGGCAGGTCTAGGGTAACATCAAACCACGCTTAACCTGGTAGCTAGCCCTACCAGGTCAGGAGAGGGCTCTGTTCTTGTCAATCTCAGGAAAATATGGCAAGTAAAGCTTGAGATGACTGATTTAAAGACTAATTTTAGGCTAGGTATATGCTCAGAGGAGTTTGATTGAGTTTTATGTTGGTTTGCTGGATCAAAAGTGAAAGGCAGTTTTGGGTCTAGGGAATGGACTCAATCTTGCAAAGGTTTCTGTGGGGCGAGGTAGGAAAATGCTTTAGTACTTTGAATTAAGTGAAATGGAGAGTCTTAATACTGATGAGGAGTTGGAGAGGGCATGTAAGTGTGATGAGTCCTCTTCAAATAGTAGAAAACATGTAAAGCTAAACAAACCCTAGTTAGAGCACTGCAACATCAATGATTTCTACCTTTATCCTTGATTCATTTAGTTAAGAAGAAAAGAGAGAGATGATGGCACACATAAACATACTATCTCAGTTTTCCCATCTAATTGAGGATGATAAGATGAGATATGAGCTAATTGAGTACCCAAAAAAGAAAATAATTCCGTCCAAAAGTTTCTAGTGAAAATAGGATCTTTGTCACTTACAATAATCTTTGGGTTTCCATGGAGCTTTTGAATTGTTTCCATAAAGGCAGTAGCAATTGTACTGGCTTTAAATGGAGAGATAATGCACAAACGTGTGCATACATGGCAAGTCTATCAACTACCACCATGATGACACTCTTTCCTTCGGACTAGGGTAAACCTGTGATAAAATCCATTGAAACCTCCTCCCAACGTTGACTTGGAATGGATAAAGGTTGTAACAGAACCGAGGTCTTAATTGTCTCAACTTTATTTTGTTGGAAAACCAAACATTCCTCCACAAAATTTTGAATATCAGATTTAAGGCCATCCCAAAAAAATTCCTTCTTAATCTTGTGGTAAGTTTTTAAAAATCCCGAGTGCCCTCCTAAGGGAGAAGTGTGCAATTCTAGAAGAATCATTTTTTTCATTTGGGAATTATTAAAAAGGTATAAGTGATCTTTGTACCATAATGAATAGTTTTTCTAGCTAAATGTAGCAAAAGTATTAGGATCTTGCAACAACCTTTGAATGAGGGCCCACACTTCTTTGTCATTCTTCCATTCATCCCTCACTTCGGTTATCTAATCTAGTTGGATAATAGAAATGGCACAAAGCAATGCTTCCACATCCTCATCCTTTCTTGAGAGTGCATCTGTAACATCATTTTTATTCCCTCTTTTGTAGAGGATTTCAAAGTAATAACCCAACATCTTTGTGACCCATTTTTGTTTCTCTTCTGAAGATAATCTTTGTTCTAAAAATATTTAAGACTAACATGATCTATTTTTATGTTGAAGTGCCTTCCCATTAGGTAAGGTCATCATTTCTTAAGTGCATGTAGTATTGCAACCATTTCCTTCTCATAAAAAGTTGTGTAAATACTTTCCATTGATTGGACGACTTTCAAAAGCAATGGGTCTTCCTTCTTGCATTAAAACAACACCAATTCCATTTCCCGAGGCATCACATTCCACAATAAAGGTTTTCTAGAAGTCTGGCATGGCTAAGATTGGTGCTTGGCACATTGCCTCTTTAAGATTATCAAAGGCCTTAGTTGCTTCAAGAGTCCAACAAAATGCATCTTTCTTCAGTAATGTTGTTAGAGGTGCTGCTATTATCCCCTAATTCTTAACAAACTTGTGATAATACCCTGTCAACCTGAGAAATCCTTGCAGATGCTTTATGGATGTGGGGATTTTCCATTCCTTAATGGCTTTAATTTTGTTAGGGTCTACCTTAACACCCTCATGAGATACAATATGACCCATATATTCCACCTCTTGTACTCCAAAGAAGCATTTGGATGTTTTTACATATAATTGTTTCTCCTCTAATAACTTGAGAACCTTGTCAACATGGTCAACATTATCCTTCCAAGAATTGTTGTAGATTAGTATGTCATCAAAAATTACTAACACAAATTTTCTAAGGGTTTGAAAATCAAATTCATCAAACCTTGAAATGTAGAAGGTGCATTGGTAAGGCCAAAAGGCATGACCAATAATTCATAATGACCTTCATGAGTTCTAAATGTTGTTTTCAGAATGTCTTCTGTCTTCATTCTTATTTGATGATATCTTGAACAAAGATCCGACTTGGTGAAGTAAATTGTTCCATGTAATTCATCCAATAATTCCTCAATGATAGGAATGGGAAATTTATATTTAATAGTGAGCTTGTTGAGCTCCCTATAATCTGAATAGATGTGCCATGATCCATCCTTCTTGTGCACCAATACTACTCGATTAGAGCAAGAACTTTGACTAGGTTGATTTATACTAGCCTCTAGCATTTTTGCAACCATACGTTCAATTTTACTTTTTTGGGTATAGGGATATCTGTAAGGCCTAATGTTTGGAGGAATAATTCTTGTAATCAAATGAATAACATGATCATGATCACGAATAGGTGGGAGGTATTTTGGAATCTCAAATACCTTGGAATGATTGTGCAAGACTTTTTGGAGTTTTGGAGAAATAGATGATTTCAACGTTTGAACATCTAGTGAACATAATTGTGAAACTATGCCACATTTTTATTTCTTTAGAAGATTTCTAATGATATTAGAGTTGATTATCTTTCCTGGTTTCCCTATGATACCCCTTAATTCAACTTCCTTTCCTTCCCAAAAAAATTTCAAGAAAAGTTCTTGAAAATTAAAATCCATCATACCTAAATATTGTAACCATTGGAATCATAATACAACATCAACACCACCCATTGGAATTGAAAGCATTGGACTATTCAATACATATTCTTTCATAGATAGCTTGATATTATAACACTTTCTAGAGAAATTTATGGTTCCTTCATTTTCAACCATCACTTGACACTTTGATACTAGATATAGGAAGAAATTTAATTCCTTTTCTATCTTACAATGAATAAAATTATGGGTACTACCTGAATCAATCAACACTATTACTTTTTCTTCTTCATATGTCCTTCTATATTAATATTTTGAGGAGTGGTAATTCCTGCTATTGCATTACAAGATATGGTCAGATTCATTTCTTCTTTCTCTGGGGTTGATTCCTGGCGTATATCCTCTTCTTTAGATGTTTCTTGTTCCTTTTCTTCCTCCCCTTTGCAATCTATGTAGAATAATTTCTTCTCATCCCAATTATGACCTTTAGTGTATTTGCTATCACAACTGTAACAAAACCCTTTTTCTTGTTTTTCCTCCAATTATTGTGGTGTCAACCTCGTAGGTTGTGGAAGACTAGGACCAGTAACACTTACATCTTTATAGTTGTGATTGGTAGACTTCCTTGTTGCCATAATTTTGCTTTCAACTTTTCTTGCCACCCTGAATGCCTTCTCCAAAGAATCAAGTTCCCAAAGGTGAACCTCATGTTGGATATTAGCTTTTAAAGTCCCTATGAATACATCAATCCTAGGGTACTTTGGAATATCGATTACCCTAATATTCAATTTTTGGAAGTCTTCAATGTGCTATGCCGTTGAACCCTTTTGTTTGAGATTTATCGATTGGCTAAAGAAGGTGTTGCTCTTTCTATATTCATAATGTGCTATAATTTCCTCTGTAAAAATTGACTAGGTGACAAGTGGTTCACAAGAAAAAAGTCATATATACCATACAAACTGATTGGGTTCTAAATATAAAGATGCAATACATACCTTTCGTGAAGGTTTCACATATTGTAGATCAAAATATTGCTCCATCTGTAATATCCAAGTTACCGGATCCTTGCCATCAAACTTCCTCATCTCTATCTTTCGAATGTGGTGGTCCTTAAACCCTACATGGGAGTCTCTAAAATCATGATTGATATTTCTTTTGTCTTCATCATGATTTTCATGTATTGCCTTGTCACGAATGGGATGCCTTTCTTCTAACAACTTTACCAAACCTTCTTTCAATCCTTCTATCTTGACATTCATCATTGTTTCCATGTCTGATTTTAAACCACCATTCAAAACTACCATGTCCCTTTCTATACCATCTATCTTAACATTCATCATGGCTTCCAAGTCATTTTTTGTTACTTCTTGCGAGAGCAAAATTTGTTGCATTTGGTCTTGCAATTTTGATATATCATGTTGCATTTCTTTCTGTTCTTCATGTGTCATAGTGGAGCTTGCAGGTTTCTTACTAGGTGTTTCCATTTTCTTTATTCAGGGCATCAATTAATGATAATTATGCTTCAATATGAGCTTTGAATCATTTCAAACTAATTTTTCAAACCAAACTTATGCAAATTTTTAACAATACTACATAATGTTTTTTCTTCGTAGGAGATCGATATTTAATGTGTTGTATCTCTAAAATTGTTGATCTCCAAGGTATGCAATGGCGTCCTGTGCTAGCCCTCTCAGTATTCTTTCTAACCCCATAGATATGATCAATATTGGAGTCTTCAAGAAAGAGTTAGGCCAAATCTCCCATGATGACCTGATTATAGACTTCTTCAGTAAAAAAAACTTGTACGAAGTACCATGTAACAATGTTTCAACCTTCAAACATGAAAAAGTTACATAAGAAACTACAGTCTGTCCTTTTTTTTTTACCTTCTTACATATTTTAAATATGATACTCAAAGAGAAATTTATGATGATTTTTCCAAGGTCACCTATTTGGGATGTAATTCGAGATTCTACAAAAATTCTAAATTCCTTGGATCTTATCTATGAAAATATAGTGAAACAAGATCTGAATTTCAGACCCAAGGGTCAGAGGTATTTTAGCTCAAATGGGTTTGGTTTTTATCTTCTGAAACGTATCATAAAAGATTTTATAGTGAAAATTCCATGACCTATTTGCAGCAGTTAAACCCTAGAATCCAAAGCTTTGATACCAAATGTTATGCAATGTTATGAAACCAGCTCAAGAAAAGATAGAAAAGATAGGTCAACGCCTTAGAATTCAGCCTCTTCGAGGGGGCAACCTCCTTTACATTACATAAATGAACAATTCTTGGATGATACAAATGACAGAACCTCCTTTCTATATATAGGAGTCTAAGGATTCACAATATAATCCAGCCGACCTAACAATAATAATATAAAGCCACAAAAATAACAATAGAGGGATTCTATGGGGCACATAAATAACAATATGGGGGTAATAGGGCACAACAATATAAATAAGGGGTATAACTACAATAGTAATGGGGTAATCACTAGTATTATAGGGACCCAACATGCCCCTCTCCTTCAAAAAAGTGTTGTCCTCAACACTTGAGTAGTTCTGGATATTTCTGCATAAAATTCTCATCCTCCCATGTGGAATCTTCAGCGGATAAGTTCTTCCACTTGATAAGATACTCTGAAATTGATCGATTTCGTAGCTGTCGAGTTCTTGTTTCTGTGACTGCTTCCGGTTCCAATATAATTTTTTCTTCCTCGTCAAGTTCTGGCAATATTGTTTGAATTGGGAGCTTGTCACCTATAACCTTCTTTAAACATGAAACATGGAAAACTGGGTGCAATCGAGAAGCTGCAGGAAGCTCCAATTTGTATGCCATAGTACCAATCTTTTGCAACACCTTGTACGGACCATAATACTTTGGTGATAATTTATTATCCTTCTTAGCTTGCTTTAGGGACATTTTCTTATATGGTTGTAGCCGTAGAAATACCCAATCACCTACATCAAAACTTCTTTCACTGCGATGTTGATCTGCCTGTTGTTTCATTCTATTTTGTGCCAACACGAGGTTATCCTTTAAGAGTTGGAGGACTTGTTGTTGATGTTCGATGTGATGTTCCACTGCTTGAACCTTAGAATTTTCTCTTAAATATGATGTGATGGATGGTGGTTGATACCCATAAAGTGCCATAAATGGGGTCATTTTTGTTGCTGTATGGAAGGAAGTGTTATACCACCATTCAGCCAGAGGCAACCATTTGACCCATTGTGTCTGTTTATCAGATACAAAGCAACGAAGATATCCTTCCAAACATTTGTTTACTATCTCAGTTTTCCCATCAGATTGAGGATGATAAGATGAGCTATGAGCTAACTGAGTACCAAGACAAGAAAATAATTGTGTCCAAAAATTTCCAGTGAAAATGGGATCTCTGTCACTTACAATAATCTTTGGGTTTCCATGTAGCTTTTGAACTATTTCCATAAATGTAGTAGAAACTATACTGGCTTTAAATGGATGTGATAATGCACAAAAGTGTGCATACTTGGTAAGTCTGTCAACTACCACCATGATGACACTCTTTCCCTCAGACTTGGGTAAACTTGTGATAAAATCCATTGAAACCTCCTCCCAACGTTGGCTTGGAATGGATAAAGGTTGTAATAGACCTGGTGTCTTAATTGTTTCAACTTTATTTTGCTGGCAAACCAAAAATTCCGCCACAAACTTTTGAATATCTGATTTAAGGCCATCCCAAAAAAATTCCTTCTTAACCCTGTGGTAAGTTTTTAAAAATCCTGAGTGCCCTCCTAAGGGAGAAGTGTGCAATTCCATAAGAATCTTTTGTTTTAGCTGGGAATTCTTACAAAGGTATAAGCGATCTTTGTACCATAACGAATCATTTTTCTAGCTAAATGTATCAGAAGTACTGGAATCTTGTTGTAGCTTTCGAATAAGTGCCCACACTTCTTCATCATTCTTCCATTCCTCCCTTGCTTCGTTTATCTAATCTGGTTGGATAATAGAAATGGCACACAAAAATGCTTCCACATCCTCATCCTTTCTTGAGAGTGCATCTGCCACCACATTTTGCTTCCCTTTTTTGTAGATGATTTGAAAGTCATAACCCAACATCTTTGTGACCCACTTTTGTTGCTCTTCAGAGGATAATCTTTGTTCTAAAAAGTATTTAAGGCTATCATGATCCGTTTTTACCTTGAAGTGTCTTCCCATTAGGTAGGGTCGCCATTTCTTAAGTGCATGGAGTATTGCCAACATTTCCTTCTCATAAATAGCTTTGCTTAAAAACTTTCCCTTGATTGGACGACTTTCAAAAGCAATGGGTCTTTCATCTTGCATTAGAACAGCACCAATTCCATTTCCTGAAGCATCACATTCCACAATAAATGTTTTTGTGAAGTCCGATGTAGCTAAGACCGGTGCTTGGCACATTGCCTCTTTAAGATGTTCAAAGGCCTTTGTTGCTTCCGGAGTCCATGAAAATGAATCTTTCTTCAATAATGATGTTAGAGGTGCTGCTATTCTCCCATAATTCTTAACAAACTTGCGATAATACCCTGTCAACCCAAGAAATCCTCGCAGATGCTTTATGGATGTGGGGATTTTCCATTCCTTAATGGCTTTAATTTTGCTAGGGTCTACCTTAACTCCTTCATGAGATACAATATGACCCAAATATTCCACCTCTTGGACTCCAAAGAAACATTTGGATCTTTTTGCATATAATTGTTTCTCCTCCAATAGTTGTAGCACCCTATCAACATGTTCAACATGATCCTTCCAAGACTTGCTGTAGATTAGTATATCATCAAAAAATACTAACACAAATTTTCTAAGGAATGGTTTGAAAATTGAATTCATCAAACCTTGAAATGTTGAAGGTGCATTGGTAAGGCCAAAAGGCATGACCAAAAATTCATAATGACCCTCATGAGTTCTAAATGCCGTTTTCGGAATGTCTTCAATCTTCATTCTGATTTGATGATATCCCGAACGAAGATCCAACTTGGTGAAGTAAATTGATCCATGCAATTCATCTAGTAATTCATCAATAACAGGAATGGGGAACTTATCTTTAATAGTGAGCTTGTTGAGCTCCCTATAATCCGGACACATGCGCCATGATCCATCCTTCTTGTGCACCAATACTACTGGAGTTGAGAAAGAACTTTGACTCGGTTGAATTATACCAGCCTCTAGCATTTCTGCAACCATACGTTCAATTTCACTTTTTTGTACATAGGGATATCTGTACGGCCTGATGTTTGGAGGAACACTTCCTAGAATCAGATGAATAGCATGATCATGATCGCGCATAGGTGGGAGACCCTTGGGAGTCTCAAATACCTTGGAATGATTGTCCAGGACTTTTTGGAGCTCTGGAGAAATAGATGATTTCGATGTGGAAACATCTAGCGAGCATAATTGTGCAATTACACCTCTTTGCTCCTTTTTTAGAAGCTTTGTCATACCATGAGAGTTGATTATCTTTCCTGGTTTCCCTGCAATACCCCTTAATTCAACTTCCTTTCCTTCCGTAGAAAATTTGATGAAAAGTTCTTGAAAATTAAAAGCTATTGTACCCAAGGATTGTAGCCATTGGACTCCTAGTACAACATCCACACCTCCCATTGGAATGGAAAGCATTGGGCTAGTCAATACATATTCTCCCATGGATAGCTTGATATTATGGCACTTTCCAGAGCAATTTATTGTTCCTCCATTTGCAATCATCACTTGACACTCTGGTGCTGGATATAAGAAGCAATTCAATTCTTTTGCTACCCTACAATGAATAAAATTGTGGATGCTTCCTGAATCAATCAACACTCTTACCTTTTTCTTCTTGATTTGTCCTTCTATCTTGATGGTTTGAGGAGTGGTAATTCCTGCCAATGCATTACAAGATATGGTCGGATTTATTTGTTCTTCATCTAGGCTTTGTTCCTGGAGTATATCTTCTTCTTTTGAAATTTATGATGATTTTTCCAAGGTCACCTATTTGGGATGTAATTCGGGATTCTACAAAAATTCTAAATTCCTTGGATCTTATCTATGAAAATATAGTGAAACAAGATCTGAATTTCAGACCCGAGGGTCAGAGGTATTTTAGCTCAAATGGGTTTGGTTGTTATCTTCTGAAACATATCATAAAAGATTTTATAGTGAAAATTCCATGACCTATTTGCAGCAGTTAAACCCTAGAATCCAAAGCTTTGATACCAAATGTTATGCAACCAGCTCAAACAATAGAAGAAAATATAGATCAACGACTTCAAAATAAGCCTCTTCGAGGGGGACAACTCCTTTACATTACACAAATGAATAATTCTTGGATGATTCAAATGAAACAACCTCCTTTCTATATATAGGAGTCTAAGGGGTCACAATATAATCAGAGCTGACATAGCAATAATAATGTAAGGGCACAACAATAAGAATAGTGGGCTTCTATGGGGCACAAAAATAACAATAAGGGGGATACACTAATAAAAATGAGGGAATAGTGGGCTTCTATGGGGCACAACAATAACAATAAGGGGGCTACACTAATAACAATAAGGGATTACACTAATATTATAGGGACCTAACATATAACCAGTTGATTCTTTCATAGGCCTTTGAGAGATCAATTTTAACTATCAAAACTTTTCTTTTGCTCCTCTTGATGTTATGCATAGATTCTTGAGCAACCCCTATGGCTTCATGGATCTATCTTCCATCAAGAAAACCAAATTGTTCCTTAGAAATATTTCTAGAAAGAATTGGTTTCAGTGAGATAGCAATGATTTTGGCAATAATTTTATAGAGACAGTTATAGAGTGAGATGGGCCTGAAGTCCTCAAAATTTGTAGGATCATTTGTTTTAGGGATTAAAGCCAGAAAGGTAGAGTTGAAAGGTTCATAAACATAGCCTCTGAGCCTAGATTCCTCCACCACCCTAGTAATCTCTTCCCCTATAAGCTCAAAGAAGTGTTGAAAGAATTCAACCGTCCAACCATCAGGTCTTGGACTCTTGTCTTTCTGCATTGATTTAATTACCCCTTCGACTTCACCTTTTGAAACAGGAACCATGAGCATATCATTCTCTTCCTCCTCCACATATCTAGGGAATAGTTGAGCCACCTATATGACTTTTGCAATTGTATATTCTTCTGGAGCTCTAAACAAGCTTTTAAAGTGATCTCTTCCTAGAGTCGCCAGCTCATCAAAATATTTAGTTGTTCCCCCATCTTCCTGTTTCATTTCCCAAATAGTGTTAATATTTTTCCTTCCCTTTACATAATTTTGAAAGAACTTAGAGTTTTCGTCCCCAAAACTTAGCCAAATAGCTCTACTTTTGAGTCTCCAATGTTCTTATATGCCATTAAGTATCTATCGTTTTGAGGTTTCCAATTGTTGTATCCTCTTTGTTTTCTCCTTTGTCTCGTATCCATCCCCCTTCAGGCTTTCCATGGATTCAAGTGCTTCATCAATACGTTTTAACTCAGCTTCTTCCCTAATATTTTTTTCTTTTTCCCAAATGATTATTCTTGTTTCATTCTTTTAAGATTTTCCATAAAGATCTGAGCTAAAGAAGAACCCTGATCATGGTCCAGAGGCCTCCAAGTGGCTTTGACTAAATTGTTGTAGCTAAGATCTTTGAGCCAGGCAGGATTAAATTTAAAGGGTGAACCAAGCTTCCTACTAGTCCTTTTCATCTCCAGGATGATAGGAAAGTGGTCTGAATCACCTCCTGATCCAACCCACTACCTAAAAAAGGGAATTTGATTAACAAGGTCCTCCTTCATAAAAAAATGATCCAATCTCTTAGCCACCCTTGCTTCACCAAAGTGTCTGTTTCTCCAGGTAGGTTTAGATTTGATCATATTTACATCAATAAGCTTTCCCATCATGAGTTTGTTCACAAAGAAATTAGCAAGGGGATCTTCTTGAGCCAAAGGCCCCCATGTCTTAGACATTCCCAATGAAAAATTGAAATCCTCCCCCACCACCAAATTGGAGGATTTCATGAAAGATTTAGAGAACATGGCATTTTAGAAAGAGGCCCTGTCCTGACATGACCCGTAGATGTTGAGGAGGGAGAGCTCCATGCATAATTCTAAAGAATAAACCTCAGCCCCCAAAACCAGATCTGATCCCCAGGAATTTAACAACTTAATACTACTATCTCTAAAGCCTAGGGCTAGGCCCTCAGATCTTCCCTTTGCATTGGCTGTCACAAAAGACCAACTTGACAATAGTTTACAAAGAGAAGTCATCACAATCTCTCCATTCCCAAGGGTTTCTTGAAGCATGATAACATCAGGACTATAGTTTTTGAATAATTATTTTAAAGCTAGCTTCTTACGGGTGCTAGCAAACCCTCTACAATTGAAGGACAAAACAATCATTTGGTAACCACCATAGGGGATTGCACTGCTCTAAGCGCCCCTTTGAGGGATAATTGTTTTCCATCGGCTATATCCATTTTTTCTTTTATTTGTGCCTTAGATAAGTTTGATTTCCTACCTCGAGTCTTACAAGACATTGAAGGCTCCCAAAAACCCCCCAACCCTCCTACAGTAGCTAAAGAGAGGTCCCTCTTATCTCGAGGACACAGGTTGTAATGAGGAATCCCTGAGGATGGAGAAGGGAGGGTAAAACACTTAGGGTTGGATAGGGAAGGCATAGAAAAATTGAGAACCAAAATAGAGGTGATGATACTGTCCAGAGTGAAAGATGAAATACATCTATGAGATGCTTTAGACTGGAACAACCTGGAGGGACCAGGCCTAGGGAGAACATCTAATAACGAGTGCAGAGAATCAGATAATGAGGAGAGGGGATGAGAAAAAAATACTTGCTGACTTGAGATTAGGTTTGATGAATTCAACTTCATCCTGAGCCTCCCATTACTGATCGAAATCTGGCATAATTTGGATCCCAAGCCTCACAATTTATTATTCGTAGACCTCCATAGGCTCTGGATCCCCATTCTATTATTCCCCAATATCCATTACCTATACATTAACCTCCTCTCTGGCATATGCCCAGGCTTCATAACTTGGATCACCCCTTCATCTTCTTTTTCGAAATCCTAGGTGAAAATCACGTGATAGATGCTCATGTTTATGGCAATGATGGCATCAGAAAGGAAGCTTCTCGTAGTTGATAATCTGGGAGTATGAATACCCCTGAAGCTGAAGCTGAATTTTTTCAGCCAAACCCTCTCTTGGATCTAGTCTTACTAGAATTTAGGCCACATTCTTGCTCTTTGTCTCCAAAAAAGACATATCAGCTTCAAGAAAAATTCCCAATTTGTTACCTATGGCCTTAAAAATGTCCTCTATCCAGAGCTATGGGGGAAAAGCTGGAAGTCGAACCCAAACATGTATCTCCTCTAATTTTTCTCTTTGTGCATCAAAAAGGGGAGTCCATTTCTTGAATAATATTGGTGATATCCCGAAGCACCAGTTCCACTCCAACACCCATTCCAGAGTCTCACCCTTGTTGAATCTAACCATGAACCATCCCCTTGCCAATGTGATCACTTCTACTTGTATATCTAGAGCCCCACACCATGCCTTAGAAATCCATTCAGATATATACTTTTCCAAATAATTCCTTCCCTTTTCTCTTCCAACCAGAATTAATTCAGAGGCTTCCATAGCCTTATCAATCTGTATGTCAACCCTGAGAACAAGATTTGGGCATTCCACTTTTTTCTTGATTACTCTCCCCTTCTTTCTCTTCAAGCCAATGGTCTAGCCATTCTCAGATGATATTGAGTTAGACTTCCCTTCCTGAGCATGGGTCGCTTCCTCAATATTCAGCCCTAATCGATCCTCCACCGACACATTCTGAAAGAAGAACTCCCCAAGATCTATATATTTCCCCTCCACTTCTGGGCTAAAATTTGGAGTCCTCGTCTCTTCCCTAAAAGGGCCAAGACCCAAAAACTATTCATGCTCAAAACCCTAAAAATATGATGAGGGATCATGACTTCATTCCTTCACAGGGTCCATAGAAAAATTGTGAACTTCTCCTTCCTTCAGTGCATAGTTTTCTAGGACAAAACCTTCCCATGTTGCACCAACAAGGTTGTGAAATTGATGGGGTTCATGTGTCTCATCCTCCCTCTGTCTCAGAGCTAATTTGCATGCGAGGGTTTTGTTCACTCTTTGGGCTGAGCCTAGTTCATTTGACTGAGGATCCTTAACCAGGCAGGACTTGAGTCCCTCATTCCCCCATAGACCACTTCTTTTGACTATATCTTCTAGGCCTCCCAAAAAATTGACAGATTCTGGAAAAACTGAGGGAGTTTTAGGACTTACCAGGAGCTTCGTCGACACCCCTACGGCCAAATCCACTGATTTCTTTGTTTTCACCTGACCTTCCTGAGTACCGATGTTAAAAACCCAACATTCCATAGGTGAAGAGATGGGTTTTCCTTCCTCCAGGAACCCTAAACCACCTCCAAAGTTCCAATCTAACACCATTAATCCCATTTTTCCAGCTAGGGATCTAGCTGGAAGTTTTACCTTGTCCAAATTTTGTTTAGTTGGATCCAATCCCCAAAAAAATAATATGTCTTTCGGCATAGGCTCTAGATCGACACAATCCCTTGGGTTGACCATTTCCTCTGCCTAATGGTGAAAGTAAAAATGTAACCGCTCCTGTAGTTGTTCTCCCCTTATAAAGGTGCGTGATGTTGTTGATTAACCAAGAAAAATGATTCAGTAAACTTCCTCCCCTTGAGGCATCATGGTTTAGATTCCTTCTATTTCCAAAAGGTGATGTTTCCCATGTGCAACCACTTATTTGCAGTTATGGGCCAGGTGTTGACCAAGCCCTCCCATCGAACAAAATTTGTGCGGCTAAGTCTGCCTCCCTTCATCAATCCCAATGTGTGCGCAGACTAAAACCATAACCTCCATTGAAACCCCTCCAAATTTTACTCCTAAAGTATAAGTTATATTAGTTTCATCAGGAGGGTGGATGATGGGATGCTTCGTGCACATAATTTTTATGGTGATAGTATTTATTGATGATGTCATATTTAAATATGTTTGGTATTCATAGGAATTACAAGGTTTGATGAAAATATTTTATGAAAATAGACATGATCGGGAACCCTACCTAATAACATAATTTAAATTAATTAAAGACTCCTTTTAAAATCCTTCTCTCAAATTTAAAGAGGATATTCTAACATAATAAGGATATTAACTATAAAATAGTTGTATTATCCAATTTCCCAAGCAGAATATAAGACTACATGAGGGCACAAAAGGAGGAGATGGAAAATGATAGTGAGGAGAGATATGCATAAGTTTTAAGTTGTCATTTTCCTCTAATAATCGAGGACCCCACCCAAAAACATAATTTAAATTAAATAAATACTCCTTCTAAAATCTCTCACCCAAATTTAAAAAGAAAACTTTAACATAATAAGGAGATTACTTAGAAATTGTTGTACTATCCAACTTCGCATGGAGAATATAAAACCAACCAAAGGGTACAGGAGGAGGAGATGGAAAACGATAGTGAGGATAGGTACGCATAAGTTTTAGGTTTTCATTTTGATATGATAAATGTATTCTTGAGTACAAGAGATTACTTGTTTTAATGACAACAAAAATATTTCGAGCAATGACAAGAAGAAGGTGAGCACATCAATTTCTAATCATTTGATTAAGGTTTCTCTAGTTTATTTCTTTCAATATTTTGTGTTGTTTGAAGGTATGATGTCTATTATATCAATGATAACTATTACAAATTTTTCATAATATATAAACTTGTTGATTCAATATTATCAAAAGTGTCCAAGTTTTCCCAACCATATTGTATTACTTTTTGACATCTAGAGATCAATGCATGAGTCTTTAACATCTTGACATTTTAGAATAGATTTTTGGTCTAGATTCTCCCAGGAATCAATTAAAAAAATATGTTGTACTATTATATTTTATAATAATATTAGTGTGTCAGTTTCATGATATATTCACGTGGTCTTATGGATAATGGAGTACTATTATAATTCTTCCTATTATTTTTCTTAATAATTTGTTCTTGCACTGTTTAATTTTCAATATATGTTTGCTATATAATGTACACATTTTATGTATCCTTACTCTTTCATTTATTTCTCTTTTATTTCACTATACAGGTTTGTTTTACATAATTAGGTTCTAAACACATTCAGGGCAATAAACATTAGGAATTGTCCCATTATCTCACCCACCCTGTGAGATTCAAGGAAGTTGTTAGCAAAGCATAAAAACTTGACTCATGATGCATGGTTGTTTAGCACATGATTTTGTAATTTCGGTTAAGGAACTATGGTTACATAATAATATAAGGTAAAATGAGGTTTACAGATGCAAAAACAGATATATATATATATAGATATATATATATATATATATATATATGGTTTTCTCAGTTTTGTTTCTAGTGTAAGGTATATGTGTTAAGTGTGTGTGTTTTCTAGTGTATCTGTTCTATTTTATTAAGAATATATTTGCAATAATTAATTATACAAGATTACAATCTACAAGCTAGACCATGAGCATTTGGATTTCTTGTTATAAAATGAAATAATAGGAAACCAACATAAAAAATTTATATAAAGAGATCTCCTTACCCCCGAAGGCCTGAGGAAGCATAACCATAAAAATAAAATAATAAAAAATAAAAAATAAAATTATTCTAGAGGGAGGGAAATATATCATCAAAAGATTTCCTCTTCATAAGCATAAAATGGTTAATTGGCCCTTAATTCTTTATAACAACAAATCATGAGCATAAAATGGTTAATTGGCCCTTCATTCTTTATAACAACATATCTAGTAAATCTTTCTAGTGCACGAATTCCCATGATACTAAAGTATACTAGATAGATCTTCTATACAATGATGATCTGAAAACCTTAAAACCACACATACGCATTAATTCTTACATGCTTTCCTTTGTCATGTTGGTGCCAACTAGGATATCGTCAATCCACGTTCACTTGCTTATTGCACCAAGAGGAACTCTACAACCCAATATATGTTAGATGTGTAGATGTAATGTAAGTATGTAAACAATTTTAAATGTCGCCCAATTAAAAAAAAAATAATTGATATGTAAACATTTAAAAGTAATGAACAAGAAGTTAAAAGTAATAAACAAGAAGTTAAAAGTAATAAATAAAAAGTTAAAATTAATATAAACCCCAATATCCAGGATGAGTGTAAACATTTAAATGTTGGTTCAATTAATAATAAAAAGTTAAAGTAATAAAAATAATAAAATTCAATTTGTTATATTTTGATTTTGTTATTAACTTGTGAATAGACTTTGCCACAATACCATGGACCAATACCATGAGTTGTCTATACCACATGCCCAAAAACCATAAATTATTTCATGACCAAAATATTTTATAACAATACAAGATTCTTAACCATGGATATTCATCCCCACTTTATGATGGATATTATTAACCCTAAAAAATAGGCTTTGTTACAATACCATGGCTTATCAATACCACATGCCCAAAAAACATACCTTATTTCACAATCAAAATATTTTATAACAATACAAGATTCTTAACCATAAATATTCACCCCCACATTACCATGGATATTATTAATTTGTAGATAATAGGCTTTGTTACAATACCATGTCTTTTCAATGCCACATGCCCAAATAACATAACTTATTTCACAATCAAAATATTTATATCAGTATGAAAATATTCTTAACCATGGATATTCACTCCCACTTTACCATGGATATTATCAAATTGCAAATTACACTAAGGCTTCTTATCTCAACTTAAGGTGGATGAGGATATGTTAACTATATATTTTTATTTTTGTAATTGAAAACCTATGATTGCTCAACATATGTTTAGTCTAAATTCTTGGGTTGTAGTGTGTTACATAGTTTGTTAAGTTGCATTGATTTTTAATAAATTTTGAAAACTTAGATTCATGCCAAGTTGTTCTCTGCCCACCAATTTCCTAGGGATTTGAGATTATTCCTATTCTAATAAGTTCTTCTATGATAGGTTCCTCATTATTATATATAACATTCATTTATATATAAGAAAATTTTATTTAGAAAAATGGTTTATCACTTTTAATAAATTAAAAAATTAGATTCATGCGAGGGGCTCCCTGCCCACCAATTTCTAAGGGATATGAGATTATTCCAATTCTAATAAGTTCCTCATTATTATTTATAACATTGATTTATATATAAGAAAAATTTATTTAGAAAAATAGTCCATTTTACAATAACATGTGTAATGCCCTTTTTTTTTCTCAAGTTAAAATTGACACATAACCTTTTTATACATTTTTGTTACAATAGCTTTTTTTTTGGTTATATTTATGAAGTCTTGAGCTATATCAACCACATTAATATTTTTAATGTGCTTGTACTAGTTTGTAATAGTATGCAAATATTCTTAACATGGATATTCACCCTCACTTTACCATGGATATTAACTTGTAAATAGGATTTGTTACAATACCATGGCTTATCAGTACCACATGCCAAAAAAACATAACTTATTTCACAGTCAAAATATTTTATAACAATATGACATTATTTTTAACCATATATATTGGCCTCAAAATATTTTATAACAATATGACAATATTTTTAACCATAGACATTGGCACCCACTTTTCCATTGATATTATGAACTTGTGAATAGGATTTGTTACAATACCTTGGGCCAATACCATGGGTTATTAATACCACATGCCCAAAACTCATAACTTATTTCACAATCAAAATATTTTATAACAATATGAAAATATTCTTAATAACAATATCAAAATATTCTTAATGATAGATATTATTGACTTGTAAATAGTTTTTCTTATAATAGCCTCGGCCAATACCATGGCTTATCAATACCACATGCCCAAAATCCATAACTTATTTCATAATAAAAACATTTTATTTTAATTTAATTATATAATTTTTTTTCACTGAATCTAAAAGAAAAAGGTTATTATTGTAGTGTTTTCTTCTCAAATATGTACGAAAAGAACCCACTTAAGATTGTGGATGACAAACAATCTCAACAATATAAATGGTTGTTAAACATTGTAGATGGTTGTTAAACATTGTAGATCGGCAACAACTGATATAAACAAAACCTGCCAAAATTCTAATCTATGCCACAATCATAGTTAAACAACAAAAAAATAGTAATAACTCTAGTCATCCAATGGAAACGAGATATAAAAAGAATACTTTTTATTATAATGCCTATGAAAGGAAAAAATAGATGTTACTAGTCCCCCTCTATGGGATGGGTTCTTAGCTATCCTCAAACGCCTTTAGCTTGTGTAAAGTCTCTCTCCTCTATAAAGTGTAAACCCAACAAGAAATGGTGTGCAACAATGAAAATAACCAGAGTTACAATAGTGAGTGCAACAATGAAAATAAACAAAAGTGAATAACAAATGGAAAAGCCTTCTATTTATAACAAAATATTGATTTATCCTTGAATATTGAGCAATAATAAACTATTATTAACCCCATTCTTCGAATATTTTATTATATTTGGTTAGGAGGGAAAACGTATTTAAAATTTTATTTAGAAATAATAAATAAATAAATGATTTATTTATCATCTCAAGAAATTGGTTAAGGAATAATAAACAAATAATGGTTTATTTAATTATTCCTAAGGGATTTAGTCAAATTTGACAAAGAATAATAATTAATTAATTATTCTTAGAGAAATAAAATAATTAATGATTTATCTGTTGATTTTTCATAATTGGGTGAAATATGACAAGGAATAATAATTAATTAATGGTTTAATTAATTATTCCTAGATGAAAATCAAATAGATAGTGATTTGTTTAATTATTCTTCATGGGTTTAATTATAAATTACTAACAAAGGTGGTTTATTAAGTAATTTCTCACAGTGAAAGCAATTTTACTATGGTAAAATTGGTTTTACATGGTGTACTTCCATCCATCTAGTAATTTAGGCTAGATGATCAATTTTTTTGTGATAACAGATTCCCCCTCATGTATGAGTGTTAGGAGCAAGATGTATGACCGAAGTACGTTGTAAAGTCACAATCACTAGACAACACAATGAAGTTTGAGAGAGAGAGAGAGAGAGAGAGAGACCAATAAAGCTGAAGTGAAATAGGATAGCAACAGAGGGGTGTTGTGGGGAAAAATGCCTATGCAGGACGATCCTATCCACCTAAGGTGTAACAGTGCCTTAGCAACAAACAGAGACAGCTATTCTAGTTTCTTCCTTTATGAAATGGGAAAGAAGAGAGATCAATGGACTTACCGGTGTCTTCCGTTTGTCCCTCGATCTAGATCCTCTTCTCTTTGGGTGTTCACAGCTACTTGCCTCCTCGCAAAACCACAAGCGAATAGCTACTTGCCTTCCTGCAAGATCACAAGAGAACAACTACTTGCGACAAGAGAACAACTACTTGAGACAAGAGAAGAACACAACACAAAGGCAGATATTCATATTCATAAATGATTCAAGATTAGAAATAAATCAAATACACTAATGCAATCATACATCAAAGATACATCAGCATATAGGAGAAACCAAGATAGCTTTATTGATGAATAACAAGGTTCAGGAAGAGATACAACCCAGAGGGCTCCAATCCAGCATCTCCTTCCCAGCAAATGGAATTCCTATCTTCACCCCCTTCAAAGCATTAAGCACCCAATGATTCCAATCTCAAACCAACAGCAATTCTTTGCAATAATAAAATTCCAGCCTCTAGATCTCATGGAGGAGAGATCTATATATAGATGTTTGGAGAGAGGATGAGTCAGCTTGATATCTGACTAGTGTCCTCTCCCTCTGTCAGTTCTTGATTCCACTTGGAGGTTCTTGCTTCCACTTGGAGATTTGGAACCTCTTACTCATCACCAGTCGAATTCCCTGAGGCAAGTGTCATTTTGGAAGCTTCCTGGGTTTTGACACCTTGAGAAATGAGCTTGCCACATGTCCACTCTCGCTCAGCGCAGGTAGCCAGTGTTCCCTTTGACATTCAGCGCAGGTAGCCAGTGTAGCCATTGACATTCAGCGCAGATGGTCAGTGGAGTAGTTGACATGATCCTGAATTGACTTGTTTTTGAGCAGTTTCAGGTGGAGAACTTCTCTGAATTGCTGTGGTTTGTTAGCCTTGTTCCTCTAGGGGTAGGAACAACATGTTTAGGGACTTTGGATCCCTAAGATTATGGACATTTCATGCTCAATGCTGTAAGGCACAAAAATGTCTATAACAAGGGGGTGAGAATATTTCAATTCTCCTTTTATGTTGTGGTACCAGAGCTCAATGAGGTGGGGGAGGCATACCCATACCTGCCGAGATAGCTTAGTAAAAGAATAATGGTGTGCCCAGAAACATAAAACTGAGCAATGAAGTACATGTTGAATGGTACATGACATGTTGGCATAAAAAAGCTAGAAAATAATACAATGTATCCATATACATAATGCACCTGGAAAAACATGATACATGACTGAATACAATAATATCTGAGTACATGAGATATAATGGCCCTTCCCTCAAAAAATGGGTGGGAGTGAGGGTAGAAAAACTGAATAAGCCCTGTTGAACAGGGAAGGGCTCTGCAAAACTAAATGGATCATCTTAAGGAGACATGCATGCTATGAACATTGCGATCAATAGGAAACGAAACCATCAAATCTGCAAAACTGCATCTAAGGTTGTAGCATAATATGAATGCATCCGGGCATGTCGGGGGCTACTTGAAGGGGCACCCCCTCATGAGGTCTGAAACATCTCACACACACCTGAGAATCACTGGTACAATCTGTTGCATCACTGGACCATCAAGTGTATGAATCACGAACATGAAACAATCAAGTCAAAGGGAAATAATGAGTGCCTATGCTCGATCTAAGGTGTCGAACAAGAATGGGGGCTAGAACCAAAATACATTGCCCTCCAGGCCATTCTTCTAGAATAAATGAGATGATGTTGATAGAATAGGGCCCATGATAGGTGAGGCAATGAGGATCCTCAACTAAAGAACGAGGGAAAATAGTAATGTGATTGATGGACTGACACTAGGGATGATGGGGAAGTAGTACTAAGCGACAAACAGACAACTTCCGTTGTCAGAGCATAAAGTGCATGGTTGACCTGACAGCAACTGACTTAACTCCGAAGGGGATGGGTGCAGTATGATTGGAGGCAAAACTGGGAAACAGAGGATGAATGGTATGAAAATATGGATGGAATAGTATGAAATGATAAAATGGGATGTGAAACAAACTCCATGGATGCAAGGGTGACTCATCAAGGATGCTCTGAACAACGGTGACTCGATGATGCTGCCACATAGAATAGGCCTGGTGGGGACCATGAAACAATGAGTAAATGATGGTTGTTCGTGACAAAGATCAACACATGGTACGACAAGTATTGAGAGGAAGTGGACCTTAAAACACAAGTGTCTATTTATGAATAAATTTGATTTTGAGAGGCAACAAAGTGACCCTTCTTGGAAAAATGACTACTTGGTGAGGTGTCAAATCATCAAAACTGATGAAGACCCATTATAGTACTTGATGATATCTTTCCAACGGTTCTGACGGTTCATCAAAAAGACCTGCGGTTTGGTTGCCATGGGTGACAAAAAAATTGTGGATTTTTCTATGAAAGGACATTTTCCCTCCAATTTGAATTCATTTGCTAAGTGAGATATGGTGAATTTGGAGAGGAGGAAAAGACCCTAAATATTGTGGAGATCATAGAAGACAAACCGACCATTAGAATCAGGATCTATGATTTTCAGGTAGGTGGCCTTACTCATCTCTTCAGTTTCGGTGGTTTATTTCTTGATTTTTTGCAGCTGGCAGCTCCCTGCTCTTCTTCATGGTCACATCACACTTTTTAGGCCTAGAATTGTGATCTATCTCATGGATCAAGGAACATTGCTATCACGTCAGGGTCCAAAGGAGAGTGCGCTACTCGCTGATCTACATCAGGGATTTGAGGTACTCTTGACCGAAGTTTCAAAGCGTGGATGGCATGAGATGGACAATCGATATACAGATGAGTGTACTGGCCTACCCTCAGAGTGGTGAGGTATCATGTGGCACACGAAGATGGATGGTCAAGAAATACATAATCTTCATGCATATGGAGGAAAGCCTTTGGCACGAGGTCCCCCAGATAGTGACTAGATATGGGGACATGTGTGTCCTTTTTCTTTTAATTTTTGTAACATTCTATGCAAATGTTTGATGTATTTAGAGTTATGGGATCCAAAAACTTATATGATACATAATATGATTATGCATTTTGATATGACAATGATGGTTTTCCATGTGTTTTATTTATGATTTTCTGTTGTGGTGTACATGTGATAAATGCCAGTCTAAAATGTTGTTTGCAATGGTATCTACATAGTTATTTTGGGCTCTAGGAACATGACTAAAAGTAATGGTTTCAAATTCACATACCAACAACTTAACTTAGTTATTTTCTAAATAGGACCTGGTTGTGCACATGATACACACCATTCAATTGCATGACAAGTAGTAAGGAATCTAAACGAACATGAAGATGAAGGATGCGATGAGCAAGGGAATCAACTAACAAACATATCACTGCATCATATTCAACCTGGTTTTTGGTGGCAGATCCAATGCACACACCATTTGAAAGGACTAACGTATACAAGGGAGTAAAACTAACCCAAGTTGTCGAGGCTAGATTCCTGGAGAAGTGACTTACATCGTCGGCATGACCAATATACCATGTGGATGATGGATCCATCTGAAAGGTGCAAAAGACAACAGATATGATGATGCAATATACCTAACTTCATGGTAGAAATAAAGAGATGCAAATCAAAGGGATATGCTATGAGCGAAATTTCTTGAAGTAGAGTGCATTGGGAGAATTATGAAGGAGGTGGCCTTCAAAATCCTCTAAAAATATGCCCCCTTGCCTAAGTGCAGGGGTGATCAGGGGTATACATAGCTTCCATGATGTCCTCATCAGACTATAAGATTGGCGGACGGGAGGAAGACTAACTACATCATGCGTTAGTGTTACTTGGTGCATCCACCTGAGAAATAAGGTTCTGTTGTGGTAAAAACACAACCCCACCATTATTGATGTGTTCACTTCAAATAATGGGGACCCTTTCTATTAAAATTTTGGCTAAACACCTTTTTGGATTTTTATTTAGTTGATTGCCCTACGTTTTTGTTAATTTTTCGTTTTCTTTGGATTCTTGTTTTGATTGCTTTGTTAGAATCAATTTTTTATAGGCTTCCCATTGACACTTGTTTCGCCTCATTTGGTCAACTGGTTTGAAAATGGCACACCTTTGAAGTCTCGTCATTTATCTAGTCTGGGTTAAAATGCATAAAATGTAGAATATTGCAGTTTGTAAATAAATTAGCTCAATAATGCATTTATTTTAAATATTAACCCCTAGTTAGTTCTTACTAACATTTTTTATTTTTTTTACTTATACAGCCAAATTATTAAGCATCAGGATTTAAGAAATTCACTTCAAATTCCGAATCAAATCCTAATCTCGAAAAACCCAAACATTCAAGTGGCTGTAGTTTATTTTTTCATTTATTTTCTAAGTGGCTATAGTTTAGAAACTTATATTCATAAAAATAAAACAAAAACAAAAATTTATGTTTAAAATTAAATTTTAAATTAATTAAATTAATTAATATATTAAATATAATTAATTTAATTAAATTAAAATTTAAAACAAAAAAAATATATAATAAAAATTGTTCCGATCGCATCGGGGCTTTTAATCGGATCGGAAGTTTTGTTCGGAACACATTTTAAAAAAGTCTCGATACACATTATGCCCCCGATGCGATATCGGATCGGGATTTCGCATTGTAATAAAACCCCAATACCATATCCTCCTGATTCGTTGATACAAAGGGACTGAAAGGCATTAACTAAAAGTTTAAAAATTCAATTGTTTGAGTTTTGATGTGATTACTCCATCGCATCGGGAACCATCAATGCATATAAGTTCTATGCCCCCGACCGAAAGCTTTTCCCGATCTGATAAGTCAAAACATTGACTTTCTCCATACGTTGCTTTAAAATGGTTTATGTGTTAACATAAAGTGAGAATATTTTTAGTTTAAAGTATTTAAATATTCAATATAGTATGGTGAGAAAAAGTTAGTCTAAAATAATGTTTAAATATTTAATATATTAAATTTTAAATTAGATAAATTAGTTAATATATAGAATTTAATTAATTTAATTATTAAATATTTAAAGTTAATTAGTTTATAAATAAATAGATTATATTAATTAGTTAGATTAAGATTAATTAATAATAGTTTATTAATTAATTAGTTTAGTTCATAATTAAGAATTAAATTAGAATTAATTATTAGATAATTAGAATTCTAATTTAAGATTAGATTTTTAATTAAAATTTTAATTTTTAGCCCAGCAACAGAATTTCCAGATTTATGCCAGATTTCATCCATCAACTTTGGAGGCTCATAAATTGAGTTATACTTGGCCAAATGAGGCCTAGGACGGCTCATTGGAAAGATAAAATCAAGGAGAATATTTCTGAGGAGATTTCATTAACATATTTGGTCATTTATTGGGTCAAAAATCAGGCAGAAGATCAAGTTCCGAATTTTAAAAACAAAATCAATTTTCTGAGTTTTATTTTCATTGGTCTAAGCTTCTTCTAATTGCAGATTCACTTGTCAATGATATCCTTGGCCAATCAAACCATTACATGCATCAATAGAAAGCTTACATTTTATTTTCAATTATTTATTTAATAGAATTTGATTGGATTTGATTTAAATGTTGGCAATGCCATTTTGATTTTATGGTTGCATTTTAATTTATTTTGATTTCTTCTTGCAGGAAAACAGTAGAAGAGATATGGAGAAAATAATTTCAATTAATAAGAATGCTCCAACAATTAAAGATCAGAATTTGGAGCAAGTAAAATTGGATTTAGCAGATTTCTCTTCAACAAAATCTTCTTTCAAAAAATTCCTTTGCAAATAGTATAAATAATAGATTGCAGAATGTAATATGGGTTGCTCTCCTCTGCAATTCTAGCTTCTAAAAGCACTATTGTAATTGGAATTTAGAGTTGTAGGAGGGAGGAGAGAAAATCTCAGATCTGGGGATTATTGAGGATTTTCCTTTTGTATCTTGAATTGTGCATGAAGGGCAAAGCTTGCACTATTGTGGCTTTAGCTTTGAAAATAGAAGTTCAAGCAATGTAAAGAGCTGTTGGAGACCAAGGACAGAGAAATGGATGCAATAAATTGGTATCTCTAATACTACTGTTTCAAATATCAGTTTCATTTTTATGGTAACATGAATGTCTCATTTTATTCATGTTTGTGCACTATTGTCAACATGGGTAATTTGTCTCAATATTGTTATTAGGTATCTCTGTTCTTATGAATTAAAATCTGATTTTTGAGTAACTATTTACTCAGAAATCTGTCTTATAAAACTGATTTGTTGAATGGTAATGTGTTGTGAACTATTTCCACATATCATTATTCAATTATTGGATTTATTGATTTGATAATCAATATCATTTTTGTGAACTACTTCCTGGAATATTGTTGGTTTATTATTTCAAGTTATAAGGTCTCAATAGGATGTGTTTTGGTAACCATAATATTAGTTAATTGAACTACTTCATTAACTTGATATTCATTATAAACAAGACATATTTAAATCTCAATACTTTAATTATCTTGCTCTTAGTTGGGTTAGATCTATATCTGCCTAATTAAGATAGGATTTAGATTAGTTTCTTTTGCTTGCATTATAGAATAAGCTTGCATTTAGAGTAAATTCTACATTCTTTTAAGTCCTCTCCTCAAGGAGGCAAAACTTTAGTTGTGGCTTGGCTGAACCCAAATCAGCTTAAGGGTCATTCTCTTGCTTGATCAGCAAGACGAAGTGATCTGATATCCCTAACTATTGGTAGTGAAAGATATATCATAAACCAATAGCTATAGGGAGAAGGTAACTGAACCTAGTTAAACCAGTCGGAGCCACCAAACCAAATGGAAAAGGAGCTGCATTAAGGTCCAGACCGGGTGGTTATCCCCCATTGTTGTTGCAGCGATTTTCGAGGCATCAACAGGTTCACATACGCATCATCTTGAATGGTAGACAACGAGATGGTAGATGGAGGATCTACTGATGTTGAGACCTGGGATTCTATCGAAAGAGGTTAGATAGAAGCGTGCAAAAACTTCATAAAGGTTTTCCTACGAGGAACTCAAGGATGATGACACGTAAAGGATATGGCCTGTGGTGTCCATCATCTCAACATAGTGGGGAGAGATCATGATGGTGGGAACCGAGTCCCCTTGTTCTAGTTGGTTAGGGGCACCAGAATCCATGGGTAGAGTAGGGTTTCCACTATGAGTGGCCTCATACTCACGAAGTGATTCAAGGCAATTGCGAAATTCATCGAGACGAAGGCAACAATGGGAATACTGCCCATGATGATCACATAGGGCATAAGGGTTATTTGTGTGCAACATTATGAGTTTCTTGGGTGGACCCGACAAGTTAACATGGACTTCATGGATATTTGACTCAAGGAAAGTTTCCTGAACCAAAGGTTTGAGATGAGGAATCTCGGGACAGTTATTTGTGGCATGCCTAACAACTTTACACAAATCGCATGCAGGTGATGACGTTGGGGCCCTAGGTGTTGGAGGAGCTTGGGGAGCCTTATCCTTCAATTCTTTCCTCTTAGATTTTCCCCCCTTTCTGGATGCTTTCACAACAGGAATGGGTTCCTGATGAGCCTCGGTATTGCAATAAGAATGTTGCAACTCCCAAGGCTACTGACTTTGATTATCAACCCGTTGTTTGTACAAACTTAAGATGTATTGAAACTATATGTGCGGCATACAATGTTTCCTTCCTTTTCTATCATGATGTAATGGAGTGCATGTACTGAAGTCAAATCCTAAACTAATTGTAGAAAATTAAATGTTCAAAATGGAACCTTAACCTATTACAAGAAATAAAGTACAAGGAAAAAGACTGGAATCAAATGCTAAAACACACCATTTTCTAACTAAATTCTAAGAGGATTTTCTTCAAAAGAATGCTAAGTTAACATGTATGCAATCCTATTGTCCTAAGAATGCATATTCAAACCATCAAACCTTCTATTGTTCTGCATGTAAATGAATAAAATAAATATGTTTTTCTTTTTGTTTTTTTCCATGTGAAAGCTAATCTCTTTTGGTGATGTGGCAGGTAGCTTGGAGATTATGGTGAATGGTTGGAAGGCTTGGGAGACCATTTGGTGACCTTGTGTGGCTTCCTGGAGGTTTTCTCTCAATTCGACCTCAAAATAGGCCACTACAAGAAAACGTACATGATGTACTAAAAACCTACAGGATCCCCTAAAAAC
Organism: Pinus tabuliformis; assembly: GCA_031772625.1. Lineage (NCBI taxonomy): Eukaryota > Viridiplantae > Streptophyta > Pinopsida > Pinales > Pinaceae > Pinus > Pinus tabuliformis. The sequence continues at coordinate 690,297,437 of CM062812.1, read as the reverse complement.
GTACAGGATACAACAAAGAGCAAAAGGATGGATGTTGAAGGTGATGGAAAACTTACGCAAGGTGGTTGGATGATGGAATGAGGCAAGAGAGTTCCTAGGACCACTTCAGAACTCAAAACCAAGGTTGGGAGATGGATGGGTTTGCTCAAAACACTTGGAGAAGTTTCCTTGTGAAATGATGAAATTGGTGAGGGTTTAATTACCAAGAAAATAAAATACAAATTGGATGGGAAATTTTTTTTTATTAACTAGGATGTCTTAGGTCCCTATTACAAGTGGAATCACTCAAAAATACCTTTGTTAACCCATTCAAAAAAAATTAAAAACATTACTAGTCGAAAATCTAGAAATTTGAGAACTAGTGAGCTAGTAAATCTAAAAAAATTCCTAACCAAATAAAGTGCAAATGCAATAGGGTAATTTTTTTTATGAACTAGAATGATTTTTTGATCTAACGCAAGTGGAACCAACTCGATTGAAGCTTGTTATTGTGCTCCAAAAAATAGCAGAAATTTATTTTTATTTTGCTAAAAACGAGGTCCAACAATCTAGATTTGGGAATAAGAAGACTAATCCAAGCATCTAAATTATTACTACAAACTTCCAAATATTTTCCAAGGATGAAATAAATCTTGTGATCCTGAAAAATAACTTTCATTAACCATTTAACTCAATCCTACAACAAGAAATCATTAATACCAAATGCAGAAGTAGAAAGAAATAAAAACTAGAGATGCATGTGAATAAGCAGTGAAAAGAATGAAAGAAAATGATACAAAAGGGCTCTAAGGTTCCTGGGATGGCCAAGCCCAAGGAAACTCAGAGACCTACGGAGGAGAACAAGGTTTAGAAGCTGAACATGACACCAATCTTCATTATTTTCATCAATAAAATTATATCCCTACAAGAAAATACAATGGAGCTACAAAAATACGAGTTCTCTCCACAAGAACACTAATTAAAATCTATATCTAGAGGAAAATTCGACTTGGTACTTATACAAAATGATTACGAATCATTTCCCATGAATGGAGAAACCTTTCCCCACCAAAATCCCTTGATTAGTGGATCTCATCCCTTGATTAGTGGAACACATTCCTAGATTTTATTAATCATTGGAGTTCCACAATTTGCGCCATAATTCCATAATATCTTGTTGATTTATTATTTATTATTGATCCTCCTATAGTAGGGAACAAGTCCCGAAATTATCTCCTCCTCCAAATCTTCATAATCTGCCCAATATTCTCATAATATTCCATAGAAATAAATAATATTAGGCACAAATATCCAATTATTCATAAACCTTCCTAAAGAATATATTAAAGTTAAAAATAAATTATCTAATGTAGAAAGAGAGGTTTAATGTGCTGAAGGATAGTCATATGCCTTAATTTATGTTTTAATTTAGAGGCATGGGCCTTAATTTATGTCTAATTTAGAGGCCCATCACACCCCCTTGCTGAAAGTGTTGCTCATCCTATGAGCAACTTAGTGACACCATTGTGCCTCATTCATGGCCCTGGTGGCCTCTCTCTTGTGCATTAAGAACCTTGGTTGTAAGTTCTACAAGGAAAAACCCTAAAACATATTTGTGCAAAGAAAAATAATTGTTTCTTGAAACCATTAACCTTCTTTCTTCTCCTTATTCAAGATGGGTTCTTGAATATATTTCAGTTTGGCACGGTCTTCCACACCCTTATCAACATTATGCTACCTTTACCACCATTTGGACACCTATAACTCCTTCAAAATGCATTTAGATGAGAACTAGGTGTTATACAACAAAATGACCTCCTCATCAATTCATAGGTGAAAGATAGCATGACTAAAGCAAAGACCACAATTGCAAGCCTTGACTCAACACTAACGCTGGTTGCACACTGAGAACCTGCTTTATAAAGCTTGACCCTGCTAACTCAAATTGTTAGACTAGGGGCAGCGTTAGTGAAACTAAGAGAAGTTCAGTGCGTCAAGCCAATGAATCTGCTCACAAATATCGAGATATTTATCCCCATATTTGATCAAGAAAAGTAAGGGAATTCCCAAAAATCAAACTATTAGGGGAAATTCCAATCTGAAAAAGAAGGCAAAGGGGAAAGAGCTAGAAAACAAGGCAGGTTCATTGCTTTTTCCCTAATGAACTCCACGAAGAGCTTGGCAACCTTAACTCAATTGCTACATAAGTAGTGAGAGGGCCATTGTGAAAGGGGTCAAAGCATTTGAAAGGATAGCCTACTAAGCTGTTGAGCTTTGACTCAAATCTGAAGAAGTGAGCTAGAAGAGAGAGAGAGAGAGAAGAATAAGGGACAAGGGAAGACTGATACAAAGGATGGTTGTAATCACTCTTCCATGATTTATACAGAACTGTTGTTGTGTTCCCTACTCCATAGTGTCGGTAACATTGTTCATGGAGTTGTTCATTTCGATACTTGTTTAGATGAGTAGATAAGCTATATACAAATATATGTTCATTGTGAATTCTTATATTAGTTTTCAAGATTGTATGTTGTGATTGTGTTTCCCTTTCCTTTGTGCATGAATTAATTTGGAGCGAGCTTTGAGGGAGTTCCTCTTGATTGCATTGTGATCTCCAAACAAATCTAGAAGGAGACTTGAGGTAATACTCTTTCCGTAATTTGTTAATTGATATTTGATAGATGAACATGTGTATAACTTGGTATCTTCCACAGATAATCTTACAGTCTATCAAAGGTCCCAGGAAGGCCTTTGAGGGTAGTTTTCATTCTCCATACATTGTGCCTTTTATCCCATAGTAGAATTGGCAACTCTGCTGGGGACTATACATCTAGTTCCCGGTTTACCCAGGCTCTTCATGGTTCTCTCTTCCTTCTAAGAGTTCCCTACTCTTTTGCAATCCTTTTCTGATCCACCAAATACCTTGTTGCATCCTACTAGTATACATTCATCTCAGAAACTAATCTTGGAAACCCTTGTTGTGATATATTTCCCACACTAACGTAGGTCACCAGGCTACATAGAGCTTTATAAAGCACTATGCCTATGTACAGGGAGCATTAGTGACCCTACTAACTCTCTGTAGCCACTGTTACAGAGCGTTAGTCTCCCTTTGCCTTGATTTCCAGTAGTATCTGTGGACCAAAAACGATGGAAAATCTTCTCATGGGCTGAAATAAGATCTGTAACTGTATTATGTCAGCAAAATTGGTGTCCTAGAAATTTATTTTTAGGAAAAAGTTTTGGTTTTTCTCTCTTAAAAAACATTTTTTCTGAAAGAAAGACTGATAATTTGTGTTCATCCTTCTATTTAAATAGTTGTGAGCTGCTTCATTTTGGTTCTTAGTAATTGTTAGGAAATATTGGAAAATAATCTTTTGGTTATGCAAGTGTTGAAAAACTATAGATGCACAAACAAAACTATGAATATGTAGAATACAACTTGTATGCATCAAATTGATTTTTTTCTTTCAAAGCATTGTTTCTGCATGATTTATTGAGTCAAGAGTCTCACCATATTTCATATGTCAACACCCCTACCAAAGACAAATAATCAAGTACACATAAAATTTACATTAAAATCAATCAGTTACTCTTTTGAGCAAACCAACATTAGCTAGGCTAGGACCTTGGGATAAGTATGTGAGTTAACTACCCAAGGTTGAAAACCAAAACTAGTGTCATTAATGAGTGAAAAATTCCTTCTACACTCATATTACTGGGACCACTCCACTAAAAACGAAGCGAAATACGAGACAACATCGGACTATTATTGAAGGTAGCCTGCCTTCTATTACAAATCCTTTGGGAATTCTATGTATTGGGGGTCCCTTCAGAAATATCAGAACTGAGTCGAGGACTCAAGTATCTTGCCCACATAGTGTGCTATCTATGAATATATTCCCCCTGGTAATGTCTGTGATTTGAGGTATCTCTAGTGGCCAAACTTCTAGGTACTTACATAAGGTGATTGGGACAGGATATTGTGGTACCTAACACACATAGATCTCCTCTGTCTTCAATTTTTAGGAGGGTGCTTGTCTTCACGAGAGTACTTGGCCCCTCAATCTAAGGTTTAGGCGAAGCTCTATAGTAACCGTAACCGTACATCTGGCCATCCTTCTCTATTATTCATTGAGATACCGGGTTTCATCTCTGGTGATTGGTGCTTATCAGATGAGGTAATTTCCCTTTATTTGTTGATTGATCCATTTAGTGTATTTTTTATATTTATTTAGGCACCTGAGTGCTATCATTTGAGACTTTAAAGAATATCATGATAAATTTTATTTGATAAAAATTAACAATCACCATGTCTACATCCGGCCCTTGTTGTCACTCTAGATGGTTATTAGGACTTCCTCCACTCATTGTGGAAGATCTACTAAGTTCCATTGAACCAGATTCCTCATCTTCGAGGGATCAGTCTCCTAGATCTCACATGGGATCTGTTTGGACAACTGATAATTCAAGTTTTCTAGAGGATTTCTTCATCGAGGGATTTCTTCCCCCTTTTAACCCTCTGCTCATGGATCCGTTGGAACCTGTCTTGGATCTCGTGGTACCTGTACTTCCTACTTTGTTAGTTCCATCTATCCAGTCGATGACTAACAGGTTGTGGAACTATAGGGACACTTTTGGTCCTTCACCACTCCCCCAGTCGACAGTCATCACAACATCGGTGATGTGGAATCCTGCTATTCTGTTTGTCCCAAGTACAACCACTCACACAACTCCCTTTATGAGTGGAACACAGCAGATGCCAAGTTCCACCTCTATGGTGCCACACTTCATACCTTCGACAAGTGCCACATATAGTTCTCCTTATAACACTCAATGCGGCATGATGGGCACGGTTCCCATTTACCAACAACATAGTCAATTGCCAATGGACAATCCAAACCCCCAGATTCATATACCTGGGGGGGTTCCCAATATGCACATGTCGGTAGGGAACATAACAGTTCCCCCTCCATTCTCAAGCATGCATGGTCAGTCGCTAATTGACATGAGTGTTCCCTCTGTCAACCGAGGGCAAATGGTCAGTTTTGTGTCGGGCAGGAATCCACAAGGGGTTCCCAACCAATCCATGGGGGCACCCTACTCACATACTCAAATGAGTCAAGGAGGCACCGCTTATACTAGGGGAAATTACATACCCTAGTATCAAAATCCCAATGGAAATCCACTCTACAACACCATACCTCAAAGCAACTACTACACCATGCAACCCATGTACACCATGGGGAACCAAACGATGGGAAGAGCGCAAAGCTCCTTAAGTCATCCGTCATCACCATGGTCCAAGTCGAGGAAACCTAACTCTCTACTGTCTTTGGCAACGTTTGATATACCCAACTTATACAAGTTGACAAATGACCCCATCTATCATAACTTACAATGGTTGCCAATCCCGAATAAAATACCAACGGAAATCCCAAAGTTCGATGGAAAACAAGGGGAGGATCCAAGCACCCATATCACCACCTACCATATCTGGTGTGTTTCAAACTCTATGGCGGATGATCGTGTTCGGTTATGTCTTTTTCCCTGAACCCTAACTCGAAATGCAGTGAAATGGTATATTGAATTACCACACATGTCAGTAAACACCTTTGACACTTTAGCAATGGAATTCCTAAAGCATTTCTAGTTACCTATTCGCTATGAGACCGGGACAGAACTCCTCACTTCATTTCGTCAGGATACAACCACCCACATGTTTGATCATATTCATGAATGGATATGTAGGCAGAGGTTAGTAAAAGCTCCCATCCCAGACTTTCTCTTAATGGACTGGTTCTTTAAGTCCTTAATCTCGCAAATCGCTAGAGATGTCGCACTAGGTGGTGCAGTCACAGAAGACCAATCCATACGTCGTGCCCAGCACTTAGATATGATATATTCATAATCTGGCACTCTTTACGACATAAGCCCCAATGTTCCTAGTAACCCCAATGCTTCCACCACTCAGCACCCCAGAGTGCACACCGATGGGATTGTTGGCACAACCTCTGGGGTCGCTGTAAAAAAACTCAGCGGTTCCATTGCCAAGCTGGTAGTGGACCCCTCTACGAATACGACTGCTCTTCCGGCCATTGCAATAAACTCTCTGAAGTCTACACAAAAATCTAGTAGCAAGAACAAGAAGAATAAGAAAAACACTACTCCTTCTGAAGAGCAGTCACCAAAGCAGCCCAACCCAAAACAGAAGGTTGTTGCGCCTACTGAAGAGGAAAAGGATAAAACCACCAGATATCCATGCAAACTCTGTACTAAAGACCACATGACTTGGCGATGTATGCAACTTTAGGAATGCACAGCATACCTTTCCAAGAGGGATTTTGGTAAGGCCCCCGCTGTCCTTGGAAATGCTTTCCCTAATCAATAGCAGCAAAATCTTATTGCAAACCAGCCACAACCCCCGCAAGGGGGCAACAATGGTTTGCAAAATCCTTCGGCTGGTGAAGGATCTTCTACCGTTTACACATTTGAAATGGTAGAACTTGCCACAAGAGCCAAATCTTATGGAGCTCCTATCGCTCCTACAGTAGAAACATCCTCAATTCAAAACCCACCACCGCTTAATGATTTTCATATCGAAAGGCCCGTTGAGGACCTTGTAATTTGACCCCCAAAAGGGGCACTTCGACGCACAACGCATAATACATCTGCATGTACTGTCCAACACTACAACATTGTAGAGGATTTGGCGCAAGTTTTGCAGGCTATGTCAATGCTCGAAGTATTACAAACATGCCCAATGTAACAGAAAGCTTTGCATTTGGCTATTGGAGGTATTGACCCAACTGATTCCATGCTTGCTATTTTCAACATGAACAAGTGTAAACCTCCCCTTTCTCACCAGCTTGCATTACAGGTGCATATAACTTCGAAAGGTAAAGGTATATGTTGGAAATAATACTGAGAGGGGGGGTGAATCAGTATTATCTAGCAATTTAATAAATCTTCCTTATTTGATCTTTGAATTATTTTAGCATGTCAGTACCATAAAATAATGAGCATGAAAAACAGATAGTCACACCAAAGAACACAAGATGTAAGGTGGAAACCCAATGTGGGTGAAAACCACCTGCTGCAATATGTCTCTATCTTCTTTCAATTTAGAAACTTCTTTTACAATGATTTTGTACTGGTGCAGTCCTTTACCAGTACGCAGGCTGCAACCTGCAGAGAGCTACAACTCTCTCTCTCTCTCGTTTTCCAGTCTACTCCTGGAAGGGAGCTACAACCCCCTACTTCTTTTCAAAAAGCATCAGATAATCAACAAGTACATAACAGATATAGATCACTACAGATATCAGATCAGCAACAACAGAACTAACCCAAAACACCTTATCAATAGAGAAATTCAATCAACAGAACATCTTAAAACAGAGACGCAGTTTTTCTTTCTGTGGCCTGCGACCAGACGCCGTTAACCTTCTGCTACTCTGCGTCCACACGCAGATATCCTTCTGCTCCGCTGCGTGCCCACGCACTGTTCCTTTGACTGCTCTGCGTTCTGTTGCTTCAGGGACGCACCCAAAGATACTATCGCGCTGCGTCTTTCGCTACAGAGACGCACCTGAAAACACTATCGCGCCGCGTCCTTCTGCTTCAGAGACGCACCTGAACCTTGATCGCCCTGCGTCCCCACGCAGGTTTCTCTCTACTGTGCTGCGTCTCGGCGCACTTGCCCTTTACAGTACCTGTGTCCCGGCACACTTTCCCTTCACTGAACCTGCGACCCTTTAGATATAAATGATATGAAGGCTTCAGAACAAACCCAAACAGTCAGATCTACAAATCTGATCATGCGCCATAGAGATCACAGTCCATTAGAAGATTCGCCCTCTTAGATCTGGACTAGATCTCACCAAATAAGATATTCAACCCAAGACAATTGCTCAATCCAAATGAACTCCTTTGCTTTATATAGGCAAGCTCCTCCCCAAAACATGGAACAATACCACGAGCCGACACCATAGAAACATAAAACCGTCGGCTAGATACCACACAAGAAACCCCCACGTGCTTTTCTCTGCCTTGAAATGTGTGCACTGGGTAGACGCACCCCCTGAACGGCTGGTCGGCGTCCCTGGACGCGGGTTCTGCATGGTATACCTGCGGGGACGCACTTTCTGAACCGATTGCCTGCGTCCTTCTTAATTTTTCAACAAACTGAGAGCCTTACCACTGGAGTTGCCATCAAGTACAACATCTGTAACATACAGTCATACCAGATAACATAATGCCAACAATCTCCCCCTTTGGACTTGATGGCAACCTCAATCTTACAAGCTTCAGCTTCATTCTCCCCCTTTGACATCAAGGGCAAAGGGTATGCTCCCCCTTAGCTCATGCTCCTCCAGATCTGCAACAAATAACCAGAAATCCACCATGAAAGAGATAGAGACATATTGCAGCTATTTCCAAGATCTCCTTCTCCATAATGCCAACAATGCATTATGTGCTCCCCCTGAGCCTTGTACCACCAATAAGAAGATGTTCAACAATAAGATGATGCATCAACAACCCCCAGCTTTTGCCTGAGGTATTCAAATGTGTCCCTGGGCAATGGTTTGGTGAGAATATCAGCAACTTGTTCCTTGGAAGGAACATACTCCAACTTGACTTTCTGTTCAAGCACTTGTTCCCGGAGAAAATGGTACTTGATTGGTATGTGCTTGGTTTTTGAATGCATAACAGGGTTCTTTGAGACGCTGATTGCACTTGTATTATCACATAAGATGGGGATTGGTGGTGTACAAGTGATTTGAAAATCCTGCAAAGTCTGCATCATCCAAAGAAGTTGGGTGCAACAAGATGCAGCAGCAACATATTCCGCTTCAGCTGTAGATAAGGCGATCGAACTCTGTTTCTTGCTGAACCAAGATACCAGTCTGGAACCCATAAAGAACGCACCACCACTTGTGCTTTTCCTGTCATCCACGCTTCCGGCCCAATCTGCATCTGTATAAGCATGAAGAGTAAGATCTGTATCTCTAGGATACCATAAGCCATAATTTTGAGTCCCTTGAAGATATTTGAAGATTCTCTTTACTGCCTGAAGATGAGTCTCCTTCGGATTTGCCTGAAATCTTCCAACTATTCCAACTGCATGCATGATGTCCGGTCGGGTACCTGTCAAATATAGTAAACTTCCAATCATAGATCTGTAGGTTGGTTGATGTACTGCTGCAGATTCATCATTTGCACTGAGACTACATCCTGTGACCATGGGTGTACATACTGGTTTTGCATCTTCCATGCCATATTTCTTCAAAATCTGTTTGAGATACTTGGTTTGAGATAAAAAGATTCCTCCTTTCTTTTGTTGGATTTGCAAACCAAGGAAATATGTCAGTTCTCCTAGCAAGGACATTTCAAATTCTTTCTGCATGACCGAGGCAAAACTTTGACTCATAGCTTCTTCATTGCTGCCAAAAATAATGTCATCTACATACACAACAAGTATTAGCAATTTGTCATTTTCAACTTTTATATACAGATTGCTATCTGCTGAACCTTTTGAAAAACCTTGTTGATGAAGATATTTGTCCAACCGGTAGTACCAAGCCCTTGGAGCTTGTTTGAGACCATAGAGAGCCTTTTTCAATCGGCATACAAGATTTGGATCATTTCCAAGAATGAACCCATCTGGCTGTTCAATGTACACTTCTTCTTCCAAGTCTCCATTCAGAAAGGCTGATTTCACGTCCATTTGAAATACTTTGAAGTTTTGAAAACTTGAGAGAGCAAGGAACATTCGGATGGCCTCAAGTCTTGCAACAGGAGCAAAAGTTTCTTCAAAGTCTATTCCTTCTTGCTGCGCATACCCTTTACAAACAAGTCTGGCTTTGTTTCTAATTACTTCTCCATTTTCATTCAATTTATTTTTGAAGACCCATTTTGTTCCGATAACATTCTTATCCTTTGGTCTAGGAACCAGCTCCCAAGTGTTGTTCTTTTCGATTTGCTCAAGTTCTTCATCCATTGCTTTTACCCAACATTCATCTTTGCATGCTTCTTTCACATTTTGTGGTTCAGTAGAGGATAGTAATGCCAAATAGCTTGAGGCTTCTGCAACTGTTCTTCTTGTTTGTACACCTGCTTCTTTCTGCCCCATAATCTGAGATTCTGGATGATTCTTCTGAACATATCTGGATGGAGTTTTCTCTTCTATTCTTGTCTGCTCCTCTGGTTCTTCTTGAGGTTCTTCTTGAGGTTCTTCTTCTTCATCATTCTGTCTTTGAGGATAGCCTTCATCTTCTTCGATATCTTCCCGATGTACTTGCCTAGGAATGTATCCCTTCTCATCAACCACTACATCAATGCTGTCAACAATTCTGCCAAGTCTTTTATTGTAGCACTTGTATGCTTTGCTATGTGGAGAGTAACCAAGAAGAATGCCTTCATCTGCTCTAGGTTCAAGTTTGCCAAGCTGCTCATCAGTATTCTTGATATAGCATTTGCTCCCAAAGATTTTGAAGTGCTTTACCGAAGGAGTTTTACCACTCCAGAGCTCATGAGGAGTTTGAGTGCTGTTCACCCGGACATTTGTCTTGTTGAGAATAATAACCGCAGCATGTGCAGCTTCACCCCAGAAAGTTGTGGGAGTTCCTGATTCATCAAGCATAGCACGAGCCATTTGTTGGATTGTTCTGTTCATTCTTTCAACAACTCCATTTTGCTGAGGAGTTCTAGCTGTAGAGAATTCTCTCCTTATGCCATGTTCATCACAGAAATCGAAAAATTCATTTGAAGTAAATTCCCCACCTCTGTCAGATCTGAGGCACTTAATTTTGTGACCTGATTCATTTTCAACCAAGGCTTTGAAGGATTTGAATTTTTCGAAAGCTTCATCTTTGTGCTTCATAAGTCCTAACCAGACAAACCTGGAGAAATCGTCAATAAATAATATCAAGTATTCCTCTCCTCTAGGTGTTCTTTTCCTGAATGGACCACATGTATCTGTATGTACTAGCTCAAGAGGCATGCTAGCTGATCCTTCCTTCTCTGGAAAGTTAGTCCTGGTTTGTTTTCCAAACTGACATGATCTGCATATGGTGTTGTCAGGAATTTTGATATCTGGAAGATCGCGAACTGCCTGATATTTGCATGCTTTCCTTATTTGTGAGAAGCTTAGATGTCCCAACCTTCGATGCCATAACCAGTGCTCTTCATCCTTGCTCAGATAGCATTGTTGTTGTCCTTCTTCAAATATGTATAGATTATTTGGAGTTCTTTTGCCTTTGAGTACTGTTTTACCTGTATCAAGATCACGAACAAGACATCCATTCGATCTGAAAATAACCTCGGTTCTTTGATCACACATCTGGCTGACACTTAGAAGATTATGCTTCAATCCATCAACATACAAAACATTTCCAGCCTTGACCTTTTCTTTTAAAGGAGCAATCCCTTTTCCTTTTATAGTTGCAGGAGTATCATTTCCAAAAGAGACTTTCTTTCCTTTTTCTAGAACAGAATAAGATTCAAGTTTTTCTTTATCACCTGTCATATGCTTCGAACATCCACTGTCAATGTACCATAGATTTTCCTGTCCCTCTGCATAAAATGCTATTCCACATCTTTCTGTTTGAGGTTCCTTTATTCTCCATGTTTTGGTGCTTGAGGCTTGCTCCTTTTTCTGCTGAAACCTGCTCCTGCATTCAGATTCTTCATGACCAAAGTTATTGCAAATAGAACATTCGACTTCATTTTCAAGAACCGAAAAGTTGTTATAGGTCCTTTTTGTCATCCCTGTCATACTTCTTTGTTTTTGAGCTTCCCTAGTCATGATTGTTTTATATGCAACACATTGAGCTGCTTTGTGACCAAAATTATGGCAAGAAAAGCATTGTCCATTGAAGAAGCTTCTGCGGTTATTGAATCTACCTGCCAACTGATTGTAATTTCTATTTTCATCTATTCTTGAACCAAACTGAGAAGATTTTACCTGTGGTTGGTTGTAGCTTTTGTTCACCCTTAAGATGGATTGCCCCTGATAGTTTCTGTTTGTATTTTGTCCCTGCTTTACCTGATTATCTTCATTGTTCTTCTGCTCATTTCTTCTTGCCGCATCAAGATAACTTTTTGAGGTGGATGCTTGAGAGGTTTCTCCATTGTAACCCAAACCTGTCTTGTTTAGAGGAGACCGCTGCACATTGATAATCTCATCCAAAGTTTCAGATCCTTTGACAAACTTAAGATTAATAGCTTTTGTTTTCTCAATTTCTTTTCTGAGACCAACAATTTCACCTTCTAGTTTTTCAAGATGTTTTTCTTTTTCATCAATTTGAAATTGTAGAGTATCAATGATCACATTCTTTTCTTCTATACATCTCTTGAGTCTAGTAATTTCATCATAGAGGTTATTCACATCTACAACATCCTCATAATCATCATCTTCAAATGCCATTAACAACTTATATTTATTACCTTGTTCATCTTCATCACTGTTTGATAAACCATCACTATCTTCATGGGTGTAGTAGCTTTTCTTATTTGCACTTTGTTTCTTGTTCCATCTAGCAGGTTCCTTTCCTTTATCCTTATAAGGACATTTTGCAGCATAATGACCTACTCTTCCACAAGCAAAGCATTTGAAAGGTAGCTTACCTCTGAACCTTCCAGAACCCCTTTGAAGATTTCTGACAAAATTTGATTCTTCTTCCTCTTCTTCTGGAACATGGCTTGCTTCATAGTAATCTTCTTTGCCTGATGCCTTAAAAGCAGCTTCCCTTCTGTCTGATGGACCTCCCTTTCTCATTTCATAAGCAGTTAGAATTCCATGTAGCTGAGACATAGTGAGAACACGGAGATTTTCCTTTTCTTCTATTGCAGATACTTTAGATTCAAACTTGGGGGATAATGATCTTAGAATCTTTTGAACTACTATAGCCTCTTTTATTTCTTCACCCAAATTTTTCATACAATTAACAATCTCATCTACCCGAAGAAAATAATTAGCAACACTTTCATCATTATACATCTTGAGAGTCTCATATTGAATCCTGAGAGTTTGAAGTTTAGCTTATTTTACCTGTTCATCTCCTTCATAGCTCGTGACCATTTTGTCCCATATCTCTTTTGCTGATTTGAAGTGCATTACCTTCATGAATTCTGTTTGGGATATACTTCCTAATAGAGTACTGACTGCTTTTGCATTTGTTTCATACTTCTTTTTCTCAGCTGGATCTGTAGGAGTAGCTGAAGGAAAAGCATAGCCTGTTTCTACAATGTCCCAAACTTTTGTACCAAGAGATTGAAGATATGCAGTAACTCTTACCTTCCAATAATTGAAGTTTGTCCCATCAAAAATCGGTGGCCTGATTGATGCTTCTCTCTCGTAGTTGCTCATGATGAACGATCTACCTTCAAGCGATCAAGCTTCTCTGAAGAACCTGGCTCTGATACCAATTGTTGGAAATAATACTGAGAGGGGGGGTGAATCAGTATTATCTAGCAATTTAATAAATCTTCCTTATTTGATCTTTGAATTATTTTAGCATGTTAGTACCATAAAATAATGAGCATGAAAAACAGATAGTCACACCAAAGAACACAAGATGTAAGGTGGAAACCCAATGTGGGTGAAAACCACCTGCTGCAATATGTCTCTATCTTCTTTCAATTTAGAAACTTCTTTTACAATGATTTTGTACTGGTGCAGTCCTTTACCAGTACGCAGGCTGCAACCTGCAGAGAGCTACAACTCTCTCTCTCTCTCGTTTTCCAGTCTACTCCTGGAAGGGAGCTACAACCCCCTACTTCTTTTCAAAAAGCATCAGATAATCAACAAGTACATAACAGATATAGATCACTACAGATATCAGATCAGCAACAACAGAACTAACCCAAAACACCTTATCAATAGAGAAATTCAATCAACAGAACATCTTAAAACAGAGACGCAGTTTTTCTTTCTGTGGCCTGCGACCAGACGCCGTTAACCTTCTGCTACTCTGCGTCCACACGCAGATATCCTTCTGCTCCGCTGCGTGCCCACGCACTGTTCCTTTGACTGCTCTGCGTTCTGTTGCTTCAGGGACGCACCCAAAGATACTATCGCGCTACGTCTTTCGCTACAGAGACGCACCTGAAAACACTATCGCGTCGCGTCCTTCTGCTTCAGAGACGCACCTGAACCTTGATCGCCCTGCGTCCCCACGCAGGTTTCTCTCTACTGTGTTGCGTCTCGGCGCACTTGCCCTTTACAGTACCTGCGTCCCGGCGCACTTTCCCTTCACTGAACCTGCGACCCTTTAGATATAAATGATATGAAGGCTTCAGAACAAACCCAAACAGTCAGATCTACAGATCTGATCATGCGCCATAGAGATCACAGTCCATTAGAAGATTCGCCCTCTTAGATCTGGACTAGATCTCACCAAATAAGATATTCAACCCAAGACAATTGCTCAATCCAAATGAACTCCTTTGCTTTATATAGGCAAGCTCCTCCCCAAAACATGGAACAATACCACGAGCCGACACCATAGAAACATAAAACCGTCGGCTAGATACCACACAAGAAACCCCCACGTGCTTTTCTCTGCCTTGAAATGTGTGCACTGGGTAGACGCACCCCCTGAACGGCTGGCCGGCGTCCCTAGACGCGGGTTCTGCATGGTATACCTGCGGGGACGCACTTTCTGAACCGATTTCCTGCGTCCTTCTTAATTTTTCAACAAACTGAGAGCCTTACCACTGGAGTTGCCATCAAGTACAACATCTGTAACATACAGTCATACCAGATAACATAATGCCAATAGTATACACAGAACTGTCATCGACGAAGGTGCTTCGACCTGCGTCATGTCGGCTTCATGTTGGCTCGCCCTAGGTTCCCCAACCCTTCCCACCATCCAACTCCCTAAAAGCTTTCGACGGCCACACCTTTATCCCTAAAGGATACCTAGCTAGTTTTCCCATCACTTTGTATGGGAAAACCGTAATGGTGGACATAGAAGTCGTGGACGAGAAACTCGACTCTAATCTCTTGCTACATTGCAGTTGGAAATATGCCATGATAGTCGTCGTATCTACTGTCTTTCGCATCATCCAATTCCCATTGGATGGAAAGGTAGTTATAGTATATCAGTTGTCTTTTTGCACCCCTGATTATTCACCATTACCAAGTGGCTTCGTACCCCTAGTAGGAGGTGGAACTGTCTCTTATGTCAGTATCTGTACCAGTCTACTGAAGGCTTCTTCCATCTTGGGTTGTTCTCCTCTTCAGCTACCGAAGGTTTCTCAAATGGTCAATATGCTTTCATCTATTCCTCATGAACAGACTGATTGATGGATCCTACCGGTTCCTTAAGACATTGACACATATGGAGAACAAATGCCGTTGTTACCAGCTGAAACGGCCCACCAAGCCATTCAATTTGCATCCAAATCTCCGGTCACTTTGGTTTTAGCCAATGGCACCACTGCCCCTCCCATAACCGCTCCTTCTTTCAATCCACTCAATCAAGTCCTACATAGGGACGAAGCTATTAGAGAGATCACGAGTTTAGAAGAGCGACCTTGGGAGGATTCACACCATCATGTTTCGATATCTTATTTGGACATGATGCCTCTTCAAATACTATCCCCTAACATACTACAAATCATTTCCTCACCCTATACAATCCTCCAAACGTTGGAGACAGAAGGAAACATGGGAAATATTTCAAAAACATTGCTCATCGATATTTCTGTCATGATAGGCATCGTGGACAACATATAGGTTGGATCCAATCGCAATCCCGAGGAAATTATGAGCTTCACCTACCCATTTAGGGACTTCCACAATGTTTTCCCTTGGTCTTATGAGGAAATGCATGCAAGAGACCCTTCTATTGTCAAGCATGAGATCAAGAAGGATCGAGCATTCTTTTTTTGGTATTTTTCTTGCCCGTTAATTCGAAAAATCCTTCAGCCTCCTTCTCCAGGCTCATTAAACTACCATGAAGAAGATTGAGTGTTCTTTTTATGGTATTTTTATTGCTCGTTAATCCGGAAAACCTCGATTCTCCTTCTTTGGGCTCGTTAGAACTACTACAAAGAAGAATAGAGAACTTTTTGAGATATTTTATTTCTCTTTAAAAAATATAAACACCTCCAAGTTTTCATCATTAATCTCGTTAAATCTTTGCGATGATGGTTAGAGCACTTTTTGTGATATTTTATCGCTCTTTAAAAAATAAGAAACATCTCCGAGTTTTCATCATTGCGCTCATTAAATGTATACAACGATGCTTTGAGCAACTCTTTTTTGATGTTTTTCCAACTCATTAAATTGAAAAACACGAAGGGAGCATTCTTTCTAGGCACTTTTTTCTCGCTCTTTAAACTGAAAAAATCTCGATCCTTGGCTTTAGGCTCGTTAAAATTGATAAAAATAACCCGAGCATTATTTTAGGTACTTTTATCACTCATTAAACTGAAAATTCCTAAGTTTTTGCTACTGGGCTCATTAAAAATATACGACAGCAGCAAGAGCACTTTCTTTTTTGGGATCGTTTCTCACTCTTAAATCTAAAAATCCCCAAGTTTTCCCCTCCTTCGAGCTCGTAAAGCTATGTAGAAGGGATGAGCCATTATTTTCCATCTTTTTCTCACTCACTAAACTGAAAAAGATACCCTGAGTTTTCTTCATCTGACTCATTAAAAATTTTGATGAAGGTATTGAGTTTGTCATCACATGACATAAAAAATTCACAACGAAAAACGAGTTTAGTCTGTCATCTTGTACTCATAACAAAATGAGGTAGACATCTATTGAAAGTAGGTTTCTCTTTATCCGGGTTCAATATATCAACTAATGGAAAAATAACTGATCCGAGTATACTATTAACCTTTTGTTACACCCAGTTAACAACTATGACAAATGGACCACCATGGATTCTTTCTTTATGATCTTTTCAGACTCTTTAAATATGAAAAGACCACTGAGTTGTCTAGTCTTGACTCTTTAAATGACACAGACAAGATATAAAGTCATTCTTTTTATGATACTTTTCAAACTCTTAAAACATAAAACAATCGGTGAGTTTGCCTGTCTAGACTCATTAAACTAATCAGATAGGGAAAAGAGTCACTCTTTTTGTGGTCCTTTTCAGAATCTTTAAACATGAAAAGACTGATGAGCTTACTCGTTTGGACTCATAAAATTAATCAGAAAAGGGAAGTGGACAATACAACTATATTTTGTATTTGAAAGTGTGGCTTGGTAGCAGTCGTTCCCTTGAACATGGAACTCCCTTAGAAAAACCTTCCTTTTGATGGCCTCTCAATATGAACCCTACCATTATATGAGTTTTAGCCTATATACGTTGATGTAATTGCATCTTTGTATCCTAACACTCTGTAGTGTTCATGAGTAAAGTGTTGTCTAGTTAAAACCATTGTTGTGCCTTCTATTGTTCAAGGGTTACCCATTTGTTTCCTCCATCAACCGGTCAAACATATCCTTTCATCATGGCCTCCATTGCTTAGACCCAATATGCTCAAAAGATTCCTCGAAAAACAAAATCATTCTTGTCCCATTTCGTGTCAACTGATGTAGGACACATTATTGCCTACCTTGTGACAGGTTTCTTCCTATCGACTTCAACACTCTATCTAGGAAGATAACCGAAAAACACATTCAGTGCCCTAGTACTTACAGACATTAGTGGCAGGTTACCTTGTTTTTGGTCAGGGGTTTTCATTATTGGCTCCTGATTAAGCGATTCTACAGGTGTTCAATGAGAAAGAAATCTTTCACACTTGCTAGTTTGTATTGTGCATCTTGGAGACCATCACCATTATCGGTGGCCTTCCTCGTGTCTGTTAACGGTCTCCATTATTGGCCGGTAATCAGATGATTTCGTACATGTTCGACGTCAACGCATATCTTCGCATGTATTGATCTATGCTATTTGGTGAAGCGAAAATCAAGACCTTGGGTAGAGGCTTGCATCATTCAACGTTGTTTCCTCTCCCAAGTTGTGGATATTGTTTTTTGGAGACAGTTGTTTCAGGATGATTCTATTATGACATTGGACCCGCATTGTGCTTATCGACAGCTGGTATTGTCATATCTCTTTTTGAGAAAATTACTCTAACATAGCTACTGAGCATGGGAATGCCTGACTCAGGACATGATTTTAACATATATATATATATATATATGTGTGTGTGTGTTGTATCAGGTTTCCCTTGCCGCCTGAAGCTTCTCTCTCTCTAACATTATGACTGGAAAAATTATAGTTTCAATAAAGTATTTCGGCCACTGTCTCTACCTCTGATCTCATACTTTAGGGGGCATCTATTATACAACAAAATGACCTCCTCATCAATTCAGAGGTGAGATACAACATGACTAAAGCAAAGACCACAATTGCAAGCCTTGACTCCACACTAATGCTGGTTGCACACTGAGAACCTACTTTATAAATCTTGTTACCAAGCCTAGGGGCACGTTAGTGACCTTGCTAACTCAAGTTGTTAGACCAAGGGCAGCGTTAGTGAAACTAAGAGAAGTTTAGTGGGTCAAACCAACGAATCTGCTCACAAATATCTAGATATTTATCCCTAAATTTGATCAAGAAAAGCAAGAGAATTCCAAAACATCAAACTATTAGGGGAAATTCCAGTTTGAAAAAGAAGGCAAAAGGGAAAGAGCTGAAAACAGGGTAGGTTCATTGCTTTTTCCCTAATGAACTCTATGAAGAGCTTGGCAACCCTAACTCAATTGCTACATAAGTAGTGAGAGGGCCATTGTGAAAGGGGTCAGAGCATTTGAAAGGATAGCCTACTAAGCTATTGAGCATTGACTCAAATCTGAAGAAGTGAGCTAGAAGAGAGAGAGAGAGAAGAAGAAGGGGAAAGGGAAGACTAATACAACGGATGGTTGTAATCACTCTTCAGTTATTAATATAGAACTGTAGTTGTGTTCCCTACTCCATAGTGTCGGTAACATTGTTCATTGAGTTGTTCATTTCAATACTTGTTTAGATGAGTAGTTAACCTATATACAAATATATTTTCATTGTGCATTCTTATATTAGTTTTCAAGATTGTATGTCGTGATTGTGTTCGCATTTCCTTTGTGCAGGAATTGATTTGAAGCCGACTTTGAGGGTGTTCCTGTTGGTTGCATTGTGATCTCCAAACAAATCTAGAAGGAGACTTGAGGTAATACTCTTTCCATACTTTGTTAATTGATATTTGATAGATGAACATGTGTATAACTTGGTAGCTTCTACAGATAATCTTACAGTATGTCAAAGGTCTCGGGAAGGCCTTTGAAGGTTGTTTTCATTCTCCATACACTGTGCATTTTACCCCATAGCACTAGGACATCCTGTAGTAATTCCTGTCAAAACTGCAGGAAACATATAGGAAACCCTGTTAAAACTACAGGAAACTCATTTTGATCATAAATGATAGTCTGAGGTTAGGGAAGACCCTTAATTGACTTCCATGCCTTTCACCCATTGTTATAACATCTTTTAGGCCTTAGAAAAAGAGATAGAAATAGATTAAAGACCTATTGGAAAACCTTTTTTTATCACTGCAATTTGAGTTCTGTTTTCATGGTGAATGCCTCATTTCCTTTTGTTGCCTTCTTCTTCTCTCTTGTGGCCTAGATGATTGCCTAATGGCCTTGGAGTTTTTTGTTTTGATTAGGTCTCTCTTAAGCTTTGCCATCTTGGGATTTAGCATAATTTTTTCATTTCTTCCTTCTTGTAGCAACATTCTGCCTTTCTATAGTAGTCATTCCTCTTCTTTCAAGGTCTTCTAATTGTATGGGAGTGAAATGATGAACAGGGATTGGATGATTACGCTAGGGCTCAAAAGGAGTAGTAAAGGTTTGTGAAAACGGAGAGGATGCTCTTCTTGCTTTTTCTCAAGAATGAAATGGGATGGATGAAAGATGAATAGATAGTGAATATGAAGTGGATGGAGGGCTTGGAGTGTTGTGGTGACTTGGCCTTTGCAAAAATTTCTTCTTTTGACTGTTGTCCTCATTCCTTGAAATCATCACCCTTCATAATTTTACTTTTCAACATTGCATGACTGAAGGAGTGAGCTACAATTAACCAGTTGAAGGCGGTTGAGACTACTGACCCATCCTTAGCTTATAAAACCTCATCTCTCATTCATTGACAACAAATTTCTAACTATAATATCCTCAAGAGAAGAGGTCGATAATATTGCATACATGTACCTACCCGATGGTTTTTGGAGAGACTAGCATGCTGCTGTTGCATTGATGTTGATGTGCAGTGTTGGATGGTGATGTTGATAATCCTAATTCTACTGCTAAGCTCCCAAGGAGCTTCTTTGACCTCTGGATCTCCATGCTGAAGCTGACTACAAATCTTTGGCTACTTCATCATCATATCCCCTTAGTTTTTCAAAGAAATCCATCCAATTGTGCCTTGTGAGTATCTCTAATAGAGGAGGGTGTTAGTGAATCCTCACTGTTTTGATGGGTTCCCCCTGTCATTTTTCTCTCATGGATGGTGTTTTGTATATGTGTGATACCAAATTCAAAAATTCTATGTATACAATTCAACTTATGTTGCAATCACTTTCAACAAAACTAGAAGGGTTTTTTATGTTCCTTTCACTTGGAAAAATGTGGGGAAATGTAGAACCTACCTCCTTAACTCTACTTGATGAAGCCAACCTCTATTTTTCCCTTTTAAAAATTCTCACTGCCAATCCTGTAGGTGATGTTCTGTATCTTGTAGGATCTCAGGGAGTCTTGTAGGTTTTGAGGATAGCGACTTGTTTTGTCCATATCTCCCAACCTGTAGAATGGATTGACCTGAAACTTTCTGACCATGTTGCCATCATCATTATGCACCTCCCCATAAAACAAATTTTTTCAATGGATGCACAGGTCTCGAGAAAGACTAAAAATGGCTGAAGGTGATGGAGGTCGATTTATTGGAAATCATGCACTGGAATTTGCTGAAATAGTTTGGGAATGTTACCATCATCCATATGCATCTCCCCATGAAACAGAGTTTTAAATGGATGCACGAATATTGAGAAAATGGAAAAATGGTTGTGGGAAATGGAGATTGATTTATTGAAAACTGTGCACTGGAATTTTGTTAGGGTCCAACCCTAACCCCCTTATTTATGTAATAGGTTCAAGTCATAGTTATAGTTAGTTAAAGAGTCAATAAAGTCCATATTAATAATTGTAAGTGGTTGATCCGCATTTAAAGAAAGGGACCATAGTTAGTTTCAAATGGGCCATGTTATTAGATAGATGGTATTAAGAGAACCATGGCACTGACTCATGGTATCGCATGTATGAATCTTATATAAAGGATAGATACTTGCCATTGAAGAGCATCTAGTCTTATTTTGTAATCGAGCCCTGCTCTATTGGAGGTTTCCCCCTCGAAGAGGCAAGTGAACATTGCTTTCATCTCTGAATAATAAAATCCATGCTATTATTTCTCATTTTGTTCTATGTTCTGGGTTATATTTCTTCATATATTTGGTATTCTGGCATCTTCTCGTAGGTCAAGAGCATAACAAGTGGCATCAGAGCACTTTCCAGGGCCGGTGGTATCTCCATTTTTAACATATTTTTTTTTCTTTTGGCTATAGACATGTTCTTGCATCTTTAAACCATGGGATCCGTCATTGAGCGCATAAACTTGCGGATTTGTGGAGGCATGCACGCAGGAAATACAAGAGGTGGTCATGCTTGTTGGACTCCCTTGTAACCACTATGGGTACCCCTTTGAGTAGTAGCGCATTAGACAGAACCATGCACGACCTGTCTTCCATGTACCCTTTGAGTATATCGGAACCCCCTAGGGTCACCTGAAACCTCGTCGTAGATAAACCATCAGTCGTCTTGCTGCTTGAGTACACCAAGAACAACACTCGGGGAGATTACTCGTGCGTACGATAGGGAAGTCGGGTAGTACATGATGACCCCCATAAATGGGTAATTATATGGGCTCATTTTACCTCCTAACCTAGTCAAATCAACCATTCTCTTAGCTTATTGTATGATTTTTTTATTATATTTATGCTTATAGGGTGAGTTCAATTAGTTATTATGCCATGTGGTCTAACATGTATTTAATGCAGATTATTGATGGATTTCAAGGTCAAAGTCAAGGATCTAGTGGTCAAAATGCAGCAATAACTTGAAGTAGATAGAGGAGAGGAATTATAGGAGGGAATCCCCCTCATTTATTGCTCCCCACTTCGAATTCCTCTTCATTAAGCTCAGAGTACAAGCAGTTGAATCATGCACTAGAAGGCAGTCGAGCAAGTGGAAGATGATTGATAGTTATCTCAAGTTTTGGAAGCCAAGCCTCCCTAATTTTAAGGAATCTATTGGTAGCTTTAGATGTATAAGTAGAGAGGCCTAGGCCTCACTAGGGTCGACTTTTTTTGCTTGTGTAAACTCTGCTCAAATTTCGAGCTCACTATTTTATGACAGTTTTATGTAATCTTGCTATTTTTTGATAATGAAGATGGAATCCTTTTTGAGCTAGCACTAAGTTACCTAAAAGGTCTGAATCTCTTGGGTTAGGGCTGAATCCAAGCAGCCAAGCTTCTCTTTACTTGTATTTGTATGCTTTACTTCAGTTTCTAGATTAGTTTGCTGTTAGATGTATTTCTCTTATGGTTAAGAATATGTTGCTTTTGATTATTTAGTATCTTGCTTCCATTTGTGCTTTCTATAGTAGGTTAAGTAGTGATTAGAGAAGATTCAAAAGGCTAGCAATAGTGCCTTGGCCTCTCTTCCTCCCTCTAGGACCATGATTTGAGGCAAAGATTCTCTTGCTGCCCCAAAAACACAAATTTTCCTCATTCCTAGGACTTCTAGTGTTTGCAGCTCTCTAGTAGGTTGATAGTCCAGTTTGTCTCCGCTTTAGATATTCTTTATCATGTTCACTTCTTGATTTGAAATATTCCTTTTTCATGCTTTCCTTTCTTAGAACATTTCCTAGCATTTCTTTCTATACATCATAGTTTAGGCCATTTTAATGCAAAACTATGTTTTTCCTAAGATGCACTCATTTCATTGGTTGCTTGATTTTCTTGGTTGACTGTCCATTTCTATGCAGCAGATCTCTTCCAATAATAGGCTAGCTTACCAACAATCACACCCTCCATCTTATCCATGCCCTATAGTTCTCCCAACACTCACCTCAATTCTTCCCTAGTTTCCTTCATTTTTCATATAACTTCTTCCTCTCTCCTTGAGCAAACCCAATCATATTTCTCTCTCCTGGTAATTCATGGTAGACCTTAGGTGCCTTAACACCTCATTCCAACCTTCATCCACCTTTTCCACCCACTTTGACACCCTCTAAACAACGAATATTTCTCTCGGCCTCCTCCTGTAGGCCTCCTGTAGTTTTCCTGTGTCCTCCTGTAGTTTTTCTTGTAGCAATTATTTTGAAGGCCGAGTGTGGGAAAAGCCTCCAGAAGGCCACCTAAGACCTCCTAGGACCCATCCACACCATCCTACATCCTCCCAAACTCCAAAACCGCCCTCTAACGCCACCTGTTCCTTGCCACACTCACACACAATAAATTAGATGCATGTTAAATTCACATAAAAACACATAAAAATCCAAAAATATGTTTTTTTCTTATTTAATTCTAGAAATAGCATGGTTAGATTTTGTTTATTTCCTTGAGTAGGTAATGGCATTTCTTTCATGGTTTTCATAGTGTTTTTGGCAAAAGTAGAATTAGCTTGTTAATTAGGGTTTACTAGGTTTTCCTTTACATTCCAGTCTTTCTCCTTTCTATAGTTAGAATGGCATTTGTAGAGTAATCTTTCTTTCCTTTCATCACACATAGATATTCTTCTGAAATCTATAGAAGTTGGCTTGAGCTCCTAGTGATCTCACGTCGGCTGACCAAGTGACAACCTGCAGTGAGAACTAGTACTTATGCATATAGCACCGACGCTTCCAAGCTTGTTACGAACTACCAGGTTGATAAAAGTAAAGCTGGTAGCATAGGAGTTGCAGCATCCTTGCTGTAATACTGGCTCTCACCAGCTTTTGGTGTCGTTGCTAGGGAAGTGTTAGAGTATTCTGTGATTACTTCTTTCTTCTATTTCCTATTGCAACATTCTGCTAATAGTTTATTTCGGCAAAAGTAGACTAGTCATTTCTTTTATTTCAGTTCTGAATTTCCTTTCTTTCCTTTTCAATTCTGCAAATTTCCATTCAGCAAGTTCATTTCAGCTAGTTGCAATTTGGTTTTTTCAATCACAATTTCAGTTTTTGCAGGTACTTTCAATGTGGGGACAAAAAACCAACCAAAAATGTTTCCTTTCATGCCTAGTAGGAGTAGAGATAACTTAGGAAAATTTTTGCCCAACACCCCCACTGCTTCACACAACCAACCTTCTCTCTTGTTCGGTGGCTACAATCAAGAAGAACCTTTAGGTGAACATCTAGACATATTTGAAGAACCTGTAGGGGAAGAAGAAGAAGAAAATATTCCTCTGGAACCAATGGTTGAAAATAGAAATGCTAAGGGAAATGTAGAGAGAATAGAGGGTACCTTCCCCATTCGGGAGACCAATGGGGACACCAAAATGAAGAATATAAGTCCTTCAGCCCTACCTCACTTCCATGGTCTGACTACAGAAGATCCTAACACCTTCTTGTTTGAGTTTGTTGTCATTTGTCAAACTTATGACTATGCAGAAGACGAGCAAAAGTTGAAACGGTTTCCTTCTACTCTCAAGGACATAACACTGCGCTAGTTCATGGGCTTACCTAGCAATAGCATCACAATTTGGGCTCAGTATCGAGACTATTGTAGGTCAAAAGATACTAAAGAAGAAATCTTCTGAATGACCATAGGAAGTATGAGTCCCTAGAAGACTATGAAGAGAGGTTCCAGCTCAGTTGCAAAAGGGCTAGGTGTACACTTGACCCTGAGTCTCTGAAGTTGGTCCTGATCAGGGGAATTCAGGAAGACCTACTCACACATCATAAGATCAAGCATAGGACTTCCACCCTTTACCATCCACAAGCCAATGGGCAAGTGGAGGTCACTAACAGAGGATTGGAAGGGATCCTAACCAAGGTAGTGAGCAATAGCAGAAAATACTGGGCGGATAGATTAGTTGAGGCCACTTGGGCCTACAACACAACATGGAAGACCACCATCGGGTTCAGACCCTATGAACTGGTCTATGGAAAGAAGGCTTTGCTGTCAATAGTGTTTGAATTCAATACCCTAAGGATGGCAGCTAAGCTGGACCTAGACATTAGCCATGCAAAGAAGGAGAGATTATTTCAGCTCAATGGATTGGATAAATACAGATTGCAAGCCCTTCTCCATATAGAGGTAGTTCAGCTTCAGAGAAAGATATGGCATGATAGAAATATCAAGGAGAAGCAATTCCAAGAGGGAGATTGGGCACTAATCTATGATTCAATATACAAGGATTTTCAAGGCAAGTCGAGGACAAGATGGCTGGGACCCTACATTGTGGAGAAATGCAATGACTATGGTTCAGTTCTGATCAAAACCATTGATGATGAAGCCATCCCCATGCTTGTCAATGGACATCGGTTGAAAGTCTACAAGAAACCCCTCTCCAAGCAAGAGTTTATTGAATATTTGAATAAAACAGTGATGGTAGTGGAGCATGTCTTAGCTTCCACTTCACCCACTCGCTGAAGAAAAAATAGAAGGCATGAAGCAGAGAAATACACAACACCTCACAGTCAATGGCAGAAAATACACTTGGATTATAGGTAAGTAGCTAAGTCACTCCTCTATCTGCATTTGTGTAATTAGGAATCATATGAAGGAAACAAGATGGTTGAAATCGAAAGAGGGAAAGGTGCCTAGTTAACTTGGCCACCTTCATTTAGTTGACTCCACTTAACCGAGATATCACCCACATGTGCGCATAGTCAACTCAAGAAAAAGATGCGAAGGACAGGTAGTGGGAGGAAGAGTTAACTCTGATGTAGTAATGAGGGGATGATTACAAGGGGGTCATGATTACCAAGTAGGTGGGGACCAATGGTCTTAATCTAGGCAATGTAAACCTTGCCAGCTCAGCACTCATAATCAAAAACAGCCATAAAAGGTAATGAGCACTCCTCCCCGCGCATTATCACCACCTTTTCTTCAATTTCTCCTTATAAATCAGCCACACAACAATCTTCTTATGCCCTCACAACCTTGTATCCACCATCATCCATCAATTTCCTCCATATTTTTTCTCTTGGTATTTTCTACAGGAGCACCTATAGGAAATCTACAGGAGGGATAGTAGGCTTCTACAGGAGGGACAATGAGTCATTTTGAAGGGAGGAAACGTGATTTTTGGCATGATTTTAAGTCTGAAGAGGTAGGGTTCATGAATTCCCTCTATTGAATATCAAAATGTGAGAGCGTTGGTCTCAAATTGAAGATAAAATGAGTCTTTAAGATGGTAGAAATACATTAAAAAAATTTATGTTTTTATTTTTAAAACACAGTCCCCTCTATTTTTCTATTTCACTTAAAATTCTTTGTCTGCACCTCTATACTTGGTCTTTCCAAAGAAGTACAGGGAGTATGGCAGGGGGGTTTATGAGAAAAGAACCCACTAACTCCACTAGTCTCCATGCACATCCTCAAGTGGTGGAAATATTTACAAGGGCGAACTTGATGAATTTCTTTGAGAATTTTAGAGGGTTTGATGATGAAATTGCCCATGAATTTTCTCTCTCTTTGGTACCTCACACAAGAACTCACGCTACTGTAACCATTAGAGGCCTCTCCACTAAAATAACCCCTAAACATCAGTAGGGTCACTACCCTTCCTCTTGGGCTGCCTTGGATTAAAGATGACAAAATAATTGGCCAAGCTGCCAAGAGGAAATTTTTCCAAGATAATGAAACCCCTGTTAAAGACAAAAATGGAATTAGGAGGGCTAGTGTACCATATCCCTAGGATGAGGTTAGCTACCAAGTGATCAAATACATTTCTTGTGAGGGAAGGCACAACATTGTTTATCGATATCATTTTAGAATCCTCCAAGAATTGAGACATGGCATGGATACCCCAACACATCAAAAGCTCAATATCCCTTACTTTCTCCTTCAATCCCTCATTGACTCCAGCACCAAGGTACAAGAAGGAAAGTCACAGCAGCTAGCTCACCATGGCCTAATCAAGATCCTAGTAGAAGAAGCCTTCCATACCCTTATAATCCGTATAGCATGGGAAGTTTTCAGAAATATGAAAACTGAGGATGACATCAAGGCATTAACCTATGATGTCAGTCTTGCTGTCAGTGAGGAGGGAGAACAGCAAGGAGGAGAAGATGAAGCCAGTGGTGACATATCAGAGCAAGAGAGGAAGGAGGAAAGGAAAGAAATAGAGGAGGGGAGAGTTGAAGAGACAAAACAAGAGGTAGAAAAAGTGACAAAGCAGGAGGAGGAAAAAGAGGCAGAAGAGGGAGAAAAGGAGGCAGACAGGGTAGAACAAAGAGAAGAGTCCCCTGAAACTTTGGAAAGAGAAGAAACAACTGCCCTCACTGCCCTCAATACACCAGTCAAGTAGAAGTAGAAGAGGAAAAGAAAAACCTCCATGTATTTCAAGGCAAGGAAGAGTACCAGAATTAAAACAGGCAAACCTCAGCCCTCATCAAAGACTCCCATTAAAATTGAAGATTCACCATCTGCCAAGGTGAAATAGTCTCCTTCCAAGACACCCATAACCGCTGAAAGGAGGACTACAAGATCTTCTACATGGAAGGGAAAGGCAATTCTATAGGACCCCTAACAAGACCTTCAGGAGGCTAAAATAGTCCTACAAGAGACATAGTCCAAACTATAGGAGACACAAAAACTTGAGGAAAAGATAGGAGGATAGTCAGAGGTGAAAGAGGAAGCACAAGAGCTACAAGAACCTAACCCCCAGCCTAATCTTGACTCCTATTATAGACTACTTGAGGGAGGCAAGATAATCCCATAGAAATTTAAAATTCCACTATTTTTCGAATTGGAAAAAGAGAGAGTGAGAATGCATAGGTGGATGCAGATAGCCAAGTCCAAAGGAGTTGAGGAAATTGGCCACATGGAAGACAAACTTGGGGAAATGGGCAGGGAATTGAGTGCTCTCATAGACAGAGAAGCCAATACAAGAAGCCACCTTGAGAATGAGAATGAATTACTAAGGAGGTAGCTGCAGGAGAAAGAGACTTGTTTAGCATACATGGCCAGCTTATCCATAGAAGCATTACAATGCAGAACACCAACCAAATTTTATGGCCTCTATCCGAAGGATCAATGGATTCAATTCCAAATAAAAACTTTCGCACAAAGAGGCATAATGCCTTTCCAAGACTACAGGCAGTTCATGGATTTGTGTGACCAAATCACCTCCGAGGACAAAGCAAAGATGGTAGAGTTCTATCTACACAACATGGCCCTCACAGACTTGAATGTGTGGGACCCCAATGCCAAGATAGGGGATATGCAATTAATGGCCATGGCGTCATGTATGAACCATGAAGAATTGAGGGCAACAGAAATGAAAATATTGTTAATAAAAGAGTAGAATGAACCATTGATGATAAGCGTTGAGCTATCAGATCATATGGCACTCATCAGCACACACAACTCGCTTGCCAATGACCCTCAGATTGCCCCTAAATATCTAGCCAATCAGGAACAAGCCATTGCACACTTTGAAGATATGCTTAGGCTACTTGGGGATGGCTGTGTGCATGCATGCATGAGAAGATGGAACACCCTACCCCATAGCTTGCAAATCATAGAATACCATTCCCCCATGAGGCTGAAGTAGGCATTGAAAAGAGTGCCAATGTACAAGCGCTCCATGCAAAGGTTGAAGGTCAACTAGATTGGCCTCAAATTGAGTCCTTCACTCATATTAGGCATGCTGGAAGGTAGAATAGAATAAGAAGAGAAGGAGTAGTGGAAAGACATCGACAGAAAGGCAGGATTTTATGGAGAACATGAGCAGACCAAGAGATTGACTAGGTTGCTCAAAGGATGAGCAACACCTTTAGAAGTGGGGTGATGATGAGCCTCATAAATGGGTAATTATATGGGCTCATTTTACCTCCTAACCTAGTCAAATCAACCATTCTCTTAGCTCATTGCATGAATTTCTGATTATATTTATGCTTATAGGGTGAGTTCAGTTAGTTATTATGCCATGTGGTCTAACATGTATTTAATGTAGATTATTGATGGATTTCGAGTTCAAAGTCAAGGATCTAGTGGTCAAACTGCAGCAATAACTTGAAGTAGATAGAGGAGAGGACTTATGGGAGGGAATACCCATCATTTATTGCTCCTCAATTCAAATTCCCCTTCATTCAGCTTGGAGTACAAGTAGCTGAATCATGCACTAGAAGGCAGCCGAGCAAGTGGAAGATGATTGATAGTTATCTCAAGTTTTGAGATCCAAGCCTCCCTGATTTTAAGGAAGTTGTTAGTATCTTCAGACATGTAAGTAGAGATGCTTAGGGCCTCACTAGGGATGACTTTTTTTTCTTGTGTAAACTCTGCTCAAATTTCGAGCTTACTATTTTATGACAGTTTTATGTAATCTTGCTATTTTTTGATAATGAAGATGGAATCCTTTTTAAGCTAGCACTAAGTTACCTCAGAGGGCTGAAGCTCTTGGGTCAGAGCCCAATCCAAGTATCTAGGCTCCTCTTTACTTCCAAAAATAACATTGTTAGATGTTGTTTACTTCCTTGAGTAGGTAATGGCATTTCTTTCATGGTTTTAATAGTGTTTTTGGCAAAAGTAGAATTAGCTTGTTAATTAGGGTTTACTAGGTTTTTCTTTACATTCCAGTCTTTCTCCTTTCTGCAGTTAGAATAACATCTATAGAGTAATCTTTCTTTCCTTTCATCACACATAGAGTTTCTTCTGAAATCTATAGAAGTTGGCTTGAGCTCCTAGTGATCTCGCGTTGACTGAACAAGTGACAACCTGCAGTGAGAACTAATACTTGTGCATATAGCACCGACGCTTCCAAGTTTGTTACAAACTACCAGGTTGATAAAAGTAAAGTTGGTAGCCCAGGAGTTGTAGCATTCTTGCTACAATACTGGCTCTCACCAGTACGGCTAAGGGTAAGGTTGATCCTCCTTAGTTAGTGCCCTGAAAGATTGGACCGAGTACTACTATTGGCCCCTTATGTATATTGCGATATGTAGCACTTGACACTCCTTGAGACCATAGTTCCCTCGTCTCTATGAATATCTCCCATCATCTTCTTTGTGAGATCAGATTTAGCAGGTTGGGTACTGTCACCGCTGCAACAATCAGATCCACCCGTTCAGGGTCTACTGCCACAATACCATTCAGATCTAGCAACTGGGGTTCTATCATTGATGCAGTCCAACTAACATTCAACAGTTGGGGGTTTTGCAGAAAGATCTGACCATTTGTATAGGCAGGATTGTGGCTCCTATACCGTGGGGCAATTCTCGCAGGACATTGGGAAAGTTTAACTTTTCTGGAAATTGGCTACTGCAGTATTGATAAGCGAGGAGTAAAACTCCTTTTGGAGTAAAAAAAAAGTTTTGAGGCCCTCCCGGGACGCTTATAAGAGACTTAGCCCATAAGAATCATGACGAAAAGCTGAGCGAGGTGGTACCATTCACTTGTCAATTTCAATTTTCGGGTGGTCCTAAATTTTTTCACAGTGATGACAAGTGACCCAGATTTGTGTATGTTGGAAACCAGAGCTCAAGCTATGGCCAATGGGAGTATGGAGACCATTGAACAATGGTTGGAGGCTTTAATGGTGCAGATCTAGTCATTACAAGACACAGTCACAAAGGGAAAGTCGGTGTTACAACCAGAGGCATATGCTTTTAATGAATACCATGAAGGAGAATCTAGCCATCATCCACACTTCCATGGAAATCACCAACATTCCCACCCTCAACCACCCAAGATGGACATGTAAAAATTTGATGGCTCTAATCCGGCAATATGGCTATCACAATGGACCAATATTTCACTCTGAATCACATCAGAGATGATGAGACTAAGCTATGTGTGGGAGGCCTTTACTTGGACTAAGAAAGATGGAAATGGTGGTAGGGGCATCAGAAATGCTATCTAAGGATGATTACTTGGCAGGTGTTCACAAAATCCATTTGTGACTGGTCTAACCATGAATATAATTTTTTGGGTCGTCTTACTAAGCTCAGACAGACAGGCACATTAAACGGCTATATTATGGCCTTTGAGACATTAGCCTTCTGCACAACAGGTCTGGGAGATGAATTCTACTTGGAATGATTTATAAGTGGTCTCAAAGATGCCATCCAATCCCACGTGCGGATGCACCACCCAGCCACGTGGATGGAAGCTTGCATAAAGGCTCTCTAAGTGGAATGTGCTTTAGCGGCCCAATAATCTTGTCCAAATTTCATAGCTAAGGGATGCCCCACCTAGGCTCAGGGCACTACCCAAACACTGAAGGTTCGAAAGGTGTCCCTCGCAGAAATGGCTGAAATAAGAAAGCAAGGATTGTTTTACTGCTGTGATGACAAATACTCCCTGGGGCATAAATGAAAGGAACCCAAATTCTTTCAAATTGATTCTACTGATCATAGTTCATCTGAGGAAGCCCCACCCTTTGAGGGACTAGAGCAGGAAGATGAGGAAAACCAGTAGGACAATGAGCTCCCAGCTACACCAGAAGAACCAATTATCTCGCTCCATGCTTTGGCAGGCATTTCTTCTCCCCAAACTCTCAAAATCAGAGGTTTTATTAAACATTGCCCTGTAGTAGTATTTATTGATATTGGCAACACGCATAACTTTATCTATCAGAGAGTCGCAGAAGTTATGCATTGTTTTGTCAGGGAAGTCTACAATTTCCAGGTCCAGATTGCTGATGGGGGGACAATGAAATGTGAAGGCTGCTATGAAAATATAAAACTTCATATGGGAGATTACCACCTAAAGACCCACATGTTTGCCATCAACATGGGTGGTTGTGACATTGTATTGGGTGCTTAATGGCTCCGCACACTAGGCCCAATCACAATGGATTTCTAGTAGTTATATATGAGCTTTAAGTAGAAGGACCACATGCATACCCTCCGCGGACTCCAGACAAGTACTCCTTCTATCATCAGCTCACATCGAATGGAAATGTTGTTAAAAAAGGGCCATCATGGAGTTATCGCCCAATTTAATGCCATCTAGGCCTTTAAGCCCACTACTCTTCATATGCATCCTGAGATGCAATAGGTCTTAAACAACCACCCGTAGGTCTTTAACAAACCTCATGATCTTCCACCCTCTAGAGGGGAACATGATCATAGCATCACTTTGGTCCCAGGGGAAGAACCATCGAATGTGTGCCCATATAGATACCCTTTCGCCCAAAAGAATTAAATTCAAAACACTCCTGGAAGCTAGTGTCATTCATCCTAGCATCAGTCCTTATTCATCACCTGTGGTCATGGTGCTCAAGAAAGATGGGGAATGGCGCATGTGTTTAGACTTTAGGGCCCTCAACAAGCTTATGGTTAAAGATAAATTCCCCATCCCAGTTATTGATGATTTGCTGGATGAACTAAATGGTGCTCAATTCTTTACTAAGCTAGATCCTCACTTGGGATATCACCAAATATGCATGAAAGAAGTAGACATTCCTAAGACTGCTTTCTGAACTCATGAAGGCCATTATGAATTCCTAGTCATGCTAGTTGGTCTCTGTAATGCCCCATCCACTTTTCATAGCCTCATGAATCACCTGATCAAACCATATCTCAAAAAATTTGTCCTCGTTTTCTTCGATGACATTCTCATCTACAACCTCACCTGGGAAAAAGATCTTTAGCATGTAGACCTACTCTTGCAACTGCTCCAGAAGCATAAACTATTTGTCAAGTTGTCCAAGTTCTCTTTTGGCATGGAAGAAGTCGAGTATTTAGGCCACATTGTGGGGCGTGAATGTGCCAGGGTGGATCCCAAAAAGATCCAGGCAATGCAGGATTGGCCCCAACCAAAGACCTTGAAGAGTTTGAGAGGATTCTTGGGTCTCACCAACTACTATCACAAACGTTTCCACCATTATGGTCACATTGCTAGACCCCTCACTTACCTTCTCAAGAAAAATTCATTCCTCTGGACTGATGAAGCACAACAGGCATTTATAGCTCTCAAACAGGCCATGTGTTCCACTCTTGTATTGGCATGACCCGACTTCAAAAAATCTTTTGTGATTGAATGTGATGCTTCAGGTAAGGGTATTGGGGTTGTCTTAATGCAGGAATATCGACCCTTGGCCTTCACCAGCCAAAAACTAAGTGGGAAACATCTGGGACAATCTACTTGTGAGAAGTAGATGATGGCCATCTTACATGCAGTGGATACCTGCTGACCATACTTATTGGGGTGGCGTTTCCAAATAAACACAGACCATCAAAGCCTTAAATATATTTTGGAGCAACGGCTATCCTTGCCACAACAAAATAAATGTCTAGCCAAAATGTTGGGATATGATTATGAGATAATTTACAAGAAAGGGCATGAAAATGTTGTAGCATATGCTTTATCACACTAATTTGAGGAGGATGACACCCTGTTAGCAATCTCTCTTCCCATTCCATAATGGATTGAAGAAGCCTGCAATGAATGGTTTTCACAACCTTCACTCTCCCAATCATTAATAACTTGCAAGCAGATCCTAATTCCACAGGGGGCTACTCTTCGAAGGATGTGATTCTTTGCTACAAGGATAGAGTAGTGATATCACCGACATTCACCCTCAAAACATGCATTTTGGCAGAGTTGCACTCATCTCCCACTGTAGGTCGTGCAGGCTTTCAGAAGACTTATGATTGTTCCTCTTTTTGGACAGGCATGAAAATTGACATTCTTACTTTTGTCATTGAATTTGATGTGTGTTAGTGCCACAAAGGAGAAAAAATCAAGTCCCTCGGAACTTTACAACCATTTCCCATCCCTGCCTCAATCTAGACAGATGTTTCTATGGATTTCATTACTAGTCTTCCGAAGTTAGGCAACAATTCAATCATCATGGTGGTTGTGGACAGACTTTCTAATTATGCTCATTTTTGCACCCTACCCCACCCTTTTACCCCCACTTTGGTGGCTCAATCTTTCATGAACCAGATCTTCAAATTGCATGGCATGCCCACTTCCATTGTGTCTGACCGTGACCTGATCTTCACTAGTAACTTTTGGTAGGAACTTTTCAAGCTATAAGGTACCCAACTCCAACTAAGTACTTCCTATCATCCCCAAAATGATGGTCAAACTGAACTAGCCAACAAATTTCTGGAGACCTACCTCAGGTGTTTCACTTCAGAAAAGCAACATCAATGAGTACAATGGTTACCTTTAGCTGAATGGTGCTATATGCTAACTATCATGCAACCACCAAGATGACTCCATATGAAGCAGTTTATGGTCAACTCCCCCCTTCACCTACTTATTATATTCCTAGATGCTCTAAGGTGCAAGCAGTGGATCAATTCTTATAGAACCATGCAACCATGCTAGCACGTCTCAAAGATAATCTCCATCAAGCTCAAAATCACACGAAGCAACAGGTAGACCAACATCGTTCAGAGCGCACATTTAAAGAAGGGGGTCAGGTATTCTTAAGGCTGTAACCATATAAGCAAACATCAGTCAAAGGCAAGGGTCATAAAAAATTATCTCCAAAATTCTACAGACCTTATCAAATAGTTCAACACATTGGAGAAGTAGCCTACAAGCTAGCCTTTCCACCCACTGCAAAAATCCATCACGTCGTCCATGTATCATGCCTTAAGAAAGTGGTGCAGAACAATTGCAGAATTCAAAATAGCCTACCTGAATTGGATGAAGAAGGTTCAATCTGGCTCCAACCTAAATAGGTCCTTAACATGCGAGAACAACATCTGTGTGGCCGCACGATCAAGGAAGTCCTCTTTAAGTGGAAAGATACCTCTCCAGAAGATGCGACCTTAGAACTGACCACTATTCTTCAGTTGTTTCTGCAGCTTCAGCCTTGAGGACAAGGTTGTTTTTATGGGGGAGGGCATGTTAGGGTCCAACCCTAACCCCCTTATTTATGTAATAGGGTCGAGTCATAGTTATAGTTAGTTAAAGAGTCAATAAAGCCCATATTAATAAGTGTAAGTCATTGACCCGCATTTAAAGAAAGGGACCACAATTAGTTGTAAACGGGCCATGTTATTAGATATATGGTATTAAGAGAACCATGGTACTGACCCATGGTATTGCATGTATGAATCCTACATAAAGGATAAAGACTCACCATTGAAGAGCGTTGTGTCTTATTTTGTAATCAAGCCCTACTCTATTGGAGTTGCCCCCTTGAAGTGGCAAGTGAACATTGCTTTTATCTCTGAATAATAAAATCCATGTTGTTATTTCTCATTTTGTTCTGTGTTCTAGGTTGTATTTCTTAATATATTTGGTATTTTGGCATCTTCTAGCAGATCAAGAGCATAACAAATTTGTTGAAATTTCTTGATCATGTTACCATCATCCATATGCATCTCCCCCTGAAACAAATTGGCAAATGGATGCATGGTTTTCATGTTATGACAAAATCAAGTTTTTGTTCTATGTATTTTTGTATTCTGTAGTAAAACAGAGCATCCTGTAGTTTTTTAGACAGCAAGAAAACTAAATGGTAGAAGCTTGAGAATGATGGGTGGATTGTGAAAATAGATGAGGGTGATGGGTTGGCATGACCTTGGCCTTGTTGGAGCATTTGAGCAAAGGAGGAGAAAGTAAAAAATTGACTTCTTTTGACTAGGCTTGACCAATTTTCCTTTTGGTACCAACTTGTTCTTGTTGCTTGCAGAGGTTGGAGAGTAGATGCATTCATCAAAGAGATGCATGGAGAAGGATTTCTTTTATTGTTTTTCTTTTTTTTTCTAGGCCTACTAGCCACATCAATGAGGTTTTCAACTAGTAGGTTTGCCTAGGTGCCTCAAAGGAGGTTTTCACCTAGGATCTTTTTTTTTCTTTTTCCCAACCCATTGACCGCCTCATGGATATTTTCAATCAATGAGCCAATCTCAGGTGCCTACAAGGAGGTTTTCACTTGATAATTTTTTTTTTTATCATTTTTTTCTTCTACGCTACCCTACTTGAAAAACAAAATCACTTTCAAGTATAAGAATACTTCCAATGGAGCCATTTGCACATAAAGATGATAGACAAAATGATGTGGAGGCTTGAAATGTATGCTTTGACATGTACTTGGATTTGAGAGATCAAATGATTTGACTTTGAAAGGATCAAGCATAGTTGATGAAGAGAGTGATGCTCCATCTTGTTGATTTTCTAAAACCAAACCTCAATATAGCTTTGATCATTCTTCATGTATTCTTTTACGATGACCTTCAAATCTTCCTCTTTTTGTTGATTATTCTCTTGAATACATGAGGGAGATCTCTCAATACCTAATTTTGATGTCTTCTGTTCATCAAGTGCATCCCATGATTATGCGGTCTTCTCATTTGAATCTTCTTCTTCTTGATGCGGTCCTTCAATGATATCAAGAAAATCTCTTTTTTAGAAAAATCTTCCTAAGCCATGGTGAATATCATTGATCTCAAGAGGAGATGATTGGAAGTGTTGTACTTTAGCATTGTAAGTGTGCTAAGCTACTTCAATGTGTGGATTTGGAAATGGTGGTACAAGTAGTTGAGTGGGAGTGGATATTTGAGATGGATGTGGTTGGGGTTGTGGTTGTGGAGGAGGTGAATGGCAGGGATAACATGAAGTTGGGTATGGAGGATATTGAGGAAAATATAGAGGATATTGTGGATGGCTCCCATAAGCTCCTTGCCAACCTTGTTGCTAAGATTAGTTTTGGGGTTGAGATGGCCAATGTTTCCAAGGAAAGGGTGTGTTCCAATTACTTTGAGGTGGATGTGCATAAGATTGAAATTGTGAATTAGGCTCTTGCATCATATCAGGCTTAATAGGCTACCATGGTCCTCTTGGAGCTACATAACATAGTTGCATTGACAATTGACTTGATCCATCTTCCTCTTGGTAAACTTCCTTCAACCTTTGTAATGATGGATAATGTTTAACATCATGTGGTTCTGCAACAGAAATATCAACATTTTCTTTTTCGTTCATCTTTCATTCTTAACATTTCTACTTGTTTTGTTAGATTTCTAAGAATTTCTGTTTTAAAATCACCAAACAAATTTCCAAGTTTAGCTTGGCTTATCGATCTTGATGCTAATTTATTTACCCTTTCTTTTTATCTTGATATGTGTTTGCATGTTTCACAAATTTCCTCAAATGATAATTGACATACATCACCTCTACTCATGAGATCAAGGAGATCAATCCATTCATCCCTAATTGCTCTAAGTAAGAGGGTTTTTAGTGTGTCGGAGCCTAAAAGATGTAGTCTTGCACTCTTAACGTTATACATGAACATCTCTATTAGATTCTCTAGACTCTTGTCTTCTCTTTGATTCATTCTAAATGTTTCTTCCTTAACATCATGATATTTATATTTTTCTAGAAATAACTTTTGCATATCATTCCATGATCTTATTGAATTAGTCCCTAAACTCATGAACCCTTTAAGAGCTCTATCCTTCAATGTTGCCGGAAACAATCTTAGTTTTTGAGTTTTTAATAAGTAACCATAAGATATACAAAAAGTTTCAAATTCAAAGTGAAAGGTTTCTCAATCCTCTGACCTTAGACCATGAAATTTCGGAAGAAAAGATGGAGAGATGTCCTGTGCACACTAACATCAAAATATTGAATGGGAAATCCGAGAGGATCTTCGCCATTGTCATCATCTCCACCAATTTCTTCTACATTCTTTGCCATCTTCTTCTTCTACCTACAAAAGTGAATGGTGATGTGGCTCTTACTACACCACGTGATCAAATGGGGGGGTGGGTTAGTGTTGGATGTTTTTTTGTTTTTATGATTGAATGAAAAATATAATGCAATGTAGCTTTATACTTTTGAATTAAATATGTCTAATGAAAATATTTTGTTTTTGCAAAAAAAAATTAAAAAAAATGAAGCAACAACGGAAGAAAACAATGCATACTTTGACACCTCTCCATCAACGACGCCAAAATGTGATGAGCCTAGGTATTGCAACAAAAATTTTGCAACTCCCAAGGCCACCGACTTTAATTATCAACCCGGTGTTTGTACAAACTTAAGAGGTATTGACAGTATATGTGAATCATACAATGTTTCCTTAATTTGCTATCATGATGTAATGGAGTGCATGTACTGAAGTCAAATCCTAAACTAATTGCAGAAAATGAAATGTTCGAAATGGAACCTTAACCTATTGCAAGAAAGAAGTACAAGGAAAGAGACTGAAATCAAATGCTAAAACAAACCATTTTCTAACTAACTACTAAGAGGCTTTGATTCAAAAGAATGCTAAGTTAACATGTATGCAATCCTAATGTCCTAAGAATGTAGATTCAAACCATCAAACCTTCTACTGCTCTGCATGTAAATGAATAAAATAAATATGTTTTTCTTTTTGCTTTCTTTCATGTGAAAGCTAATCTCTTTTGGTGATTGTTAGCCTCCTGTTGCAACAGGTGTTCATCTTTCATGATTGATAGTTGAAAGTGCCAAATATGTCATACTTTGCATGCTGCAATGTTCCATATTTCCTGAAAGAGGCCAAAGAAGGGGCCATGAAAGTGGGCCAGTCTAAATGCCACTGTTGTATTCCAAATTTTGATGAGTTATTCCATTTTTGATGAGTTTTCAGTAAAAGGAAGGCCAAACAGCTTAATCTTGGCTTCCCTAGGTTTCAATTTCTTGTTTTAGAATGTAGAGAATGAAAATCTGTCCAAACAGTTTAATCTTGGCAGATTTGTAGATAGTTAGAGAAACAAAGGAGCCCAACTGTTTAATATGGGCCCTTGGAAGAAATAAGTGTAGATTTAAATAGGAGGGCAGTCAAATGAAAAAAGGATAATCAGGGTTTGCAAGCTCAAGTGTACC
Source organism: Pinus tabuliformis (assembly GCA_031772625.1). Taxonomy (NCBI): domain Eukaryota; kingdom Viridiplantae; phylum Streptophyta; class Pinopsida; order Pinales; family Pinaceae; genus Pinus; species Pinus tabuliformis. Next base: position 690,258,428 of record CM062812.1, on the reverse strand, counting down.
CGAACCAAAAAGAAGAAAAAATCTTAGGTAAGTAGGCTGGGTAGGTAGTTTTTGAGGTTGCAGAATGTTGATTTGTGATCAATTTTGTGTTTCAAAGTGATATTTTACTTCAGATCACATATGTAAGGTAGTTTCTCATTTGGATGAGCTCAAGCGAGGCATGTCTAACTCCCGCTTCTTCTCATTCCCCAAAGCACTTACTAACATCCCCTTGAAGACCTTGGGATCTGCCCAACCAGTCCTGTTATCATTTCATTTTTTGTAAAGTACCAAATCAAGCTTTGACTTTATTCTGTGAAAAGAAGCCACATTTTTTGTGTAAAAATCATGTCTCCAAAGTTCATTCACTCCCTATGTCTAAGTTTCAGCTCACAAACTTAGCCTCCCCCTACACTTCACCTCACAAATTCATATTAACTCCTAACTCTATTATCTAGCTCCCTATATCATTTCCTTATCCCCTATTGTACAAAAACTATATAAAATCCCAAAAATATTACATATTCCCCTCCCCTTGGCATTATAGCCATATTTATCAAGTCCGGGAAATAGTAGTCCATCTGGGGCTCCTACTAACCCTTCCGTGTCCTAACCTGGAGTTAGTCTGACATCTGGTCACACTAATAACCATTTCCCCTAAGTCCTAACCCTACAATACTCATTTCCCGCCCTTATCCTAAGGTCATGCATGTAAATATATTTCACCCCGCTTGTATATAACCCAAAACCCACTTTCCTAAAGTTTCCCCCCCGCCAGATTAAAACAATTAATAAAAGCGCCGCGGGCCCCATATCTATCCTTCCACCGTTTTGATCGTGCCGCTGACTGTCCGATCTGATGCGCCCAAGATCTACGGTGGGCGGGTCTTTTCATCTCCAAAGCTATCGATGGTTAGCGTCCGGGAGATGGGTGGTTTTCCCATCGTACTCCCGCCACGCATCACCCTCTCGACTGTGGCGGAGCCCCCTCCTCCAAAACGGCTTCTGCACAAAAGCGATGCGACATGAAACCGGATACCGCTTTCCTCCCTCCTACGTCAGCACCACGTCACTGCTGATGTCATCATCCTGCGTCACCCTCCTGCCACCGTGTCCTTGCCACGTCATTGCCACATCACTGCCATCATACCGCCACATCACCCGGCCATACTGCTGACATCACCCTGCTGACGTCGCCTTGCCACATCACCACCGTACTGGGACCCACCGCTGACGTCATGCTGACATCATCATCAAAAAGGGCGCGAAGCGTGAAATCTGCACCAACGGATGCCCGGAATGAAAAACCGAGGTAGTTTTTGATGGTGCTAATCGTGCATTACTAAGGGAAATAGGCCAAAATGGAAGCCCTCTCATGGCGTGGCTACCAGCAGGGCCCGAAATTTGCAAATTCACAAGAAATTCTTCACATATGGTCAGAAAAAGGGCAAGACAGTTCTAAAGACAAACAGAGGGCCGAACAACAGCCATAAAATGTTGACGGGACAGTTCAAAGAGTATCAGCGGTGAGAAAAGGTGCACATTCAGTGCCAAAGCACATCAACGAAGCGGCAAAGAGTATTAGTTAAATGTTTTAATGGAAATCCGTATTTGCAAAGCAGGTGAACATTGAATGGCCTCCAACAAAGTCAAAGAAAGCGGTGGAGCTATTTCAAAACTCTCAAATCACAGTTAATGCACCTCAAAACCACTCAAGAGCAAGGATCAAAACCCAAAGCACAGTTATGGCTAAGTGATCAGCACAGAGCCATAAAGACAACACATTAACTCTTCTTAATACAGCTGCCCCGACCGCAGCTCGAAGATATTTTTATTGCATTTATTTTAGGCATATGTTAGGTTAAAGACACTTATTACAGTAGATCTGTCTAAGATCTGATTTTCGTAGATATTTTTCTTATAAAAACCCCCTAATTTACTGTTTAGAGGGTTGGTTGGTGGTATAGCTCCAAGAGAGACTCGCTCTGTATACCTAATAATTTCCTTAATCAAAGACTATTGAAAAGCTTGGAGGAATGACTGTTTACTGTGTGTTTAATGGTTGAAGGATGAATACGGAATTCTTGTGCTGCAACATGACTCAATAAGTGTTTCCTACCTTTTTTTTCCATTGATATACCATCTAAAATAGCAGAAAGAATGAATAGCTTAGACTTGGTTTGATTGCCCTCTATGCTCAATTTCTGCTGTTTTTTTATGTTTTCATTTGGATTAGTAATGAATATGAATTCCCTATGGCTCATATTTCCCCTAATTCACTCATGTTTGACAGTTATCTAGGAATTCTTTACTGCTCCTGGGTAGAGCTCATTCACCTTCCCTCTGTTAAGCTGAACGAGAGATTCTTAACTGCCTGTCATTCCTTAGCCCTCATTCCATCCTTTTAAGCTTGAATCATTGTTTCATGTGCAGCTAGCTTGCTCCATATTCCTTTCTTGTGACCAAGAAACCACACCAGTAGTCCTACTCCTGGACTCCACGCCCAATGGTTCCAAAACTTTCATGCTATCCCTGCCTCTCTACTTGAAAACATCATCCTTCCCACCAAAACTCAATCAAAACCCCTTGAACTCAATAAGTAGCCTAAAATCATCATCAACAAAGCTAAATCCTAAAGAGAGAGCCCTCTCTGACTGCTGGTAGGCTAGGACCTGCAGTCCAAAGATTGGTTTGTGGTTATCTCAGCCGTATCCCTTTAAGGAGCTTTAGGGACAACCTGAGTGATAACATAATGGCGACTCCACTAGGGAAAATCCTCAGTCAATTTCACAAATCAAGTTGGAAAGCACCACTAGGAAAGAATGAATTTTCCAATTGCTGTATATTCCTTAAAACTACAGTGAAGCCTGAATGCCAGCTAGGAAGCCTTTGAAACTGCTCTTTCTTTGGATTTACAGGAGTAAATAAAAGCTGCTTCAGTCAATCTTCATGCTAGTTTTAAGTTATAGATAGTTATTCCAAAATTTGATCAATTCCTTGCTAATTCTAAAAACATTCACAGAAAATACCAAAACAAGTTCAGAATTTGGCTCCCAAAAGGATTCGACGTTATACAAGGTCAAACCCAGACCCAAATCCCCTAGCTGCTTTTGAAAATCCCAATTTAATCCCAAGGAACCTCAGGAAGCTAGAGCGAAGAGAATATTTTGCTGACTCTAGTCCTGAAACAGTTCAGCCAAGCTCTGTTCCAACCCCTGTCAAAGTTTTATTTCGTTCAACCCCTACTTCCCCTTGTTCATCATCCACCTCTCAAAGCACTCCTTCCACTCCTTCATTCACCGTGCATACTCTCGTTACCACTGTTATTACTGCTGTTCCACTTGTCCCTGTAAACATGGCCAATAGATATGCAGCCCTGCAATTACCTGCAAATCCTGGGGCTATGCCTCAGGATTATCAAACTAAAATCACCTATTTTGATGGAACTGGTTCTTGCACAGCCCTTCAGCATACCAAGAAGATGCAAGACTATTTTGAGAACTACGAGATAGATGATGATAACATGAGAATGAATATTTTTGTCCAAAGTTTGACAGGTGATGTCAAGACTTGGTTTAAAGCACTCACGGCCAATTCCATTGCAGACCCAGAAGCCTTGTACCAGTCATTTATCAACAGATGGGAGAAAAAGAAAGACCCCTTGCACATATTATCTGAATATGACACCATCAAAAGAGGCCCTCAAGAGTCCTTCTTGGACTATTGTGCAAGATTTAATAATGTTTATAATGCAATACCACAGAACTTAAGGCCTCCACCTGATCTTGCCTTGTATAAATTTCCTGATGGTTTTGATACTGACATGGCTTATCAGTTAAGGGAAAGAGATCCTCAAACCCTCGCAGACATGCAAAATGTTACTGTTAGCATAGAGGAAAATCTAATTGCCAAAAGAAATAGAGTTAGAACCGAGAGAAGAACCACCTTTAAAGAGGAACCCTCAGCCTTAGATCAAAAGCTGGATGCTATTATCAGTGGCATGCACAGGCTGGGAGACAGAGTAGAGAGTGTTGAAAGGAAGTCATCATGGGATGGACAACAACCTAATACCATAAGGAATCCAAATTTCAGGAAAACTCAGAACATAAATGCTGGTAGGTCTAGCCCAGACCATGATGTAAGGCCTCCTTTTCATGAAAATTATACTGAAGCATCTACATCTAGTGAGCCCACAGAGGACACTCACATGAACTTGGTGGATTTGAAGGCTGAGCAACAAATTTTCCTAACCCAACCAGACCAAGATGAGCATGACTTTAATCAATTTCAAACAAAGTCTGGTGAGTCTTTTGACTTTAAACAAGGCTATGAGTCAACTATTTATGAGGTCCACAAACAGTATAAGCTGAGAATGAGAACCATAGATGTGCCCGAAAATGTTAGACCAAATGATACGAAGCAGCCGAAGAAGATCAAAGAAAAGGCTGCCATCATAGAAACTGCTGATATAACTGTCCCAAACCCGCATCAAGTGACTGTAGAGGATGTCACAAAAACATAGCCCTCTAATGATCAGCCTCTGCCACCTTCTTCCTCGAAAGAGAACTCGAACAACGTTCCAAAAAGCCATCCTAAAACTGAAAAACGGCAAGCAATCACTTCCCATAACGCTGATAAATAAGAGCAAATTGTTGATACTCCAATGGAAAAAGGGAAGCCTCCCTCTCACAATAATAAAACCCAATCTGAAAAATCATTTGATTTAGAGGCAGAAATAGGTAAATGGAAGGTATATGTCCCTCTCTCGGAACTTGCCAAACATGATATCTATAGGCAACAAATTCAAAGATCACTTCAAATGCCAGAAGTTAAGGATGATGTGAATGTTCTAGATGATACCCCTGAACTGCTGTTCGGTTCAGAAGTTAATGGAAAATCAACATATGGATCTGTTTTACCCTTTTATGTCAGTTTACATATACATGACAAAATCTTGCACAATGCTATGTTTGACTCAGGTGCCTCACACAACCTTATGCCCAAAGCTGTAATGGAGAAGCTAAACCTTGAAGTCACTAGGTCGTACAAAGATCTATTCTCCTTTGACTCAAGTCAAGTCAAGTGTTTAGGCCTCATCAAAGACTTGTGTGTCTCCTTAGTCCAATATCCCAACAAGACAATCCTCATGGATGTGGTGGTTGCTGACATTCCACCAAAATATGGCATGCTCCTATCAAGATCATGGGGAGCAAAACTCCAGGGATCTCTTCAATTAGACCTCTCCTATGCCACTATTTCAGTCTTTGGGCAACCAAAGAGACTGCATAGAGAAACACTAATGAAATATGTGGTAAGCAGTGAGGACAAGCCCCAAAATTTTCTTATTCACTCAATCCATTCTGATATGGATTCTTTTATTTTATTTAATGATGAAACAAGTCCTCCCACTGATGACAAGCCGTTGGCTTTAGAACTGTACACACACATCAATGAAGAATCGGTTGCCCATACTGATGAAACTGTCAAAACAACAGATGCAACCAACATACAATAAGAACCTCCCCAAACAGAAAATTCAAATATGCTGACTGCAAGAATGACTGAAACGTTTGATACTAACCACAAGCAAGAAATCACATGGTATTTAGAGTTTGATGGCTCTGTCAACAAGTTAGGATCAGGGGTAGGTGTATGGATTCACAATACTCATAAAAAACATGCAGAAGGCCATGCCTATAGATTAAATTTCAAATGCACCAATAACATGGCAGAGTATGAGGCTCTCCTTTTAGGCCTTAAACTGCTTAAAGCTCTAGGAGCTGCAAAAGGGTCTATTCTAGGTGACTCTGATTTAATCATACAACAAATGAAAGGAAACTTTGTTACCAATGACAATAGAATGAGAGCCTATAGTATTGCTGCCACTAATATACTCAATACATTCACTGAATCTAAGCTTGCCAAGATCTCAAGAGATCATAACATTCATGCACACAGCCTAGCCACTTTTGCTAGTACATGCAAGCTTCCCTTTGAGCCAAATCACCATTTCACTGCCGAGATAAAACATAGGCCTGCCGTCCCAAATAATATTAAAGATTGGCAAGTGTTTGAAAATGATGCCCAGATTAACAATTTCCTCACTCTTGAGCATGAGTTTTCAAATATTAACATTGACATGGATGCTATGACGGATGAAAAACAGCAAACAAATGAAAAACAACAGGCTGTAACAACTGTAACAGCCAAACAAATGCTAAACCCAACTGTTTTTGACAATGCAAACATAGAAGAGCTGAAACAGATGCATTTGAAAGAAATAGCTGAAACAGAGGCCGAGATCATTGATCTAAAGGAGAACTTTCTCCCTGCTGGCCTCACTCCGTTAGAAGATATGTTTGATGCAAATGATGTGCCCAAAAAACCAAAAATGCAACCCTTAAATGCTGCTATAGAAGAACACAACATTGGGACAACAGAGAAGCCCAAAATGATCAAACTATCTCAATCTTTGCCACGTGATCAAAAGCTCAAATATGTTGATTTGTTCAAATAATTCCAAGATGTATTTGCTTGGAGTTATGAGGACTTGAAGTCCTATGACATCTCAGTGATCCAACACACCATTCCCTTAAAACCAAACCAAAAGCCCTTCAAACAGAAACTGAGGAGAATCAATCCCATGCTTCTCCCTTTGATTGAAAAGGAAGTGAAAAGAATGTTTGAAGCAAGCATCATAGCACCCATCAGATTCTCTGAATGGGTATCCAATCTTGTTCCTACAAGAAAAAAGACAGGTGAGATTAGGCTATGTGTAGACCTAAGAAATTTAAACCAAGTCTCCCTAAAATACCACTACCCATTGCCTAAAATGGACCACATCCTACAAAGAGTAGTGGGGTCATCTAGAATCTCTTTGCTAGATGGCTTTTCAGGTTTCAATCAAATACTGGTTCACCTGGATGACCAAGACAAGACAGCCTTTACCACACTGTGGGGAACATTTAAGTATGTGAAGATGTCGTTCGGACTTAAAAACATTGGTGCTACCTTTCAAAGGGCAATGGATATTGCATTTGCCAAGGAAATACATGATTTCCTAGTTGTCTACCTTGATGACTTAACCCCTTTCTCCAAATCTGATCAAGAGCACCTAAAACATTTGAGGCAAATATTCATGACATGTAGGAAATATGGCATTTCCTTGAACCCCAAGAAGTCTCTCTTTGGCCTTGAAGAAGGCAAACTTCTTGGCCATATCATATCAAAGGACGAGATTAGAATAGATCCGGAAAGGATCCAAGCCATTTTGAAAATCCCATATCCAAGAAATATAAAAGAATTGCAAGCATTCCTTGGAAAGATCAATTTCCTAAGGAGATTTATCCCAAATCTAGCCAAGATGATAAGACTGTTAAGCAACATGTTAAAAAAGGATGCCAAGGTAAAATGGTCTCTTGAAACCAAGCAAGCCTTTGAGGGCATAAAATCTGCCTTAACCCAAGCCCCTGTCCTCACAAGTCCACAATTTGACAAAGATTTTATCATTTTTTCTTTTGCATCTGAACACACCATAGCTGCTGTCCTTTTGCAAAAGGATGATCAAGGAGCTGAAAAGCCAATTGCATTTTTCAGCCGAGCCTTAAGAGATGCCCCTTTGAAGTACCAAATCATGGAGAAGCAGGCTTATGCCCTTGTTAAAGCAATCAAAGACTTCAGAGTTTACATTTTATATTCACATGTGATTGCTTATGTGCCAAATGCTGTTGTAAAAGACATATTAACCCAAGAGGGGCTAGAAGGCAAAAGAGGCAAGTGGATTGCTAACATCCTTGAGTATGACATAGAAATAAAACCAGCCAAGCTCATAAAGGGACAAGGTTTAGCCAAACTGATGTCCGAAACAAACTTTCAAGCCTTAGACATTAATCAATTGGACAATAAACAGGAGCTAGCGACTCCACAGATCAGTGAAACCTTTTTGCAATCTCCATGGTATGCTAATATATGCTTTGTATTGTTAAACCTGTTTTCTCCCCTAGGATTGTCCAGAACCAAAAAAAGATTTTTAAAGATGAAGGCTTCAAAGTTTTGTGTCATAGATGGTGCTTTATTTTGGAAAAATCATGAAGGCATATTGCTTAATTGTTTAACCATGAATGAAACTAACAATGTCATGAAAGAATTCCATGCAGGGGACTGTGGAGGACATCTATATTGGAAGTCCACTGCTGATAAAATTTTAAGGGTTGGTTTCTATTGGCCCTCTTTGTTTGCAGATGTAAAGAAGTTTGCTATCTCATGTCATAAATGCCAAATCTTTGAGGGCAAAAGAAAGCTGTTACCCTTGCCTCTTAAGCCCATCTCAATCGAAAAACCTTTTCAACAATGGGGTCTTGACTTCATTGGAGAAATCCACCCCTCTTCCTCAGGCCAGCATAAGTGGATTCTAACAGCCACCGACTATTTCACTAAGTGGATTGAAGCCATCCCATGTAGACAAGCCAATGACTCCATCATTATCCAATTCCTTGAGTGCAATATCCTTTCTAGATTTGGCTGCCCTGAGAAGATCATTACTGACAACGCCGCTGCCTTCAAATCCAAAAAGATAATCATTTTTTGCCATAAATTTCACATTACCTTGGGCCATTCCACAGCCTATTACCCTCAAGGTAATCGCTTGGCCGAATCATCCAACAAAAGCCTCATCAACATCATAAAGAAAGTGTTGGAAGAAAACAAAAAGAACTAGCACAAAAGGCTCACAAATGCCCTATGGGCAGATAGACTTTCAACAAAGAAATCCATTGGGATGAGCCCTTATGAGCTAGTATATGGCATGGAGGCCAGATTTCCTTCATCCTTGGGCATCCCTACTATCAAACTATTACAAGAGGTTCAGGCAGAACCAAATGATATTCAACGAAGAATCAATTAGACCATTCATCTTCAGCAAACCAGAGAGAAATTTTATGACAGAGCTCAAATTTTGCAAGAGAAGCTCAAAAAGATGTTTGATAAGAGAGCTAAGGCTGAGGATTTCTACATTGGCGATAAAGTTATAAGGTGGGACTCATGAAGAGAAGACAAAGGAAAACATGGAAAATTTGATTTTTTATGGAAAGGGCCATTTGTTATTTCTGCTGTTCAGGGAAATAACACATATTTCCTCAAATCTGTAGAGGGCAGCACTGCTGAAGAAGGCCCTGTTAATGGCCGAATGTTAAAACATTACCATGATCCCTTTTAAGGGATACAATGCAACTCTGTATATATCTCTTTGTACATTGATATTTGTATATATCAGCACTTTGTTTTTATGTTTGTATAAGAAGTCTGAGTGTTAGAGGAGCAGCAACAAAGTTTGTGAAGACACAGCCAATGCAAGTATTCCATTTTTAAAAGCTTTGTCTCTGCATTAATCTCAGCAAAACAACAAGAGTAGTGCTATCATATCACAACAATTCATGGTAAAAAGAAACTGTTTGCAGCTTGCAGTCTTCAGTCAAACAATATCAATAAGAGAGGAGCATTTTTTAGTTTCACATCAGCAATTGTTTCTAGACCAGAGGCTAAGGGAAATACATCAGTTTTGATCCATATTTTGGATCTATTTCAAAGGCAATACTCAAGCAACATTGTATATAATATCAAGCACGCAGAAGAAAGAAGGCAGTGCTATGTATTTCACAATATTTCAGTTGAGGAGAGGGCTGCTCATATTTCAAAGTTTCACACTTTTAGCAGCCATCACAAAGAAATTTTTCAGTCCACAGCAACAATAGAAGATCAAGGCAGTCTGACCTGTTGTTCTTGGCTTTTCACAAGGAAAAGCCATCCCCAAGTGGAGCCACTGTTAGCCTCCTGTTGCAACAGGTGTTCATCTTTCATGATTGATAGTTGAAAGTGCCAAATATGTCATACTTTGCATGCTGCAATGTTCCATATTTCCAGAAAGAGGCCAAAGAAGGGGCCATGAAAGTGGGTCAGTCTAAATGCCACTGCTGTATTCCAATTTTGATGAGTTATTCCATTTTTTATGAGTTTTCAGTAAAAGGAAGGCCAAACAGCTTAATCTTGGCTTCCCTAGGTTTCAGTTTCTTGTTTTAGAATGCAAAGAATGAAAATCTGTCCAAATAGTTTAATCTTGGTAGATTTGTAGATGGGTAGAGAAACAAAGGAGCCCAACTGTTTAATCTGGGCCCTTGGAAGAAATAAGTGAAGATTTAAATAGGATGGCAGTCAAAAGAAAAAAGGATTATCAGGGTTTGCAAGTTCAAGTGCACCCGAACCAAAAAGAAGAAAAAATGTTAGGTAAGTAGGCTGGGTAGGTAGTTTTTGAGGTTGCAGAATGTTGATTTGTGATCAATTTTGTGTTTCAAAGTGATATTTTACTTCAGATCACATATGTAAGGCAATTTTTCATTTGGAGGAGCTCAAGTGAGGCATGTCTAACTCCCCCTTCTTCTCATTCCCCAAATCACTTACTAACATCCCCTTGAGGACCTTGGGATCTGCCCAACCAGTGCTGTTATCATTTCATTGTTTGTAAAGTACCAAATCAAGCTTTGACTTTATTCTGTGAAAAGAAGCCACATTTCTTGTGTAAAAATCATGTCTCCAAAGTTCATTCACTCCCTATGTCTAAGTTTCAGCTCACAAACTTAGCCTCCCCCTACACTTCACCTCACAAATTCATATTAACTCCTAACTCTATTATCTAGCTCCCTATATCATTTCCTTATCCCCTATTGTACAAAACTATATAAAATCCCAAAAATATTACATATTCCCCTCCCCTTGGCATTATAGCCATATTTATCAAGTCCGGGAAATAGTAGTCCATCTGGGGCTCCTACTAACCCTTCCGTGTCCTAACCTGGAGTTAGTCTGACATCTGGTCACACTAATAACCATTTCCCCTAAGTCCTAACCCTACAATACTCATTTCCTGCCCTTATCCTAAGGTCATGCATGTAAATATATTTCACCCCGCTTGTATATAACCCAAAACCCACTTTCCTAAAGTTTTCCCCCCGCCAGATTAAAACAATTAATAAAAGCGCCGCGGGCCCCGTATCTATCCTTCCGCCGTTTTGATCGTGCCACCAACTGTCCGATCTGATGCGCCCAAGATCTACGGTGGGCAGGTCTTTTCATCTCCGAAGCTGTCGATGGTTAGCGTCCAGGAGATGGGCGGTTTTCTCGTCATACTCCCGCCACGTGTCACCCTCTCGACTATGGCGGAGCCCCCTCCTCCGAAACCGCTTCTGCACAAAAGCGGTGGGACATGAAACTGGATACCACTTTCCTCCCTCCTACGTTAGCACCACGTCACCGCTGACATCATCATCCTGCGTCGCCCTCCTGCCACCGTGTCCTTGCCATGTCATTGCCACGTCAGCCAGCCGTATTGCTGACGTCGCCCTTCCACATCACCGCTGTACTGGGACCCACCGCTGATGTCATGCTGACGTCATCATCAAAAAGGGCGAGAAGCACGAAATCTGCACCAACGAATGCCCGTAATGAAAAATCGAGGCAGTTTTTGATGGCACTAATCGCGCATTGTTAAGGGAAATAGGCCAAAACGGAAGCCCTCTCATGGCGCAGCTACCAGCAGGGCCCGAAATTCACAAATTCACAAGAAATTCTTCACATAGGGTCAGAAAAAGGGCAAGACAGTTCTAAAGACAAACAAAGGGCTGAACAGCAGCCATAAAATGTCGACGGGACAATTCAAAGAGTATCAGTGGTGAGAAAAGGTGCACATTCAGTGCCAAAGCACATCAAGGAAGCGACAAAGAGTATCAGTTAAATGTTTTAATGGAAATATATATTTCCAAAGCAGGTGAACATTGAATGGCCTCCAACAAAGTCAAAGAAAGCGGTGGAGCTATTTCAAAACTCTCAAATCACAGTTAATGCACCTCAGAACCACTCAAGAGCAAGGATCAAAACCCAAAGCACAATTATGGCTAAGTGATCAACACAGAGCCATAAAGACAACGCATTAACTCTTCTTGATACAACTCCCCCAGCGCAGCTCAAAGATATTTTTATTGCATTTATTTCAGGCATATGTTAGGTTAAAGACACTTATTACAGCAGATCTGTCTAAGATCTGATTTTTGTAGATATTTTGCTTATAAAAACCCCCTAATTTACTATTTAGAGGGTTGGTTGGTTGTATAGCTCCAAGAGAGACTTGCTCTGTATACCTGATAATTTCCTTAATCAAAGACTGCTGAAAAGCTTGGAGGAATGACTATTTGCTGTGCGTTTAATGGTTGAAGGATGAATATGGAATTCTTGTGCTGCAACATGAATCAATAAGTGTTTTCTACCTTTTTTTCCATTGATATACCATCTAAAAATAGCAGAAAGAATGAATAGTTTAGACTTGGTTTGATTGCCCTCTATGCTCAATTTCTGCTGTTTTTTTATGTTTTCATCTGGATTAGTAATGAATATGAATTCCCTGCGGCTCATATTTCCCCTAAATCACTCATGTTTGACAGTTATCTAGGAATTCTTTACTGCTCCTGGGTAGAGCTCATTCACCTTCCCTCTGTTAAGATGAACGAGAGATTCTTAACTGCCTGTCATTCCTTAGTCCTCATTCCATCCTTTTAAGCTTCAATCATTGTTTCATGTGCAGTTAGCTTGCTCCATATTTCTTTCTTGTGACCAAGAAAATGCACCAGCAGTCCTACTCCTTGACTCCACGCCCAATGGTTCTAAAACTTTCATGCTATCCATGCCTCTCTACTTGAAAACATCGTCCTTCCCACCAAAACTCAAACAAAACCCCTTGAACTCAATAACTAGCCTAAAATCATCATCAACAAAGCTAAATCATAAAGAGAGAGCCCTCTCTGACTGCTGGTAGGCTAGGACCTGCAGTCCAAAGATTGGTTTGTGGTTACCTCGGCCGTATCCCTTTAAGGAGCTTTAGGGACAACCTGAGTGATAACAGTGATGTGGCAGGTGGCTTGGAGATGACGGTGAATGGTTGGAAGACTTGGGAGACCCTTAGGTGACCTTGTGTGGCTTCCTGGAGGTTTTCCCTCAATTCAGCCTCAAAACAGGCCACTACAGGATGCACTAAAAGCCTACAGGATCCCCTAAAAACCTACAGGATACAGCGAGAGAAAAAGGATGGATGTTGAAGGTGATGTAAATCTTAGGGAGGTGGTTGGTGGATGGAATGAGGCAAGGGAGTGCCTAGGACCACTTCAAAACTCAAAACCAAAGTTGGGAGATGGATGGATTTGCTCAAAAAGCTTGGAGAAGTTTACTTGTGAAATGATGAAATTGGTGAGGGTTTAATGACCAAGTAAATCAAATCCAAATTGGATGGGAATTTTTTTTTTTATTAACTAGGATGTCTTAGGTCCCTATTCCAAGTGGAATCACTCAAAAAGACCTTTGTTAACCCATGCAAAAAAAAAAAAATAACATTACTAGTCGAAAATCTAGAAATTTGAGAACTAGTGAGTTAGTAAATCTAAAAAAATGCCTAAAAATATCAAGTGTAAATGCAATGGGGTAATATTTGTTATGAGCTAGAATATTTTTGTGATCTAATGCAAGTAGAACCAACTCTATTGAAGCTTGTTATCATGCTCCAGAAAATAGCAAAAATTTACTGTTCTTTGCTAAAAAGGAGGTCCAACAATCTAGATTTGGGAATAAGAAGACTAATCCAAGTAAATCAATGATTACTACAAACTTCTAAAGATTTTCCAAGGATGTAATAATTCTTGTGATCCTACAAAATAAATTTCATTAACCATTTAACTCAATCCTAGAACAAGAAATCATTAATATTAAATGCAGAAGTAGAAAGAAATAAAAATTAGAGATGCATGTGAATAAGCAATGAAAAGAAGGAAAGAAAATGATACAAAAGGGCTCTGGGGTTCCTAGGATGGCCAAGCACAAGGAAAATCAGAGACCTATGGAGAAGAACAAGATTTAGAAGCTGAACATGACACCAATCTTCATTATTTTCATCAATAAAATTACATCCTTGCAAGAAAATACAATGGGGCTGCAAAAATACGAGTTCTCTCCACAAGAACACTAATGAAAATCTATATCTAGAGGCAAATTCAACTTGGTACTTATAAAACATTATTGGGAATCATTCCCCATGAATGGAGGAATCTTACCTGTTATCGGGAAATCTAGTGTCCACTTGGAGCTGCTAGTCCCACTAAGACTGGTAGCTATCTTAGAAACAAACAAACAAAAGCTACTTTCGCCTTCCTTTATGAGAAGTAGATAAGAGGGGAACAAAGGACACCAACCTCAGTCTTGCACTTGGTTCCTTGCTTGGTTCCTTTCCCTTCTGACAGATCCTTGCCGCTTTTCCTTCATCTACCCAGCTTCAAAGAGCACCCGTGGAATTAAAGCAGCATAATACTATCGAAGAACAGAGATCTATAATCATGAAAAATATAGGACTAGATGTATATTGATCACACAAATGCATATACCATCAAACATACAAGAATGTGGAGGAAAACTTGAATAGCTTTATTAATATCAAGAATAGCAAAGAGGATTACAACCAATTGTTCTGACCCAGCGTCATCCTCCCAGCATGAAAGCCCTTCTTCACCTCATGAAAAGCTTAGATCACCCAACACTATGATATTCCACCAAGAAACCAACAACACTTCCTTACAAGATACAAAATTCCAGCGTCTGGATCTCTTGGATGAGGGATCCATATATAGATGATTGCAGGGGTGTTATAGCTCCAAATCTCACTCTTATGGTTTGTGATGCTGTACTCATGGCCTAGGGCAACCCCTCCTTCCAGACCTGGTCCTAAAATTTAAAAAACAGTGTTTTATCCCTTATGCGCAACATTACCCTGAGTTAAACGCATGTATACGCGGGTCTGTGTATACCCAACCCGCGTGTATGTATTAAAACACTTAAAAAAATATAAAATTCCTTCTTTTCGGGCAGAGATCGTGGGTTTTACCTGTTGATCACCTGTTAGTGCCCGTGGCCCAACTGTTCCCAACCAACTCCTAACTAAAAAACTACTTTGGAGATGGTATAAAAAGACCTCAAAGGGAAGGCCTAAGGGGGAGAATGGAGAGAAAGGTTATTATGCTGAGATTTTTCCCTTGACCAGGTCTGAAGTCCCTTGTGCCTTCTGCACTTCCCCCATTTTGTACAGGAAACCTTTGTTTCCTTGTGTGTTGATGTTCATCCACCATTTATGACATCATGGAGAGCGTCATGGAAGGAGTTTTGTTAGAGGCTTGAGGCTGGAACAGACCCGGAAGGAAGCTTTGCTTGGAGCCTGCTGAAGGTGACTCACGTGAACATATTCCTTTTTATGTACTTTATTTTTCTATAATAAAAGAAACATGTGTCTTGGTTCCCGAAACGAATCTTCTTTATGTTAATGATATTCATGTTTTGAATTCATGTGTAAATGGTTGTTTGGATTTCATAACTAACTTCCTTTCTTTATAACATGAAGATGGTTTCTTTCTAAGTTTTTGTCCACGTACTGCTGTGTTCTTTGAATTGGGTGTTTTGCAGGACAAAAGAGAAGAAGGGAACTCCAAGAAGGGTTTGGACCCTAAAGGTCTTCTCAAACGTAGGACCGAAGGTACGTACCCTTATCATAGAATTTGCTTACAATAGCATAATGGCTGTATGAATGCATGTTTCTTTGAATAGACAACTTTCAGTCTGCTAGGGTTTCACCCAAAAAGCCATAGGGGAGTAATTCCCTCTACCAGAATTGGTGACTCCACTGGGGACAACACTCTTGTTGTTCCTAGTTTAGGTGTTTTTCAAGCCAATCAGGGCTCAGCTGCCTTGTCTGGTTGCTGTTACTGTCTGGTCTGTTCTTGAACTTTAAGCTTTGCCAATTTCTTCAGTTTTTCTTTTTTATTTTTCTTGAAGCTTTTCATATACGCTGTTTTTCTTAGATATAGAGGCGTATATACGCTTGTTTCTTTGAGTGAACCCGCGTATACACAGGTTTCCTCAAACACAGTCGCGTATACACGCAATCTGTACTATAGTACAGTCGCGTATATATTCCAATTTTCAAGATTTGTAAATTTTTTTTTTTTGGCCTCTGAAGGTTTGTCTGGTGGCTTGAGTCAGTCTGCAACAGTCATTTTCCAGTATCAGTTATTTGTTTTACAGCGAGCATCTCGTTTTGAATTCTCTCTGTTTATAAGGAGTGTTGGTCTTGTATTTTGTTGATTGCAAGCGTCATCGTTTTTGGCTAAAGCACGTAAGATTTCTTGTTAGGAATCTTGGCTGCTCTGTTTCATCAGGGTAGGAAGATTGAATTCAATCTTTGTGTTAATCTTGCTTTTGGTGACTTTGTGTTTGCTTGACAAAATCGCTTTTTGTGACCATCTACTTCTTTGTTTCATGAAAGTTGTTGTTTGACACTTTCTTGGAATTTGTCTTTTTGATCTTTTTGGTTTTCATTGCCAAGGCTTTCATTGCTGCTTTTGATTGTTAAGAGCGATTTTAAACACATTTATTTTTGTTGGGTTTTCATCCATTAAGTGGTGTTTATTTGCAAAAGTGTTTAATTGCCTATTCTTCAATCACAAGTTTTAGTGTTGTTGAGAGCATTTTTTGAAAAGACTTTTTTGTTTGTTGCTTTGAAGAAAATCTTTTGAAAATCTTAGTTTTGCTTTCTTGAACTTGATTTTCATTTGGTTTCCTTTTAGAGAAGTGAAAGTGCTTTATGTTTGTCTTAGAACTTGTTTTTAGTGTTTATACGAAGTGAATGGAAACATCTCATATTCCATCTAGGCATCTTAAGTGGCAAGATAAAGTTTGATAAGCAAGCAACTTTCATTTTTGTTTTTAGAGTAGTTTTGAATCTTGCATCCACATATAGTTGTTGCATTAAGATAGATTTGCATCCCCTTTTAGGCATACATAGCTTTGTTAGCTTTTGTGAGTGTGAAGTGTGCATTAACGAAAAGAAAAGGAAAATTTGTTTTATTAGAAGTACCTCTGAACCCTATAGAAATTGCTCTTCATCGAAAAACGAAAAAGTGCATGTGCATGTAGTTAAGTTTTTATTAATTTCTTTTGCGTCAAAAAACACCACTAGTTTCACTTCCGTTACCTTGTGACTTAAAGAACAGCCTAATAAAATCAAGCACTAACTAAAATTCACTAGAAATTTTTGCTTTAGTCAGTTACACCAACAAAATTAGGATTTTAGGGCCTTGGATTAGGCGAGTGGAGAGTTAACTCTCCAAGGCCAAATAAACATCAAACGTAGGAGTCTGATTAACGAGAGAAAATCCAATAGCGTTAGGAAGACCAGGAAAGCTCCGGATCTGGGAGTTAAGCACGAGGGTCTGTAAAGACAAGGAAGAGAGATACCCCCTCTCCTACTTGTCTGAACTTACCTCACGACTGTTCCGCCTTGCTTCTGTGACGAGTTGGTATCCATAGTTGCTTCTCCTAGGGAACTACACAGGTGGTTGCGGAGGGGAATCCCATGGCACCTGAGGTCGACGTTGCATGACTCTCGACAGTACTACTGGAGGGCACCCTTGCGAAGCTTGGGGGCTTGCACTGGCACAGGCTGTTGTTAGGAGGTCAGCGTAACTTCCTCTGATACCTTCGCTGATAGGACTAGGCCCTCATCATCCCAGAATATCTTCGGAAGGCCCCTTATTTCACTTTCTCGTATTTTGGTATCCGGTCTTAATCACCCGGAGCGGAAATAATTTGAAGTTGTTTGACTGGCTGTATCTTTAGGGACTTTATAGTGTGTGCTCTGTGCTCCTAGTTGGCCTAGCTTTCAATTTTTTGAGTCTTTAGTTAGATCATAACAAGAAATTCAAAGTGGTTGACTGATCTACAAGACGGTCTCGAAGACTTCGTGGTCTCTCGCCACCAAGTTTAGAGCCTTCTCCTAGAAGGCGCAGAGGCAATACTACCGATGGGTTCCGTCCCATGCCGGTTGACGCATCGGGGATTGATCCTCCTCTCGGGGGCATTAGCGGCCAAGCAAGGCCTGGCACTTCTGAGAAAGAGAGGCACTCCAGTCCTTTCTCAAGTTCTCTTTCAAGCGGAGAATAACATAGAGGTAGAAGAACTTTCAGAGTCATTAGTGGCTCCAAATTCTCCACTACCATCTAGTCATCCAGACGTATTGCAATACGTTGGGACTCCGACGCATAGACCATCAAGTCCAGGTTACGCTACGCGCTTACCATCGATGACCACTACTGGAAGCATGGCTTCTACGAGTGCTACGACTATGCAAACCCCAACATCGGTGCAAAGGGGAGGAACTATTTCCATCCCCTCCGCTTCCTTGTTCGGATCTTTTGCTAGCACATCTTTAGTTGGGTCTACCTCCATTCCGTCCACGAGTGGAAATGCCCAAACCAATGCTTTTGGTACTGGATCCTTCCCTTTTGGCACCCAATCACAGGGTATTCCATCGGTTTCGTTTAGTGCCGCTACGTCCATGATGGGCGGATCGGCTTCATTCCAGGGTTTTCCCTTCGGAAGTGGTCATATACCACATTCCAACTCGACGGTAGGATCCATGCCTTTTTCTTCTATAGGACAAAGCAGCAATCCTTTCCAAGGTTGGAATAACCCTGGGGTTAGTAGTGCGGGAACTGGGAATCCATTTAACGGCCAACAAGGGAATAGGCCGTACTCCACGGTTAGCATGTTTCAAAGTATTCCTCCCCTTGCTTCGGCTTGGAATCCGTATCAGGGGTTATCAACTCCCTACAATCCTTTAAGAGGAAACTTTGCTGGTTATGGAGGTTATACGGCCGGAGTTGGTCAAACTTCGAATTTTGCTGGACCACAAGGCTTGCCTTTTGGTTCAGCCGGTTCTACTGGTCACTTCGGGCAGCCTGGTGCCTCCTAAATTCCAGGACAATCTTTTCAGAGCTTTGGGAGTTCTGCCCAGTCTGGGTGGAATCCCCAAGGTCCTCCTAGGCTTCCATTTCTCGCAACGTTAAACTTGCCAGATCTCACTATGTTAACAAATGACCCAATCAGGTACAATCCGACCTGTCCTCCGGTCCCAACCAAACTCCCTTCGGACATTCCAAAATTCGAAGGGAAGAGTGGTGAAGACCCAAGCGACCATGTAACCACATTCCATTTGTGCTGCTCATCTAACTCCCTTATCGATGACTCGATTAGGTTGAGACTCTTTCAACGCATCTTGACTGGTAATACGGCCAAATGGTATATAGAGTTTCCTGGGCGCAGCTTTACATCATTCGCTGACTTAGCCAATATTTTCTTAAATCACTTCCAGTTGCCTATCCGCTACGATGCCGGAACTAAACTTCTGGCCACCTTTCGTCAGGATAAGGTAACCCACATTTCTGACCATATTCAGGAATGGAGACGGAGAAAGAGGCTCATAAAATCCGAAATCCCTCCGGAGTACTGTCTCGAGTGGTTTCTGAAGTCTTTACAACCCGAGATCTCCAAGGATGTCTCCATGTCTGGGGTCTATTCCGAGGAGCAAGCCATTTTTAGGGCCCAGCAATTAGAATTGATCTACTCTCAGTCTGGGATCCTACAAAAGTACTTGCCAGATGCTCCTGGATCTAAGGTTGATGTTGCTAAGTCGAAGCCAGGTCCACACGCGGATGGTATCGTCGGGTCAGTAGACACAACTACCGTGAACTTGTTGAATCAATTGCAGCAGTTGTCCTTGCAAAATGCTTCTAACAACCAAGTCACATCGTCTAATCCTCCCGCTTCCAAAACTTCTTCAATAAATGCCGTCCAATCTGATAATCCCAAAGGAAATCAAAATTCCAATGGGAAAAAGAAAGGACGAGGTAAGAAAAAGAACTAGGATGGAAAGCCCAATGCAAATAAATCTGGCAACAACACCGGTGGTGGTAGAAATGAGTCGAGAAAGAAAGTCAAGTTTCCATGCAAGTTGTGCAGTGGAGACCATCTAACTCATCTCTGCCCTAAGATTGAAGACGCTTAGCACTTGTTAGGATGGCAAGGGACTTCTAGTTCTCAAGCTCTGTTAACCAACCCGTTTCCCCAAGGGCAGCAACTTCTTTCTGGCTCGAGTTCGAATCCTGGAACCTCCGCTGGGGGCAACCAGGAAGGGGAAAAATCGTCAAATGTTTTCATGATGGGTTCTAACATCCATGTGGCTACTCGGTCACGTGATTATGGTGAGGCCGAAACTTCCAAGGACAAGACTGTTCCTGGAAGCACTGACCTTCATATTGAGCGACCCCCTGTCGAGACTATACCATGGATACCGAAAGGTTTCGCTAAACGCGCGACGATTAATCCCAATGCTAGGGCCACCCAGAATTACTCCATTGTGGAGGATTTGGCTCAGAGTCCATGCGCCATGTCCGCTTTAGAGGTTCTCCAGTCGTGTCCAGCTCAGAGAAGTGCTTTGCTCTCCACGATTGGAGCAGTCGATCCAGCTAACTCTTTAGTGCTCACTTTTGACATGTTAAATGTCAAAAAGCGACTCCCTCATCATATGGCTTTTCAAATAAAGTCTACATACCGGAAAATCAATATTTTTCGCACCGTAGTAGATGAAGGAGCTTCCACATGCATTATGTCGATGTCATGCTGGAAGGCTATTGGATCACCTTCGGCTGTTCCTTCACCCACCGTCTTGACTGCATTTGACGGTCATTCTCACAAGCCGCATGGGATTATCCCGGCCTTTCCTATATGTGTTGGGGGAAAGGTCGTTAATATTGAAGTAGAGGTCATAGATGCTAACCTAGACTATAATCTCCTATTAGGAAGGAACTGGGTATACGAGATGGATGCCATTGTTTCGACTCTGTTTCGTGTTATTTGCTTTCCTCATGAGGGGAAAATCGTTAAGGTTGATCAATTGGACTATTTTCCAGTTGATCCTCAAGCGAGCTCTGACTCTACTATCCCTTTAGTGTATAACCCTCGCCCGCCGACTGAGAATTTAGGAGTAGGGATGTATTCCTCATTGATGGGTACATTTGATCTTCCCTCTCCTTTTGCTAAGATTAATGCTATTTCATCATCTAAGGAGCCTCCTTGAGAAGAGTTCTTCCGAACTCATTATTTTTTAGACCCTTCGACCTTGCCTTCACCTACGACCACATTAGTTGAAGGACAAGTAAATGGAATGGCATTCCCTATATCTACAGCTGAGCTTAGATATCAGTCTATCGTAGACTCTGCAGACAACCATTCTACTCCTTTTTCTGAAGAGGAGTTAGATGGTCATGTGGCCCCGGCTTGGAGCCTTGATTCTACCTCTGCCTTGGACTGCTTAGATTCGGTTCTGCCTCCTGAAGAAGCAATCCTTGAAGTAATGATGGGTATAGATCGACCTTGGGAAGACTTACAGCATCGTTCATACTTTCTTCCTCCATTGCAGGAAGTAGAATCTAGATTCTCCGAGCTCTTCAGTAGTAATGTTTGTACGGTGTCGAACCCTTTGGCTCCAACACACGTTCGTGCCGAAGGTAATATGTCGGTAATTTCAAAAACGATACCTATAAACATCTCTAGGGACTCTAACGTCATCGAGAATATCTTCATCGGAATTGAGTGTTCCCTTGAAGAAGTTCAAATTTACACTGACCTATTCAAGGAATATCGCGATGTATTTGCTTGGTCTTATAAGGAAATGCCTGGCATTGATCCTTCTATAGTTCAACATGAGATCAAGACGTACGAAAACGCAAAACCGGTTCGTCAAAGGCTTTGGCCGGTTAACCCTAGGAAAGCAACGGCTATCAAAGCTAAGGTTGAGAAGCTGCTAAGGGTGGGTTTTATATACCCTGTTCCTCTTACTGATTGGGTTTCTAATCCAGTCCCCGTGGACAAAAAGCAAGGAACAATCCAAGTATGCATCGATTTTAGGGACCTAAACAAGGCTTGTCCGAAAGACAATTACCCCACGCCATTCATTGATCAGATTATCGACGAGTGTGCGGGTAACGAAATTTTTTCCTTCATGGACGGTTTTTCGGGTTATAATCAAATCTCTATTCGTCCTGAAGATCAACATAAGACAACTTTTATATGTCCCTGGGGTACCTTTGCATATAGAAAGATGCCTTTTGGTCTTAAAAATGCTAGAGCCACTTTTCAGCGGGCCACATCATACGCTTTCCACGACATCAAACACGTCATCGAGGCATACTTGGATGATCTCACTGCTTGTTCTCGAAAGAGAACTGATCATCCTAGTCATCTTCGATTGGTTTTTGAACGTTGTCATTTTTATAAAATCCGGTTGAATCCCAACAAGTGCGTTTTCGCGGTTACATCCGGTTGGTTGTTAGGGTTCATAGTGTCCAATGAAGGGATTCGGGTTGATCCCTTCAAGGTTGAGGCAATAGTTCAGTTGCCTCCCCCATCCTCAATTCGTCAACTTCAAAGTCTTCAAGGGAAGGCTAATTTCTTAAGACGGTTTATAGCAAACTATGCCGAGATCACTAAAGGGTTCATGCGCTTGCTACGAAAAGGAGTTCCATTTGTCTGGGAAGACTTTGCACAACGGTCGTTTGATGCTTTGAAAAAGGCATTAGTCTCTGCCCCGCTTTTGAGTCCACCAGATTACAGTAGAGACTTCCTTTTATATCTCGCTGCAGCAGAATCAACCATTGGTATGGTTCTAGTTCAAGAGGACGATGCTCTTGCCGAGCACGTGATTTATTATTTGAGCCGAGGCTTAATAGGTCCTAAACTCCGCTATTCTCCGGTTAAGAAGTTGGCCTTGGCAGCTGTCCATGCCGTCCAGAGGCTCCGTCATTATATTTTGCTACGCAAAACTTTTGTCTTAGCGGCGGTCAATCCATTTCAATTTGTCCTCAGTAGGCGAGTGATTGGGGGCAAATATAATAGATGGATAGTCATTTTACAAGAATTCGATCTCGAGTTCTTGTCTGCCAAGTCTAAGAAGTCTATGGTTTTCGCGGAGCTAATTTCTGAGCTTCCTTGTGGAGAGGATACTGTTTATGAGGAAAGTTTTCCCGACAAACATTTATTCCTCATCTCTTCACTCGACCCTTGGTATGGAGATATCATTGTTTATCTCCAGACTTCGAAGTTTCCCTCTACTTTCTCCAAGGATGAACGTCGCAAATTACGTCACCTGGCTAAAAACTATGTTATCATTGGTGACACGTTATACTTTCGAGGGATTGATTCAATCCTTCGGCGCTGTTTAACCTTAGAGGAAGCAGAGTCTGTGCTCAATGATTGCCACAGTGGAGCTTGTGGCGGTCATCTATCAGGGCTTGCTACAGCCCAGCGCATCTTACGTGCCGGCTATTTTTGGCCTTCACTCTTTAAGGACTGTGTGGAAGCGGTAAAACGCTGTCACCCGTGTCAAATTTTTACTCGCAAGATGCGCGCGCATCCAGCTCCCCTTTTTCCCGTTGTCACCGTTGGTCCCTTTACTAAGTGGGGTATGGATTTTACAACTTGTAATCCGCCTTCATCAGCGAATCACAAGTACATTATTGTGGCTGTAGACTACTTTACGAAGTGGGCTGAAGCCATGCCTACTTATAAGAACGATAGTGACACGGCAGCTTTGTTTCTTTTCAATCAGGTTATCTCAAGATTCGGTATCCCACGAGAGATTGTCACTGACCATGGCAGTCATTTCCAGAATCAACTAATGTCTGAATTGGCTCTTAAATTAGGTTTCCGTCAGGGGCATTCGTCCCCTTATTATCCTCAGGCCAATGGACAGGTCGAGGTGGTCAATAAAACTCTTAAGACGATACTCCAACGGACAATCGATAAAAATCGGTCCAATTGGAACATTATGTTGTATTCGGCTCTTTGGGCATATCGAACCTCCGTCAAAACGGCTATTGGTTTTACTCCTTTTCAGTTGGTTTATGGGATGGAATCTATCTTTCCGGTCGAATGTGAAATTCCATCTCTGAAGTTGGCTGTTGAGCTTCTTCCTGAGACTTTGAGTCTCGAGGAGCGCCTAGGTCACTTGGAACATCTCGATGAGCAGCGTCGAGATGCCGCCACGATGAATGAGGCCCATAAGAAAAGGGTTAAAACGCAGTATGATAAGTCTGTCCGTCCTCGAGTCTTTTCTGAAGGTGACCTTGTCCTGGTCTATGACCAAGATAAGGACGCCTTGGGGGCAGGAAAATTTAAGCCTATGTGGTACGGTCCTTTTTTTATTAAACGAGTTTTAGAAAAAGGATCGTATGAGTTAATTGATTTCGAGGGAAACAAGCTAGCGGAGCCCCGAAATGGGCTCTACCTAAAGAAGTACTTTGCTTAGTTTTGGCCAAGCAATGGCTTCTTTGTATTTTATGTATATTTGTACATATATCATCGAGAGTTTTCTGATATCAGCACTTTTTGGTCTGCTTTGGCAGGTGTTGATGGATGATTTCGTTTATTTTGGGTTCGCCGATGGTGCTAGTCGGCACACTCGGAATCTTGCTTCCGCAGCTTGGGTACTCTATTATCCAACTGGTCAATTGATGGCATCAAGAGGCGTGTGCATCGGTCCTGCTTCAAAAAATATGGCCGAGTATACTGATGTTATTAATTTATTATCCGAGGCAATCTCTCATGGGATTGACTCGTTGGTAGTTTATCTTGATTCTCAATTGATAGTGTCTCAATTAAATAACATTTATCGGGTACGGGATCCATCTTTATATCGCCAATATTTAAGGGTGAGGTTGTTGCATATTCCAAGATCTCATAATTGGTTAGCTGATTCTATCGCTAATCAAGCATTAGACTGGCATATTAATCATTCATCACAATAAGATCAAGCATCAAAAAGTCAAACTGTATATATATATATATATATATATATATATATATATATATATATATATATATATATATATA
The DNA here is from genome assembly GCA_031772625.1 of Pinus tabuliformis. Classification (NCBI taxonomy): domain Eukaryota; kingdom Viridiplantae; phylum Streptophyta; class Pinopsida; order Pinales; family Pinaceae; genus Pinus; species Pinus tabuliformis. Next base: position 690,233,591 of record CM062812.1, on the reverse strand, counting down.
TATATATATATATATATATCTATATATATATATATATATATATATATATATATGTCGTAAAGCGTCTCGAGTGTACATATGTGTGTCCAAAAAATATACAAAATTGGGACTCAAATGCCCATAATCATGTCCGACATATCTAATGCCTCGGCTCGGGATGAGCGTCTAAGTATGTCACTATAGCATTGGCCACGCGCCGAAAGATGCGAACCCAGTCACGTGGCATGCCAACCACATGACGCTGCATATCCTCAGGAAGGTCCTATATGATAGCCATTGGTACTTGGCAGCTCAGTCTCGCCAAGTGTCGCTGGACGTTGTTTAGAGTACGTTCTGTATCAGCAGCCGCCTCTTCGGCTCCTCGGCCACGCCGTCCATGCCGCGGGAATCCATCTGGTCGTACAGGCCCAATGTCTGTAACATGATCATCATATCAGTCATTTGAATCTCATCAAAAAATATTTTTCAAAATTCATCATTATATTTGAAAAATCCAAAAAATCATAAGATCAAAAAATCTTACCAATCTCGCCCCATGCTGCGTTCGGTGGTAACACTAAATCAGGATCTCCTCGGAAATCCAGTCCAGCATAGGGGTAATCATCCACGGCGATGATCTGCTGATCCCACCACGTGAAGAAGTCATCGTCGAAGGCAGTCCTTGGGACCTCCCCACCCCCCAGACGTTTCATCAGATCAGCCCACCGTCCCATGCGTGGATCGCGTGGGGTGCTGATGGAAACTGCTACCCTGGGGCGGAGTGCAGCAACCTTCTCGAAAAAGAAAGTACACAAGATGCTTCCATATCCAAAGTTTTTAGTCTGACCCCTCCTGATAGAAGTGAGCTAGCTCTTCATGTTGGCCAGAAGAGGAGTACACCAGTCAAACACAGTAGTGAGACAGTCAGCTGCCACACTCATGTTTTTCCGTGACGCCTAATGCAGAGAGGATGATCCATTCACCTGAGCCATGGTGAACAGGATTATCCTAAGTGACAAACTCGCCACATGTGTGATGGAAATCTGGCTCCCAACCTTCCTGGGATGTCCAGGGCAGTATATCTATACATAGTCCTCTATCGAGAGGGCACTCCGTGACCTGCCCCGGGACTGTACTATCTCTCCCCTTCGGGAAAGGCCCGTGATAAAATAGATGTCCTCCACTTCTACCCTGAGCGGCATCTGATCTATCATAAAAGCTTCCTCATCGACATCCCAATAATCAATGAGCATCTCAAGCAATCGCGTGTTCGCTTTCATATTTTGCAATTTGAAAAACTTAAGGAAACCGCATCCCTGGAGTGCATCTAATGCTTCTGGACTGTTCATAACTTCATTGTCTGCCGCTGCATGTTCTCTTTCACGCCATGTGATAGGCATCCTAAGAGAAAATCAAGTTTTAACTGTTAGTTTTTGTTTAAAAATGATCCGCGCGTATACGCGGGTCCCTATGCACACAATTGCGTGTAGGGCTCGCGTATACGCGGGTTCAATATTACCAACCCGTGTATACGCCGCGAGCGAATTTTTAACAAAAGTTTAATGGTGAAACATCAATCATAAATCTTAAAAACTGTCACAATCAATTGCAAGCTAAGTATAAGGGTTACCTGGAGGTATTCGACGAGTTTGAACGGTTGAATCTGGCTGTGGGAAGGTTGCTCCTTTTGCTCCAAATCTTTTGCTCTCAAACTCAAATGGTAAAAATGGTGAGTCCAAAATGCTTTTTATAAGTTTTGAGAATGCAAAATTTTTTCAAAATTTTATTTTGTTTGGCCTCATGTGACTTTTAACTTGGGAGCTTGGAATGTCGAGATTGGTTTGTTTTTCAGGACATTTTGGACGTTTTTCGACATTTTGAGACGGTTCCATGACTGTTGACCCGTCATGGTAGGTATCGTGTTCTCACTGGCATATAGGCTAGGGACACCATTTTTCCGTTGCATTATGCATACTAGCCTCCATTTGACCGATACATCTGCCATAGGGTCGATCCCATCGTGTTATGGTTCACAAGCCATCTTCACTCGCCGATTCTTTAAATCATGACACGATGGTAGAGCCATCCTTTACATGGTCATCCTAGTTAGCACCTCACTAACATTTTTTGCCCATGCTGCTCTGATTTGAGTAGGCTCGGGAGTCCTCTATAGTCCCGCCATGACTTAAGCGTCGGAGACTCATTCCTCTTAGCTTCTCCACTTTGTTCTGGCCTTTTACCCTAGAGGCTCCTTTGTGTTGAGTTGTACTACTGCATTGCATGTTGACCACTTGCACCTTTTGGCCTGGAGCCGGCTTCACTTGGACTCGTGTTTAAGCCAACTTTTGACCATGACGTCTGCAAAATCAACCTTGCATACCTTTGACTTCTGCAGCTTGACACACCTTGACCCGTGGAAGGAACATACCTTTGAGTGTCACTGACCAGTTTTCACCTCCCTGCATTAAGCATAGGAATGTTCCTTTCCCGGGAACTAGATCATCTGTTTCACCGACACTCGTTCTTTCCACTGTACCATAGCATTCTTTTATTCTTTTTCCGGCTTAACAGAAAAAGACAAAAAAATTAAATATTCCAAAAAGAGCGGGAACGGGACATTATTTCCATTTATTGTTGGTAGCTAGAGTCAGTTGTGTCGCCCTTGAACAAATCACTCAAAACAAAGTCTCCTCCGCATGGGTGGGATTTAGTTTGACTTAGGTACGCCATAACCTTGTTGTTGAGTCAGTTCTCCCCCGATTGGTTATCTCTTCCAATCATATGGAGGGTTTGTTCGTGCCTCCTGCATGGCGAACTTATACAGAGTCATCATATGCTGCCACACAGTCACATTGAGTCGTGCTTTTGTTCAAGGGAAGTTAGCCTGAGTCGGCCTCTCTGCGGTGTCTCTTGACTCATTTTTCAGTCGGCCATCCCTGGTTGTCAATGTCATGTCTATCATCACATCAGTTATCTTGGTCCTTTACTCGTGCCGGTTTGAGAAGGTCCCCATTGACTTCTTGCTGGCGGGTCTTGTCCTTATCGATGACGACACCTTGCTCTGAGGGCAGGCCTAGAGTCGCACCCTGGCCCTATTTTCATTATTGATAGGTCACCTTGTGCTTAGCATTGATCAGTATCATGGGTCTTTGACTGAGTGGTTTCCCTTGTGTTCGACATCAACTTACATTATCGCACATTGGGATTCATGCAGTACCTTGGTTTCCATTTGACCCTATTGGTGGATACCTCGCCTCTATGTCAGCTTTCATTATTGGTTGGTTCAGAGGGTTTTTGCCGTGCGCTAGCCACATCTTGTGTACGCCGGAAACGTACTTTGGTTGGGTTACTACATCTTTTTCGTCTGATTCCTTCCACATTATTGGCCTACAGGTTACACTCGCGTTAGATTGATGAAGGATGCCTTAATTCCTTCCTTCTAGCGGATATTTCCCTATCGACTCTGACTCATTGCTCTGGGGCAAAGATCTAGAGTCCATTTGGCAGTACCTTGGGGTTTGCAGTCATTAGTGGCAGATCCTTCGCTATCGACAGTGGGAAACCATCATTGTCTCCTGATCGATAGATTCTTACCGGTGTTCGACTCCAGCTCATCTGTTCACACTTGTTAGATTGTACTGGGTACCTTGACGCTCATTATCATTATCGGTGAGTAGTCTCACGTTTGTTAACAGTATACATCAATGACCGGTAATCAAACGATTTCTCACATGGTCGACTTCAAATCATTTATTCCCATGGTGTAGAAATGTACCACGGCGGTCGGTGAAGACCTCAGGTTGTATCAGCATTCATTGGTTCACTTGACAGTTGCTCCTGTTGCTGCTAGTTGATACCACTCCACTTGATATGTTGCAGTCAGTCACGGTGACATTCTATATGCTGGCACCTGAGTTTGTAGTGTAGTACCATCCTATTCCATCATGTTCAGTTGGTACCTTTTGGGATCAGTTTTTGATATCAGTGATCCGTTGCATCTTTCAGCATCATTGACAGTCTTATATGTGATATTCAGACATGTACTTGTTCATTATGATAAGATGATCCATTATGTATCTTTCAGTTATTTATACTTGTATACTTAGTGGATCCACTTGTACTTGATATGCGGACATGCTTTAGTTTTTCTGAGCATGGGTATGCCCGCCTCAGACAGTGTTTCTTTTTTATCTCCTTTGGTGGCTTGGCAGGCTGAATTCTAGTGAAGTCCTCCTCGGTTTTTGACAGACTTCCTTTCCATGTACTCGCATAATATATTTCGGCCATCATGTACCCCTTCTGGCCTCATATATTAGGGGGCATCTGTTATAGCTCCAAATCTCACTCTTATGGTTTGTGATGCTGTACTCATGGCCTAGGGCAACCCCTCCTTCCAGACCTGGTCCTAAAATTTAAAAAACAGTGTTTTATCCCTTATACGCGACATTGCCCTGAGTTAAACGCGTGTATACGCGGGTCTGTGTATACCCAACCTGCGTGTATGTATTAAAACACTTAAAAAAAAATAAAATTCCTTCTTTTCGGGCGGAGATCGCGGGTTTTACCTGCTGATTACCTGTTAGTGCCCGTGGCCCAACTGTTCCCAACCAACTCCTAACTAAAAAACTACTTTGGAGATGGTATAAAAAGACCTCAAAGGGAAGGCCTAAGGGGGAGAATGGAGAGAAAGGTTATTATGCTGAGATTTTTCCCTTGACCAGGTTTAAAGTCCCTTGTGCCTTCTGCACTTCCCCCATTTTGTACAGGAAACCTTTGTTTCCTTGTGTGTTGATGTTCATCCGCCATTTATGACATCATGGAGAGAGTCATGGAAGGAGTTTTGTTAGAGGCTTGAGGCTGGAACGGACCCGGAAGGAAGCTTTGCTTGGAGCCTGCTGAAGGTGACTCAAGTGAACATATTCCTTTTTATGTACTTTATTTGTCTATAATAAAAGAAACATGTGTCTTGGTTCCCGAAACGAATCTTATTTATGTTAATGATATTCATGTTTTGAATTCATGTGTAAATGGTTGTTGGGATTTCATAACTAACTTCCTTTCTTTATAACATGAAGATGGTTTCTTTATAAGTTTTTGTCCAGGTACTGCTGTGTTCTTTGAATTGGGTGTTTTGCAGGACAAAAGAGAAGAAGGGAACTCCAAGAAGGGTTTGGACCCTAAAGGTCTTCTCAAACGTAGGACCGAAGGTACGTACCCTTATCATAGAATTTGCTTACAATAGCATAATGGCTGTATGAATGCATGGTTCTTTGAATAGACAACTTTCAGTCTGCTAGGGTTTCACCCAAAAAGCCCTAGGGGAGTAATTCCCTCTACCAAGGGTGGTGAGTCAGCTTCTGGGATTTTGATTAGTGTCTTCTCTCTGATAGTTCTTGATTCCAATTGGAGATTGATGATCTCTTACTAATCCCTGGGCAAATTCAGAGAGGCAAGTGTCACAGGAGAAGTTTCTGGAAGATTCCATGGCGATCCACCTTGCAAAATGTATCTGCCATTTGTCTACTCTCGCCCATCGCACCCTACAGAAGGGCTTTCCAGTATGCATCACACCCTTTACAATGAGTAGGTGAGATGCATCGCACTCTCTGCACTGGGCAGCCTGTATGGTCCAACTTTGGCCAGTTCTGAGCAGTTTTCTGTGGAGAACTTCTGGGAGATGATGTAATCAGCTGACCTTGTTCCTTTAGGGTGTGAAGCAACACTTTTAGGGACTTAGGAGCCCTTGGTTTATGGACATGAATGATTGGGTTGTAGTGCTGAAAATGTCTATAACAGTTGCCCCCTAAAGCATGAGGTCGTTAATATTTTTATGTCGGGTGAAATGCTTTATCATGAGGATCTGAAGTTTTTTCGAGCTGGAAGGTGAGCTGTAATAAGATACAATACAATACATTATCTTCATAATATTTTTCATGATCTAGTTGAGGTGGGCATTCCCATGCTCAGCTTTATAATTTCATTTTCATGTACATAAGACAGACAACTGTCTGTGTGGCAGACTGATGATTCTGATAGATCCATCATCCTTTGATTCAGATGATCATCTGTGCAGCAATGATGTACATTTGATGTCTTTATTTTCCTAAATATATCGTAGCCTGGATGGATGAAACTAGATCCAGGGTCTTCAAACTTGTTCAATCTTCACTCGGAGTACAAGTCGATCCATGTGAAAGATGTTTTGGAGTCAAACATGGAAAGACATCGCCTGATTACCAACCAATGATGTAAGCTATTAACAGGCACGAGAGGAATCACCGATAATGATGATGACCCTCAAGGTACTACAGTACAATTTGCGTGGTGTGAAAAAGGGACTTGGCATCGAACACCACACAAAATCTTTCGGTGAAAGGCCATTGATGTAAACCTATCATCGGAAGTGAGAAACTTGCCATTGAGGCATGCAAGCTTCAAAGTACTGAAAGGGTTGTTCCTAAGTCGAATTCTTGGATAATGAGCTGATGTCGACAAGAAGCGACTCATCGTAGGAGGGCCTTAATGAATCTCACATCTACGACATGGAACGGAGTAAATGATTTTGGAGGTGAAAATAATCTAATGATACAGGGTTCAGGTTGGCAGTCATGAAAGAATGGAGCGTGAATGTATTGTAGCGGATGAGACACAGGTGAATTCTCTGAGTGACTTCTCTTGAACATACCGGCGACACTAACATGGATTGGTAGCGTTAACCCCAAATATGGATGGTGCGATGGACCAATGGTGACATGACCGGTGAACGGAATAACCCAACCCGACTCAGACGTGGAGTGAAAGTGTCATGTTCAAGAGCGACCTTGCTACCAATAAAGTTTCTTCAAGTTTTCTTCCCAACTTTTCCCCAGTCATTGCTGACCAGTACCTCTTTATTTTTATCATTCTTGAGGAGGATAACATATGCTTTTTCTATAATCTGCCCTTCGGGCAAACCCGTCGCTATATTTTAACAAGCCTAGCGACAGTGAAACTCGTTCTTGTTTGTATGGACAAGTTTGCCGCTATTGGTTTTAACGAGTTTAACAACAAAGATAACTCGGTCCTTTTCAATTTTAGAGAGTCTGAAAGGGACATAAAGGAAACTCCCATAATCCTTTTTCGTCATATAATCCCTTAAGTCTGAAAAATTATAAAATAATACGAAAGGGATGAATTTTCGGTAATTTTAACGAGTCGAACAAAACAAGCGCTCAATCTTTTTGTGTAATAATCCCTCAGGTCCAAAAAGATTAAAATCTAGAGGATGGATAGCACTTCCGGTCACTTTAACGAGCTGGAGAGGCCAATTGCTCGGCAATCTTTTCATATTTTACGAGTCAGGTGAAAAGAGCTTAAAGGAGACTTGTTTTTTGAGGAACGAGTGATAATTTCGGGTAGTAGCTGATTCCAGGTAAGGTTTGGAATTTTCCAATCATGGTAGTGTCACAGATATGGCTAACAGGATCACTCTTTGCAGTTGTTCCACAAAAGGGGTAAACAATCAAATGGAGGTGAATGATCGGCTAAAACAAAGTGGAGGTGATGATGAGAACACGACCAGGGCTCAAAAGCTGATGATAATGCATTCACAATGGTTATTTACCAGAAATTGGTTCATTTTTTAATGAGCTTAAACTCTGGGGAAAACATTTGCTCATTGCTTAGGTTTAATTTTTAACGAGCTTGAACTCCACATAAAAACTGCTCGTGCCAGTCGTATAATAAGGATGTCTCATCGATAGGTTCAATTTTTAGGGAGCTTTCACCATTCGAAACTTTGCTCCGGATCCTTTCATTATGTAAGTTAGGAACGACCAATCCTACGAGTTTAAAGGGTTGAGAAACTACAAACTAAGAAAATAAATGGTCACTCTTTACTTTCAGGCAAAAAGGTTTGCATGCCCCCAGGCATAGTGAAGTAAAGTTTCTAGGCTACCATATGAAATCTCTCACATTCGCAAGATCGCTCCATCCGCGTCGTAGACAAAACACTTCCTTGGCGATGTCTACCGAGATAGACAAAGGTGAGTGGCGCAGTTTCCTCCACTCACATAACTTTGACGAAGGAATCTTATTCCAGTCTAATCCCATTTTCCTAAATGGATGGGTGTGTCAAACTAGTCATATATCCTCCACGGAAACCTACCCTATACACAAGGTTTTCATGCCGAAACAGACCAGGGTGCATGCCCCCTGGGTTTCAGTCATGTCCTCCCAAATCACTCGCACTCTTCAGGTGGACAAACCAGAGATTAATGAGACATTCCTTGCGTGAAAAGACCATTTAGGGATGGCATTTGACTATTATCTATGTGTGAGCTGGGGAACGAAAGCTGGTCTATGAGCTGGACCACTCAGCCTTCATGCGGAAAACACATTACTCTAAAGAGTGAGGAGACAATGGCTCCCATGCTATAAATATAGTCGCGCCCAAGGAGTAGATTATAATCTAGAGGTCCTTGAACTACCATTATGTTCATATAAACAATTTTCCTTCTCAACATTATGGGCACATTGGGAAGGATCCCTAACGGTCGACTGGTTCCTTTGTCGAAGCCTGTCAGATTTCTCATCTCAGGCAGAAGCGATGGCGAACCAAGTGCTTTCCAAGAAATTGAGGAAAGGATACTCAAAGAAGCCCCTTAATCTATGATGGTACCGACCATGACCATTTTGTAAGCTTGTACAATGATTCAGAATGGTACACTAGCCAGTAAACGGGGTCTGCCTAGAAGATTCCAATTGAAGGAAATGACTAGGTTGCTTGGAGGTGGGACCGAATAGACGTTCGGATATGACTCTGACGAACTTCCTTCCTATGGTAAAGGAATGGGTAGATTGCCCCCATGTTCATTGGAGTTTGTGTTTACGAAAAGAATTTGAATGGTGTCATTCTCATTCTCTTCGGTGATTGTATCATCTAAAAATGCACCTTCCGAAGAAAAGACCGGGTCGAATGCCGCCTCAACCTTTTGACTTTTGTCTGGTATGGATTCAGCGGGTTTATCTTCAATGATAGATGCTTCGACCGACCAAAATGGCCTGTCGGTCGGATTTTCAACTAGTGATGGACTCGGCAAGAGCTTCTTGTATCCAAGAGGAAGCCGTAGCGGTGATGTAGGACGGTTATCCAAGACTTTTTTAGCTTCGTCTAGGAAGGGACAACGGTGGACGACTTTATTGCCTTCACATAGTTTACAAGGAAATTTACATTTCCTTTTCTGTCCAAATGCTTCACTTTCACTAGTTGATGGTGTACTTTCAAAATGATCTTCATAGGTTGATGACACCAGATTATGCAATCGAGGAGACCAGTCCCTGAAGATCCGAGGGATGTAAGGACAATCTCGATGATAGTGGTCTCCTTTTAAAATGACACATGGAGATTTAGGCTTGGATGGTGCGGTGTGTGTATTTTCACTAGATGATGCCTAGTTACCCCTTTTCACCTTCGGCTCCTTCTTCTTCTTCTCTTTCTTCTCCTTCCCCTTCTTCTCCTTCTTAGTTACTTTGATTTTTGGATGAAGTAGAAGGTTTGGGGGTAACTTTAGTATTATCTAGTTGCTAACTTGATTGTTCAGGAATCATGGTGTTCTGAACGACGAAGGTCTAGAAGAGCCATACTGGCAAGCCAATTGTCAATCCTGGAAGTGACAATGTGGCCATATGAGGTGCACCAATATCTCCCCAAGAGGAGAAAGGACTAGGATTTCCTCCAAGGGGAAATCCTTGGTTGGTGGACTCCATTTTCCTCAACCTAAGACCAACGCGGGAATGGTGATGTTATTCCAATTAAAATAAATTTTAGATGCTTTGACACAACTTGCTTTTTCAATTTTTAAGAGTTGAGAAAAAAAAAAAGATGACTCTAGTCACCTGCAATTTTTAATGAGCCTGAAGCGACAAGAGCTCAGATGGACCTTTTCCTTTAAGGAGTCTGAAAAGGAATGAAAGAGACTACTCTGGAAACCTAGACAGAGGGATTACCAAACCAATCACAAAACTGTAGAATACTTTTTACAGTACGGCAGTCAATCTTCCCGAATGCTATGTTCAGTGCATTGCGATCGATAGGGCGGCAGACATAGCTTCCTATCGATAAAGGATATAGCCTATTGTGGTCTCCCAATATATAATAGACGGTACATGGGAGCACAAGTCCGTACTGGCACTTGTCGTCTCAAAGAGGAAGAATCACCCAACCAATAATGAAAGTGATAGTTACCAGGCTTTACAACGCGGAATACGTCTCTAGCCTAGACTTCTAGATGTTGTGCGTTAGGTTCCAAAGCGTTTTTATGTTCATTGAATTTATTTTACAGTTGATCTTTCTTAAGAAATTTTCCTTTCAGGATTACCGCGTGATGTAGATATACAATTCCTAAAATGCAATCTAAGATGATAAACAATCGTTTAATCTTCTTTTTGCATTGAAAATCCTAGCTACTAAAGAAAGAGAGATGATATTCTTTCAACATAGAGTAGAGAGCACACACTAGATGCACTATCCTAAATAAAACCAACAAGCAGTCTAAATGCAAATGCACATGCATGTATTTGTTTTCAGCTTTCTTAATGTGTGAATGACAAGAAGAATGCTAAGTACAAATCTGAAATATCTTTTCAAAGCGATAGTACTAACAAATTTCTCTTCAAAAATGAAATGAGGATAATGACGAAACTTTGTTATTTTGAATTGAAAATTGCTTTCGACACTTGAAAAATTAGTAATTCAAATCAAATACAAGAGTAACTATATAATCGACCATCAAGAACAATAGAATTTTTTTCTTTGACTGAAAACGACACTTGCGACACTTCCAAATCAAAAGACGACAATTTGATTATGCTACTTACTGTAAAAGAGAACTATAAATGGCGCACAATACATAAAAACATTCACAATTCTTTGTACTATGGAGGCGGAATCATGCAAAGGAAGGGAGTTTCCACAGTGGTATACTGATCACAAACTGCAAAACTCCTGAATAGAGCTGAAAAGAGTGAAGAAAAACCAAAACCTGGAGGAAAAATTAGCCTTTTCTGATCATCGCACCTATTAAACAGGGAATCTAGTATACATCCCACCTACTGCACATGGGAGGTGCGATGCATATTGATTTCCTTGAAGAGAGGGTGCGTTGGTACCAGGACGAGACTTTACCTGGCTCTTGGTCATGGTTTGTAGCTCCGTTCAGGGATTTAAGCCTAGCAACTGATAATCAATAAATATAAATCATAGGGGCTGATATAATGAGGTTACTAGAGCCACCACTAAGGCAATTAGGATGTTTGCAAATCGATTGTTTAGTTTATAAACAAAACCCGGAGATAGACTGAAGCAGCATTGATCTACTTTGCACTTGCATAGCAAATGCAGTTCGAAGGCTAGCTGGCTTGACTTCAGACTCCATTTGTAAGTTTATAAAACAAACAAATATAAACAAGAAAACAAGTTATTCGCTCCCCAATGGAGTCGCCATTTTGTTATCGGGAAATCTAGTGTCCACTCGGAGCTACTAGTCCCACTAAGACTGGTAGCTATCTTAGAAACAAACAAACTAAAACTAATTTTTCTTTCCTTTATGAGAAGTAGATAAGAGGGGAACAAAGGACACCAACCTCAGTCTTGCGCTTGGTTCCTTGCTTGGTTCCTCTCCCTTCTGATAGATCCTTGTCGCTTTTCCTTCATCTACCCAACGTCGAAGAGCACCTGTGGAATCAAAGCAGCATAATACTATCGAAGAACAGAGATCTACAACCATAAACAATATAGGACCAGATGTATATTGACCACACAAATGCATATAACATCAAACATACAAGAATGTGGAGGAAAACTTGAATAGCTTTATTATTATCAAGAATAGAAAAGAGGATTACAACCAATTGTTCTGACCCAACGTCATCCTCCCAACATGAAAGCCCTTCTTCACCTCATGAAAAGCTTAGATCACCCAACACTATGATATTCCACCAAGAAACCAACAACACTTCCTTACAAGATACAAAATTCCAGCCTCTGGATCTCTGGGAGATTGATGGTCTCTTACTCATCCCTGGGCGAATTCAGAGAGGCAAGTGTCACAGGAGAATTTTTTGGAAGATTCCATGGAGATCCACCTTGCAAACTGTCTTTGCCATTTGTCTACTCTCACCTATCACACCCTATAGAAGGGCTTTCCAGCATGCATCACACCCTTTACACTGAGCAGGTGAGATGCATCGCACTCTCTGCACTGGGCAGTCTGTACGGTCCAGCTTTGGCCAATTCTGAGCAGTTTTCTGTGGAGAACTTCTGGGAGATGATGTAATCAGCTGACCTTGTTCCTTTAGGGTGTGAAGTAACACTTTTAGGGACTTAGGAGCCCTTGGTTTATGGACATGAATGATTGGGGTTGTAGTGCCCAAAAATTTCTATAACATTACCCCACCAAAATCCCTTGATTAGTGGATGTGGTCCCTTGATTAGAAGAACACAATGCTAGATTTTCTCAATCATTGGAGTTCTACACTTTGTGCCATAATTCCATATTATCTTGTTAATTTATTATTTATTATTGATCCTCCTGTAGTAGGGAACAAGTCCCTAAATTATCTCCTCCTCGAAATCTTCATAATCTGCCCAATATTCTCATAATATTCCACAAAAATAAATAATATTAGCCACAAATATCCAATTATTCATAAACCCTCCTAATGAATATATTAAAGTTAAAAATAAATTATCTAATGTATAAAGAGAGGTTTAATGTGCTAAAGGATGGTCATAGGACTTAATTTATGTTTTAGTTTAGAGGCATGGGCCTTAATTTATATCCAATTTAGAGGCCCATCAGAACTTGTTGAGGTTGTGATGGAACTGAAGCAGCAGCAGAGGCTGTGGGGACTGATTGAACCAGGGTCAAAGCATGATAAGGTCTTATCTAACCAGGAAGAATTCTTGTAGGGGGATTGATGTACCATAATAGGATCCCCAAAGTCATGTTAGGGAGGATGAGCGAAGCCATGATAGACAAAAAATACTCTTAGAGGGGGAAATAAGAAAGGTATTTGGCCTGTAGGGTAATGTCCCAACAAAACAGCTCCTAGATGGTTGAGACCTAGGAACAGTTCCTGGTGGGAACATAGGGGAGGCACCCACAAACGGAGGAGGTCCTGGGGCGGTGGATCCAAAGGGCTCAACTAGGATGGCAACAATATGGTACTGAGGAATTGGTTGTTGATCATATGTACTAGACTTCTTTAGAGCAGCCTGTGATGCTTGTAACATGCAAACGCTCATAGAGTTACGAGATATGGGAGGGGGAGGACCAGGGAAAGCACCCAATAATGAGGAATCTTTATAGATTCCAGGTGAAACACTAGTAAGATGATTTGGAGACTGCTTATCTAACACCAACGAGATAATGGACTTGGGGGAGGTTATGGATATCGGCTCGTAGTAAGTCAACTGATGAATGGTAATGATCTTCCCTTCATGGGGGAAAGAACATATTGCAAAAAACCACAGATGCAATGGCTAAAATGGCATATGTGTAACTACGACCTAATATAATGTTATAATCCAAAGGGACATTAATAACCTCAATATTGACATGGATAGTCTTGCCCGCAAGGGTCACTGGACAGTTGTGGTACATGCTAAGGGGATGGGAGGAGTGTTCATCCCAAGCATGCAAAGTGATGGTGGAGGGGGACAACTCAGGTGACTTAAGTTGTTTCCACATGGGAGCGGACATCACACAGGTAGATGCACCTTCATCAACAATTCATCAATAGATGATGGCATTACAGACAAAGACTAGTATTTGGAAAGAAATTGATGAAGGAAATGGGGGATGTTCTGATGTGTCAATAGGGAAGACAATCAAATGATCGTCAAAAGGATCCACACATCCCAAGGAAGTTAGTACAACTTTCTTTTGAGATGGGTACGACTATAGTACTTCCAGTGTCGACGTCACGACAAGACATTGCACCAAGTCATCTACTATACTGTATGTATGGGAAACATGGTTAGAAGCCGCATTACGGTGTAATGGTCCCTTTGGGATCTTGGTAATGGCCTCAACTTTAGGTTGATGGATCTGTAACGGACCATTTGGTGTCATTAGAGGCTCAGCAGATGCTTTGGTTTTGGATTCAGTGGTAGATGAATTCGATGGCTTGTCATATTGACGCGACCAAGTTTGTAGGTTGATATCGGAGGGGTTAACCTCATTAGAATTCATCATAAGGATTTGGTAGTCACTAGGACTAGAAGGTTGAGGGGGATGGGATACTTGACCTGGTTGATATCGAGCAACAACAAATCCTTACTGAGGGAAAGGATTTGTAAGGACTGCCAGTTGAGATGGCGCAAGATGCTGAGGCGATTGTTGAACTCTAGAAGCTGCTTGAGCTTCACACATTTGGTGCATCTGGGGTAAGAGGGGACACTCATGTGTATAATGGTCATGTGCACCACAAAATGCACAAGGTTTTTTTGTACAAATAGCATTGTTCTTCTTGGGATGACTACCCTGTTTCTAGTTGTTAGTGTTGTTCGTTCCCCTGGGTTTCACTAGGATGATTACCTTGATCACCTGGTTACCCTTCCCCTTATTCTTTTTATTCCAATTTTGGTGACTAGTTGCACTCTGTTGTGCAAATAGTTGACCTTGAGGAGGTGGTCACTACTGGGGCTGAGGATGCATGGGAGATTGCGGTGCTAATGCTTGAGGGGCTGGAGTGCTCGTCTGTGCGTAAGGCAGAGCAACAGTTTGGTATACAGGTTGGGGTCCTAAAAACATGCTACTAGCAGGAGGGGCATGGGTGTTAGAGGAACTGGTGCCCCCTGCAAATATCCATAACTTTGCTGAGTATATGGTGAAAGATGTGAAAGGGTTCCAATGATACCGTCAATGGCGTGAGATGTCCCCGTGCATTGGACCTTCCAGGACGAGGAAGGTATGGAATGAAAGTATAGACATAACTTGATTGTGCATAAATCAGGTCATATATCATAGCGGTTTGGAGAGCTTCTTCCTCGGTCTGAGGAAAATGGGACATGACATCTTTTCCAATGGGTGCTAAAAGGATACTAAGAAACCAATCTAGATAAACATGGTCTTCGAAGGGTAGGACACAACATGTGCTCCTCCTTCTATGCAACTCTTAAACATGGTCGGAAAGGCGAGTGATAGAGGACTGATAGAATGAGTTCAATAGCTCTGTAACAGTTTCGTACTAGAGAGGTAATTGGAAATATGAGAGGAACACGTTAGCAAGCATCACGAAAATAGAATGATATGTGGCGGGTTGGGCTACATACCATTTTGCAATGTCTCTAGTGAACGTGCCTTGGAATAGGTGAAGACAAATGGAGTCATCGGTAATGGAGTTGGGCGAACACCACATGTGGAAGGAGTAGACATGGTTGGTAGGATCCTCTCCAGCATTACCATCAAACTTTGGGATGTCTAAGGGAAGCTTAGTCAACATAGCAGGCCAACTAGCATCGTGGTGTATGGGGTCATTTATCAACTGGCTAAAATCTGGTAGACTTAACCTAGCCATAAATGGGAGCATGGGGGCTTCTGCAACGCTTCCTCAGACTATTATGCTTGATGTGACTACTGGGATAGAATGGAGCCAAGACCATGTTCAGTTCCTACACTAGCTATGGGTCCGAATGTGGTGACCATATTTGTTGGGTGTAGGAAATAAATTAGGCAAGCTCCTTCAAGACTTAATTGTGAATCTAGGGGTTTCATAAACTTAGAGACGAAGCATAGGTAATTCCAGAAGTGGTATGAAAATTTCCTATTCCCATTCTTACTTCTCAATTGAAACTTTCTATAATTAAACAGAAGAATCTCAAAGGCAATTAACACCAAATTAATTCTAGTGTTGAGATGTAAAAGAATGCATTTGTGAAGAAACCAAATAAAGGAACTTTCAAACTGCTGTAAACTATCTTAATCGCTGAAGTGAAACTCTATGTCTATCCTTAGTACTGGTGTTGGAAGTTTAACAAGTGGTCCCTTGAAAAGATCTACCTTCTCAATGATTTTCGTTCTCACACTAAGCGGTTGTTCCTGTAATCTTGTAATCTGCTTGCATTAGTGCAGGTACAGAACTTATGTGATAAGTATAAATTGTACTTATACTACAAACTTATATTTTTTGTAGGGGATCTAAGCCTCAATACTTGGAGCACTTCTTTTCCTATAGCAAGACACCAGTCCTTGTACCAAAATAGAGTTTCCTACACAAAATATTCCAAGTTGCTTTTGGGAAGATAAAAGAGCATGTTAACTATGAAAGGAATTGCAAGTGCGAGTAGAATCTAAAATAATCTTGCACATGAAAAGAATGCTTTAATCGATTGAATCTTACAAGTAGAAAGAAGCTCTTGAGATAAAAACAATCTTTGAAATTAAAGCAAACTTTCTTCAATCAAATCAGTTTTGTATGCAAACAAATATATCTCGAAATAGTTCACTGTAATATTCCAGATTACTTCTAGTATTTTTCCTTAAATTGTGAAGTGCAAATACAAATCGAGATATGCAACAATGTTCTCTTCTATTTCCTAAAGTTATCTTTAATATTTAAGGATTCAACTTTCAGTATTAGAGACAAACACTTGCTTTGTAGAAATAGATTAAATCATGTAAAAGGAAAAGAATGAAACATTCGTTGTAAACGAACTAGCAAACCAGAGTGCAAGATCCTACATGCATTAGTGTAGGAAGGATCTCATCTGCATGATCCAAGCGAAAGAAAACCAACAAAGAAATTATATGAAACGATTTAATTTAACGTCAAAACAACAAATCCGTTCACACTTGACTATTTAATGGAATAAATCAAAATTCATACACAAGCACAAAATTCGAGATTCAAATCACACTATTGTACATGAATAAAATTAACACACCTTTTAAGATAACAAGTAAGAGGGTAAAAGAGATGGGTTGGTTGGGCCCTAGCCAACTAGCTTATTTCCCGTTTTAAGAAATGAAAACCTTTAGCACGTTATCAATACATCAATGAAGAATTACACGAAAAATGAAAAAGTCATGGCACAACTCCTTATATTAATTTTGATAAGAAAATTTACATGAAAGTTGAAGTCCAACCCAAAACGAGGGCGGCAACGAAATTACAAATAAACCATAAATTACAACGATCTACTATCGCTATCGCTTGCTAGCTAGTTCTATCTGAAATCTACATTTTATACAACCCTTTGGCTTGTGGCCGTAACCAAAAATTACAGTTGTTCCAAATCAAGCCTTTCGGCTGAAACAAAAATAACAAACAAAATTACAACTTAAGCCAATGGATATAATAAAGTGTGAACTATTCGTGGCCATAGACTGATCTTCGGCCATATCCCTGATTATGCTCCACTTTAATTTCAAATCGAGATAACCACAACTGAACAGGACGACGTGGACCAAGATGCCCGAGTGGAGTGATCGACTGTTACAGAGATCATGGAACAGATATTTGCTGGTGGTGCAGGAATCTTCCTACACTAGATCAAGCTAGCATAACGATTAATACTTTAGCTTTATAAAATACTTTAGGAAAGTAAATATAAGTTACAAGAAATATTTAAAGGAACGAAGTCTACTTAAAATTATTAATTAAGAACTTAATAAACCTTAAACATGAAATATGAAGCCTATGTAGGAATAGATAGTATTCTTGGACTAGTGCAGGAATGTGGAGGTTTATGTATAAAAACAAAGGTTAATGGTTGTTGTTTTGTGATAGGAAGGGGATAAAAATGGGGCATTTTGGCCTACCAACATCCTCCCATCCCTAAGTTGTTGTGTGTCCTCACACAACCTTTACTTGCTGCAAAAATCTTCAACGTAGGAAGTCATCTTTCAATCCTACACATGGATATTGATTCCTGCCTTCACTACCTTTGTCTTCTTCCCTTAGGCTTTCTTAAGTTGCTTAGTAACCTTCTTGAGGCACTTGTAGCATTTAGAAGCCCGAAACTTCCATATCTTCACTTGTCGTTTTTGCTCTTTGACCTCTTCTGCTAACTCTATCTCGTCTTGCTTCTACCAAGTCTGCTCCTTCATGACCTAGTTTAGTGCTTCCAAGTCATCAATTTTCTACTCGAGATCTATTATCCATTTATTTAGATAGAGGGTAGAGGTCTTTGTTTATAGCTCATCTGGTGTGAGCACTTTCTCTACAACTGATTTGAAACATGTACCATCGTTTCCAAGATCAAAGCCATCTTGGCCATCCAACGTCTGCATCATAATATCACCAAGGGTTTCAATGTCACCGAGGGTTTCATCCTCCTGTGCGTTTAACTCATTAAGAGTTTTAATGTGCTATACATCCAACTCAGTAGGGTCTTTAGTACCCTGTTCATTCACCTCGTCAAGGGTTTCAGTACCCTGTTCCTTCAATTCATCAGGGGCCTCAGTACCTTATTCCTTCAATTCATTAGGGGCTTCTTCTACATTCATCAAAATTATCAAGGGCTTTAGTACCATGTTCATCAAAATTATCAAGGGCTTCAGTACCATGTTCATCAAAATTGTCGAGTGTTTCTCCATGATGTGCCTCGTCATCTAACTGACCTTCTATCGGGTCTTTACTTGCACTTGTTGTCATTCTTTTCTTCTTCAATTTATGAACGAAGGCTGACAAGAGTATGTCGTCTTCCTTTTCTGCATCTTCTTCATTCCCCACTATGTGGGCTACTGCATGTGTGAGAACCGAGAGGTTATGATCTCCAAGTGAAGCCTAGGGTGTCTCATCAATCAAGATCAGGGAGCTTGACTGAGCACAACTTGTCCGTGAAGAGACAGTCCTTCTCCTCATCAAGGTCTTGGTCATTCTTATTTTCACTGAGGATGGGGTTTCTTGAACAGTTTTCTTCCCTATTTGCACCATTTTGTCTTTACTTTTCATCTCAACTTTCCTTTTCTTGCCTGTGCTTTTTCTAGTTGACTCCCCTACACTTCTCTCCCAAAATTCTTTCAAGAATACCTCCCAAGTTATTCCCTTAGCTTCCAGCTCTTTCTTGACTAGTATTGCAATGATCCTGTGATGGTATAGTTTATATGCGACCTGACTGGAACTCCCATTCTGCACTCCTTTTACCATTTTCTCTAGACTTCAGAGCAAGTAATAAGGGAAATTGATGTGTTTCCCTGAGTCAAAATGCAGCAACAACTTGATATGATACATGAACGTTAATGTATAACATCCCTTGTAGGTCAATTTTTTTTTTAATATGTATAGGACGTCTCGCCATTTTCCGAGTATGGTGCTTTGCTGAAGCCCTTTCTTCCAATTGACCTAGAGCTTTCAATTGATCACAAATTGGTGACATCTTTTCCTTTCGATCCTCTCCTTCTTGAACCATTTTTCACCCGCGGTTGACAATCCTATAGCTCGCGCTCTAGATTCTTCCGTGACTTCAAATTCCAATGAGCCTACTTTAGCTTGGCCCTCCTCAAACATCCTTGCAAATTTGAGAGCCATGGTTGTATCGAACCCATCGAATTTCTGAGAAATGGGAGAAATCCCGATTCTTGCAATAGTGAAAGACTCCCTTGATACTCAGCCATTTTCTCTATCTCCTCACAGATGATGGTTCATGTCTCATAGACACCTTCTCTGTGTTGAATTCACCTCAATTCTTTGTCACAACTTTGGAAAGATTTCACACTGCGGACTGCAAGGCAGCTGCCATGAAATTTATGATGGAGATCTAGTCGTTCCACCATCTTGTTAATCACTCCCATCCAATCAAATTCAATAATTATTATTTCCTCTTCGGTAGAGATGCACACATGTATCAATCTTCTATGGCTGACAATGATAATTGGAGGAGGCTTAAATTTTTGCGTTGGCGGTGTAATGGTCATGGGGGATCGGATTATGAGGTGAGGTGAGCGAACATTTGATGGAGGATCTTTTAAATGGAGGTAAGTGTAGGATTTCAGGAGGGTTTGTACTATCCATGGTTGCCTCATAATTCACATAAGGTGTACTTTGTTACTCATTAAAAAGATTAAACTTCATAACCTAAAATATCTCGCACTTTTAAATGATTTCTCCCTAAGTTAGTAAATTATAAAACAAAGTTTTAACCAAAATTTAAATAATAAAATGTTATGATATATCATTGTGGTAGTTATTCATCTGCAGAAAAGAATGTAAATTTCTCAATGACATCCTGCTTATGTATTGTGTTCAAACAATTTTTTGTATTATGTTTGCGTCCCTGTACTAGTCATGCTTGTACTGATCCTACTTTCACTGCAATATGCCTGCACTGAGCTTGCTTGTAATGCAACGTGCTAGTACTGAACCTTCCTACGCCAATCATGTGTGTTCCTGCACCAGGGATTTCTCTAGCATCAAAGAAAGACGAGATAATAAAAAAATTTGATGGAACTTCGTTCTTTGGTTAGAATTTGAAAATTTCCTAAACATACAAGAAAATTTTTATTCACCATTCTTTGGTGCTTCATGAGAATGCCTTCTATTATGACTATATCAGATCCTGCAATCGATCCATGAGGGAACAAAGAAGTGGGAAGGGGTAATTTTCAGAATGGGAAGGAATGTCATAACATGGATTCCAAGAATAATACTACCTAGGGGGATAAACGAGAATGGGATGTGGGAAAAATTCAAGGGAGAAAAGAGGAATTTTACAAAATTGGATAGGGATAAAAAAAATAGAAGAAAAAGGAGGGTGATTCATTATGAGATTCAAAAAAGAAAAATAGTGGGAATTACAAAATGGGAAAATAGAAGAAAGTCAAAATTTTACCTTCAAGGTTTGCCTGCACTGGTGCCGGAAAAGTAATTGTTGTGGGAATTAAGCATTTACTTGGATAAAAATTTCAATACTAGTTACCCAAAACTTGGGTAAGGGCTAGGTTCCTTGAACCTGCTTCTTCTTGGTGGTAGCCAACATATCTAAAAAATCAACATTCCCTTTTTATTGAAATTTCGATCTCCCTGCCAGCATGATGGTTTTCAGGGTGACCCTTTTGCAATCATATCAGTCAACTGATTTTCATAATTACAGGAAAAACATTTATACTTTTTCGTTTTTTTGTCATTGTTTTCTTTTATTATTTTTTATTTTTTAATGAGAAAAAATAAAGAATCAAATCTTCAACAAGTTGGTGTTACCACCTACCAACTCCTTTTTAATTTTTTGTTGGACTTGCTGCATAAAATCTCCTTTAGTAAGGGACTGAAAATACACCTTCAATCTATGCCCATTTACCAGGAACACAAAATTCCTTCCATAAATAGTTTTAATTTCTACCACTCCATTTTCAAACACTTTGACCACCTCATAAGGTCCCATTCAGCGGGTATGGAATTTCCCTTTAAAATATTTGAATCTATAATAATAAAGGAGTACCCAATCACCTGGTTGGAATTGCTTCTTCTAGATAGACTTGTCATGCCACTTCTTGCATTGTTGTTGAACCAAGATGTTAGGATGAACAACATCCCTTCAAAATTCATCTAGCTCATTCAACTGTAGAAGACACTTTTGTTGTGCTTCAATGAAATCTAGCCCCAATTAGATTGTAGTCCTGAAAGTCTTGATCTAGAATTCTATCAACAAGAGGACTTGATTCCCATACACTAGCTCATATGGTGTGCATCCTGTGTTGTTCCTCCAAGTGGTTAGATATGCCCACACGGCTTCTGGTAATCTGTCAACCCAATCCTTTTTGTGAATATTTACTGTGTTTGTGAGGATGGACTCAATTACCTTGTTTGTGGACTCCACCTAACCATTTTCTTGCGGGCAATACGGTGTAGATTTCCTGTGCTGAATTTTTTACTGCTCCATCACGCCCTATACTAGATTAGAAATAAATTGCAGTCCATTGTTAGAAACAATTTCTCTAGGCACACCAAATATAGTAAATATTTTAGTAAATAGAAAATCAACAACAACTCTTTCAGTAACAAAAGAAATAGCTTTAGCTTCTACCAATTTTGTAACGAAATCTGTACAAACCAAAATATGCTTTTTATTTAATGATGTCAGGTTAATTGGTCCTACAAAATCAATGGTCCATTTTTCAAAAGGCGCAATCATAACCTGAGGACATAAAGGCATTTTGTTGGTTAGATTAGGTTGGCCAATTCGCTGACAGTTGTCACATCGCTTGAAATACTGTTTCGCATCCTTAAACAAGGAGGGCTAAAAATAGCCAGCTCGTAACACTTTGTATACAGTCAGCTTATCAGTGAAGTGACCCCCGCAAGGTTCATCATGGGTAGATTTTAAAATATCAAGCACTTCTTCCTCTCTTACACATGTATGGATAATAAGATCTACTCCAGTGTAAAAGAGGTCTCCTTGGATCTAGGAATATGCAACACTTTTCTGAATGATATTCCACTTTTCATGAGTAGATAAGTGAGGTGGTAATTTACCAGTGACTAAATAGTTAGCTATGTCAGCAAACCACTTGGATTTTGTCGACACAACAAAAGGATGTTCGTCAGGAAAATCATCATCAACAGGAATTGGTTCATCGGGATTATTTAATCTTGAAAGATAATCTGTTACTATGTTAGATTTTCTTGGTCTATCAATAATGGTAACATTAAATTCCTACAATAATAATAACCACCTAGTCACTCTACTGCTATTTAATGGTTTATTCATCAAATATCTTAATGCGGAATGGTCAGTATGCACAAAGACTTCATACCTTGTAATATAATGTCTGAATTTATTAATGGAAAAAATTATAGCTAAAAAATGTTTCTCAGTAACTGTATAATTTAGTTCAGTGGGTGACAAGTTTTTACTAATGAAATAAACAACATAATATTGTTTTTCTTCTTCTTATCCTAAATTTGTGCCAATAAAATTATCTGAGGCATTAGAGGAAATATGAAATGGTAGGGACCAGTTTCGTCCTCTCAAAGCTGGTGTCTGAACTAGTTTTTCCTTCAATGTCTCAAAGGACTGTTGGCAAGCTATGGACCAAGAAATCTCACTATCTTTAGCCCATTTTCGGAAAAGGGGGGTAGCTATCCTTGATAAATAATCTCCTATAGTAGCCTGCATGTCCTAGAAAACCTCTCACTTCCCTTTGAGTTTTGGGTATAGGAAGACTCAAAATAATTTATGTTTTTGCAGGGTCAACCTGGATACCTTTGTCAAAAATAAGATGGCCAAGAACCACTCCTTCCTTGCACATTAATCTGCATTTTATGTCACTCAAGGCGAGATGAGCCTCTTCGTAGAAAAAAAGAACTTTTTCTATATTTTTGAGGGCTTCCTGAAATGAATCACCAAACACAGAAAAGTCATCCATGTAGATTTACACACACTTAAGGTCAACAAAAATGGCCAAGAATACCCTTTGAAAGGTAGTGGGGGCATTACATAGCCCAAAGGGAAGCACTCGGTAAGAAAATGTAACTCATGGACTTGTGAAAGTGATTTTGTCTTGATGCTTGGGTGTAACCTCTATCTGGTTATAACAGCTAAAGCCATCTAGAAAAGAAAAGTATTTCTTACCAGCAAGGGTATCGAGTACCTAGTCAATGAAAGGAAGGGGGAAGTCATCTTTGAGAGTCACTTTGTTCAATTCTCTATAGTCAATACAAATGTGCCATCTCCCATCTTTTTTTGGGACTAATACCAATGGAGAGACCCACTGGGTGTCAGAAATAGGATAGATAAAATCAACATCTAAGAGTTTTTGCAATTCTTCCTTTACAACTTCTCTTAGAGCTAGGTTCATACGCCTTTGGGGTTATCGACAGGTCAAGCTCCATCTTGAATATATATATAGTGGGTACAAGTTTCAGGAGGGGTACCTTTCATATCTTCATATCCCCATGCAAAGGCATCAAGATGGTTTCACAAGAAATTCACAAGCTGCTCTTGTTGTGATGAATCCAAGTTTGAACTAATATACAAGGATTTACCTGGACTAATCTCAATAAGAGTGGTATCATGCTAAGAGTAGACATAGGTGTCGCTGGATATGGTGGTGAGGGAGTTAGAGAGTCATGACTTTCCTGAAAATCTAGACTAAAAATATGACTCAATGACGCGAAAATGGTGTCTAAATTGTTCAAGAAGTGTTGAATCTCACCCTCCTCCGAGAACTCAACATTCTGATGTATCAAGGAACCAAGTTGAGTCTCCTCATCACTACTGTAGTCTAACCATAAAGTGTCTCAGAGCTCTTAAATGGATCTAGTGGGTGGCTACATTGTGACCTTCTTCCTAGAATCTCCATGGGAAATATATATGTCACCAGAACGACATCCAATATAAGCATCGGCCGTAGCAAGCCATGGTCATCCCAAGATCAAGGTTTGTCCTCCCATAGGATTCTTTGGTTGAATCACAATGAAGTCTGTAGGGTATTCCCAAGAGCCTAAAGAAACGAACACATCATCCAACACCCCTTCCGACTTGATTTTAGATCCATCTGCTAGTTCAAGCATAGTGGGAGTAGGATGAATATGGACCAATCCAAGTTGATCCACGGTTTGGTTGGTCATAACATTAATGGCTGCCCCCAGGTCTATAAGTACATTGGAGAAAAGGACATCACCTCTCTGAACAGAGACAACAGGTTTTTTGGGGTCGGTATATTTCTCCATGTGCATACACCCCGTCATTAACTCTGCTGCTCTACCAACAAATTGAATAGTTTGAGTTTCTAATATTCTCCTTCCTAGCTTCTTGAGATAGATTTTCCTAATGATTTTTCTGCAATTGGGGATCTCTTTAATAGATTGGAGCAAAGGTACCTTTATGAAAAGGTTCCTAAGCTCAGAAGCCAGGCTTGACTCAGGAATGGGGTCATTCTTCTCCACAACTAACCTCTCTGGATAGGGAGGTCGGTTGGAAGAAGATGGAAAAGGCTTAGAAGGTATGGGGATAGGTTGGATGGTGTCATATTTTTCAAAATGATCAGGAGTTTCCTCCTCACCTTTCTCATTGATAATCACCATAGTCTACTTTTGATTCTCAGAGGTTACTCTCTTCCCCGATCTCAATTGGAGGTCATTGACTCCAACTGGAATGGAATGATATCTGGCTGAGGAAAGTGGGTTCATAGAATGGATCATTTGTATCGCTTTGTTATTGGGGTTGTGTAAGGGTTAAGAAGGTAGCTGAGGAGGTTGAAATGGTGGAGGTAAAGGAAATGGTGGCATTGGCTCACTCAACTGTGGTAATGATGGTTGTGGCATTGGGTAAGGTGAATATGTATGAGGATATAACTGCATAGGTGGAGGATAGGAATGGTGTGAATGGTTTGGCCCTCTCCATCCTTATTTCCAAGATTGGGAGGGTTGTACATAATGATATTGATTCCCATGTTGCCAATGTTGAGAGTGACTAGTGTTAGGATAGGAATATGAATGTGAATTATAACCAAAAAAATGTGGTGGAGGTTCAGGAGCCATACGTGCACTTACTTGAGGCCAGTTTCTTTGTGCTCCCATAGCATGCAATGATTCGGCTTCAGGTTGTCCTCCTTCAAGTACATCTCTTAGCCCAACTATGGAGGGACATTTTTCTGTGGCATGGTTCTGTGTACAAATTGCACATTTATTAGTTTCTTTAATATCGACTGGACATTCTCTTAAAAGATGCTTTCTTCTACATTTTGGACATAAACTAGACAATGACGCTTGTTCCTCTACAAGTTTTTGTTGAAACTTAAAAGAGTCTATTTGTTTACTAACAATATTCATTATTTCAATTTTCATATTGTCCATTTTTTCTTCTAATCCAATAAGCATAGCATTAGTAGATTCTGTTTTCTTATTTCTATTATGAATTCCTTTACTGGATCTATATTGATTCCTTGAGAATTTCCTACACAAGTCACATATTTGATCAAAATATTTCTGAGCAATATCCCCTTGTCCTAACATATTTAGATTATTCCTAGCATCATCAGTAAACCCCCGTAATAACAAGGTTCTAGTGGTACTTAGATCAAATTTGTGCTTTAACCTTTGGAGGATGTACAACAATCTCTCCAAGTATTCCTCTAGAGTCTCATCATCATTTTGCACAATAGTAAATATTTCATCTTGAATATCTCTAGTTTTACAATATTCTTGGTATTTTGACAAGAACACTCTCTTCATTTGTTCCCAACAAGATATAGTGTTTCCTCTTAGTTCCATGAACCAGCGGAGTGCTGTGTCCTTGAGAGTTGCAAGAAACAACTTTAACTTTTGGGCATCAAATGAATAATTGTAACTTCTACACAAAATATCAAACTCAAATAAGAAAGAGTCTGGTTCTTCATGTACCTTACCATAGAAATGAGGAAGATCTAATGGTGAAATATTTTTCATTTGTACTTGTGTATCAGGATCCACAATTGGGAATGCAAAAGTGGATTGTTCCTCATTTACCTTATTTTCACCAGTTCCTTCTGCATGGTCTTCATGATCTGCCATGGTTATTCTTCCAGGTGAACCACTCTCAATAGGCTGAGAAGGCTAACTATGGGTTCCAATAGTCCCCTTCTTCCCCTCTGTGGGTTGTGTCACACCTAGACCACTGCTACCAAAGCCCAAGTAGATTGTTCCTGTGTGATGAGTCTGGGTTTGTTTGGACTTTCTGCCTGCAAAAGAAGACCCAATATGAGATTTGGTTTCATATTTATCAGTATTTATTTGGGCCCTAGTGGGCTTCGGACCCCTACCTCTTTTAGGCATTGATTTCAAAAAATGACAAAACAAAATTCCAATAAAAATGCTCAAATTAAAAAAATACTGGACACCTATAAATTCCTTCAAGAAAATAGAAGCCCACTGCAGGAAAAAATGATAGCAGACTTACCTGTATTGAAAAAACGGAAAATTCTTACCTATTCAAATCACCTCCCCGGCAACGATACCAAAATGTTCGGTGCGGGAATTGCAATTAAGCAAGCTCCTTCAACACTTAATTTTCAACCCCAGGGTTTTGTAAGCTTAGAGACGAAGCACAGGTAATGCCAAAAGTGGTATGAAATTTTACTATTGCTATTCTTACTTCTCAATTGAAACTTTGCATAATTAAACAGAAAAATCTCAAAGGAAATTAACCCCAAAGTAATTCTAGTGTTGGAATGTAAAAGAATGCATTTGTGAAGAAACCAAATAAAGGAACTTTCACATTGCTGTAAACTATCTTGATTGCTGAAGTGAAACTCTATGTCTATCCTCAGTATAGGTGTTGGCAATTTAACAAGTGGGCCCTTGAAAAGATTTGCCTTCTCAATGATTTTCCTTCTCACACTAAGTGGTTGTTCCTGTACTCTTGCAATTTGCTTGCACTAGTGCAGGTAAAGAACTTATGTGAGAAGTATAACTTGTACTTATACTAAAGACTTATATTTTTTGTAGGGGCTCTAAGCCTAGAGACTTGGAGAAATTCTATTCTTGTAGCAAGATACCAGTCATTGTACCAGAACAGAGTTTCCTTCACCAAATATTCCAAGTTTCTTTTGGGAAGATAAAAGAGCATGTTAACTATGAAAGGAATTGCAAGTACCAGTAGAATCTGAAATAATATTGCACACGAAAAGAATGCTTTAATCGATTGAATCTTACAAATTGAAAGAAACTCTTGAGATAAAAGCAATCTTCAAAAGTAAATCAAACTTTCTTCAGTCAAAGGAGTTTTGTATGTAAACAAATATAACTTGAAATGTTAATTGTAATATTCCAGATTACTTCTAGTCTTTTTTCCTTAAATTTTGAAGTGAAAATACAAATAGAGATAAGCAAAAACATTCTCTTCTATTTCCTGAAGTTATCTTTAACCTTTAAGGACTCAACTTTCAATATTAGAGACAAACACTTGCTTTGCAGAAATATATTAAATCATGTAAAAGGAAAAGAATGAAACATTTGATGTAAATGAACTAGCAAACTAGAGTGCAAGATCTTGCATGCATTAGTGCAGGAAGGATCTCATCTACATGATCCAAGTGAAAGCAAACCAACAAAGAAATTATATGAAATGATTTAATTTAACTTCCACACAACGGATCCATTCACACTTGACTATTTAATGGAATAAATTAGAATTCATAGGCAAGCAAAAAATTTGAGATTCAAAACACACTACTATAAATGAATAAAGTTAACACACCTTTTAAGATAATAGGAAAGAGGGTAAACAAGATGGGTTGGTTGGGCCCTAACCAACCATCTCGTTTCCTATTTTAGGAAACAAAAACCTTGAGCACATTATCAATACATCAATGAAGAATTACATGCATAATGAAAAAATCCATGGCGCAACTCCTTGTATTAATTTCGATCAACAAATTTACATGAGAGTTCAAGTCCAACCTAGAATGAGGGCGACAACAAAATTACAAATAAACCAGAAATTACAACGATCTACTATCACTATCTCTTGTTAGCTAGTTCTATCTGAAATCTACATTTTATACAACCCTTCGGCTTGTGGTCATAACCAAAAATTATAGTCGTTCCAAATCAAGAATTTCGGCTAAAAAAAATAACAAAAAAAATTACAACTTAAGACGATGGCTATAATAAAGTGCAAATTATTCATGTCCGTAGACTAATCTTCAGCCATATCCCTGATTGTCCTCCACTTTAATTTCAACTCCAGATAACCACAACTAAACTAGATGACGTAGACCAAGATGCCTGCGTGGAGTGATCGACTGTTACAGAGATCACGGAACAGGTAGTTGCTGGTAGTGTAGGAATCTTCCTACACTAGATCAAGCTAGCATAACGATTAATACTTTAGCTTTATCAAATACTTTAGGAAAGTAAATATAAGTTACAAGAAATATTTAAAGGCACGAAATCTACTTAAAATGATTAATTAAGGACTTAATAAACTTTAAACATGAAATATGAAGTTTATGTAGGAATAGACAATATTCTTGGACTAGTGTAGGAATGAGGAGGTTTATGTAGAAGAACATAGGTTAATGGTTGTGGTTTTGTGATAGGAAGGGGATAAAAATGGGTAATTTTTGCCTACCAACACTATGCAGTGAAGGAGGCTCAAAATCAGATGAGGAATTGGATGAACCATGAGAAGAGTCGGTATGGGGAGTCAGAGGGCTATGAACTCGAACCCAATGGGGAGGGGTAATATGCCCAAGCAAAAACTAGGGCTGAAGGTCTAAAAGTCTCTGCGACAAATGCCTTTGTGGTGCAATGGTGGAAAGACACATGTGACATGAAAATGGTGAAGGGAGATCAACAATATGCCTTTGTCTTGATAAGGGGAGATAAATTTAGTATGCTAAGTCTTGGCCTGGCAATGTAAA
Organism: Pinus tabuliformis; assembly: GCA_031772625.1. Classification (NCBI taxonomy): domain Eukaryota; kingdom Viridiplantae; phylum Streptophyta; class Pinopsida; order Pinales; family Pinaceae; genus Pinus; species Pinus tabuliformis. The sequence goes on along the minus strand of CM062812.1, from coordinate 690,204,285 downwards.
GCAAGCGCCCGTCACTTAAGGTGTGCTTGTGTGTGCAAGTGTACTTATTGATTAAGCCCAGATCGTGTCTGTGAAAAGGGAAAAAATCTTGCTGAAAATTAATTGAAATTAACAAAAGAAAATGAATAAAAAAACAATTAACTAAACCCCACCCAAGCTGGGTTTGAAAACACTACGCTGGTTGGTGGCTAAATTGATGGAAAAAAATTTAAAATGTCAAGATATCTAATTGTCAGTGTGACTAGGATCAAATGAAACTAGGCTGCTCGAAAGTGGTGCAGCTACAACAAAAAACTAGAGATGAAGATCACTGCAAAAAGATAGGGAGATGGGCGAAACACCTAGGGAAACTGGTGGGACCCTAAGGCCAATGACCAAACAAGGTTTAATATGAAACTATGGATGGTGACAACCTGTCCTTATAGATATGAAACAGAAGGGTATAGATCTACAAAATATGGCTGAAAGTGTTGCAGAAACTCACACTACTCACTTAGCTAAACTCCTCCTATAAAGGTGGAAGTGTACTAGAAGCCCTATGGGGATAAATTTCACTTCAATGAGGAAATGAGAATAGATCAAGGCCTAAGCGGGATGAGACAGAGGTCAAACAACCCACTAGACATCTCTCGGCAAAACCTAGAAAGAGATCTCGTAAAAACTCGAAAACCCTAAAATCGCAAGTACTGACCTATTTTCAGGTGAGATCACACTTTTTGGGTTGAAATGTGCACTCTGGACTCCAGATTGCACTTTTTGGGCTAAAAAGTGTGATTTCTGCTCCTTGATTCCTGGTCGGCAAATCTCGGAAAAACCGCAACCTTTGTCACGATTGGTTCCTGTGACCTGCAAAAAAGACCAAAATGCTTGTGGAAGTCAGAAATTTAATATATCTAGGGTTAAAAATCTAGGAAACATTAAGATATTGAAAAAAGAAGAAACACTAAGCTGAAAATTGAAGGTCACCTAGGTTTCTGGATCTGAAGTATGAAACCAGTGGAGTCACCAATTTTGTTGTAGTGGTTTCTTCTCAAAGATGTACATAAATAACCCATTTGATATTGTGGATGAAAAAAAATCTCAACAATATAAATGGCTGCTAAACATTGTATATCTGCAGCAACTAATTGAAACAAAACCTGCCAAAATTCTTATCTATGCCATAATCATAGTTAAACATAAAAAATAAATAGTGATAACTTCAATCAAGGGAAAAAATAGATGTTACGAGTCCCCCTCTATGGGATGGGTTCTTGGATATTCTCAAATGTCTTTAGCTTGTGTAGAGTCTCTCTCCTCTATAATGTGTAAACCTAACAAAAATGGTGTGCGACAATGAAAATAATCAGAGTTACAATAGTGAGTGAACCAATGAAAATAATCAAAAGCGAATAATGAATGGAAAAACCTTCTATTTATAACAAAATATTGAGTTATTCTCAAATATTGAGCAATAATAAAATATTATTAACCCCATTCTTGGAATAACCACTTGGAATATTTCATTATATTTGGTTAGGAGGGAATTGATTTTTCATAATTGGTTCAAATATGAAAAGGAATAATAATTAATTAATGTGTTAATTAATTATTCCTAGAAGAAAATCAAATAAATAGTGATTTATTTAATTATTTTTCATGGGTTTAATTATAAATTACTTAACAAAGGTGGTTTATTAAGTAATTTCTCAGAGAGAAAGAAATTTTACGATGGTAAAATTGGCTTTACATGGTGTAGTTCGATCCATCTAGTAAATTAGGCCAGATGATCAATTTTTTTGTGATAAAAGTTATAATTACTTTTGATATATATCTAAACTCTTTATCCTCATGATTATGAAATTAAATTAAGGTTTTTAATAAAGTAAAAAATGAGAATACTTTTATATACAAAGAGGTGAAATTTATATAATATAAATAATATTATTAAGAACCATCTAGATCCATCTAAACTAAGGATCTAAGAGATGAGAGAAAGCAAAGTGATTAACAATAATAGTGGAAAGAGAGTGCATAATATTTTTAAGATTTTCATTATTGTATTTTAGTTGACATGATTGATCCAAAATATAGGTTCAATATTTTACAACCAATTAATTATTTTTTTTAATTTAGATACTTTAATACAATGGGATCAAATTTAAGGGGGAGGAGGAGGGGTTGAGAGAGTGAGTGAGTAAGGAAAGAACAAATACATAGAGAGATAGAGATGGAGAGAGAGAGTGAGTGACAAGGGAGAGATGGAAAATGAGTGAGGGAGAGAGGAGAGGAGAGGGATAGGGAGAGAAGGGGAAGAGAGAGAGAGAGGGGGAGAGAGAGAAAGATGGGGGGGAGAGACAAAAGGAGGTGGGAGAGAAAGGGAGAGAGAGGAAGGAATAGGGAGAAGGAAGAGAGAGGTGAATCAAGAGAGAGAAGGAGATAGAGTTGGAGTTTGAGGGGGAGTGAGAGAGAGGGAAGAAGAAATACATAGAGGGAGAAAGGTGGAGAGAGAGGGGGTGACAAGGGAGAAATGGAGAGAGAATGAGAGAAGAGGGCAAGAGGGAAGATAGAGAGAGAAGGGGAAGAGAAAGGGACGAAGAGAAAGAGGAAGGGAGGGAGAGATATATAGATATGGAGAGAGAATGTGTATGTTTCGAGGGTGAGATAGAGAGATGGCATAAGAAAGATACACATAGATACAAATATAGTTATCATACAATATTATATAACTGGCCTAGATCCATCTTAACATCGGATCTATCAAGTGTCGAGAGGGATCAAATCTCTCAAGGTATAATCATTTCCTCAAGTTTCACACTCAAAAAAGAGGTTTGCACCTCGAGAGATTAGATCCCTCTCGGTGCTTAATAGGTTTGAAGTTATGATAGATCTAGGCTAGTTAATCACAATCATGATTATATTTAAAGATATTATGGTTTGACTTTCTTGGAGATAATAGCTTTTAATAATTCAATAATTTTTTTTAGAATATGTAAATTAAGTAATAAAAATAAATAGATTAATTCCTACTAAAATCTATATTAAAAAAAATAATAATAATCATAAAATTTATATAAATATTTAAATATATATATATATATATATATGATGATGATGATGATGATGATGATAATGATTAGCGTCCACTAAGACCAATGTTGTCTATTGGACCTCAAAAAAAGAGAGTCTAATTGTCATTCTTTAAAATCTTGTTTCTGTGATCAAAGAACAAGGAAATAAGCGTTCCAAAATCGCTATAGTTGGGTTAGCTTAATAAGTTAAGAAGATTGGAGGTGTGGTTGATGATAGGGAATTAAGAGTGGATGAGGGAAAGAAGTGTTCTCACTATAGTTGGGTTGGCTTAATAAGTCAAGAAGATTGGAGGTGTGGTTGATGATAGGAATTGAGAGCAGACGTGGGCAAGATCTGGGCAGTCTAAAAGGAAGTGATTTTCATCTTCTACCTTCTTAGTATCACAAATATGACAAATTTTCTCGACCGAGAGAGCCTTGGGAGTAGACCACCGCCCGGTCTCACTCTGAAGCTCATGAGAGGCTGATGAGAGATAGTTCTAATCCTAGCAATGTTCATTTTCTTCTTAGCGCTATTCAACATCGAGAGATAATTATGGTTATCGAGGGTGGGGCTGATCACCTCCTTATAGTACCTTAGCTTACTTTTACATTCCAAATCCTTAGCATTCCATATCTTGTCCTTAAAATGGGAAGTAATAGTATATTTAATACTATCGTTGCTTCCCATGATAATCTCCTCCTTAATCCCCAAAAATTGAGCCAAAAATGAACATCTTAATTATTCATTAATATTAATGATTTAAAATATAAAATATTAATATTATAATATAATATTATTTAATTCAAAAATAATTAAAATATATTAATATTATAAAATTATAAAATAAATCTGATATGAGAAATTTACAAAGTTTAAGATTATTATCTAACTTTTAAGAATAGAATTTAAAAATCTAAATATATAATAACATTACCATTATATTATATTTTGAATGTGCAGAATTATATAGTTGATAGTATTATTGTTGACACAATTTTTTCTTTATATAAATTGTGTAGAGTTTTTAAAATATCTAATAGTTTCAGTGAATACTATACTTATTCTCAAAAACACATAAATCTCGTAAAGAATGTAAATGACTACTAAACCAAACATAAATTGAATTTAAAATAATTGAATTTAATATTGTTATTTGTAGATAATGATTAGGGTTTCAAGGCGGAAAAAAAAAAAAAAAAAAACTATTAACAAACTTATGAATCGAAACAAAAAATTAAAAAAAATTGGTTCATCTATTTTTTTTACTCTCATCAAATCACTATAGAATTCCTTGAAATTGAAAAACAATGCAACAAATATAACAGTTAAGGTATTAGAAATTAATCCAGTCCTTGAATCTTGCTATTCAATATCTCTCCAAAATATCGTCTTGCTGTTGACACCTTTGATTAGTTCCCTGACCCTCTTGGTCTTGATTTAACTCAATTCTGATAAAATCACAAATTTTCGAAAAGAACCTTATAACTAGCATTTGCACCTTATGTTGCAAAGGAAACGCCGTAAGGCATAGAGTGGGGAAGAATGGCATAGAGTGGGGAAGAATAGCATAGAGTGGGGAAGAATAGGGACATGTATAGAGGGGAGAGAATAGAGACATGTGAATGGACATTGTTGAAAACAAGGGTGGATGATAATGAGTTAGAGTTGAAAGTATTAGTTATGTGTATTTTGAATATGAATATTTTGTAAATAATAGTAGTGTGTGGAAAAATAGCAACATGTGAATGGACATTGTTGGAAGCTAGGGTGGATGATAATGAGTTATACTTGAAATGATTAGTTATGTGTATTCGAATATGGCTATTTGGTAAATAATAGTAATTTCTTGTAAAGGTTATCGATTATCCATGTTGTTGTTTTTGTATATGTGAACATGTTTTTGTACATTTTTTTTTTGAGATGTAACTTTTCCATATGCTACCTATTTATGGTGTTCTTAGAAAATACTATTATATTTTAATGGAAGAGGTGAAAGAAACGATACGAGATTGTCAACAACATCATGATCGTCATTCCATATTTGAAAATCCACGAAAAATTGTTGGAGCTATGATGATAATAATAAAAATTCCAACATGATTTTGAAAAAATCTAGCTGATTTTTTTGAAAATGTCAATTACAGTGGTCAAGCTTCAGTATTTTGGGTACCCAGGCATTCATGATGGATGCTAAATCCATTTCCGCCATCCAAAAGAAATTTAAACACTCCCACAGTCAAATTTTGGAATTTGTCGTCCAAACAAAATTGTGACCTCTTTAGATAAGATTGGAAAAAAATGGTCTACGTTTGTGTGGGAAACATGATTGAATATCAAAGTTCCAAACGAATGTGTACACGCATAGAGGATTATTATGGAAGATTCCTTCTTCAAGGAATCATAATATAATCCATGAGGATATTAAATGTCCTTAAAAATTAAAGCACAAAACTCGGGAGCTTCAAGACCCAAGAATGGAATTTGGTATTTGGTAACATTTTACAAGGGAAACATGATTGAACATCAAAGTTTCAAATGAATGCGTACACGCATAGAGAATTATTAGGGAATATTCCTTCTTCAGGGAATAGTAATATTTTCAAACGAATGCGTACACGCATAGAGGATTATTATGGAAGATTCCTTCTTCAGGGAATAGTAATATAAGCCATGAGGATATTAAATGTCCTTAAAAACTACAGCACAGAACTTGGGAGCTTCAAGACCCAAGAATGGAATTTGGTAACATTTTTAAATGGAGTTTCCAATACAAACTGACGGGAATCACCCACAAGCTTTCAAGTTCATGGCCCCTAAATTTTTGCATTCTTGATAATGTGTTCTCACTGTTTCAATGTCAATTTCATGATGGTTCCAAAAAAAATTACAAAACAATTTTATAAGTTTTAATTTTTATCTATAAAATAGCTACTCCATCATGAAGAACGAATATTATTGCTACTCCATCATGAAGAATAGAGAACTTGCGAGCTTTGAGACCCAGGAATGGAATTTGGTAACATTTTAAATTGAGTTTCCAATTCAAGCTTTCTCAATCTGACATAATCACCTACAAGCTTTCAAGTTCGTGGGCCCTAAATTTTTGCATTCTTGATGATGTTTTCTCACTGTTTCAATGTCAATTTCATGATGCTTCCAAAAAACTATAAAACAGTTTTAAAGTGTAAGTTTTTATCTATAAATTAGCTACTTCATCATGGAGAATACACATTTGTTAGGTATTATTTGGCATTTCACATCATGTTGTATTATGCGTCATTGTGTAAGTAAAGCAACATTGTGAATCTAGTGTGAGGAGGACCAAGGTGTATTTAGTTGTCACAACTGATTGAGGGATGAGGCACATTGAAGAGTCATAGACAAGAGAGATGCATTGAAGAGAATTTTGGTATCACATCATGAGGAACGCTGTGAGGCATTTTGCCACCATTTGGTCATCTCAACATATTTTTTACTTTCTAAAACTAGCATTTCCCTGATTTGGAACAAAGATTTTGTTTTATTATGTATGCATTACAGTGTCCAATTTTTATTTCCCTGATGCAATGATAGTAGCTATTGTTAAGAAACATCTTGACACTTTGAATATCATAAGAGATGAATCTTGGTATTTCATACAGTGAGAAGAGGCGTTTGGTAGAAGTTAGAACGGACTGAGAATTCAGCTTTCTTTTTCATTGAAGGTTTGACATTTCAGAATCATCCTAGGGATACATTGACAATTTGGCCAGGGATTTGTGATCTAACTATGCCAGCTAATTCCACTGAGTGTCAGCTTCAATTTCCATATCCAATTTCTAGTAGTTTTAACAGTATGGTTTGAAGGTGGCGAGGGCATCCCTCCCAATCGATGTTTGGGCCCTCAGCCAAATAAAATATTACCTCTCCTCAGATAGAGGTAGCATTCCACATAGTTGTTCATGGCAACATTCTTAGATTAACTTGAGATATAGGCACAAAATATTGCTGAGTATTTACATGATCATGTCTCCTGCAGTTTAGGAACATCTACTCTATCCCATAACAAATTTACATGAAATTGTGTTAATGCATAAATTATCCTGAAACTGATGACACTTCTTGCATTGACCTACTCTAAAAGAATGGATACTTGTAGTTGTTTCCTTCGATTTCCCCCATAAAAAATAATGCATTCACAAAATGCTGGTTACAGTCTCTTTTGAAGTTCACTCGAAGCTTTGATTTGTACGATTAAAACCACTAAATCTAATGGTCGAGTGAAAAGGGATTTAGAATCGGCCCTATATTCCTCGCTTGAAGAAATAAGGGTCCAAGGTTGTGACTTAGGTGGTATTACTCATATGTTTCGGCTATCGTACATGAAAGGAACTGAAAACCCCAATTCAACTTCAGGTCCAGTGACCTTCAGTGGAAATCTGGATGTAAGGGAAAGAAAAAGGTATTTCAATTATTATGAAGGGATTGATTTGCCTTGTGGTTTTGCCAATTACTGTACCCGAGGGTTCCTTGTGTCTGAAGAAGACAAGAAGGTCATGGAACAGTGCAAGGGGGGGTGTGGTAATTTCAACTATATTTGGAGCCTATGAAAGATTAATAAACCCAAGAATGTTAAGAAAATCACAATAGAAAACATTTGTTTCTTCATGTTTATGGACAATGCAACTCTCACACTTCTTGCCAGATACCAGATCAAGCCCAATGAGTCTCATAGAATTGGAATTTGGCACATTGTTTTGGTCAGGGAGTTTCCATACAAGGAATCTGTAATGAATGGTCGCATACCCAATTATATTTCCCACAGGCTTTTCTCAAACTGTGTTTACAACATTTGGAAGGATGCCAAGCTACAGCTTGTTCTTGACCTCGGCTACCGTACATGAAAGGAACTGAAAACCCCAATTCAACTTCAGGTCTAGTGACCTTCAGTGGAAATCTGGATGTGAAGGAAAGAAAAGGGTATTTCAATTATTATGAAGGGATTGATTTGCCTTGTGGTTTTGCCAATTATCGTACCCGAGGGTTCCTTGTGTCTGAAGAAGACAAGAAGGTCATGGAACAGTGCAAGGGGGGTGTGGTAATTTCAACTATATTTGGAGCCTATGAAAGATTAATAAACCCAAGAATGTTAAGAAAATCACAATAGAAAACATTTGTTTCTTCATGTTTATGGACAATGCAACTCTCACACTTCTTGCCAGATACCAGATCAAGCCCAATGAGTCTCATACAATTGGAATTTGGCACATTGTTTTGGTCAGGGAGTTTCCATACAAGGAATCTGTAATGAATGGCCGCATACCCAATTATCTTTCCCACAGGCTTTTCTCAAACTGTGTTTACAACATTTGGAAGGATGCCAAGCTACATCTTGTTCTTGATCTTTTGTAAATTTTGGAAAATCTCCATGTAACTCACAACGTTTATATTGCTATCTGAAAGCATCCCTACAATAGTCATACCATGGAGGAAGCCGTTTTTAAAGTCATATGGAGAAATTGGAGCAAAGAAGCTGTGAGGTATCAAATGGACAGTTACTGTGCCAATGGCTTGCAACCTTGGAGCTCTGAAAATCTTCCCTCAAGAAGTGGTATGAGAACTCAACTTTGCTCAATTATGGTGAAGTTTTAGTGGGATAGCATCTAAGATTTGTTTTGAGGTTGGTTCTCTCTGTAACTGATATTTTGATTTTGTGGGTTGTTGTTGGCATTACAGATGTGGCTGATATTGCACTGATATTGAGAAAGCACACCCTTTCAATGAAGCTATTTTCTTGCCTGTTATTCAATGAATTAGATTTCTTCGATCCTCAGGATCAGTTGCCATTTGCATATGTAAGAGACATGATGACCCCCAAAGTGAGGAATCACATGTTCGAATCAGCCATTTTTAATGCAATAACAAATGTATATCAACATTCTTACAAGGTCAATCGAAGCATTTTCAAAGAGCCTCCTTTGGATCGGCAAATTTTTGAGCCTCCTTTGGACCAGAAAATTTCTTTGGTTTATGAATCTAGAGCCTGGAAATCGTATTTGGACAGAATGTGGGCTACATATTCTGTTTGATTGTATTAATTCATTTCAAATTTGATTGCCTGCTAATATTATTCTGTTTGATTGTATTAATTCATTTCAAATTTGATTGGCTGCTAATATTACAATTTTCAGAAGCTATCAATTTTTTAAACTGTGAAGGGTCATGAAATAGCGGGAAATAGCAGAATATGGGAGGAACCATACTTGCAAATTTATCCAATCCATGATGTTGATGGATGCCATGCGTGTTAATTTTATGCTAGATTGGATTAGATGACTGATTTACTTCTCAGTAATTGAAATCATTTTTACTGCTTCTGCCAACATGAGAAGATAGAGATTGTGCACCTATATCTAATATGTGTATTGCATTTAATGGTGTTGATAGAGACTGAATTTTTTTTCCATGTGAATTCCAGTGGTGATTCTCGTTATACTGGAAATGAAGGAAAATACAATGAAACGTGCTCTTCTGGATAACTGGTATCCAAACTGGGTGTACACCATGAAAACATTTTTAACTCAAACAGAAACAAAGAATTTTTCTAGGTGGCTCTTCGTTGTCAACGCAATCCTGAATTGAAATTTGGTACAAGTTGTAAAGGCTTGCATGTGCTTTTATTAGATGAGGTGTGACGTGGGAACAAATGTCCCCATATGTTGATTGTTACATTTCTGCATCTTTTTTAGATTTTCCTATCCCTATGTCGCCATTGCTCTTCTATTTATGCATATTTCTACATCTTATTTAGATTTGCATATTCCTATGTCATTATTGCTCCTCAATTTATGCACATTTTGCACCTTATTTAGATTTTTCTATTCCTATCTCGCCATTGCTCCTTAATTTATGCCTTACGGCGTTTCCTTGGCAACATTCTTAGATTAATTTGAGATATAGGCGCAAAATATTGCTGAGTATTTACATGATCATGTCTCCTACATTTTAGGAACATCTACTCTATCCCATAACAAATTTACATGAAATTGTGTTAATGCATAAATTATCCTGAAACTGATGAAATAGCCTCCGCAAGACATTAAACCACCTTCACCATACTAATTACTAGATGATTAGTAACATTTATACATGGCCAACGGCTCCAACTTTGGGGGAAATAGGCTTTCAGCATTTATATATGCCACCCAAAATGCTCACAGAAAATGTCAAATTCAGAGTCCCAGAGTCCCAATTTTGGAAAAATGGATTTTGGAAAAATGGAATGTAAGCATTGATGTATGCCAAGCATAATGCTGGCACAAAATATCAAATTCACACTAATCCAATAATTCATATATGGACAAAATAAAAGGGCTGCTTTAAACCTACAGGTTTGAATCAATAAAGGAAGCAGAATTTCACATGTAAAAACTATGATTACCTTGTTAAAGAATAAGCAGTTCTATTTCACATATATCCCATATTACCTTGGAAGGCAAAAGCAATCCAAAATGAAATTTCACATGTAAAAATTATGACTACCCTGCTCCAGAATTAATGGTTTTATTCTACATTGATGCAATATTAAATCTTCAAAAGAAAAATATGACAGGAGTACATTGGATTACAAAATTGTGAATACAAATCCTACACAACTCAATTCACTACACAGAAAAACCAATACAATCCGCAACAAAATTTCAAGAAAAATTATGAACTATCTATTCTATAAAGGAATCTCAATGACAACATTATCCGTGAGAATCAAAATTAATATTACCCATAATATCTAACTGAGGCCCAAGTGCCTGTTCTTCTGCAGGGTTAATCTCCACAGAATTCTGAGGCTTTTCGGTTGATGGGTGTTTGATCAATATTAATAATTTCAACACTGCCTGTGCAAATGGGGCATATGTAGAGGCGTTTGGTAGAAGTTAGAACGGACTAAGAATTCAGCTTTCTTTTTCATTGAAGGTTTGACATTTCAGAATCATCCCAGGGATACATTGACAAGTGATCCAACTATGCCAGCTAATTCCACTGAGTGTCAACTTCAATTTCCATATCCAATTTCTAGTAGTTTTAACAGTTTGGTTTGAAGGTGGCCAGGGCATCCCTCCCAATCGATGTTTGGGCCCTTAGCCAAATAAAATATTACCTCTCCTCAGATAGAGGTAGCATTCCACATAGCTGTTCATGGCAACATTCTTAGATTAACTTGAGATATAGGCACAAAATATTGCTGAGTATTTACATGATCATGTCTCCTGCAGTTTAGGAACATCTACTTTATCCCATAACAAATTTACATGAAATTGTGTTAATGCATAAATTATCCTGAAACTGATGAAATAGCCTCCGCAAGACATTAAACCACCTTCACCATACTAAGTATTAGATGATTAGTAACATTTATACATGGCCAACAGCTCCAACTTTGGGGAAAATAGGCTTTCAGCATTTATATATGCCACCCAAAATGCTCACAGAAAATGTCAAATTCAGAGTCCCAGAGTCCCAATTTTGGAAAAATGGATTTTGGAAAGATGGAATGTAAGCATTGATGTATGCCAAGCGTAATGCTGGCACAAAATATCAAATTCACAAATGCCAAATGCTAATCCAATAATTCAAATATGGACAAAATAAAAATAAAAGGGCTGCTTCAAACCTACAGGCCTAGAATTAATAAAGGAAGCAGAATTTCACATGTAAAAACTATGACTACCTTGTTAAAGAATAAGTAGTTCTATTTCACATATATCCCATATTACCTTCGAAGGCAAAAGCAATCCAAAATGAAATTTCACATGTAAAAATTATGACTACCCTGCTCAAGAATAAATGGTTTTATTCTACATCGATGCAATATTATCTTCAAAAGAAAAATATGACAGGAGTACATTGGATTACAAAATTGTGAATACAAATCTTACACAACTCAATTCACTACACAGAAAAACCAATACAATCCACAACAAAATTTCAAGAAAAATTATGAACTATCTATTCTATAAAGGAATCTCAATGACGACATTATCCGCGTGAGAAATTATGAACTATCTATTCTATAAATGAATCTCAATGACGACATTATCCGCGTGAGAATCAGAATTAATATTACCCATAATATCTAACTGAGGCCCAAGTGCCTGTTCTTCTGCAGGGTTAATCTCCACTGAATTCTGAGGCTTTTCGGTCGATGGGTGTTGATCAACATTAATAATTATGCCGTAAGGCATTTCCATTTGAAATGGACTCTCCTGTGATCCGCGATGTCTTGGTTATTCACCATTAGATTTAGTGTTAGACGATTAAAAACTTTACTACCTTTGATCTCATAACTGACTCTTGCCGCTCAATAACTGACTCCTGTGATCCGCGCTGTCTTGGTGGGGTATATGAAGGGGATGAGTTTCATAGCAGGCGTGCTTCTGCTGTACATGTCCGAGGAGAATGCATTTTGGGTGACGGTACATGTCCGAGGAGAATGCATTTTGGGTGATGGTTGTGTTGCTTAAAGGCGGAGCGAATACTCCATTGCTGTACATGTCTAAGGGTGGGGTATACGAAGGGGATGAGTTTCATAGCAGGCGTGCTTCTGCTATACATGTCCGAGGAGAATGCATTTTGGGTGATGGTACATGTCCGAGGAGAATGCATTTTGGGTGATGGTTGTGTTGCTTAAAGGCGGAGCGAATACTCCATTGTTGTACATGTCTGAGGAGAATGCCTTTTGGGTGATGGTAGTGCTGCTCAAAGGCGGAGCGAATACTCCATTGGGAGGGCTATACCTGGACGGTCTACCTCTACTCAACAAATGTCTATTTGACTTTGAAACACTTGTGAAGGAGCAACTGCCAGAGTTAAGGAAACATTTTGAGGAGCAAACCATCATGCCATCTATGTTTGCAACTAGCTGGTTCTTGACGGTTTTTTCTGTAGATTTGCCATTTTCCCTAATTGTTTTTATATGGGATGTTTTTCTTTTCAATAACCGACTTATCTCATAACTGACTCTTGCGGCTCAACTGACTGGCTTATTAATTTTTCAGTTTGCGCAGAGGTCTCTCCACAATGTGTTGAAGGCATATGCGGTGTATGACAGCGAGGTGGGGTATACGCAGGGGATGAGTTTCATAGCAGGCGTGCTTCTGCTGTACATGTCTGAGGAAAATGTGTTTTGGGTGATGGAGGAGAATCTGTTTTGGGTGATCATGAGCTTTGCGTTGGTGGGTAATGGTCAATTACAAGTACAGGAAAATTTGAAATAATCGGCTGGTTACATGCATACAACTATGTTTCAAAAGGCCATAGGAATCCTTACGTCAAAACATTGAACAGGTATATTTGGATGCATTCTTGATAAGCATAATTAAAAGGCTTCTTGAAAATAGTTAAAAGTGCTAATAGCATGATCTCAAGATTTTGCTAATCTGTAAAGTTTTGGAGAAAATACTTGTACTGGCTGAACAAATTTTCACTCACGAAACCTGCCATTTCTATTATTTTTCAATCAAGAAACCTATCATTTCAATTATTTTGCAAAAGGGTTAAAACTGCTGGTGACATAATTTAAATTTTTTCAGAAATTACTTGTACACAATTTATTCAGGAAAGATCCTGTCACTTCATTAAGCATGGACGCCATTAGTAGGATTTCTGGAAGCTTATGAGAGTCCTATATGGAGATCCGTTTCTGTCTTGTCAACATCAAATTAATGATTGTAGAGTATTCGGAAAAAAATTGATTATACTATGAACCTTGTAAGTTGTTATTTCCTACAGTTTCGCTAGAGATTGTTGGTATCACGCTCCTTGTTATGTACCTCGTTTTAGATATTCCTCGATGTCATCTCAATATAAGCCAAAAATAAGCTCGTACGGTGAAATTGCAAAATACGTTGCATTTGAGCGTTGATACTGATTATGATCTCTTTTATAGCATGTAAATTTTTTAGCTATCAACTTCTCCATGTGGGATATTTACATTGTGATATTTGGCAGTAATAATGATTATCTGTCCATAAGGTTGATAATACCATTTTAAAAGAAATTGGAAATCAAAATGGAATTTTTCTATCCTCCATGATATGCAGTATTTAATACTACGGTGGGTTGTATAAAGTTTTTTAAATCTAAAAGCTATTGACCATTGAAATTAACACACCAATATATTGTGCAACGGGATTTTATCTGTTAGATATAGAATTCTACTTTAATTTCAATTTGCAAATCCAATCGTTTGTATATCACCCAATAAAAGGAACTAATGAAACACATATTTACCAACTCCAATAAGATGTCCGATTTTACACTGGTTTGTGGTGGTTCGTGGTGAATGTGATAAAAAAAGAGTTGTCTTTAGTGTGATTTTTTGGAAATTTTTATAGTGGGTTTTTCCGATTTAACTTTTTTAAATCTAGCAAGAATTTATTGAAATGACAAGCTTGATGGGTAATCATGTGCAATCTAAGCACCCTAGGAGTTTTACATGGTGCTGAATCCATATATGGTAAAAAAAACTAGTTTAAATAAGACAAATCAAGATTTCACCTCAATTTTTCCTGAACAATTCTTTTTATCCACAATCAACAATCAACAGAATACTAAATTTTTAACATTCCATTCAATATATAACATAAATTCACGTGGGAGCTAAGAACACATAATCATTTAATTTAATTATTAAATAATTTTTTTCCCTTTCCATTTTTATTAAAATCAAATCATAATTTCTTCCAAACATAAGTTTAACTCTATTAACTTAATTTTTTAAAACCCTAAAATATATTTATACATTCAAAAAACATCTTAAAATTCTCCACAAAATTACATATAATAATATTATTAACAATGTCATATTGTATGGTTACAGAGCAAGGTCAATTAACCAAGTATTATGCAAAACGAATGTCCCAGGTTCAAATCCATTGAACCATGTGTAGGGCAGCCGGGTATAACTACATAAAAATGGAAAAAACCACAGCTTGAAGGACTGAATATAAAAACATTAGTTTATAAATATTGGTTTAGTGGATTGACATTAAATAAAAAAAACATTAGTTTATAAATATTAGTTTAGTGGATTGACGTTGTAAAATTTACACGTAGTGCTAATGATTTGACTTCCTTCGCATTTAAAACTACGGAACAGACCAAAGCGGAGACTAACACGTAAGTTTGTTACGCCTTTTTAGTAGCAGCCTAACGTTTCTAGCCCTGTTCAAGCACGTGCGGCTTCCTTTCTTGCACTTGATCCTATGGCATGGTAAATAAGCTCTGCTTTTCTCCATGGCAAATAATATTTACTCTGCTATAGGATTTTGTATGTGGTTTAGGATATTAAATGTATGTGGTTTAGGATATAGCGGAGACTAACACGTAAGTTTGTTACGCCTTTTTAGTAGCAGCCTAACGTTTCTAGCCCTGTTCAAGCATGTGCGGCTTCCTTTCTTGCACTTGATCCTATGGCATGGTAAATAAGCTCTACTTTTCTCCATGGAAAATAATATTTACTCTGCTATAGGATTTTGTATGTGGTTTAGGATATTAAATGTATGTGGTTTAGGATATTAAATGTGGTTGGGCTGTAAGCATATACAATTAAAGTTATACCAATATAAATTTAATAGTGCGTATATATAGCCCAACCGGGCATGGTAAATAAGCTTGACCTTTCTCAATGTGTCTAATGGAGGGAATTGTCATGGTCAGCCTGGTAAGCTGGGCTTAAATTTGTTATTATCATCAAAATCAAAATAATTGCAGATATTTTTATTTTTGAACATGTATATTGGTGCGTTATACTTTGAATAATATATGAAAATATTGTTTGATGTATTGGTAAACCTGAGGATGGGTATGTCACCTTGTATGTCACCTTTATCATTGACGATTAATTAATTACACCGTAAGGAATTTCCCTCTGAAATCAAACCTGAGGATGGGTATGTCACCTTTAAGATTGACGATTAATTAATTACGCCGTAAGGCATTTCCCTCTGAAATCAACTCCTTTCTCTGCCTACATGTCATCTTTATATGCCATAGGATTATATGTAAGACGATTGCAAAGATTTCAGCCATTAGATTAGAATGGTTACAAAAAACTAGTTCTCTCTGCCTACCTGTCATCTTTATATGCCATAGGATTATGTAAGACGATTGCAAAGATTTCAGCCATTAGGTTAGAATGGTTAAAAAAAATTAGTTGTTGAAATAGTTTGCGCACTGGTCTAATGGTTACAAATACCGTCACCTCTTGCAAGTCTTTCTCGACAAGCCTGAACTGTAGGCTGGACACAATATTAAATCTCAGATAGAATCTGCATAGAAGCTGCTGTTTGAGTAGCCTCTGTCCATATAGCCATTTTATCTACGACCTATGCCGAATCCAGGTGGTGCCTGGATACGCTGGTCGTCATGGTGGAGTCCAAAGCTATTATTCTTCCGGTCTTCTATAAAGTGAAGCCCTCGGAGGTCAAGTGGATGGGCAAAGATAAAGATGGATCATATGATAAAGCCCTACGTATCCACGAAGAGAAGCAGTAGTACGACTTGCAGACTATCCAGACTTGGTCAAACGCCCTTCATCATGTCACGAATATAAGTGACTTTGAACTGCAGGAGGGTAATGGGTAAGGATATCCACTGTCTTGATCCATATTAGGTCTAAATCTGTTGCATTGAAGCATACATCACATCTCAAGTATGCTTTTGTCATTACTTACTTTACTGTCTTAATTAATATTCAGGGACGAGGGCGAAGAGAGACTCTTGGAGGAGCACGAAGAGGAGCTATTGGAGAAGGTTGTGCAAGCCGTGTTGAAAAATGTTGCAATGCCATTGGATGTGGCAAAATATCCAACTGGTTTGGCAGAAAAGTTAAAAGATTTTTAAGGGACACTGCGACTGCATCATGGTGAGCATGTGGAGGTCAAGGTTGTGGGGATTGTGGGCATCGGTGGAATTGGAAAGACAATGATGGCCAAAGAACTTTTTAATCGTAAGAGGTCAGATTATGATAGATCCTATTTTCTATTTGATGTGAGGGAAAATGCAAATAAAATGTCTCTAAACAATGTATAAAGCAAACTCATTAAGGACTTGAAGGATAGAGATATCAAAATTGAGAGGTGGGAAGAAGGCATGGAGATACTTAAAAAGAATCTTTCAGCTTGTGAGGCACTCATAATATTAAATGATGTAGGTCATGTGGACCAACTAGATCCTTTCTTGCCAATTAATCATGTCCTTCACCCCAAGAGCTTGATTTTTGTTACGTTTAGGGTCAAGCATATCCTTAGAAGTGCAGGAATTGCAAAGTCGTCAATTTATCAGTTACCAGGCCTCAATATAGCACACTCCCAAGAGCTGTTTTGCTTGCATGCCTTTTTCCAGCCATATCCACTACCAAGATTTGAAAATCTTGTAGATGGGTTTTTAAAGGCATGCCATGGTTTGCCTCTATCATTGAAAGTTTTTGGGTCGCTTGTTTGTGGACATGACAAACTTTACTGGGAAGAGCAACTGAATGGACTTCACCAAATATTACCTACAGAGATAGAAAGGAGCCTTAAAATTAGTTACGACTCTCTCAATCATGAGTAGCGGCAAATATTTTTAGATATCGCCTATTTTTCGATAGGAAAAGACAAGGATACATGGGTAAGAATATGGAGGGGTTCGGGATGGAATGGTTTGGCAGGGTTTCAAAATCTGCTCAACAAGTGTCTTGTCGAGTTGGACGATGAAAATAGAATAAGAATGCATGATCACCTCATAGATTTGGGAAGAGCTATTGTGGATTGTCCAGAATTATTACTGCATTGGCTTTGGCGAACGATAAAGAATCTTCATCTTCATGAGTTGTTGCAACAATCATCCTCTATAAGTGTTTGAGCCATCCTAATTGTTGAATGTCTAAAGAACTTTCGGTATTTTGTATTCAAAACAGTCTGCCACACATTATGTTAATAATAGTTTATTGTTTTCAAACCACAAACAGGTGATAACAGAAGTGCGCGGATTTGGGATGGCTCCTTGGTACACCTTTATTGGGTAGGATGAAGATTAGGAAGTGTTCCATTCAAAATTAGAATTTCCCTTGAATACAAGTTCGAGTCAAGAGGTCTGCGGAATCAGGAAATTGCAACTTCTTGAAGTTGAAGGCAACTTTGAAAGCATCTTGACTTCGGTGTGGTCACCAAAACTCATATGGCTTCATTGGAATGTGTCGAACTACTCATCACTACCTTCTTGAATTCCATTGTGCGATTTAAGAGTTTTAGAAGTGTTCGGTTGGGAATTGAAAAGATTGTGGCAATCTCGATCTGAGGTACGTACATATAGATGCAGCAATTTGCAGAGCAAGAATTCTCCTATATTTTCAATTTCTTATATAATCAAAATGTACTCCACTTGCGGCAATTAAATATTTAAGCTCCATTTTCCGAGTTTCCAAAGTCATTAAGGTCACTGAAGCACCTAGAAAAGATTGTACTGAACTGTCCGCGATTGTTGACATACGCAGATGTAGCAATGATATCAGAAGAATTTTGCTATTTGAGCTCCTTGAGATGTCTAACCCTCATAGGGTGCCCGAAATTGCAGCTTCTTCCAATTTTATTTGGGAATCTAAGAAAGCTCGAATACTTCCATCTGTCCAAGTGCAGTAGTTTGGAAATGCTTCCAGATTCTTTTAGTAATCTAACAAATCTTCAACACATCAATCTGATAGACTGTGGAAGTTTGAAAATGCTCCCAAATTCCTTTGGGAATCTGGTAAATCTCCAACACGCCAATATTTCTAAGTGCAGCAATTTGGAGATGATTCCAAATTCCTTTGGGAATCTAACAACTCTCCAACATATCAATCTCACACTGTGCGGAAGTTTGAAGATGCTTCCAGATTTGTTTCAAAATCTGAGAAATCTCCAAACCATGAATTTTACATTGTGCAAAAGTTTGAAGATGCTTCCAAGTTCCTTCGAAAATTTAAAAAATATTCAATACATCAATCTTTCTAGGTGTAAATGTCTAGAAATGCTTCCAGGCTTTCAGGGAAATCTATTGCAACTTAGACATCTACATTTGGGTGATTGTTTGAATTTGACTCTTTCCAAACTTGGAGATATCACCACTCTTGAATGTTTAGATCTATTAGGTTGCCTCCAAATGGAGTTATTGCCTTCCCAGGTTGGAAGTCAACCGTCTTTGAAAAAGTTAAATTTGTTCTGTACAAACATCAAATATTTACATAGTACTATTGTGTGCCTGAGCAATTTGGAACTTCTGATGTTAGGTAGCCCTTTTTGTTGGGAGCGTTGCCATCTTTGTTCGAACTGACTAAGTGTTTATTGCAAACATTGTAATTTTTCAACAAAATGTCAAGAATGTTACTGTAGTAAAGGTGTTTTCACATCCACTACTTCAGAAGGAGGAGGTGGGTGCTGATATTCTTCTCCTTCTGCTGTGATGGCTATATCTGCTTCTTCGTCAGAAGATATTGTGATCTGGGTAGCATCGTCTTGGCTTTTGCCCCACAGAAAAGGGTAGAGACCAATGAATATAAGAATCACACCCATCAAACTGTTCTAGTGTAGGAAAATCAAGCATTTCAATTAATTAATTTTGTAAATTTGTAGGCAAAATGAGAGAAGAAATAGTAAATTTAATGTAAATTGTTAGGGTAGTTCTGGTAAACTTGATTTAGTCGAGTTATAAGTAGTTTTCTGGCTCCAACCTGTGGTTTGGCCCATGATATTCCTGTGGAATATAACCTATTTAAAAGCCAAAAGCCTCCATGTTAATTTCTTTCACTTATGGAGTCTTTCTGTTTTTAAACAGGCTATATTCCACATGAATACCATAGACAAAATTATGGGTTCTCATGAACCCCAAAATAGTTGATGACTTTACCTAATCAAATTTACTTGAACCACTCTAATAGAAATTGAAGACTTAAGAATATACTATATTCCATATGAATACCATGGACAAAACCATAGATTCTCATTAGCCCAAAAACAACTAATAACTTTATCTAATCAAGTTTAATTTTACCTGAACCACTCTAACACAAATTGAATATTGGAGTATATAAAAGACCACCGAATTGAATATTTGAGAATATAACAAACCACCCTCCTTCCCAAATGCAACGTGTCTCCCAGAACTATATATGATAAAATTGCTGAGCACACGGTAGACACTGGGTTGAATACTGTAATGAATACTGGCCCTTGTTTCCACAAACACCATAACTGTAATGGAAATGCCATTGCATTGAATATGATTCCCTGCCAAATTGAATTAATCTTCCACAAATCAGCTTAACCACCTAACAAAAATTTAAGTTATTCATGGTTGGGAAAATTGAGGAAGAACATCATTCATGTATGTAGACTTACTGTAGTGAACACAGTCAAAATATTAGCCCTATCCAGTATCCATGATGTTGGAATGATGCCCCTGTCAAGAATGGCTATTAGGAGAGCAGTTTGGATGAAGCCTAGAATGGCAGTAATTGATGTAAGGGATATTATGGCTGGAAACTTCTTCATTGTCTCAACATGCACATGAAATTATAATCATATATTTGATTGGGTGGGGAGCTTTGAAACTTCTAAATACAGAAAAGGGTTATAATTGGGTATCAATTTAATATGCAAGGTGGTAGGGAGACCTGCAATATCATGGTAGTGGATAACATTATCACTGCTGAGATAAGGTAAATACACCCTCTAATCTGGTTGCCTGAATCTCCCTCGTGTAGAATGGTTTCCACTAGGTGTACTATATTAGTGTTGGAAACTGATGTTGATTGTCCCCACAGAGGCCAGAGTTGGGCTAGAGTAGGACCTTGAAGGAAACTCATAGCCATTGCACAAATTTACTTGAACCACTCTAATAGAAATTGAAGACTTAAGAATATACTATATTCCATATGAATACCATGGACAAAACCATAGATTCTCATTAGCCCAAAAACAACTAATAACTTTATCTAATCAAGTTTAATTTTACCTGAACCACTCTAACACAAATTGAATATTGGAGTATATAAAAAACCACCGAATTGAATATTTGAGAATATAACAAACCACCCACCTTCCCAAACGCAACGTGTCTCCCAGAACTATAGATGATAAAATTGCTGAGCACACGGTAGACACTGGGTTGAATATTGTAATGAATACTGGCCCTTGTTTCCACAAACACCATAACTGTAATGGAAATGCCATTGCATTGAATATGATTCCCTGCCAAATTGAATTAATCTTCCACAAATCAGCTTAACCACCTAACAAAAATGTAAGTTATTCATGGCTGGGAAAATTGAGGAAGAACATCATTCATGTATGTAGACTTACTGTAGTGAACATAGTCAATATATTAGCCCTATCCAGTATCCATGATGTTGGAATGATGCCCCTGTCAAGAATGGCTATTAGGAGAGCGGTTTGGATGGAGCCTAGAATGGCAGTAATTGATGTAAGGGATAGTGTGGCTGGAAACTTCTTCATTGTCTCAACATGCACATGAAATTATAATCATATATTTGATTGGGTGGGGAGCTTTGAAACTTCTAAATACAGAAAAGGGTTATAATTGGGTATCAATTTAATATGAAAGGTGGTAGGGAGACCTGCAATATCATGGTAGTGGATAACATTATCACTGCTGAGATAAGGTAAATACACCCTCTAATTTGGTTGCCTGAATCTCCCTCGTGTAGAACGGTTTCCACTAGGTGTACTGTATTAGTGTTGGAAACTGATATTGATTGTCCCCATAGAGGCCAGAGTTGGGCTAGAGTAGGACCTTGAAGGAAAGTCATAGCCATTGCACAAATTTAGTTGAACCACTCTAATAGAAATTGAAGACTTAAGAATATACTATATTCCATATGAATACCATGGACAAAACCATAGATTCTCATTAGCCCAAAAACAACTAATAACTTTATCTAATCAAGTTTAATTTTACCTGAACCACTCTAACACAAATTGAATATTGGAGTATATAAAAAACCACTGAATTGAATATTTGAGAATATAACAAACCACCCACCTTCCCAAACGCAACGTGTCTCCCAGAACTATAGATGATAAAATTGCTGAGCACACGGTAGACACTGGGTTGAATACTGTAATGAATACTGGCCCTTGTTTCCACAAACACCATAACTATAATGGAAATTCCATTGCATTGATTCCCTGCCAAATTGAATTAATCTTCCACAAATCAGCTTAACCACCTAAGAAAAATTTAAGTTATTCATGGCTAGGAAAATTGAGGAAGAACATCATTCATGTATGTAGACTTACTGTAGTGAACACAGTCAAAATATTAGCCCTATCCAGTATCCATGATGTTGGAATGATGCCCCTGTCAAGAATGGCTATTAGGAGAGCAGTTTGGATGGAGCCTAGAATGGCAGTAATTGATGTAAGGGATAGTGTGGCTGGAAACTTCTTCATTGTCTCAACATGCACATGAAATTATAATCATATATTTGATTGGGTGGGGAGCTTTGAAACTTCTAAATACAGAAAAGGGTTATAATTGGGTATCAATTTAATATGCAAGGTGGTAGGGAGACCTGCAATATCATGGTAGTGGATAACATTATCACTGCTGAGATAAGGTAAATACACCCTCTAATCTGGTTGCCTGAATCTCCCTCGTGTAGAATGGTTTCCACTAGGTGTACTGTATTAGTGTTGGAAACTGATGTTGATTGTCCCCACAGAGGCCAAAGTTGGGCTAGAGTAGGACCTTGAAGGAAACTCATAGCCATTGCTCCACCCACACAAATTACAGTTCCTAGAATTTTGGCTCTGTTGCGAATACACATAACGTCTACTTTCTCCATCCTACATATTTGACACTCACATTAGATTTTGGTCACAATAAATCTAAATGATATAATTAACTCCAAATGAATGCATCATATAGGTGAGCAATTATAAGCTCAAAGTAATTTTTTGACCATTAGTAACCTAAATCAAAATAAATTGTTCAGGGTTTCATTTCATTAACCTAAATGTAAGAATCTCCTCCAAATTTCAACTATGTGAACAGTTATAATCTTCTTCTAGTTTAAACAGTTATAAGATAAACAATAGAAAATCTTTTAGCTTTTTAATAACTTCAACTACATGTAACTTCAATCATTAACATTCACTACCAAAATACAAACAATTTATATTTCATTAATCACACATTCAAATGATTAACCACACATTCAAAGTGAGTGTTGAGTTCTTGATTAACCACACATTCATGTAAATGATTCATATTTGATTAACCACACATTCAAAGCACATTCATGCATCCACACATTCAAATGATTAACAACACATTCAAAGTGAGTGTTGAGTACCTGATTAACCACACATTCATGCAAACAATTCATATCTGATTAACCACACATTCGAAGCACATTCATGCAAACGATTCATATTTGATTAACCACACATTCAAAGAACATTCATGCTAATTAGCCACACATTCAAAGCACATTCATGCAAATGATTCATCACTCAATGCAGAGTTAAGGTTTATAGCCACTCACTTATGGATCAAAAGCATGATGAATTAGTAAACTCTTAGTTGTTGGATGTAAAAAACAGGATTCAAGTCTATTCTACATGTTAATGGGTATTTCTATCAATCCAATACATAGATGAAGTTTATAAACACCACTAATGGATCAAAATCAGTTACACATGCCAAGGGGAATCAAGTGCCATATACTTCAGCCATTAGGTTAGAATGGTTACAAAAAATTAGTTGTTGAAACAGTTTGCGCACTGGTCTAATGGTTACAAATACCGTCACCTCTTGCAAGTCTTTCTCGACAGGCCTGAACTGTAGGCTGGACACAATATTACATCTCAGATAGAATCTGCATAGAAGCTGCTGTTTGAGTAGCCTCTGTCCATATAGCCATTTTATCTACGACCTATGCCGAATCCAGGTGGTGCCTGGATACGCTGGTCGTCATGGTGGAGTCCAAAGCTATTATTCTTCCAGTCTTCTATAAAGTGAAGCCCTCGGAGGTCAAGTGGATGGGCAAAGATAAAGATGGATCATATGCTAAAGCCCTACGTATCCACGAAGAGAAGCAGTAGTATGACTTGCAGACTATCCAGACTTGGTCAAACGCCCTTCATCATGTCACGAATATAAGTGACTTTGAACTGCAGGAGGGTAATGGGTAAGGATATCCACTGTCTTGATCCATATTAGGTCTAAATCTGTTGCATTGAAGCATACATCACATCTCAAGTATGCTTTTGTCATTACTTACTTTACTGTCTTAATTAATATTCAGGGACGAGGGCGAAGAGAGACTCTTGGAGGAGCACGAAGAGGAGCTATTGGAGAAGGTTGTGCAAGCCGTGTTGAAAAATGTTGCAATGCCATTGGATGTGGCAAAATATCCAACTGGTTTGGCGGAAAAGTTACAAGATTTTTAAGGGACACTGCGACTGCATCATGGTGAGCATGTGGAGGTCAAGGTTGTGGGGATTGTGGGCATTGGTGGAATTGGAAAGACAATGATGGCCAAAGAACTTTTTAATCATAAGAGGTCAGATTATGATAGATCCTATTTTCTATTTGATGTGAGGGAAAATGCAAATAAAATGTCTCTAAACAATGTATAAAGCAAACTCATTAAGGACTTGAAGGATAGAGATATCAAAATTGAGAGGTGGGAAGAAGGCGTGGAGATACTTAAAAAGAATCTTTCAGCTTGTGATGCACTCATAATATTAAATGATGTAGGTCATGTGGACCAACTAGATCCTTTCTTGCCAATTAAGCATGTCCTTCACCCCAAGAGCTTGATTTTGGTTACGTTTAGGGTCAAGCATATCCTTAGAAGTGCAGGAATTGCAAAGTCGTCAATTTATCAGTTACCAGGCCTCAATATAGCACACTCCCAAGAGCTGTTTTGCTTGCATGCCTTTTTCCAGCCATATCCACTACCAATATTTGAAAATCTTGTAGATGGGTTTTTAAAGGCATGCCATGGTTTGCCTCTATCATTGAAAGTTTTTGGGTCGCTTGTTTGTGGACATGACAAACTTTACTGGGAAGAGCAACTGAATGGACTTCACCAAATATTACCTGCAGAGATAGAAAGGAGCCTTAGAATTAGTTACGACTCTCTCAATCATGAGTAGCGGCAAATATTTTTAGATATCGCCTGTTTTTCGATAGGAAAAGACAAGGATACATGGGTAAGAATATGGAGGGGTTCGGGATGGAATGGTTTGGCAGGGTTTCAAAATCTGCTCAACAAGTGTCTTTTCGAGTTGGACGATGAAAATAGAATAAGAATGCATGATCACCTCATAGATTTGGGAAGAGCTATTGTGGATTGTCCAGAATTATTACCGCATTGGCTTTGGCGACCGATAAAGAATCTTCATCTTCATGAGTTGTTGCAACAATCATCCTCTATAAGTGTTTGAGCCATCCTAATTGTTGAATGTCTAAAGAACTTTCGGTATTTTGTATTCAAAACAGTCTGCCACACATTATGTTAATAATAGTTTATTGTTTTCAAACCACAAACAGGTGATAACAGAAGTGCGCGGATTTGGGATGGCTCCTTGGTACACCTTTATTGGGTAGGATGAATATTAGGAAGTGTTCCATTCAGAATTAGAATTTCCCTTGAATACAAGTTCGAGTCAAGAGGTCTGCGGAATCGGGAAATTGCAACTTCTTGAAGTTGAAGGCAACTTTGAAAGCATCTTGACTTCGGTGTGGTCACCAAAACTCATATGGCTTCATTGTAATGTGTCGAACTACTCATCACTACCTTCTTGAATTCCATTGTGCGATTTAAGAGTTTTAGAAGTGTTCGGTTGGGAATTGAAAAGATTGTGGCAATCTCGATCTGAGGTACGTACATATAGATGCAGCAATTTGCAGAGCAAGAATTCTCCTATCTTTTCAATTTCTTATATAATCAAAATGTACTTAACATTGCAGGCACCTCTCCACTTGCGGCAATTAAATATTGAAGCTCCATTTTCCGAGTTTCCAAAGTCATTAAGGTCCCTGAAGCACCTAGAAAAGATTGTACTGAATTGTCCGCGATTGTTGACATACGCAGATGTATCAATGCTATCAGAAGAATTTTGTTATTTGAGCTCCTTGAGATGTCTAACCCTCATAGGGTGCCCGAAATTGCAGCTTCTTCCAATTTTATTTGGGAATTTAATAAAGCTCGAATACTTCCATCTGTCCAAGTGCAGTAGTTTGGAAATGCTTCCAAATTCTTTTAGTAATCTAACAAATCTTCAACACATCAATCTGACAGACTGTGGAAGTTTGAAAATGCTCCCAAATTCCTTTGGGAATCTGGTAAATCTCCAACACGCCAATATTTCTAAGTGCAGCAATTTGGAGATGATTCCAAATTCCTTTGGGAATCTAACAACTCTCCAACATATCAATCTCACACTGTGCGGAAGTTTGAAGATGCTTCCAGATTTGTTTCAAAATCTGAGAAATCTCCAAACCATGAATTTGACATTGTGCAAAAGTTTGAAGATGCTTCCAAGTTCCTTCGAAAATTTAAAAAATATTCAATACATCAATCTTTCTAGGTGTAAATGTCTGGAAATGCTTCCAGGCTTTCAGGGAAATCTATTGCAACTTAGACATCTACATTTGGGTGATTGTTTGAATTTGACTCTTTCCACACTTGGAGATATCACCACTCTTGAATGTTTAGATCTATTAGGTTGCCTCCAAATGGAGTTATTGCCTTCCCAGGTTGGAAGTCAACCGTCTTTGAAAAATTTAAATTTGTTCCGTACAAACATCAAAGATTTACGTAGTACTATTGTGTGCCTGAGCAATTTGGAACTTCTGATGTTAGGTAGCCCTTTTTGTTGGGAGCGTTGCCATCTTTGTTCGAACTGACTAAGTGTTTATTGCAAACATTGCAATTTTTCAACAAAATGTCAAGAATGTTACTGTAGTAAAGGTGTTTTCACATCCACTACTTCAGAAGCAGGAGGTGGGTGCTGATTTTCTTCTCCTTCTGCTGTGATGGCTATATCTGCTTCTTCGTCAGAAGATATTGTGATCTGGGTAGCATCGTCTTGGCTTTTGCCCCACAGAAAAGGGTAGAGACCAATGAATATAAGAATCACACCCATCAAACTGTTCTAGTGTAGGAAAATCAAGCATTTCAATTAATTAATTTTGTAAATTTTAATTTTGTAAATTTGTAGGCAAAATGAGAGAAGAAATAATAAATTTAATGTAAATTGTTAGGGTAGTTCTGGTAAACTTGATTTAGTCGAGTTATAAGTAGTTTTCTGGCTCCAACCTGTGGTTTGGCCCATGATATTCCTGTGGAATATAACCTATTTAAAAGCCAAAAGCCTCCATGTTAATTTCTTTCACTTATGGAGTCTTTCTGTTTTTAAACAGGCTATATTCCACATGAATACCATAGACAAAATTATGGGTTCTCATGAACCCCAAAATAGTTGATGACTTTACCTAATCAAATTTACTTGAACCACTCTAATAGAAATTGAAGACTTAAGAATATACTATATTCCATATGAATACCGTGGACAAAACCATAGATTCTCATTAGCCCAAAAACAACTAATAACTTTATCTAATCAAGTTTAATTTTACCTCAACCACTCTAACACAAATTGAATATTGGAGTATATAAAAAACCATCGAATTGAATATTTGAGAATATAACAAACCACCCACCTTCCCAAACGCAACGTGTCTCCCAGAACTATAGATGATAAAATTGCTGAGCACACGGTAGACACTGGGTTGAATACTGTAATGAATACTGGCCCTTGTTTCCACAAACACCATAACTGTAATGGAAATGCCATTGCATTGAATGTGATTCCCTGCCAAATTGAATTAATCTTCCACAAATCAGCTTAACCACCTAACAAAAATTTAAGTTATTCATGGCTGGGAAAATTGAGGAAGAACATCATTCATGTATGTAGACTTACTGTAGTGAACACAGTCAAAATATTAGCCCTATCCAGTATCCATGATGTTGGAATGATGCCCCTGTCAAGAATGGCTATTAGGAGAGCAGTTTGGATGAAGCCTAGAATGGCAGTAATTGATGTAAGGGATAGTGTGGCTGGAAACTTCTTCATTGTCTCAACATGCACATGAAATTATAATCATATATTTGATTGGGTGGGGAGCTTTGAAACTTCTAAATACAGAAAAGGGTTATAATTGGGTATCAATTTAATATGCAAGGTGGTAGGGAGACTTGCAATATCATGGTAGTGGATAACATTATCACTACTGAGATAAGGTAAATACACCCTCTAATTTGGTTGCCTGAATCTCCCTCGTGTAGAATGGTTTCCACTAGGTGTACTATATTAGTGTTGGAAACTGATGTTGATTGTCCCCACAGAGGCCAGAGTTGGGCTAGAGTAGGACCTTGAAGGAAACTCATAGCCATTGCACAAATTTACTTGAACCACTCTAATAGAAATTGAAGACTTAAGAATATACTATATTCCATATGAATACCATGGACAAAACCATAGATTCTCATTAGCCCAAAAACAACTAATAACTTTATCTAATCAAGTTTAATTTTACATGAACCACTCTAACACAAATTGAATATTGGAGTATATAAAAAACCACCGAATTGAATATTTGGGAATATAACAAACCACCCACCCTCCCAAATGCAATGTGTCTCCTAGAACTATAGATGATAAAATTGCTGAGCACACGGTAGACACTGGGTTGAATACTGTAATGAATACTGGCCCTTGTTTCCACAAACACCATAACTGTAATGGAAATGCCATTGCATTGAATATGATTCCCTGCCAAATTGAATTAATCTTCCACAAATCAGCTTAACCACCTAACAAAAATTTAAGTTATTCATGGCTGGGAAAATTGAGGAAGAACATCATTCATGTATGTAGACTTACTGTAGTGAACACAGTCAAAATATTAGCCCTATCCAGTATCCATGATGTTGGAATGATGCCCCTGTCAAGAATGGCGATTAGGAGAGCGGTTTGGATGGAGCCTAGAATGGCAGTAATTGATGTAAGGGATAGTGTGGTTGGAAACTTCTTCATTGTCTCAACATGCACATGAAATTATAATCATATATTTGATTGGGTGGGGAGCTTTGAAACTTCTAAATACAGAAAAGGGTTATAATTGGGTATCAATTTAATATGCAAGGTGGTAGGGAGACCTGCAATATTATGGTAGTGGATAACATTATCACTACTGAGATAAGGTAAATACACCCTCTAATCTGGTTGCCTGAATCTCCCTCGTGTAGAACGGTTTCCACTAGGTGTATTGTATTAGTGTTGGAAACTGATGTTGATTGTCCCCAAAGAGGCCAGAGTTGGGCTAGAGTAGGACCTTGAAGGAAACTCATAGCCATTGCACAAATTTACTTGAACTACTCTAATAGAAATTGAAGACTTAAGAATATACTATATTCCATATGAATACCATGGACAAAAACCATAGATTCTCATTAGCCCAAAAACAACTAATAACTTTATCTAATCAAGTTTAATTTTACCTGAACCACTCTAACACAAATTGAATATTGGAGTATATAAAAAACCACCAAATTGAATATTTGAGAATATAACAAACCACCCACCTTCCCAAACGCAACGTGTCTCGCAGAACTATAGATGATAAAATTGCTGAGCACACGGTAGACACTGGGTTGAATACTGTAATGAATACTGGCCCTTGTTTCCACAAACACCATAACTGTAATGGAAATGCCATTGCATTGAATATGATTCCCTGCCAAATTGAATTAATCTTCCACAAATCAGCTTAACCACCTAACAAAAATTTAAGTTATTCATGGCTGGGAAAATTGAGGAAGAACATCATTCATGTATGTAGACTTACTGTAGTGAACACAGTCAATATATTAGCCCTATCCAGTATCCATGATGTTGGAATGATGCCCCTGTCAAGAATGGCTATTAGGAGAGCAGTTTGGATGGAGCCTAGAATGGCAGTAATTGATGTAAGGGATAGTGTGGCTGGAGACTTCTTCATTGTCTCAACATGCACATGAAATTATAATCATATATTTGATTGGGTGGGGAGCTTTGAAACTTCTAAATACAGAAAAGGGTTATAATTGGGTATCAATTTAATATGCAAGGTGGTAGGGAGACCTGCAATATCATGGTAGTGGATAACATTATCACTGCTGAGATAAGGTAAGTACACCCTCTAATCTGGTTGCCTGAATCTCCCTCGTGTAGAATGGTTTCCACTAGGTGTACTGTATTAGTGTTGGAAACTAATGTTGATTGTCCCCACAGAGGCCAGAGTTGGGCTAGAGTAGGACCTTGAAGGAAACTCATAGCCATTGCTCCACCCACACAAATTACAGTTCCCAAAATTTTGGCTCTGTTGCGAATACACATAACGTCTACTTTCTCCATCCTACATATTTGACACTCACATTAGATTTTGGTCACAATAAATCTAAATGGTATAATTAACTCCAAATGAATGCATCATATAGGTGAGCAATTATAAGCTCAAAATAATTTTTTGACCATTAGTAACCTAAATCAAAATAAATTGTTCAAAGTTTCATTTCATTAACCTAAATGAAAGAATCTCCTCCAAATTTCAACTATGTGAACAGTTATAATCTCCTTCTAGTTTAAACAGTTATAAGATAAACAATAGAAAATCTTTTAGCTTTTTAATAACTTCAACTACATGTAACTTCAATCATTAACATTCACTACCAAAATACAAACAATTTATATTTCATTAATCACACATTCAAATGATTAACCACACATTCAAAGGGAGTGTTGAGTTCTTGATTAACCACACATTCATGTAAATGATTCATATTTGATTAACCACACATTCAAAGCACATTCATGCATCCACACATTCAAATGATTAACAACACATTCAAAGTGAGTGTTGAGTACCTGATTAACCACACATTCATGCAAACAATTCATATCTGATTAACCACACATTCAAATCACATTCATGCAAACGATTCATATTTGATTAACCACACATTCAAAGAACATTCATGCTAATTAGCCACACATTCAAAGCACATTCATGCAAATGATTCATCACTCAATGCAGAGTTAAGGTTTATAGCCACTCACTTATGGATCAAAAGCATGATGAATTAGTAAACTCTTAGCTGTTGGATGTAAAAAACAGGATTCAAGTCTATTCTACATGTTAATGGGTATTTCTATCAATCCAATACATAGATGAAGTTTATAAACACCACTAATGGATCAAAATCAGTTACACATGCCAAGGGGAATCAAGTGCCATATATTTCAACTCAAAATCTCTGATCAACAAACTTTGTATTTCAAAGCTTTTCAACTGCAACTAGGAAAAGCTGCTATAGTAGAAAATATTTCCCCTCTTTATATTTGGTGACTCACTACAGCATAAAGAGAAAACTCCATTGTTGTTGCAGGGCTTCAAATCTGGGGAAAAGAGTTAGACAAATGAGCAAATGATTTGGACAACAAATCTATGGATCCCATGCTTTCATCCATAATGATTTAATTTCTGCATCACTGAATTTGTAATGAAAGAAACTCAAGCCCATTTGATCTGCAAGTCATTCATTGTGCTCTCAAACGATTTGTAGTCACGAGAGAAGAGGAAGAGGAAACAACAGAGTGGTTGAATGATTTAGGGGATCCTAACACTGATCTGATGGATTGGACGAGGGAAGAGGGAATGGCTGCCTTCACCTACCCTCTTTTGGGGATGTTCCTCCTCGAACGAGTAACAATAGTTGTAGGCATCTTGGTATTTATTTTTTGGACTGAATTCAATGGATTAAGCGATTAAGGAAGATAACAGGCAGTGAATACTTGAAATATTGAATGAACGGAGTACAAAAGCAAGGGAGAGAGGGTTTAGAGAAATGAGATGATAACGAGTATTTAAGCCTTTTTCAGACTTTACCCTACTCTGCTAACTAGCACAACCTTCACATGCTAGGTTGTATTACAAATAAGTCAGAGTGCAGAGGATAAATTGAGGAAGTAGTCTGCAATCCCTTGACGACTGTTTTTAGCTCTGATTATTCCATTCATGAAATAAACTAGCATAGATTTAGATTTATTAACACTGAGAATATTATTCAATGACATTGAATATTGACCTCATTTTATTTAATAATCATGGACATCTTTCCCAGGCTTGTTATAGAGCAGCTACCTTTTTTGTGTACAATGTTAAAGAAAATGCAGATTACTTTGCAAAAACACTCAAATTGCATGAATTTTAATTCACAAAAGACCAAACCTTTTTTATGTACAATGTTAAAGAAAATGCAGATTACTTTGCAAAAACACTCAAATTGCATGAATTTTAATTCACAAAAGACCAAAACCTCTGTTATTTTAGTAGTAAGTTCAATCCAAGTAAAACCCAGATTTATTACCAATCCAACCTGGGCTATAATTAGCACAAACTCATCGGAGGGTTTAGGGAATCTGAAGTTGATGTCACACTTGGGTTTGAATGGGCTTGTAATAATGTCTATATATTCAATGCACCTTTATATACAATCTAGATTCCATACATCATTACATAGGCACATTCCTATAAAAGATTTCATATCTCATTTCCCCTCCAAACTTTAGACTGTGCCTTGTTTCTCTCCCTTGTAACTTCATTTCCATTCATTCCAATTTCATTTTAACACAACTCACATGCAAAATATTACAAATAAATTTCCACACTTAATTTACATATTACAAATCCTAACAAAATATACATTTTGCAGGTTCATTACTACTTCTTCAGGTCTTCGATGCTTCCAACAAATTTCGATGCAACTTCAAATATGGAATGATAACCACAATGTTCTTCAGAATATTATATTTCTTCTCTAACCTCTTTCGTTACAATTTACTATTTGTATTTTCCAACTGAAACTTGAAAAATGATGTTTCAAGATGAAATACCATTCTTATAGTTTATGTCTTTACAACCAATTCATTATCAATGGGTTTTAACATATTTAAAAAAAAAAAATCAATTTATTTTAATGAATATAATACATGTTTTAAATATATCTTGATATTAATTAAATTTTTCGTTTAAATAATGATTTCTTAAATAACCCTATCCAAATCGCTATGGATACCCAGTTGTTGTTCACCTAGATTCATTTGTTTACCTTCACCTTCAACTAGGCAATCTTTATCCAGATACAAAGGTGTTTAAAGAACTTCAATGGCTATTTATGACTATTTTTATTCCATTTTATAGCCACTTTAACCCCCGAATAGGGTTTTAGGCATGGCTTCCTCAATTGAAACTCATTATCATCAACCTGTTCACCTGGATTCATTTGTTTACCTTCACCTTCAACTAGGAAATCTTTATCCAGATACAAAGGTGTTTAAGCAACTTCAATGGCTATTTATGACGATTTTTATTCCATTTTATAGCCACTTTAACCCCTGAATAGGGTTTTAAGCATGGCTTCCTCAATTGAAACTGCCTTACGGCGTTTCCGTTGCAACATTAGATGCAAATGCTAGTTTCAACACTGCCTCTGCAAATGGGGCATATGGAGCGCTGGGAGAGCCAAACATCTGCACAGGGAACATGGAAACAATGGCTACATTTTGGTAACACAAGGCATTTATCACCATCCTTGAATTGAACAAGACAAACCCAGACTACGATGCAGTGGAGAAGACGTAGCAATCGCCATGGATTTGCCATCGGAAGCTGCCCGCGAAAAGTACACACCAGAAGACAAGACGCACACGGCGATTCCCCTTTCGTTTGTCCATCTCATGGATTTCTCAATTTTCATTTTCTGATGTGGAAAATTTGTTGTGGGTATTATAATTAGGGGTTGGCCAATGAGACATTAACCTCAGTAAGCGATTCATGCTTGCACTTGGATACCAGCAATCCTGTTTGAGCTGGGTGAGCAGCGGCCATTTGTTGAGATTAGGCAGGTACAAGATTGTGTTTGAAACGACAGGAGAGCACTGATTAAGCCATGACAATTTTTGGGTGTTTGGGCTTGCTACGGCATGCTACTCATTCTCCAACTCATATGCCTCAGTTCGTCCGAGACCATTTCTCCAGGAAACGATGTACAGTGTCTTCAGACTACTTACAAGGAATTGAAGGACCCTCAAGGGAACCTCCGCACCTGGAACTTCCAGAACACTAACAATGGGTTTATTTGCAATTTTCTGGGAATTACTTGTTGGGATGATGATGATAACAAAGTGAAGTCAATTTCGCTTCAAGAGTTGGGGCTTCAAGGTGAGTTTCCATCTGGAGTACAGAACTGCAAGAGTATGATGAGCTTGGATCTCTCTCAAAACAGTCTTACGGGTACCATTCCCAAGGAGCTCTGCCAATGGCTTCCTTTTCTGGTAACCATTGATCTCTCCCAGAACAAGTTTATGGAACCTATTCCTGCTGAGGTTCATAATTGCACATACCTCAATATCCTCCGCCTGAATGGAAATCAACTTACAGGGGAAATTCCCTGGCAATTGACACGGATCGACCGTCTCAAGGACTTCAATGTAGCAAACAACAAGCTTACTGGAAATATACCTTCATTCACTCACAACTTTTATGCCTCTAATTTTCAGGGTAACCCTGGGCTATGTGGGCCTCCCCTTTCAAAGACGTGCACAGCACCGAACAATCCCATGGTTGTTGCGGCTTTTCTTCTATTTGGCATAGTGTTAATTGTCTGGATTTTACTTGGTCTTCATTGGATGATTTCTGAAGCAAAAAGCAGAAGATCTGTCAAAATCCCACCGCCAAGTACCAATGAGCCCAACGATTGGTAGAAATATGTCCGAGCTCGGAGATCTGTTAAAGTTTGCTCGTTCGAGATGCCCATCAGGAAGATGAGATTGGCTGATCTTGTGGCGGTCACTGGCAACTTCAGCGAAGACAATATCGTTTTGCAGGGAAGGAAAGGTATAATCTACAAAGGCAAACTGCCAGATCAATCTTTGCTGGCAGTACCGGCCATGTTCAGCACAGACTGAAAAAGATTTCAAGTGCGAGATGAACGCATTGGCCCACATGGGTGTTGATCAACATTAATAATTTCAACACTGCCTCTGCAAATGGGGCATATGGAGCGCTGGGAGAGCCAAACATCTGCACAGGGAACATGGAAACAATGGCTACATTTTGGTAACACAAGGCATTTATCACCATCCTTGAATTGATCAAGACAAACCATGCATTCAAGATCGATGTTGATGCAAATATTTTCGACATCATTCTTCTTATCATTGCTGCTCTGTTCGGCGTTGGTGGTGCAAAAGGAAATAGGCAATTTCTGGAAATCAGACTCAGAAAGACCAGATCTTAGGGTGAACGGCGAGGGCGAAAATTCATGAACCGTTTCAGTTTCATGAACCGTTTTAATTTTTGATCAACGATCAAGTTTTGTTTGATCGTCTAACACCACAAATCTACGGTGAATAATAGGACACGACGACGGCTAGGGTAATTCATTTCAAACGGAGACGCCTTACGGCGTAAAAATCATTCACCTAGAACTATGAAATCATAATATTTTCATTTATATATAAATTGATGTGTGAATGGGTAATAATATATTATATCCGCTAAACCCCTTTTTTTTCATACTCTTCAATTCTTTGATGACGTTATATCTTTCACTCTTATTTATTTCCTTTTTGCCTGTCATTGTCTCGTATTTTGGGAGCTTTCAAATTCTAATATGATTTTAGCCCGAGCTCTGGGAAGCATTAATAAATAATAATTTTAATTAGTATAAAAAATTAATAATAATTTGATATGCAATAAGTTAGTTTCTTATATATATATATATATATAATAAATTTATATTAGATTATCTAATATTAAATTTTCAAATTTATTGTAGTTTTTAGATGGGAAATCAAATTAATAAAATTTAATATTTTTTATTACAATGTTAATATATTAATAGATATATATAAAAGATTTATTAATCAAAATTTTATTAGGTAATATATTGTTATATTATTGGTAAATTCCAAAGGTAGAAAAAACACAAGTTAACTAAAAACATTAAGAGGATATGGAAATATTAATAGTGCTTGAAATGGCTAGAATGATTCGAGGTCTAGTTTATATCTATAATACTAGCAATTTTTATATGCAAATTTTGTAACATAATCTTTAATTTCAATGCCAAAGGACTATGCTTCCCCATAACACTTGTTTGTAAGTGAATCCATAACATTTTATCACATTAAAAATTACTTGTTTTTCAAATAATTTTAAAGATAGTTTATTGTTAGCAATTTTCAAATTTCGGAGTTTCTCATTTATTTAACATAAATCACAACTAATTTTAAATTAAATTAAAAGATAGACAGTTGTTTTTAATTAAATTAAATAAATAATTCTTATTACTTACTTTATATATATATATATATATATATAATTTCATATATTCATATATATATATATATATATAAATATAATTTCCATTTCTTAAATAAGACTAAAAACTATTTTCAACTTTTCAATTTGATGATAAGGGTACAATTTTTCCCATATAACCAAATTCTATTAGAATCTGATGAGAATTTTTTCAAAAAATCTAATTCTTTAAATGTTTGATTTTTTTTTAATGGTGAAAATAGATTTAAAACAACTATAACCTAGATTTCCAAAAAAATTTACCAATTTTTTTCAAAATCTTACCCAAGTTTTCATTGTTTTCTGAAATAAATTATAACCTCATTAGACTACAACATATATTATCATAATTTTGTTAACTTCACATCAACTTTTTAATTTAAAATTTTTTTATACATTTATATAAAAAAATCAATTTTGTAAACTTTTTTATATTATTCTTTATTCATATTAAAAATGCTTTAAATATTACTATCTTTTCAAATTTGAATTTTCTACTTGACTTCACATCAGATTTTTAATTTTAGATTTTTCCCTTGATCTTAAATCCAATAACTAATTATTAAGTTAATAATGACATTGTATCATTTTAGGATGTGTAATGTTTGGATAACCAATTTTGATTTTTAAGTAAATGAGCGATCAAGATTACTTTTCATGTAATACATATATAAAAAGTATTTTAACCAGTTTCCAATTTCAAAATAAAAAAATAATTAATTTAATTTAAAAATCATTTTATTTCACCCATTAATTCGAGCACATACCTGTTCGTTTGCACACTGTCTGGCGGTTCGAGCGCATACCCGTTGGCATACTGTCGTGACTGAAAGTGGGTGGATCTATGTGAGACAAATAGATTGGGACATCTTTATTTTTTTCCATCTGTTCCTTCCGTGGAAAAGATCGCCATGGGCTCCAGCAGTCCTGGAAATCCCAGGAGACTTTTCCTGAACCTTTTGTGGGAACTACGAGCCATTAAAAAATCCCAAGAGACTGAACTTCTTGTGGGAACTACGGGCGATGCAAAAATAGCGATAGCCAAGACAAAATGAAGAAAAGGGTGTTTTCAATAGCCAGCCCAACAAAGGGTATAAGGAGGTTTTCCACGAGGGATTCAACAACTGTGATGGCCAAGGGGAAAAGCAGAAAGGTGCTTTTAATATCTAACCCAAGAAAATCCCATCAAAGACTTGCAAAAGCGAAAATCCTCAATAATGCGTTTCATTGATGAAAAAAAGCGAGAAAACCAGTCGTTTTGATATTTCCTAGAACCTCAGATATGCTTTTGAAATCCAACAGCTGGATAAGGGGATCCAAGACTTCGTTCATGTCTGCCTATTTGCCTCTTAACTCCAAGAATCTCATATCAGAGCCCGAAGTCTTCGCCATCTGTAAGAGTTGGGGGTGATGCATGAGAGAACGGTAAGTGGGACAATCCTGCCCAAGTTGACTAATGATCTCCATAAGAGTAACATGATTCTACAACAAATGGGTCCAGATGGTATGTTCAGTGGAGCTTTTGATCAAACCCGTACTTGCAATTATAATTTCGGTAAGCCTGATTTTGTCGATGGGTTGGAGAAACATTTTAATATGAAGACGACTCTTCTCCAGAGAGAGGTTAGGTTTCCGTGTTTGGGATGCAAGGTAGGGCGCGTGTTGGAAAAACAACCATGTCAATGGCTCTTTTCAATGGGGCATTGGTTCAAAAAATTAACTGCAATTAGGGTTTCGATTTATTCAAAGATTACTTTAATCTCCAGAAACACAGCTTATTTGCTTTTCGTTAATTTATTTTTGTTCAAATTATGTAATCTGCATGGTAAGCAGTTGTTCTTTATGTAAGCATCGCCAGGTGCTTGCCAAAACAATATCATTTTCACTAAGGCTCACAAGCTGGCCCAAGAAAGGCACACTTGTTGGATGTACTTCATTAATTAGGTGGTGAGAGTCCTACCATAATATTATTTCTAATAATCATAATAATACTGATTTCAAATGCCAAATATTATTTATAAAATATGTGTTATTATACATTCAAAAGTTGATTTTTAAGAAGTATATGAATCAAAAATATTATTTATAAAATATGTGTTATTATATATTCAAAATTTGATTTTTAGGAAGTATATGAATCACATTTATTAATTGTTTAGTTATATCAAATATTATTGTTAATTAGGTTATTGACAATTTTTATTTATAACTTTTTTGATGTTGAGTAATATTTATTTGTCTAAGTTTATAATCATTAAATTTGACATATAACATTTATGTATGTGATGTTTATAATCATGAGAAGTGTGGATATATTTTGTTAAATTAAAACTATATTTTATTCTTTAAATAAAAATATTAAAATTTAGTTATATTAAATTATCATTATCAATATATATAGATACACTAAATTAAAATTCGATTATATAATATCAATTTTTTTTCCATGGTTTGTTAGATTGGAAATTAAATCAACCACAAAGATTAATTTCTTTTATCCCAAACGTTTATATACTAAACAAATACATCAAAAAGATTGGTTGACTAAGATTTCATTATGCAATACATTATGTCACAATACTAGTAAATTTATAGTGAAGTAGAAAAATCATAAGTTAATTGAAACCATCCAAAGGACATACCTGAATTGTTGAAGGTACAAAATTTGATTTCTTGCAAAGTTGATGCTCAATGATAGCTAGTATTTCGTGCTCTTCCACCTCCAACTAAGTTATTCTCCAACGAAGTTATTAATTTTTTTATTAAAAGTTGTTTTGTTAAATTATATTTATTTTAAAAATAATTTTATTATAAAATGACCTTATGACCAAGAAGAGAGAGATTTACAAAATCTAGATACCTATCAAACTCTAGCTAATGAATCACTAATGATCCATCTAATGCTCTTGATATGGAAAATGTCGACGGAGGGAGTGGTTGTTCTTCTTACTGTAAAGTTGTTTCGAGACTCAACAATTTAGGGAAACCTTCTACCACAAATTAGTTCAACCTAGGATAAAAGCCAAATGGAAATTAACAAAAATCCCAACAACCATCTCGCCCAACGGAGAGACACAAACGTGGAAGTTTCTTATTGACCCAAAATTTGAAGTTCACTCTAGTCACGGAAAAGGCTATATTTAGTAAATGAAGGACCATGCTCTTATTAAGAATTTATTAGGCATATGACCATAAAAAAGGCCTTCACCCAATGGATCCATCTCAAATGGAAACCTAAAGGGTAGACAAAATTGGAACTAGAGGACAAAATGTGAGTGCTCAAGAATGAGCCAAACTTTTTCAATTTAGTTGGGCTTTACCTTTTTTTTTGGATGGAACAATTTGTACCAGATAAGGCGGATTTCACAACTTCCCTAGTAAATATTCACATGTACTCTTTGTTGTAGGAGTTTTGGGTTGAGGACACCCTGGTAGGAATTGGGAATGCTCTTAGCGACTACTTCAAGTCAAAGACAACTTAGTAAGCTAGGTGTATCTCCTACACTAGAATTTGTGTATATATGAACATTTCAAAGATGCTTCTAGAGTTCATCGAGATATATTATCAAGATGCACTTTGGAAGTGTTGTGGCCGCCAACAACCCCCCTCCTTATTTAGTATTAGCAATAACACTAGATAAGTGGGGACCCTTAGTAAAAAATTCAAAAAATTCAATTAAGGCTCATGTATTTTACTCCTTAAGAAAACATCGCATCGCGCAAAGAATGATAGGACATTTCCTTATGAGTAAAAATGATAAACTGCAAGAGTGCTATGCGAATTCCATCGCATTGCATGCATTAAGAAATGCTCACATTGGAAAACCTTAAAAAGTCGCCGATATCCGATATGCGATATCGCATATTGTATATCGTAATGTCGCATGAAAAACACATAACCATTTAACGATTGTAACGATCTGCGATTTTGCGATAGCGCGATCGAGCAACCCTGCGATAACACATCTTAATGAAATTTGCGGTAATGCGATAATGTGATACTGCGTTGCTACGATGCGAATCACAGAAACATTCCATCGCAGATTTTCCCCGGCTCAACATTCAAGAAAAGCTTTCCATAAACCAAGAACTAGATACGCGCTTTAATGATAATTGATGAATGATACGCCAGTTGTTAATAAAAGTTGGTTCTGTGTTGTTCGAAGAGTCAGGTTACATAGGTGGCATGTTTTTGTACATCCGTAGAGCTTAAAGCTTTCTTGTCGATTTTTATTATCATTACTCTCTCCTCATTTGTGAACTACAGGAACGAAAAACGGAAGTAACACAAAGCAATGTGCAGGAAGCCATGAAGCAAAAGGGTAACACTCCAATGCTTAGAGACAGAGAAAAGATGCCATCATAAACGAATACCGCATGAAACAGAGCCGCAGATCATAGAACGCTGCTGAGCTATCCGTTACAGATCTTTCGTTTATAGCCATGGTTGAATAAGTAGTTGAAAAATGCTGATATCAATAGACGATTTAACGCTCAAGGTCAGAAGCTCACGAAAGTAGTATGTTTACAAATTTTGAAGCTTATACCCAGTGAAGGAAAAGGTGCTAAAGGAAAAAAACGCATCAGAGAGGCCCAGATCAAAGAATGGAGACAGTTTCCGCTAATCGCACATCGCTGAGAAAATTGCTCAAAAAGCAAAGCCTCTAACTGCTTAGTCACTTGTAAGCCCGGAAAATGCAAGAAAGCAATGGTAAAGAACAAACTGGAAACATAAAGTTGAAAGAAAAGGCAGAAGCAATTCGAGGATTAACCAAGTGGAACTTGGATTATTATTGGACATGCGTAATAAATCCACATAGCCAGAGGATGACTCTCGAGCATATCATCGATTTTGCTGAAAAGATGGCGCCAGCTCTTACCATTTATGTTTGCTTAGCTCAACCAAAAGCGAAAGATAGTCAGCCGACTCTACCCAGGCAAATATTGAATGCTCGCAACATTAAGGAGCAAATGCAGAAATAGTTAGATATTAGGTTTAATTTTTAGAAATAGTTTTGCTTAGAAAAAGGGCGGTCATTTAAACCGTATCTTGAATCTGTGTAATTAAGTTATTTAGTTAGTAGTATTTAAACCCTTCTCATGCATTTAGAGAAGAGTCCAGAAATTTATCAAAAACTTGTCCTCAGAACATGCACTTTTGCACCCTCAGAGGAGGTTTTGGTGAATGAATGGATCAAGATTTGTGGATGTTTGCATTTGATATCTGCTATTGATGTTGCACTTCTTTACTCTTAGTGGATGTTAGAGCAAGGAGAGATAAATCATTGTTGCTTGAAGCTTATGAGTAGGACTAGTCACAAATGGTACTTTTATCTCTTGACCATTTCTCCTTATATGTTAAAGTGATATACAGTTTTTAGTTGTTTATGTATTATTACATGAATGCTTGAGTTATCATTTGGCACTTTTGTACGGTGATAGCTATTTATTTATGCCTAATGTATGAATAGCCCATTATGCGATATGCTGTTCACAACTGTTTCGTCTAACTTTTTATGCGAAGTGATTCATCTTGATTGATTTCTTTTCTTATAATCACTTAATGATCTTTATTACCATTTGTTATTTGAAATCTCTTTAGATCACATAATAGAAGAATTACATCCCGGGTTAGTATAGATTTAGATGTGTTGTTTATTAGATTACAATAGCATAGAATTAGATTAATGTTTGAATACAATATCTTAGATAGGAATTGTTAGATCAGAAACATCAAATTCTACACACACACACATAGATTGGGAAACTGGTCCCATTATCCCTAGTCGGACCCGCTATACCAAACGGATAAGGAGCTGCCAACCAAGGTCTGGACCGGGCGGGTATCCCCCTTGTTGTCGACCCGATTTTCGGGACTTCAACATATTTGGCACTAGAAGGAGGGCCTCAACTATGAATGGCAAGTAAATCCAAATCTGAATACCATTCTGAGAGTAAATTGCCCTCATCATCTCCCCCGACTTCTCCATTACATTTAAATCCAGAGTTAGAAGTCGTTCGAGTAGCAACCGCTGCTACACACCCTGATATTTCAGAACAATCTACCGTTGAACTTCCTGAAGTCGAATCCCTGATTCACAAACTTCACCGACTTCCCATTTCTCCTCAGAGGTCTGATAAATCTCAAGGCAGCGTGACTTCGCAGTACAACCCTGCTCATCCCCTAACCAGGCTAAAGAGTGAAAAGTTTGGTGTCCAGCCAACCGAATTACCTCTTCCCACCGGGAAAAGAGCAAGGAAATCACCTAAAGATTCTGACAGTGGGACTCTTTCGTCAACATCGTCCATCTCAACTACTTCACTGCGAAGTCAACCATCCACACCTCCACTCCAGAT
Source organism: Pinus tabuliformis (assembly GCA_031772625.1). Classification (NCBI taxonomy): domain Eukaryota; kingdom Viridiplantae; phylum Streptophyta; class Pinopsida; order Pinales; family Pinaceae; genus Pinus; species Pinus tabuliformis. Next base: position 690,161,376 of record CM062812.1, on the reverse strand, counting down.
CATCGTCCACTGGAACCCCCACAACCCCTCTTTAATCATCTAAAATCGTAGTATCCTCATCCTCCCAGCTGTAGGGATCATCTTCTGCACTTTCCTCTTTTAGCAGTTCAACAATGGCCCAGTCTCCATGGAATAACCCTGGGGCAATATTAATGCCTGCACCTTTGAGTCAAATACCGGCCTATCCTGAGAAATGGCTGCCTAAATTCAATCCCGAGGCAGGCATGCTAGCAGAAGAGCACATAAACAACTTCATGCTTTCCATTAATCTCAATGGGGTTACTAATGAAGATGCTGTTGTTTGGCTTTTTCCTTATACACTGCAAGGAACAGCCAGGTCATGATACTTTTCATTACCCTTCGGATCCATCACAAGTTGGGACATCTTCCAGGAGCAATTCCTAACCAAGTTTGGTGATGACAGGTCTACGACAACGTTAATCAATGACCTATCCAATCTTAAAGCTGAAACTAAAGAGCCTATCAAGGATTTCAATTTACGTTTCAACAAAATTTTCAACAAAATTCCTACTGCTTCCCAGCCCAGCGAAGAAGTACGATGTGAATGGTATATCACTGCTCTACCATCAAACATAGCAATCTTCGTGGACAGAGCCAATAAAACAACCTTAACTGATAACATGAAAGAAGCGATAGCAGTAGAGAAATGAATAATAGCCCTGGAAAAGAGATCCGTGATATAGGAACGTAAATCCAAAAAAGTCACCTTCAAGGAAGACTCCAAGAAAAAACAAGCAAAAGATCCATTTGATTTGGAAGGATTGCAGAAATTTCTAAAGACCATGTCCAATGAAATGGTCGACATAAAAAAGCAAGTAGCAGAAACTTCTTCAAAGAAGCCCTACAGAGCTTTTAAAAGAAGCCTTCAACGGATTCAAAGCCACCCAATGCCATTTCAAATGTTGAATTCGAGGAAGAAGAAGAGGAAATTGCCACTGAAGGGCAGACTGATGACAAAGAAGTTGTGGAATTACAAGGAATGTGGGATTTCATCCTCCCACAAGAAGAAGATCAAGAAGTATTTCCAGTTAGCACACGAAGCAAAAATCAACTTAATCCTCCCCAAACTATCCCTAAGCCAAAGAGCGCAAGCTCTGCAATAAAGGATAAAGTCGCGAAAAAGAAAACGATATCTAAAGCGACTCAAACCAGCCCAGTCCAAACAGATGAAATGACTCCATCTAAAACACTGATAGTGTCAGATGAAATGGAGTACAATATTATCGAAGACATGAAGAAGACTAGGGCTAACATCACCCTTTACGAACTGAGCAAGTTGAAACATCAACAGAAGATAATGATGAAAGAATTACATGCCGTGCCAGTTGCACCTTTGCCTGTCGCTGTACTTTCTCAAGCTTTCCATAACATGGGAAGACCTCCAACTAACGCAATGAATAAGATTGACCCAAATGAAATCGCTCTAATTGGAGGAAGATCAAGATCTCACACTCCCCCGTTTCTACTTACTTATGAAATCTTCAATAAAAATGTGCACAATTGTTTGGTAGATTCTGGTGCTTCATCGAATATTTTACCCAAATCTATATGTGCCAAGTTAAATTTTCAACCACAGAAATCCGCAGTGCGCATAGTTCAGCTAGATTGATCTCAAGTCGAAGTGATTGGCGAACTAAATCAAGTAACCATAAGGTTGTCATCCAACCCGAAGGTAGGCCAGGTTATTGACATTCTAGTTGCAGATATCCCAGAATTCTATGGCTTAATTCTTAGCAGGGATTGGTCAGAAAAACTCCATGGATACTTCACAACCGACTGGTCGCACATGTGGCTGCCCTACAATGGTAAACCGAATCAAATAAAAGTTGAACGAGAGCTACACCAGAAGTACATAGTAACGGAGTTAGAGGGAGAAAATGAACCAGTAGCGTACAATAGCAGCATTATTGGCAATTACTCGGTAGATTCTTTCCTCGGCAATTTCAATGCTCATGCGTCAGCCTATTTAGAACACTCTGTTTTGTCCCAAGTCGAAAATTTTTCTCGAACCGATAATTCGAAATGTATCAATTTTTTAAATAAACATGTAAATAAATCTTTGTTTTGGAAATTATTTTTTGATGGTTCTAGATCTAATGAAGGACCAGGAGCAGGATGCGTTTTGATTAGTCCAGAAGGAGATAAAATCATGCTCACATGTAGACTCAAATTCGATTGCACAAACAATACAATAGAATATGAGGCTTTGGTTCAAGGCCTCTACAAAGCAATCGGGTTAGACGTCAAGTATCTTCAAGTTTTTGGGGACTCTAAGATTGTGGTTAAATAGGTACATAACACTATACATTACTTATCAAGTCATTTAAAACATTATCAATCCTTAGTCCAAGATCTGACTGAGCATTTCATAGCGTTTAATATTTCTTCAATCCCCATACTCCAAAACGCAAGTGCAGACCTTTTGGCTAACGTAGCTTCTAAGCTTATTCCATCCGAAGATTTTATTCCAGATAGATTCTCAATAGAATTAATCTTTAGACCGTCCATTCCTGACAACATCACAAATTGGAGAGTATTCAATGACGATCCTGATATCGTAAATTTCCTCACGTCCGAAGGATCCTACTCCAATCAAATAATTGACGAAGACCAGAACAATCGACAATTGCAACAAAATAGCACTAATAATGCTATACCTAAGTCGGTGGTCAAGTTAGAAGACTTGTACGATTTGAAAGATCGGTTTAAGAGGTCTACCAATTCAAAACTCCAAAGTTCAACCTTGAACTAAGAATTAGTAAACCTAGGGACCGATGCTAAACCACAAAACATTAATCTAGGCCTCGGCCTAGACCCTGAAGAGAAACTAGCGTATATTCGTCTTTTGAGACAATATAAAAATGTTTTTGCGTGGAATTATGATAAGCTGAAAACATACGACACTTCCATCATCCAGCATACTATTCCCATGATCGATAATGAAAAACCTGTCCAACAAAAGCTGAGAAAGATCCACCCCAATTTATAAAATCAGATAAAAACTAAGCTCAATAAGTTATTGAAAGCCAGAATAATCTTTCCCGTCAGGCATTCCAAATGGGTCTCCAATATGGTACCTGTTAGAAATAAAAACGAAGAGATTAGGATTTTCATTGACTTTCGGAACCTTAACAAAGCCTATCAAAAAGATAATTTTCCTCTACCACCTATGGAACAGATACTGTAGGCAGTGGCAGGCTCATAATTAATCTCTTTCTTGGATGGATTTTCAGGATACAACCAAGTGTTGGTACATCCTGATGATCAATTGAAAACCACATTCAGAACTAAATGGGGCACATACACATATCGAAAGATGCCATTTGGTTTAATTAATGTTAGTGCCACATTTCAAAGAGCCATGGACATCGCATTCAAATGTTTAGTCAATAAATCTGTAGTAATTTATTTGGATGATATAACAGTGTACTCAAAGAAGTGAAGCAACCATCTCAAAGACCTGAAACAAATCTTTCAACAATGTTTAAGGTATGGAATTTCACTTAACCCAAAGAAATCTTTTTTCGTGCTAAGTGAAGGGAAACTTCTAGGATTCATAGTGTCAAAATCCAGTATTCACATTGATCCTGACAGAATCAAAGAAATTTATGAAATATCCCTACCTCATAACAAAAAAGCCATGCAACCTTTCCTTGGTTAGATCAAATTCTGTAAAGAGATTCGTTCCAGATTTTTCACGAATCATGTCTCCTTTGCAAACCATGATTAAAAAGAATTCAAATTTTAAATGGGGTCAAGATGAACATGAAGCATTCAACCTGATCAAACAAGCTATTATTAATGCTCCATCTTTAGCAACTCCAAATTTTTCAGAGCCTTTTATTTTATACACATTTGCCTCAGATAAGTCATATGCTGTGATTCTAACTCAAGCAAATCAAGAAAAAGCGGAAGCTCCAATTGCGTTTTTTAGCTTAAATTTACAGGGTGCTGAACTAAATTATTCAGACGTGGAGAAACAGGCTTATGCTATTTTCAAAGCGGTCAAATACTTCAGATCTTTCTTACTTAAAACCCATACTAAGATCATAGTACCGTTTCCGGTGGTAAGGAATATTATAGTACAGAAGGATGTGGGTGAGAAAAGGGCCAATTGGGTTACTACCTTACAGGAATATGACATTGAGATCAAACCAGCAAACATTGTAAGAGGTCAAGGCTTCTGCAAAATGCTGGCTGGAGCATCGCAAATTTCTGAAATTCCATCTGAAGAGGTACAAATGTGTGAGGTAAGCCTAAACGATGCAGAATCATTATATGCTGATATCATTTATTATCTTAAGAACGGGTATGCTTTTTCACACCTTGATCATACTAAGAAAAGAGCTCTAAGGTTGAAAGCTAAACAATATCATCTCATAAATGATATTCTTTTTAGAAAATATTATGATTTTGTTCTTCTTAAGTGTCTTGAGAAAGTTGAAGCTGAAAAAGTTTTGCAGGAACTCCACGATGGGCTGGCAGGCGGACATTATGTTGGAGATGCTACTGCACATAAAATCTTATGCACAGGATATTATTGGCCCACGCTGTTTAAAGACTCGCACAGTTACATGAGAAGATGTCAAGTATGCCAAGCTACTGCTGGAAAGAAAAAGAAGCCGTCCCTGCCACTACAACCAATAAACATCGAGTAACCTTTCAGTCAGTGGGGCTTGGACATAATAGGTGAGATCGTTCCTCACTCTTCTAAGTAGCATAGATACATCCTCACAGCAACAAATTATTTTACTAAGTGGGTAGAAGCAATTCCACTCAAGACGGCTAATTCTGAAAATATCATTGAGTTCATAAATCAATTTATAATCACCAGGTTTGGATTGCCATCCGCTTTAATGTTTGATAATGCATCATACTTTTTTGGAAATGCAATGACTGAATTTGCACTTAAAAGAGGATTCAAACTTAAATATTCAGCCAATTACTACCCACAAAGTAATGGGTTAGCTGAGTCAACAAATAAAACCTAATCATGATTATTAAAAGAACAATTGATCAAAATCATAAAAATTGGCACAAGGCTTTGATATATGCTTTATGGGTAGATTGGATAACACAAAAAGCTTATATCGGCACTTCTCCCTTTAATTTAGTTTATGGGAAAGAAGTGGTTCTTCCGACTCACTTAGCAATTCCCTCTTTGTCATTAATACAATACATTGATGAAGTACCCACTTCCTCCTTACAACTAAGACAAATGGAAATAATTAAATTAGAAGAACAACGAGAAGAAGCTAGGAAAATGCATGCTCATCATCAAGCACTAGTAAAATCCTCTTTTGATTCAAACATAATGACCAGAAAAGATTTTCAGATGGGAGATTTAGTTTTAAAGTGGGACAAGGCTCATGAAGAAAAGGGCAAACATACAAAATTTCAAAGGATGTGGCTTGGTCCTTTTCAGATTGTAGAAGTCGTAGGTCCATCAATGCTTGTGTTACAGGATTTAGCAGATAAGAGGGATCCTTCGCTTGTTAATGGACAAATTCTCAAGAAATATTTTCCATAGAATATTATTCTTCTATTTTTGTAGAATAATTGTTTTTCTTTTTCATAATAAAACTAGTTGTGAGTGGTTACATTAGGCATTTAGGAAAAAGACACCAATTCTGTTTCAGATTTTGAACTTTTTTCTTGTATAAATAGCAAATCTTTTGGAAAACTGATCTTTATTATTGATAGATACAGTTAAAAACTTTAGCTTAGATATGATACTAGTTCCAACTTCAAAAAAATTTGATGAAAGCAACCTTTAGTGAAGAAATTGTTTTATCTTAGTACAATGAAAGGTATCAATAACAAAATAAAGATTATCTGTAGAACAGCTGTTTCCAAAAACTCTATTATTGTCGTCCAGAGCTATCTGAAGGAAACAATGACTTCCTCCCTGCTAAGGAAATCGAAACTTTCAGAGGAATAACCCAAGGATACGCTTTATCTTGAAGAATAAGAGGTCTCATCACGATCCAGCTTATCATTATCACAGATATTATAACTTACTGACTTTGCCAATACTCTACAACACAACAAGGCAATGACACAAGATTGTTGCAATCAAAAGACAAGGGGTCTCATCACGAGCCAGCTTGTTCAGCAAAGTTATAAATCAAGTGAATGACTGTGTCATAATTTGGCTACCAAACCAAGACATTGTTCTTTAAGAATAAAAAGAAAATCAAAGCAATAAGTGTGGATATGGATTTTTCTTTGAAAGTTGTAGGCCACCTTAAGTAGGATACAGGATCATTGCTGGGTAACAGGTAACCCTGTCGAGGCTACAAATGCCTGCTGGTAGCAGAGGCTCTACCTACGACAAATGAGCATATTTAAAACTGGTTTACAAAGGATACTTTGTTTTATCTTTACAGGATCAAGTAATGGCTGATGTAAATACAAAAACTAGCCTGAGGAAGCAAATAGTCAAAGTAGAAAATGGTTGAAACAAAATATCATTGATGGTTTAGAGCGTAATGTACTTTATCTTTCCATAATAAAGTTTAATTTTATGAAAATTTTTCTATTTTGGAAGTTTGAAAAAATTCAATAGAAAAGTAGAGATAACTGGTTCTTCCAAGTGAATCTCCAATTGTTGTGGCCGCCAACAACCCCCCTACTTATTTAATATTAGTAATAACACTAGATAAATGGGGACCCTTAGTAAAAAATTCAAAAAATTCAATTAAGGCTCATGTATTTTACTCCTTAAGAAAACATCGCATCGCACAAAGAATGATAGGACATTTCCTTATGAGTAAAAATGATAAACTGCGAGAGTGCGACGCGAATTCCATCGCATCGCATGCATTAAGAAATGCTCAAATTGGAAAACCTTAAAAAGTCGCCGATATCTGATATGCGATATCGCATATCGCATATCGCAATGTCGCATGAAAAACACATAACCATTTAACGATTGTAATGATCTTCGATTTTGCAATAGCACGATACTGCGATCCGCGATCTTGAGATAGCGCGATCGAGCAACCTTGCAATAACACATCTTAATGAAATTTGTGGTAATGCGATAATGCGATACTACGATGCTGCGATGCGAATCGCAGAAACATTCCATTGCAGATTTTCCTCGGCTCAACATTCAAGAAAATCTTTCCATAAACCAAGAACTAGATACGCGCTTTAATGATAATTAATGAATGATACGCTAGTTGTTAATAAAAGATGGTTCTGTGTTGTTCAAAGAGTCAGGTTACGTCAAGTGGCATGTTTTTGTACATCCGTAGAGCTTAAAGCTTTCTTGTCGATTTTTATTATCATTACTCTCTCCTCATGTGTGAATTGTAGGAACGAAAAACAGAAGTAACACAAAGCAATGTGCAGGAAGCCATGAAGGAAAAGGGTAAAGCTCCAATGCTCAAAGACAGAGAAAAGATGCCATCATAAACGGATACGGCATGCAACAGAGTCGCAGATCACAGAACATTGCTGAGCTATCCGTTACAGATCTTTCGTTTACAGCCATGGTTGAATAAGTAGTTGAAAAATGCTGATATCAACAAGCGATTTAACGCTCAAGGTCAGAAGCTCACGAAAGCAGTATGTTTACAAATTTTGAATCTTATACCCGGTGAAGGAAAAGGCGCTAAAGGACAAAAATGCATCAGAGAGGCCCGGATCAAAGAATGGAGGCAGTTTCCGAGGCAGTTTCCGCTAATCGTGCATCGCTGAGAAAATTGCTCAAAAAGCAAAGCCTCTAACTGATCAGTCACTTGTAAGCCCAAAAAATGAAAGAAAGCAATGGTAAAGAACAAACTGGAAACATAAAGCTGAAAGAAAAGGCAGAAGTAATTCGAGGATTAACCAAGTGGAACTTGGATTATTACTGGACATGCGCAGTAAATCCACATAGCCAGAGGATAACTCTCGAGTATATCATCGATTTTGCTGAAACGATGGTGCCAGCTCTTACCATTTCTGCTTGCTTAGCTCAACCAAAAGCGGAAGACAGTCAGCCGACTCTACCCAGGCAAATATTGAATGCTCGCAACATTAACGAGCAAATGCAGAAATAGTTAGATATTAGATTTAATTTTTAGAAATAGTTTTGCTTAGAAAAAGGGCGGTCATTTAAACCGTATCTTGAATCTGTGTAATTAAGTTATTTAGTTAGTAGTATTTAAACCCTTCTCATGCATTTAGAGAAGAGTCCAGAAATTTATCAAAAACTTGTCCTCAAAACATGCACTTTTGCACCCTCAGAGGAGGTTTTGGTGAATGAATGGATCAAGATTTGTTGATGTTTGCATTTGATATCTGCTACTGATGTTGCACTTATGTACTCTTAGTGGATGTTAGAGCAAGGAGAGATAAATCATTGTTGCTTGAAGCTTATGAGTAGGACTAGTCATAAATGGTACTTTTATCTCTTGACCATTTCTGCTTATATGTCAAAGTGATATACAGTTTTTAGTTGTTTATGTATTATTGCATGAATGCTTGAGTTATCATTTGGCACTTTTGTATGGTGATAACTATTTATTTATGCCTAATGTATGAATAGCTCATTATGCGATATGTTGTTCACAACTGTTTCGTCTAATCGCTGAATGATCTTTATTACCAGTTGTTATTTGAAATCTCTTTAGATTGCATAATAGAAGAATTACATCCTCGGTTAGTATAGATTTAGATGTGTTGTTTATTAGATTACAATAGCATAGAATTAGATTAAAGTTTGAATTAGAATATCTTAGATAGGAACTGTTAGATCAGCAACATCAAATTCTACACACACACACACATAGATTGGGAAACTGGTCCCATTATCCCCAGTCGGGCCCGCTATACCAAACGGATAAGGAGCTGCCAACCAAGGTCCGGACCGGGCGAGTATCCCCCTCGTTTTCGACCCGATTTTCGGGGCTTCAACAGGAAGAAAACTCTTGATTGTGAACACATTCCATCTAGATGTAGACATTGCTATGAATATGGCCATATATATTGGAATTATCCTTTACTTTTTGCAAGTTCTAACTCTATTTTATCTTTTTCCAAAGATGCCAGTGACTTTACCAAAGTGGGGGGGAATACACTAACCCTAATCCTTCAGCTTCTTAACCCTTAGTATCCACCTCTGAAGAGGTACCCTCATCTCAAAACCCCCTCAAACCTCTCTCATCCTTAGACATTACCAACCCTCCTCCCATCAACCCACCACTGGAGGTAGATATGTAGGATTCAAACTTTTCTTTGCACACCTCCACAACTGAGCCCACCTCCACTATTGAACCCTTTATTCCTTTTTTATCTCACTACAAGCCCTAAGTCCGTCTATGAGATATCACTAAAACTTCCCTCGACCCCATAGATGAAATGGAGTTTCAACCCCCTGACTTGCCAAATCTGGAAAAACATAGAAAGGAAAAGGCCCCTTCTCCCTCCTTGAATATCAAGTTAAATTGTTAGACAAAACATACTTCAAATTTCACCGGGATAGTGTGAAAAAAGTCATTGGCCTTGGTAACTCCAACTGTAGAATGTTCAAAGTCCAATATCAATCTCTAAAAGACTCAACAAAGCCGCAAAGAGAGGAAAATAATGAGTGGTTGAAAACAAATCTACAACATCTGCATGAATTGGGGCATATGTTACTAAATTCAGGGGTTATTAAAGAAATAATGGATGTATTCCTTACCTCCCACAAACCCTAGAAATGAATATCATCTTGTCAAATATCTAGGGCCTAAACTATAAGGGTAAAAAAAGACTCATAAAAACGTAAATATGAATCTCGTGAAGTGATGATTTCAATCTCATCAAGTCATTAGATGAGAAATGAGGAGTTGTTAGATGGCTTGATGCAAAATCTTCTTTTTTCTAGGAACTAATATTTGACCTTCACCTGGTCGATCTCAATACCATTAATGAAAATTTCACTTGGAATAACAATAGGGGTGGAGAGTAGAAAGTGGCATTAATATTTGATTGATCTATAGTCACAAAATCTATAATGGCTTGGGATATTTTTATAGAGGTTTTCATTATCCCAAGCCATGACTCAAACCACTAGCCCATATGCATAAGCATTGACATACAATCTAGGTCACACTATAAGCCTTTTTTATTTGAAATATTCTAGTTGCAACACCTTAATTTTTAGGAAAACATTAAATAATGGTCTAGAGAAATGCAGGTCCTAGAAGGTTCTTCCATATATAGGCTCCAAAAAAGTTTAAAGCACGTTAAATGGAAGCTCAAAGGATGGATAAATATAAATTTAGAAATATATTTGAGGAGAAACACAAGATGGATTAAAAAATGGATTTCATACAACAAGAAGTCACCCTACATCATAGATCTAAATCTCTAATTGAGGAAGAAGCCATTACCCTCATTAACCTTAAGGAGCACAAAAAATCGAAGGGAATCCTATCGAAACAAAAATAAATAGCTCATTGCCTCAAAGAAGGGAAAATGAACACAACTTTCTTCCATAAATCAATGCTACAACATCATCATTGCAATTAGATAACTTCCATTAAAAATGTTGTAGGCAACAAACTACATGACTTCCAAGACATCAATTAGGAGCTAATTTTCTACTATCAGAATATTCTAATGGAACCACCTAGGAACATGTCCAAGGAAATTTTGCGCATTACATAACACATACCATGCTTGTTCACAGTCGAGCAAAATGAAATTTTGCATTGCGAAATCACTCTTGAGAAAATAAAGGTGATTTTGAAGGGAATGCCAAGTAATAAATCCCCTGGCCCTAATATATTCACCATACAATTCTTTTAGGTGTGTTGGCCTATCATTGACCAAGGGGTTTTTTTTGTGGTGGAAGAAACCAAGAAAACCCAATCCATTCTTAAAGTTTTTAATGCTACCTTCCTCACATTAGTTTTGAACAAATACAAATTGGAGGATCCAAATGGATATAAACCCTTTTCTCTTTACAATTTTATGCATAATATTATAACAAAATTCATTTCCAATCAACTCAAGCCTCTCCTTCACAAGACGATATCACTTGAGCAAACTAGGTTCGTAGATGGTTGCAAATCCTTGATGGTATTATAGTAAAACAGGAGGTCATTCACTCATTTCAGGTTCAACATAAATCAAATATGTTTCTCAATATTGATCTCTCAAAATATTTTGATAAGCTCAACTAGAAATATTTATTCAATATCCTCCACACTTTTGGCTTCTCCCCATAATGGGTAGAATGGACTCGGAACCTTATATCTTTCGCTTCCTTTTCAATTATTATCAATGGTTTACCCTCATCTAAAGTTCAAATACTCTCATAAAATTTTTCATGGTGACCCTCTTTCATTGTTTCTATTCATCTTGGCTATGGATGGATCAAGGTTATCCCTCAAAGTAATGTTCACCATAAATTTTCTCGAATGGCTCCGCACTTTTAGAGAAGACCTGCCACTCAATCACCAACATTTTGTGGATGAAATTATGGGAATAAAAATGACTTCCATCTCAGAATCTAATGAGTTCCTTTCGTTCTTCAAGATGTTCTCAATCGCCTCAGACATGAATGTCAATAAATATAAGCCTTTTTTTTACTCTTCAGCACTCCACTCCTTGTACAATGACATATAACCAATATCATAGGTTTCTAAAAAGGAAAGCTCCCATAAAAATATCTTGGTGCCCCATTAACTAAGAGATAATTGAGATACAGTGTATGGGAGGACCATTGGCTAAGAGTTCATTTAGATGGACTGTATGGGAGGACCTAATATCAAAAGTTAAAATCCAGTTGGCAGGATGGGCCTTGCATAATTTGAACATTGTAGGAAGAATAATTTTATGAGAAAAAATTCTTCAAGCCCTCCTAGTTTACTTATGCTTTGCAGTAACTAAATCAAATTTATCCTTTAGGAGCTTAAGAAAATTCAACTTAAATTTGTTTGGGGAGGATCCAACATGGAGAAAACGTAGGCCTCGATGGCTTAGTACAAGCTTTGAAAAGAAAAACTCAAACTTGGAGGGCTTCAAATATGTCATCCCTCAACAATGGCAACAATATTAGGAACAATATTTGGTGGAAATGGGTTTAAGAAGGTCCCAATCTCTGGAAATATATATAGAATTATAAATATGCTCCCCATACTCCCTCACAACATCTGATCTATTTAAGCTCCTGGATAACTGGCTCTTTTATATAGTCCTTAGCTAATATGGATGTGTACTTAATCTAGTAACACTATTTTTGGGAATTCAAGGATGGAAAATCTACCATGTTATGGGATGAATCCCTACAACAATTCCCAAAAGTTAAAGAAAACCAAGAGCTCATAGTATGAGATATCATATGACATATCAAGGCTACACCAAACTTGCTAATTATTACCATAATGTTAAGACCTAATCTCAAAGGTGCCAATGGTTACCACCTAATTTATAGAAATATAAATTGAAGGAGGACAATTGACAGTAGTCCTGGAGCAACCTTCAACTATGAAGGATCCCAATATCTAGTCATCCATATTAAATAAGATCGGGATATACCACAAAAGGAACCTTAATTATTCAAGAGGCTTATCACTTAGAAGAAGGCCATTATTAATTACTTATAGAAGATGTATGGGTAAAAAAATGGGAGAAATACTCTTAGCCAAAAATAACTTTCTTTATATGGCTATTGTTTCAAAACAAAACTTTAACATGGGACAACTTATTAAATAAGAGTTGTCATTTCCTCTATGCCTTTAACACTCAGAAGACATGGAGCATTTCTTCAACAATTTTTCCTTTTCTTATGATCTTTGGGCATGTCTTGATAGTAGTTTCTCCTATTTCAACATATATCCCCTCAATATATTAAAAACCATTTCCAAATGGCACAAAGGAAATTTTTCCAACCTAATTCTCAACCATATATAGAGGCTCACCCCAATTTTATACTCTAGGAAATCTAGAAGGAGAGAGAATTCATAGAGTATTTAAAGACTCCTCTTTGCTTGCTAACCCTCTTTGGCACTCTATCTTGACTCGAATCAAAGAAATCATCTTTTCTCTCCTCTGGCCTCCCTATGGATGGAAATCCTATGAAATCAAAGCATGACTCCTCCAATGTTGGTATCATGTCCGTTCCAGCTACCACCCCCCCATTCTCTCCCCTCTTCTCTAACCTTCTAGTCCTTTATTTTGGTTTCCTCCCCCTCCCAATTTCCTCAAACTCAACTTTTATGGAGCATCGAAAAGGAACCTAGGCCTAATAGGATTTGGAGGTCTCATTAGAGATCACAACTATTATCCATTGTATATTTATTTAGGTTATATGGGTATAAATAACAATAATCTAATACAACCCACTAGCCTCATCACTAGATTGGAAATTACCTAGGGTGAGGGATACTCTAACATTTTTGTGGAGGGAGACTGTAAAATCATCATCAAGATGATCAACAAAATACAAAATGGCACTCTTGTTCACAATGTGTCCATGAGCTAGTAACTAGAAGCTCTCATTTGCAAAGCCTCGACCCTGATGGCCCTCATTCCAATCACCACCCGCTCCCATGTTCGATGCGTATGAAACAAAGTGTTATATATACTAACAAACCATGGATGTATGGATTTTCTAGCAATGCTCTCATCCCGTTGAAATCTCTTACCAGATCCCCCCCTTAAATATGTGCGATGGTAGCTGATAAAGAAAGGAATTGATGCCATTGATAGGATGCTTTTAATTCCAATGTGGGTGGGACAAGTTCCCACTACCCCTACTATCCAAGTGGTCAAGGGACGTGGGAAGAGATCCCCACATCAAAATGAATGACATGCATGCTCATAACACTTTTCTTGAGGAAAGTTATACGCTAGATTCTCAATCCCAAGACCATGCACCATAGAAGCTTTGGAAAGATGTCATATTTCTAGGATGGTCTCGTCCTTGTGTGTGTGGTGAACATAGTTAGAATTTATATAAACGCAATCTTCCTTCTAATGCGAGCCTATTCAGAGGTTGTTACAAGATAGAATTCCCTTTTGTCTATAACTCCTTCCTCAACTCTGGGCAACCAACACTAGGGTCTTTGGTAAACCCACCTTATTGACCTCTAGACATGTCCTATCACATTTATCCATATTTCTTGGTATCTTCATAAATATCCAAATTCTTCTTCATTCTTGGCATTACATGATGATTTCCTTTTGACTCCCTGGTTTACTGTCTAAGACTTCCTATTTCCTTTTCTTGACTTATGAAATCTTCATGTAGGTGATAACACCATGTCTCACATGGGAGACAGTTGCACTATCGTCACCATCCCATATGGAATTTGGACTTGTACAACATCTTCTGGTTTAAAGGTTTATTGTCTATGTATGTGTCTTTATTTAATTATTGCCTCTGATTTCATAATTGAATCTCTATCCTTTTTGGAATTCTCCTTCTCTGATGTCCTTATTATATGGCTTTACCCACTCTAGAGTATCTACTCCCTTCCCCCGCTTTTACTAGTAACCTTGTATCCCTCCCATGCTCCTCAACCAGTGGATTGTAACCTCTTGCGAGAATCTTCCTTGTCATACTCTCCAACAATCCACATCCATTCACATGCCACTTTCATATTATCATGACTGTCTAGCAACATATTATATAAAAAATTGTTGTTTCCCTCTGGCTCCTTACTTCCCCCCCACCCCAACTTATGTGACTCACACCCCTGAGTCTAACGTCTAGTTGTTTATCCTCTCATCTGTCCCTTTTACACATGGTCCTTTGTGATGGCCTGTCGTCGGGCATGCATCTATCAGGGCTTCCTATTATAAAGAGAAAGTGTCCTAGGGACACACACATGCACATCATAGGCTCTAATACTTTACACTGAGGTTTTAGGACCATATCTTGGGACCCATCTAAGATGAGATAACTCACATGGAACAAGAGGAGCCTCCCAACAGTAGAAACTTTCAAATACAATATTTTGAGAAAATCTGGCTGACTGGGTGCCATGTGTTGAGAACACTCGATGTTATTTAATCAAAACATGTACACCATCGATTTGTATTGGCATATAAAGCTCCTCTTAGGAAGAATCTTGATGGATTGTTTCAAGCACATGGCTGACATCTTACAGTCTTTGGAGAACCTTCATTGTCACCGAAGGGCCATATACCATTGCATGGGTCATACTGAGTAGCATCTAGGCATTCCTCCACTTGCAAGGAACACCCTCAATAACACCGAAGATCTCATTCAGGTTGTCGCCATAGAATCTGATCCCTTGACTCAACTATGTTATGCTTAAGCTTATTTTTTTTATGATTATCTAGTTCCCTCCTTAGCCAGATCTAGGTTGTTTCTTAGTATATACACTTTCCACTTAATTTTTTTAAAGCATGATCTCTCATGCTTCCCCGTGAGTGTTCCTTTGGATATGGTTTACTCCCTAGTAAAAGACTAATCTAACAATTCTAGAATATCCATGTAAATCTCGATTTTGAAGGAAATTATAGTTACCCCAGAAAATAAATATATAAATATTTTAAAAATTAATAATATAAACATTAAAATTAAATTTAAAAAAATATAAGTTTAATATTAGTTTTGGTAAATATATATTTTCTAATAACATTTTGTTGATAATGTAAGAGGCATGTTTATCAACTCAAAATATACATTTCAAAGTGTTGGTAATAAATAATATATATGATGATATTTATCATATTGGATATGTAACGTGTATACATTTAATGGTGTATATATATGGTTATATATACACATGAATATATTTTTCTAATTATTTTCAACATTATAATCCAAATATATGTGTTTATAATCAATTTACAAAACAATTAATAAAAAAAAAAAAACTTGCATTGATTTGATTAGTCAAGGTTCATTTTCTTTTCTAGTAATGTTTATTGGGTAGTGTAAGAATGGAATTTCCAACCAAAGTTACTTGATAAATGGAGAATCTAAACTCATTTTTCATGAAGGTTCTTCCCCAAGTTAAATGCTATAGTTATACCTAATTGATGAGAACTCTAATCATGGAATTTTATATGTAAAAGTTTTGGCCATTTTAAAGCAACCAAAATTATTTGAATTTGGAAAGAAATATGAAACCGGAAAATTTTACCTCACTAAAAGACATTAAACTCACCATAAAGATATACATTATCCACTTATTCACTACTTTCCAACCTTTAAACATAAATACATGTACTCATGTTCAATTTTCTAAGTCAAGCTTGATATTTTTTTAATGCCTTTATAGCATCTATTATGATCCTTAACCCTTGAATTTGATTTGCAAATAATAATAGTAAATTCTCATGCTTTATTCAATATCAAATATCCTTAAAGTGGAGAGACACCATAAAATGATCCATTTATGTAAGGATCAATCCATCTTCACTTTACCTTGGGAGGGGGAAACCTTTTAAGGACCTAAGATTTAATATAATATAGTCTAATACATGATTCATAAGGATGAATCCATCCTTATTTATAGATGTATCAAAACATTAGCCATAATTAAATTCCAATTACCTAATGGGTCTTCTTTAATAAGATCACATAACATTTATTCCATCATAACTACTTAGTGGTATTTATTTAATAATGAAAAATATAATGAAACTTGTACATTTTACATTGAATGACCACCATACCTACAATAATATTACTCTAATTAGATATTTCCCCACATTTACAAAACAACTGATCGAGGAGGATCTTGACATAGTTCTCCAAAGTTTACCATGCCAAAGGAAAATTTCATTAAAGCATAGGTTGTGAGCATTTTAAATTTAAGATGTTAAATGCTTGATATGAACTTAAAGTGGAAGTGCTCATGTATTTTTCATTTTTAAATTGTAAATATAAATTGATTTATGAGAGAATTGACCTCATCAATAATATCCTAATCTCAAGTTGGAAGTTGAGATTTTCATAGGATTGTTTCCCTTAAAAATGCGGATAAGGTCCAAGTTTGGTGGAGTTGGGATATTTCATCCTAAAAAATATTATAAGCTCCTCTTTTTATGTATCAAGAGAGCCATTTTCTCCTTGGAATGTGGATCTAAGCATATATTCTCTCCTTTGTTTATGGATCTAAAAAAAATTGTAAATTCTCTTATGTACTCTTTGCTTGTTGGAGAGAGTCTTTAGAGGGAGAGAGAGTTTGCTTAAGAATTTGTAGAGAGTTTTTACAGAGCATGTTTGAGAGGGTCTTGTTTAGATGGCTTGTGGAAGAACCTTTTTTTAAGAGCCTTGAGAGCTCAAGAGAGGATGTCTTTCTGAGAAATGTATGCATTGTATTGGCCTTGAAATTTATTTGATAGTTGAAGGAAGTTTTGGGATTTATTCCATTTTGTAAATAATTATACACATTCCTCTTTGAAGAAAGACAATATAGTGATTCAAACTTTGGAGGCGAATCCAAAGACTTCGCCCAATGGAGTGGGTGAACTCAATTATCAAATGTGTCTTGATGCTTCATGTTTCTCTTTGTTCCAATTTTGACTAAGCTCCTTATTGTGCATCTTAAGTACATTTTTAAGCTTACGTGACAATTTGTAACTTAAATTTAGAAGCCCTTATAGTCAATTAAAAAGATTTTCTTGTAATTTATGTGCTCTCAAGTTTTCAGATAACATGGTATCAGAACAGTTAATTGTTTAGCTTAGTGGGTATATTTCACAACTTTTGTTCAACCAAGAAAAAGATAATTCCCTTGAATTCAAAATATCACATTCTAATCCTTTATTTGCCGATATTTATTAAGACTCCAAATCTTTCCAAAATTTCTTAACCATTAAGAAAAAGGTAAAAGAATTGTATAATGATGACAGAAAAAGCAATGAGCTGTGAAAGCTTTCAGATTAACAACCCACGGGTTTTCACAAACTCCCACTTTCATTATATTTTTAATCAATATTAGGTTTACAATGAGTAGTTTTTGGATGACATCAAAGCTAGGATATGTTTTCAATGTTGATAAGAGGATCATCACTGAGTTTTATGTCCTTTCTTAGAGAAATTATATCCCAACTTATTACACTTCATTAGACCTCACAAGGTTTTCGATGACGTGACAAATCGTAAATATATCGGTTATCCAAGATCATTATCATTCCTAGAAAACCAGTCGTTTATCCAAGATCATTATCATTATTATCGGTGAAAAGGAGTGAGAAAATCAGTCGTTTTGATATTTCCTAGAACCTCCGATATGCTTTTGAAATCCAACAGCTGGATAAGGCGATGCATGATATTTCCTAGAATCTCGTATCAGAGCTCGAGTGTTTTCGCCATCTGTACGAGTTGGGGTGATGCATGAGAGAACGGTAAGTGGGACAATCGTGCCCACGTTGACTAATGATCTCCATGAGAGTAACATGTTTCTGCAACAAATGGGTCCAGATGGTATGTTCAGTGGAGCTTTTGATGAAACCCGTACTTGTAATTATAATGACTTAGGTAAGCCTGATTTTGTCGTTGGGTTGGAGAAATATTTTAATCTGGACACGATTCTTCTCGAGAGAGAGGTTAGGTTTCGGTGATTGGATGCAAGGTAGGGCACGTGTTCGAAAAACAACCATGTCAATGGCTCTTTTCAACTGGGCATTGGCTCAAAAAATTAAATGTAATTTATTTTTGTTCAAATTATGTAATTTCCATGGTAAGCAGCTGTTCTTTATGTAAGCATCGCGAGGTGCTTGCCCAAACAATATCATTTTCACTAAGTCTCACAATCTGGCCCAAGAAAGGCACACTAGTCGGATGTAATTTATTAATTAGGTGGTGAGAGTCTTACCATAATATTATCTCAGAAACCAATCATCATGTTTGTATTGAGGAGGCTAGTGTTATTGCTAGGGTTTCGCATTTCCATCATCGTAAATTTAGGGAAGCGCTTGAGATTGAAAAAAGGCCTTGCACTCTTAATAGAGACGATGGCTGGAAAGTTAGTAGATGTTGGGTCCCTGCTCTCTCTTTCTAGTTGGTTTCCGCCCTCCTCCTTAGGGTTAATTGCTTTTATTTATTATTTTATTTATTATTTTTATTTATTTACTTTTTATTATTATTTATTTAATATTAACTTATTTATTTTAACTGATTTATGTTTTATTTTTATTGATTCATTCTATTATTCCTTTATATTTTTTGAGTTTTTTTGACTAATTTATTATTTTTTATTCTTATTTTATTTATTTATTCGTTCTATTATTACCATTTTTAACTAATTTTCTATCTAACCTAACCTCTTAATTATTAATTTTATTTATTTATTTTGCTTTTATTTTATTTATTTATTCGTTTTATTATTTTTATTTTCTGAGACTTTTTAACTAATTTTTTCTAACTAACCTATTTATTTTATTCTTATTACCATTTTTAACTAAGTTTTATTTTTATTTTTATTTTATTTTGACTTATTTTTCTAACTAACCTAACCTCTGTCGTTTTCTTCCATTTTATTATTAATTAATTGATAATTTTTAATAATATTTATAGGCTTTTAATTTTTAGGTCCTTTGTTTTTTGATTTGATTATTTTATTTTTATTCATTTTAATTTATTTTGAGTATTTTATCTTTATTGTTATTTTATTTATTTATTATTTTATTATTATTATTATTATTATTTTTATGTTTTTCGTAGTAACTAATTTATTTATTGATTTATTTACTTATTTATTTTTAATTTAATTTTCATTTATCTATTTATTAGTTTTATTTTGAATATTTTTAACTAATTTTTTCCTAACTAACCTAACCTCGTTTTGACATTTGTTAGGTCTTTGATGCATCTATTTATTATTATTTTATAATTTTATTTTTTTTTCTCGTTAAAACTAATCTATTATATACAGGAGCACGAAAACAGTTACATCATTTCAAGACCAACAGAACCAGAGGCCTGTTGTGGCACTTTGGAACAGTTGAGACCAAAAAGAACAACCCTCGCAGGGGCACCAGACCAGAGATAAACAACCCTCGCAGGGGCGCCAGACCAAAAATAAACGGCCCTCACAGGGGCGCCAAACCAAAACTAAACAGCCCTCGCAGGGGCGCCAGACCAAAACATTACATCCCCCGCAGGGGCGCCAGCAGAACTTCAGCATAATCCCTGAGCCAACAAACCTTAAACAGACTATGAGCCAACGAAACATGAACAATAAGACCAAAACAGAACCTGAGCAGCGAGGGAGGTCGGGACTCCGAACAGAAGAGCGGCTATTCGTCCGGCTCCTCCTCGACCACCCTACACCATCCATATTTCTCCACTTCCTCTGCTGTGGGAGCAGTGTCCATGTTGACAATGTCCCCCTTACTGGTCATCGCCTCCTGAGCTTCCATGTTGACATCCGCAGGCTTCTCCATGACATTCTCTGAGCCACCAACAGGATGCTTCCCCCTGCTGTCTTGAGAGTCGCCACCATCCGGAGAGTCTTCAAGGAAGAGAACCGACACATGGGCACTGATTCGGGGTCTATTCAGAGAACTGCTAAAGTTGAAAATGGCGGAACTGAAGGCAGGCGTGGAAGCCGGGTCAGAATCAGGAGCGCTTGAGTCCAAAAATTGGCTAGTCTGAAGGGGGTTGGCCTCAGAGGTTCGGTGGCAATAGCAGTGGCAACAATGGGGACGAGAAGCATCAACTGGAGGACGCGAAGACCCGCCACGGGTGGAACCTCGACGGCTGAGCATTCGCTGTCGAGGCCTAACCATGTTTACAGGGACACCAATAATACAGAGCAGCTCGAAATTGAGTAACCGACCAGGCTTAGGATTACCCAAAACAGTCAGGGAATTGGCCCTAACAGCAAGAACTATAGCCAGAAGCACCATAGACCGAGCACGAACCTGCACACAGAGCACCATGGACTGAGCATGAACCGGCGCATAGAGAGCCAACCCACCGCCTCTTTTAACATCCCAACCGCCACCTCGAACCCCGTCCGCCATTACTGCTCTCTCCATTCGAACCAAGGAGCCGGACAGAGCATTGAATTGCTTCTGGAGAATACCATCCCATTTATTCCTTCGCGGCCAGAGACATGTCGTCTCGCATGCGTGACTCTTAAGACCGCGCATGGCCTGCATGTGGCCTCTATTAAACGCGCGTCCTGTCCACCTTATCACCCGCATCCGGGAATTATTTTATAATTTTTAATAATATTTTTAAATAATATTATTTTATATATTGCTTTTAGGGTCCATTATTTAACTAATTTCTAATTTTTATTAATATTTGTGAACTAAGTACCCTTCAATAATATGTTTTAGTCCTAATTCTTACTAACTAAGCTAATAAAATATTTTTGACCCCGGTCCTAGAGTCAAACTAGCCGTTGGTCAGGAGGCTCCGTTCTGCCTATTTAACTTGCTTAGCTGGATCTGTTTCTTCAACTTGTCCTGACGATGAACCACACTTGTTGGTTCGAAACGCGTCGACAAATGGTATTCCATGTGATTTTCGCCGAAAAATCTCTCTAAAATAATAATGATTTTATAATATGAAATGTTATTTATAAAATATGGGTTATTATATATTTAAAAGTTGATTTTTAGGGCCTATATCAATCACATTTTAATGTGGTTATGTTAATTGGTTAGTTATATTAAATACTATTGTTAATTAAGTTATTGACGAATTTGATGTTATTTATAACAATTTTTTTATGTCGAATAATATTTATCTGTGTACGCTTATAATCATTGAATTTGACATGTAACATTTATATATGTGATGTTTATAATCATGAGAAATGTGGATATATTTTGTTAAATTAGAACAATATTTTATTTTTTAAATAAAAATATTAAAATTTAGTTATATATATATATATATATATATATATATATATATATATATATATATATATATATATATCAATTTTTTTTCATGGTTTGTTAGATTGGAAATCAGATCAACCATAAAGACTAATTTCTTTTATCCCAAATGTTTATATACTAAACACATACATCAAAAAGATTTGTTGACTAAGATTTCATCATGCAATACATTATGCCACAATACTAGTAATTTCATAATGAAGTAGAAAAATCATAAGTTAATTGAAACCATCGAAAGGACATGCTGATTTTTTGCAAAGTTGATTCTCAATGGTAGTTAGTCTTTCGTGCTCTTCCACTTCCAACTAAGTTATTCTCGAACGAAGATATTAATTTTTTTTATTAAAAGTAGTTTTGTTAAATTATATTTATTTTAAAAATAATTTTATTATAAAATGACATTATGAACAAGAAGAGAGATATTTACAAAATCTAGATAGCAACCAAACCCTAGCAAATGAATCATTAGTAATCCTTCTACCACTCTTCATATGGAAAATGTCGACGGGGGGAGCAGTTCTTCTTCCTACTGTCAAGTTGTTTCCAGACTCAATAACTGAGGGAAACATTCTAGCACAAATTAGTTCAACCTAGGATAAAACCCAGATGGAAATTAACAAAAAACTCAACAACCATCTCACCCATCGGAGAGAAACAAACGTGGAAGTTGGTTATCAACCCAAAATTTGAAGTTCACTCTAGTCACTACAAAGGCTATATTTAGTAAATGAAGGACCATGCTCTTATTAAGAAGTGATTAGGCATATGACCATAAAAAAATGCCTTCACCCAATGGATCCAACTCAAATGTAAACCTAAAGGGTAGAAAAAATTGGAACTTGGTGTGAAGGGCTTCCTCAAAATCATTTTTGCCAATCTGGAGGATAGAATGTGAGTGTTCAAGAATGAGCCAGTCTTTTTCATTTTTTACCTTTGTTTTTGGATGGAACATTTTGTACCAAATAAGGCGGATTTCACAACTTCCCTAGTAAAGATTCACATGTACTCTTTGTTCCAGGAGTTTTGGGTTGAGGAGACCCTGGTAGGAATTAGGAATGCTCTTAGCCACTACTTCAAGTCCTCAAAGGCGATTAAGTAAGCTAGGTGTATCTCCTACACTAGAATTTGTGTATATATGAACATTTCAAGGATGCTTATAGAGTTCACTGAAATATATTATCAAGATGAACTTTGGAAGAAAAATCTTGATTGTGAACACATTCCATTTAGATTTAGACATTGCTATGAATATGGCCATCTATATTGACAGTATCCTTTACTTGCTGCAAGTTCTAACTCTATTTTATCATTTTACAAAGATGTCGATGACTTTACCAAAGTGGGGGGGAAATACACTAACCTCAATACTTCAGCCTCACAACCCTTAGTATCCACCTCCAAAGAGGTACCCTAATCTCAAAACCCCTTCAAACCTCTCTCATCCTTAGACATTACCAACCCTCCTCCCATCAACCTGCCACTGGAGGTAGAGATGTAGGATTCAACTGTTTCTTCGCACACCTCCACAACTGAGCCCACCTCCACTATTGAACCCTCTATTCCTTTGCTATCTCACTCCAAACCCTAAGTCCCTCAATCAGATATCACTTAAACTTCCCTCGACCCCATAGATGAAATGGAGTTTCACTCCTCTAACTTACCAAATCTGGAAAAAACATGGAAAGGAAAAGACCCCTTCTCCCTCCTTGAAGATCAGGTTAAATTGTTAGGCAAGGTGTACTTTAATTTTTACCAGAAGAGTGAAAACTTTTATTGGTCTTGGTAACTCCAACTGTAGCATGTTCAAAGTCTAATCTCAATCTCTAAAAGACTCAACAAAGCTGCAAAGAGAGGAAAATAACAAGTGTTGAAAACAAATCTACAACATATGCATGAATTGGGGGGTATGTTACTAAATTTAGGGGTTATTAAAGAAATAATGTATGTATTCATTACCTCCCACAAACCCTACAAAATGAATATCATCTCGTCAAATATCTCAGGCCTATAAGGGTAAACAAAGACTCAAATAAAAATGAGAATATGAAACTCCTGAAGTGATGATGCTACAGGGGACCAAATCATCAAGCGAATCCATATCTAGCATGACCAATAAATGGTAATGACTTTCATGGGATATCCATAGATGGCCAAGGGCACTCTGGTAGTTTGGATATCATATGGAACACCTAAGAAATTCAATTCCTAAACTTGTTCGCTACTTATTGTACTATAACAATCCAATTCAAGGTAATTAGATATGTTGAAACATGTTTCCTCTCTAATGCTTATGGCATGGCCTCCTTGAGTGTTAAGTTGGAATTCATTTAATAACTAGAACACATCATCTCCTTTCCCCTTCCCCTTGAATTCTTGGTGGTGCTTTCAATCTTATCAAGTCATTAGATGATAAATGAGGATTTTTTAGAAGGTTTGATGCAAAATCTTCTTCGTTCCAGGAACTAATATTTGACCTTCACCTAGTCGATCTCAATACCATTAACGAAAATTTCACTCGGAATAAAAATAGGGGTGGAGAGTAGCAAGTGACATTAATATTGGACAAATTTATAGTCACAGAATCAATAATGGCTTGGGATATTTTTATAGAGGTTTTCATTATCCCAAGCCATGACTCAAACCACTAGCCCATATGCATAAGCATTGACATACAATCTAGGTCACATTAAGGCCTTTTTTATTTGAAAGATTCTAGTTGCAACACCTTAATTCTTAGGAAAACATTAAAGAATTTTCTGGAGAAATGCAGGTCCTAGAAGGTTCTTCCATATATAGGCCCCAACAAAATTTAGAGCACATTAAATGGAAGCTCAAAGGATGGAATAAATATAAATTTAGGAATATATTTGAGGAGAAACACAAGATGCATTAAAAAATGGAGGCCATACAACAAGAAGTCATCCTAAATCATAGGTTTAAATCTCTAATCGAGGAAGAAGCCATTACCCTCACCAAACTTAAGGGGCAAAAAAAATTGAAGGGAGTCCTATGGAATCAAAAATCAATAGCTCGTTGGCTCAAAGAAGGGAAAATGAACACAACTTTCTTCCATAAATCAATGCTCCAACATCATCACCACAATTAGATAAATTCCATAAAAAATGTTCTAGGAAACAAATTACATGACATAGAAGAGATCACTTAGGAGCTAATTTTCTACTATCGAAATATTCTAATGGAACAACCTAGGAACATGTTTGAGTCAATTCTCTGCATTATATAACACATAACATGCTTGTTCACAATTGAGCAAAATGAAAATTTACATTTGGAAATCACTCTTGAGTAAGTAAAGGAGACTTTCAAGGGAATGCCAAGTAATAAATCCCCTGGCCCTAATGGATTCACCATATTATTCTTTCAAGTGTGTTTTCCTATCATTGACCAAGAGGTTTTTCTTGTGGTGGAAGAAACCAAGAGAACCCAATCCATTCTTAAAGCTTTTAATGCTACCTTCCTTACATTAGTTTCGAAGAAATACAAATTGGAGGAGCCAAGTGGATATAGACACATTCCTCTTTACAATTCTATCTATAATATTATAACAAAAATAATTTCCAATCAACTCAAGTCTCTCCTTCACAAAACAGTATCACTTGATAAAACTAGGTTCATAGAAGGTTGCAAATCCTTGATGGTAGAATAGTAGAACATGAGGTCATTCACTCATTTCAGATTCAACATAAATGAGATAAGTTTCTCAATATTGATCTCTCAAAATATTTTGATAAGCTAAACTAGAAATATTTGTTCCATATCCTCCACACTTTTGGCTTCTCCCCATAATCGGTAGAATGGACTGGGAACCTTATATCCTTTTCTTCCTTTTCGATTATTACCAATGGTTCACCCTCATCTAAAGTTCAAATCGTCTCACAACATTTGTCATGGTGACCCTCTTTCTTTTTTTCTATTCATCTTAACTATGGAGGGATCAGGGTGATCCCTCAAAGCAATGGTCACCATGATTTTTCTCCAAGGCCTCTGCATTTTTGGATAAGACCTACCACCCAATCAACAAAAATTTGTAGATGAAATTATGGGAATAAAAATTCCTTCCATCACATAAAATAATGAGTTCCTTTCATTCTTCAAGATGTTCTAATTCACCTTAGACATGGATGTCAATAAATATAGGACTTTTTTTTCTCTTCAACACTCCACTTGTACAATGACATATAACCAATATCACAGGTTTCTGAAAAGGAAAGCTTCCATCGAAATATCTTGGCTCCTCATTAACTAATAGATAATTGAGATATAGTGTATGGGAGGACCATTGGCTAAGAGCTCATTGAGATGGATTATATGGGAGGACCTAATATCAAAAGTTAAAATCTAGTTAGCAAGATGGGTCTTGCATAATTTGAACATTGTAGGAATAATAATTTAATGAAAAAAATTGTTTCAAGTCCTCCTAATTTACTTATGCTTTGTGTTAATGGAATGAAATTGATCCTTTAGGAGTTTAAGAAAATTCAACTTAAATTTTTTTGGGGAGGATCCAATGTGGAGAAAAAATAGGCCTCGATGGCTCAGTACAAGCTTTGAAAAGAAAAACTCAAACTTGGAGGGCTTCAAACATGTCATCCCTCAACAACGGAAACAATATTAGGCACAATATTTGGTGGAAATGGGTTTAAGAAGGTCCTAATCTCTGGAAATGTATATAGAATTATAAATATGCTCCCCATACTCCCTCACAACATGTGATCTATTTAAGCTCATGGATAGTTGGCTCTTTTATATGGTCCTTAGCTAAGATAGGTGTGTAAATCAGTAACACTATTTTTGGGAAGTCAAGGATGGAAAATCTACCATGCTATGGGATGAATCTGTACAATAATGCCCAAAAGTTAAAGAAAACCAGTAGCTCATAGTATGAGATAACATATGACATATCAAGGCTACACCAAACTTGCTAATTATTAGCACAATGTTAAGACCTCATCTCAATGGTGCCAATGGTTGCCACCTAATTTATAGCAATCTAAATTAGAGGAAGACAATTGACAGTAGTTCTGGAGCAACCTTTGACTATGAAGGATCCAAATATATCCATATTAAATAAGATCAGGACATACCACAAAAGGAACCTCAATTATTCAAGAGGCTTATCACTTAGAACAAGGCCATTATTAATTACTTATAGAAGATGTATGGGTAAAAAATTGGGAGAAATACTCTTAGCCAAAAATAACCTTCTTTATATGGCTATTGTTCCAAACAAAAACTTTAACATGGGACAACTTATTAAAGAAGAGTTGTCAAGGACCATCTACATTACCTCTATGCCTTCAACACTCAAAAGACATGGATCATCTCTTCAACAATTTTTCCTTTTCTTATGATCTTTGGGCACATCTTTATAGTAGTCTCTCGTATTCCAACATATATCCCCTCAATATCTCAAACACCATTTCCAAATGACACAAAGGAGATTTTTCCAACCTAATTCTCAACCATATATAGAGGCTTGCCCTAATTTTATACTCTAGGAAATCTCGAAGGAGAGAGAATTCATAGAGTATTGAAATACTCCTCTTTGCTTGCTAACCCTCTTTGCCACTCTATCTTGACTAAGGTCAAAGAAATAATCCTTTCTCTCTTCTGGCCTCCCCCTGGATGGAAAGCCTATGAAATTAAAGCATGACTCCACCAATGTTGGCATCTTGTCCCTTCCAACCACCTTCCCCCTCATTCTCTTCCCCTATTCTCTAACCTTCTAGTCCTTTATTTTGGTCTCCCCCCCC
Organism: Pinus tabuliformis; assembly: GCA_031772625.1. Lineage (NCBI taxonomy): Eukaryota > Viridiplantae > Streptophyta > Pinopsida > Pinales > Pinaceae > Pinus > Pinus tabuliformis. The sequence goes on along the minus strand of CM062812.1, from coordinate 690,133,756 downwards.
TCCCAATTTCCTCAAACTCAACTTTTATGGAGCATCGAAAGGGAACCTAGGCACAATAGGCTTTGGAGGTCTCATTAGAGATCACAACTATCATCCACTGTATATTTATTTACGTTATATGGGTATAAACAACAATAATCTAGTAGAACTCACTAGCCTCGTCATTGGATTGGAAATTACCTAGACTGAGGGATACTCTAAACTTTTTGTGGAGGGAGACTCTCAAATCATCATCAACATGATCAACAAAATACAAAATGCCACTCCTATTCACAATGTATCCAGGAATTAGTAACTAGAAGCTCTCATCTGCAAAGCCTTGACCTCGACGGCCCTCATTCCAGTCACCACCCCCTCCCATGCTTGATGCATATGAAACAAAGTGGTATATCTACTAACAAACCATGGATGTATAGATTCTCTAGAAATGCTCTCATCCCACTAAAATTTCTTATCAGAGCCCCCCCTCAAAGATGTGCGATGGTAGATGATAAAGAAAATAATTGATGTCTTGGATGGGACTCTTTTAATTCTAATGCGGGTGGGATGGGTTGTCACTTCCCCTACTATCAAAGTCATCAAGGGATGTGGGAAGATATCCCCACATCAAAATGAATGGCATACATGCTCATAGCACTTTTCTTGAGGAATGTTATACGCTAGATCCTCTATCCGAAGACCATGCACCATAGAAGCTTTGAAAAGATGTCATATTTCTAGGATGGTCCTGTCCTTTTGTGTGTGGTGAACATAGTTAGATTTTTTATAAACCCATCTTCCTTCTAGTGTGAGCCTATTCAGATGTTGTTACAAGACAGAATTCCCTTCAGTCTATAGCTCCTTCCTCAACTCTAGGAAACCAACACTAGGGTCTTTGGTCAACCCACCTTATTGAACTCTATACATGCCATATCACATTTACCCATATTTCTTGGTATCTTCATAAATATCTAAATTCTACTTTATTCTCGGCATTACATGACGATTTCCTTTCGAATCCCTAGTTTATTGTCTAACACTTTCTATTTCCTTTTCTTGACTTATGAAGTCTTCATGTAGGTGATAACACCATGTCTCACATGGGTGAAAATTGCACGATTGTCACCACACCATATGGAATTTGGACTTGTACAACATCTTTTGGTTTAAAGGTTATGTATGTGTCTTTATTTAATTATTGACTTTGGTTTGATAATTGAATCTCTATCCTTTTTGGCATGCTCCTTCTCTCGTGTCCTGATCATCTAGCTCTATCCACTCTATAATATCTACTCCCTTCCCCTACCTTTACTAGTAACCTTGTATCCCTCCCATGCTCCTCAGTCAGTGGATTGTGACGTCTTGAGAGAAACCTCCTTAGCAGACCGTCCAGTAATCCATATCCATTCACATGCCACTTTTATATTCTCATGACTCGCTAGCAATACATTATATAAATAATTGATGCTTCCCTCTGACTCTTTACTATGCCCCCCACCAATTACTTGAATCACACCCCTTAGTTCAATGTCTAGTTGTTTATCCTCTCACCCGTCCCTATTATGCATGGTCCTTTATGATACCCTATCATCAAGTATGCGTGTATAAGGGCTTCCTATTATAAAGTGAAAGCCTCCTAGAGACTCACACATGCACATCATAGGCTCTAGGAATTTACAACGAGGTTTTAGGACCATATCTTGGGACTCATATAAGATGATATAGCTTGCATGGAACAAAGAGGAGCCTCCCAACAGTAACAACTTTCAAATACAATATTTTAGGCAAATCTAGCTGACTAGGTGCCATGTGTTGGGAGCACTCGAGGTTAGTTAATCAATACATGTACACCATCGATTTGTATCGGCATCTAAAACTCCTCCTAGGAAGAATTTTGATGGATTGTTTCAAGCACATGGATGACATCTAACAATCTTGGGAGAACCTTCATCGTCACTGAAGGGACATATATTAGTGCATCTGTCGTACTGAGTAGCGTCTAATAATTTCTCCACTCGCAAGAAACGCCCTCAATAACATTGAAGACCTTTTTCAGGTTTTTGCCATAGAATTTGATCCCTTGGCTTAGCTATTTTATGCTTAAGCTTATTTGTTTTATGATTATATGGCTCCCTCCTTAGCCGAATCTAGGTTGTTTGTTAGTATATACACTTTCTACTTAATTTTTCTAAAGCATGATCTCTCATGCTTCCCTGGGAGTGTGCTTTTGGATATGGTTTAGTCCTTAGTGAAAGAATAATCTAGCAATTCTAGAATATCCATGTAAATCTCGATTTTGAAGGAAATTATAATTACCCCACAAATAAATATATAAATATTTTAAAAATTAATAATATAAACATTAAAATTAAATTTAAAAAATATAAGTTTAATATTAGTTTTGGTAAATATTTATTTTCTAATAAAATTTTGTTGATAATGTAAGAGGCATTTTTATCAACTTAAAATATACATTTCAAAGAGTTAGTAATAAATAATATATATGGTGATATATATTGTATTGGATATGTAACATGTATACATTTAATGGTGTATATATATATGGTTATATATACATATTGAATATATTTTGTTAATTATTTTCAACATTCTAATCCAAATATATGTGTTTATAATCAATTTACAAATCAATTAATAAAAAAAATAACTTGCATTGATTTGATTAGTGAAGGTTCATTTTCTTTTCTAGTAATGTTTATTTGATAGTGTAAGAATGGAATTTCCAACCAAAGTTACTAAATAAATGGAGAATCTCAACTCATTTTTCATGAAGGTTCTTCCCCAAGTTAAATAAGCTTATTTTCAAATTCTATAGTTATACCTAATTTATGATAACTCTAATCACAGAATTTTATATGTAAAAGTTTTGTCGCATTTTAAAACAACCCAAGCTTTTTGAATTTTGAAAGAAATAGCAATCAAACTAAAAATTTACCTCACCAAAAGACATTAAACTCACCATAAAGATATAAAGTATCCACTTATTCACTACTTTCCAACTTTTAAACATAAATACATGTACTTATTTCAATTTCCTATGTCAATCTTGACATTCTTTTCATCTTCAAGTTGTTTAACTTTCCAATCAACTCATGTTTAATGCATTCCATATATCACATTGGAATGGAGATATATCTTTCTCATCGACTTGATTTTTCAAACACCTTGCATTTTGAATTTGATCCAAAAGAAGCTTTCCATGAAATAATAACAACCCTACCATCTATAACTACATAGATAATGGATGAAAAGGAACATAGAGAATGTGTTATATATATATATATATATATATATATATATATATATATATATATCTTTTTCCAAATAGACAAATTAGCATTTCTATTTAGATATTGAAAGTAAATTTCATTTCTTATGTGCATAATTTACTTATGACATATTGCAAATGTTGATGTAATCCTATCTCGATGTGTAAGTGGGAGGTTGAAGGACGCATTAAAGTTAATAATAATGTAGGTATGGTGTTAATTTAATCTAAGGTGGATTTAGCCCACCATTTGTTTTTATTATTAAAGAAGGCCCACTACATAATTAGCTTTTCGTTATGATTTGAGTTTTCTACCTAGCTAGAAATAAGGATGGAGTTATCCTCCTAACTGGGGTTATGAAGTATGTTGTATTAGAGTTTAGAACATAAAGAGGTTTTCATATTAAAGAGTAAAGCTAATAGGAGTTGAACCTTCCATAACCTAATTAGTGCATGTTTTTTGGAACTTAGCCTGTTAAGATGTTGCCTCCTCGAAGAGGTAGTGAACAGGTTTTCATCCTTCCATAACAAGATGAATTATTGTATGGTGTTCATATACCTTAGTAATTTTGAAATTGATTAAAGTCTAAAAACATTTTAATATCTTATATGAAATTTAATTTTAATGCTTAAGGAACTAAAAAATGATACTAAAGTTATTTCTCAAGTCAAAGGTAGAACAATAGTTTTCTTCTTTTGCAAAATTTTCAAGTAAAAAATAGGTTTGCAACACTTAAAGCCATTTTTGTAATTTTATGTGCATGATTCGAAGAAAAAAATTATAGATATAAGTTCCTCTTTAAACTATACCCCAAAAGCTCATTCAAATTAGATTACTAGAAGTCAAGATATCACTAGCTTAAAATCAATTATTCTAAAGGGATTTTTTTCACTGATAGTCATGCATATTGAAAAGAAAATGTCTTCTAACAAAGAACGTAGTTTGTAGCCAAACCAATGTCATTGGAGAGAGGAAGTTGATGGCTTTGATTTGGCGTATTACATGATATGGTTCGAACCAATATTCAATCTCTTGCAAATTTCAATCACTAAACCCTTATAGAGCAACACAATGTCATTTTTGGGGGAATGCAAAATTATTTTAGAGGAAATAGCAAACATTTATATCATATTGAACATAAAAAAAAAATATGCAAGAAACATATTAGCCTCAAGTGATTTAGAGGATTCCTTTGATGTATATTATATAAACAATTATCATTTTTGGGATGAAAACCACCTTTAGTTTCTCCTTGGTGACTCTATTCCACCATATGAAGAGAACACCATTTCTTGAAGAACACAATATGTTATTAATACTATTTTGTAATTTAAGCATTCTTCATTCATAGTTCCCTTCCCCAAGTTATAATTGGGCTTTTACATCTATGTATATTATCTATTGGATGTGGGTGGTTTTATTTATTTAGATCAAGGTTATCATGGTTCCTATTTTGAATATAATATTAAGCCACTTATTGAGATCCAATACCATTAATTATGAATCTACATAAGAATTTAGACATGGAACTTGCGTGGCTTGTTTTAGCATTAAGGAAAGAGCTTGTATGTGGGATCTTGGTTTATTCATGATATTTTTGGATAACTTCAACCTTGAAACTAGAGCTTGTACGCAAAATCCTATATCCCTAGACAACTCACCACTAGAGGGAATCAAGAATCTTCATGAATATGAGAAATGTTTTTTTCATAAGGAGTTTGTGTACCGTATAAATCCTGAAATTGTAAATTTTTATAGATAGTTAGCCCTTATGGAACCTTCTCTACGATGGTGGAATGATGTCAAAGAATGAAAAATAAATGGAAAAAGTGAAAGATTGAATCTTGTTTTACTCATTATACCTAGGCTCCTTTCCTTCTTTTGTTTTTTTTTGGTATCATAAGTAAATTGATGCTTGTAATATGTTTTAATTCCTTTATAGCATCTATTACAATCCTTAACCCTTGAATTGGGATTGAAAATAATAATCATAAATTCTCATGCTTTATTCAATATAAAATATCCTTAAAGTAGGGAGACACCATAAAATGATCCATTTATGTAAGGATCAATCCATATTCACTTTCCCCTGGGAGGGGAAAAATTTTAAGGACCTAAGACATAATATAATATAGTCCAATACATGATTCATACGAATGAATCCATCCTTATTTATAGATATATAAAAACATTAAACATAATAAAATTCCAATTACCTAATGGGTCTTATTTAACAAGATCACATAACATTTATTCTGTCGTAGCTACTTATTGGTATTTATTTCATAATGAAAATCATAATGAAACTTGTACATTTTACATTGAATGGCCACCATAGCTACAATAATATTACTCTAATTAGATATTTCCCCACATTTCCAAAAGAACTAGTCCAGGAAGATCTTGACATAGTTCTCCAAAGTTTACCATGCCAAAGGAAAAGTTCATTAAAGAATAGCTTGTCAGCATTTTAAATTTAAAATGTTAAATGATTGATATGAGGTTATAGTGGAAGTTCTCATGTATTTTTCATTTTTAAATTGTAAATATAAATTGATTTATGAGAGAATCCTCCTCATCAATAATATCCCAATCTCAAGTTGGAAGTTGAGATTTTCATGGGATTGTTTCCCTTAAAAATGTCGATAAGGTACAAGTTTGGTGGAGTTGGGACATTTCATCCTAAAAAATATCATAAGTTTCTCTTTTTATGGATCAAGAGAGTCATTCTCTCCTTGGAATGTGGATCTAAGCAGATATTCTCTCCTTTGTTTATGGATCTCAAAAAAATTTTAAATTCTCTTATGTGCTCTTTTCTTGTTGGAGAGAGTCTTTAGAGGCAGAGAGAGTTTTTTTAAGGACTGGTAGAGAGATTTTGTAGAGATTGTTTGAGAGGGTCTTGTTTAGATGGCTTGTGAAAGAATTTTTTTTTAAGAGCCTTGAGAGCTCAAGAGAGGATTTCTTTATGAGAAATGTATGCATTGTATTGGCCTTGAAATTTATTTGATAGTAGAAATAAGTTTTGGGATTTAGTCCATTTTGTAAATAATTATACACATTCCTCTTTGAAGAAAGACAATAGAGTGAATCAACCTTTGGAGGCGAATCCAAAGACATAGCCTAGTGGAGGGGGTGAACTCAATTATCAATTGTGTCTTGATGCTTCATGTTTCTCCTTGTTCCAATTTTGACTAAGATCCTTATTGTGCATCTTAAGTACATTTGTAAGCTTATGTGACAATTTGTAACTTAAATTTACAAGCCCTTATAGTCGATTAGTGGTTGATTTTAATGTTTTCACTAACAACATTACAAGGTTGTTAATGTCATGGTTTCAAAATATGGTAATTTTAACAAAAATAGGTGAAATTAGTAACTAAATATGAATTCTAAGAGATATGAAGTTTGAGATGATCTTTTTAGTTAATAACTATGTTTTACTTTCATCCAAGGTTTTAAGGAAAGAGGGAGCATACTTAACCTCTTAAAATTAATTTGTCAACACAAAAGGAAAAACTAGGGATAATGATGACTAAACAAGATATTGTATCACATTAATATTATTGTATAAGGGATTCCCATTAATTTGATGTTGCAATAAGGGAAAATTGTAAAGAATTTAAAAAAAATAAAATCCAAGAGCAATATAAGTTCAAGGGTTATATGAATAGGAGGAAAAACATCATTAAGATTTTAAAAAAATATGTGTTTATGTCTCATCTAAAATGTTTTTTTTTGTATTCTAAGCTATCTTTATATGTGAGTGACATAGTTTTTTTGTGTACTATAATTTTGTAATTTTTTTTTTTTATGGTTGCAAGTTATTCTTTCCATTATTTATTTTCTTGGTGCTTGTGATGAAGAATGATTGTTTCTTATTGATGTTTAACATAAATTAATTTGCTTTATTTTTAATATTCATGATTTATTTTCTTAATTAATTTATCCTTATTAAATATGACCATCCATATAAGTAAGCTATATTTAACTTTTGAGAATAAGCTTCGGAGTAATGTGTAATAATAGATGTAATCATGTCTTCCATGATTTTGCATGTTTCTCCTTGGTTCATTTTCAACCATTTGTTATATGAAGCATGAATTTTCCTTGGTAATTTATTTTATTGTCATGCTTGCATAAAAATACATAGTCAACTCATGATTTAATATTCGTGTGAAGTATTTATGATGATTGTATTATATCTTCATAATTTATAGTTTCCTTATTTTTCTGTGGATGTGAATTCCATGTCTTATTAATTCCATGGTAAAAAAGACATTTCTTGATTATCACATTCTGATTTTTTTACTATGTGTTGTGTTATCTACTTGGAATTGGTATTGATGGTAAGGGTAAGTAATATTCCATGCTATTTGTACCTATCTTAATATTACGTTTTCTTCATTTAGTGTGCACTCTTCAGTAGGTTAGGAGAGATAGTCAAATAGGTTAGAAATAGGAAAAAATTACATATTACACACTACACATTTCATTTTCATCCTACCTACATTTCATAGTGAAATCATTCCAAAAGAATAAAATGTAATTGAACTAGTACTTAACTAGAAATCATGTTCCTAAATGAAGAAGCAATAGATCCATCCATATATTGAGGGTTCACCATTTCAACGGAGTAAGACATAAGTGGGAAATGAGGTTGTGATTAGGCCATTATCCGAGTGAATGATTTAGCGCTAAAAGGAGGGTTAGACAACAAGTTAATCCACATTAATTCATTATTTTTATGAAAGAAATATTCCCCCATGGCTTCATCCTAAATTTGTACTTGGGATAATGTTTTGAGTCTTCTAAAAGCATTGTATAAGCTTCCTAAAACCACAACAAATATATTGACAAAATCTAATGTGATATTGAATAGATATGTCAAGAATGATAAATGGAGATTTTGTTAGCTTGTATTGAAGGAGAATTTGGAGTAGGAGCACGAGATTACTAAACAATCTATATTTCAATGTGTGTTAGTTTTTCATATAAAATATCTAAAACATGTCTAGTAATTTGGGTTAAAATAACAAAGTATCGTGTTTATTGAAGTGCACATCCTTTTTAAGGTGTATGAATTGAATAATTTGAAACCAATAAAGTATTAGAGAAAGTTGAAGACTAAAAATGGGCACAAGATAAAAAAAAAATTGTAAACATAAAATTTAAAAGACCCATTAGGATTCAAGATAATGAATTTATCGATAAGGGTAAAAAGTTTTGGAGGAAAAGAAAGAAAAAAACTATTTATTTTATATAGTTTTTAACTCCTCACGTTCATTCAAATCCGAATCGTAGGCACTCCTTGGATGAAAAATTAAAATTTTCATCCAACAAATATCCATTTGTGTACTTTTCATAGACCCACCTTGAGATATACTAAAATAACATGAAAAATATCTTTCTTGAAAAGAAACATAATTTTTTTATGTATTTTTATTTTATTCACCATTATTTTCTGAAAGTATGTAGAGAGGGTACTCATTGCATGCATAATTTAATTTTGCATCCAATGAGTGCCAATACTTGAAATTTGAGTAAACATGTAAAGAAATGAGTAAAAGATACAATTCCAAAAAAAAAATTTCTTTCCTTCCTTTAAACAATCATAATACTATTATTTATTATTATTATTATTTTCTTTATGAGACCAACTTTTGACCTCAATTATATCTAATACTATATGAATTATTAAAAAAAGCATCTCATTCTATCATTAAAACTCATAGTATCCAATAAGTGTAAAACATCCTTTCCTAATTTCATGTGTCCTTCATATATCTTATATCATTCAAACGAACACTATTATGCTTCATAAAAGTGAGAAATTGTGAATTTTAATAAAAAAACATAAATCATCCAACATATAAAAGATTAGGTAGAATTTTTTATGTGATAAGTAAATATATAATAATAATAATAATATAATTTTAGTGCCACAATCTAATTGCATCTAGAGGTTCATTTTACAACCTTGTATGAAGGAGATGTGTAATTCCTTTTACGCTCAATTATGAGTTGACACATATCCCTTTTAAAATTAAAATAAAAATAAACTCTAAATAAAAGAACAATGTTAGCTATAATAAAAACATAAATGATTATACATATTTGGTCAGTTTTAATTAAATATATTATATAACACCAACAATCCACTATATTTGTGCTCACTCGGTTCATTTTTAATATTACAACACAACATGAAGGAGGTGTGGTAAAAATATTTCATAAAGCATAAATCATCGTCTCTAGTTGTCCTCCGTCCCCGTGAGGAAGAAATTTTTCCCACATATAATTTTTCAATTGTTGTTCCATCAATAATATATACATTGCTTGAAGTTTTGTTAGCCTTGGCAACCAATTTTGTTGTGTCAACATTTCTATTTCACATCTCTTAGAATTGAATGTGAGATCATATCCTTGATCACACTTTTGAGTAACACTCTAGAGATTGTGTTTTAGTCATTCAACATACAATCATTTTCAGGCTTAGTTCTTCCATTACCAATTTTGATTATCCCTTTTCCAACAATTTTTGTTGATGTATTGTTGCTAATAATTATCTTACCTCCATCCATTTCTTTAAGTTTGATGAACTTACTTTGATCACTTGTCATATTTCTTGAGAAACAACTGTAAACATACCAATTATTTTCTTTCTTTTGTGCATATAACATGATATCGCACTCCTATTTCTTCTCTTGTATCTTCCATACAATTGAATCTAGGAGGATATTCTTCCTTGCCTTAGTTTTGATACCTATTTATATTGGTCTTATAGTCCCATTCTTTGTGCCCATAGTTTTTTCATTTGTAATATTCTACATAATTTTACAAGGGAGCAAAAGGATTTCCTCTTCAAATATTCTCTTCTTTCATTATTTCATCTTGCATGGGCTCTAAAGTCAACTGATTTATGACCAAAATTATTGCATGAGTAAAAATTTCCATAAAAGAAAGTTTGGTACCTATATGAATATGGGTTACTAGAAGGAATAGTCTTGTTGGTTCTATTTTTCCTTCCTTCTTTTCCATAATGGTATTGATTCATATCTACATTTATTCCTTTTCATGTGCTTACATGGATACCATTTTCTCCTTTTGCTTATTTGTTTGCATCCTCTTTAGCTTTTTCTGGATGTTTCAACCCTATTTTGGAAGATTCATGGCTTTGATGTCTTCATATATTTTTGTTGAGTGAATCAACATGGATGAGGTGATTCCTTCTTTCCTTCTCTACTAATAATGAGCTTGATCGTCCCTTGTTCTTTGTGATTGCTTCATACCCAAGATATATCCTTATTAATGGATATTTTTAAAGGATAATGATGTGATCTCATGACTTCGATCCTTTTATAATATTCAAATTTTGATTGAGTTGATCTGAAGCCTTCTCTAATTCTTTTCTCAAAAGAAAAATTTATTCTTCCATCCCTTAACAATGTTCCTTTTATTTTAACTTCTTTGACATAATTTCCTTTATCCATTTGGTTTCTTCTAGTTCATTTTTTAGAAGGATGATGCAATGCGCATCATAGTCCTTATCCTTATATTCTTGTAGCTATTGTTGTAGTTCATCTATCTTTTTCCTTAAAGGTATTAGATTTTCCAATATACTTACAAGTTCTTCTTCAAAGTCTACTTCTACTTCAATCTCCTCTTCAACATTTTGATCAATCATAGCTAGTAATAAGATCTCTCCTTTTTCATTATCAGACTTAATTTCAATTCTTTTATAATCACCATTTTATTTGGAGTTAAAGCTTCTATTTTTGAAATTTCATCTTCATTTATGATTATTAGATTTGAATTTTACTTCATCATCACTATCATTTACTTTCGCATGAGGAGATTTAGATGCATATTGTCCTATTATACCACATTAAAAACATTTAAATGGAATATTACCTTTGAAATTTCCAATTCCCTTCTTTATCTTTCTCACAAATTTGACTTCCTCTTTGTGTGATTCATGATTGGAGTCTTCTTGGACCCTGTGATTTCTTCATTCCTTGGAACTTACAATTTCTCATTCAAAGTCTACTTCTGCATCAATCTCCTCTTCAACATTTTAATCACTCATAGCTATGAACAAGATCTCTCATTTTTTATTATCAAACTTACTTTCAATGATTTTATAATCACTATGTTCTTTGGAGTACAAGTGTGTCTTTTTGAAATTTCATCTTTGTTTACGATATTAGATTTGAATTTTACTTAATCATCACTATCATTTACGTTCGCATAAGGATATTTAGATTCATATTGTCTTATTATACAACATTAAAAACATTTAAATGGAAGCTTACCTTTGAGCATTCCAATTCTCTTTTTCAGCTTTCTCACAAACTTGACTTCCTCTTCGTTTGAGTCATGATTGGAGTCTTCCTGAACCCCATGATTATTGAAATTCTTGGATTCTTTAAATGTGTCATCTCTAGATACTATCTTCTCCATTTTTGTCGCTACTTTGTATATAGTAAGAATTGCATGAAGAATATCTATGTTTAAATTTTAAATGTCAAATAGTTCCTGAATTGTTGAAACTTTCGGATTAAATCTTGAGGAAAAGGATCTTAATATTTTTCGAACAATATCAAATTCTTTAACTGTGTCAATGAGGCCTCTGGTTGTGTTGACTATTATTTCTACCTGTATAAATTATGAGGAAATATCCCATCTTCTTCCATTTTTAAACCTTTCAAATGGCTTCTATAAGCTTGAACCTAGGCCTCCTTTATTTTTTCATCCCCTTCATAAAATCTGTTAAGCTTGTCCCAAAGATATTTGGCTAACTTGTAATGCATCACCTTGAAAATTTTAGTATTAGAGAAAATTTTAAGGATGGAAATTTATTTAAAATTCTATAAATCTTGGCAAATCTCACTAATGTCTAATATGGAAACTATATAATGTTTGTTGATATCTTTATAAAAATACAAATTTCTAATTATTTTATAGGTAGAGTACATAGAATTTGTCAATTTTTAGGGTAAAATAATTTTATACTATAAAATTTGGGTGAATCATTTTTAGAAGAAATGGAAATTGGAAAATCTTTGTTTTGTAAAATCATGGAAAATTAGGCCACTTGTGATTATTAGCCCCTAAAATTTTCCATGTTTAGTATCTAAGAGACCCCTTAGAATGGAGTTTTTTCCATCGCATTAAATGTATAGAGTGCTTTACCAACTTCATCGATAAGAGGAGTTGTAAGCACTTTATAACCATTTTCAATAGCTATCCATAAATCAATACCTAAAGACATATTGTAAGTTCTCATTCTTATTATCCAAAATCCATAGTTTTCTCCATCAAACTAAGGAGCCTTGCTTGAAGATCTCCTAAGATTAGCCATGTTCATTGTGATCAACTTTCTAGTGATTAACTGCATTTGAAGGAACCTACTATGATCCCAATTGTTGACATTTTGATTATAGTGAGTGGAATTAAATCAATGTAATTTCTAATTTAAACAATATCACAATATAGCATAAATGAAAAATGTGTCAATATGTAAATAAAATAATCATCACATGAGAAAATTAAATGTATGTGAAAACCCTTGAGGGAAACAAACAAAAATAATCTTATATTGTTCTCTAATATTTGATTACAATGATTTACTAGCACTGGATAGAAGGAGACACCAATCCCATGAAATATTCACACTAGTACAAAATTACTAATTAGTTACTAAAATAATGACTAAAATTTGCATATAAACGACCATTTTTTAGTCGATGACCAATAGTGACTAATTTATAGTATCTTATAACACTACCAACTTTTAGTCGTATTTGACTTAATCATTAATTGGTTGTCTTAATTTTATCATATAGTCGTATATTTATTCACAAATTTGGTCATTAATTTAGTCATTAATTGCCACAATTAATGACCAAATACACAACAAAATATACTACTACATGATCAACCAAAAAAATGATTAATGAGCAGAGAAATATGCCGAAAATTTTGGTCGTGTTATAAGATATTGTAAATTAGCTACTAATAGTCACATATATGCAAATTTTAGTCATCTTTTGAAAAAAATTAATGACAAAAGAAATATGACTAAAGTTCATTTGTATTATAAGATATTGTAACTTATATACGAATAGTCATATTTATGCAAAATTTAGTCGTCATTTGTAATCACAATTTTATCATTTACAACAGTCGCTTATCTTTTTTTCGTAGTTTCATATTTATTATATAAATGACTAATTTAGCCTATATTAATTTTATTTGTGTTCATCCTTAATCAATATAAACTACTAATTTAGTAGTTTTAGATTGATTTTGTGTTCATTATTAATCAACATAGATTAATTAAGATTATCTGTGACTAAATTAAAAAAATCCATGCAATGTACATGTTCATCTAATATGAAAATTCAAAGTTACATATGTTAATTACAATACTAAATAATATCAAGTACAACTATAAATAATTCAACCACATAAATTATATTATATGAAATGTCAAGTATTACAATATGAGTTTCCAACTTAATATTGGTCAGACTATAATTTCCACATGAAATATTGTTTCGTTACTTCAAAACATTGTCATTGTGTTTCCAAGGTATTGCAAGTGAATTCACCAACTCTAAAGACTTGACCATCATCCTGTATGTGTGTGTCTCATGCAATATATTGGCTTTAAGGGTATCACTAGACTGATTTTTCTCTCTCTTTTTGCATTTGTTGCTACAGTGTTATTGTTCTCCTCTTTCTTCAATTCCTTCTTCTTACCATAAATATTGAGTTCCTCTTCTAAAAATTAAATAAGATACCATGGAGAGTATAAGACGTGAAAGATGATGAACACTAGAATATAAACTAAAGTAGACTATAAAGGATTTATACGACATATAACTCAACATCAACAATGTGAATCTCAATTTTCCTCAAAAAATCAAGAAAGGCAAACCACTTCTCTTCATTTGGGTGATAGTAGCCACTATGTGGTCAGATGACCTATAAAAACAAAGAATATAAAACATCACCATACAAAAACAATACCTTAGAAGCTAAAATATTAGGCACAATCATGTCAACTAAGTTACATGCTAAAAATATTAGGTTGTAGATAACTTGTAAAACAAATGAAAATAAAAAGAAAACATATAATAAATAGTATGACAGCTCGTTGGCAAATTGCATCATAGAAGAAAAAATTTCCTCTTCTAAAAATGAAAAAAGATACAATGTAGAGTATAAGATATGAAAGACGATGAAAACTAGAATATAAACTAAAGTAGACTATATAGGATATATACGACATATACCTCAAATCAATGATGTCAATGCCATTTTTCCCCAGAAAAGCAAGAAACTTGAACAAGTTTTCTTAAATTGGGTGATAGTGGCCATTATGTAGCTAGATGACCTGTTAAAACAAGGAAAATAAAACCTCACCATAGAAAAGAACACCTTAGGAAATTAGTATTCAACCTTTAGGAAAAATTTAGGCACAATCATGCCAACTAAGTTACATGCTAAAAATCATAGGTTGTAGATAACTTGTGAAAATAAAGGAAAAGGAAAGGAAAGCATATAATAAATAATGTATGATAGTTGGCTAGAAAATTGCATCATAGAAGAAAAACATTCTCCTATCTTTACCTATACATGTGGGTGGGTAACATTCCCTACTATGCCATGATTTTTAGGGTCTAGAGAATGTAAATCTCCTATCATCATTATGATTTATTGGTTGCATCTTGGCTTTACCTCTCTTTTATTAGTCAAAAAAATAAAAATAACTCCATCCTTAACTAGTTGTACTCCATAGTATCATTTTCACATGCTATCTCCACATACCCATCAGAAATGTCACATATGCCACATAAATGGCATTTTGAAATTGTTTCTAAAACTATGTCATTTACACCCCCTTCCAATGAAATGTTTCTACACTTGAAGGCCATTATCCTCAAATTGGCCATGAAAGGTTTTCTTATCCAAATTTACAAACCTTGGAGAATTTGGATCAAAAAATTGGGATACATACAATGGAATACGAAACTTGGGATACATAAAAGTGCATACTCTATTGGGAAAAATAGTGAGAGGGGGATGAATCGGTATTTGAACTTTCACAATAATGATTTATTTTTCAAATTGTATACGCTATTTTAAAGAAACCAATCAACATATGTCCGCGCCTATAATTAATCAAGCCAGTGTATAGATAATAAACCTTGATAAACAACTAATTCATTGTCTTAAATCAGAGTGTTATGCATTTACTAAGTAGTAAACAGATGTATTAAGAACATAATAAATCAACACACGTAAGAAGCACACATGAACACCAAGATTTTTCAGATGGAAACCCAATGTGGGAAAAAACCACCGTTGCTATCATCTCAGTCTTCAATCTTCTTATTATAGAAAGTGTTTACAATTTTTGTACTAGTGAAGACTTTTTGCAGTACGTAAGCATCTACCTATAGAAGGCTACAACCTTCACTCATTTTCCAGCTTCTATTGGAAGGAAGATCTAACCCCTAGCTCTTGTACTAGCTGATATGTTTACCAGTACGTAGGCATTGACCTACAAAATGATGCTACCTTCACTCTTCCTCCAGGGACCATGTTTCATAAATTTTTAGACTGGATACTCCTGGTACACATCAACACAACATGTAGGCCACGTTTCATCAAATTTTCATACTAGACACATCAGTAACATTGAAGCTGAAAATCAATCACTATTGCAATACAACCATCACATACAATTGCATCTATCAACAACCAGTCCATCTGAACAGTGAGATCACTGTCACCAGAACACAGATGTTGGGATATTCGGACACATAGGAAATAGTTAAATATAACTTGGTCTAGTGTAGAGTTAGGTAAAGCGTGTTTCTTTACTATGTACTTTTGTAACTTACAATCTGAAGGTCACGATATGTTCTAGACATGAAGTGATCTGACGGTTCATTCTCTCCTCGGTATTACCGACACTTGATCCGTGGCTTAACACTTGATTGGTCCATGATCTCTATTTAAATAGCATGGAGGGTCATTTGTAGGGTAACCGTTCATGAGAGAAGCTTATGTAAATTTTCATTCTTTTATTCATAAATTGCCTGAAGTGGTTGCATTGGCTCACGCAGTGGACTATTTCCCTCTCTAAGGGTTTTAAACACGTCAATAATATTGGTGTATTAACCTGTGATCTGTTTGTGAGTGGTGTCTTTTGATGTTCTGTCTAAGGAACTTACCCTATAAATTCCTACATTGTATTGGAGCTATTTTAGGGCCGCATCTGTTGGTGATCCAAATCTGAAGCCGGTACAACTGCATCTGACTATCGTTTCATAGATCTACTGTTTTTGACTACTTTCGTCCTGAGAGGATTGCTCCATTTGATTAGGAGCATCTGTTTCAGTGAGGAACCCATTTCGTTTCATGCAAAAAGGTTTCCAATATCCCTAATTACGTCATTTTTAAGATCTAGAGGTGTATAGTCTCTATTTGCAGTTCTAGTAATTCATGTCTCTATTTATTTCGGTTTATTTAGAGGAAAATATTTAGTTTTAGCTAAGGCTAACTTCAAGCTGTAAAGTTTGGTTTTTTTTTGTATGTCCATGTTGGGTTTTTTGGTTTTTGTTTTGTAGGAAAAAAAAGAGCTTTTTCAAGTAGGCATGCACCCCAAATCTTCAATGACTAAAAAAAAAACCCTTCATCTTTTCCAAAAATTACTAACCTTTTAAACTAGCTCACTTGATTCAAAGTTACTTTATGAGAATACAGGTCTTGAGTTCAAGTATTTCTTTTTGTTGAGTTACTTTTTCAAAAAGCACATGTAACTTATGTTTTAAAGTTACTTAAAGTAAAACTGTTCTCACCCATTATAAAAAGTGAGTCACCTATAATTCTAAAGTCTCTTTATCTTTTATTTAAGTTACAATTTAGTGGGTAGCTCATAAAGTACCATTGTAAAAGTGACTTTCACTTATTTATAAAAGTGAGTCACATAAAATCTTTATTCTAAAGTGAGCTAATTAGATTAAGTTTGGAAGGGGGGGGTGGGGGGGTGGTGGGCGGGCGTGGGGGGCAGATTTTTTTTAAATATAACATTATCATTCATTTCCGCACATTCACGCACTTCGTTAGCATCTTCAACAACTTTTCTTCAAAAAGCCATAACTTCCTCATCCGGAAGCTGTTTTCAGAGCTGTTTCTGTTAATCAGCCTAATTTTTCGAGATATTATAACACTTAGTTTCAGAATCTACAGCTTTATCTTCTATTATAATGGAAAGTCCATGCCAAGTTATTATTGACAACACCAACTACTTCCAATGGTGGTCCTACATTGTGGATTTACTTAGAAGTAAAGGTCTTTACAGAATAGCGTCGGGCCAAGAAACCAAACCTCAAGATGAAGATAAGGAAACCAAATGGGAAAATAGGCAAGATCAAGCACGTGGGTTGATAGGGATGTATGTTTCTCCCGACCTTATCATATCGCAGAACTTGATACTCCTAATGAAGGAATGAAACATCTCACTAAATTTTTTGAATTAAAATATAACATTATCATTCATTTCCGCACATTCACGCACTTTGTTAGCATCTTCAACAACTTTTCTTCAAAAAGCCATAACTTCCTCATCCGGAAGCTGTTTTTAGAGCTGTTTTTGTTAATCAGCCTAATTTTTCGAGATATTTCCATTAGAACACTTAGTTTCAGAATCTACAACTTTATCTTCTATTATAATGGAAAGTCCATGCCAAGTTATTATTGACAACACCAATTAATTCCAATGGTGGTCCTACATTGTGGATTTACTTAGAAGTAAAGGTCTTTATAGAATAGCATCGGGCCAAGAAACCAAACCTCAAGATGAAGATAAGGAAACCAAATGGGAAAATAGGCAATATCAAGCACGTGGGTTGATAGGGATGTATGTTTCTCCCAACCTTACCATATCGCAGAACTTGATACTCCTAATGAAGCAATGAAACATCTCACTAAATTTTTTGAATTAAAAATGAAATTAGAGCCCATCAACTCGAAAATGAGTTGCTTACATTGGACCCCAATAATTTTTCTTCCATTGAATATTTTTAGTCCAAGTTCAAGACCCTTAGATTTCTCTTGGAAGGTGATAAGGTTAAGAAAGAAGATGGTAGCCTTATCTATTCCATTCTTACTAAGTTGTGACCAGCCTACTCTATGTTTGTTT
The DNA here is from genome assembly GCA_031772625.1 of Pinus tabuliformis. Classification (NCBI taxonomy): domain Eukaryota; kingdom Viridiplantae; phylum Streptophyta; class Pinopsida; order Pinales; family Pinaceae; genus Pinus; species Pinus tabuliformis. The sequence goes on along the minus strand of CM062812.1, from coordinate 690,115,270 downwards.
CCACCTTCCATTCTACTAGAGAAGCCTTTATTTCTAAAGGAGAAGACTACAAGTCCCCCACCTTTTATTCCTTTCGTGATTCTTTAATAAGAGAACAAGAAAAGCTCTTATATCTTGGTCTTTTAATGTTCAAATCTCTTCTAATAAGGCCTTAGCTGCCCAGCAGCAACCAAATTCAAAGAATCCTAAGAAGCAGTATCCTAGAAAGATTGGTCCTAAACCAAACAAGGGTCCTGACCAATTTTAGTCTCAAAATGAAAAATCATTTCAACAAAATGATAAGGCAAATAAAAACAAAGGGAATAAGACTGATACACATTTCCACTTTTCTAATCAAGATGGCCACTTAGAATCTAAATGCTTTAAGAAGATGGAAGACTTGGAAGCAGCAATGAAGAAGCATAACATCCATTCAGAGTGCTCTTCAACTTCAACTTCAACTTCAAGAATAACACTTTTTGCATGTGGTTGTCAAGCATCTCGTTCTGGTTATGCACTAAATGTATCTTCTTCTTCTCATTCTCATGAGTGGCTCATTGATTCTGGAGCTTCTTATCACATGGCCAAAAACAAAGCCATGTTTTCTTCTTTAAATTATTGTAACACCAAAAATAGATATGTTTGTGATGATAGAACTCTTAGTGTTGTAGCAACTGAAACTATTCATCTAGACAATGGTCAATTTAATGATGTATTATGTGTTCCATCCTTATCCTGCAACCTTCTATCTGTGTATCAGATAACTCATTCAAGTGAAGGTAAAATCATTGAATTTTCACCTCACAATGTTGTAATTAAGGACCTAAGATATCCTAGACATATTTTAGCTACTGGAATTGTTGATGATTCTACAAGGTTGTATAAGTTTAACAACTTTGGGTCATAAACTCTTCCCTTGGTATTTGTTGCTCATAATGATGAAGTGAGCAAACTTTGGCATGAGCGATTTGGTCACTTAAACTATCACTCCCTTCAGAATCTATGTAAAGAAAATATGGTGACAGGTCTTCCAATGGTATCTTGCAGAGATGGTTTTTGTTTCGGATGTGTAGTCGGAAATCATCATCAAGATATTTTTGAAAAGCATGCCTCTTGGCATGCCTTAGCCCCTTTACAGCTTGTGCATAGTGATTTATGTGGTCCACTTCCAGTTGTTTCATTCTCTGGCAATAAGTATTTCTTAACTTTCATTGATGATTTCTCCAGATGCACTTGGGTATACTTCTTAAAACTCAAAAGTGAAGTATTTAACATGTTCTTGGCCTTTAAGGCCTTTGCTGAAAAACAATCTGGACATCAAATTCTTAAGTTAAGATTTGATAATTGTGGAGAATATGTTAACAAAAAATTCATCAACTATTTCACTAAGAATGGAATTCAAATGCAACATATTGTTCCATATACTCCACAACAAAATGGTATAGCTGAAAGGAAGAATTGCACCTTAAAGGAAATGGCTAATTGTATTCTTCAATCTAAAAGACTTAGTCTTAATTTTTGGGCAGAAGCAATTAACTATGCAAATTACATAGTAAATCGCAGTACTACTAAGGTTTTAAAGAATATCCCTCCAGAAGAAGCATGGAGCCCAATTAAACAAGATCTAAGTCACTTTTGTGTTTTTGGAAGTGAAGCATGGGCCCATATTCTAGAAAAGAAACATAAAACTTTAGAACCTAAGAGTGAAAAATGTATTTTTGTTCGAAATTCTGAAGATGTCAAAGGATATAGACTTATTCCACTTAAGTCCAAAAATGTTATCATTAGAAGAGATGTAAATTTTGCTGAAAATATATCGGCCTACAAGCCTAGTTCGGTAGATGTGCCACCTCTCTCTATCCCTTCTACTTCTGAAAATATTTCTTCTTCAAATGATGACAACAAGGATGAAAATCCTCCCCCACCTTCTCAGGATCCTCCTTGAGCTCCTCAGCTTCCAAATGGGTCCTGCTACTCGGGATCCAACAGGTGCTCTTGCCGGTGATCCTACAGATTAGAGACATACACATTCTCAGTTTGATAGAGCCTCTTATTTACTGGCTCAAGCTTCAACGAATTATGATCCTAACACCTTTGCAGAAGCTTCAGGCCATCCAGATTGGGATGCAACTATGAATGAAGAATACCGTTCATTATTGGAAAATGATACATGAGATCTTGTTCCTCTTCCAAAGGGACGAAAACTTGTTAGATGCAAATGGGTTCACAGAACCAAGTATGGACCAGATGGAAAAGTTTATAAACATAAAGCTCGTCTTGTTGCTAACGGTTTTTCACAAGTTGAAGGCATTGACTATACTAAAACCTTCTCCTCTATTGCCAAAATGAACTCTATCCACCTTGTTCTTTCCCTTCCTACCTCTTTCAAATGGGAAGTCCATCAGATGGATGTTAAATCTACCTTCTTGCATGGGGACTTGCATGAAGAAATCTATATGGAACAACCTACTGTATTTATAGAAACAGACTCCAGCCTTCTATGTTAGCTTAAGAAATCCCCTTATGGTCTCAAGAAATCGCCTCGGGCTTGGTATGCCAAAATGGATAGCTTTCTTTTAGAAACTGGATTTTTAGGTGTCATTCTGACAATATTGTCTACACCAAGAAAGTGGGAAAGTCCCTTATCATTCTTGTTCTTTATGTGGATGATCTTATCCTTACTAGTAGTGATCCCAACCTTATAAACCATGTGAAGTCCAACCTTAAAAGGAAGTTTGAAATGATAGGCTTAGGACACTTGCAATATTTTCTTGGTCTTCAAGTCTTGCAATCCAAGGAAGGTATTTCCCTTTCTCAATCCAAGTATGCATGTGATCTTCTACATCATTTTCACATGGAAGACTGTAAGCCAACCCCTTCTCCCTTTCATTCTGGAGCCAAACTTTCAGTCACGTGTACTTCCCCTGAAGTCGATGCTACCTTACACTTCCAACTTGTAGGAAAACTTTTGTATTTGACCCATACTCGTCTTGACCTTTCCTTTGATGTTGGCCTTATTGCTTGGTTTATGCAAAACCCACATGAAAGTCATTGGAAAGCAGATAAAATAATACTTTGTTATGTTCAAGGTACAGTTCAATTTGGGATTCATTACAGTGCAGAATTCTGATTGGGCTAGTGACCCTAATGATCGGAAGTCTACTGCAGGTTCTGTGTTCACTCTTGTTTCAGTACCTATTACATGGGCTTTCAAGAAACAAAGTTCCATTTCACTTTCTTCAGCAAAAGCAGAGTATCATGGTGTCATAGAAGCTAGTAAGGAAGCCATGTGGCTTCATCAGATCCTGTCAGAGTCTGGCTTTCAGTAGCAACATCCAACTACACTTTGGTGTGATAATCAAAGTTCCATTCAACTATGCAAAGATCCATCCCAACATTAGCACAACAAACACATTGAAATGCACATGCTCTTCATCATAAAGCTCATTCATGACCATGTTCTTGAAGTGCAAGATTGTTCAACAGATGATCAAGTTGTAGACATCTTTACAAAGGCTCTCACAGAGGTGAAGTTTACTAAACTTCGATTTATGGTTGGAGTTCAGGAAGTTGTCACTAAGGGGCGATAGGCTCTAATGCCTCCTTTATTCTCTGATTGTATCATATTTGTACATCCTTCAATCCTATCCCAAGTTGTTTTTAAGGAGGGATTTTAGGATATTTCGACACATAGGAAATAGTTAAGTATAACTTGGTCTAGTGTAGAGTTAGGTAAAGTGTGTTTCTTTATGATGTACTTTTGTAACTTAAAATCTAACAGTCATGATATGTTCTAGACATGAAGTGATCTGACGGTTCATTCTCTCCTCAGTATCACTGCCACTTGATCCGTGGCTTAACACCCGATTGGTCCATGATCTCTATTTAAAGAGAATGGAGGGTCATTTGTAGGGTAACCGTTCATGAGAGAATCTTATGTAAATTTCCATTCTTTTATTAATAAATTTCCTAAAGTGGTCGCATTGGCTTAGGCCATGGATTGTTTCCCTCTCTAATGGTTTTAACCATGTCAAGCATGCTAGTGTATTGATTTGTGATCTATTTGTGAGCGGTGTCCTTTGGTGTTCTGTCTGAGGAACTTACCTTATAAATTCCTACAACAGAGTTGAACCCAAAACACTGCATCAACAACCAGAACCAACAGCGACCTCAAAAATCATATGTCAGAATGTATATGCTACTTAAATGAAGCCAACCTGCATGTATACGTTCGTTTCTATAACCCAACCTACGTATACCTCTAAAGATATTGAATCATAAACCTTATGAACCAAAATTTGCACTAACCAATGACATTCTGAAGATCTATTGTCATATTATAGAGTTCTAAACAGATAGTAGCAAAGATCACCCTTCTTGCTCAATCAATTAGTCACCTAGGCTCAATCTCCTTATACAATCATTTTTACTTCAAATCTAATGAAGACATCATTGTCAAACAGTAGTAAAACAACAACATTAATCAGATAGATCAATCATCTCTAAACAACAAGCCTTTCTTCTGCATACGCTACTTGGAAGTTCCGAACTCGCGTGTATACGTGCCTTCACCAAGGCGAACCTACGTATAGATATGCAAATAATGAATTATAACTTTGTAGCTTTTCAAGACTTCAGATATACCGAGATCATAGCATATAAATGATAAAACATGCGTTAGCACTCAGATCTAGCCTATCCATTATCAGATCATACAATGATAAGTCATTTTAGTTCCCATGATCCTAATCCAACATTGTATCCAAAGATGCACAAGATATTTCATATATATACCATAACCATAGCCCTTACAACATAAAATATACTTCAGATAGAATTATTCATGAAAAACACTTTCACTTGCACACTTAGCCCTTTGATATTCTCCTCCTTGTATACTAGAGCCATTCTCAATACCATGCACCAAAATCACACTTAGAATCTATAGTATTCTTAGACGAGATCAAGTAAGTGTTATTCCACTCAATATTGTGTGCTAATACCATGGTATGGACTCTTGTTATTCTATAACCTTAACTTTCCATCCCATATGGGCTTTTATTTTTGTGAAATTGCATGCATATGTATACTCCCCTTTTATTCCATGTACCCACGTGTATACGCTACTTGGACTAGAGAAAACAAGATATACAAGTTAAACCATTTTCTTTCCTTAATTTCTTGATTCTTGTCAGTAATCTTTTGTCCCATCATCATGTTCTTTTGTACCATTACTATGTTACCTCTGAATAGACTTGTTACAATGTGAGTTTCCCTTTATCATTTCTAAATTGACCTGTATGTGGGTTGCCATTAAGGACAACACATGTACCATAATGCCAACAATCTCCCCCTTTGGACTTGGTGGAAACCATATTCGTGTTGATCACTTCAAGCTGTAGAACCTGTAAGATATATCACGCAACACCAAGATACTCTCCCCCATTGACCTCAAGGGAAAAGGGCTGACCAATGTTAAATGAAGACTTCCATATTTGAATTTCTGAATATGAACATTGCTCATGATCCCCATAGGCACATGTTGAATTCTCTAATAAAAATCCCCTTTAGTACACGCTGAGATGCACTATATTGTCCATGCTCCCCCTAAGCATATGTAGAGTATGCAGAAATATTTTTCAAAAGAATAACATGACTCTATAACTCAACTATGTGAGTATGAAATTCCTATCACCAATGACTCATACATACATCAATCACCCAACCAAGTGGGGATACACCAAATTTTCATACATGACTGAAGATTACAATTATTACATCATCCTTCCCATGCATAGTGGGGGTAAAAATTACATCATGTCTCAAAAAGGACTCATTCATAATAGACTATGATAGAAGGAGACATATTATTACACCATAGGTCTTTACATGACATTTTCAGCAAATGACATTAATAACTGAGACCATAACAGAATTCAAAAACCATGATGCCAACAATGCATAATATTTTGAAGGCTAATGCTCCCCATGAACCTGTGCTACCTGTGCATTGTTAACAATTCATTCATCAAGGCATCTTCATAAATAAACATCAATGAGAAAACCAGATTGTATCCATCAACATCAGACTGGATAGGCATGTCAGAAACTGATTTTGAGTCTGACCCACTATTTTTCTATCAAAAACACACATACGCTACTTCTGGCACAGAAACTCGTGTATATACGCGACTCTTCTTCAATAAATCTGTGTATTCCTCTGAATCTGAATAAATTGGTTTTAATAGCAAGATGAGGCAGAAATAACTCCCAACTTTTTTCTGAGATATTCAAATGCTTCTCTGGGAAGAGGTTTGGTAAATATATCAACAACCTGTTCTTTGGAGGGAACATACTCCAATTTAACCTTTTGTTCAAGCACTTGTTCTCATAGAAAGTGGTACTTAATGGGTATGTGCTTGGTCTTGGAGTGCATGACTGGATTTTTTAAAATACTAATAACACTTTTATTATCACATAGGATGTAGATGGTTGGAGAACATGTGATTTGAATATCTTGTAATGTTTGCATCATCCAAAGTAGTTGTGTGCAACAAGATGCAGCAACCACATATTCTGCTTCAGCTATAGATAAGGCAATCGAACTTTGTTTCTTGCTGAAACAGGATACTAATTGTGATCCCATATAAAATGCACCTCCACTAGTGCTTTTTTGGTCATCAACATTTCCAGCCCAATCTGCATTTATATATGCGTCAAGAGTGAGATATGTATCTTTAGGATACCATATACCAAATTCTTGAGTTCCTTGGAGATATTTGAATATTATTTTTACTGCTTGAAGATGTGATTTCTTCAGATCGGCTTGGAAACTTCTAACAATTCCTACGGCATGCATGATATCTGGTCTCATACCTGTTAGATAAATTAGACTTCCAATCATAGATCTGTACTTTGGTTGATTCGCTGTAGGAGATTCATCATTATAAATGAGACTACATCATGTTACCATTGGAGTACATATTGGTTTGGAATCTTCCATTCTGTACTTCTTTAGAATTTGCTTGAGATATTTAGTTTGTGAAGGAAAGATGTCATCTTTTGTTTGTTTCACTTGTAGACCAAGAAAATAGGTTATTTCTCCAAGTAAAGACATTTCAAATTGTTGTTGCATAACATAAGCAAAGTTTTGACTCATATATTCTTCATTACTGCCAAGGATGATGTGATCAACATAAACAACAATAATTAGTAGTTTATCATTCTCAATTTTTTTATATAAGTTGATATTTGCAAATCCTTTTGTGAAACCTTGTTGTTGAAGATATTTTTCAAGACGATAATATGATGCCCTCAGAGCATGTTTCAGTCCATATAAAGCCTTTTTGAGTTTGCATACAAGATTTGCATCATTTCCTAGAATGAATCCTTCTGGTTGTTCAATGTATACTTCTTCTTCGAAATCTCGATTAAGAAATACATATTTTACATCCATTTGGTAAACTTTGAATTTTCGAAAACTTGAAAGAGCAAGAAAAATTCTTATGGCTTCAAGTCTAGCAACAGGTGCAAAAGTTTCTTCAAAGTCTATACCTTCTTGTTGAGCATACCCTTTACAAACAATCCTTTCTTTATTCCTAATAACCTCTCGATTTTCATTCAACTTATTCTTGAATATCCATTTTTTTCCTATAACACTTTTATCATGAGGTATAGGAACTAATTCCCAAGTATCATTCTTTTCAATTTGGTCAAGTTCTTCATCCATGGCCTTAACCCAACATTCATCTCTGCTAGATTCATTTAATTTTTGTGGTTCTATGGAGGATAATAATGCTCTATAACTAGAAGATCCTACAAGAGTTCTTCTTGTCTATACTCCAAACCCTTTTTCTCCTAGAATTTGAGATTCTGGATGATTGTTTTGAATATACCTGGATGGAGCCTTTTCCATGTCAGATGTATCTTCTTCTGATGCCTCATAGGTTTCTTCCTCTATATCATTTCGATTTGATACGGGAAAGCATTCACCGTCTTCATTATTATCATCTTCCTTTGCTAATGCCACCTATTTTGGATTTCTACATGCTTCATCGATTACAACATTAATGCATTCAACAATTTTTCAAAGTCTCTTATTATAACATTTGTATCCTTTACTTCTAGATGAATAACCAATCAATATTCCTTCATATGCTCTGGGTCAAACTTACCATGTTTTTCATCCATATTTTTCATGAAACATTTGCTTCCAAAAACTCTGAAGTGTTTATAGTAGGAGCCTTACCATACCATCATTCATATGGAGTTTGATCACTATTTACACGTACATGAGCTTTGTTGAGAATATTTACTGCAGTATATGCAGCTTCACCCCAGAAGGTGTCAGGAGTTCCATAATCATCAAGCATAGCTTGAGACATTTTTTGAATTGTTCTATTCATTCTTTCAACCACACCATTTCATTGAGTTGTTCTAGAAACATAGAATTGTCTCTTTATGCCATGTTGTTCAAAAAATTCAAAAAATTAATCTGATATGAATTCTCCTCCCCAATCATATCTGATACATTTGATTTTTAGATCTAATTCATTTTCAACCAAATCTTTGAAGACCTTAAAATTTTCAAATGCTTCATCTTTATGTTTTAGTAAACCAATCCAACACATTCTAGAAAAATTATCAATGAATAAAATGTAGTATTCTTCTCCACGAGGTGACTTTTTCCTTGTTGGTCCACACAAATTAGTATGAATGAGTTCAAGAGGCTTACTTGCTGATCCTTCTTTGGCATTGAATTGAACTCTAGTTTTCTTACCGAATTGACATGGTTTGCAGATGGTATTTTCTGGGATGATGATATCTGGAAGATCATGAACAACCTTGAGCTTGCATGATTTTATTATTTGAGAAAAGATTAGATGCCCCAATATTTTTTGCCATAACTATTTTTCTTATGTTTTTCTAAGATAACATTGTTCTTTACCTCCTTCTAGTATATATAGATTGCTTGGAGTTCTTGTACCTTTGATTATGGTCTTTCCTGTGTCAATCTCACGAACCACACATTCTTTTGATCAAAACATAACTTCATTTCCATGATCACAAATTTGACTAACACTCAATAAGTTATTCCTTAATCCATCAACATACATAACATTTCCAGCTTTAACCTTTTCTTTTAAATAAACAGAACCTTTACCCTTAATGACAACCGGTGTGTCATTTACAAAAGAGACATTCTTTTCCTTTTCTAAAGCATTGTATGAAAGAAGTTTATCTTTATCACCTTTCATGTGTTTAGAGCATTTGTTTTCAATGTACCAATGATTTTATTGTCCTTCTACAAACAGGTCTATGCCACATCTTTCTGACTGAAATTCCTTCTTTCTCCATACCTTGGAATTTGATAATGTTTTCTCCTTTTGAAACGTTGGTCAAAATTTTCTCTTGCATTCAGATTCTTTATGACCAAAGTTATTTCAAAATGAACATTTAATTTCATTTTTAGGACGAGAATAGTTATTATAAGAGCTCTTCTTGATTCCTGTCACGCTCCTTTGTTTTCTTGCCTCTCTAGTCATGATAGTTTTGTAAGAAACGCATTGAGAAGCCTTATGCCCAAAGTTATGACATGAAAAACATTGTATTGTATAAAAGAAATTTATGTGATCATAAAATATTTTTGCTATTGTTCACCTTTCGGTTGGTGCTTTTATTGATGTTCACCCTTGGAGTAAAATGAGCATGACTTACCTGGGGAGTACCTTTAAGCTTTTACTGAGGATTGGTGCATTGTTGACTAGTTTTTGTTGCATTAAGATAGATTTTGGTGATTGCTGAAGACTTTTCTGGTTGGGATGTTTCTACAGTGTATCCAAGACCAGTCTTTATAAGAGGAGAACACTGAACCTTGATGATTTCATCTAAGTTTTTTGATCCTTTAGCAAATCTATGATTCAGATATTTTTCCTTCTCAAGTTCTCTTCTTAGACCCACTACTTCACACTCTAATATTTCATTGTGATTTTCCCTTTCCGTGAGTTGATGTGTTAAAGTGTCTATGATTATATTCTTTTCTTCTAAGAAAATTTTGAGTTGAGTGATTTCTTCAAGAAAATCTTCTTCTTCTAAAGCATCCATAAACTCATCATTTTCATAAGCCATGAGTAGTTTGATATCTTGTTCAGATTCACCTTCATCACTATTACACAGGTCATCACTATCTTCATGTGTATAATAACTTCTTCTATTAACAAACTATTTCGTATTACCTCTTGCAGAATACTTTCCTTTGTCATAGCTATCTTTATAAGGACATTTGGCAACATAATGACCAACTCTATCACAAGCAAAAAATTTGAAGGGAAGCTTACCTTTGAATCTTCTGATACCAAGTTGAACTTTCTTCACAAAGTTTACCTCATCTGCTTCTAATATATATCCTAATTCCTTGAGATCTTCCTTTCCTTTTCCCTTTGTAGAGGCTTTGAAAGCGGCTTCTCTGATTTATGATGGACCTCCTTTCCTCATTTCAAAGGCAGTTAAAATTCCATGAACATGAACAATAGTAACAGATTGTAGATCCTTCTTCTCTTCAATGGAAGTTACTTTTGACTCAATTTTAGGAGATAGAGATCTTAAAATTTCCTCTACTATAATAGTCTCCTTTATTTCTTCACCCAAATTCTTCATTCAATTTACAATCTCATCTACTCGTAAAAAGAAACTAATAATACTTTCATGACTATGCATATTTAGAGTTTCATATTGAATTCTGAGATTTTGGAGCTTAACACGTTCTACTTTGGAGTCTCCTTTGTAGCTCTAAATGATTTTGTCCCATATTTCTTTGGATGTGTTGAACTGGATGAGTTTGATGAATTCTGATTCTCATAGACTTCCCAATAATGCATTGACGACTTTGGAATTGGTTTCATATGATTTCTTTTTTGCTGGATCTATGCGGACTGTTGTTGGATATTGGTATCCTCCTTCCACAATTACCCAAACATCAGTTCTAGGTGACCGAAGATAGGCTCTAGTTCTTGTCTTCCAATATACTAAGTTATTCCCATTAAAGATTGGTGGTCTGATAGATCTCATTCCTTCTTGATTGCTCATCTTCAGAGATCTTCCTTCAAGCGATCAAGGTTCTTTTGAAGGACCTACTTTGATACCAATTGTTGGGAAAAATACTGGGGGGGTGAATCAGTATTTAAACTTTCACAATAATGATTTTCTTTTTCAAACTGTATATGTTATTTTACAAAAACCAACCAGCGTATGTCTGCCCCTATAATGAATGAAAATAACGTATAGATAATAAACTTTGATAACCATCTAATTCATTGTCTTAAATTAGAGTGTGATGTATTTACTAAGCAATAAATAGATGTCGTAAGAACAGAGTAAATAAACACACATAAAAAGCACACATAAATACCAGGATTTTTCAAGCACAAAACCAATTTGGGAAAACACCACCACTACTGTCATCTCAATCTTCAAACTTCTTATTATAGAAAGTGTTTACAAGTTTTGTACTAGTGCAGACTTTTTCCAGTACGCAGACATCTACCTTTAGAAGGCTACAACATTCACTCATTTTCCAGCTTCTACTAGAAGGGAGCTCTAACCCCCTAGCTGTTGTACTGGATAATATGTTTACCAGTACGTAGGAGCCAACCTACAGAAGGCTAATACCTTCACTCTTCCTCGAGGGACCAAGTTTCATAAATTTTTAGACTGCATACTCTTGGTACACATCAACACAATATGCAGGCCACGTTTCATCAAATTTTCATATTGGACCCATCAGTAACATTGAACCTAAAAATCAATCACCACTGCAATACAACCATCAAATACAATTGCATCTATCAACAATCAGTCAATCTAAATAGTCAGATCATTGTCACCAGAACATAGAGCTGAACCCAGAACACTGCATCAACAATTAGAACCAACTGCAACCTCAAAAATCATATGTCAGAATATATACACTACTTAAATGAAGCCAACTCGCATGTATACGCTACTTTCTATAACCCAACCTATGTATACCTCTAAAGATACTGAATCATAAACCTTTTGAACCAAAAACTATACTAACCAATGACATTATGAAGATCTATTATCATATTCCAGAGTTCTAAACAGATAACAGCAAAGATCACCCTTATTTCTCAATCAATCAGTCACCCAAACTCATTCTCCTTATAAAATCAGTTTTACTTCAGATCTAATGAAGACATCATTAACAAACAACTGTAAAACAAGAACATTGATCAGATAGATCAATCATCTACAAACAACAAGATTTTATTCTGCATACACTACTTGGAAGTGCGAATCCGTGTGTATACGCACCTTCACCAAGATGAACCTGCGTATAGATATGCAAATAACAATGTATAACTTTGCATCTTTTCAAGACTTCAGATATACCCAGATCATAGCATAAAAAATATAAAAGATGCATTAGCACTCAGATCTAGCCTATCCATTATTAGATCATACAATGATAAGTCGTTTCATATCTCATGATCTTGATCCAACATTGTATCCAAAAGTGCACAAGATATTTCAGATCTATATCATAACCATAGCCCTTACAACATAAAATATACTTCGGATAGAGGTATTCATGAAAAACCCTTTCACTTGCACACTTAGCCCTTTGAAATTCTCCTCCGTATATACTAGAGCCTTTGTCAATACCATACACCAAAACCACACTTAGAATTTATGGTATTCTTAGACGGGATCAAGTAACAATTATTTTGCTCAATATTGTGGGCTAATACCATGGTATGGACCCTTGGTATTCTATAACCTTAATTTTCCATCCCATACGAGCTTTCCTTTTTGTGAAACTGCGTGCATACATATACGCCCCTTTTATTGTGTGTAACTGTGTGTATACGCTGCTTGGAATATTGGAAAATAGCGTATACAACTTAAACCATTCTCTTTCCTTAATTTTCTGATTCTGATCAGTAATCCTTTGTCCCATCATCCTGTTCTTCTATACCATTACTCTGTTACCTCTGAATAGACCCGTTACAATGTGAGTTTCCCTTTATCAATTCTGAACTTACCTGTATGTGGGTTGCAATCAAGGACAACACATGTACCATAATGCCAACATACTCACTAGTCACTCTTGCATGTATAATCAGTATGCTTACATGGTCAACAAGACATCATTCTTGATTCTTCAATGCATGACAGTATGGAGCGAAATACTTGATCAAATATTATACTTGGGATACACATGAGTACTAACAAGTCACTCTTGCATAAATGATAAGTAAGTTGAAAAATCATCAAGACATCATTCTTAAATTTCGATGTTGAGATGTCGACCAAGAAAATTTTAATGTTTCATATTGGCTAGAAGAGATTTAAAAGGGAACATGCAAAGTTTGACATGGATTGATTGAACTTTTCAATAAGAATAGCTGAATGTAATGGTAATGTGGATTACTAACCAGAAATTTTATGAACATAACAAGATAATATGTTATTCTTTTATCATGGATAGCTAGGTGTGCCCAAGTTTCAATCCATATTCTAAACAGTTAAACTCAAAAGGATACACCATAAAAATTCAATTAAGGTATATATGAAATATCAAACCCAACATAAATCCTAGATATAATGAAATTCATATGCAAAACATATAAAAAATAACATAACCAAACTCAAGAAAACAAAATGGTGTTCTCCTATGGAAAACACACCCACCTTTCTTTTACATTGAAAGTTAGAAGCTTAAAATCAATAATATTTTGTGAAAAAATGATGTTTAACCCATTCTTCAAAAACTAGTAGAGCTTTCCCCATTCAAAATCATTTTTATTTGAACATGATCAAGAATTTGAGACCAATTCTAGCATATTTTAAATTGTCTATGCAAGATTAAGAAAATACAAGGTAAAATATGAGAGTAACTGTGAATTTGGTTAAACTATCTTCATAATTTGGCCCTATGAACTAACATAAACCCTATTAAATTTCAATCTTACTGAAAAATATAAAATTTATTCTATCACATAAACTTCACTACCTCTGGACCCCATCCATAGAACATTTCGATGACCCCACTTTTCAAACTGCAAAAACTTAATACTAACACATAAGTTATAAATATTTATCGAAACTACAAGGTTACTAGAACAATATGGAAATGTGAACCAAAACCTAAAGAAAAAAAAAAGTAAATATTAACATATTGCAATATTTACCTTAAGAATTGCATTGAATTCATCATAAGATGTGGCCTTATGATTTAAATATTTAACATTAACACTAGTGTAGGACGACTTTTGTGCTTGAAATTCTCCTGGTGTTTTACACTTAGCCATATCTAGCATTCCAAAAGTCAAATTTGGTGTTATTCTTGGAATCTAAAGCTTGCCAACCCTTCGTTGAGAACCATCCACACTTGAAATTGATTGCATTCCGGATAAGGCATTATGAAAAGATTGGGGAATGGGAGTTGTTTTCACCTTTTTCCCTTTACAAAACAATACATGTTGTCGTTCTTGCTTTTGATGATATTGAGGCAGCTATGTATTTTAAGATTGTTGAAAATATGATGGTGTTGGTGTTGTACCTGCTGAAAATGAAGAGCCTTTGATTGATTATATTGTTTTCTTTGGTAGCTACTCACATATGTTGCATTCCCAACACCATAGCTAGGTTCAGTTACTCCAATATAGGTAACTTGTTGTAGGAACAAAAAAAAATAGAGTCATTTTATTATGGAAAACACCATGATAGCATACATCCAACTCAAAACTAGTCATTAAGGACAAAAAAATGCATGACTAAGGAAGATTAGCCCAAATCGTAAGAGTAAAAACATTTTAAAGTAGAAGACACAAATGACTAAGAGCCAATAACACAAATCTCCCAACCTGAAACATCTTGTAGAGAGAATGGTAGTATTGTAAAATTATAAATAGTTAAGTTTTGAATCCATCATAAATTGGAATTATGAATGATATGTGATAGTTCACACCATCTCTTCTTAATGTTCCCTAAAACTAAGTTATTTTCGAACCTTTTGCATAGAAATTGTTTCAAAGTTCCCACTAATAACATTGGCATCGAAACAAAAATATTATATCATTGAACTTATAGAACCCAAAAACATGGCAAACAAAAAGGACCAAATTTAGTATTCAACTAAATACATCCACTTATTTTAGCAGCACATTTGAACCATTGTCAACATAGAAAAATGATAATATCAATAGTAAAATTAGCAGAAAAGACCCACACATAGAATATGGAAATTTTCTAAGACCATTTCAGTGAACAACAAGAGTAGAGAGAAAAATAACTGACAAACAAAGGCAATCATGAATGAAAGGAGATGTGAAGGAACAAAGAGTATCTGCAGATAGGACTTACTTAATGAAGGAACAAAAAGCAGGAGTGGATTGAGTGCAACATACCAAACAAAAGGAATGTATCCAAAAGCAAGATCTTTAGGATTCAACTTAATTTATCCTCTATTATTCCATAGAGAATTAAGATCTCTAGGATTCAACATAATGTGTCCTATATTCTTCCATTGAGGATTCATCCACAAAGCTCATGAGATCATTGTTATATGAGAATCTCAACTAAGATGAGAGAATATTTAAAAATAAAAACCAATGTGGACTGCACAATCTTCAACACCCAATAAATGTTCATCATATTCGAAAACAAAATTCGCCAACGGTTTTTCACTTAGAGGAGGAGAGACAAAAACGTCCATTCTATAACGAATTTTGCAGAGTTTTTGAACCTCAACTCTCAATTTTCAAACATCATTTGACAAAAAGAAGATTACAACATCATATAGAACTCTGTTAAAAAATGTATCACACCTCCAATGTCAACAATAAATTCAATTTTAGACTCCAAGCACAGAAGTAAAACCTCCCCAGGCAAGTCACATGTAAATAGAAGAACGAATAAGAAACATTCTCAAATCTGTGACAATAAGGCCCCAGAATAAGGATTGACATCTAGTTGCCATAATGGTTTTGTACCAAGAGGGGGTGGTTGTGGGAATTCTACAAAATAACCATTACTAACTCCTCGAATTGGACAATCCAAAGAAGATGAGGTACTTGTACTAGCAATGGTTGTAGGTTTTGTCCCAGGTGTACACGTAACATCAGAACTAGAATGTCTATATTAGTCTTCCCATGATTGATATTCCTAATTTTGATTATGTTTTGGATAGCTTGAATCCAAGGGCATGTAGTATTAAGAATTTGAATAACCCTCATAATTTATATAATTATTTCCACTCCATAAGCATAACTAATCACTAAATCATGTGCTTTGATACCCTTTCATGTTCTGATAAACACCAACATTGTAATAAGGTGTAGTGCTCAAATAATTTTTTGAGTCTGTATATGTGATTACATTCTAAAATTAGTTAATAGGTAGATAAGGAGCACTATAATTTTGATAGGCTCCCACATGATAAGAGTAAGAGTGGTTACCTTGCTACAGATAACCTTAATTGTATACCATATAATTTGTGCTTTCATATGAATAATGACTGTAGGCACT
Source organism: Pinus tabuliformis (assembly GCA_031772625.1). NCBI lineage: Eukaryota > Viridiplantae > Streptophyta > Pinopsida > Pinales > Pinaceae > Pinus > Pinus tabuliformis. The sequence goes on along the minus strand of CM062812.1, from coordinate 690,098,740 downwards.
TGGGTATGATGATGTATATCCATTATAACCGTCATACCCATTTACTATTGCTATACTTGACGAGGAAGATGCTGAAGAGGAATAATCCACTACTGGTGTCCCAGCATTCGCACCAGCTATTGTAATTTTCTTAAGAGTTTGTTGATGGAGATAGTAATTGGAATTCAAAATGTTAGAACTTTCAACTACAAAGCTACTATCCATCCCATGTGATCAATTCCATTTTACTATACTATTATGGCTAAAGGAATGGGTTGTTGTGCAAGAGGTGCAACAAAGTAAGGAGGAACAAGATATCCTTTCCCATTGTGTGACTGACCAACTTACCCTCCTTGCTGCAATTTATAGTAGAATATTTTATCAGACAAAAATCAGTCACAAGTGTGCATGCAAAGCGAAAATTGACACTATTTAATATAAACCTTATAGGAGGGAAATAAGACTCCTAGATGGGCTTGTACCTATACTAATATATTTGACCTTAGATATTTTAAAAACATAGAAGAACTGAAAATTCCATGAATTTATAAGGAGCATAAAGATGTTTGATTAAAATAGAGAATAGGGCTTTGCACAATACTATAAATAAATTAAACTTTAGGACAACAGACACTAGTTTCATCAAAATAATTATTAGTTCACACAACTATACAAGAAATGACTAACTTATCAGTTTATCATGAGATACAAGATAGCCAAATAGATATCACCTTGCTCTCCATAATACAACAAATATATATCTCTACTTTTAAGAGCTAAAATAAGTAACTTGAATCATCAACCGAAAGAAATATTCATTAAATAAAACTATTTGATGTACTCCACCTACCAAGAAATGAATCTAATTCTAAATAAAATAATTTAGTACAACAACCGTTTTATTTCCTTGCATGTTGTAGTTAAGAATTGAAACACATTAATATGCTATGGAATTCAAATCTATAGGATGAAACAAATTAAATATACTATGAATTTCAAAACTATGTTAGTCTTCGGTTGATAAAAGGAAAATAATTCATTGAATCAAAAACAATAGTTTAGTCTTTTTCTTTTGGTTAGAAAAATTGTAAACAGTTTCAAGCAAACAAATAGACACTCATTATCCATAGGAATGAAACAAATTAAATATACTATGGATTCCAAAACTATGTCAGTCTTTGGTTGATAAAATGAAACTAATTCATTAAATCAAAAACAATAGTTCAGCCTTTTTCTTTTGGTTAGGAAAATTGTAAACAATTTCAAACAAACAAATAGACACTCATTATCATCTCATAGTAAAAAAATAAACACTCATTATCATCTCACAGTAAAAAAAAAATAGTATTAGTTGGAAAAGATACTAACCTTTTTCCAAAATTCTTATGGAGTAATTCCTTGTCCAGGGAAAAAATTATTAATTTTTCCTAACCAAGGAAAAGTATTATTTTGATGACAATTTTAACCAATAAATGTTTTGCACTAGTTAATTTTATGCAATGATATTAATATTCACTATGGAAAAATTCATAACAAAATTATACAAATGGTTTTGATCTGCAAAATTTGTCAAATATAAAACAACTCAGAAAGTGTGATATAAAAGTTAGCCATCAGGTTTTCCCTCTTTACTTTACACAAAAATTGCGCAGCATTTATTCTAACTATATGCATGGTAAAGGCCCACTACTAACATCATATAAATTTCCTATTTCAAAGTAAGTTTCTCTGTGAAGCTGAACATATCTTATTGTCTAACTGTTTTCATTCTTTAAATTAACTTGCAAACCTTATTTTGGAAAAAGACAATAGGCAAATGCATACAGGGCAGGTAATTGTCTAAGAAATTTCAAATGTGTCATCCAATACAGGGAGTGCCGATAGCATGTACACATGAAAACACAACACCTAATCTCATTGTCTAAAAAACTTCAAATGTGTCATCCAATATAGGAAATGCAACGACATCTCCTAGACTACAAAATTAAAATTAGTAGTGAAAATGATAATCCCGAGGATTAAAGTATTGACAACAAACATGCATTGATCGTGTAGAAGAAAATAAAAATGATATTTGAGAAAAAGGAGGAACCTCCCGCAACTAGGTGCTTGAATCAGAAAAATAGGAAAGAGAAAAACCCTACAGCGAAAAGTGAGATTGACCTTTTGTTTGAATAGGAAAATGAAAAGAGGTGAACTCTTGACCAAGATGTGAAGATTGATACTGTGTATAAAAAGTAAAATAAAAAATTAAAATGTGAGTAAAAGCACACCAACCTTAATGCATTTGTATGGTTGTACAATTTTTTCATAAAGTTTCGAAACATTACTAAATTTTACTAGTTTTTAATATGTACGATTTTTTCTTAAAGTTTAGAAACACTAACAAATTTTACTAATATTTCGCCATATTTTTATATAAAGGAATTTCGAATGGTTTTATTTTTATCTATAAAATGTGAGTAAATCATTTCTATGGAAAATGTGGAAAAAATAAAAATTAGAAAATCTATTTTTAAGCAAAAAATGGAAAATTAAACCATCTAGGAATATTAACCTCTAAATATTTTCTTGTTCCAAACTAGTTGTTGAATTTATGTATTGCGCTTATTTCTATTATCTTCACTTATGATGATACTTAAGTATATTTTAGTTGGTAGAGCATAAGTGTGGCCCTTTTGCTATCATAGTTTATAGCAACCTCCAATTAAGAGTGGGATTGATTATATAGGATATAAATGTAATCATGTGAATCTATCATGGGAATCTCTCTGGAAAATATTTTAGGATCTTATGGACTCAGTAGCATAAAGCACCAAAAAAACCTTAGTGTAATCATGGGAATTTTTCAAGCCCCAAAAATGCTTGTAAATGTATACCTTAGTGTAATCATGGAAATCTCTCCGAAAGATATTTTAAGATCTTATGGACTCAATAGCATATCGGTAAGCCCCAAAAGAATATTGTAAATGTATACCTTAGTCAATCTTAGATGCTGACCTTATTTTAAAAATAGAAATAAAAAATTTAGAGAAAATTAAGATTTTCCCTTAAAACTCCACAAGCCAAATCTACTTAGTCGTATATATTTAAAAAAAAGATATAATTATTAGGGTTCCCTTCTCAGGTAATGACAACTTTCTAATAATTATATCCTTTCTAAACATTTAAGAATATTTGTTTCAATATAACCGTTGCAATATAACCGTTGGGATCTCTGCACACTCTATTTAATCAAGCTTAGCCAGATCAGTCCTTCAACTTATCCTGACGATGAACCACACTGGTTGGTTCGAAACGCGTCGACAAAAGATTGATTATGTGATTTTGCCGAAGATTTTCTAAACAATATATTTGTTTCCAAAAACAATTTGTTGTTCCTAAGTATTTCTCCTCCGTTAATTTTCTTTCAGCCAACACTAATCGTTAATCTGCCCAATGTGGCGAGGGCCTCTGGACGAATTTTTTTCGAGGGAGGCAAACAACACAAATTTAAGGGATTGAAAACTACCGTTATTTTCTAAATAGTCTATAAATACAAAAAGAAATCGACAATGTCCCTCGATATAATTAATATTTTGTTATTTTAATGGTATACATAATATATTTATTGTTTAAATGATTAGAGTTCATATTTTTTTACCAATTCACCGTACCAAATTAATATAAAAATAAAATAAAATATATTATAAAAGTGTTTTAATATTGAATTTTTAAATATTATTAAAATTATGTTGGTATCCAAAATTTAAATATATTTTGATATTGAAAAATTAAATAGATTTTAAAATTTGTGTTGGCTATGTATGATGGTCGATATATTTGTGTTTTATATAAAAGGAAGCATATCTCATAAGTGGAGATAATAATTAACCGGACATAATATTTGGTTTTATCTGAAGGGTTAAAAGATTAAATATTATTAAAAGTATATAATTTTATAATAATTAATTTTAGTGATTATAAAAGGATTTTGGTTTTTTTTTTTAAATTATATTAGTTGAAATTTTTTAATTTTGGAGTAAGATTTTTAATTGGCTTTTTTTTTCAAATTAATAAATAATTTTATTTTACATTTAAATTATTCTTCATTTGTTTTCATCGTTTCTTATAATGTATTACTATTTGCCAACGTAAATAATTTGAGGTCAATTAAATTATACATCCATATTCTGCACTCATATTTCTAATAATAATCTAAATATAAATCACAATGAAATAATCATGTAAGAATTAAACTTTTATATATCTTAAATACATTTTTTTGCTTTGATAAAATTTATCTCACACAAACATATTTTAACTATGATATTGATTTATGTAATTTATTATAATGTTATTATCCATTTCAAATATTATTATCATTAAACATTTGTCTTTACCTTAAACAAAAACATTTCAATTATATAAATATATAATTTTTCCTTGTTAAAATTAATTTTATATATATAAGTTTTTTCTTTTATATATTTAAAATACTTATTAAATATTACTTAAATAAAGCTTTTCTCATAAAAACATTTCAACTATGATATTCACTTCAATTATTTATATATAAGAATTTTTTTTTGTACTTCTATAAAATTTATTTCATAGAAAAACATTTTAACTATATTATCAATTTACATTATTTATATAAATACTTATAAATTCTCAATTGGATAAAAACTATGATATTAATTTACATTACTTAAACTATGATATTAATTTACATTACTTATATATAGGAAATAATTACTTACGATAAATTCTACCTCACACATAATCATTTTAATTATCATATCTATTTAGGTGATTTATAGCATACTTAATTTCTTTTTACTTTAAGAAATTTTAACTCACATAATTTATTTTTATTCTCATATCAATTTACTTAATTTATATATGTGAGATATGAATTATTTTTTACTTTGATAAAATTTAACTCACACAAACACATTTTAACTATGATGTCAGTTTATGTAATTTTGCAGGCAACATTAGGAATGAGGGATTGGTAGGTTGTATAATTAGATGAATTTGTTGTCATAATGTGAGGTCAATAAGAATTTACTAACAAATAATTTTATTTCATTACTATAAAATACATATTATATAGTTTAAGAATTTTTAAAGGACAAAAGTACTTTAATATTTCAACAGCAATCTTCCTTAGCAAAACAAACTTTATACTATTTTTATTTTCTTTACTTTTTTTCGGCCTTATTTCCTTTTGTGATCGATAATATTAATGTATATATATGTTTTTTTAGTTAATAAGTTTAATTGAGCCAACATATTGAATAGTTTTATTTATTTTTAATTAAATAGCCGACATGTATTTTTTAAACTTTTTTATTGTAATGCTACGTCATAACATCTCCCTCATATACTAGGTTGTAGAGCGCCTCTCAGCGCAATCATTGTCTTTATGAATCTACTGCAATAATAAACAATGGTATGTAACAACACCACAAAACCCCACAATAAATAGCATGTCATCTCCCTATAATGTGAGGAACACATCACTATTAACCCTTTAAGCCCTTCTATATCAGTTTCAAACTCTCTTTCTTGTCCCTCCTTCCAAAGGGAGTATAAAACTACTATATTTTGTAAACTTATACTCTACATTATATAAAACTATTATAATTTTAGCATTGTATATGGATTCATAGACCCTTTAAGGGGGTTTTTGAATCCATCTACCTAAATGTTAACATTGAAGATAAATTTAAAAACCATTTTAAAAAATTTAACATTGTAGATGGATTCAGATACCCTTTTGTTTCTAAATTTTAGCAATGCGGATGGATTTAGAGACCCTCTTAAAGGGATTTTTGAATCCATCTGCAACCTTAAAATTTAGTGAAATGTAACACTTCAGTATCAAAATTGCAATTTCCTAATTCTAGAGTGACACAATTAAGAATTATTAAAATAAATAACTAATTCATATACTAGTTGTACTTGTTAGTTGGTCATATATTTATTGTTGAACTATAGTAGTCATTTACCTTAATCTTTTTTAATTTTGTCACTTATTATCTAATCATATATTTTAATATTGTACTAAATTACTCATTTAAGTTAGTGACTTTTAATTGAGTGGTTTATTATCTAGTCGTATATTTTATATCTAGACCAAATTAGTCATTTGAGTTTGTCATATTTAGTTGGGTCACTTAAATTGCTCAAATTTAGTAGTATTTCACTTGAAATAATTGTGATGACTAACATTTTTAGTCACGTAGTCACTAATCTCTCATTTTGTACTAGTGGCATACACCAACTTGCTTTAGGCTACAATCTAATTGAGGCACCAATCTCAGTGATATGCAAACACCAACTTGCTTTAGGCTGCAACCTAATTGCGCCACTAGCCTCAGAGATTTGCAAGCACAAGTTTTCTTCAAGCTACAACTTGATTAAGGAATCAACCTCAAATATGTGCAAGCACCAAATTTCTTTAGGTTATAACCTAATTAAGGAACCTACCTTTGAAATCATAGTGCACCTCCCTTTTTCATAACGTTTTCACATTCATATCCATGGGTATTCCAATCAAAATTCAAAATAAAATATTCACCTCTTTGATTTTATATTTGCAATTTAACACATCCGTGCAACATGTATTATAATTCTGTCTTTCAAATAGTAGCTCTGAATTATTCTTCATAATCAACAAAATTTAATCATCAACGTACCTAGACTACATGGTAAGAAATCACATACTTGGTCACTGAATTAAAAACAAAAAATATAAGAAATATAAGCTTGTCCCCTTGACTTACTTAAACTTGTCCCTACAAATAAAACTTGTATTCCTTGTTTTTATTTGATCAAAAGAAGAACTTATTGTTTCAAATAGATATTTTACCCCATGTGCTTAGCCTCCTGCAATGTAAGCTTGTTTTAAGCTCAAAGTATACTCATGTAAGTCAATGCAAACATAATGATTTATCCGTTGTCCTTTTCATGGTTTATATTCAACATAGATAACTTGTCCTCCATAACAATGACTCGTGCCTTTTGGCTCCACATAGAAACATGCAAGTTTTCTAATGATTTGGCCTTCAACCTTTTATGTTTGATATGCAATAGAGATTGTCATCCTTCGCATTAATAGATTAGGCCTTTTGGCTGCACATAAATAATGAAATTTTTCAATGATTTGGCCTTCTACCTACTTTTTCATTCTCCATAGATATAACTTGTGAAACTATAACTGATACCTCCACAGAGATAGCTTGTCCACCTGTAGTAATAACTAAAGCTTCTAATAGAAATAACTTGTATAGTGATAGCTCAATCTTGACAAAGATAGCTCGTCCACCTGTAGCTTGTCCTCCTGTAATGATAGCTTGGGCTTCCATAGAGATACCTTGTACATTTATAACTCAGGCCTACAATAGCGATATCTCACAGTAATGGCTCAATCTTCCAACTGAGATAGCTCATCCTCCATGGTGATAACAAAGAGACTACATACATAAATAGACTTAGAACTTTAACTCTAGACTTCATCACACAATCACATTGGCTCCATGCTCTTCATCACTTAATCAAACTCACTTTTGATGGCATCATGCTTCTTAGTGAGAAAAGACACCAACCTTTGATGAAAATAGTGCTCACATATATATTTTTATGTAGTTAAATTAAGATTTGGGCTGACCTGAAACCATCGAATGTAACCACAATCAATAGTTGCAAATCAATGTTACGTTGTGGCCAATGTTGACATGGGTGTCCTTCGAGGGCGATTGTGGTCCATGTGAAAAAGGATTGTACTAACCTCATGACTATACCCTTGACCATCTGGTCAAATTTATCTTGACTTCAGCGGGACCAATTTATGACATCATTTTTCCATGTGTCACTAAAAAATGGCCTAGTTAACCACTCAAAAAAGTTTGTTTTCCATGCCACATGCCACCTGTCATACTCTACAAGGTCATCGTAAATGTTGAAATCACAATCATATTATCATGCCACATCATACACATCAAATTTTCCATCTAGATTTCTATTTGGACTCACTACGTCACATTATCATATCCACCTATCCTCACCCTACTAGCCATGTTGTTTACTAGGTCATCCTCATCATGTTTTCCACCTCACTTTCTACGTGGGATTTCCATAGCATGTTGTCATTTCCACGTGTCCTTGTCTTATTAGCACTATTGTCTATCATTCCATATGAATCTTATGACTTTTCTACATCATGTTATGTGTATGATAACCTACAATGTGTCGAGGCAACATATGTCCATGCCATAATTTATGCATTGGCCAATGTAGAATACTATTGATAGTTCTACCTCATAATTGTCATGTTTCAAGACAACACAAGTTTGCATATTGGCCACGTTAGGAGACCACCAATAGTATTGGACTTGTGTGTAAAAGGTCCACACCAGCCATGGTTTTTTTATTGAATCTACGTTAAACCACCATGGCATTAGCTTCAACCTACATTTTCTTTAAACTTTGGTATTGTGGGAGGGCTCATATACCTACATGGTTGTTGGATCCAGGCACATTCAGATCAACGGTAGATGACACATGTGCCATATGTCATTAAAATTCATGAAAGTGTGAATATTTTTTGTTGTTAATTGCATATTCCTTGAGAATATCTGTCTGATCCACAAATAGAGTTACACAATTTTAACAAATTTGAGGTTTGAACCCTTTCGTGCACTAGTAGACTTTAAATCAATTTTCTCCTAATTCGTTGAGAGTTTGACCAAGTTCCATATACCGTTGGAAAGCTCTTGGATAAGGTAATCCAACCAAAACTGTTATAGGCCATTTTGTTGGATTTGGTCAATAGGCCTACAACTTGGATCAATCAACATCCATGAGCACCCTATCATCATCCCTACACAAATCCCTAAGCATGACTCTCCCAAATCCTTGAGTTTTTAGGTTCGATTTCTTCATTTCAATGCTTTTAAGGCACAACACAACTTGGCCCTTGAGGGACTTGTGTTTAGCAATAGGTTTCTCATTTATGGATTAGCACTGATCAATAGTAATTTGTCCCTTGTTGGGGGTGCACTGGTTCTATGAATTTGGAAAAAATAAAAAGAAGCTTGAATCTTCCTCTTCCAAAAGCTTCAAGGAGTTGTTTCAACCATTTACCTTGGATAATAACTTTGAATCCTATTTGATCCTACCTTGGAGATTTCACCTCTTATCCCTTGAGCTCATCCTCCCCTCCTAAGTGGATCTCAAGCTTATATTGGTAAATGGATAAGAATTCCTAAACTACCGCACTCTCGTATAAATCTACATCCATCTACAACATCACAGTTTGCTTTTGGAGACTAATCATGCCCTCATGTTGTTACCTTGTACCTAAGAGAGTTATCATCTCCATGCATTACGGTGACATTGAGGTGTACTTTGGAAGAAGGAAGGACAAGTCAACTTGGGGATATCTCTACAAGATCAACTTATATTCTTGGTTGTAAACTCTCTCCTTTTCATATTAATACAAACAATATACCATTTCCCTATATGTGTTAAGTTATGTTTACATTCATATATTTCAATGCTTTGTTGATCCATTGAATAGAGTGATTGGATAATGCTACATAGATATAATGGGTCTTTGGCTTGTGTTGATTGTATGTGCAAGTTCTAATTATAGCAATAAAAGCTAAGATTGGTGTTAGGCCCCTATAATACTAGTGATTCCCCCATTATTATTGTCATTTCATCCCTTATTGTTATTATTGTGCCCCTATTGTCCCCATATTGTTAGTAGTATGCCCCATAGAAACCCACTATTGTTATTTTTGTGCCCTTATGTTATTACTATTATGTCAGTTTGATTATATTGTGACCCCTTAGACTCCTATATATAGAAGGGAGGTTTAGCCATTTGTATCATCCAAGAATTTTTCATTTGTGTAATGTAAAGGAGGTTGCCCCCTTGAAGAGGCTGAATTATAAGTCGTTGATCTATCTTTTCTATCTTTTTGTGAGCTGGTTTCCTAACATTTGGTATCAGATCTTTGGATTCTAGGGTTTCGCTGCTCCAAACATGTCAGCGTGGAATTTTCGCTATATCTTTTTTTCTATGATGTTTCAGAAGCTACAAAAAAACCCATGTGAGCCAAAATCGTTTTGAACTTAGGGTTCGAATTTCAGAGCTTGTCTCGCTATATTTGTGGAGATATGATATGAGGAAGTTAGGGTTTTTCCAAACTCCCAAATTACATTCCAAATAGGTGACATGGGGAAAATCGTCATAACTTTTGTTTTGAGCATCAAATTGAAATTTCATAAGAAGTTTCAGAAAGAGGATGGCCTATAGTTTTCTGTGTATTAGTTTCAGGTACTAAGGTCGAAACAGGGACACGTGGCATGTCGTACAAGTTCACTCTACAGAACTAGTTTATAATCAGGTCACCATGGGAGATTTGGCATAACTCTTCCTTGGAGAATACAATCTTGATCAGACTTGTGGGGTTAGAACGAGGACTCAAAGGGCTACCACAGGATTAGATTTCAGATATTCAAGATCTGTAGTTACAGAGATACAATAGATTCAATATCGAGTGCTTACAAAGTGAAAAAAAGGTGTGTAGTTTATTAAAAATTTTGCATAAGATTGGTTTGAAAAATTAGTTTCAAGGAATTCAAAGGGAATAGTGAAGAATTATTAGCATTAATTAATGCCCTGAAGAATGAAAATGGAAACACCTAGTAAGCAACCTGAAAGCTCTAGCATGACTCGTGAAGAAGAGAAATAAATGAAACATGATATATCAAAATTACAAGACCAAGTACAACAAATTTCACTCTCACTAAAGGTAAATGAAGCCAAGATGAATGGCTTGGAAGCTAATATGAATGGCATGCAAGTTAAGATGGATGGCGTGGAATCTAAGATGGATGGCGTGGAAGCTAAGATGGATGGCATGGAAGCTAAGATGAATGGCATGGATGCTAAGATGAATGGCATGGATGATAAGATGGAAGAATTGAAGATAAATTTGAATAAGTTGCTACAAGAAATGGTCACTAATGGTGAAAGGGTAGTAAAGGAAACTCATGATGAGAACAAAAGAAATGTTAATCATGATTTCATAGACTCTAATGTTAGATTGAAGACCCACCATGTCCCGAAAATCGATATGAGGAAGTTTGATGGCAAGGATCCCGGAACATGGATACCACTCACAACTATAAATATGGAAGTGTTGTTGCCCCTAGCCTTCCACAACCTACAAGATTGACACCAAAACAATTGGAAGAAAAAAGAGAAAAAGGGCTTTGTTACAGTTGTGATAGAAAATACACTAAAGGTCATAAGTGTGCTGAGAAGAAATTATTCTACATATATTGTGAATAGGAGGAAGAAAAGGAACAAGAAATGTCAAAAGAAGATGATATACTCTAGGAACAAACCCTAGATAAAGAAGAAATGAATCCGACCATATCTTGTAATGCATTGGCTAGAATTACCACTCCTCAAACTATCAAGATAGAAGGACATATCAAGAAGAAAAAGGTAATAGTGTTGATTGATTCGGGAAGTACCCATAATTTTATTCATTGTAAGATAGCCAAGGAATTGAATTGCTTCCTATATCTAGTACTTGAGTGTCAAGTGATGGTTGCAAGTGGAGGAACCATAAATTGCTCTGGAAAGTGCCATAATATCAAGCTATCCATGGGAGAATATGTATTGAATAGCCTAATGCTTTCCATTCTAATGGGTGGTGTTGAAGTTGTACTAGGAGTCCAATGGCTATAATCCTTAGGTACAATAACTTTTAATTTTCAAGAACTTTTCATGAAATTTTGTGCGGAAGAAAAGTAAGTTAAATTAAGGGGTATTACAGGGAAACCGGGAAAGATAATCAGCTCTAATGGTATGACAAAGCTTCTAAGGAAGGAACAACAAGGTGTAATTGCACAATTATGTCCATTAGAGGTTCCCACATCGAAATCATCTATTTCTCTAAATCTCCAAAAAGTCTTGGACAATCATTCCAAGGTATTTGAGACTTCCAAAGGTCTCCCACCTATTCGTGATCATGATCATGCTATTCATTTGATTCCAGGAAATGTTCCTCCAAACATCAGTCCATACAGATATCCCTATGCCCAAAAGAGTGAAATTGAATGTATGATTGCAGAAATGCTAGAGGCTGGTATAATTCAACCTAGTCAAAGTTCTTTCTCTGCTCCAGTAGTATTGGTGCACAAGAAGGATGGATCATGGCGCATGTGTCTGGATTATAGGGAGCTCAACAAGATCACTATTAAAGACAAATTTCCCATTCATGGCATTGATGAATTATTAGATGAATTGCATGGATCAATTTACTTCACCAAGTTGGATATTCGTTCAAGATATCATCAAATCAAAATGAAGACTAAAGACATTCTAAAAACAACATTTAGAACTCATGAGGGTCATTATGAATTTTTGGTCACGCATTTTGGCCTTACGAATGCACCTTCTACATTTCAAGGTTTGATGAATTCCATTTTCAAACCCTTCCTTAGAAAATTTGTATTAGTATTTTTTGATGATGTACTAATCTACAACAAGTCTTGGAAGGATCATGTTGAACATGTTGACAAGGTGCTCAAACTATTGGAGGAGAAAAAATTATATGCAAAAAGCTCCAAATGTTTCTTTGGAGTACAAGAGGTGGAATATATGGGTCATATTGTATCTCATGAAGGTGTTAAGTTATACCCTAGCAAAATTAAAGGCATTAAGTAATGGAAAATCCCCACATCCATAAAGAATTTGTGAGGATTTCTCGGGTTGACAGGGTATTATCGCAAGTTTGTTAAGAATTATGGGAGAATAGCAGCACCTCTAACAACATTATTGAAGAAAGATGCATTTTCATGGACTCCAAAAGTAACAAAGGCCTTCGAATATCTTAAAGAGGCAATGTGCCAAGCATCAGTCTTAGCTACGCCGGACTTCACAAAAACCTTTATTCTGGAATGTGATGCTTCAGGAAATGGAATTGGTGTTGTTTTAATGCAAGATGAAAGACCCATTTCTTTCGAAAGTCATCCAATCAAAGGAAAGCATTTACGCAAAGCTATTTATGAGAAGGAAATGTTGGCAATACTACATGCACTTAAGAAATGGCGACCCTACCTAATGGGAAGACACTTCAAGGTAAAAATGGATCATGATAGTCTTAAATACTTTTTAGAACAAATATTATCCTCTGAAAAGAAACAAAAATGGGGCACAGAGATGTTGGGTTATGACTTTGAAATCATATACGAAAAAGGGAAGCAAAATGTTGTGGTAGATGCACTCTCAAGAAAGGATGAGGATGTGGAAGCATTGTTGTGCACCATTTCTATTATCGAACTAGATTGGATAAATGAAGCAAGGGAGGAATGGAAGAATGACGAAGAAGTGTGGGCACTCATTTGAAAGTTACAACAAGATCCCAGTACATCTGATACATTTAGCTGGAAAAATGAATTATTATGGTACAAAGATCGCTTATACCTATGGAAGAATTCCCAACTCAAACAAAATATTCTTATGGAATTGCAAACTTCTCCCTTAGAAGGCACTTGGGATTTTTAAAAACTTACCACAGGGTTAAGAAGGAATTTTTTTGGGATGGCCTTAAATCGGATATTCAAAATTTTGTGGCAGAATGTTTGGTTTGCCAACAAAATAAAGTTGAAACAATTAAGACCCCAGGTCTATTACAACCTTTATCCATTCCAAGCCAATGTTGGGAGTAGGTTTCAATGGATTTTATCATAGGTTTACCCAAGCCCGCAGGAAAGAGTGTCATCATGGTGGTAGTTGACAGAATTACTAAGTATGCACACTTTTGTGCATTATCACATCCATTTAAAGCCAGTACATTTTCTACTGCATTTATGGAAACAATTCAAAAGCTACATGGAAACCCAAAGATTATTGTAAGCAACAGAGATCCCATTTTCACTGGAATTTTTTGGACATAATTATTTTCTTGTCTCGGTACTCAGTTAGCTCATAGCTCATATTATCATCCTCAATTTGATGGGAAAACTGAGATAGTAAACAAATGTTTGTAATGATATCTTCGTTTCTTTGTATCTAATAAATAGACACAATGGGTCAAATGGTTGCCTCTCGCTGAATGGTGGTATAACACTTCCTTCCATACTGCAGCAAAAATGACCCCATTTATGGCACTTTATGGATATCATCCACCATCCATCGCATCATATTTAAGATAAAATTCTAAGGTTCAAGCAGTGGAACGTCACATCGAGCATCAACAACAAGTTCTCCAACTCTTAAAGGATAACCTCACATTGGCGCAGAATAGAATGAAACAACAGGGAGATCAAAATTGCAGCGAAAGAAGTTTTGATGTAGGTGACTCAGTATTCCTACGGCTACAACCATATAAACAAATGTCCCTTAAGCAAGCTAAGAAGGATAATAAATTATCACCAAAGTATTATGGTCCATACAAGGTGTTGCAAAAGGTTGGTACTATGGCATACAAATTGGAGCTTCCTGTAGCTTCCTGAGTGCACCCAATTTTCCATGTTTCATGTTCAAATAACGTTATAGGTGACAAGCTCCCAATTCAAAAAATATTTCTAGAACTTGACAAGGAAGGAAAAATCATATTGGAACCGAAAGCAGTCATAGAAACAAGAACTCGACAGCTATGAAATTGATCAATTTCGAAGTATCTCATAAAGTGGAAAAACTTATCCACTAAAGATTACACATGGGAGAATGAGAATTTTATATAGAAGCATCTAGAACTACTTAAGCGTTGAGGACAATGCTTTTCAGAAGGAGAGGGGCATGTTAGGCCCCTATAATACTAGTGATTCCCCATTACTATTGTCATTATATCCCTTATTGTTATTATTGTGCCCCTATTATCCCCATATTGCTATTAGTATGCCCCATAGAAACCCACTATTGTTATTTTTGTGCCCTTATCTTATTACTATTATGTCAGCTTGATTATATTGTGACCCCTTAGAATCCTATATATAGAATGGAGGTTTACTCATTCATATCATCTAATAATTGTTCATTTGTGTAATGTAAAGGAGGTTTTCCCCTCGAAGAGGCTGAATTCTAAGGCATTGATCTATATTTTCTATCTTCTTGTGAGTTGGTTTCCTAATAATTGGAGCATACAAGCCACGAAGAGAGAAGATCTTGTGATGGATCCCAAGTAAGTCTCTTTCCATTCTCCAATTTATTTAAGGAGAACTTTATATTATTTGCTTTCTTCTTTTCTAGACGAATCCACTAGGTCTAGGGAAGATACGCATGTTCGCAATCATAAATTCCTCATAACAAATTGGCAACTCCACTAGGGATTGATTCATTCCCTTAGTGGTTTCCTTGACTTTAGCCCTTGTTACACCTCTCGAGCATACCTCCAATGCCTCACTTAGTCTCAATTGACCCTAGGAAGACCTTTCATTGAGCTTCATTTGATTTTTTGTGTCAGAAATGGTCTTTCCCTTGATTAGTGCTCCCCCTAGTCTGTTGATGGAGCACTACAGTGCTCTCCTTCCTTCTATGCACCTTCATTGTAGAGCATTGGTGCCCTTCCAGCACCTACGCTAACCCTTTTTTGAAGAAAAAATTTACCATCTTTTGCTTTTCTCTCCGATTTGATTTGTTATAGATACTTCTCCTTGTGTCCCTGAGTGTGTCTTTGTCTCTGAAAAATGACCCCTTATGTGAAATTGCGTGTTTTTTCTTTCATTTTTTCAAAAAAAAAACCTCTCAATCGCTCGGGGGTGGGGCGGTAAAACTATGTATGAATGTTAATCGTCTTTGAGTGTCATCTCTTTTTATCTTTGGAATTTTCACCAAATTTCAGTTTGAGTCCTCTATTAATGAAATCTCATATTACATTTGATTTCATTAGGAATTTCCTTTGAACTTGGTTTGTTTTTTATTGCATTAGGGATATAAGGTATTGTTATGCATAAGTAGTCTTTTTATATTATTCTTTCACTGATATGGAATCATCTTGTGTTTATTTTTAATAATTAACTTGCATAGATTACATTTTCATAGTTAGAACTATCATTTTCACAAAAGGAAAGGAAATTGTGCATAGATTACATTTGCATAGTTTTTTGGGCAATTGTTCATAGATTACACTGCATGGTTTGGCATCATATAGGGCTTTGATTTTCATTGGAATAGTGAACTTGAAGAGATCGATTGTTGCATCACTTTTTTGTTACATTTTTTATTCATTTATTATTCCTTTACTTATTCAGGCCTTTCATTATTAAAAGGAAAATGAAAAGAGTTAATTTTGTCATATTAGTTGCATCATAGGTGTGTTCAGGTAACATCAATCATTAAGACTTGAAATTGTAACATATTTCAAGATAAGCTCTAGAATTCACTCAGTTAACCTAATGATCATTTCAAAATTAACAACACACATAGAGGTCTAGGCTAGGGACGTGTTTTTATGCCTTTAAATGTAGGAGTTGTGATTTTTTTCCAGTCTTGCATTCCAGGGGTGATATCTCATTCCACGTACATAAGTGTATCATTCTCCACATACGTTTGGGTGTATCGGATGGCACTCCATGCATGAAAATTATATGGGAATTCTCTCATCGTACGATTACGTATTAGACAACACTACTACATAGTAAGCTCCCACATACATTTAAGTATATTTTGGAAGTCCCCACTAGGTTCCTATCCCACCATAGATAACCAAGTCGACCACCTTGCACACTGTGATACACCAAACACAAAATTCAGGGATATTTCTTTCCTGTACGTAAATCATTGGTTTACCAATGTGGTATATTGTAGTTAATAGTTTCTCAGTAAACCTTTTTGCCTAGTTACCCCTCTTTTGATTTATTTTTGTTTTTAATTTCTAAAATGAATTAACCTCCAAATAACATCCTCACTATGGAAAAACTTCTTAATGGATATTAGGCTGAGACTAATGGCAACAGTTCTCAAGTCCACCAATCAAGGAGACCCCTCTGATGGGAATCCTTGTCCTTTTCCTTCTTTTGGAATTATTGGTGCTCCTTATATGGCAATGTTTTCCCTTCTCGGATATACCATTGTTTTACCTGTTTGGTTATTTTCAACCTCTTTAGTTCTGAATGTGAAAATTTCTTCTCAACCAAGTAGTCCTCCACCTAAAGAGAATCAACCTCACATTGACCCTAAAGATGACCCTTTTCCTTCTTCAACTATTGTTTCTTCATCCCTTTCTTCCTCCTCGCCTAGTCAAAGTCTTGATTCTAATAACCAGGAAGCTAACAAGAAGAAGAAAGGGAAGAACAAGAAGAATAAGAAACAAAATAAGTAGGGGTGCAACCAAGCAACCATTTCTATGGGTACAACTAGTATGGAGGAACCTTTCAATTAGCCTCGTAAAATTAAATTCCCTTCCAAGTTATGTAATGGTGACCACCTTCTTAGAGATTGTACTAGTATTCCAAAGGTATTAGAAGTGTGGTCCAGTGGCTCATGTCAACCTTTGTCATCAACTTCTGGAGATCATGTTGATGACAAACCTTCAACTAGTGATAGTAAGGTCCACGGGAAAAAGGATAAGGTCAAGTTTCCCTATAGGTTATGTGAAGGAAATCATTCTATTCACCCTTTTCCTTATATGGATGAAGCCTAAAAAGAGTTGGAAAACCTTGCATCTTCTTAGCCTCGCCTTTCGGCTAGCTATTGGAAGCTTTATCCCAATCATCCATTAGTTGATGAAGTGATTGATCAGAATCTGTCTCCATTCAATCCCACTCTCTCTAAACGTAAATCCCATGAGTCCTTTCCTGACCAACCATCGGTTGAGAAAATGGTTGACTCGACTCCACCTTCAGTAGATCATACCTTTCTCATAGAGAGTGAAATTCATACCACTCAGGTTCTTCTCGTTCCTTTATATTCCAATGAACTAGGGGGAAATGCTCCCATTTTAATTGCACAGGGGGACAGTCTTCCCATTCCCATGACAGAGGGGGCAAATTATATCGTTCCCACATTACAAGTGAGCAGTTCTCCCATTCTCATGTCATAAGGGGGTAGTTCTCCCATTCCTACGACAATTGCTCCAAGTACTTTGCTAACTTCCTTTGATTGGAGTCGACTGGCAGGATATTGTCTTCCTCCTTACATGCGCTTATAGATCATAGTACATGTTTATAATATTCTTGTACCCAGAACAGTCATAGACAAAGGCATGTTTGTTAGTATTCCATCGTCCACTACTTGGCAAGGTTTCGGTTATCTGTAGCTTGTGTCCTTTACCCATAATTTTTTGGTTTTTAACATAGGAACCAGTCAACTATTAGGCATCCTTCCTCGGTTTCCTATTACTGTGGTGTTGGCTTATATGGGCCCAACCCACGTTCGGAAGAGTTATTTAGCCAAACAAATCCCATAGCTACCGGCCCTTTCAGCAATAGCCCATGGAGCGTGGACTAAGGTCTCACCCGAGTTAGCAGGGGAGGGTGCTAGAACCAGGTTTCTACACCCTTGGGATGTCTTGATGGGGTGTGGAAGGTTCACACTCCATTTTGTGGCTTCGCGCCACTCGGCCTCACGTAGATCCAGATCCATGGACATCCTTACTACTAATTAATGTGTTGTTAATAGATTAGATCTACTTTATATTTTCTTTAAGCAAACATTTAACAAAAATAACCAGTTCGCGTACCCAGAAAAGATACGGATTCACATAGACTGATAACATAGGAATATGTGCATAGATCAAACAATTATATCAACCAAAAATTAGCCAGATCCGCAATAATTCAGATTTAACACTGAATTTCATAATCAACTTATCTTTATTCACTTCCTTCACCAGTACATCCGGATCCACCCTGCACACTTAGCTGCAGGAGTCCACGCACACAGCTGCGGACTCTACTAGGCCTCTGCACACATAGATGCAGAGCCTCTATCTACCTACCAACACCCCTTGACTCAAACTTACAGATGATTCAAGACTTCCTTTTCAAAAACCCATTACATTCCAGATCCAAAGTACATACCAAAAAGATGACATATATCCATAGAGCCTCACTCTGTTTATACATTCCCATGGTCCGCGGACCATGGGTAAGCCGACTTACTTCCGATTATTTTATATTATTTTTGGGCAGACAACCCTTTGACTAGACTCATTTATAATTCGTGCTATATGCACTTCGCGGAGTCCTTACCATACCTTTCCCAAAATTGCGGGCTTTGAGCCCCAACACTATTACATGGGCCCTTTCCTACCCAACAGTCCCCCAACACAATCATCGTGACTCGTCTTGAGTCACTCAGCTGGTGCGGTAATCTTCACGCAGAGGTTGTTCAACAACTTCTGCACGTTGCTTGTTCTTGCAACACACTCAACCGCTAGCTTTTGTACCTGTTCTACGCGAGCCGCCGATGCATCCGTATGACTTGGAGTTACCTGTTCAAGATCACATACTGCCTGCATGTGCGCTATCTTTCGTTCTATGGTGGTGGAGACCGTGAATGCTTCATCAATCCAAGGTTGGATGCGTTCCTTAAGCACTGCCTCCTTCTGCTGCGCGGTGTCAACTTATGTCTTGAGAGCCTGGGCCTCCTTCATTTTAGCCAACCACTATGTGATAGCAGCCATCTGCACAGTCCCTCGAACTATGTCATAAGCCTGCTGCAACTCCCGTGCCTCTGTTTTTACCTGTTGTATGGTTGGGTCTTCTTGGAGGGTGGTGAGCGTAAGGAGGGATTGATCTAACAATCCCGAGAAATCTTGTACAACACACTTTACCATTTCCAATCCTGATTGAATTTCACCGTGGTGTTGCTCCCAGATTTCCGGTGGTGTGGCCGGCTGCACCTTCAGTCTTAGCTCTGCTATTTGTAGATTTAATTACCATTGAGCCTTCGCAACCTCCTCGTGGACCATATGGAATCTTGTGGCCATGCAATGAATCTTGTCAGTGGTGGGAAGTTCGGCTGGGATAGCTAACTCCGGGACCTTGCTGCAAGCGGCCATCACTGCCTGTTCCACTTCCTCAGTGTGTGAGATCAAATCATCTCACTGGAGACTGACCTGCTCCAGATTTTCCTTGTGCTCCATCACTGTTTGGAGGGCGTGACCTTCCTGGGCACGAAGCTCAGTAGTTACCCCATCCTCTAGCTGGTATAAGGTTTCTCTAGGAAGAGTGGCTAGATTCAATCCCGAACTTCGCACATCCCCCTATACTTCGGCCAAGACAGCACTGGCTGGCAACACTAAGGTGTTCATTATATTGGTACGCATGATCTGGTCAGCTGCGGTTATGCCCTCGGTTAATTGTAGGCTTACCCCACCTGGGGTTCACACCTATAGCGCCTGCAACTGCGCTAGGATCTCCCCAAACATAGTTGTCTACTCGGTGATCATTTCTGTCAATGCATCAATAGGGAAATTACTAAGCTTTTTGCTATTGTCAAGAAACTCCTTCTTCAAAGCTTTGGCTGTCTTTGAATTTTTGTGCGTGTGTGGTGATTTCATGCTGCGCAGTCGCTTAACAGGGTTTTATTCGGTAAGATGGTTCTTGCGTTCTTGTATCTCCTTCTGCTGTTGCAGATCATGTTTCGAGTCCATTTCCTAATCTATCGGGGTTCCTTCGGTTAGCACTTCCTTGGGTGCTTCCTTCTGCAAAGTTGCCTGTTGTCCTTGACGGGCCTTTTCTACCAAGTTAGTGAGTCGCTGCTAGAGGTCCTTTTTATGTTGTTGCACTGCCATTTTTTCTAGTACAGCCTGGGTAGGGGCGCGCCATTCTCGAGGCCATGTTTCCAACACTGCATAAATAGAATCATCTATTGCCATGAATGAAAGAGTGACCCATGCTCGCTTGGTATCCTTTCGTGCCCAGATATATAAGTTATGCATGTCCATTTTGAACTCAACCGTGCTTTGAAAAGTGTTGTAGATTGTTGGAGACATTCAGGGTCAGTGAGAAATACATGTTCGGAGAGTACCCTCCATGAAGGTCCAAAAAACCCTGATGTCAGAAGCCCTCGCTACGTCCTTTGTAGCCCAGAGAAAAGTATATCGCACTGCTTCTGGTAGGTTGTCTTCAATGCTGGGAAATTGGCTACCCTGTGGTAGTTCTCCTGCAACCAAAAGGATTGATAATAGCAACCACACATAATAAAATTTCTCACCTTTGTCCTGTGCTTCCTAACAATTTGTCAAACATTCGTCGCATAAGAACTGATCCCAGTTAAACTGAACCCCTGTCGTGGATTGTTCCACAAGAATAATGACAGTAGCTGGCACCTCATCTGCATGACATTTCCTCATTAGTTTACTGGCTAGTAACTGGGTAGAAATTCACACCCCTCGGCCTTTGATGCTTTCCAGTGCATACCCCCACTTCTGCTTCTCCAACTTATATTTAGCCTTCATTGTTTTGGCGCGACCTGCATCGCTACTTGTGCTAGCTATGTTTGTGGGGTCATTCCCTTTTACCGGAAAGTGGGTAATCCGGTGTACTAAATCAGCCATGATCAGAATTGGCTCCTCCAACCAGAGAACCCATCATGTACCAAACATAGTAACTACCGAATAACACAGATGGCGAGGGTTGTATGGTGATGGTGAGGTACCCACCTTCGATTGAGTAACCCTTCCTTCTCCACACCTAGTAACCACTTCCGTGGCAGTAATTTGTCTTCATCCAATTCTGGGAATTGTTCTCTGTCAAGGTCACAGTATTTGAACTTGATACTCGGGACTCAACCCAGTGGTAGCCCATCGAACCTTATCTCATCCAGAAGAAGCGAGGTTTGGAACGTATTCTTTGCAGCGTCCATGTCCTTTGGGAGCTTGACCATGCCGATCCATGGGGGAATATATGGGGGTCATAACAGGATTTGGAAAGCATCCTCTTCATCCTCATCTTGTGCGTCAATCTAATCGATCAAAGCTTGCAAATATTCATCGTCCTCCTCAGGGTTGATGGTGATTTCTTTTCCATTTTTAGCTCCTGATAGCTTATTGAACCTCGGCGATATCCTAACTAGCCCCATCGGCTACTTCTTTTTCCCACACCGCGGTGTTGCGTGGGGATTTTGGGACTTCGGGGACCATAGCAACTTCATCTAGTGCCTCCTGGGTTGAGTATAATTCTTCCGCGAACTGTGCTCGGGTTCTCACCATGGTACTCATGGAAACCTTGGTAGCCGAGTGTTTGCTAGTCGTTACTGGTTCCAATATCAAATATCCTGATGTCGTCTAGAGGTTATTAGATGAACATGTAAATTTGAATGAATCCCTTCCCTGCACTTCCACCTTCCTAACATCGTTTAGGCGGCATATCTTGTCATATCTAGCTTGAAAGTTTCGTCTTAATGGCCCGCTGCTTGATCCTTCCTGACATAACTTGACTCTCTTGTCAGGAATAGTGATGTTAACGGTCAATTATTGACTTTTCTGTGTAGCAACATCGTCACCTGGGCGCCGTCGCGATGTTGTGGCCCATATGACTCTGTAGAGAACCTTTTTGCCCTGTCGGCCTCCCATAGACTCGTTTATAGTCCCACGCCCTCTTTCAACTGCTTGAGGTGCTGGGACTATGCTTCCTACACCTAGTCAGGTGGTCATACCCTTGGTCCGATTTCGAGACTTCCCTGCTAGCCTGGGCTGCGAGCACCTTCTGGGTGTCTTGGTAGCTATTATCTCTTCATGTGTCATTGTGTGGGGTGTATCCTTCTGTAGGTGCGGGCACAGCCATGATAGTAGAGTCATGGCACGTTCACGTTCTGTGGGATACCCAACCAGGCCCGATTCTCTTATGCGCAGGTTCATGCATCCCTTCATTTTGTTGCTTTGTTCCCCAACTAGCACGCTTTTCTTCCAGAGTCGTGCCCATAGGTTCTTGCTTTCGCAAGGCCTGTTTCTACCCCGCTTAGTCTGGGCTCTTGTCCATTTACTTCTTGACACTGTCATTTGTGCCTCCCTTCTGGTATAGGCCCATTAAACTTGTGGTATCCATAATTTCCCAGTGGGTCGTTTTCTCGAGTGAACGTTGAACGAACTTCCCCCTGTTCCCCTGCTGACTTTGTCACAGGCTGCCGGTGAACGGGACTGCCCCTAGCCCTTGCACGTATCTGCTTCTGATATCCACGCCAATTTTGTTGAATTTTTGGGCATGTGCTCCATTCAGGGACAATTGTTGCACACGGTGTCTCCGCAGGGTCATCCTGCACCCTTTGTCTCAGAATTATCGTGTTGTGCTGGTCGATCGCCTGCATGGCATCCTCATCCATTGGTCGGTCCCTTGTTTCCATGGTTGCACGGAGTAGAGATCTAACTACCATATTATAATTTTGTGTCATTACCTCATGCAATCGGTTCTGCCATCGCTCAATCTCTTCATCTAAGTCCGATGTGCAAGAACTATTACAGTCCCATGAGATTCATCTGTCTGTGGTCAGATTCACTTGGTCCTGATCTTGTGCAATGATTTGGTAAATACAATCTAGTTCATTGTCGCTGTCCTCGTTGTGAACTGGCTCGGTATAACGTGCTCCTTCGGCCGGGTCTAGCGAAACCACTACGTGGAGAGATTTTTTCTCGAATATCATTTTTCATTTCTTTAGGTTGATGACTCCATTCATATCCATTGCCCAACCTATCCCTAATAATGCAGGATATGGGTTACTGTCATCCACAATCTCTATGACCTCAAAATCGGTTAGTGTGCTTACATCGTTGATGTCTACTGTAACTCCCTGCAGTCTTCCCATAAGCAAGATCTTCTGTTTATTTGCCATCCATAGTTGGATAGGGGCCCATTGTAGTGCGGGCCTGCCCATGCACTCCCAGGTTTGTTTAGGTAGGACATTTGCATCTGACCCGAAGTCCAGAACAACCTGATCCATCTCATAGTCTCCAATATGGGTAGTCAACCGCATTTCCCACCCCATTCGCAACGCATGCTTGCCCAACTTTCATACTATTCGAGGTTCGTCCGATCCTGCATGCCTAGTTATTAACTCTCGCAATCCCTTCACCGCTTTGGTATCCCGGAGTAGCTTCATGCATGTCTGTAAGAAGGTAGTTAGCATAGAAGTATCCCTCTTCGACTCTGTTTGATCCGTGCTACCTGAAGTGGAAGCTTCCATGAAGAACTTCTTCTTGGCCTCCATAAATGTTTCCTTCATGCTCTCCAATTCAAACTCTAGTTGTTTCACGGGAGCCTTGTGAACCCATGCATCCTCCTCTGGTAACTTCCCTTTATATTCTCCCGTAGTTGCACCACTTCTAAGCATCATATTCACGTTAGGGTCTTCCGCGTGTAGTTCAGCCTTCATCATTTGGATGTTTTGAGTGCAGGTGGCTGGAAGCACTCCTTTTTCCCACATATGAGCAATTAGCGTGGGGCAATTGACTGCTTCGTGGTCAAATTGGTAATATCATGGGAAACAAGTTCTGGTCAGGTTTGTGCAATCATGCGTGTAGTGCACCAGTCCTCCACAATTATAGCAAATCAATTGTCCTCGTCCATTTCCTTGGAATTCGCCCCATGCTATTTCTGTGGTAGGTTCTTGCCCACGCACCTCAATCTGCATCCTATAAGCTTGTGTTCGATCCATCAACATCTCATAACTTCGGTAGTTTCTTTCATCATGGCCCATTGTCCTACAAAAGTTACAAAATAACCGTTGGGGGGGTTCTCTTAGATTCTGTAATAGATGACAGTTGTCTGTGGCATGCTTTCCTCCTTCTTGGCATATCACGCACTAGAGTGCGGGCACCGTAGTTCGCCGTACTTGTACCTCTGGTCACAATGGTATTGGCCCCCCTACCACCATATAGATGGCAAAGACTGGACAGTGTTCCTTGTCGTGGCCCTGGCCCTTACATTTGATACACCATACTTCTTCATGCCCTTCTAATCGTGGTGCTTGTCCTTGTTTCAAACTTCACATCTCTAAGCATAGGTTTTGTAATTGTGCATGGATTTGCTGAACTCCCAACCACAGATCCTATATTGGGGTTTCGTGCAATCTCATCATGGTTTCTAATGCTTCGGCTTGGGTTGAGATCTTTTGCTATGATAGTGCCATCCTTAGATGTGGTGTCAAGTACGCCACAAACCACGCGCAGTGCTGCACATCCGTCAATGTCATGTTACCCTCGCGGATTGTGCTCTTTAATCTCTGATCCAAATCCCACGAGGTTTCAGCCGGTAACATCACTATCTCTTTGAACCTGATGACCGACTGGGTCTCTGATTTTGGCCAACCAAATTCTTTGTTCAATGCATCCTGAATCATCGTTATTCTTGCATTCAGATGATCGCTTGAGCACTTTATATACCATGTCAACGCGCGGTCCTACAGCGCACTAACTAGGGTAGCCTTTTTAATGTTATCCTCCGTTATGCCTTGGGCTTCCCATATAGCCCTTACCACAAACTAGAACTCACCTGGTTCCTCATTTCCTGCACCCTTAAATACCGGCAACTTGACTGCGCTTGCCATCCCAACCTTTGGTGGTGGCAGAGGTGGAGGTGGAGTGGGTGAAGATGGATTTGATGTTGGTGAAGTAGGTGATGGCGTAGAGGGAGGTGGTATCAGTGGAAAGCATTGCTTAATCAATCGGACCACGCTTCTTGGAGAGAACCTCACGAGCTCCTCCTCACTTTCCCATGAAATAGAAATTAGCAGACTGTTCTCTAATCCTTTGGTTCCTCGGTAGCCTCTTCCACTCTGCGTTACGCCAGACATCAATAAATGCGCATAATCTATTTTTCACACAACAGCATCTTAATCCAAGTATTCAATGATTTGATGTATCTACCCCGCGGTCCTTGGAGAAAGCACCTTTCTGCTTCACTATAACTCACGGTTGTGTCTATTGCAAACTCAGCAATAAGCCCTCCTATTACCCGATCCAACCAATGATCTACTACGCGTGCAATTTTATCTTTGGATACTTCTAGCCTGTGCACCAGTTCTGGAGTCCACACAATAGGTTGATCTAGTCTACACCTTCCCACGCTATCGGCTAACCTCATGATCCACCCGTACAACTCTATCGGGAATGTTACAAAGAAGATTTCATGGATATCTGTGTATATGTAACGATACAACCACCCTTCCTCTGATATCTGCAGGTTTCTGTTTTCCTGAACCACGAACTCATGAAGCTTTTGATCCAGCCAATCTTCAAGCTCTTTCTTTGTAGGATTCTAGTGTTCCGACATCAGACATCCCTTAGGCAGATCCCAGTCCCAGCAACAGAACCATTTGTTGGCTTATATGGGCCTGACCCAGGTTCGGAAGAGTTATTTAGCCAAACAAATCCCGCAGCTACCGGCCCTTTTGGCAATAGCCCGCAGAGCGTAGACTGAGGTCTCACCTGAGGTAGTAGGGGAGGGTGTTGGAACCAGGTTTCTGCACCCTTGGGATGTCTTGATGTGGTGTGGAAGGTTTGCACTCTATTTTGTAGCTTCGCGTAGATCCAAATCCATGGAAATCCTTACTACTTATTAATGTGTTATTTATAGATTAGATCTACTTTATATGGTCTTTAAGCAAACATTTAACAGAAATAACCAGTTCGCGCACCCAAAAATGATAAAGATTCACATAGACTCATAACATAAGCATGCTCACATAGATCAAATAGTTATATCAACCACAAATTAGAAAAATCTACAATAATTCGGATTTAACACAAAATTTCATAATCAACTTATTTTTATTCACTTCCTTCACCAATACATCCAGATCCACCCTGCACACTCAGTTACAGGGGTCCACGCACACAGCTACGGACTCTACTAGGCCTCTACGCACATAGTTACAGAGCCTCTATCTACCTACCAACACCCCTTGACTTGGACTTACAGACGCTTCAAGACTTCCTTTTCAAAACCCATTACATTCCAGATCCAAAGTACATACCAAAAAGTTGACTTCTATCCATAGAGCCTCGCTCTATTTATACAGTCCCATGGTCCACGGACCATGGGCAAGCCGTCTTACTTCGTATTATTTTACATTATTTTTGGGTGGACAACCCTTTGACTAGACTCATTTACAATTCACGCTCTGTGCACTTTGTGGAGTCCTTACCATACCTTTCCCAAAATTGCCGGCTTTGAGCCCCATCACTGTTACGCGAGCCCTCTGCTACCCAACATGTGGGAGGAAAGATTGTCTATATCAATGTGATAGTATTCAAAGGACCTTTGGATTTTAATTTACTCCTTAGACGTGAATCTGTTTATGACATGAGAGCTCTTGTCTCTTCACTTTTTTGTGTGATATGTTTCCCAATTTGAATCCCAACCAACCAACTTCCATAGATAGTCCTTATATGCAAGTGGTATCTCCCCTACCATAGATTAATTATGTTGCAACCTGTTCTATGCCTGTGTTTATTGATGATCTAGTAGGTGATGTAGTGAATCATGTATTAGGGGCATTGGAGCCTGATATTTACATTGGATCCTTTGATACCTTCCAGAGAGTTGTTCTCCCATATGATGAGAACCTCTTGGAAGCCATGGCCTTTTGGGGGCCATGATAAGGTCCTAGAGCAGAGTTCCTTTTCTTTTGTCAAGCTCCTTAAAAAATGAAACAAGGTTCCAAGATCACAGTTCATTTTCTTGTCTCAAGCTCATTAAAAGAATAAATGGATCCCTTTCCAATTTGAGTCTTTGATTACATCTCATAAATTCACTATCGAGCTCTCACTTGATCTCATCAATGAACCTTCATTCCATCTACCTATTAGTAACTTATATTCTAATTAGGTGAATGAAATGAAGCTTGGGGGGCATGTATTTAGGATGGAGTCATTATGTTGGGGGCATGCAAACTTACTCTCAAGCATGGTTTTTCCTTGTTTCAAGCTTGTATAGAAATGAAACTACTTTCAAGTACTCTCAAGCATAGCTTTTCCATGTTTCAAGCTTGTGCAAAAATGAAACCATTATTATTTTATCCCTCTTGTTTTCCATTTTCATCGACCTATTTCTACTAGATGAGCCTTGGTTTTATCATTCCATCGTCACCATCTGCTAGGTCGATCAAATGTTTTCACATGGTTTTGACACTTGCCTGGGGAACCACTTTAATGAGTGGTATTATTGGCCTGCCTCTTGACCTCTATGTGTTTTGAGAAGTTCCATCATGGCCAAATATAGTTGCTACCTGTTATACCACTCGTTCCTCCGGTGGTATTTCACTTTCATCTCTTTTCAGACTCCCAAAATATCAAAAGATTGTTGAGAAATTTTCTTTTTGAACTTGTTAAAGTAAATGAAAAGACATCTAATCAACATAAGTTTAACCCTTTTCTAGACTGAGATAGATTAATTACAAAGGTTGAATACCTTAGTCGAGAATGGCTAAGAGGTTCTTCTGAGTATTTTTTTCTTCCTTTTAGGACTTAAGAGACTATTTACGAAAAGGAACTTTTGGAGTTTTCCTTTTTTCCTCTTTTTAAAACACTCTAAAATTGAAAATATTTCAAGTTAGACTTTCACTAGACTCGTAAAAACATCAAACAACGATGGACTCATCAAACATGACGAGACCAAACCACACCTTTTCAGGGTTCTTTAAAGATACTCAGAGGCATTCATCAGAAGGATGAATTTACAGATCAAGCATATGTTGTCCTCCTAAAGCTTGTTAAAAACTAAAGAGGTACTGACTAAAAATGGTTGGGGAAATTGGAAAGTAGAGTAATCCACCTATTAATGGTAATGAGTCACTCTTGGACATGACACTCTTCTACTTCATCTCCATGGTTGTTGGGTTGGGAAATATGCTTGTATTTTGTTTCATCACACCAAATCAAAAACTCCATTTTTGGTTTTGGGTCAATGTTGACAACTCCATTCAATTTCACCAATGTGTTCAAGAGAAGTCATTCAGTTGATATTCGCTACGATACTATTAATCTTTCCTTCTATGTCTTCCATCCCTAAACCAGTTTCACATCAATGTCATTCTATCTCAAATCATGATACATATTTAGTGTTGTTGATGGAGGATACATCAACGCCCTCATGTGATGGGTTGCTTCCTGTCAACAACAACTCATTATCCAGGAAGTTGACTTACAAACTCTTCCTTCAATAGCTTGGGGCTTGCATACATCAATGGAAAGTTTCCTCTCTCTTAGTGATAGGTTTTCATCATTGGCCTTCAGCCGAAACATTCTATGTGGTGTTTGACTTCAAACCATTCATTCGCACCATACAAATTTTACTATTGCACCTCGAGAGCCATTAACATCATCAATGGTTTCTCTCAAATTTTTTAAAGGCTTACATGATTAGCCGGTAATCATATGGTGTCTACCATGTTCAACTTCAACTCCTTTATTCACATGATTTAACTCGTACATTGGATGCTCGAGTGAATGAGATAGAAGACCGTGGATTTAGTTCCATCCATCCGGGCTACGATTTCAGGATTAATGCAATATTACAAATCATGATGGCTATGATCATTCAAACATCCAATCATGGATCCACAATTCATCATCAATGGACATGACTTATTGATCATTGTACATGTAATCTTATATTATATGTTGAACATGGGTATGCCTCCCTGAACAAATATATCATGGTGAAAACATATTGTAACAGATGATGATCTCGGCCAGATGTTCTTCATCTAAAATTTTCACAAGGTAAAGCACCTCAATCATAAATTGTAATTTTTGACTTTGCACTTTACGAGGGAATATTTTATAGGCCATTTTGTTGCATCTCGTTAATAGGCCTACAAACTGAATCAATGAGCATCCATGAACACCTTGTCATCATCCCTACACATATCCCTAAGAATGACTTTCCCAAATCCCTGAGTTTCTGGGACTATCTGCTTCATTTCAATACTTTTAAGGCTCAGCTCACCTGGGCCCTTTAGGGACCTACGTTCAGTAGGAGGTTGCTTAGTTCTACACTAGCATTGATCAGCAACATGTTGTTCCTTGTTGGGGGTGCTCCGATTCTATAAATTTGCAAAAATTAAAAAGAATCCCTAAGCTTCCTCTTCCAAAATATTCCAAGAGTTGTTTCAACCATTTACACTGGATAAGAACTTTGAATCATATCTAATCCTACCTTAGATATTTCACCTCTTATCCCTTGATATTATCTTCCCCTCCTAAGTGGATCTCAAGCCTAGATTGATAAATGGATAATAATTCCTAAACTACCACACTCTCCTATAAATATACAACCATCTACAACATCAAGGTTTTGGAGACTGATCATGCCCTCATTTTTCTGCCTTGAACCTAAGAGATTTATCATCTTCATGCATTAGGGTGACATTGAGGTATTCTTTGTGACAAGGAAGGACAAGTCAACTTGGGGAGATATCTACAAGATTAGCTTCTATTATTGGTTGTAAACTCTCTCCTTTTCATATTAATACAAAGAGTATATCATTTTCCTATATGTGTTATGTTATGTTTACATTCATATATTTCAATTCTTTGTTGATCCATTCAATAGAGTGATTGCATAATTCCACATAGATGTCATAGATCTTTGGCTTATATTGATTGTATTTGCAGGTTCTAATTATGTCAATCGAAGCTATGATTGGAGATTATAAGCTGAGAGGAGAGAAGAGTTTGTGAAATATCCCAAGTAAGCCTCTTTCCATTCTCCAATTTCTCTAAGGTGAAATTTATATTATTTGATTTGTGTTGTTCTAGACAAGTCCACTAGGCCTAAGGAAGATACTTCTATCCGCAGTCATAAATTCTGCTTAACAAAAACCTTTGCATGCTCATTTGATCTAAATAACTTCAAAAATTACTTAATAAACTCAAAAACTTCTTCAGGCCTCTAAACAGCTTTTGGTAACAATGAAATTTGTGGGCTAAGTGCCACATATCATTGGAAAGTTATTGGAGAGGGCTATGCATCCTTATTTGATCAACATAACCTCAAAAAATTCCCAATAAAATAAAAACATATTCAATCCTCCAAACATCCTTTGACATCAATAACATTGGTTTTCATTATTGAAAACACACTGATCAATAGTCTCCTTGGTAGATATAAGAGACCAAGCGCATCATTGTAATGAAAGGGTATAATAATGTAATAACTCAATATCTAGGGATTTACATGCAACTTTATTCTTATCATGGGGATTTGTATAGGGCTTAACAAATTAATATTGTGAGGTAATACACAATTTTAGGGATGAGTTGGAGGCCATATGTGGGTCATATAGGTCATTGTTATATGGAATTTGTATATATGGATAAATTTTTTTCCCTAAGTGGGTAGCTACACTTAGAACAACAGAAAGAAAGTGATTTAACCTTTTCCTATAATAGATAGATCAAATGAAGGAACTTACTTGTGATCTTTCGCTTCCTTGATCTCCTTTGAATTGCTCCTGTTGCTCCCACTTGAACTGAATCCGCTCAATTGGTACCTGCCAATAGAAATAGAAACCGACAATGATCAAAGAATACATGATCTATCTACTATAAACCAATGGCATCGACAACATTGAAACACATAATCATCATAGATATGAACAAGAATATGAGAAAAGGAAAAAACAAATTTATTAATGTAGAAGGAAGAGTTACACCCAATGCAGTTCGATCTCGTGTCACTTATCTAGCTTAAGTCCAACCCTTATCATACCAAAAGCACACCAATCCAGCAGCATAACATTACTTGACATGAACTCAAATCTCAAACCAACAATATTTCTCTACAATATTCAAATTCCAACCCCTTGATCACTATGATGAGTGGTCAATTTATAATGCAGGTGGTTATGTCATAAATTGGGCATTGAATGGCTTTCCAAAATTGGAGTTAGCTTCCATGGAGAAAGGGATGAGAGGATAGAGGGCTAATTGATCCATAGTGATGCAGGAGCATCCATCACTCCTAGTCAAAAGGAGGAATCCAAAGCGAAGAAGGAGGAGAACGTGGACCATGGAGCAAAATAAGGACAAATCTATTTAAAACAGAGTAAAAGATGGAATGGATAAAATTCTCGAGGAGACTTATTAAATGTAATCTACCATGTGTGTGTTGTTAGTGGGTTGTTAGAAGAGACCAAGGAGAGGACTGATCGGATCCTTCATAGTGATATGATCCAATATTCCTATAATGATGAACCAGATGTGTTCTATAAATATATTTAATGAGACAGATAGAGAAAAAAAGTGATAGAGATAGAATTTGTGAAAACAGAGTGTTGAAATGTAGTTGAGAGGAGAACCCGTGCTAAGGCTGAAATGCCTTAGATTTGTAATTATGTTGTGTATAATATATAGTGTGTTTAAGTGTTGAATTGTGCCTGTGTGTTGTATTTCTTGAACAGTCTGAGTATGCAGTTTTGATTGACCATTGATCACTTAAGGATTGATGGCGATCCACTGATTAATGGGTTGTTGTTGTATATGAGTGTTCATGCATAAACAAAGAAATGGCAGAGGAACTGGATTAAGCGTAGATTCCATCAAAAACAAGCGAGATTAAGTAAAGGAGGAAGCGGGTGAGAATGCACAGGAGCCGTTTGATCACATGGATCAACGATCTAGATGACATCACTAAAGAGGAAGGCAAAATATTGTGTTGGAGGAATTGTTTATGTAATTTGAGCCGCAAGTGGGAAAGCTTGACTTACACTAAAAACGAGTGTAAAACATAGTCGGATCCAAGAATCTGGACTTGAAACCTTATCAAAAGTGACTGATATCTAGGTCGGGTCCGTAAGCACTATCACATCGCAGCGCTTGAGTGGAGAGGGACCAACCTTTGGAATCGCCGAAGTCCGAAGTAGTGATACCTCGGACCCGAAATATTATAGAGGAGAGTTTGATAAGCTATCGGGTCCACAAGCTTATCGCATCGCAAGACCGGGGCAAAGGAACATGGCATTGGAGTGTTGGAATTGCTGATAGCGATTACTGATAGCCTACATGTTATCGCATCGGGGAATCACCGATGTTAAAGCACCAATAGTGTTATTTCAGTTCTCGTGAAATAATTGACGACAATGCATTTAAAGCTTCCGATAGTGTAAAAGGGCTCCGTTAGTTGAATGGTTCATGATTTTAAGGCTTAAGGGCGTATTTTAATGCTTTTGATAAGGCTTGTGTGCCATAACCCACAGGCCTCAAGATCGATTTTTTTAAGGAAAATGGATATTGATTAAATCCCAAAATCTCTTTCCATCACATAGCCTATCTAAATTTGACCTCATAGGATGAGATAAGAGTTGGGCATCCTTCTAGAATGCTCTAGAATCATAGAATATTCCCAGAATTCAATGTGAATTTCCCTCATTCTTTCCTAGCATAGGTCAAAGAGGACCTAAGTGCACTACAGTGCAGGCTTGAATGGGCCTACCTTCTCTTCAGCATAGTTACCCCTGACCAAGGCTGCGCTGGTGTCCCAAGGAGGCATTTTAGCAGGGTTTCAAGCTAGGAACCTTTGATGAATGGAAGCATTAAATTTGAGGACTTGTCTAGGGCATGTAACAACTAAATTAGGGTTTGATGAGCCCTATTTGTATTGATCTGAATGTCGAGAGTGATGTGCCCAAATAGACCTATAACAGTTGCCCCCTAAAGCATGAAGTAGAAAATGATAATATCGAGTGATATTCTTTATGATGTGATGAGGAGGATCTAAAGTGGACGATGACCTACATCGATTACAATACATAATATCATGATATCTTTGAATTTTCCATGAATTGCTGAGGGAAGGCATACCCATACTTAGCATATAAACTTTTCATTACATGTACATAAATTAGATAGTCGTCTACAGATATAGACCCATGATAGGATGACCATTAGTGTAAAGCCATCGTACAGATGATTTAGTACTCTCCTGAAATCGCAACCCGGATGGATGAAACTAGATCTGGGGTCTTCTATCTCATCCAATCGTTTGGTTAAGTATGAGTCTAACCATGTGAAAATGTGATCTAAAGTTGAACATGGGAAGACACTATCTGATTACCAGCCAATGATGTAAGTTGTTAACAGATGCGAGAGAGAACATCGATAATGATAATGATTCTTAAGGTACTATAGTACATTCTACATGGTGTGAATAGATGTTTTGATGTCAAACACCATACAAAGGCTTTCGGTCAAAGGCCTGTGATGTCAACCTATTCCCGAAAGTGAGAAACTTGCCAATGATGTATGCAAGCCTCAAGGTACTGGAAGGGTGTTTCTAAGTCAACTTCCTAGATAATGTGCTGATGTCGACAAGAAGTGACTCATTGAAAGAGGGCCTTGACGTATCCCCCATCAATGACATGAAATGAGTGAAATGATTTTTAAGACAGAATGTGACTGACAACATAATGTGCAGGGATGGCGGTCATGAAAATGAAGGTTTATGAGTATTGCAAAGGATGAAGTTTAACGAGTGACTTCTCCTGAACATGTTGGCGACACTGAATGAATTGGAAGCATTGAACCAAAACCAAAGTGATGGATGGTATGATAGACCATAGGTATGATAACCATAAAGAAGATAAGCCAACCCAAAGATTCATAGAGATGAAGTGAAAGTGTCATGTTCAAGAGCGACTTGATACCATAAAGTGATTTATCCCTTTTCCTATTTTCCCTAGTCATTGCTGACTAATATCACTTTATTTTTTAACAAACTTGAGGAGAATAACATATGATTGTAGTATAATTCCACCCTTAGGGTGAATCCATCGCTATGTGATGTTTTAAAGAGTCTAGCAAAGGTAAAACTCGGTCTTGTCATCATGGACAAGTTTGTCTCTATTTGATGTTTTAACGAGTTTAACGACAATGAGAAATCAATTCTTTTCATGTTTAGAGAGTTTGAAAAGGGACAAAAAGAAAACTCCACAAGTTATGTTTCATAAATTTGTCTCCCAAGTCCAAAAAAGTGTAAAATAATACAAGAGAGAACCTATTGACCATGTTCAATCAACGTATTACTTTTTCGTAAGTAATCTATCTCAATCCGGAAAAGGGTTAAACTTATACTGAGTAGAAGAGGTTGTTTAGTAAAACCACTCATTGCAACTCTTCCTCGAAAAGGGTAAAACAACCAAGTGAAATTGTATGATCGGCCAAGCATATAATGACAATGGAAGGAGAAAAACCAAGGCTCATCTGATGGAAGAGGCTGATAGAATGGCAATCACGAGGGTTAAAATGGAGATGGGTTCATTTTTATACAAGCTTGAACCATAGGGAACTATTCTTTTCAGTTTCATATTTACACAAGCTTGAAACAAAAAAAAAATCTTGGATTCAGTTTATATGCCCCCAGCATGATGACTCGATTCTATGTGCATGCCCTCCAATCTTCATTGCATTCACCTAAATAGACTACTCGTGGCTATCAGGTGGATGGAATGAAGGTTCATTTATGAGATCAAGTGAAAGACTCGACTGGGATTTTATGATATCTAATCAAAGACTCAAATTGGAACTTTGCTCGAAGGACCTTGTTTCATATTTTAATGAGCTTGACACAAGAGAAGGCACTCAGCTCAAATTCCTTGTTTCATTTTTTAACGAGCTTGACACAAGACAAGGAACTATGCTCTGATTCCTTGTTTCATTTTTTAATGAGCTTGACACAAGACAAGGAACTATGCTCTAGGACCAGTTTCATTTTTTTAATGAGGTTGACACAATAAAATAACTATCCGCATATTCCTTGCTTCATTTTTTTGACGAGGTTGACACAAGACAAGGAACCATGCTCATATTCCTTGTTTCAACTTTTTATGAGCTTGACACAAGATAAGGAGCTATGCTCATGATTCCTTGATCATGACCCATAAGAGGTCATGACTTCCAAGAGGTTCTCATGGGAGAACGATGCTATGGAAGGCATACATAGCAAGGAATCCATTAGAGAGATCTAGTTCCAATGCCTCTAGTACATAATGCACAACATCACGAAATTGATCATCAGTAGATGTAGAAATGGAATGGGTTGCCACATAATTGACCTGTGGCAGGGAAGATACCATTGGGACAAAAGGACCATTTAGGGAAGATGGTTGACTGGAAGCCATATTTGGACCAGGAAATGAAAGATGGTCAATGGTGACAATTCTACCTTCATGCAGGAAAAACATCACTTGAAAGAGTGTTGAAACAATAGCTCCCATGTCATAAACATACTCGTGCCCAAGAAGTAAATTGTAATCTAAAGGGCATCGCGCTACCATCACATTGAGATAAACAATTTTTCCTCCAATATTAATAGGCAACTAAGGAAGGATCCCTAATGGTTGATTGGTTCCTTTGTTAAAAGCCAACAAATTTTTGGTAATAGGCACAAGTGGCGGTGAATCGAGTGCCTGCCAAGCAGTGGAGGAAAGGATACTCATAGATGCACCTTCATTTATAATAGTGCCAGATACAATCATATTATAAACCTATACTATAATCTAGAAAGGCACATAAGAAGGAAGATGACATCTCGCCAATCGATTCCAATCAAAGGAAGTGACCAGAATACTTGGAGGGGGTACCATAAGAACCGGAGAATTACCCCCTTGAGTTATGAGAATGGGAGGATTTTCCTCCTATCTTGATGGAACAGGAGGGTTTCATCGAAGCTTATTGGAATCTGAAGAAATGAAAAGAACCTGAGTGGTATTATACTCACTTTCTATAGGAAAGGTACGATTAACTGAAGGTGAAATTGGGTCAAATGTTTCCTCGACTTGTGATTGGTCAGGTATAGACTCATGGGATTCACATTCAGAGAGAGTGGGTTTTACCGATGGTTGATTTGGGTTAGTCACTTCATCAACTAGTGAAGGATTAAGGGAGAGCCTCCTCTAACTAGATGGAATTCGCTGCAAAGAAGTAGGATAGTTATCCAACACTTTTTGGGCTTCATCCAGATAGGTACAAAGGTGAATGGGGTGATTACCTTCGCATAACCTATAGGGAAACTTAACTTTACCCTTATTTCCATGAACTTTACTACCACTATTTGATGTTGTGTCACCAGCATGATCTCCAGAAGTTGATGACACCAGATGATGTGAACGAGAAGACCATTCTTCTAAGATCTGAGGAATACCAGAACAATTTTGAAGAAGATGGTCTCTCGTATAAAGTTTGCAAGGACATTGAAGTTTGTGAGGCTTATCAGACAGTTTCTCATCAGAAGTTGCATTCGAAGCAATGGTTGCTTGGTTTCTCCCCTGTTGAATTTTCTTCTTCTTCTTCTTCTTCCCTTTCTTCTTCTTCTCAGTGACCTGGTTACTAGTGTCAATAGTTTCACCAAGTGAAGAGGAAGAAGGGGAGGAAGAAACAACCAACGAAGAAGGTAAAGGGTCAAATAGAGATTGATTTTGTCCAGTTGTAGGAATATTCAGTTGTGGGGCCAAGGATATTGATAACAACCATACTAGCAAGCCAATGGTAAGTCTCGGAAGGGAGAATGTAGCCATATAAGGAGCACTAATATTTCTGAAAGGAGGAAAAAGAGTAGGATTCCCATCAAAAGGAATTCCTTGATCGGTGGACTCCGGAGTTGTTGCTATATGTCTCAACCTAAGATCAACTAGGAGTGACGTGGAGGATGTTATCCGTGGTCAATTAATTTTATTTTAATCAAAATAACATAACAAAACAAAAGAGAGATAATCTAGGCAAAAGGATTACCAAGAAACTGTGAATTGTAATACACTGCCTCAGTAAACCAAGGACTTAACATACGTGCAGGCAATCTCCCTGAATTCTCTTTTCGGTGTATCACTGTATACAAGGCAGAAAACTTGGTTACCTATGGATGGATAGCAACCTAATGTAGTCCTCGCAAATATACCTGAAAGTACGTGGAGGCCCAATCCATGTTAGCACTGTCTAATGTGAAACTGCACAGTGACATCATTCCTTTATACTTTTCATACTATAACACTGCCCTATATACCTAAAGGTACATGGACGAGCTATGATATACTTACATACATGGAATTAGGTATCACACTCGAAATGTATCACAGACAATTAGCGACAGTTGTTATGTTTAATGATGCTGGAACACGTCTCTAGCCTAGACTTCTAAATGTTATGCATTAAGTTACAATGCTCCATTATGTTAATTAAGATAACTTTTAAGCTGATCTTGTTTAAAATTTTTCCTTTCAGGTTCACTGCGTGATGTTTCTGAAATTCCTAGAATGTGACTATGATGAGAAACATTCTTTTCATTTTAATTTAACAATGAAAACCGTAACTAAAAGGGATAGAGCAATCAAAATCTTTGAACAAAGAGCATAGAGCACATCTAATGCAACTTTCCCTATACTATTCCTACAAGCACGTACAAACCTCTAAATGCATAATGCATGTTTTTCTTTTCATTTCCTTTAAAAAAAAGGAAACTAAATGAAAAAACAATGAATCAATACTTTTTGCAAGAAACAAAGACTTTACGACAGTTTCTTTTTCAAAGAAATGAAGACTTTGCAACACTTCTTTTTCAGAAAATACTAATCAATGTAAGATAACTTTGACAATGAATTGATAATGATAAATAAATCACTTAAGAAACACTAAATAATTAAGGCCAAAGTAGGGCTAGGAGAAGAAATACAAATTGATTTTAGAACCATAGAAAACATTGATCTTTCAGCAAACAACATCATAAGCAAATTTGGAAAAAACTAAGCCAAAGGTGGGTTTTTTAGCCTGATAGGGATCAACGCAGCCCTAAGTGGGAGATAGTGCACTGTAGTGCATTGTCCCTAAGCTAAGGCTCCTCTGCAGTGCACTATGTCAAGACTAACACTGTGCTGGTGCCAGAGATTCCAATCAGGAGACATTCAAGCACACTTTCTGACCCAAAAACACTTCAAAATGACTGAAAAGAGATCAATGAACTCAAGTAAAGTATACTAGGATGTAATATGATGAGTATAAACTACTAGGAATGACAGTCATTCCCCAGTATGGCTGCCAATTTGTTATATGGAATTTGTATCTATGGATAAACACATTTTCCCTAAGTGGGTAGCTACACTTAGAACAACAAAAAGAAAGTGGTTTAACCTTTTCCTATAATAGATAAATGAGATAAAGGAACTTATCTTTTGCTTCCTTGATCTCCTTTGAATTGCTCCTGTCACTCCCACTTGAACTGAATCCACTCAATTGGTACCTGTCAACAGAAACAGAAAACGACAACGATCAAAGCATACATGATCTATCTACTATAAACCAATGGAATCGACAATATTGAAACACATAATCATCATAGATATGAAAAAGAGTATGAGAAAAGGAACAAATAACTTTATTAATGTAGAAGGAAGAGTTACACCAAATGTGGTTCAATCCCATGTCACTCATCCAGCTTCAGTCTAACTCTCGTCACACCAAAAGCACACCAATCAAGCAGCATAACATTACTTGACATGAACTCAAATCTCAAACCAACAATATTTCTCTACAATCTTCAAATTCCAACCCCCTAATCACTATGATGAGTGGTCAATTTATATGGAAATGCAGGTGGTAATGTCATAAATTGGGAATTGAATGGATTTCCAAAATTGGAGTTAGTTTCCATAGAAAAAGGGATGAGAGGATAGAGTGGCTATTTGATCCATAGCCTATCCAAAGTCGAACTCATAGGATGAGATAAGAGCTGGGCATCCTTTTAGAATGCTCTAGAATTAGAGAATTTTCTGAAAATCCATTGTGAATTTCACTCATTATCACCCAACGCGGGTCAAAGAGGGCCTAAGTGCACTGCAGTGTAGGCCTGAATGGGCCTACCTTCTCTACAGTGTAGTTACGCCTGAGCAAGGCTGCGTTGGTGTGCCAAGGAGGCATTTCAGTAGGGTTTCAAGCTAGGAAACTTTGATGAATGGAAGCATTCAATTTGAGGACTTGTCTAGGGCATGTAACAACTGAATTACATTTTGATTATCCCATATTGCATTGATCTAAATGTTGGGAGGGATGCGCCCAAATAGACCTGTAACAATCATATATCACCAAGTAGACCATGCCCATATTTACATTTTTGTGTCATTAGCACTAGGAACTTGCATAACTATTTAGATGCTTGTTGAATGGTGAAGTATGCTAGGAATTTTCAAGTTTTGGCCAATGAAAGAATCTATACTTCATTTGATTAAATAGTTGTGCATGATGAATTCATTTTGATGTGCACTATATTATTTTACTACTCTCTTGTGTTTTACATAATTACAATTTCTTATATGCTTTAGAGTATTTTCCTCTCATTTATGCTCGATTAATGAATGGTATATAAGTTGGATTGGAGAATAATTGTACACATAGGAAAATTGGAAGGATTGATGCCAAATGAGACATACCATTCTATTGTAAATGCATTGTGAACCATATGCCATTTATTAGTGAAACTTCATCCCTATATTTCTACTACTTAAGAAAAATATATTTATATATTGAGAGGAATATTTCCTATATTATAACTTGCATTGAAAGTATAAGTTGAATTGCAACCAAATGTACATTCAATTAAGTTTTTTCTTATCCAAACAATGCATAGGGAGCTAGTAGCATTGTACATGCTATGTGGAAACAAGTCCAAAGACTATGCATTGTTATCTTATCACAATACTAACTAAGCCCTTGAACACAAAATTGAGCACAACCTTCATGCTCATATAGTGATCAATGAAGCAAATTATCATTCTTGCTCATCATGATACATTTATTTTAGTTGGATATAAATGTGCAAAGGAGTTTCATCAATGATAAAGTATTCTTGGCTAACCAAGCCTTTGAACACAAAATTGAGCACAACCTTCATGCTCATATAGTGATCAATGAAGCATATTATCATCCTTGCTCATCATGGTACATTTATTTTAGTTGGATATAAATGTGCAAAGGAGTTTCATCGAAGGTAAAATATTATTGGCCTATTTTACCCACACTAAGCCAACTACAAAAGCCCTTGCATTATTGACCTTGATGAATAGCTTGTACCCTTGATTTTGATATTTTTACAGCAATGACACTGGTAATCTAAGTGCATGTTGTGTAGCTTCCGTAATTCATAGTGTATAGCTAGAGTCGTGGATGCAGATTTACATTTTTCAACTAGTTTCAGTATTAAGCCTTCTAGAGTTGCTCATTCCCGAGGTGATTAGCTTGACTAATTTGGTAATGAGTAGGCCAATGGTGAATTATTATAAAAGTTTCCTAATTTCTCTTTCCCATAGGTTTCCAGATACATTCTTCTAGGGATTCCTAAATGCCTATATATATCAGTCATGTCAAGGGGAAAGTTAGATCTACAGAGGATACTATAGCGCAAGATATCTGTTGATTTGTGAGGCTATCCTTCTAGGAGGTGGAGACCAAGTTGCAAGCTAGAGATGAGGTGCTTATTGTATTGAGGTATATCATTTATTTGTGTTCCATTTGATATTATAATGAATATGTTTCCCTTCCTCTATTGTTGATGTCCTTTGATGTTGATATGTTGTTCATGGGGTATCAATGATTATTGTTATTCTAGCATAATCTTATAGGAAGAGTTTTTATTAGTTTTGTTGGTTTTCATTGTGCATGTATTCGGTTTGTTATTCACAAGTCAGAATATCTGGTGACCCTCAAGCTGGATGATCCAACTATCTGTTTTATATTTTTTTAAGAGTTATGACCTACCATCTCCCTTTGCATTCTATATTGTTTTTTGCATATGAGTGAATTGCTTGAATTGCACATTATTTCACACACATGTTTTTGGTGAGAATCGAGAAAGTCTCATGGTGCAATAACTCTTTGTGACTATGTAATTTTAGTTACAACAAAATTGTTTACTCTATTGTGGATTCTACCCTAGTTTTTCAAAAATATCTTCTTTTGCTTGTTATTTTGGTTTTCTATTTCCTGATTCTTTTCTATCACTAGTCAACCTGATCTTGGTTAGTTTCAGTCTTCTTGGCTTCATATATGATTAGATATTGCTTGAATTCGATCTCTAAGTCATATTTCTTTATTGTTGTGGATTTTTAGTTCATTAGAAGGTGTCAAACAACATAGACATTGGTTGGCCATTGTTAATTTGTATCATTGACATTGGTTTCACATTATGTAATCTGTGGTCATCTCTATCATTTGAGTTTTATTATGGATATTTCCCTCAGATCTTGTTTTAATTTTTCAAATATCTACTAAAATTGGAAAACAAAGCATGTGTAATCCAATACAACAATTCTTAATTAAATTTATGTTTCATATATTACTCAGAACTATTGTATTGGATTATATCTGGTTTGTCTATTGATTTTAGTGTTTTCCTTAAAGCTTCTTTGCTTCATTTTTGAAGGGATTTCCCTCATATCTTATTTTCATTTTTTTAGATCCATTTTTCTACTAATTTTATCAGTTCAGGTCTATTTGAAATCTACATTAGAACATTTGGCTTATGTTAGATTTGATTTATTTTTCAATTTTAGGGTTTCCATTGAAGTTTCTTTTCTTGATTTTGCTTTCTTTCAATCAAACTTTTGTCTTTTGCTTATTGTGATTGCAAAAATAAAGATCTCGGAGGTCTAGTTGAGCATTTATGCTCTATTCATTTCATCAAATTTGAAGAGTTCTCCTTCATTTCCGTTCTTGTCTTATCTTAGCTTTGGATTAGGGTTTGGTTTTTTGACCATTGTAGATCATTGTTGTTGCTCAATTTTACCATATTCATTAAACTACAACCCTAAGACTTTATTTACACTTCCACTTTTTGTTCATTAGATTTTGATATATTATTTTGTATTGATATTTTAGTTACAAAGCCAAGTTTGAGATTTTAAGTGCTTGGTGTTCTTGCTTGTTTTATCTTTGAGCTATTTTTTAGTGTTTTCTTAGATTATTTTTTTGGTGAGTTTTTAATATAAATTTAGTGAATTTCAAAGAGTGGAAATTGAGAGTGTGTGAGGTTGATTCTTTCATAAAAGGAAAAGGTCATCTTCCATTCTATAGCTAGAGTTTATCAAATGAAAAGGAAAATATTGTGTTTCCATATAGGTTGCATTAGGGTTGTGTCTTGATTCCTTCACACAATATCATTTACATGTTGCTTTCCTTTGAGTAAATAACAACCATAAAATTAACACTTAATAAAATTAATTCAAGATTTTTATTTTTCACTAGTATCACACCAATAATAGCTTAGGATAGGGTCTTGGAATAGGGGAGTGAAGTGAACTCTCAAAGACCATAAAATGAAACCTATCATCTTTCAATAGGGAGGGAAAATCCATTTTCAATGGCACATTTCCTAGGAAGCCCTTTTTAGCGTCAATCACAAAGTCACATTGGGGATGGAAGATTAATCTAGCCCACTTCAATGGTCTTCATGGCATGATTTGGACATATTACTTGGGGACACACTTGAGAGGAGTATTGTTAGCTTTGAGAAATCTCTTAAGGGGTTTTGGGTGTAGTTTTTCTTCCCTTGTGTGTGGATCCAATTGAAGACTATCCCCTGAGGTAAAGTTGTTGTGTGTGTTATATTTAGTGGCCATAATATTCTTTGTCTTACATGGGTGATGGCGAGGGGGACATCCTTGTTATACCTATGGTAGACGTTGGTCAAAATCACTTTGACCTCCTAGGGGAAACCCCACAACTCATAAAGGTGCTTTTTACAAGTCTAAAAAGGACCATTAAATAGGTCACCAACATAACTATCCCAACCACATATTCACTATAAACCTAGGCCATCATCAAACATGCTCTGGTAGTGGAAAGATCCCTTTCTCTATCTCTCGGTTTGTGTGCACTTGACTCCTATATTTTTTAGTGACTATTGATTGGCTTGAGACCTAGCTGGACACAAGGGTGTATTAATTAGTTATTTTTTTAATAAAATATATTCACCATGCCTGAAAAAAAAATATTCAATGATCTCATATACTTCTGAGGCCTTTATCCTGAAGAGGAAGATCCACCATTGTGTATACATAGGATAACTCTGACAGTAGAGGGCTTAGACCATACTCAAGTTCGAGGGATAATCTTGGCCTTGTGGGGGGGGGCGGGGGGTGTGGGGGGGCAGAAATTATTTTAATGTTCAAGAATCATATGAGATTCCATTACAACATGTAATCCCACATTTGATTGATCCTCTTGGACTTATTTTAGTGCAACGAAAACCTTATTGTAGTGAACCCTTTTCTCTATTTTCTCATCATATTTCTAGTGAGAGTACCTCTTCTACCATGGGGGAGATGGGCTCCTTTTTACCCTCTACAACATA
The DNA here is from genome assembly GCA_031772625.1 of Pinus tabuliformis. NCBI lineage: Eukaryota > Viridiplantae > Streptophyta > Pinopsida > Pinales > Pinaceae > Pinus > Pinus tabuliformis. The sequence continues at coordinate 690,054,478 of CM062812.1, read as the reverse complement.
TATATCTTTTTCCATGTCATCCTTACCCCAACTTAGTGTGTTTTCATCCATTCTTCGTACAACACCTCTCTCTTCTTCCTAGTAATTCCACTAGTTACGTCTGTGACCTCGGAAAGTTTACTGAATATGTCTGTGTCTATGCCTACATTCACCTTTGTGTTTGGAATGGGGGAAAACCCTGGTCAACTTGTGGGAGCTGGGATATTTACTCCTATCTTGTATATACCTATGGTCACTTTATCTAACATGGGAATACCTACTTTGGGGAACTTGAAAGGGGGATTAACAACTACTTCTAACCAGGTTGGGGAAAACAATGCTTTTAGTAGTACCTACAAACCTTGGAATAGTTCTATGTAGGTGGGATTCCTTTATCCTAAGGCTCCTTTTCCTTAAGAGGGGCTAGTTTACCTAGGAGAACTAATCACATTAGTGCCACTATGCATATGAGTTCTAATGCTTGCAATGGTAATTTTACACAAGGAGGTTTTCCCTCTACTATTGGGTACAATCCCCTAAGTAGTCATACTTTTAGGAGTCCTTTGTTCTCTAGGGGTACTTACCTTGGCACAAAAAATCCTTACACTACATCTATTGGTCGAGGAACTTAGTATACTAGGATGAACTATCATCTTAGTTCACATTCTTCTTCCATTTACTATACTATGGGGGGACCATATGGTATGTCAATGAGTACCTATTTCCCTTATGATCCATTTAACCAACAAAAAGTTCCATTTCTAGCACCTCTTGATTTGTTAGATTTGGATAAATTAACAAATGATCCTATATGCCACAATCCTTGGTGGCTACCAATGCTCACTAATATCCCATATGATATTCCCAATTTTGAAGGGGCGCTAGGAGAAAACCCTTCCACACACATCACCACCTACCATCTATGGTGTTCCTCTAATTCTTTGGTGGATCATTCCATGAGGTTGATTCTTTTCCAAAGGACCCTAACTAAAGATGTTGCCAAATGGTATATTGAACTAGATACATAATATTATAGTGACTTCTCTTCCTTGGGTCATACCTTTTTTAATTAATTTCAGTTACTTTGACATTGGGATCTCAAGACTAGGATTTTGTCCAATTTCAAGCAAGATAACTTTACTCACATCTCTAATCATATTCATGAGTGGATAAGATGAAATAGGTTAGTACAAACTAGACTTCGTGATGAAGTACTTAAAGACTAGTTTACCAAATCCTTATTGCCACTTATAGCCAAGGATGTCTCTATGGTTGGGGTGGCTATTCAAGAATAGGAAATATTACATTCACAACATCTTGACTTGATTTATTCTCAGTCAAGAATTTTGTATGATATTATTCCTAATTATTGTTGAACTTCAACTAATCCATAATGACCTAAGTTAGGACTGATGTAGCTGCTACAACCACCCCTCCAAAAAATTTCTTATGCTCTGAATTTGGAGCCTCCATTCTATCTACAGGGACTCACCTTTTAATTTCATCAAGTATTTATGCCATTGTTGGAGACTTATCCCGCCATGCAGTGCTTGTGATGCCTTGTTTTGATCCCAAACTAAAACTTCTCTAACACAAGCCATCTTCTGCTTTGACCTTGGAGCATTGTCAATCTTCCCTCTTGGAATTGCACAATACACTGTCTCCATAAATTTCACTGGACCTTAAGGATATGAAATATGCAATCATGGAAGGCAAGCTAGTATTCATCTCAGAAAATGCGCAAGAGATTCTCTTACCCTCAGAAACCACGTAACTAACTGAGGCAAATAGTTGCACAAGCCCTTGACATTGGGAATTGCACAATCCCATTTGTCAGTGTGAATAGAAAGTTTCATGAAAAAGCAGAGTTGGCATCCCTAAAAAATAAGAGTTTCCAAATTAATTTCTAGGTAAGCTAACTAAGTTGCTAATTATGAATTTCAAATAAGTGGGGATTTTATTTTTTATTTTTGGCATGTGCATCATAAATGCTAACTTGCCTAGATCTATTTAATAGATTCCCCTGGAGATCATTTTCACACTTGGTCTTCGAAATCTATCCTTCACAAGGAGATCAAGGAACTTTTGGTCAAGTTTGCAACACTTTTACAAGTAAGTTTCACGTGTGTCACTTTTTGTTACTTTTTATGTAACTTTTATCTTTTTTTCTTCTAAGATGCTTACTTTTCCTATTTATTTTCATAGTAGATATAACTTTAACTTATATTATCTTGTACAAGTGTTTGTTTGATCCGTCATTCACATTTTCCAAGTGTCACATTTATTTCTTGTTCTTTTCCCTCCAGCAGTTGCCACTACTAGGACACTTTTTGTATGTTCATTTTTCATATTGCATGCTTATTTCTAGCACTTAATTTTCATTGATCCATACTTCCCTTAGCCAAATCTACATTATTTCTTGCCCCAACATTCAGATATGTCACTGTTTTTTCTCCTTCCCAAGCAGATTTGTGCAATCATGGCGAATAGTTTCCTTCTCTAACTACGCATTTCACATCTTCAAGAGGCAAGCCTTGACCTTACCCTCTAAGACTACAAAATGCATAGTCACTATATTTCTCAATTGTGTATTGCACAGTCACAAGCCTCAACCCTCAGCCCTGGCCACTGGGACTACACAATGTGTAGTTCCTTCCCTTATTCTGCCTAGCTCGAACTGCACATTATGCAGTCTCAAGCCTCTAACTTCCTACTTGACTATTGAGACTACGTAATGCATAGTTTATGAGGACAGTCCCTCACCTTCATCCTAGGAATTGCACAATATTTCCTCTCAGTGTGTGATTTGTTTCTTTGATATTGTTGAATAAACTTAATTTTTCTTGAGCTAATTGGTGTTTTAAATTAGTCCATTTTGTCATACAGGTACTATATCTTTTTGAGGTTATCTCTCTCCATTAAATTGTTATCATAATGGCAAAAAATAGATCTTCCTCAAAAGACACCATAGAGAGCAACACTAGTGAAATAGTTGAGAGTATTCCTACCACTATGCCAATTATTTTAGACACTCAACTATTCATTGAGAAAGATTCAGACATTACATGGAACATAGGGAGAAATTTTTTCTCAGCAACCAACTACAAAGCTGATCTTGTGAACAGATAGGTTTACATCAACATATAGAAGTCAAGGTTTCACATAATTGCATGTAGTTTTCCGATCTTTCCTTGCACAAACATTGTCAACTGGATCTTGTCACACACATATTAAAAGAGCACGATCCTTAGCAATGTCAGTGGACAATGTCTTGCCCCTTTCACGCAACATGATTTTCAGTGTATTTATCATTTGTCATTGTCAGAATCCTACATGGATTCCCACTTCTATGTGGTCATCAGTTACCTGAGCACAAAAGATGGCATCAAGGTGGGGTGAAAGAACAATTCAAATTATGCCACACACCCAACAACACTTATAACACCAAATCTCTCAGGAAGTCATTTTAGTACTTGGTAGTTGTATGTTTTTGTATCTATGGTCAAAAGAGTAATGAGACCTTTACTGAAGGCTAGGAAATTTTGTTGCATCATATTGTGATAGAAGAAGAACCATTTAACTTTTCAAACTTATTGGCTCAATAATTGAGGACCCATGTATCTTATTCCAAGAACCCTCCTAAGGGTAAGAAAGCTAGGTTCTACATGTCTTCCTACTTTCGAGATGCAATTTGTGCTTAGAACTCTTTTCCTAGCATGAGTTGGACTTGGTCACCAAAGGAACTTATTTTACACATTTATTGAAAGCTACTTTTGGAATGCAACTACAAAGGTCATGGAGAACATGACATATCACTTCCTCATCCCATTGTACAGGATGATCTTTGAGGAAGAGCCACTTTGCAGGTCAGTGAGGCAATGGGAGCAGTGTCAAAATTGGCTAATCGGTTCACCTCACCGAATGGATCCTACCTCAGAGTGTTTGGCAGTTAGAAATCTCTACATTTGTTGTCGAAGTATGTCATTGTCAAGTTAGTCATGAAAGAAGTAGCCTATCATATTTCCATAGGTTTATTAGGAGTGTTATAGAGGAAGAAGAAAGCACCTTGGCCCACTCTTCCTTTTCAAATTAGATTGTATGAGATCAAGAACCTAAAGGTTGTTGACACTAAAGATACAAACATAGATAATTTTTCATTCAATTGAATGATTACAAACCATATGATCCTAGGATTGCTTATAAGCAACATTTTGTAAATATTCATTTCACTTGGCGGAGCGAGACTTATTCCAAATTTGTGGAGGAAAGGATGAAGAATTGTTACAATGCATATAAGACCCCTGAATCATTCAGATTTATAGCTACATCACAGGTTACTCCTCATCCAAAACCCACTCCAGAACAAGAACCATCAGTTAGGTGCAACCCAGTGTAGCAAAATAGGATGTGGAAGGCTTTGCACAGTCTAGCATAAGATAAACGTTGCAAACGGAAAGAAGATCAAATCATCCTGAAAGCAACCATAGAAATAGAAAGAAATAGGAAGTAGAAGAAGAAAGATGAATAATTAAGGTAGAAGGAAGAGCAAGAACATAAGGAACAAGAAGAGAGGTAAAGAAAAAAACAAGAAAGACTATGGAGAAAAGAGGAGGAAGAAGTAGCACTAAAGCAAGCTGAGGAAGAGGAAAAGAACTGGCTACTTGAAGAAGAGAGAAAGAAGTTGCAGGATAAGGAACTTGCTCAAGAAATTGAAGATATGATAGTAGTCAAGGATATGGAGGTTGAAATAGAGCATCAAAACCAAGATATTTATATCATTCCTTCCAAACAATAAAACACTACTCAGTATCCCCCTCCTCCTACAATATACCAAGCTCCAAGTGAGGAAGAGGAAATTGGTGGATTTGGAGCTTGATTATATTCGTGATTCAAGTCTTTTTTTAGCCACGTTTGGATCCCCATCCCTGATTGGGGCTTGTGGGGGGGGCTTGCCTCCCCACTATTGCTACCTGGGGGGTCAAAGGGGGAAGGTTTTACGTTTGGAGCCCCCCTCGTGGGGGTTCAGGAGTAGAGCCACTGAAGCTAAAAATAGATGAAAGATTACCTTATAAAATATTTTAAGTTCATAGTCAATCTAGGCCATTCATTAAGAGGATGATCTAATGGTAGAAGTTATGTTTAATTTAGGGTTTTTTTCCCTAGAAGGAGACCCCTCAGTTTATATGATGGAATTGCATTATGGATGTGTATTATTATTCTGAGTGAGAAAGAGAGAGGAGACTATGTGAGAGTGAAGAGGAATTTATAGTGGATCTACTATAGGTTGTATCTCTTCATTTTTCTAGATAAAATAATATGAAATATTGGTTGTTTCTCCAAGGACATAGCCCAAGTTTAGTAAACCAAGTATGTCTGTGTCTCTTTTGTTCTATGCATTTATGTATTTTTGTTTCTGCAATACCTTTTGTATTTCATTGCTCCGATAGTTAATTTATAAAAACTCATATTAGAGTTGAAGGTTTATTTTGCTGATAAATGTGTAGGAGAGAAGGGTTCCTACTTCGAGTGGTAGCAATGGAAAAAGATTCTAGGTTTAGGGTCAAGAAATCGAATGGCAAAAACTAATAGCTGTGGAAGATGTAGATGGAATATTACTTATATCAAAAATATATGTACCTACCATTAAGTGGAAAGAAAAATAAGTTGACAAGTATGTCAGATGAAGAATGGGAGATTCTTGAAAGAAAAGTATTAGGAATAATATGGCTATGCCTGGCAGCATTGGTAGCCTTCAATGTTTAGAAGGAAACAACAACAAAAGGTCTAATGAGGACCTTGGTGAAACTATATGAAAAACCCTCAGCCTCAAATATGGTATTTCTTATGAAGAATTTGTTGAATATGAAGATGTTAGAAGGTGGATCTCTTGTTGATCATTTAAATGAGTTTAATATAGTTACTAGTTAGTTAAGTTCTGTAGGGGTAAATTTTGATGTTGAAGTTAGGTCTCTATTTGTATATTCTCATTACCAGAAAGTTGGAATGGTTTAGGTATGGCCATTAATACCTTTGTCTCTAGATCTAGTACTTTAAAGTTTGATGATGTTGTTGGTTTCATCCTTACCGAGGAAATGCGACAGAAAACCTCTGGTGATACATCAGGTAATTCTTTGACTACAAAGACTAGGGAAGAAAAATAGAAAGAGGAAGGAGCCCAAGAAATCGCAGTAAGTCAAGAAATGGAAGATCCAAATCTAGATTAGGGATATTGTGTTGGAATTATGGAAGTAAAGGACACCTGAAGAAAGACTTCAAATCTTGGAAGGGAAAAGAAGGAGATGAGCAATAGGAGAACAATCATGAAGTGAATGTGACAGGTGATGTGTTGTGAGATGCTTTGATTATTTTATTAGAGAATATTATTGATGTTTGGGTGGTAGATTTAGGGGCCTCATTCCATACCACACCTGATAGGAAACATTTTCATGACTATGTTCGAGGAGATTTTAGAGAGGTTCACTTAGGTGATGATAAACCCTATAAAATAGTTGGAATGGGAAGGTTTTTATAAAGAAATAGAATGGAAATTAGTGCCTATTGAAGGAGGTAAGGCATGTTCCATATTTGAAGAAAAATATAATTTCAGTAGGGTAGTTGGGAGGTGAAGGTTGTGTAACTACTTTTACGAACAAAAATTGGATGGTCACTAAAGGATACCTGGTAATAGAAAGAGGAGAAAATGTTGTTGCATTGTATTTATGCATTAGTATTTCTAATTCAGTTAATTATTTAACTTCCATAGGAGTAGATACAACACTTTGAAATCCTAGGTTCAGGAACATGAGTGAGAAGGGGATGCATATTCTTCACTCAAGAAATTTGTTGCCAGGTTTGAAGCATGTTGATTTGGATTTCTGTGAAAATTGTGTTTATGGAAAATGGAATACAGTTAGATTTATAAGAGTTGGGAAGGAAAAGAAGAGTGAAAAATTAGAGCTTGTGCATACATATGTATCGGTACCTTCTTAGGTATCCTATCTCGGTGGCTCTTGCTATTATGTTATCTTTATTAATGATGGAAATAGGAAAAACTAGATTTATTATATTCAAAAGAAATCAGATGTATTTGATACTCTCAAGAAATGGGAAGCTTTGGTTGAGAATGAGATAGGAAAGAAGTTTAAGTGTCTCAAATAAAATAATGGAGCTAAATATTGTAGCAAAGAGTTTGATAGCTACTGTTCAGAGCATGGAATCCATAGAGAGAAGATAGTTCTAGGAATACCACAGGAAAATGGTGTGTTAGAAAGGATTGGCAAGACAATCATGGAGCATGCAAGGTGCATGATATTGCATGCATCATTTCCCTTACAATTTTGGGCATATGCTATAGATATTGTTGTTTACCTAATAAACATAGGGCCTTCAAGTTCCTTGGATGGTGATATTCCAAAGGAGTAAAAAGTTAAACTATTCATTTTAAATAATTTTGGTTTTGAAGCTGTTGAAGCCCCGAAAATCGGGTCGACAACAAGGGGGATACCCACCCAGTCCGGACCTTGGTTGGCAGCTCCTTATCCGTTTGGTATAGCGGGTCCGACTGGGGATAATGGGACCAGTTTCCCAATCTAAGGGTGTGTGTGTGCAGAGTTGGATTATGCTGATCTAAGAGTTCTGATCTAAGCTACTTTAATCTAATTCTATGCTATTGTAAACTAATGAAAACAGCACATCTAATCTATGCTAACCCGGGGTGTATTTCTTCTATTATGCGATCTAAAGAGATTTCAAACAATAACTGGTAATAAAGATCATTCAGCTATCATAAGAATAGAAATCAATTAAGATGAACCACTTTGCATAAAAAGTTAGGCAAAACAATTGTGAACAGCATATCGCATAATAAGTTATTCATATATCAAACATAAATAAATGACTCCACCGTACAAAAGTGCCAAATGGTAACTCACGCATTATTGCAATAACATATAAACAACTAAAAACTGTATATCACTTCAAGAATATAACCAAGAATGGCCAAGAGATAAAAGTACCATTTATGACTGATCCTACTCATAAGCTTCAAGAAAAAATGATTTATCTCTACTTGTTCTAACATCTACTAAGAGTACAAAAGTGCAACATCAGTAGTAGGCATCAAATGCAAACATTAATAAACCTCGATCCATCCATTCATCAAAACCTCCTCTGAGGGTGCAGAAGTGCATGTTCCGAGGACAAGTTTTTGACAAATTTCTGGACCCTTCTCCAAATGCATGAGAAGGGTTAAAATACTACTTCCTAATTCTAATAATAGTTAATTTACAAAATCTAGGATGCGGTTTTCAAATGACCGTCCTTTTTCTAATCTAATTTTAAAGAAAAAACAACATTCTAACAAGGTTACTTCTGAATCTGATCCTTAAAACTGCATGCATTCATCATGGGCTTGAGGAGAGTCGGTTGGATGACTTCCACTTTGAGCTGGGCTGAGAAAATAGAATCTATGAGAGCTGGCACTACTTTCTCGGCCGCATTTATGATACATTTCACAGTCATCTGCTGACTATGCGGCTTCACTAAGTATGCCCAGTAACACTCCCAATTTAGCCTGTCTAGTGCTTGGACCGCTTTTTCCTTTTCCTGTGCCTTCTGTTTCCATTCTTCTTCTAGTCGCAGCTTATTTGGAAAATACCCTGGGGTGGTCTCTTCGATCAAGTTTGCTCTGTGTAAATTTTCATTTACACAGTCGACAAGAATGCTCGCTGTTGTAGCCGCTGCTTCTGCTGCTTGTTCTGTCTCCCCGATTTGGTCGTCCCACTCGTTGAAGAGCAACACTGAGCCCACTTCTTGTGCTACCTATGTATTGCTCACATGTGCTTTTGGGGCCTGTCCTTCAAGATTGATCAGTTCGTTTAAGGTTTCCCATTCTTTGTCTAATTCTGTTGTGACGGGTGGTGCTTCAACGATGAGAGGGGGAACATTCCTTGACGGGGAGGCGATAACTTGCTGCCGTGGAAATTCCATTGACTGCACGGTGTCCTTAGCTGACTATTCACCTTTATCTTGGTCGTTTACGGATTTCTTAGAATGCTCAGGCATCTCTTGTCCACTCCTAGATTTAGATCCAGCAGCACTTGAATTCTCACTAAGGCTAATGCTTGGAGTAGGTTCTCTGGCAGGTAGTTGCAGCGTTTCTAGAGGAACAGTGGCTAGTCTTCTTTCCCTGTATACCATGAATTTTTGGAGGTCATCTGGAGACAATTGCGATTGAGCTTCCCAAAAAATTTCCTGGAGTGAGCTTTTATTCTGAAATAAATCATCAAACATATCCTTCTTTCCAACGAATATCTTTATCTTGACGTTCGTTGTGAAATCCTGGGCAACTTTATTTGGGTCAAATGGCCTTGCCGGGAATTTAAATAATTGCAGACACGTCATATTCCCCACTTCGGTGAACGCATGACCCACATCAAACAATGAAAAGGCCCCACAAGCCACAGGAAACTGGGGCCATATGGCCTTCTTTTTGTCTTTTAGGTCTTTGGTTAGGCCGCCTTCTGAACATGTTTGATATGCAATTTCTCGAGCCAGCAGTTTGTCAGGAATATACAAAGGTAGGACATGAGGAGGAACGGTGCTTCCAAATACTCTAATATAGGTGAACCATTCTTCCCTGAACCATCTTGCGATGGGGATGATATCTATCTGTGCCTCAGGTGAGCACCTCGGGGGTTCCTTATCATACATCATTCTATACATGGGTAAGATAAGCCCATGACAAATTTGGTAGAAATGTGGAATGAACTGAGAATCCCATAATATCTTGTGATAAACATGGATGGGTAATGGGTCCCGAGTTGTCCATTTCCAACCCATAGAGGGAAATTTAGACACATAACAAATAGAATCCATAACATATGCGGATAGGTAAAAAGGAGGATAGATCCTTTGAGACATGGATCTCTTAGACCGGTATTTGATAATAGCTGTGAACAGGTTATCAGAAAAGACCTTGGCCCAATCTATAATAACGGCATTTGTGGCAGCATCAATCAATGGTAACCATTCAGACGAAAACTTATTGATATCTGGCATCCCAAATAATCTACAAAGCATGGCCGCAGCAAAACAATACAGAGAGGTGAGTGAACCAGTGCTGTACATACCCCTTTTATCCTTTTTGAGCGGTTCATCTTTTCTGGACCAATCTTTAGTGGTCTCTGATAGGTCCGGGTTCTCTGCCACAAATCTTTTAATGAATTGTGCATTATAAGTCGCCTGCGGTTTAGGAAGATGATACATGAGCTTTAAGTCTTGTGCAGCGAATGACCCGATGAGCCCATGTCCTTGAATTTTGAACTGTCTGTCTTCCATTTCTGCATTGTCAAGTATCCACTTGATCATATCCGTATATGGTAGAATTTTAGGCCTTGCTGCTATTCGATGAAGGAATGAACAGGCCATTTCTTCTAAGGATGCTTCGAAAGAGCCCTGTGAATCTGCGACAGCAGTAACCTTCATTATTCTGGGGTTTTCTTCTTCAAGCAGTCTATACATGCTTTCCCACGTCAATATCCCCGCGTCTCTGTTACAAGCTGTGTCTGTATATAAAGGTGCCATCTCCTTCACCTCAGAGCTCTGAGCCTTACTTTTCTTTCCCATTTCTTCCTACGTATGGCTTTGTATCGCCTTTCGTTCTTCTTTCCTGTAGCTCACAAATGGAAATGATTGATCAAGAAAGGTGATGGGAGAGTCTTAAATGCAGCAAATATATCAAATATGCCACCTTACGTGAAGTAATTCTTTGCAAAAGCATGTGTCTACATTTAATAGATGACAACTAATTCCTTTATTATCATTAAAAGCGCATGATCTTAAGTCAGATTATGGTAAGTGGCTTTTCTTGAATAATGCGCCCGAAAGTTTCGCGATGGGGTGATTTTGCGATTTGGTTCGCAATCGTCGCAGATCGCGACATCGCATTATCGCACCATCGCGTTATCGCAATATCGCACACATCGCAGATCGCAGAAGTTTTATGCTTGCCATATTTTTGTTAGCCCATTCCTGCGATATGCGATCTTGCGATCGGGGTTATCGCAAATCGGAAAATCTTGAAGGCTTTCCCATTGGAATTACTTTATTGCGATGCGATATATCGCTTAGTATGGGAATCTTGCACATACCAGGATTATACCCAAATGGAGGAGTTTTTCTGTCATTTTATGATGCGACTTTAAAGATTTTTCTTATCATAAACTTAGGTTTTAAAGTATTCAAAAGATCTTCCTAAGCTTACGATGGTAACCTTATTTAGAAGAAAGGAAACTCTAGCATTTCCTAAAGTTTTAACTAAGGGTCCCCATTCATTTAGTATTTTGGACAACACTTAAATGAAAAAAGGGGGGGGTTGTTGCTGGCCACAACAATTGGCGATTCACTTGGGAGAACCAGTTATCTCTGATTTTCTATTGAACTTATCAAATTTCCAAAACAAAATTTTTTGGAAAATTAAACTTTATTATAAAAAGATAAAGTGCATTATACCCTAAACTATCAATGACATTTCGTTCCAACCTCTTTCTACTTTAATTATTTGCTTCCTCAGTTGGTCCTTGCATTTACATCAGCCATTACTTGGTCTTGTAAAAAAAATAAAAATAAGGTCTTCCATGTGTACCAGTTTTTTTTTTTTAAATATGCTCATTTGTCACAGGTAGAGCCTCTGCTGCCAGCAGGCATTCATAGCCTCGACAGGGTTACCTATTACCCAGTAATGATCCTTTATCCTGCTTAAGGTGATCTACAACTTTCAAAGAAAAACCCATATTGACACTTTTTCCTTTTTTATTCTCGAAGAACAATGTCTTGGTTTGGTAGCCAAATTATGACACAGTCATTCACTTGATTTACACTTTTGCTGAACAAGCTGGCTCGTGATGAGACCCCTTGTCTTTTGATTTCAATAATCTTGAGTCATTGCCCTGTTTTGATGGACAGTGTTTGGCAAAGTCAGCAAAGTTTATAATATCTGTGATCATGATAAGCCGGCTCGTGATGAGACCTCTTATTCTTTGAGATATAGTGTTTCTTGGATTGTCTCTCTGAATGCTGCAATTTTCTTTAACAGGGAGGATATCATCGCTTTCCTTAAGAAAGCTCTGGATGACAATAATAGAGTTTTTTGGACATGGCTGATCTACAAGGAATCCTTATTTCGTTATTGATACCTTTCATTGTACTGATATAAAACAATTTCTTCACTAAGATTGCTTTCATCAAATTTTTTGGAAGTTGAAACTAGTATCATATCTGGTTTATAGTTTTTAACTATATTTATTAATAATAAAGATTAAGTTTCCAAAAGATTTGCTATTTATACGAGCAGAAGTCCAAAATCTGATAGAAAAATGGTGTCTTTAGTAAATGTCAAATGCTGTTAACCACAGGCAAATTTTATTAGGGAGGGGAAAATTTAAAGAAATGAGAGGTAACTATTCCCTTGGATTATGTACATGATAGGGATAAGTTCTTCTCTTATTTTTCCTATCAATATTTAAAAACTAAATTATCCATTTAACAACTTAGCTAAACTACCCCTACTCCTATTCTAACTATAAACAAAAAAATTAACTAAGTAAAATGATATTTCCAGTGGAACCATCTTTTCATTTTTATTCCTGCACGTATGTACCTTTTAAACATTACTGTTAAGAATAAAACTTTTCTCGGACTGTGCATATTGGATGTAGGATCAGAAAATGTAACTTCAGTTGGAATTCCGCCTGAAATTTTTTTCTTATAAAATCTTTTGTCCAATTGGATACCTATTGGATCATAAAAATCGGGATGAATTTCTGTTATGGATTGGTGATCACGTAATAGGAAAGATGACAAGCCAGATTGCGAAAACGACCTTTTAGTTTTGATGGCCTGTAATCTACTATGTGTAAAAGTCAAGCTTTTAGCAATTTTCTGTAAAAGGAAAGTTTCCACATATGAATCATTAAATAAATTAATGAAGAATAGATGGAAATTTTTGGAAAGAGATTTATCAATTAACGCAAATTGCTGGCAAGTTTCAAAAAATAATTTTTTTTGTTGATGATGTTTTGGATGACACAGAAGTTTCTTCCTAAAGGCTGATATTGATTGATCGCAGAATTGAAAAAGTTCTGTATTTCCTTGACACAATTTAGTTTTCCAAAATGGTAATACATATTTCGAATGTTCTTTGATAAGGTGCTCAATATACCATAGTAATCTATCGAAAGTCTGAAAATTTAAAACACAATCCGATTTTGTACAAAATGAGCGCAAGCGAAAAAGAATGCAATGATTATCTGTACAGCTAATGTTACAGCACAACTGGGACTGACATGAAATATCTTCTTCTTCACAAGAACTGGCCAGAATTATGGGATCTGAGTAACTTTGAATTATGCCTTGTGAATCAGAAAACAAGTTATGATTGGGAACAGGCATAGGGATTTGGTCATGATACGAATCATAGATCGGGACATTGTTTTGAATAGTAAAATCATGCAAATGATCTGTCGCTCTGGAATGAGGATCGACTGATATGATTGCTGAATTAGAATATCTTTCATTATCTGAGCTCTGTTGAGTTACTTGAGATAAATCAACATCAGCATCATCATCATAATAGCTATCATAGATGGTTTTACTGGTCTCTCTAGATTTTTCTTTTTTATCCAATATTTTCAGAAAAGGAAGATCAAGTCGTTCTTGTTTATTAATGACCAAAGGATGTTCTATAGCTGCCTCTTTATTTTGAAAACCTAATGGTGATTTATTTGAATAATCCTCTGTACTTTTTGAGATATCATTAATACTGAGGGGTAAAAAATTATCATCACTAAATACATTAGGATAAAGAGAAAAATGTGATTCTGGAACAATGCATTTGAAGATATCATTGTGAAAAAATTCTTGTTCATCACATTCATTGTAGAGATCGGGATTTAGATCATACCTTTGCGTGTTCGTATTTTCTGAAAGAGAATTAATTTGTTGTTCTAACCTGGGCGTTTGACTTGCGATGATATTATCGAACCTTGTTCCCAAGTTGTCTTCTGGTTCCAAGGCAGGATTTCTTTCAACATCTTCGCTTTTATCTCCTTGCGCTAGAGCAGGCATGTTTCCTAAGCTTTGGGAATTTTCTTCATCATGAGTGATTCGCACATTTAAATTGGAATTTTCATTCCTATTAGAAGAAAATAAAACAAGACTCGAACTAATTTTTGACGGATCAGACATAGGAGGTAGGGAATGTTCAGAATAACCTGAAGATTCTTCATTCATGAGTTCATTTTCAAGATCATATTTTAAACAATCAAGATGAAATCGCATATTAAAATCCCTAACAAATTCATCTTCTCTTCGTAGATACTCAATCTCATCATATACTTGATCATAATCATAGCAATCAAATTTACAGATGAAAGCTTTGAAAAATTGGTCCCAGCTGCGAATTGAGGCAACTGGGAGGGTTCTACACCATTTTCTAGCTTCCGCCGTGAATGTAAGAGTAAAAATTCTGCATAAAACGCCTTCATCAATTCTTTGAACGTTCAAACTTGAAACTCTTTGAATAAATTGAAGAGCATGATTAAAAGCAGAAGAATTATTCTTACCATTGAATTTTACCTGAGACAAGAGTCTTACCACTTCAGGTGGAGTGTTGGAATAGGCACGAACATGGATGCAACTCCAAATGGGAAGTTTGTGAGTGGCCATCCTAATTCAAATGATTACGATTTCAAAACCATTCCAACAGACACTAGGTTCAGGCCCTCCTTCTATCGCCAAATGTGTTGAAGCCCCGAAAATCAGGTCGACAACAAGGGGGATACCCACCCGGTCCGGACCTTGGTTGGCAGCTCCTTATCCGTTTGGTATAGCGGGTCCGACTGGGGATAATGGGACCAGTTTCCCAATCTAAGGGTGTGTGTGTGCAGAGTTGGATTATGCTGATCTAGGAGTTCTGATCTAAGCTACTTTAATCTAATTCTATGCTATTGTAAACTAATGAAAACAGCACATCTAATCTATGCTAACCCGGGGTGTATTTCTTCTATTATGCGATCTAAAGAGATTTCAAACAATAACTGGTAATAAAGATCATTCAGCTATCATAAGAATAGAAATCAATTAAGATGAACCACTTTGCATAAAAAGTTAGGCAAAACAGTTGTGAACAGCATATCGCATAATAATTTATTCATATATCAAACATAAATAAATGACTCCACCATACAAAAGTGCCAAATGGTAACTCACGCATTCATGCAATAACATATAAACAACTAAAAACTGTATATCACTTCAAGAATATAAGCAAGAATGGCCAAGAGATAAAAGTACCATTTATGACTGATCCTACTCATAAGCTTCAAGCAAAAATGATTTATCTCTACTTGTTCTAACATCTACTAAGAGTACAAAAGTGCAACATCAGTAGCAGACATCAAATGCAAACAATCAACCTCAATCCATCCATTCATCAAAACCTCCTCTGAGGGTGCAGAAGTGCATGTTCTGAGGACAAGTTTTTGACAAATTTCTGGACCCTTCTCCAAATGCATGAGAAGGGTTAAAATACTACTTCCTAATTCTAATAATAGTTAATTTACAAAATTTAGGATGCGGTTTTCAAATGACCATCCTTTTTCTAATCTAATTTTAAAGGAAAAACAACATTCTAACAAGGTTACTTCTGAATCTGATCCTTAAAACTGCATGCATTCATCATGGGCTTGAGGAGGGTTGGCTAGCTGACTTCCGCTTTGAGTTGGGCTAAGAAAACAGAATCTATGAGAGTTGGCACTACTTTCTCGACCGCATTTATGATACATTTCATAGTCATCTGCTGAATATGCGGCTTCACTAAGTATGCCCAGTAACACTCCCAATTTAACCTGTCTAGTGCTTGGACCGCTTTTTCCTTTTCCTGTGCCTTCTGTTTCCATTCTACTTCTAGTCGCAGCTTATTTGGCAAATACCCTGGGGTGGTCTCTTCGATCAAGTTTGCTCTGTGTAAATTTTCATTTACACAGTAGACAAGAATGCTCGTTATTGTAGCCGTTGCTTCTGTTGCTTATTCTGTCTCCCCGATTTGGTCGTCCCACTCGTTGAAGAGCAACGCTGAGCCCACTTCTTGTGCTACCTGTGTATTTCTCACATGTGCTTTTGGGGCCTGTCCTTCAAGATTGATCAGTTCGTTAAAGGTTTCCCATTCTTTGTCTAATTCTGTTGTGACGGGTAGTGCTTCAACGATGAGAGGGGGAACATTCCTTGACGGGGAAGTGATAACTTGTTGCCGTGGAAATTCCATTGACTGCGCAGTGTCCTTAGCTGACTCTTCACCTTTATCTTGGTCGTTTACGGATTTCTTAGAATGCTCAGGCATCTCTTGTCCACTCCTAGATTTAGATCCAGCGGCACTTGAATTCTCACTAAGGCTAATGCTTGGAGTAGATTCTCTGGCAGGTAGTTGCAGCTTTTCTAGAGGAACAGTGGCTAGTCTTCTTTCCCTGTATACCATGAATTTTTGGAGGTCATCTGGAGACAATTGCGATTGAGCTTCCCACAAAATTTCCTAGAGTGAGCTTTTATTCTGAAATAAATCATCAAACAGATCCTTCTTTCCAACGAATATCTTTATCTTGACGTTCGTTGTGAAATCCTGGGCAACTTTATTTGGGTCAAATGGCCTTGCCGTGAATTTAAATAATTGTAGACACATCATATTCTCCACTTCGGTGAATGCGTGACCCACATCGAACAATGAAAAGGCCCCACAAGCCACAGGAAACTGGGGCCATATGGCCTTCTTTTTGTCTTTTAGGTCTTTGGTTAGGCCGCCTTCTGAACAGGTTTGATATGCAATTTCTCGAGCCAGCAGTTTGTCAGGAATATACAAAGGTAGGACATGAGGAGGAACGGTGCTTCCAAATACTCTAATATAGGTGAACCATTCTTCCCCGAACCATCTTGCGATGGGGATGATATCTATCTGTGCCTCAGGTGAGCACCTCGGGGGTTCCTTATCATACATCATTCTATACATGGGTAAGATAAGCCCATGACAAATTTGGTAGAAATGAGGAATGAACTGAGAATCCCATAATATCTTGTGATAAACATGGATGGGTAATGGGTCCCAAGTTGTCCATTTCCAACCCATAGAGGGAAATTTAGACACATAACAAAGAGAATCCATAACATATGCAGATAGGTAAAAAGGAGGATAGATCCTTTGAGACATGGATCTCTTAGACCGGTATTTGATAATAACTGTGAACAGGTTATCTAAAAAGACCTTGGCCCAATCTATAATAATGGCATTTGTGGCAGCATCAATCAATGGTAACCATTCAGAAGAAAACTTATTTATATCTGGCATCCCAAATAATCTACAAAGCATGGCCACAGCAAAACAATACGGAGAGGTGAGGGAACCAGTGCTGTACATACCGGTTTTATCCTTTTTGAGTGGTTCATCTTTTCTGGACCAATCTTTAGTGGTCTCTGATAGGTCCGGGTTCTCTGCCACAAATTTTTTAATGAATTGTGCATTGTAAGTCGCCTGCAGTTCAGGAAGATGATACATGAGCTTTAAGTCTTGTGCAGCGAATGACCTGATGAGCCCATGTCCTTGAATTTTGAACTGTCTGTCTTCCATTTCTGCATTGTCAAGTATCCACTTGATCATATCCGTATATGGGAGAATTTTAGGCCTTGCTGCTATCTGATGAAGGAATGAGCACGCCAGTTCTTCTAAGGATGGTTCGGAAGAGCCCTGTGAATCTGCGACAGCAGTAACCTTCATTATTCTGGGGTTTTCTTCTTCAAGCAGCCTGTACATGCTTTCCCACGTCGATATCCCCGCGTCTCTGTTACAAGCTGTGTCTGTATATAAAGGTGCCATCTCCTTCACCTCAGAGCTCTGAGCCTTACTTTTCTTTCCCATTTCTTCCTGTGTATGGCTTTGTATCGCCTTTTGTTCTTCTTTCCTGCAGCTCACAAATGGAAATGATTGATCAAGAAAGGTGATGGGAGAGTCTTAATTACAGCAGATATATCAAATATGCCACCTTACGTGAAGTAATTCTTTGCAAAAGCACGCGTCTACATTTAATAGATGACAACTAATTCCTTTATTATCATTAAAAGCGCATGATCTTAAGTCAGATTATGGTAAGTCGCTTTTCTTGAATAATGTGCCCGAAAGTTTCGCGATGGGGTGATTTTGCGATTTGGTTCGCAATTGTCGCAGATCGCGACATCGCATTATCGCACCATCGCGTTATCGCAATATCGCACACATCGCAGAAGTTTTATGCTTGCCATATTTTTTTTAGCCCATTCCTGCGATATGCGATCTTGCGATCGGGGTTATCGCAAATAGGAAAATCTTGAAGGCTTTCCCATTGGAATTACTTTATTGCGATGCGATATATCGCTTATTATGGGAATCTTGCACATACCAGGATTATACCCAAATGGAGGAGTTTTTTTGTCATTTTATGATGCGACTTTAAATATTTTTCTTATCATAAACTTAGGTTTTAAAGTATTCAAAATATCTTCCTAAGCTTACGATGGTAACCTTATTTAGAAGAAAGGAAACTCTAGCATTTCCTAAAGTTTTAATTAAGGGTCCCCATTCATTTAGTATTTTGGACAACACTTAAATGAAAAAAGGGGGGGGTTGTTGCTGGCCACAACAGAAGCCTATTTCCATATAAATAAAGAAAATAGAAAAATGCCTGAGGAAAAAGCAAAGAAATGTACCTTTATTGGATATGGTGTAAATTATTTTGGTTATCACTTATATGATTATGAAAATCACAAAATCATTAGGAGGAGAGATGTCATATTCAATGAAAAGGTCTTGTATAAGGACGAGATGTAGGGAAGGAAATAGGAAAAGGAAAACAAAGAATACATGGTTCTTGATGAGATCACAGAAAAATTAAAGGTTTCTCAAAATCAGAATGATCAGCAACCACAACAACAACAATAACCACAACATAAACAGGCACCTCAAACACTTGTAACTAGTGTTACAATATCTACGAGGATAAGTAGACCCCTTGAATGATACTCTCCTTCATTGTATTATGTATTTTTTACTGATTTTGGTGAACTAGAAATATATGAAGAAGAAATGAAAGTATAAACGAGGAAGAAGTGGGAGAAAGCCATGGAAGAAGAGGTGGAATCCTTGATGCAGAACCTGACTTGGGACTTAGTGAAGTTTCCTACTAGTAAAACAACATTGCAGAATAAATGGGTTTAGAGGTTGAAGGAAGAAGATGGAGGTAAACACTTGTGGTGAAAGTATTTGCAGAAAATGAAGTTATAGAATTTGATGAAATTTTTGCTCCTGTTGTTAAAATGACTTCAATTAGAACTATTTTAGGTTTAGTGGCAGCAGAAGATTTGCACCTTGAGTAATTAAATGTAAATACAACCTTTCTCCATGGGAATTTGGAGGAAGAAATATATATGAAATAGCGACAAGGGTATGAGGTCAAAGGGAAGGAGAAATTAGTGTGAAAATTGAAGAAGAGATTGTATGTCTTAAAACCGACTCCAAGGTAGTGGTATCTAAAATTTGACTACTTTATGTCTAAACAAGGTTATCCTAGATGTTACTCTGACCATTGTGTTTATTTTAAAAGGAAAAATGATGGAACCTATATTATATTTCTATTGTATGTAGATGACATTCTTGTTGCAGGGTCTAACATGCAGGAAATAAATGTGCTCAAAGGAAAATTGGCAAATTCATTTGCAATGAAGGATTTAAGTGGTACAAAATGAATCCTTGGTATGAGAATAATTAGAGACAGGAAAAATTGAAAATTAACATTGTCCCAGAGTGAGTACATAGAAAATGTGTTGGATATATTTAATATGAAAAATAAAAAATCCGTCTATACACCTTTTGATAGCCATTTCAGACTAAGGAGATGTGTCCCAAGGCCCAACAAGAGATGCATTATATGTGTAAAGTTCCATAACCATGAATTGTTGGAAGATTAATCTATGCAGTGGTCTACATAAGACTTGATATTGCACATGTAGTGGGAGTTGTAAGAAGGTATATGAACATTCTGGGAAAAGAGAATTGGATTGCAGCGAAGTAGATTATCATGTATTTGAGAGGCACCACAAATCAAGCATTATGTTTTGGAGGTTCAAACATTTCTCTACAGGGATATGTTGATGTAGATATGACATGTGACAGGGATAACAAGAGAAGTACCACAGGGTATGTGTTTACTGTAGGTGGAACATCTGTCAGTTGGGTTTCAAATTTTCAAAACATAGTTTCACTTTCAAAAAAGGAAGCAGAGTATGTTATTGCTACAAAGGCTAGTAAAGAAATGATTTGGTTACAAAGGTTTATGGATAAGTTGGGAAAGAGGTAGGAGATGAGAAGGTTATATAGTGACAACCATAGGTCCATTCATCCTAAAAATAATTTATCCTTTCATTCTAAGACTAAAAATATATTTCTCAGGTATCATTTCATATGGTTAGTTTTGGATGATGGATAGTTGAAGATGGTAAATATACACACTAGCCAAAATCCTGCAGATATGTTGACAAAGGTTGTAACTAGGGAGAAATTGAGTTGTTGCTCAGTTTCAATTGGCCTTCAAGAATGATTATGAATATGAGAAAGAACCAATTCCAAAGTGGAAGCATTTTCTTGCAAGTGAATAAGTGATGGATTTGATATAATTAGTCTCTAAGTGCAATATTGTTGGATGTGGAGCCTAATTATCTTCTTGATTCAAAGTTCTTATTTCAGTCGCGTTTGGACCCCAATCCTTGATGGGGGCATGTAGGAGGATTTACCCACCATTATTGTTGGCTAGGGGATCCAGGGGGGGCAGCTACATGTTTGAAGCCCCCCCAGGTGGGGTTCTAGGGGCAGTGCCATCGTGTTGGGCGCGGGATCCCCTAAGGGTAGGTTTGCAGCTAAAAGCCCATATTTTGGTCAAATTTTGTAATCCAAGTGTAAAGACTCCGCATTTTGTGGTCATGAAGCACGTAGGTGTTAAAGAGTCATAGGGCTATCCACCCTTATTTTGGAAATGTAATGTCGGTTGTAAAAGATCTACCCATGGTCTGCGGACCATGGAATTATATAAATAGAGCTAAGCTCTAAGTAGTTTAATAGCAAGAATAGAAGATAGACACACAAAGATATTATGTATGAGAGATATCTCTGAGGTAGAAGTCCAAGTTTGGGCCATAGTGTAGCTAGAGGCTCTACAGCTGAGTGCGCAGAGGCCTATGTTACAAGTCCGCAGCTGAGTGTGTAGGGCGGGTTGAGTCTGTAATTGTCTGGAATTATCAATAAAGATAAGTATTCTACAATTTTTGTGTCTTTAGTTGCTATTTATGCATCTTGTTATGTTGGGTATGACTCATGAGTTTCACTTATAATGCTTATATGATGCGCGAATGTATGTAAATGTGTTGGTTAAGTGAACGCAAGTAAGAACATATGTTTACAAGAAGCTAACTAAGATTGGTTAATAAGATAAGTAAGACACTTAGCCTAGTTTGGGAGATATCGCAATTCACTGCCCTAGTAGTGTGAAATTCCCTGAGTCGCAGGTTAAGGCTGCGGGAATTCCAATTGTAACCTTTCGCAAAGTACCAAAGGGTGGAACAGAGGGCTAAGCAACCTGTGCGAAGGCAGGTATAGCTGGAAAAAACTGACATCACAACCATCTCTGGGTGTGGAAAATTGGTTCCAACATCCCCCCATATTGCTTCGGGTGAGCCTTCATTCCGCGCTCCACGGGCTGATGCCGAAAGGGCCAGTAGTGTAGGGATTTGTTTGGCTAACTAACGCTGAACCTAGGTCATGCCCCCTCAAGCCAGCAAATGGTTCCATTGCAAGGAATGTAATCTACATAAGAGATGTGTGATGTTGTACCACTAGAATCCAACTAAGAAGGAGATTAGAGACTGGTTGGATAGAAAAATCCATGAATTCGCGGCACAGGAGAATAGAAACCCACAACTGACAAAGGAACAATGGTTGGATCGGTACCTGTATACAGAGATGCACGAGATATTTTTCTGCTCTTTCCCTATTGAGCTATACAAGTGGATCACGAAGCTAGTAGATAGCCAAGAAAGATGGAAACTTAACGTCCTATTGTGTGCACCCTAGAGCTAGTGTGAAGGTTGGAAGCATCGGAGGATAAGATCGCCCACGTTGTTGATCATTGGCTTGATTGCGTCATAGGAGGATTTGTTACTGAACACGCGGTCGACACCTCAGACAGCTATAGCTAGGCAGAGAAATGCTTTTTCAAAGGACCGTTAGGTAAGTACATAAAATATTTGAATACTTGGATTAAAATGTTGTTGTGCGAAAAACAATTTATGTAGCTACCTTGATGTTCAGGACTACACGAAGCAGAAAATAATACAGAAACAAAGGAAATAAGGGTCCAGAGTATAGCCCCTTGATTTCACCTCCGTGAAGGGACGAAGAAGCGATAGCGAAGGTTTCTCCATGAAGCGTTATTCAATTAATAATACAAGGATTCCCGCGAATACCACCTCTGCCCACACCACCTCCAACTTCACCACTATTGCCTCCAACTTCACCCATACCACCTCCACCTCCACCACTGTTCAGTATGGCAAATACAGTGAAGTTTCTTTTGTTCAAAGGCTTGGGAAATGAGGACCTAGACAAATTCTGGTTTGTTGTGAGGGCTATATGGGAAGCTCAAGGTGTTACAGATGATCACATAAAGAAGGCTACATTGGTTAGTGCTCTACAAGATTGCATGCTAACCTAGTATATTAAATACTCTAATGATAACCCGAATGTTGGAATAGTAGACATCTAGGCAACACTAAATACAGAATTTAGCAGGCCTAAATCTGAGGTGCAGTCTGTTAGCCTCCTGTTGCAACAGGATTTCATCTTTCATGATTGACATTTTTAAATGCCAAATATGTCATACTTTGCACGCTGCAGTTTTCCATATTTCCACAAAAAGCCATGAAGTGTGCTAGTCCAAATGCCACTGCTATATTCCAATTTTGATGAGTTGTTCCAGTTTTGAAGAGTTTTTTAAGGGAGGTCCAAACAGTCTAACCTTGGTCTCCCTAGGTTTCAATTTCCTGTTTTAGAATGTAGAGAATGCATCTGACCAAACAGTTTAATCTTGGCAGATCTGTAGATAGGTAGAGAATCAAAGGGACCCAACTGCTTAATCTGGGCCCTGGCAGAAATAAGTGTAGATCTAGATAGGAAGCATTCAAAAGAAAAATTGTAAATCTGGGTCTGCAAGTCTAAGTGCACCCAAACTAAAAAGAAGAAAAAATGTTAGGTGAGTAGGCTGGGTAGGTAGCTGTGAGGTTGCAGAGTGATTCATGATCAATTCTTGTGTTTCTAAGTATATATCTTTCCAGATCACAGTTATCAGGCAATTTTCATCTGGTGGAGCTCAAGCTGGACATCACTAACTTCCCCTTCTTCTAATTCCCCAAGTCACTTACTAATTTCCCCAAAGAGGTCAAGATCTGCTTGGTTCCTCTTAGTTCATCATTTTCCATGTCATTTGCCTTAGTGAAGATCTGCTTCACTCAAGGATTTCTCATCTATGAGTCACTTTTCCCCAAAATTAGCCTAAGGTCCCCCACCTTAGCGCTTTCTTATCATCTCCATATTAACTACTAACTCTAGTATATAACTCCCCATCAGTTTTTCCCCTTCCCCTACTAAAAATATGTATATAAAACTCCCCTATGTAAATATCCCCCCCTGGCAAAATAGCCATATTTCTTCTAAGTCTGGGGAAAAATAGTCCATCTGGGGCTATTTTTAGCCCATCCGTGTCATAGCAGGAGTTAGATGACACCTGGTCATGCTAACAACCTCTCCCTTGCCCTATAAACCCTCAAAAACCCATGTTTTACCCATTATGCTAAAGTCCCGAGTGTAAATACATTAACCCGCGCTCATTAAACCCTATAACCCACTTTTCCTAAGTCTAAAAAACCCCCGCCGCGCTATATTTAAATCAGAATATTCCCGCGGATATCCCCGCCCACTAACCCGCCGTCGCCCCGTCCTTCCCGCCAGCCGTCCGATCGTCCTGCGCCCAGATCAACGGCTGGCGGGCCTTCCCGTCTCCCAACGAGCCCGAAGGATAGCGTCCGGGAGATGGGCGGTATTGCTGCCGTACTCCCGCCACGCGTCACCTTTTGGGCTATGGCGGAGCCCCTCCCCCCAAAACCGCCCAGGCGCTAAGGCGGTGCGCCCAAAACCATTTACCACTCCTGTGCAATGACGTCACCTACCTGCGTCACCCCCCTGCCTAGTCACCATGACACGTCATCCGCTTGCGTGACCCTCCTGCCACTGTACCACCGAGTCACCTGCCACGTGTCCTGCCACATCATCAGACCTGCCATACTGCCACATCACCTCCATACGTGATGACGTCATCATGCTGACATCATCCTGCCACGTCATCTTGCTGAAGTCATCGCTGATGTCACCCGCTGTACAAAGTCTCGTCATGCTGACATCATGCTAACGTCATCATCAGTTTTTAGCGCGAAGGGCGAAAATCACACTCCGAAGCCCCAGAATCAGTTTTTAAGGCAGTTTTTGATGAGCGGCTGGATAAATTAGGCCAGAATGGGGAATCTTTAGGGAATCTTTTCATCACGCAGCCCCCAACAAGCCTGAAAGGCGCCAAATGACCCATTTTTCTTCGCGAAGCTTGCCGAAAGGAGCAGAAGACAGGGTTAAGGAAGACAGAGCCGAACAGCAGCCATTAAATGATGATTTAATGCATAGCACATCAGAACAGCATCCCAATTTATTGTCAGAGAGTATCAGAGAAGGAAGAAGAGCCAAAGAGTATCAGTCAAGATTTTTTAGGGGCTCGAAGCACCTGAGCATTGATGAACCCCCTCAGCAAAGTCAAATTAAGAGGCGTAAGCCCATCCTTGCCCTCAAATCACAGTTAAAGCTTTAAATGCAGACAGACAGCAAAGAAGCAGAAACCCATACACATTTATTGCAGAAAACACTGCACCAAGCCACCGAGGACAACACAATTTATTCAGTTTTGATACGGCCGCCCTCAGCGCAGCCCGAGATATTTTCATGCATTTATTTCAGATAGGATTAGGTCAAATTAATCATTTTTTATGACCTGTTTAGGTCAAGATGTAATAACACCAGTTGTAGAGAGTTTTTCCCCTATATATACCATCCTCTGCACTGTTTTAAGGGTTGGTCAATTGAGAATTTTCACCAGAGACTTGCATTGTATACCTGAGTTTTTTCTATAACCAAAGATTGTTGAAAGCTTGGAGAGCAAACTTCCTGTTGTAAATGAATATGTTGAACATATGAAGATGGAATTCTTGTGCTGCAGCCTGAAACAATAAGTGCATCTTACCTCTGTTTTATTGTTTACCACTATCTAAATAGCAGAAAGAAAGAATAGCTTAGAATTTGTTTAAATACACTCTATGCTCATTTTTTGTTGTTTCCTTATGTTTTCCTCTGAATGAATTGGTTATGAATATGAATTCCTCCTAGCTCATATTTACCCCGATTCACCTGTGTATGCCAATTATCTAGGGATTCTTAAATGCCCCTAGGTAGAGCTCTGTTACCTACATCTGCTAAGTTGATTGAGAGATTCTTAACTACCTCTCGTTACTTAGCATTCTTTCCATCATTTAAACCTGAAACATTGTTTCATGCGCAGCTACCTTGCTCCATTTTCCCTTATTGTGACCAAGGAAATGCACCAGCAGTCCTCCTCCTCGACTCCACGCCCAATGGTTTGAAACACTCAGACTGTGCTATGCCTCTCTACCTGAAACATCAATTTTCCCACCAAAACAGAACAAAAAACCCCTGAACTCAATAGCTAGCCTAAGATCAATTTCAACAAAGCTAAATCCCAAAGAGAGAGCCCTCTCTGATTGCAGGTAGGCTAGAACCTACAATCCAAAGTTGGTTTGTGGTTACCTCGACCGTATCCCTTACTCCAACCTGGGGACAACCTGAGTGATAACATAATGGCGACTCAACTGGGGAACATCCTCAGTTAATTTCACGAAGAAGGTTGGAAAGATCCCCTAAAAAGGTCAATTTTCTAAATTGCTGTATATTTCTTAAAACTACAGATGAAGCCTGAATGTCAGCCAGGAAGCCTTTGAAACTGTTTCTGTTTTACATTAGCAGAAGTAAATAAAAGCTGCTTCAGTCAATCTTCATGCTAGTTTTAAGATATACACAGCCATTCCAAAATCTGATCTGTCCCTTGTTAATTACAAAAATATTCCCATAAAAATACCCAAAAAACAATTTGGAAGCTGGCTCCCAAGAAGAATCCACGATATACAAGGTCAAATCCCGATCCAAACCCTCCAGCTGTTTTTGAAAACCCTAACATAATCTTGAAAACCCTTAGGAAGCAAGAAAGACAGGAAAATTTTGCTGATTTAAGCCCTGAAATAGCTTACCCTAGCTGTATTCCGACTCCTGTCAAGGTTTTGTTTCGTTCGGCCCCTGTTTCCCCTAGTTCATCATCTACACCTCGAACTCCTCCTTCCACACCTTCATTCACTGCACATACTACCACTACTATTGTTTCCAACATTCCAGTTACTCATGTGATCCCCGTTACTCCAGTTGTTCCATTTATCCCCATTGTCCCACTTATCCCTGCCAATATGGCTAATAGATATGCACCCCTGCAATTACCTGCTAATGCTGGGGCTTTACCTCAAGAGTACCAATCTAAAATCACATATTTTGATAGTACTGGCCCTTTTACTGCCATTCAGCATACCAAAAAGATGCAAGACTATTTTGAAAACTACAAAATAGATGATGATAGTGTGAGAATGAGAATTTTTGTTCAGAGTCTAACAGGTGATGTGAGAACTTGGTTCAGATCACTCGCTGCAAATTCCATAACCACCCCAGATGAGCTTTACCAATCCTTTACCAACAGATGGGAGAAAAAGAAAGACCCCTTGCACATACTAGCTGAATATGATACAATTAAAAGAGGTCCTCAAGAGACTGTTTTGGAGTACTGTGCAAGATTCAATAATGTTTACAACGTAATACCACAGAACCTAAGGCCTCCTCCTGATCTGGCCTTGTACAAATTTCCGGATGGTTTTGACCCTGATATGGCATGTCAGTTAAAAGAAAGAGCTCCTCAGACCCTTGCAGACATGCAAAACGTTGCTGTCAGTGTTGAGGCTAACTTAATTGCCAAGAGAAATAGAGCTAGAATGGAAAGAAGAACCACCTTTAAGGAAGAACCCTCAGCCTTTGATCAAAAGCTTGATGCTATTATCAATGGCCTACAAAGGCTAGGAGAAAGAGTAGAAAATGTTGAGAGAAAAGCATCATGGGAAGGACAACAATCCAATACCATAAGGAATCCAAATTTTAGGAAAACGCAGAACACAAATGCTGGTAGGTCTACCCAAGACCATGACACAAGACCCCCTTTTCAAGATAACTATGTTGAAGGATCTACTTCTAGTGAGCCCATAGAGGACACTCACATGAACTTGATGGATCTAAAGGGTGAGCACCAAACTGTCCTGTCCCAAGAAGACCAAAAGGAACTCGATTACAATCAGTTTCAGACTAAGTCTGGTGAGTCTTTTGATTTTAAACAAGGATATGATACTGCTGTGTATGAAGTACACAAAAAATATAAGCTGAGAACTAGGACCATTGACATTTCGGAACCTAGTAAAACAAAGGATGGCAAACAGCCCAACAAGACCAAAGGCAAGGCTGTCATAACAGAACCCGCTGATACAAATGTTCCAAACCCGCATCAAGTGACTGTAGAAGACATAACAGAAATACAGCCTTCCAAAGATCAGCCTTTGCCACCTTCTTCCTCGAAAGAAAGCTCGAACAGTGTTCCAAAAAACTTTCCTGAAACTAAAAAACCGCAAGCTATCAGTCCTCATAACGCTGATAAACAAGAGCAAATCGCAGATAATTTAAATGAAAAGGAAAAAACTGCCTTTATCAACAACAAGACTCCATTGGAAAAGCCATTTAATTTAGAGGCAGAAATATCTAAGTTGAAAATATCCATCCCCCTCTCAGAACTTGCCAAACACGATGTATATAGGCAACAAATTCAAAGGTCACTTCAAATTCCAGAAAACAAGGACGATGTAAATGTTGTAGATGATTCCCCTAAACTGTTGTTTGGTCCAGAAGTTAATGGAAAGTCAACATATGGACCTATTCCACCCTTCTACGTCAGTTTGCATATACATGACAAAGTTTTGCACAATGCTATGTTTGACTCAGGGGCATCGCACAATCTAATGCCCAAAGCAGTTATGGAAAAACTGAACCTTGACGTTACAAGACCTTACAAAGACTTGTACTCATTTGACTCAAGTCAAGTGAAATGTCTAGGCCTCATCAAAGATCTGTGTGTCTCCTTAGTTCAATATCCAAATAAGACCATCCTCATGGATGTGGTAGTTGCTGACATTCCACCAAAGTACGGTATGCTCCTATCAAGATCATGGGGAGCAAAGCTTCAAGGATCCCTTCAATTAGACCTTTCCTATGCCACCATTTTAGTCTTTGGGCAACCAAAGAGACTGTATAGAGAAACGCTCATGAAATACGTGGTAAGTAGTGAGAGCAAGCCTGAAAATTTTCCCATTTATTCAATCCATTCTGATATGGATTCCTTTATTTTGTTTAATGATGATACAAATTCTCCAATTGATAATGAGCCCTTTGCTCCAGAGCAACAAGCACACATTAATGAAGAATCAGTTGCACACACTGATACGACTGTCACAACAGTTATTGCAACCAGCATGCAAGAAGAACCTCCCCAAACAGAAATTTCAAAACTACCCAATCCTAAGTTGATTGACACTTTAGGCATCAACCACAAGCAAGAAATCACATGGTATTTAGAATTTGATGGCTCTGTTAACAAGTTAGGAGCAGGGGCAGGTGCCTGGATTCACAACACATGTAACAATCATGCAGAAGGCCATGCCTACAGACTGAATTTTAAATGCACAAATAACATGGCAGAGTATGAGGCTCTGCTTTTAGGTCTTAAACTGCTCAAAGCTCTAGGAGCTGCAAAGGTGTCTATTTTAGGAGATTCTGACTTAATCATACAACAAATGAAAGGTAATTTAGTTACCAATGACAATAGAATGAGAGCCTATAGGACTGCTGCCACTAACATACTCAGTGCATTCACTGAATTCAAGCTTGACAAAATTTCAAGAGAACATAACATTCATGCACACAGCCTAGCCACCTTTGCTAGTACATGCAAGCTTCCTTTTGACCCAAACCATCACTTCACAGCTGAAATAAAACATAGACCCGCTGTCCCAAATAACATCATAGATTGGCAGGTGTTCAAAAATGACGTCCAGATTAATAATTTCCTTACCCTTGAGCATGAATTTTCAAATATCAACATTGACTTGGATGCTATGACAGATTCAGAATAGCAAACAAAAGAAGATCAGCAAGCTATAACAGCTGCAACGGCCAAACAGATCCTGAAACCAACTATTTTTGACAAAGAAAACATAGAACATCTGAAACAAATGCATTTGGAAGACATTGCCAAAGAAGAGGCAGAGATCATTGACTTAAAGGATAACTTTCTGCCTGCTGGCCTAACCCCATTAGAAGACATGTTTGACGCCAATGACGTTCCTAGAAAGCCAAAATTGCAACCCATTAACACTGATATAGAGGAACACAACATAGGGATGGCAGAAAATCCAAAAATGATCAAACTATCCAAAAATTTACCACCCGATCAAAAGCCCAAGTACATTGACTTATTCAAAGAATTCCAGGATGTATTTGCTTGGAGCTATGAGGATTTGAAATCCTGTGACACCTCGGTGATCCAGCACACAATCCCCTTAAAACCAAACCAGAAACCCTTCAAACAGAAACTTAGAAGAATTAACCCTATGCTTCTTCCACCGATTGAGAAGGAAGTAAAGAGGATGTTTGAAGTAGGCATCATAGCACCCATCAGATTTTCTGAATGGGTGTCCAATCTTGTTCCTACGAGAAAAAAGACAGGTGAAATCAGACTTTGTGTAGATCTCAGAAATTTAAACCAAGTCTCCCTAAAAGACCATTACCCTTTGCCTAAAATGGACCACATCTTGCAGAGAGTAGTGGGGTCATCTAGAATCTCTTTTCTAGATGGTTTTTCAGGTTTCAACCAAATACTTGTTCACCCGGACGACCAAGACAAAACAACTTTTATCACACCCTGGGGAACATTTAAGTATGTGAAGATGCCATTTGGTCTTAAAAACGCTGGTGCAACTTTTCAACGAGCAATGGACATTGCATTTGCCAAAGAAATACATGACTTCCTAGTTGTTTATCTGGATGACTTGACCCCATTTTCCAAATCTGATGAAGAACACCTCAAGCATCTTAGGCAAATTTTTATGACATGTAGGAAGTATGGCATTTCCTTGAATCCCAAGAAATCCCTATTTGGCCTCGAAGAAGGCAAGTTACTTGGCCACATTATATCAAAAGATGGGATCAGAATTGACCCTGAAAGAATCCAAGCCATCCTCCAAATTCCATATCCAAGAAACATAAAAGAGCTACAAGCATTCCTTGGGAAAATCAACTTCCTAAGAAGATTTATCCCAAATCTAGCTGAATTAATAAGACTGTTAAGCAACATGTTAAAAAAGGATGCCAAGGTAAGATGGTCCCTAGAAACCAATCAAGCATTCGAAAGTATCAAATCGGCATTGACACAAACCCCTGTACTCACCAGTCCACAGTTTGACAAAGATTTTATCATATTTTCATTTGCATCTGATCACACAATAGCCGTTGTCCTTTTGCAAAAGGATGAACAGGGAGCTGAAAAGCCAATTGCTTTTTTCAGCTGAGCCTTAAGAGACGCCCCTTTGAAGTACCCAATCATGGAAAAACGGGCCTATGCACTTGTTAAGGCCATCAAGGATTTCAGAGTGTACATTTTATGTTCACATGTGATTTCCTATGTCCCACACGCTGCTGTAAAAGACATATTGACCCAAGAGGGATTAGAAGGCAAAAGAGGCAAGTGGATTGCAAGCATCCTTGAATATGATATAGAAATAAAACCAACCAAGCTGATAAAGGGACAAGGTTTAGCTAAACTGATGTCCGAAACAAACTTTCAAGCCCTAGACATAAACCAGCTGGACAATGAACCGGAGCTGGCGACTCCACAGATCAGTGAAATATTTCTCCAATGCCCTTGGTACACTGATATTTGCTTTGTATTGTTAAACCTGTGTGCTCCCCCAGGATTGTCCAGAACCAAGAAAAGATTTTTGAAAATGAAGGCTTTAAAGTTTTGTGTTATAGATGGTGCATTATTTTGGAGAAATCATGAAGGTATATTGCTTAATTGTTTAACCATGAATGAAACTAACAATGTCATGAAAGAATTCCATGCAGGTGACTGTGGAGGACATCTATATTGGAAGTCCACTGCTGATAAAATTCTAAGGGCTGGTTTCTATTGGCCCTTTCTTTTTGCAGATGTAAAGAAGTTTGCCATGTCATGTCACAAATGCCAAATCTTTGAGGGCAAGAGAAAGCTGTTACCCCTGCCCCTCAAACCCATCTCAACCGAACAACCTTTTCAACAGTGGGGTCTTGACTTCATTGGAGAAATCCATCCCTCTTCCTCAGGCCAGCACAAATGGATCCTAACAGCCACTGACTATTTCACCAAGTGGGTTGAAGCCATTCCCTGCAGACAAGCCAATGACACCATCATTATCCAATTCCTTGAGTGCAATATCCTGTCTAGATTTGGCTGCCCTGAGAAAATCATCACTGACAATGCCGCTGCCTTTAAGTCCAAAAAGATGATCAATTTTTGCCACAGATTTCATATTACCTTGGGCCACTCTACAACCTATTACCCTCAAGGTAATGGCTTGGCCGAATCATCTAACAAAAGCCTCATCAACATCATAAAGAAAGTGCTAGAAGAAAACAAGAAGAACTGGCACAAAAAGCTGGTAAATGCCCTATGGGCAGACAGACTCTTGAGCAAAAGATCCATTGGGATGAGCCCTTATGAGCTAGTATAGGGCATGGAGGCTAGATTTCCTTCATCCTTGGGCATTCCTACTATCAAATTGTTACAAGAAATTCAGGCTGAACCAAATGACATGCAAAGAAGAATCAATCAGACCATTCATCTTCAGCAAACCAGAGAACAAGTTTATGACAGAGCTCAAATTTTGCAAGAAAAGCTTAAAAAGATGTTTGATAAGAGAGCTAAAGCTGAGGATTTCAATGTTGGTGACAAAGTTCTAAGATGGGACTCAAGAAGGGAAGACAAGGGCAAACATGCCAAGTTTGATTTTTTATGGAGAGGTCCATTGGTTATTTCTGCTGTTCAGGGAAATAACACTTATTTTCTCAGGTCTATAGAGGACGGCACTGCCGAAGAAGGCCCTGTCAATGGCCGTATGCTGAAACATTACCATGATCCCTTTTAAGGGATACGATGCAGCTTTGTATATACCTTTGTACAATCTTATTTGTATATATCAGCACTCTGTTTTTATTTTTGTATAAGCAGGCCGATTGTTTAAGGAAAAGCAGTAAATTTGTGAAAGACACAGTTTTTAAAGCTTTGTTTCTACACCAATTTTTAGCAAAGTATCAAGAGAAAAAACTGTCACATTACAAGCAATTCATGGTAGAAAAGAACTATTTGCAGTCTTTGTGCATAATTATCAAGCACGCAGAAGAAAGCAGGCGATTCTTCACAGTTCACAGTAATTCAGTTGAGGAGGAGGTTGTTCATAGTTCAAAGTTTCACATTTTTAGCAGCCATAACAAATGTTTCCAGTCTACAGCAACCATAGAAGATCAAGGCAGTCTGACCTGCTGTTCTTGACTTTTCACAAGGAAAAGCCATCCCCAAGTGGAGCCACTGTTAGCCTCCTGTTGCAACAGGGTTTCATCTTTCATGATTGACATTTTTACATGCCAAATATGTCATACTTTGCAGGCTGCAGTTTTCCATATTTCCACAAAAGCCATGAAGTGTGCTAGTCCAAATGCCACTGCTATATTCCAATTTTGATGAGTTGTTCCAGTTTTGAAGAGTTTTTTAAGGGAGGTCCAAACAGTCTAACCTTGGTCTCCCTAGGTTTCAATTTCCTGTTTTAGAATGTAGAGAATGCATCTGACCAAACAGTTTAATCTTGGCAGATCTGTAGATAGGTAGAGAATCAAAGGGACCCAACTGCTTAATCTGGGCCCTAGCAGAAATAAGTGTAGATCTAGATAGGAAGCATTCAAAAGAAAAATTGTAAATTTGGGTCTGCAAGTCTAAGTGCACCCAAACTAAAAAGAAAAAAAAATGTTAGGTGAGTAGGCTGGGTAGGTAGCTGTGAGGTTGCAAAGTGATTCATGATCAATTCTTGTGTTTCTAAGTATATATCTTTCCAGATCATAGTTATCAGGCAATTTTCATCTGGTGGAGCTCAAGCTGGACATCACTAACTTCCCCTTCTTCTAATTCCCCAAGTCACTTACTAATTTCCCCAAAAAGGTCAAGATCTACTTGGTTCCTCTTAGTTCATCATTTTCCATGTCATTTGCCTTAATGAAGATCTGCTTCACTCAAGGATTTCTCATCTATGAGTCACTTTTCCCCAAAATTAGCCTAAGGTCCCCCACCTTAGTGCTTTCTTATCATCTCCATATTAACTACTAACTCTAGTATATAACTCCCCATCAGTTTTTCCCCTTCCCCTACTAAAAATATGTATATAAAACTCCCCTATCTAAATATCCCCCCCCCCTGGCAAAATAACCATATTTCTTCTAAGTCCGGGGAAAAATAGTCCATCTGGGGCTATTTTTAGCCCATCTGTGTCATAGCAGGAGTTAGATGACACCTGGTCATGCTAACAACTTCTCCCTTGCCCTATAAACCCTCAAAAACCCATGTTTTACCCATTATGCTAAAGTCCCGAGTGTAAATACATTAACCCACGCTCATTAAACCCTATAACACACTTTTCCTAAGTCTAAAAAACCCCCACTGCGCTATATTTAAATCAGAATATTCCCGCGGATATGCCCGCCCACTAACCCGCCGTCGCCCCGTCCTTCCAGCCAGCTGTCCGATCGTCCTGTGCCCAGATCAACGGCTGGCGGGCCTTCCCATCTCCCAACGAACCCGAAGGATAGCGTCCGGGAGATGGGCGGTATTGCCGCCGTACTCCCGCCACGCGTCACCTTCTGGGCTGTGGCGGAGCCCCTCCCCCCAAAACCGCCCAGGCGCTAAGGCGGTGCGCCCAAAACCATTTACCACTCCTGCGCAATGACGTCACCTGCCTGCGTCACCCCCCTGCCCAGTCACCATGACACGTCATCTGCCTGCGTGACCCTCTTGCCACTGTACCACTGAGTCACCTGCCACGTGTCCTGCCACATCATCAGACCTGCCGTACTGCCACATCACCTCCGTACGTGATGACGTCATCATGTTGTCGTCATCCTGCCGCGTCATCTTGCTGACATCATCACTGACGTCACCCGCCGTACAAAGTCCCGTCATGCTGATGTCATGCTGACGTCATCATCAGTTTTTAGCGCGAAGGGCGAAAATCGCACTCTGGAACCCCAGAATCAGTTTCTGAGGCAGTTTTTGATGAGCGGCTGGATAAATTAGGCCAGAATGGGGAATCTTTAGGGAATCTTTTCATCACGCAACCCCCAGCAAGCTCGAAAGGCGCCAAATGACCCATTTTTCTTCGCGAAGCTTGCCGAAAGGAGCAGAAGACAGGTTTAAGGAAGACAGAGCTGAACAGCAACCATTAAATGCTGATTTAACGCATAGCACATCAGAACAGCATCCCAATTTATTGTCAGAGAGTATCAGAGAAGGAAGAAGAGCCAAAGAGTATCAGTCAAGATTTTTTAGGGGCTCGAAGCACCTGAGCATTGATGAACCCCCTCAGCAAAGTCAAATTAAGAGGCGTAAGGCCATCCTTGCCCTCAAATCACAGTTAAAGCTTTAAATGCAACCAGACAGCAAGGAAGCAGAAACCCATACACATTTATTGCAGAAAACATTGCACTAAGCCACCGAGGACAACACAATTTATTCAGTTTTGATACGGCCGCCCTCAGCGCAGCCCAAGATATTTTCATGCATTTATTTCAGATAGGATTAGGTCAAATTAATCATTTTTTATGACTTGTTTAGGTCAACATGTAATAAAACCAGTTGTAGAGAGTTTTTCCCCTATATATACCATCCTCTGCACTGTTTTAAGGGTTGGTCAATTAAGAATTTTCACCAGAGACTCGCATTGTATACCTGAGTTTTTTCTATAACCAAAGATTGCTGAAAGCTTGGAGAGCAAACTGCCTGTTGTAAATGAATATTTTGAACATATGAAGATGGAATTCTTGTGCTGCAGCCTGAAACAATAAGTGCATCTTACCTCTGTTTTATTGTTTACCACTATCTAAATAGCAGAAAGAAAGAATAGCTTAGAATTTTTTTAAATACACTCTATGCTCATTTTCTGTTGTTTCCTTATGTTTTCCTCTGAATGAATTGGTTATGAATATGAATTCCTCCTGGCTCATATTTACCCCGATTCACCCGTGTATGCCAATTATCTAGGGATTCTTAAATGCCCCTAGGTAGAGCTCTGTTACCTACATCTGCTAAGTTGATTGAGAGATTCTTAACTGCCTCTCGTTACTTAGC
Source organism: Pinus tabuliformis (assembly GCA_031772625.1). Classification (NCBI taxonomy): domain Eukaryota; kingdom Viridiplantae; phylum Streptophyta; class Pinopsida; order Pinales; family Pinaceae; genus Pinus; species Pinus tabuliformis. Next base: position 690,018,650 of record CM062812.1, on the reverse strand, counting down.
ATTCTTTCCATCATTTAAACCTGAAACATTGTTTCATGCGAAGCTACCTTGCTCCATTTTCACTTATTGTGACCAAGGAAATGCACCAGCAGCCCTCCTCCTCGACTCCACTGATGAGCCCCAAAAATGGATAATTATGTGGGCTCATTCAACCTCCTAATTCGACTTAATCCAACATTCTCATTAGTTTATTGCATGTTTTTTATTATATTTATGCTAATAGAGTGAATTGGGTTAGTCATTATGCCAACAAGTCTAATGTGTGCTTTGTGTAGCCTTTTTGGTGAATTTGGAGACAAAGTCAATGGTTGAAATGAGCACTTGGCAGCCAAATTCGTGGAGAGTATTTTTAGGAAGGTGTTCCCTTCATTTATGGGCCCTTACCTCGAATTCTCCACCATCAGCTCGGAGTTCAAAGGCCACCAAATCAATTAGCACAAGGGCAGCCAAGCAGGTCAAGTAGGACTGCTGTTAACTACAAGTTTTGGGCAGTCGAGCCCCTAAAGTTTAGGAGGACTGTTGGGGTCCTCAATTTGTATAAATAAGAAGGCTTAGGGCCTCATTTGGGGTTAGCTAGTAGTTGGCCAATGGTTAGTCATTTTGTAGGCAGAAGTTAGCTAGTTTGTATTTCGATTTTTAGGCAATAGATTAGCTTTGCTTTCAGCTCATTTTCAAGTTCTCCTTGTGGACAGTTTTGATGTAACTCTTCTTTTCTTGCTCAATAAAGATGAATCCAGCTTTGCACCAGCTCTAAATCTCTCTTAGGAGGTTGTAGCTCTTGGGGTTGGGCCCATCTCAAGTGCCCAGTACCTCCTTTGTTTATATTTATGTGTTTTTGCTGCATTCTTAGAATAAAATCTGCTATTTAGATCTAAATCTTGTTTTGTTATTTAGTTTGTTTTTTGATGATTAAAATAGCTTTTCATGCTCAGATTTAGTTGATAGGTTGTTAGCAGAAAAAGCTTCAAGAAAAGGGCCAACAAACATCTGTGGTTTCACCTCTCCCTCAGTGGGATCAGGAGCTGTGACTAGGATGACTTTGCTGCCCACAAAAACACTGACTTTGCTTTGCCATGCAATCATTAGTGTTTGGTTTTCATTTGCAAAAGTTGGTTACATGTTCAAATATTTGAATGCTTCATTGCATAGTTAATATACATGGTTTCCTTGCAAATAAAGTTGCTGTCCATTCTTGTTACTGTTAGCTAGATCATATTAGGGTAGCATAACTAGATCTTTGTTTTCTTGCTTGTCTTTGTTGGTTCAGTTGGAAACACAAATTGCAGAGCACCTGTACCACTTCTCTGTCTACCCAGACTCCCTCAAACCCATCTTCTCCATCTCCTAACTTGGTTTCTTGCCTCACGTTGCCATACTGCCCTCATAACCCTACCTTTTGTGCAGCATTACTTCAGTCTTCTTGGAACAAGTCCAGCCATCTACACCTTCTCCTCAACTCCATCCTCCAAGTCTTGAACTCCCCTACACCCCTATTTCACCTCCATACTCATTCCTCCACCTTTTTCCCTCCATCCATGCTCCAAAATTCCATTACTAAACATCCTGTAGAAAAATTACAGAACATCCTGTAGAATCCCTGCAGACTTCCTGTACAAGCTCATAAACGCAGTTTCTTGGCAACCAAACTTTGTGAAACTCTCTGGAAGGGTGTTAGGGACCCCTTAGACCCTCTCTGAACCTTCCCGACCTCTTCCAAGCATTTCTCCTCCTTGATCCACCTCTGCACAGTCAAAAATAGTTAAAAGCACATGCATGATAATTCCAACAACTTAATCAAAAATACAAAAAGATGTTTTCTTCAGATAGAGGTAGTCTAGACACATGTATTTTACCTTCATAGAAGTAATGGCATCTCTTTCAATAGTTTGCATGCTCTCCTTTGCGTCAGTAAGACTAGCCGGTAGAATTAGGGTTTTCTAGGGTTTGCGTTTCTTTTTGGCTTTCAGTTTCTTTTTGCAATTAGATTAGCTTCCTTCGAGTTAGCTTTCATCCATCAATTAAAAAGCTTCTTCTAAGAGCTCATAGAAGTCGGCTTAAGCTCCTAGTGGACTTGTGCCAGCTGACCAAGTGACAACTGCGGCAAGAGCTAGTACTTGTGCATACAACACCGTCGCTTCCAAGTTTGTTACGAACTACCGGGTTGATAAAATTAAAGAAGGGAGTTCCAGGAGTTGTAGCATTATTGCTGCAATACTGGGGCTCACCATCCATGCCCAATGGTTTGAAACACTTAGACTGTGCTATGCCTCTCTACCTGAAACATCAATTTTCCCACCAAAGCAGAACAAAAATTCCCCTAAACTCAATAGCTAGCCTAAGATCAATTTCAACAAAGCTAAATCCCAAAGAGAGAGCCCTCTCTGATTGCAGGTGGGCTAGAACCTACAATCCAAAGTTGGTTTGTGGTTACCTCGGCTGTATCCCTTACTCCAACCTGGGGACAACCTGAGTGATAACACAGTCGATTGTGGGATTCAAAGAGATCGCGATGTGACTAGATGAGATGCCTTGGGAACTAGATTAGAGGTTGAAATGTACAATGCATGAAGCCAACATGAATTTGACAGATAGACAACATCGTGAGTGGTTTTTGGCTTTGCTATTATCACACTTAAGGAGTGTGATGTCGCAGCAAAAGATAACAACTCAGGTAGAGACCTTGGAGATTTCCATGAGACTACATGAGACTCCGATGCAAGATCCTAATCTAGGAGTTCAACAGATCCATGCGCAACTAAAGAATATGTGCCTTGAGATGCAAGGTCTAAAGCAAGACAGGACGGTTTGACCAGAGGTACGTGAGGAAGTATGGTGCTTGAAATGTAAGAGTCAGGGTCATGACAAAGACCAATGCCCGGTATTTGCGAATTACCTTGCAAGAGGAGGACCAATGCCTTTAAGACCGGAAGCTCAAGCAGGACCTAGTGCGGGGCCTGTATTATGGTGCGCTATCTGTCATGTAGCCGAAAAACATGCCACAGATAACTGTCACCTGCTACAAAAGTATGTACAAGCACCACAACAGCTGTTCTGCAACTTTTGTAGATCGGTAGGACATGATGAGCGTACTTGCAGGAGCTATGAATTGATGATGGATAGAACTCCTGCCTATAGTGTTCAGGCCAAAACATGACCCCTTGACCAGAATGCATGGATGACACGGATAGGATTTCAGGGGCGCAGATGAGGCCGAAGTGGAGGAGGACCTGGTAGAGGTTGCAGACAGCTGATTTTCTACAATTGCGGAGGACTAGGACACTATGCTCGCGATTGCACTAATCCAACGCATCCGTTGTGCAAGTATTGCACGCTGTTTGATCATGAAACAGGAGACTATCCTACGTTGATAACTAGGATATGAGACAAAGGGGCACTATCACCTCCACTAACTCAGAACTTTCAGATGATGAGGTCTAAGCCACGTGAGGAAGATCCAAACATAAATATAGTGTTGAAGAGTGGGATCGCAACAGGGAATGACAAGGGGAAACAACCAGAAGGCAGTACATGGGTTTGCAAAGCCCCAACAAAAGAGGCTGAACTCGACTTGGAGCACTCTTGTGAAGCCTTCATGGAAGCTAAGAAGAGCTTCATTGAGGCCTCCACCATAGGAAGAAAGGATAAGCCTAAGTTGGAGATGGACCCTTCTATGCTCACAACTTTCCTGGAAACCCGTGTGAAGTTACTGTGCAATAGTAAGGCTGTGAAACGGTTACAAGAACTCATCAATAGATGCGTTGGGATCGCACTAGGTGAGTCACGCATAGTATGAAAGATTGGCAAGCATAAAACGAGGACAGGAAGGGAGATGAGACTAACCACACAAATAGGAGAGTATGAAATGGATCAGGTCATTTTGGACCTGGGGTTAGATGGGAATGTCCTACCAAAGTAGACTTGGGAGTGAATGGGGAGACCTGCATTGCAATGGTCTCTGATTCAACTAAGGATGGTGAATCAACAGAAAATCATCCCCATGGGGCGACTACAGGGGGTGACCGTGGACATTGAGGGAGCAAGCATGCTAGCGGATCTTGAAGTAATAGAGATAGTGGATGACAACAATCCCTACACTGCGCTCCTAGGAATTGACTGGGCTACTGATATGAATGGAGTAATCAAATTGAAGAAGCGAAATATGATCTTTGAGAAGAAATAACTGCGCGTAATAATACCCCTAGATCCTACTGAAGGATCACGCTATACAGATTCAGTCCGCGATTATGAGAATGATGATGATCTGGACTACATCTATAAGATAACAGTGTAAGACCAAGACTGGGTGAATCCCACTATGGATGGATGTATTACATGGGATGACGAGAGTTCCTACACTTCGGATTCCGACGAAGAAATAGAATGCTAGCAGAATCGGTTACACAAAGTAACTGCGCTGAATTGCAAGATGATGACCCAGTCACTGCGTTGCATGTCGTTAGAGGTAAGAGATATGCCTATTTATGATGGTGTAAATGAGGTAGATATATTTTTGGATGCATTTGAAAGGGAGATACCCGAAAAGTAGCACTTCCAGGCCTTAGACTAGGCACTACGTGCTACGCTTGCAAGATGGTGGGGTACGCACAAGGGAAGCTTTGATGACTGGCGTGAATGTAGGAGGATGACAAGAACACAATTTGGGAAGCCTAATATGCAACTAACATACAAGTAAGATGGCTAGAATGATTCGTGTGCACATCTGGCCAAATGGACGTAGGCTTATAGAGAAAATATCCAACTTGAGTGGGTGCACCTGTTCTATTGTACCCTGGATGTTATCCCAGATAATTGGTATATAGAAACAGAGCTCCACCATGGGACAGGCAACTGGGATATCCTATGCAAAGGATTCATGATGACATTCATTTTTCAAGACGAGTTTGATAGTATTGATGAGGTTCTACAAGAGGTGAAAGCAACCATCTTTAGGATACTGTAGGATCCTTTAGAGCTAATTCAGCCTGAATGGGCTACTCAGCTGAGTCACACGCTCGAATTTTATAATGTAAATACTGAAGATGAGGATGAGGATCCATGGAAGATTAACATTCCAGAAACAAAAGGCCACCGTGAGGTTCAAGGACCGTATATTGAGAACCCTAATATAACTGTGCCAGTGAAAACAAAACAAGTGAACATTGGCACAGAGGCAGAACCCAAATTCATGAAGATTGGAAACTACTGGGATGATGCGATGACGGATAAGGTCATTGAATTGCTCCGCGAATACTAGGACTTATTCCCTAGCAAGTTTATGGATCTGAAAGGAATAATCGGAAACCTAAGAGTGATGAAGATCACGTTAAAACCCGACGCGAAGCCAGTTAAGTAGAGGCCTTACCGCTTCAATCCAAAATACAAGGAGAAGGTTCACTCAGAGCTAGACAAGATGCTAGTGGCAGGCATCATTGAGCCTATGGAAGAATTTGATTAGGTAATCCCTATGGTGTTGCAAGAGAAAAAGCAGAAGGATGAGATAAAGATATGTGCAGATCTCAGAAAGCTAAATGACACTTGTGTGCATGATCCTTTCCCGACTCCATTCACGGATGAAGTGTTGGACAATGTAGGTGGCTAGGAAGCATATTCCTTCACTGATGGGTTCTTTGGGTACCACCAAATCAAAATCATGCCAGAGGATAGGAGAAAGACAACCTTCGCGACTGAGTGGGGTTGTTTTCAATACACCGTAATGTCATCTGGATTGAAGAATGCGCCTACCATCTTTTCACGTGTGGTTGTTGTGGCACTTAAGGAATATATTCATAAGTTTGTAGAGGTATATTTTGATGACTGGACTGTATTTGGGCTCGTTAAGCGCCACGTAGAAAGCTTGCGCCTGATGCTAGATACCTGTCAAAGATACCAGATTGTGCTCAACCTTAAGAAGTGTCTGTTTTGCATTCCTTTGGGAACCTATTGGGGCATGTGGTTTGCAGACAAGGACTGATGGTAGACCCCGCGAAGATCATGGTGATATAGAACTTGGAAGTGCCGAGGAATGTGAAAAAACTACACACTACTCTGGGACATACAGGATATTATAGAAAGTTTATCAAAAGCTATGCCCAGATCATCGCGCCAAAGGAAAAATTGTTGAAGAAGGATGTCATGTTCTGCTGGAACGATGACTATAAGAAAATCTTGGATATATTGAAAGAAAAGATGGTTACTGCATCAATTCTAGTCTTCTCGGACTGGAAGAAAAAGTTTCATGTACATGTTGACGCATCATGCATAGCGATGGGGGTAGTACTAACACAGGATGGAGGCAAAGGATTGGACCATCCTATCGCATTCGTAAGCTGTAGATTATCCAAAGTAGAGAAGAACTATTCTACCACTGAATGCAAGGGGCTAGCTATGGTGTATGCTCTCTAGAAGTACTGGCACTACTTACTAGGAGGCCATTTTAAAATGTATATCGATCACTCCACGCTGAAGTACCTAGTCAATAAGCCTATGTAGGGTCGACGAATCTATAAATGGCTCTTGTTTTTCCAAGAGTATGATTTTGAAGTTGTTGTGAGGCTTGGATGATTGAATGTGGGACCAGATCATCTGTCGCGCCTCAAAACAAGGGAGGAACCTACTAACTTGGAAGAAGGATTGCCTGACGTGTAGTTGTTTGCAGTACGTGTCGTAGATGGTCGTTTTGAGGATATAATACACTTCCTAACAATAGGAACTACACTGGAAGGATACCCTGTCCAGCAATAGAAGGAATTAGTGGTGCACCCAGTAGATTTCTATGTCATTGTTGGGCATCTATACAAGATGGGGTGTTGGCATGTTTGGACCTGACCCAAGTTCAAAGGTGATTTAGCCAAACAAATCCCGGTACTACTGGCCCTTTCGGTGACAGTCCACAGAGCGCAGACTGAGGTCTCACCCGAAGTAGTAAGGGAGGGTTCTAGAACCAGGATTCCACACCCTTGAGATGTCTGATGAGTTCAAGTGGTCCTCGATTCGACCCTGCGCGCACGTCACTACGCGCACTTACCTGTACCTCACAGCTTGAGATGTTGCCTTCGTGTAGCCCTACTTGAGGGCCGAACGTTGTTATTACACAAGCCTTTACTAGTATTACGCTGTTATTTGATTAACTTAACTTACTTGCATGCGTAAAGTATACTTAGAAATATAAATCATTCATACAGGTGCACGGAGTAAATAAACAGTATATTTGCAATTTATATCAAACATGTAATAACCCAAGAACAAATACACAGAATTAAGATAAAACTTTCTCTTTATTATTTTCTTCCCTGGTTATAGACTCGACTCTTCCCTGCACACTCAGCTGTAGGGGTCCGCGCACTCAACTGCGGACTACTAGGCCTCTCCGCACTCAACTGCAGAGCCTTCTCCTACTCTATGACCAAGACACACTTGGACTCTTGCTCTTTTCTTCTACTTCCTTGTATATTTCTTAGTTATTTCTCTTTTACACTTAGAGCCTCGCTCTATTTATACAATCCCATGGTCTGTGGACCATGGGTAGGCCGACATTATATTACAAGACTAATGCGGACAACCATGTCACTGTATCATACATTCCGTGCTCCGCACCCGCAATTCGCAATCTTTACAAAAATATTGGGTCAATACTTGGGCTTTGAGCCCAAAAACATGCCTTGGTGATCACGAGCTCAAGACCAAGTGTCGAAAAATGCTCAAAAATGAAAGTGCTTAGAACTAGTTTGAATTTGAACGATCGGATAGGTCTCCTCCTCCTAATTATAGCACTGCAAATAGTTCTAAAAATGGTCTCCATATGCAGAAGTTATGCTAATTTGAAAATCACCCAATAACCTTTAATTTTGAATTTTTTTATAAAAAAATTTAAAATAGAATATTCCAGGGAATATTCCATTTTGGGCTTCCAATAAGAGGGTGCCATGTGGCAAGCCCGGAGACTGCCACGTGGCCCCAAGGTGGACAAAGAATTGGCATACAAAAATTTTGGCAGATCTATGGGTCGAACCCACGACCTTACATTTACAACGGCAGCGTCTTACCATTAAACCAGGCGGGTGGGACTTGAAATGGAATGCGCCAAACATATATTTAAAGGCAGGAAATGTTACGGGTGGGCCCAAAAGGGGGCCAACCCCTAAGGGCCAGCCCCCTCCACATAGGACCTCGTCCCCAAAACCGTGGCATAACATACCGCGGCAGTTAAGCTGGTTGTCAAAACAAACGTTCACATGTTGACAAACCCACCAGCGATCACGGCTAACTGACCATCCGGCTAGCAGTCAGGGTACGCAATCCGATGCCGCAAACCACGCCAGAATCCCCGGTCACATGCAATAGTTAACTGACAGTTTAACCGGCATTCAAGGCTCAAATGGTGGTCGGTTTCGCAGTGGCACCAATTTTGGAGGTCCCGCCAACTTTGGCGGACCTAACTGGGCCATAACTAAAGTTAGCTAGAGTTAATTCAGGGCTAACTAGGAGTTAGAGTAAATGTCCCATAACTTTGGCTAGGAAAGGCCTTTTGAGACGATTTTTTTTATTTTGGGTCTCTTCGACATGCTGAATCCATTGGCATAGGTTTCACAGCCAACAGAGGTCATCTACAGGTGATCTTGCTTCGAGGAAGTTTGCTGCTAGGGCCATATCAGTTTGGGAGCTACATTGGGATGTGTGAAACCATTGAATGTGAAACGAAGGTCATTTCTGACTATATTCTATGCTCTGAGTCCATTTCTACAACTCCTTTTCCTTGTTGAGTCATTCTTCACCTCAAAATTCTTCAAGGAAGCTTACAGGGCCACCAAGGCCATTCTAGTGCTTCAGTTGTTTGGGGGCTATAGTCATCTGTTTTTGGTGATTCAAAAGTCTACTTCTATTGTTTTCGACCTTCTGAGTCCATTGGTAAAGGTTTCAGAACCATCAGAGGTCATCTTCACGTTAAATTTCTTCATATAATTTTAAAGGGCCACTAGGGCCATTTGGAGAAAGTACTATTTAAAGTACAATTTCACTGTTTAGTGCTTGGGGAAGAGCATTATTAACTATTTCCTATCTTCTGATTCTATTTTTATAGTCAGATTTGCCTTTAGAGGCACTTATTTACTTGTATTAGCCTTTGTAGCTTTCTTAATACAAGAAGACAAGCCCATTTTGGGAGGCTTGGTCCAACAGATGCAGCCCAAGAGGAGTGAATTGCTTCATCATCTTTGTGTCATTATTTTCTGAAGTTATCATGCTAAAAAAAACTGATATAATGTGTTAAACAACAAAATTAAATAACTTTCCTTCACACATAAACACCTAGACAGCTACTCAAACTTATTTGTTTTATTACACAAGACATCAAGCTTCAAGCATGAGTATTTTCATGACATCTGAGTGTTTACTTCTCTTACTTCTTTAGGTAGAGCCTGTAGTGGGCTAGGTAGCCTCTGGAACTCATCCTCTCTTTAGAGGTGTCATATCCGGTAAATTCCCCTATCATCTATCTTTGTATTAGAAATAAGAAGTTCTCACATTTTCAGAGTTAACCTTAGAGTTGTTTGCACAATTAAAATTATTGGAAATGGATACCTTGCACCATTTATTCAAGTACATTCCATTTTCAGATCAGGTGGTATCAGAGTAGGACTTTTCTATTTATATGCTCTAGGAAAAGTTATATAAACTATAGATAGAGTCTGAAGCAAGCTAGGAAGCCTTCGAACCGCTTTTGTTATACAATTGCGTAATAGATAAATGCTAATTCAGACAATCTCTGGTTTAGTTTACATTTTTAGCATTTGTGCAATCAACTTTGACTATTTTATTGTGTGCATGAGTTTGCTTGAGCTCATTTTGGGATAGCTAGTGTTAACCCTCTCCAAGAGTTGAAGGCATTTTGTCAACAAATTGTCATTGTTGAAAGCTTTGAGAACTCTGTTTGAAGTTCCTTTTGTTATTTGACCATTTACATGATGTCAATTTCTTCTGCAAGTGAAGTTTCCTCCTTCATGAAACTCTTCAGTGATGACATGAAAGAAGAGTTCATTAAGGTGAAGGACATGGTGCAGATTCTCCTTGAGGATCAAAGGGAAAGTGTTCAGCTTCATGCACAATTGTTGGCTATGAAGCAGGAGAAGGAAGAAATTCTTCAAAGATTGCATGATATGTAGTTGTAGCTTCATCAAGCCCAAGAGGCTTTGATCAAGAACATGTGTGAGAAAGAGGTAATCCATTCTGATTTGTCTTCAGTTTCCTCTTTAAAAGGATGTGTTGGATCTTTCAAAAAGCATACAAGGGGAGTAGGATCCAAATTAATGGTTAAGATGGGTTATGAAGGAAAAGGATTAGGAAAGCATGCACAAGGCATGATTGAACCCCTTTTTGTTGAGGAATGACCCAAGAATCTTGGACTTGGTTATGTGCAATCTAATGGTGAAGACTCAAAAGCCATGAAGGCATGTGAGGCTAATTCAAAGAGAACTTTTGTTCCAAGTTCCATGAGGCAAATATTTTCAATTTGTTTCAAAGATGATTGCCATTGCTTTAAGTCTTTGCAGCTTATGGCAAGCATGCAATTTTAGGCAGTTTTCAAGACAAGAACAAGGATGTTAGTCTGCAATTGAAAGCTGGAGCCTCTACTAGTTCATCTCATCATGGAAGCAAAAAGGATGAACATGCAAAGCAGCACAAGAGGTATAAATCTTCTCATGATCAATTCAATTGTGTTTTTGCAAGGCATGAAAATTTTACATGCTTTAATGGAAGAAAACTTTCTTGTACATATTGTGGTCAATTTAACCATCATGTTTCAAGAAGCTGAATGAGGAAGAAATCACACAAGAAACAGATGAAGCAAAGACTACCTTCAAAGAAGGTGCATAATATTTTCACTTTTTCCAAAATAAGGGACATGTTGTCTCTCATTGTTGGACTTTACATCCAACTCGTCATCCCACACACATGCAACAAGAGGATGAAAATATTGGCAAAGGTGGAACCCCGGATTCCATTATTGATGTGGGAAAGGAAGTTTCACATGAGGAAAAGTTGCAGCAACAAAAGTCGCCATGGAAGTGGCTTGGTGAGAAGTGGATGGACTTCTTGACACAGTAAGATGTACTTCTTTTGTACATATACAAACTTTGGATGTATGATTGTTTTTTTTATGTTGTTGCAAAATTGTACCATGGAGGTAAAAGATGAGTACGGGACTCACTTTTATTGCAGCAATGTCTTTCATTTCAGCTCTTTGTCACCCACAAGTTCTTTTCTAGGTTGATGTACTTGTTGATCTTTGAAAGAAGAGTTGAAGTTGCACCTATACATAGAGGTTGTAGGTGTATTTGTCGAACTATATATAGTTCATTGTAAATGATACATGCATATGTGTTTGTAAATGTATCTTGTTGTTGGTCGACTAGTGTCTCTTGTGAGCACAATTTTTACATTGTTGATTGTGTCACATAATTCTTATCGACTTGTGTCGATTGTGTCACACCTTGATTATCGACTTGTGTCGATTTTGTTTCATATGTTTTGTCGACTTGTGTCGGTTGTGTACAAACTTGCTACATTTATGGTTGAGTCCATTGTTTAGCACATTTCATGTCAACTTGTCATTGATGATTGTCTTGTTGCACAAGGTACCTTTGGTGTCATTTGGTGTAGGGAGCAAAATTGGTGCAAAGTAGTGCACAATTCTATGCACTGGAAAAGCATGCAAGCAAAGAAGCCTCAAATTTCAACATGTGTCTCTACTTGGTTCATTATGGTTTGCTTACTTTTATTGTCTATGAACAGAACCACTGCACTTCTTTTTGAGAAGTTTTTGCAACATGTATCCCAAGATTTTGGGATGAGCATTTGCATTAATTTCAGCATGCTACAGCCAATACAAGCATTCTTCTACAACTACTTCATTTTTTGAAGTATATTGTGGGTATTGGCCTAAGTCACCTTTAGTTTTCCTTCTAGAGAAGGAGGTGCCATTGATGGGCATGGTGACAGTTGGCAAGCCCGCATGTTCAATGGAAGATTTCAACTCATACATCAGCAAGTGTCATTGCTAGTTTCTGTAATTTTCAGATTTTTCTAGAGAGAAAGCTTGGTTGTGATTCGACAAGTACTTGGCTTATTCAGCAAAAATTCGCCATGACGACAGTTGGCAAGGCAGGAGATTTTGGTTATCTTTCTGCTCATTTGGCTGAACGGAAGAGGATGTTTTTGTTCTCTCATTTGTTGTACAATTCAATTCAGAGTTTTCAGTAGGCTCTTGGGGTCCAAAAGCTTCTCATTTGGGAGGTGTGATCAAGAGCTCAAGACCAAGTGTCGAAAAATGCTCAAAAATGAAAGTGCTCAGAACTAGTTCGAACCTGAACGACCGGATAGGTCTCCTACTCCTAATTCTGATGCCATGAATGGTTCAAAAAATGGTCTCCGTATGAGGAAGTTATGCCAATTTGAAAATCGCCTAATAACCTTTAATTTTGAATTTTTTTATAAAAAAATTTAAAATAGAATATTCTAGAGAATATTCCAAAGAATATTTCATTTTGGGCATCCAATAAGAGGGTGCCACATGGCAAGCCCAGAGGCTCCCACGTGGCCCCAAGGTGAACGAAGAATAGGCATAAAAAATTTTGGCAGATTTGTGGGTCGAACCCACGACCTCACATTTACAACTATAGTGTCTTACCATTAGACCAGGCAGGCGAGACTTGAAATGGAATGGGCCAAACATATATTTAAATGCGGGAAATGTTACGGGTGGGCCCAAAAGGGGGCCATCCCCCTCCACATAGGAACTCGTCCTCAAAACCATGGCGTAACATACCACGACAATTAAGCTAGTGTTCAAAACAAACTTTCACATGTCAACAAAGCCACTGGCAGTCACGGCTAACTGACTGTCTAGCTAGCAGTCAGGGCATGCAATCTGATGCCGCAAACCATGCCAGAATCCCTGGTCACATGCAACAGCTAACTCATAGTTTAACTAGTAGTCAAGGCTTAAATGGCGGTCGGTTTGGTGGTGGCACTAATCTTGGAGGTCCCGCTAACTTTGGCGGACCTAACTTGGCCATAACTAAAGTTAGCTGGAGTTAATTCAGGGCCAACTGGCAGTTGGAGTAAATGTGCCATAACTTTGGCTAGGAAAGGCCTTTTGAGACGATTTTTTTTTTATTTTGGGTCTCTTCGACATGTTGAATCCATTGGCATAGGTTTCATAGCCAATAGAGGTCGTCTACAGGTGATCTTGCTTTGGGGAAGTTCTAGGAGCCACATGGGCCATATCAGTTTGGGAGTTGCATTGGGATGTGTGCAGCCATTGAATGTGAAACGAAGGTCATTTATGACTATATTTTGAGCTCTGAGTCCATTTCTATAGCTTTTTTTGCATGTTGAGTCATTCTTCACCTCGAATTTCTTCAGGGAAGCTTACAAGGCCACTAGGGCCATTCTAGTGCTTGAGCTATTTGGGGGCTATATTCATCTATTTTTGGTGATTCAAAAGCCTAATTTTGTTGTTTTCGACCTTTTGAGTCCATTGGAAGAGGTTTTAGAACCATTGGAGGTCATATTCACCTCGAATTTCTTCGTAGAAATTTAAAGGGCCACTAGGGCCATTTGGAGAAAGTATTGTTTAAGGTAAAATTTCATTGTTTAGTGCTTGGGGAAGAACATTCTTAGCTATTTCCTATCTTCTGATTCTGTTTTTATAGTCATATTTTCCTTTAGAGGTACTTATTTACTTGTATTAGCCTTTGCAGCTTTCTTAATACAAGAGGACAAGCCCATTTTGGGAGGCTTGGTCCAGCAGATGTAGCCCAGGAGGGGTGAACTGCTTCATCATCTTTGTGTCATTATTTGTTGAAGTTATCATGCTAAACAAATATGATATAATGTGTTAAACAACAAAATTAAATAACTTTCCTTCACACATAAACACCTAGACAGCTGCTCAAACTTATTTGTTTTATTCCACAAGACATCATGCTTCAAACATGAGTATTTTAATAACATTTGAGTGTTTACTTCTCTTATTTCTTTAGGCAGAGCCTGTAGAGTGCCATGTAGCCTCTGGAACTCATCCTCTCTTTAGAGGTGACATATCCAATAAATGCCCCTACAGTCTATCTATGTATTAGAAATAAGAAGTTCTCGCATTTTCAGAGTTAACCTTGGAGTTGTTTGCACAGTTAAAATTATTCGAAATAGATACCTTGCACCCTTTATTCAAGTACATTCCATTTTCAGATCACTTGGAGGGATTCCATGCCCAACAGGCCCCCAACACAAACATTGTGACTTGCCCTTGAGTCACTCTGTTGGAGCGATGATCTTGGCATAGAGTCCCTCCAACTGTTCTTGAACCGTGCTGAGGTTAGTAGCGCACTGAGATGCTGTTTGCTGAATCTACTACATCCGCTATTCCGAGACCTCTAATTCTGGGGTGCTTCTCTGCATTAATGTGTGAATCCCCTGTATGTGTGTGAGCTTTCCTTCAATGTTCACCGTGATAGTGAAGGCTTCGTCGATCCACAGCTAGATGCGCGCTTTGAGAACTACCTCCTTGTGGCATTCCGCATCCATATGTTTCCTTTAGTGTTTTAGCTTGCTGCATCCTCCCAAACCTCTGGTTGAGGACCACTATCTACACAATTTCTCCAACACTATCGTATTGTTGTTGGAGTTCTCGTGCTTCTATCTCGAAGCATTAGATGTTGGGGTCCTCCTGCAAAGTTGTGAGGACCTCAAGTGCTTGTTCCAACATGTTGGTACAGTCTCGCACAGCACCTCTGATTTCCTGCAATCCTGTTGTGATAGCGCTAGCGCATTGTTCTTTGACTTCCGGGTGAGTGGATGACTGCACATTTAACTGCAGCTCGACGATCTAAAGATTTAGCTCCAGCTAAACCTTGGTCATTTCTTCCCTGGCCTCGCAAACTCCTGTAGCTAACCTGTGGATCCGCACCTCTACTGGTAGGTATGCTGGGATGGCCAGCTCCATACCTCCTCGAACGCTTCTGTTATCCACTGGGATGTCTGTGCATACTTTTGTAATAGATGGAATTTATCTTTAGCATGCTTTCCTCCTATCTAACAAATCACACACCATAATGTAGGTGTCGTGCTTAGTCCTGCTTGTGCCTCTGGTCTCAATGGCATTGGCCCTCCTCCCGCCAGGTAGTTTGCAAAAACTGGACAATGGTCCTTATCATGTCCCCAACCTTTACACATTATGCACCATACCTCCTCGCACGCTTCTGGGAAAGTTGTCCTACCTGTTTCAAACTCTGCATCTATAGACATAGGTTTTTCAACTGTGCGTGGATCTGTTGGAATCCCAAACTAGGATCTTGTATTGGGGTCTCATGCAATCTCATAGCAATCTCCAAGGCTTCGGCCTGGGTGGATAGCTTCTGCTGTGACAATGCAGTCCTTAGATGTGGTGTTAGTGACACTACAAACAATGCACAGTGTTACCGAACCGTTAAAGTCATGTTGTCTTCACAAATCATACCCTTCAATCTTTGATCCAGCTCCCAGGGATTCTCGCCTGGAAGCATCGTGATTTCCTTAAACTTGATAATCAACTGTGCCTCCAATTTTGGCCTTCTAAATTCCCTATTTAGCGCAACTTGGATATCCACAATCCCCACGTTTGGATTGTCATTAGAATGCTTAATGTTCCACGTCAGTGTGCGATCCTACAATGCGCTTACCAGCGTTGCCTTCTTTATGTTATCATCTATGACTCCTTGCGCTTCCCATACAACCTTTACCATGAACCAAAATTGGTTTGGATCTTCGTTCCCTACTCCTTTGAACACCAAAAACTTTATTTCGCTCGCCATATTGAACTGTGGTAGTGGGGGAGGTGGTGTGGGTGGAGATGGGGGTGAAGATGGTAAAACTAGTGGTGGTGTAGGTGGGGATGGTATGCATAGAATTCGCAGTATTATCAGATTGATTGCACTTCTTGGTGAAACTTCCATGATCTCTTCCTCACTTTCTCACCAAGGTGAAATCAAGGAGCTAGTTTCTATCTCTGTGCTACCTTTGTTTCTATAGATCCTCCCACTTCACATAGCCCCAAACATCAATTTACTCGCATAACCTACTTTTCACATAGTATCATTTTAAGCCAAGTGCTCAAAGATTTAATGTACTTACCTCGCAGTCCTTTGAAGAAGCATCATTCCGCCTCTCTGTAGCTGATTTATGTATCTACCACGAACTCAGTGATAAACCCTCCTATAACTCGATCGAGCCAATGGTCCACAACATGCACAATCTTATCTTCCAATGTTTCTAGTCTACGCACCAACTCTGGAGTCCACATAATATGTTTATCAAGCCTATAACTTCCTTGACTGTCTGATAGCTTCAAGATCCACTCATACAACTCAGAGGGGAAGGATGCAAATAAAATTTCGTGGATTTTCATATATACGTATCGCTCTAACCACTGTTCCTTTGATACTCGTTGATTCATGTTTTCCTGTGCCACAAACTCATGAATCGTTCTATCCATCCACTCTTCAATTTCTTTCTTTGTCGAATTCTAGTGACACGACATCAGACATCTCTTATGTAGATCCTCGTCTTGGCAACGAAACCATTTTTTGGCTTGTTGGGGCCTGACCCAGGTTTAGAGGTGATTTAGCCAAACAAATCCCAGTACTACTGGCCCTTTCGGTGACAATCCGCAGAGCAAGGACTGAGGTCTCACCCAAAGTAGTATGGGAGGGTGCTAGAACCAGGTTTCCACGCCCTTGAGTTGTTTGATGAGTTTAAGTGGTATGGGGTTTGACCCTGCACGAATGTCACTACACGCACTTACCCATACCTCGTAGCCTGAGATGTTTCCTTTGTGTAGCCCTACTCGAGGGTTGAACACTATTATTCCCCAAGCCTTTACTAGTATTCCATTGTTAGTTGATTAACTTAGCTTACTTACATGCGTAAAGTATACTTAAAAATATAAATCATTCATACAGGTGCGCAAAGTAAATAAACAGTATATTTGCAATTTGTATCAAACATGTAATAACCCAAGAAAATATACATATAGTTAAGATAAAACTTTCTCTTTATTATATTCCTCCCCGATTACAGACTCGACTCCGCCCTGCACACTCAGCTGTGGACTGCTAGGCCTCTGCACACTCAGCTGCAGACCCTTCTCCTACGCTACGACCCAAGACACACTTAGAATCTTGATCTTTTCTTCTACTTTGCTGTCTATTTCTTAGTTAGTTCTCTTTTACACTCAGAGCCTTGCTCTATTTATACAATCCCATGGTCCGCAGACTATGGGTAAGCCGACATTACATTACAAGACTAGGGCAGACAACCCTGTTACTCTATCATACATTTCGCGCTCCGCGCCCGCAATTCGCAGAGTCTTTACAACAATATTGGGTCAAAACTTGGGCTTTCAACCCCAAAACATGCCTTGGAGGGATTCCATACTGAACATGGGGACTAATGAGATATTGCGACAATATGTACCTGAGTTCAAACGAAGCAACATCCTCATGGACGCTCATGGAGGTGTCGTGGGAGGACATTATGTAGGGAGAGCAATCGCACAGAAGATTCTATGCAAGTTTGTGGTGGCCAACCCTTCATTAGGATTCAAAATCATATTGCAAGGCATGTGATGTATGTCAAAGAATAGGCAGGCCATTGTGGAGGGATGAAATTCCTTTGAATCCACAAATGACATTGCAACCTTTTGAGAAGTGGGCAATAGGTTTTGTAGGACCCATTCAACCATAAGGGAAGACAGGGGTGAGGTACATTATCATTGCGACGAAGTATTTAACTCGTTGGGAAGAAGTTCAACTGGTGAAGGATTGCACGATCGTGACGGCCGCAAAGTTCCTGTTTGAGCATGTACTAACATGATTTGGATGTCCATGGATTTTGTTGAGCGATCGTGGTACGAACTTCCTAAATGAGACGACCAGCACACTAATGGAGGAGTTTCAAGTATATCATCAGAAGAGCACACCTTATCACCCACAGGCTAAAAGGACAGTGGAGGCGTTCAACAAAGTGCTTGAAAACACACTGACCAAGGTTTGCAATGCTCGGAAAAGTGATTGGGACCTATGCATACTTGTAGTATTGTGGGTTTATCGAGCAACATGCAAAAAGATAATGGGACAAACCCCTTTTAGGCTTGTCTATGGTGTGGAAACCATAATGCATATGGAATACATCGTGCCTAGTCTGCCCATAGTAGCGCTCACAGGCATGACGGATCACGGAGCCCTAGAAGAGAGGCTCGCACAGCTGGATGAGCTTGAAGAAGAAATATTTTTGGCTGGGTTTCACTAACAGGTCCAAAAACAGCATGAAAAGGCATGGCATGATCGACACATCAAGTTGCTGACATTTAAGGTAAATGATCTAGTTTTGTTGTATGATAGTAAGTTTGATAAATTCCTTGAAAAAATTAGGATGCACTGGTTAGGGCCTTATGTTATTAAGTAGATTACTGATGGAGGCGTGGTATAGCTGGTCAAGTTAAATGGAGAACCCTTCCCAGGAAATGTGAATGGCAGTTGCTTGAAGCCATACATCGGCGGTCCGGCCAAATTACTAGATGAAAGTAGCATAGTCTTAGTGCTCCAGGTAAGTGAAAGGAGGCACGCGACTATAAACTACGTTGCCCAGGTTGGGGAGCTGCATGATTTCAAGACTACACAAAGAAAGGAAGTGTCATAGGATCTGCAACAACGTGAAGGCAGCTGCGCTACTCATGGAAATAGCACGCAGGTCTGTTGGAAAGTGACCGTTAAAGTCACTGTTCACAATTTAATGGTTAGACTGTGGCCAAATGGAGCGGGCGACAGGCACTTAAGGCAAAATTTATGGATTAGATTCTTAAAATATTGCCGCCAATCTAGCATTAATGGGCCGAATGTGGGGGGAACGGTCGGATTTGAATTCAAAAGGCCCTATAAATTACAAGTGGTTGTCCAACGAAAAACACTTCGCATTTTGAAAATTCAGTTGTCATGCTATCAGGTGTGTATGGACCGTGCGAATTTTGAGGCTATGAGAGGAAGTTCAACATTTGAGAAATTGTCGATGGAGATGCGGGACCTCCTAAATAGAATGATGTCAACAGTCGAGGAAGTTGCACAGGGCATTAAGGAAGTGGAAGCTGCCCCAAAGAGTATCGAAGTAGTAGTCAAAGTCCCTAAATCACCTAGGACATCGAGACTAAACAAGGATAAGCAGACTATGCTACCGGTATGCATCTCACCAGGAAACCCACAAAGGACCAAGCTCACTTTATCGGAAAAGGCAAAGGTCGTTAATCTGGAGGCACATGAGGAAGAATCTAAAGAAATCTTGGCGGATGAGGAGGATTTGAAAATGGAAGTTGAAACCTAGGGTGCGGACCCTATTACCAGGTTACAAAAATATGTTCCTTCACATAAGGGCAAAGCCAAGGTGCCAAAGGACATAGACGAGAGCAAGAGCTCCCTACAAACTCTGTTTATCCTGGATGACATTGTTTTTTAGGGGCCATGCTTAGGGCGGGTTCTTGTACTAAAGTTTGAAGATTGGGACCTCATAGATCACGAGAAATTCCCGCATTTAGTGATTGAGAAACTAATGCGCCGACGAATTGACACTATTGCTGGAATGATCGAATTAGAGCCACGTACATGTCTCAAGGGTGTAGAGAAAGCTGGGATACTCAACCTGCTCTAGGTACCACATTCCCACCGCGCCCCAGTGGCCATCTCCGTCATCAAGCAGTTGCTCTTCTTGGTCCATGATGGGTGGTTGTGTCCAGAGGAGCCCATTCCCATCACAGACCACTTGATCCATTGGATCACATAGCCGCCTTACTTAGGGGAGGATCCAACCAATATATCAGAAGGAAAAGGTGGTGAGTTGACCCTCATGGAAGCTATGAAGAAGAAATTCAAGTTGGAGAAGAAGAAGTGGGGATATGCCATCTCTAGCATTAACAACCCTGCAGAAAAGGTAGCAATGCAAATATTAGCAGGGAAGGTGATGCGGAAGTGTCGCGTGAATGAGGTACCCATGCCTTTGATTGCACTAGTAGCCCAATGCGCTGAAGGAGTTGAGTTCAGCTGGGCGGATTATCTATGCGACAAGTTCCTTGCAAATTGTCGTGAGGCACAGGAGCAGGGCAAGATGTTCCATTATTCATGGCTCTTGCTGTCGATTGTACTAAGGGAATAGAAGCTACCAGAAGACAGCCAATTCCCTTCAGTCGTGTCAGACCTTTCAGAGGCAGTGAAGTATGCTTTGATGTGGGTGACCAAGGATGTGCAACATGTAAAATAAAGCAAGATATTTTGGATCTTGATGGAGATGAGTACCCGAATGGGGATCAATCGCAAGACACGGTTGTCACCCACAATATACACTAGTTTGCAAAGCTTTGCAGAGTTCAAAGTGGATTTCCACCATGTCTTTATCAAGGCGCAGAAGGAACCCACAAAGACATGGCATAGCTTACCTTATCTGGCAACAAATGATGTTATCTTTGCAGTCCTCAAGTCTTGGCCGTCGGGGTGGCGCACCGTAACAGGATCTGCGGTGGAAACGTACAAGTTCACCGTGTAACGTAAGAAGGAAGAAACAAAGCTCAAAATGGTGTAGCTGGCTGAGAAACGTAGAAAAGAGGAAGCGAAGGCTAAGACCCATGCAACATGCGATGCCACAAAATTGGCAGAACAATAGGAGATTGGAGGAGAAGAGAGCAAAGGACAGAAGTCACCTTCACCCAGGGCTAAGGCAAAAATAGAGGAGATAACAGAACAAGGTGGCGCAAACCTGCAAACGATGTCCACCCAACTCAAGCATCAGCAACCACAAGGGAAGGCAGTGCCATGGAAGAAAACCAAGGCTTCAAAGACATCCTTGGATCCAATCACCCTCACTAAGGGGGATTTGCACGATATTGGAGAAACGGTGAGGGATGTCACCGCAGAGGCCCTCCAATAGTTCGAAGAGTAGCAGAAATTGGTATTAGCGACTCTCCGAACAGAGCTACAGGAGTTGCAGGATCACGCTCCACAGGCTGACACAGTGTCCACCATCATCACGATCAGCACTTTAGCTACCACAAAGATGTTGCGCACAACAGTGACCAGCGCGATACTGCTACCATATGGGGAGCTTACTACAGAAAATAAGGCCGACAGGCCCATGGTTAATAGCCTGAAAGGGGTGGGATTGAATATGGTCGCGCCCCCTCGAGATACACTCCACCTCTTACAGGATGGTTTCATCACGGAACTTAGGGCCTGGGAGAGTCATGCTCTATAGGTGATGAGCGAGCAGCACATCAATATTGAGCAGTGGGGCCTGCAACGCAATGAGGCAGTGGAACAAAATAAGCAAATCATGCAGGTAATGGAGGAAGCCTGCCTAATGGTCTTGAAGTTGGACATTCAGGCAGAAGTACCGGTTGAGGCACGTGTCTGCAAGTTGGCCACAGGGGTGCGTGACGTTCGAATAGAGATTACCAGGATTCAGCTGGAGTTGAACCTGCAGATCGTAGAATTGCAGTTGAGGGCTCAACCTTCAACTCCGCCAAAAGTCAGGGAACAATGCGCCACCACTGTTACAACAACAATAGCGGTGGTTGACAATGTAGTAGCAGACTGCAAGTGAATTTTTGAATAGTCATTCGAGGTCCTGACCACCCTGCAGGAGGACCCGAATGTAGAGCGCCTAGAGACAGAGGCGCGCGAGCTACAACAAAGATATGACGAGGTCAAAGGGACCACACAAACGTTCATCCTTACACATAGGCTTACACGGATGCAGGAGGCAAAGGAGCTTAAGGAATAGGTGGATGCTACTCAACACAAAGAAGTGGTCCTAAAAGAACACCTACTACCATGGCTAGATGAGGCATATATGATCATAGCTTCCATTGAAGGAAAGCTCGCGACACTGTAGGCAACTCAGCAGAAGATTTAGGGTTGTAGTTCAGCGGCAGTCACCAAGCAGAGAGTGGAAGAAGTCCAGCAGGTGCCCGCTCAATTTGTTGTCGAGGTTGCATTCATTCAAATGAAGTTGGGAGGTCTTCACGCTAAGATCTTCGCACCTACAGAGTGACTTGAGGGTGAGTCACGATGTTTGTGTTGGGGGCCTGTTGGGTGCAGGATCCCCCAAGGGTAGTTTTGGGGCTAAAAGCCCATATTTTGTTCAAATTTTGTAATCCAAGTGTAAAGACTCTGCATTTTGTGGTCACAGAGCATGTAGGTGTTAAAGAGTCATAGGGTTGACCACCCTTATTTTGGAAATGTAATGTCAGCTATAAAAGATCTACCCATGGTCCGCGGACCATGGGATTACATAAATAGAGCTAAGATCTAATTAGTTTGATAGCAAGAATAGAAGATAGACACATGAAGATATGATGTATGAGAGATAGCTCTCAGGTAGAAGTCCAAGTTTGGGTTGTAGCATAGGTAGAGGCTCTGCAGCTAAGTGTGTAGAGGCCTAGGGTAGAAGTCCACAACTTAGCGCATGGACCCTTGCAGCTAAGTGCGCAGGACGGGTCGAGTCTATAATCATCCGGAATTATCAATAAAGAGAAGTATTCTACAATTTCTGTGTCTTTAGTTCCTATTTATGCATCTTGTTCTGTTGGGTATGAATTTCAATTATAATTCTTATATGATGTGTGAATGTATGTATATATGTTGGTTAAGTGAACGCAAGTAAGAACATATGTTTACACAAAGCTAACTAATATTGGTTAATAAGATAAGTAAGACACTTAGCCTCTTTTGGGAGATATCACAGTTCATTGCCATAGTAGCGTGAAAGTCCCTGAGACGCAAGTTAAGGCTGTGCGAAAGCCAATTGTACCCTTTCACGAACATACTGAAGGGTGGAAAAGAGAGTTGAGAAACATGTGTGAAGGCAGCCATAGCCGGAATAAACTAACATCACAACCATCTCTGGGTGTGGAAACTTGGTTCCAGCATCCCCCCATACTGCTTTGGGTGAGACTTTAGTCCACGCTCTGTGGGCTAATGCCGAAAGGGCCAGTAGTGTAGGGATTTGTTTGCTAACTAACGTTGAACTTGGGTTAGGCCCCCTCAATCCAACACCTCGAAGGTGAAAATAGACGAAATTTTTCCTTGTAAAATATTGTAATTTTGTAGTCAATTTGGGGTGTTCATTAGGCAGATGATATAATTGTAGAATTTATGTTTAATTTAGGTTTTTTCCCTTAGAAGTAAACCCCTCAATTTATATGAGGGAATTTTATTGTTGATTTGTATTATTATTCTGAGCGAGAAAGAGAGAGGAGACTGTGTGAGAGTGAAGAGGAAATTAAAATGGATTTTTCGTAGGTTGTATATCTTCATTTTGCTAGATAATATAGAAGAAAGGACTGGTTGTTTCTTCATGGATGTAGCCCAAATTAGGTGAACCGCAGATATCCATGTCTCTCTTGTTCTACTCATTTCTATAGTTTTGTTTCCACAATATTTTTTGTATTTCATTGCTCCATTAGTTAATTTATAACAAAACTAGCTCCTCTTAATGAGGGTCCTATGATAGATATACACAACTTGACCTATAATAAGGTACAAAGTAAGATCTTACAGGAAAGGAAGAAACACTTCTTGAATTATCTCACACATCCTTCTTTTATCAAATAAAAGGTGATCATGATGGACACAAGTAAGAATCGACAGGCCATTTTTGTAGCCAACTTGGCCTTCGTAGGAGCCTCCAAGATAAATACATAATATTTGATGGTTAATAACAAACGAATGGAAAATAATTTAGAGGCAGCAAGGAAACAAATTGAACAACTTCAAGTGGAGTTTCATAAAGAAGCTCCCACATAGGTTTATCTAGAATAACTCAAGGCAACCATACTTGATGAAGTATTGGCATATGCGAGACACGATGAGGAACCTCTATGAGTTAGTCACCATGCACAAAGAAATGGTCCTCCTAAAAGGCATGCAAAAGAAGTGAAAATACAATGCTAAAGATCTCAAATTTGTTAATACATCCATTGTTGTTCTGCATCAGTGGGTAATGCAACACAGAGGTGCACTTCCTGAGTTGGTGAAGAAGACAAAAAAATTAGGTTGAGTTGGAGAAAGAAGAGTTTTGTATGCTCATCCAAAGCAACAAAACATTTGGCTCATTCATCACCAACATTCAAGCCTGTTATGCATGGTTGTATAATAGTTACAATTTCTTGGTAAAGTGACATACGACCGCTTCATTCGGCACACTCACCGAAGCTAAAGGCAGAAAGAAGGCCATATGGGAAGTGGAGTAATACTTGGACCCTTTTAAGTAGATCACTACAAAAGGAGATTTAGAGGTGAAAAGAAATGATACGCATAAGTACATTGGTGGCCCTGCCAAGATAAACACCATTTTTTTCTTGTTAAAGAAGGAAACACAAATTGGTTCTAATACCGTGTACCCAAATGTAATGGAGGCAAGAGTTTGCTTCCAACCTGATCAAATCAAAAAATTTTGGGAAGTCATCACACAATATAAAGCTTGGTATCACTATGTAACTGAGAAGCTACAAGTTGAAGTGGCTGAGCTAAATTTCCCCAAACTCAAAATTGACATGTTTGTCTTATTAGGATTGTATAGTTGACTCTACCCAATTTTGTCTTATATGGGTATATGTAATTTTGTATTTAAAACATTATTTTAAATGGAAGTCTGAGTTTCAATTTTGGAATACGAAGAGTCATTTTGTAAAAGAAGTCAAAAGGTCATGAGGGAAGTCAAATACTCACAAAGGGAGATGAATAGTCATCTCATTTGTTATAAATAGACCCTAATTTTTCATGTAAAGGGCCTTTGGCCGAGCTTTTGTCTTAGGATCAAAAGCTAGGGAGTTTTGTTGAGAGCCTTGGCTTCTCCTTATCATAGATGGAGTATCTTTCTCTGGAGGAGGAGGGGTTGGCTTCATGTTCCACTATTAGGACTAGTGGTTTAGCAATTTGTTGTCGTTGCTACAACACCCTCCAAAATTTTGGCCTACCCCCAAATTTTGGAGTCTGCCTTGATTCTGCATGTTTTCATCGCAAACTTTGAGACTCATTGCATGTGTTTTTTGTAAGTGTTTTCCCCCCATTTTGAAGAAAAAAAAAGTGTTGTCTTTTTACATGTCAAGTGTCGCATGATGGGTACAATCTTGTTTTGGTGGTTTCAAGGGTTTATCTTTGTGTAAATGAGTTTTTCTAACTATGTAAAAACATGTTGCACTCATTTCCAAAGTTTTAAGCACTGTCACACAAGTGTCATCATGGTCGTCACAAACTGTATCTTTTGTGTTGCACTTGTCGTCACAAAGTTGTTGCACTGGGGGAATTTCTTTGTTCATGTGTTCTGGATGATCTATGTTGTGTCATCAAGTGATCTAAGTGTGTGATCACATTCAAATATTATCACTATTCACATTAGCTTCATCGATCCCACACTTAGCGAAATTTGGGAAGACTCCCGACAAAGAAACTTATCCTCATCCAACCCTCCTGAACTATGGATTGTGTAATATCATCCCTCAAGCTATAACAGTGCCTCTTGGCACTATGCAATGCATATTTCTTGCCTCCCAAGACTATTCACTACACAATCACAATGCTTATGCTCATCCTCTGACCTAAGAAAATTACACAATTCCTCCCCCTTGCCCAGTCAGTACTTCGCTATGAAATCACAAGGCCCAAGCCCCAACCCCGAGCCCTTAAACTACACAATTGCACAATCATCTAGCCTCCTCTACCTTCTAGAACTATGTACTGGGAAAAATTAGTGCTCAAGCCCTCATCGTGGATCCCTGTGGTCCCCAACTACGAATCTTCTTTCTCAACCCAGTTTGAACTCCTCATTGTGCAATATCAAGGCTCAAGTTTGACCCCTTATTGCCTGAGTTGCATAATTATTTAGTTATTGAGCCTCTCCCTTAGCCTACCACCTAGTTCTAGCTTATTTAGTGGGTTTTGCATTCAACATGTTAGACTAAGGGTTTATTAGACTGATGGTGTCTTATCATGAGTGACTTTCAGATGGAGGTACTCTATCATACCATGACAGGATGATGAAGAAGGAGATGGAGAAGGGGAAAAAGCAAGAAGACACCTTTGTAGCTGAATATGCAAGTGGATCGATCAGAAGAAATAAAAGACACCACTTTGTGACTATTTCTCAAGATCTAATATCACTAAATAATCATCATCTCTAAGCCATATGGAGGTGGACATAAGAGAATTCTCAAGAAGACGCATAGCAAGAACAAACAACAATGACTTGACATTTCCATGTCATCATGTAGTACATGTCATCAGTGTCATGTCATGAGTCACCATGTGCCATATCACATTTGTGGTTATGTAAATTCATATTCAGAATGTATTATAAAGTGGAAGGCCAAAGGACATGTACAGTATATCAAGAGTCATGTAAATTTGAAAATTCATAGGAATTAAAATAGTCATGAGGGTAGTCAAAGAGTCACAAGGGAGGTGAAGCTTCACCCCATTGGTTATATATACACCCTCATTGTATGATCAAAGGACTTTTCACCATGACTTCTCCCTCAAGGAATTCGAGAGACATGCTAGTTCTTTTGGGGAGCAAGTAGTGGCTCTAACACTCCACTATTAGAGCTAGTGGTGTTCATTTTATACATATGTGTTGAGACTTTTACTTAATATATGAAGCTTGATGGCGAGCATGTTCTTCATGCTTGGATTATGAATGTTTGTAACACTATTATGTGAATGTTTATGACTCATGTTTGTTTTGACCTATACTAAATTATTTGAACTATTTCAATTATTTTAGTGCTTATCATATTTAGAATGTTCTATAGTGGATGCGATTCCCATTGCACCTTTGTGGATTATTCCACTAGATGTTAGATGGATATCTCTTTTTTGTGTGTGTTTCTACCAAAGTGATACTATTAACTCTCTCTTAGAGGCTCACTTTCTTTTCCTTCCTCAACATAAGAACCTTGATACACCTACAAATGAACACTCACCAGACACACTTACTTTCTTTTCAAAGGCACATATGCATTCCTCTCTCTTGTTGATGGTTATAACCAAGGAAAATATTTTAAAAAATGGTAGCTGAGTCGTATTCTAGATGGGACTCCTATCCCAAATGGTGTGATGTCTAATTAGGATGACATACCAAGGAGACCCCTTGAATGTTGGCAGGTCCAACACTGTAAACACAATTGTATATTCATGTTCAGGACTTTTACTTTAATAAAAGCTTAGAGCCTACATGTTTTCATGCATATGTTGTGAATATAATAGGACTATTCTTTTTATGTTTGCAATATATTTTATTTCATTTATGCTAGTGCTTATGAACTATTTTGTTTGCATTGTTATGAATCTCGTTAAATTCATGTTATTATATATTTCAATCATGGTTATCTTGTGAACTATTTTGCAGGCTAACTAATGGTTCCCTTTATGCTCGTGTGTTCCTTTCAAGTTGCATACTATTACAAGCTTTTAAGAGGCTCACTCACTTTCCCATTTTTGTGCTAGAATATCTCATGCATTGCACTTGACTCTTCACAAAGTTATACACTTGTTTAACCAAAGTCACAAGTACATCAATCTATGCATTATATCAGCCAACATATACCACTAAAACCCATTATTTCAGGAACCAGGCCATATTCTGGATGGGGCTCCTACTCCAAACGGTGTGAGGTCTAATTGGGCCTTCATATCAGGGAGGCCCCCTAAATGTTGGCGGGTCCAACATCATCAACAAGACCACACTCTAGTGGTTTTATTGGTTCCGTTTCTTCTCATACTCTGAGCCGTCTAGATACTTAGCTAGGTGTTTTGGGAAATTTTAGTGCTTATCAAATAGTGCCTAACCCCTAGACCTAGTAGCTGATCTAGAACAACAGCTGAAGTAATTCATTATTTTTCCTTTAGTTAACAAATAAAAGAGGGATGAGAGGAGGTACTAACCTTTGTCTTGCACTCGATCCCTCTTCCCTTTGATCGCTTTCACCACTCCCTTTCATACTTAACACGCTTGAAAGGTACCTGCAACCAAGAAACTATAGAAAACCATCAAAGCATAGATGTAGATTTGCTAACTAAACATATAATATAATTAGAAATGCAATATACGATCATATGAACAAATGAACGGGAAAAACAAGGAACTCTTTATTTATTAAGAAAGAAGATTACAACCATATAGCATGTCTGATTCATTGTCAACCTCCCATCTTCAATTCCTTCTCTCCTCATGGAAGCACCAATCCAACATGATAACTTTACTCTCACAACTTAGTCTCAAACCAGCAGCATTTCCTTAACTTAATAGCTTTCAACCTAGACCAGCTTTGGGAGGATTGGTCCTTTTATAGCTATAGGGAGGAAGTTGGGCATTAAATGGCCTTCATAAATGCTTTTCCATTAATGGGAATTGGTTCCATGAGAGAGGGGATAAGTGGATTGAGGATGATCCATCCTTCCCCTCATCCAAAAGCGTACCCTATCCCTCTAGATGCTTCTAGAAACTTCCATTGGATGAGGAATCCAATGAGGATTTATTTGAAAAATTCATTGGATCTCACCCATCGCAGGTGATACAAAGGCCAGGTGCTATGCATAGCACCCTGACAGTGTAGTGCCTGCCATTCATTGCCAGCCAGATAGAAGGCTACCTGCGATGGTATCTTTAGGGACGTTTTTTGCATGAATGGTGTCATGAAACTCTTGGGAAGCAAGCATGATGTAGGTTAACTTCATTAGGAATGACAATGACTAAATTAGGGGTTGATGGACCCTAATATCACTGATCCAAAAGTTGGGGTTGATGTGCCCAAATTTTCCTATAACACTAGGGAAAAATATTGGCAAATCTCAAGCTCCAACAAGTGCATTTGATTCTCAACAAAAATAATCTTCTGAGTAGTTTGTTGAGTTTCTCATGGTGAATCCCACAACACCTAAGAATCCTCAACAACCTAGTGGTAAAAGGAAAAGGAATAATCCTAAACCTATTCAAGGGACTACTCAAAATCAACCTAATCAGGGTGAGTGCACAAACAAGTGTCGCTAAAAGGTCAAATTCCCTTGTAATATTTGTTAGGGAGATCATTTGACTCACAATTTCCCATGTATGGATGAAGTCCATTTCCTTTTTTCACCACTAACGAACACCCAACAACTAGAATTTTTGACTCCTCTGTTCACCACCCAACCACAGCAATAAATTGTTACGCAAGATCCTCCACATTTGCTTGGGGTAAATGGGGGGGGAAATTATTTTCTTACTAGAAGTAATGCACCTATTCTCATGTGTAACAAGAAAGCTAACTTCTCCACAAGAGAGAAATATTACTACTCTCCTGGGTCGAATTCTGCCTTTAAGGACTCAACCACCCCTACTAAATCCACTAGAAATATCACAATAGATAAACCATTGTAACCAGTATAACACTCATCTAAGGATGTTCGCCATATGTCAACACACAATCCTCATGCACAAGATGCCTAGCATTATAATGTTTTTGATGATTTAGCACAAGAGCCTTGTGCCATGTCTACTCTATAGGCTTTGTAGATTTGTCCAATCCAACACAAATCCTTGTTGACTGCTATCATAGTGGTGGATCCCTTAGAGTTAAGTTTGATCATGTTTGAATTTGATTCCTGTCATTTTAGACTCTCTCATTAGGTTACTTTTCAGATCTTGGAGCACATTTTCAATCGAGATATATATCGCACTCTTGTGGATGAAGGGTCTTCTACTTGTGTTATATTTGTGTCATGCTATAATAATATTGGTTCTACATTAATCATTAAGTCAAGTACAACCCTACAGGACATTGATAGACACACATTTGTGCCTTAGGGAATTCTTCGTGTGTTTTCCATCGAACTAGGGGGGAAAACTACATATGTCGATGTTGAAGTTGTTGATGCTCCCATAGACTATAATTTGTTCATTGGTCGTACGTAGTTCTAGGCCATGTCTACCTTCATGTCATTGGTATTTCATGTGTTTCACTTTCCTCATGAAGGAAATATTGTAATGATCGATCAATTGTTTTACTACAGATAATTGACCAAGTCTACCACTCTGTGAAATTCTATGCCATTCGTTGGAGATAACCCTGCAACATATGAGATTTTTGGTGTAGTAATATTTAAAATCCCATCACGTATCAATGTATTTCCTTTAGCCCTCCTATACATTCCTTATTCTTTAGTTCCTCCTATTCATATGATCTATTTTATCACTTGTGGACCCCATGTGTCTCCTGACCCTTGGATGGTGCCTTCAACATTGGAAGTCAATCAGTATGGTTAGAAACTACCTTTAAGTCCAACTGAGATTTCTTATAAGTGCATCTAGTTGGCATATAAGTTTTCTAAGTCGAGTGCCACACCTTATGCATGACTTGATGATTATCTTATGCCCATTTGGGCAGTTGATGATCCACCTTATTGTGGCCTTCTTGATAGTCAACTTCCCTCTAATGAAGCATTATGGAAGTCATGCTGGTCTTTGATTTCCCTTAGGGGAATATTCACCACCGATCATATTTTCTCCCTTGGGTAGTTTGTTTGGATTACTCATTTATAATCTTGGAGTCCTTTGGAAATGATGAATGTTTTGAGTCCCCTAACTCTATTTAGGCTATTTCGTTGGAGGGGAAATTGTTGAATATTTCAAAGATCATACCCATTATCTTTGCTACGAAGATGTCATAGAAAACATTACGATTGGGGGAGATTTCACTCCTTAAGAGATTGAAACTTATACTATCCTTTTCAAATAATTTTGTAACATATTTAATTGGTCTTATGAATACATGCATAGTATTGACCCCCAGATTGTCCAACATGAGATCAAAACTTATGATAAAGGTAACCCTATTTAGCAAAGGCTCTAGTTGGTGAATCCTTGGAAAGAAACTACTATTAAAGAAAAGGTTCAAAATTTTTTAAATATTGGTTTTATTTGTGTGGACTATAGAGACTTGAGTTTATGTTCTCCTAAGGATAATTACTCCACACCATTTATTGGCCAAATTCTCAATGATTGAGCCAAAAATTTTGTCTTTTCCTTTATGTATGGCTTCTTTGGCTATAATCAAATCCAAATCAAACTGGAAGACCATCACCAAATCACTTTTATCTACCCACATGGAACATTTTCATATTCAAAACTACCTTTTTGTTTTAAAAATGTTGGTTCCACTTTCTGGTGGGCCATGTCTTACACTCTTCATGATATAAAACATACCATTAAATTTTATCTCCATGACCTTACTGATCGATCTTTACTTTGTAAGGATCATCCCACCCATCTCATGAAAGTTTTTATTCAATTTTTTTATTACAAAATCTAGCTAAATTGTCACAAATGTGTCTTCTATATATGATCTCAGAGGTTCCCAGGTTTTCTCATATCCAAGGAATGGATTCGTTTCAACCCCTTTAAGGTCCACATGTCGTTTTCCAACTTAAAGCACATCAAGGAAAGGATAATTTATTGCATAGGTTTATTTCTAATTAGGCCAAGATCACCAAATTTTTTATGCATTTGATGGAAAAGGGAGTACCTTTTATATGGGATGATGAAGCCCAAATATCTTTTGATGCTTTGAAACAAATTTTTTAACTACTCCTTTACTTATTCCTCTACATTTCAACCATGAATTTCCATTATATATGGAATCCTTTGAATCCACGATTAGTATGGTTCTTGTCCAAGAGGATGAGATGAACAACATACACCCTGTTTATTATCTGAGAAAATCTCTTCTTGATCCTGAGCTTTGTTATTCCTATGTTGAGAAGTTGGCTTTGGTAGTCATCGTTGTTGTCCAACATTTATGGAATTACATAATCTTGTGAAAGACCACTATGATCACTAAATCCAAGCCCATGAAACACATCCTTAGTCATCAAATCATGGGGTAAAATACTTTAAGTTGATTGTTATCCTTCAAGAGTTTGTTTTGGATTTTGGGGTGGAAACCTCTAAGAGATCCTTGGAATTTTTTAAGACAATGATTGAGTTACCTCAAGTTGATGAAAAAATTGTGGTTGAGGATCCAGTTTCTAATGAGTCCTTATTCCTAATTAACTTCTTTGATCCCTAGTATGGATATTTCTTATTGTATCTCCTAACTTGATGCTTTTAGTCTAAATTTTGTTGCAATGATCATCATTGTATACACCACAAGACTGAGAACTATGTTATTTTTGCTGACGCCATTTATATTCATGGAGTTGATGCATTATTACATTGGTTTTTCACTCATGACGGGGTCGAAAGAGTCTTGAATGATTATCTTGTTAGAGCCTATGGAATTCATTTGTATTGGCTTGCCATTACTTAGAAAATATTATGCACTAGGTATTTTTTTGTTTTAGATCTTTAAAGATCGTATTACTATTGTCCATAAATTCCATTGATGTCAAATATTTCTAAGAAGATGCATACACACCCTGCTCCACTTCACCCTAATTTTGTTGTCATACCTTTTTCCAAATGGGGAATTAACTTCGTGTAATGTAACCCTCCCTCAAATCATGGTCACGATTACATCATTGTTGTTGTTGATTATTTTACTAAGTCGGTTGAGTCTATTGCAACCTTTTCGAACAATGGCTCCACTATGGTGCTATTCATTTTTAACCATGTCATTTCTAGGTTTTGTGCTCCCCAGACAATTTTCATTGATCATGGTGAACATTTTTAGAATCACATGATGCAGGAACTATATGCTAAGTTGGGTTTTTGTCATGAACACTCAACCCCCTATTTTCCCCAAGCCAACAGACAAGTAGAGGTCATCAATCAAGTCTTGAAAACCATGTTGTGTAGGATGGTAGGGAATCATAAGTCAAATTGGCACCTTATATCTCCACACTTTAGGCATACCAAACCTCATTCAAACACTCTATGCTTTTCACTCCTTTCCATTTGGTTTATAGAGTCTAGGGTATTATTCATGTTGAATGTGAGATTTTATCCTTGAAACTAGTTGTTGAACTATTGCCTAACACTTATGTTGAGGAATAACATCTATTACACTTAGCCCATCATGACAAACAATGTATTTACACTGTGATTGATAATGAATCCCATAAGAAACATTTCATGACTCGGTATGATAAGTCATTCTAACCTTATGTTTTTGTAGAAGGTGATTTGGTTGTAGTCTTGATCAAGATCACAATAAGTTGAGGGTAGGTAAACTCGAACCTCTGTGGAATTAGCCCTATATTGTTAAATGATTTCTCAAGGGAGGGGCCTATGAGATGGTTGATTATGATTAGAATCCATTGTTAGAACCACAGAATGGAATCTATCTGAAATGATAATATGCATAGATGTTTGTGTGGTGTCGTGTACATAGTGTACATAAGAGTGTGTGTGATGTTTTTCACTATTTTTAGTTTTTGGGTTTTTATGCTTTCCGTGTGTAACTAGTTTGCATGGTTCTTAATTATCAGTTGTTAAGGCCCTCACTGAATTATGTAGGATTTGTAGATAATGCCAGTTGTAGCACTCAAAATATAGCTTCCACTTCTTAGGTCCTCTTTTTTCCCACTGATGAGCTTGCAAGTTTAGGGGGAATATCTCTTCATGTGGTCACCAATAACATGGAAAAATATATCCATTATTGAGCCCTTAACCGAGGTTATTTCCCTGGGGATCTTCCACTTGTTTTTTCAACTTGAATCACAACTTATTGTGTCTCAACTGAACCATGTCTATTTTTTAAGAAAAAATACATTATGTCATTATTATTTGAGGGTACATCTCTTGGAAAAAAAATTGATTATCTTTTTTATTCACATATTCCTAGAGTCTACAATGCGCTTGTTGATTGTTTAGCTAAATATGTGTTGTATTGGAATTTTTCACATTAAGAATTAAAACCATGCACATGAAATGGACTCATAAGACAACATCATTTAGAAACACGCCATTGAATTCTTCATATATATATATATATATATATATATTCAAAATATAGAGTTGTAAATCGTTAAAACATGAGTACATAAGTCAAAAAGGTTGTTTTAGGCCCAAGATATCAAGCCAAATACATATGCTAGTCAAAAAAATACTCTAAAAGTACTAATCTATGAACCTAGGCACTCTCATGTTGATGGTAATACAACATGATGCATGCAACCTAGTGTAGAAGGCCTTAGTGGTGAGAAGAGTGAGCCCCCATAGTGTGCCTCTACAAGTGTGGAGGAATGTCATCCATAGATGTTGGTTGAATCTCGAGTGTTAATCCCTCCATGTTGCGAGTGAATTGGCATAGCTGATAATTCTCTCATCTTCTCTCCTCTTCATTGGACACTTCATGGACTACTCATGCAACTACTCCTTTGTCATGGAATGGTGATTGGACTTGGAGTTATACTGGCCCCACATCTGCATATCACACAAATTCAAAGTTAGGGATAGATAGATAGATAGATAGATAGATATTATATAACACAAAAAAAATACAAAAATTAAAAGTTTTGTACAAAGGGAACTCCATTGTATGCCAAGAGGTAAGAATGGGTTTGGTTCTTATCTAAAATCAACACCCTCCTAGGAATATTTGTGGATCACCATAATGGTATCCTTCAACCCTTTGAATTAAGTTGAGTTGAAGCAATTCCCTGAGGATGCACCTTCTTGCATTATCATCATATTTATCCAATGAACCATACTCTTCAATGTCTGTATCATCGTTATAGTCCACTTGGGGCCTCATGTCTAAAACCATCTCTAGGAAGAAAGATACGACAATTCTCCCATACATGAACTATTTCAATTGACCTCTCTTTCATCGGGTGATTTTCTCTTTGATATTTGCCAATATGCCCCCGCACCAATTAAAGAGTGTAGGCTATAGGTATATGAATGTTAGGTCCATCTAAAACTTGGTATCGAAGAGTGATGTAGCTGAATTAACAACACAATTAATGGTGAGGACAATGACCTTTAGGGTTAGATCTATTATGTCTCAAATGGGCACTCTACTGCCTAATTTTCAGGTACGTGGCCCAAAATATATGTCCACATAATCATCCACGATGACTTCAGTAGTGATCCTCACCCCACTCACAACCACCAAGGAACCATGCCTTGATAATCCTAGCAATAAGTAAATGTATTCAACCTACAACCTTAACAGTTCTTTTTGCATGAAAAATGTCTCATTGTTTGGATCCCACCAATCTAGTAGTTGCCACAACAAATGAACTTGGCTTATCATGCATGCAATATTAAAACAATTCAATAAGCCATAATCCCAAAGAGCCATGAGCATTAGAGTATAGGCCATGGATCAGATTCCATCCTCATTGTTCTCTCCCTCCCTCCATTCAATCTTTGTGAACACTACATTAACCCTAATTCCGTCTAAATTGTTCATGAAAACTATGTGAAACCCTAGCATTTTTGCAGAAAATCTTACAATTTTTTTCATGGAAACAATGTGGGTTAGTTCGAAATAAATAAAGGTCCATTTTTTGGTTGATCAATTACAATCATTTTTGAATCCCTGAAATTTCACAAGTTTTCCATCTACAATCCGCATCCACAAGACTTACTCAAACTAGGGAATGAAATTTCTCTTAAAAAATCGACTAAACTTGATGATGAAAGAAATTAAATGGGAGACCAGGGTAGAAGGTAAACTGGTGATTTCTAAGAGTATGGAAGAAGGTAAACTGTAATTTGAAAAATATGTCTGATAGCTCCCACAAACTCCATCCAAAAGTAGAAGATAAAATGGTAATTTCTCCTCCTCTCTAATTTCTCTACTTTCTAAAGTGAAAATGAGTTACAGGGATATATTTTCTCACTTATATAGAATATTTTAACATAAAATTGGGGAAATTTTACTTTTTTATATTTTTCTAAGGATAGGGGATCACTTTTTTATTTTATTATTATTATGATATTTTTATTTATAGCATGATGGGGCCTTTTTTACATATATCTTTCATGGAATAATTTTTTATGGTTCCATTATAAAAATGGCCATAGGTATGTTTTCTTGAATATAGAATATAGGAGTAGGTAACTCTTTTCTATTTCCATTGCATTATTGACCATCATTTCCATCTTCATTGTGTCAAAGGTTAGACCTACTTGCGATATTAGCCCATCTCTTTTTGCATGTCGTAACCTAGTGGTAGAGCTTACTTGTACACGGATGCCCTATATTAGTATCTATGTTCTATGTTGGTTTCCATGTAGCATTTATTTTATCCCTTCTCAGAATTCCTCCTTTTGACCCACCATGGCTTAAAATGTGAGCCTCATTTTTATTTCCTTCATCATCTTTTGGCCTTACCCTAGGAGGATTCCACCACTTTTTTACCTTGTTATTTCTGCATATTTTTAGCCTTACTTATGCATGCTAATAAGCCTTGGTTTTTATTTTCCATCACAGACACATTATGCTTGTCCCATTACATGATTTTGGTTGATGTTCTTACCTTTCCCTAGAGGGGAAATTGCGATGAGTGGTCTTATTTTCCCTCCTTTTTCTCTTCTTTTTCATAGGGTGATTTCATAAGATGGGGACTAATTTCTACCATTTATATCACTCATTCCTCTAGGACAAGATTCCATTCTGTCCTTCTCATAATCATTAAATATTGAAAAGAAATGAGTATCATATTATCTCTTTATTAGACTCATTAAAACTGAATGAAAAAGGAATTATTGTCCTTAATTGTCTCCTCTTTTGCACCCATTAGACTATGAAGGAGACTAAAAAGAGAAAAAGGAAGGGGAATTTACTTGAGTTATTATTCAAAATGGAAGTTTCAATCACATCACCTTTGAGAATGGAACATCTTTGTGTCATTTCCTTATAGTTTGGTTTTAATTTGCCTAAGAGTTGTACCATAAATATGAGTCTATATACTCATCTAGATAATTACTCTTCTAGTCACTATGGAGCATGATTCAATGCCTATTGTGATGTTTTATGATATCACATGGTGCTCACTAGTCAATGTTTCCATTTAACTTTTATTTCATGTCATTATATGTTCAAGGGAAGTCTTAGCCTGAGTCGATGATCTATATTCTTTGTTGACCTTTTTGTGCCAACCATCCCTGTGTCAGTTGTACGTAGTGATTTCATGACTTCATCCATTCACATCATCTCTTATTCCATTCCATTTCAATTGGTGGGGAATCATTAATGCCCTCCTTCAATGAGTCTTAACCTATTGACTTCAGCTTATTATCCAAGAGCTTTATCTAGGAACCAATAGTACCTTGGAGTTTGCAGACCTCCATGGTAGGTTTCCTCACTAATGAAAATGGGTTTACCTCGTTAAATCTTGATTAGTTCAATTTCTGAGTGTTCAAAGTTAGATTATTTATTCACACTTATTGGATTTTTCTTGGGGTCCATTTTCCTCATTGTTGGGTTCCCTCACGTCTATTCATGATACACCTCATTGGTCATTAATCAAGCAAATTCTGCCATGTTTGACATTAACAAATATATTCATATGTTGTATATTAGTACCATCGAGGTTGTGTAGAAGACGTTAGGTTAGGGACCTTTCACTATTTTATGGCACCCTTCCTAGGCTATCTTGGAGTTATGTATCATCTTATGTACTTTGAAAACTACTGTAGGGAACCTCTCTTCTATGTGTCCATCATCCTGTTGATGTATACTGTGACATAAATCCACATTGTATTTTTCAATGGTTATGATCTTTTGGTTTTTTAGATGGATCCACTATGTATTCTTCATGTCCATGTTATAGAATTTCATGTCATGGATCTACAGTGTATACGAGGCGGCCATGTTTTTTTTCTTTATGATCGAGAATGGGTATGCCTGAATCACGGATGATATAAATAGGGTTGAAACTTTGGAATTTGACTTATTTTGATTTGGCTTTGCAGCCTTGGCTTCTTCCTCCCATTTTGAGCTCTAAGTGTTTGGTGTAATTCATTTCAACCAATAGTTTCTCTTCTGACCTCATGCATTAGGGGGAATCCATTATTAGCATAATTTACCCACATTGAGTCAGTTGCATAAGCCTTTGTATTTTTGACCTTAATACTTAAATTGTGTCATTTATTTTGACATATTTTCAACAACGACTCAAGTTATACATGTACATCCTATTTCTCCCTTTATTCATAGTGTATAACCAGAGTCATGTACACAAATTTTCCTTTTACAAATAGTGTCAGTATTGAAGCTTCTAAAGTTGCTCATTCCTAAAGATATTAGCTTGATTGATTTTGTTTTGAGTTGGCTAGGGGTAAATTATTATAGAATTTTCCTAACTTCTGTTGCCTCTATGTGTCTATATACATTCTCCTAGGGAGGCCTAAAGGCCTATATATACTATTCATGTCAAGGGGAAAGCTAAATGTAGAGAGTATAATATAGTGAGAGAGCTCTACCAATTTGTGAGGCTATTGTTCTAAGAGGTGGAGACAAGGTTGCAAGCTAGAGAGTAGGCTCTAATTTCCTTGAGTTATATCATTTATTTGTATGCCATTTAATATTATAATGAAGTTTATTTCGTTCCTTTATTGTTTATTCCCTTTGATGTTGATCTGTTGTTCATCAATTATCAATGATTATTGTTATGTTGACATAATATTGCAGGAAGACCTTTAGGTAGATTTGTAGGTTGTCTTTGTGCACATATTCAGTTTGGTATTTGGGACTTATGTGATATGGTGACGCTCAAGACGTATGCTCCAACTATCTACTACATCTTTGTTTAAGAAGTATGGCCTACCATCTCCTTTTGCATTCTATCTTATTGTTTGCATATGAGAGGATTGTTTGAATCACACATTTTTTCACACATATCTATTTGGTGAGTCTTGGGAAAATCTCATGGAGAAATAACTCCTCGTGATTGTATAATTTGAGTTACAACATAAAGTTGTAAGTAATAGATTACTTATATAAACTTGGTTTGTATTGGCTAAATTATTACTATGTTTCTTGCTATTTGATGTATGTAGCTGCTAGAGAGTATACAATACTTGTAATTCTAATTAGTTACACTCATATCTAAACTGAAAAATAGGTCTTCTAGATCTTCACATAAGTTAGAGAAATAGAAATAAAAGAGTTAATTTTTCACTCCTGGAGAATGGAAAAGATATGTAGATGATATTTGCTAAGTGGAGCCATGGGAAAGACAAGCTGGAATATTTCCTCACTCACATTAATAGTCTCTCGAAACACATAAAATTCACTATTGAGATTGAAAAAGATAACCAACTCCCTTTCCTGGATATCCTCCTAACAAAGAAAAATGGGAAACTTGGCTTCCAAGTCTTCAAGAAGAAAAATCACATAGAGAGATACGTGCATGCAAATTCCCATCACCATCCTAAACAAAAATCAGGTATTATAAAAACCCTAACTACGAGGGCCTCCAGAATATCAGACTCTAAACACATATATCCTGAACTTGACCATCTTTGCAAAGTCTTTGAAAAGAATGGTTACAACAAACACACCATCAACAAAACCATCCACCAAACTCTAAAAAGAAAAGAAAATAAGGAAATACCTTCTGACACTCCAAAAATCTCCCTTCCTTACATAAAAGGCACTACTGATAAGATTGCAAAAATTAAAAAAAAAAAAAATCAATGTAGCCTTCATGCCCCACAACACAATAAGGAAACTAATTGACTCTGTCAAAGATCCTATAAACCCCGGCTTACAAAAAGGAGTATACGTTTTCCCCTGCTCCTGCGGAAAAGAATACATAGGAGAAACTAGCAGATCCCTCAAAAGCAGACTCAAAGAACATTCTGCCGACAATTGTAGAGATAGAGCCTCTAAATCTGCCTTAGCAAAACATGTGTGTTCTTCCTCACACCACATATACATAGAAGAAGCCTAACTCATCATTAAAGAATACCATCATTTAAAAAGGAAAATTAACAAAGAAATTGAAAAAGGAAAAAACAACATGAACTGAGATGATGGCTTAAAAATAAGCAATACCTGGAAACCTTTATTAACAAAACCCTTCAGATCATAAACCCAACTAATTCCTACTAATATCATTACATTCTAATAATTCATAGATCACATTATTTATTAAACAAATTAATAATGATAATCATTTTCTATGTTTTCTAATTAATTACATTAATAAACTTCTCAACTTATGCTCACCTCCCATTACACCTTATAAACATCAATATGCTACATAATCTTTATAAGCAATAAGAAAATCATTAAATTATATTCTAAATATTTAAATATTTAAAATGATTATTTCATACTAAAAACATAAACTAATAAATAATAAACATACAATAGGTCTCATCATTTATTAAAACATATTCCTACACTAATTAATTACATTAATAAACTTCTCAACTTATGCTTACCTCCCATTACACCTTATAATCATCAATATGCTACATAATCTTTATAAGCAATAAGAAA
This sequence comes from Pinus tabuliformis, assembly GCA_031772625.1. Taxonomy (NCBI): domain Eukaryota; kingdom Viridiplantae; phylum Streptophyta; class Pinopsida; order Pinales; family Pinaceae; genus Pinus; species Pinus tabuliformis. The sequence continues at coordinate 689,978,143 of CM062812.1, read as the reverse complement.
ATCATTAGATTATATACTAAATATTTAAATAATTAAAATGATGATTTCATACTAAACACATAAACTAATAAATAATAAACATACAATATACCTCATACAATAATAACTTTCTTTAACTAATATTACATCATTTCTTTTCAAACACCTCATAAGCACTAAATATTCAATAAAATAACAAAATCATTTTTTATAATTATATCCATCCCTCCTTATAAACATCAAGAAACTACACAAGCTAACATAATATCATCAGATTAAAATTTAATTAATTAAATATTTACAATAATGATTACATGTTCAAACACATAAACTAATAAATGATAAACAATGATAACTAAATAATTTTTCAAAACATGTTCAAATCATAATTCCAATTTTTTTTAAATTAAAGACAATTTAAATAGGTCTTGTCATTAATTAAAAACATATTTATCATGATAACTAAAACTAAAAAAAAGATATAAAAAAAATCACTACATATAACTAGATAAAATTCCTACATAGACCAATAAAGTAATATATTAAATTAAAAAGTTAATAAGGATTATGCACATTATTACAGATTAAATTAATTAGTACAAATATTTGGCCAACTAAGCTTTTTCCAAAAGATTATTCACGTAAATACATTTAAATCATTAGCTCTTTTACATTAAATCTTCTCAAGACATTAAATGTTCCCTTGATGATGGACTCACTTTGAAGTCCAAAACGTTGGGTTAAAAAACTCCTTCACAGGTCATTCCACACTCTTTCAAGATTGTTATCATTACTAAAAATATGATTTAATGAATGCCAAGACTCCCTCACCACAATTATAATTATAATATATTGGGACAACATTGTACATATAACAACTATTGTACTTTCAAATAATAAACCTTATAAATTTTTCCATAAATTAAAATGGAATCATAGTTAGTTACAAGGATTCAAGTAGGAATCTTGTTTTATCAAGTGTATATAATATATTTAGGTTTTAATATTTGTACCTTAAAAATATTGATAAAATATATCAAGAGATTCCAAGAACAAGATAATACTTAATATTTTGAATAATTGTACTTTTTGAATTTGGTTTATTATAAAATACATTTTATTGTTCATCGAATTTTGGTAGGTTTTTAAGTTTTTTTTTGTTGCCTCGTGTAAGATATTAAAGTACTTATATAATCAATGAGTAAAAATTTTACATGTAATAGTTGAGTTATATTTATTGGTCTTCCATTGGTAAAACCAAGCTAGTGGTGCAACATAAGAACCTTAGATCATGGGAAAAGTTTGAACATAATTATAAAACCAAATAGGCAATCATTTTTATAGCACCTATCACCTAGGCTGATGTTGGAAAACCTCCTATGAAAAAATATATGAACAAACTAATACTGATAGCTAACATGAAAAACAAAAATCTAGAAAATAAGCAGTAAGGGAATCTACCTATATGGTTTTAAGTGGACCCTCTTAGTCTTCAAAAAAAATACTCTATATTTTATATTTTCATAGCTAGAATATATAACTTCTTATACAAATCTCTAACTCTTCCCTCTATTTTTTCCACCTAATGTAAAAAATCTTCTTTCTTCTCTAACCACTCAATTACGAATCTACACATGATAGTATTCATTTTATAGCTGTTCATATTTTTTTTATGCTAAGTTAGTATTGTCCTGGTATTACCTATATCCAAGACCGAATGTCCAATTGGTTCCTCAAAATCAACATCCTAGATGAAACAATGGTCAATCCTAACACTTTGTGTAGCCTTATTCAATCTCTCATTTAATATGAGATGGAGTGTTCCTATAATAAATATCAATATATTATTATGTTTTTTCCTAAGAATAAGATAGTGGGGTAGGTTTAGAGAGGTTTCTACCCCTTCTTCCACTTGAACCACACCTTCAAGGCATGATTATCAAACTAGTTAAAGTATATTGTAGAGAGAAAGATAGTGTTTCCAACGTAATGGACTAAGTCTTACTAGGGCATACAATAAGGAAATTACAAAAGACCATATACGAACATGAACGTGAAGGGAATTTTCCTCTATTAAACCACCTAGAATTCCCCCAAAATAGAGAAAATGAGAAGATTAATACATGGGTAGAGAGGTGACTCAGAAATAAAATCCTAGGACAACAAATGAGGGAAGCTTTAAAGTCCTTATCGATGAAAATAAAGGAGTAAACGAGATAGGAAAGGGGACTTTGGGAAGACCAAAAAGCATTTGTGAATGAAAACTCAAAAGATATTTTTCATGTGAAATCAAAAAACTCCTTAAACTCATATGAACCCAAATGACAAATAATGTGACTTCCATGGGATTCTCCCTGATCTATAAAACAAACTATGCATAGGCTGAATCCATTAAAGCATAAAGATATTTGAGGGAACGTTACCTCACCCACTACCAAAATCACATAGTAGATAAAAACAAATGAAATATTGTGCCCATGTTAGGCTCATGCTTTCCTTATATCAAAGTAAAAATTGAACCAATGCCAAAAGAAATCATATGTGCATCATGTAGGCAATGTTAGGTATGCGTTATATTATTTCCATGAATATTTCCACACATTATAGAGTTTTACATGCACAACAAGTTATTTGTAGGGAGATGGAAGCCCCCCTGCATAGGAATTCAAAGGAAGTGACCTTGAAAATAATAATGGGCAACATTTTATGTCTATTTTATGCATTTTTTGGCACAAAATTTTCTCCTTGATCACTTTTTGTGGCACATGGCAATTTGCCCCATGGTTTGTAGTTTATATTAAGGAAATATCATTGTATTCTAATTAAACATAAATGAATTGAAAATTATTTCTAGTTTTCCTAGTTTGGGTTTCTATGGTAAAATATTTGTGTTAAATGTGTGTGTTTGCCATAGTATCTTTTCTATTTTATTAAGAATTTGTTTGAAATAAGTAATTATTATATAGGGTTAAAACCTACATTTGGTATGAGAGTAGATTTGGCTTCAAGGGAATATTTTTCTGGCTAAGGTCCTTTTGTTAGGCTTGTGGTAGTCTCTACTACAATGAGAGATATACAAAATTAATTATTTTCATGAAGGAAATGGCAGGCAGTGAAAATATAGAGATCGAGAAGTTAAGTGGGTAGATATTTGAGCTATGAAAGCTCAAAAAGAAATATATGTTGGTGGAAAAATTTCAATGGATGATTGTGGATCCATATTGCACCAACAAGGATGTCAACATAAGTCTAAACCACGTTGGATAAAAATCCTAACAGCATATTACAAGCATGTCTCTCAAATTCAAATTTTACTGAATATTTCAGGATAAGCTACAATGAAGGAATTTTAGTAAAAGTTAGGGACTAATTTGTATTCATCTAAGTCCCTTTTAAACAAATTGTTCCTACATAAACAGTGGTACGACCTGAAGATGAAGGACAGAGACTCAGTGACAGAGAATCTAAATGCCTTCAATACTATGATATGTTAGTTTTTATCTATTGATATTAAGATTTAGACGAATATATGTGTGTTAGTTTTTTGCGTTCTTTACGGGACTCATCGGATTCGTTGGTTTTTTCCATAGGTAGTAATGCAACTACTTTAATTTTCAATGATATAGTCTCATACTTGCTACCATAGGAGATGAAACAAAAAATTATGGAAGGTGAGAAAGTATATGCCTTGTCTAGAAGAGGATGATCCCAAAATAGAAATAAAAAATAAGTCCTCAAGTGGGAGATGTAAATCTAGAGGAAGATATAAAATTCTAGAAAAAAACATAAAGGTATGTCAGAGACATGGAAAATAGTGACATTACAAGAAATATTTTAAATACAAAATTTCTAAGAAAGGGAAGGTATTTGATGATGCTTCCTATATGAAATAAAAAACATCATCAAATGAAGGAGGGGGTGCATATTTTGATTCTTAAAGAAAACATGTAGATCTTGTAAAATGACTAGTCAAATTAGGTGCATCCATTCATGTGAATACTCGTAGAGAATGGTTTTGTGGGGTTGAAAAATATGATGGTGCCATCATTTTCTTAGGAGATGACTCAACAAAAAGAATCATAGGATAGGGAAATATCAAGTTGATGCTCATGTGTGGAAGGATTAGAACACTCTCTGGTGTTCTACATATTCTAGGATTGGCCAAAATTTTGATTTTTATAAGTAAGATGAGAAATGCATGTGTAAAAACTATGTTTGAAAAGGATATCTACATGGTGGCCTGAGAAGTAATAGTATTTTTAAGAGGAGTTTATATTGGGACCTTGTATAAGCTATTGAAAGATTATTAGTTATGGGTAGAATAGTTTTCATTTTCATAAGAGTGGAGTAGAATAAGGAAAATTCCTACAATATCTAGAGAAGTTTTTTGGAAGTAGTATAAGGTAAGATTCTCCACCAGTGCTATGAGGTCAAAGGAAATGTGACACCCCTTTCATTGAATAATTTTTTTTAATCTAATTAATAACATATCATGTTCGGGTGCCAGTATTGATGCTATGATGTTAAAATCTATTATATGATGTAATGTTTGTTTTTATTAATAAAAATGTTAGCGCTGAAGAAAAGGGAGAAACGATATATTATGATGTCTTAGGGAAGGGGAAAAATTGACTTAAGAGTAAAAATATACCTCTTGTGAATATTTCCCTTTTAAGTGATGTTTAGTTTTCCCAATAAGTTGAAATATTAGGAATATGAAGGGTCAAGGTGTAATTAAGGTCTAGGAGCAAGTGTCAAGGTGATAGGAAATAAATGTAGTACAACACTTTTTCTTTGGACTAGATGGCTATGAGGATTAAAAATGATCCCAGTTGTGTGTAGTCCATAGAGATCTAAAGAGGGTATGGATGAGGGACAATAAAGATAAATTAAGGACTCCCTTCTAATGTGTATACCTACATGTTCCTTTTTTGAATGTGTTCCTAGTCAAAAATTAAAAGGATGATCACTGAGTTTTCCTATGTGTGTGTGAAGGAGAATGGCCTCCACTTCAAGTGTTAAATTTTGGTCTGAATCTAAGTGAGTAAAATAGTTCTAATTTAAGTTCTCCTTAATGCAACAATATCTACCATGGGGGTGGCCATTTTTGAGAAAAATTACAGCATAAGCAAGCCTATGGTGGGGTGGAATGTGAATCACCCTACTTCAGTTTCCAATAACTTTCAGGTTGCAATACATAAATATTTATTTATGTGTTAATTAAATTTCTTGTAAGGTCCCTATAATACTAGTGGACCCCCCTTATTGTTATTGTTAGTGTAGCCCCCTTATCATTATTATTGTTCCCATGTAGCCCCCATATTGTTATTTTTGTGCCCCATAGAAGCCTACTATTGTTAGTGTTGTTCCCTTACATTATTATTTTTATGTAGGATCTTATTATATTGTGACCACTTAGATTCCTATATATACCAAGTAGGTCTTTTCATTTGATTATCCAAGAATTGTTCATTTATGTGATGTAAAGTAGGTTTTCCCCTCGAAGAGGCTAATTTTAAAGTCAATGATCTATCTTTTCTTCTTCTTTTTTTATCTGGATGCATAACATTGGTATCGCAACTTTGGATTCTAGAGCAGGGAAATTTTTAAGGATAAAAAAAATTCTTAATGTTGAGAAACCTCAAGGCTAATCTTACTAGTCACTCATATGCAAATTATAAACTAGTTGCCTATATTTTTGTAAAAATATTCAAATTTCTAATGATTTTATATGGTCCCTATAAATCTTTGGCGAATTTTAGGGTAAAATAATTTTATACTATAAAATATGGGCCAAGCATTTAAAAAAAAATGGAAAATAGCGAATCTTTTTTTTGGAGAAAACATGGAAAATTAGCCCACCTGCGAATATTAGCCCTAAAATCTTCCCTATTCTAGAGATTTTCTGCTTCAAACAGGCCATCATGACATTTTCACTATAACTTATTTTCTACGAGGTTTCATAAGTTTAAATTTCAACTACATGGAGCCGAAATCTTGGTGAACTTTACGTAAAATTTTCGGATCTTGGTTCGCTATATTTTCTGAGATATGGTCCAAATAAGTTACCATTTTTGCATGCTCTAGAATTCAGTCTCTATGAGCATTAAAATTGAATTTCATAAAAAGTGACTGAAAGTGCACAGACTCTAGATTTTCATGTATCATTTTTAGGGACGAAGGTTGAAATAATGACACATGCCATTCCATACAAGTTTTCTTTACTGAACTAGTCCATAACCAGGTCATGGTGGGAGATTGCGGATAAATTTATCTTGAGAAATTAAATCTCAGTCTAAATTGTGCCATTGGAAATAAGACTCAGAATGCTACTGTAGGATTCAATTTTATCCCTTGGAGAGACGAAATTATAAAAATACAACCATTTCAAGATCGTGCTCCTAAAAGAAAGAAAAAGGTTTGTAATTGTTTTTTCAAATTACATAGCATTTGTTAGAAAAATAAGTTTGAAGTAATTATAAGGGCATATTGCAGCATAAATATCATTATTTGTATCTGGATTCAATTTCCTGACTATGAGCATGTATCATTTCATTGTCGTAACTTCCATCAAATGGCCATATCTTTAGAGATTGTCCCCTAAATGTATCAAATCTAGAAAATCATCAAGCAGGAAAACCTAAAGAGGACAGTTTTACCAAAGTTACCAACAAAAAAATGTTACAATGGGAAAGGCAATGCTACAAGCTCATCAAATATACAAGCCACCACCATCAAAAACCTCGAAGTGTTGAGAAAACTACGAGAAGATAAATTGGATAAAGATATAGAAAAGATACAACCAAAATCTTCACTCCTCGATCCAAATCTGAAATATAAAGGCAAAGTTCCCATGGAAAATACAAATCCAGAGTTCTTGGTAAACCGACCCACTGACGAAAAAAACATCATGGAGGAGGATTACCTAGAAGATCTAGAAGGTCTTGACATATTAGCCATGGAAGAATCCTGCAAGCGTAATACCTTGAACTGCATCCCACCGAAGCAAATTAATCTACTAGCAGTGGCAGACTAGAAAGCAAAGGCATATCAGCAACTTGGTGTTCAAGCTAATACCTCCAAAGATGGTAAGAAGAGCAGCAAGGAATTCACAAAAATAGGTCGTAAAACCACCATGCAATGCATATATGTTGTGGGAAGAAAGTTGGTTGACTCATGTCAGTATGAATATATCGCTAAGGTCTATGCCTCACAAACCACCCCCATCAATGAAGATTTTATCCTAGAATATCAAGGGATTAAATTCCCCCTCTAAGAATTGCATTCTTTGATGAGACGTGCAACAGACTCTTTGAACAATTATGCTAATTCAAGAAACCAAGTGCTCTAAAATTGACTTCAATCTCTATATGCAAAAAAAATTGGAAGAAAGCCCACACACAAGAAATAAGTTTTGAAGGTTCCTCAAGAGGGCTCGGAATGGCCTGGAACTCTACTCTTATTCAAGTAGAGCTACATGCACAACACCCTAATGCCCTAACAATCAAATTCCATCTTCTAGGCACTGATCAACATGGCTACCTGACTAACATTTATGGTACCAAATTCCCTCAAGGAAGCATGAAATGATTCAATATCTAACCACCCTTCGTGGCACCCTCAACCCCAACCTCTGGATCATAGGAGGGGACTTCAACCTAATTCTCTCCCTAGGGGAGAAGCAGGGAGGATGCATGCATCTTGAGCCAGAAGCAGAGGAGCTTCAAAACTTCATAGAGGACTCCAATATGGTGGACATAAAGACATCAAATGGACTTTATACCTGGAACAATAGGAGGGGAGGCGCTTCCCAGATATCTTCTCATCTTGACATATTCTTGGTGGCAGAACATTGGCTAATGGGCAACAATGATCTTGCAGCAGAGATCCTCACCTCCGCGGGTTCAGATCACTCGCTGATCTCTTTATCATGGCGCTCTTTCGGTAAGCCTCTCAAACACCCTTTTTGATTTGAACAATTCTAGCTAACAAATCCTAGAATAGTTAGAAAAATCCAGCACTGGTGGCAGAGCATAAAATTTTGTGGTACCAAGATGTACATCTTCTAGCAATAGTCGAAAAGAATAAAAAATATTCTCTGTAAATGGAATCTGGAAGAGTTAGACAACATATTCCAGGAAAATCTAATCCTAGAAGATAAATTATCCTCTCTATAGTGAGTTATCTTCTCGAGGGGATGCACAACAGAACTCACAGACCAGGAGGGCCTACTCATGTAGTAATTGGAGGAAAGATATAAACAAGAAGAGATCCATGGGAGAAAAAATACAAAATCTCTTGGCTAATAGAAGGATAAAGGAACACAACATTCTTTCACCACTCAACCATTCAACAGAGATCCAATAATCACATTGCATCGTTGCGTATGGTCAATGTGGACATCATAGAGAAGCAAGAAGACCTCAAAACCACTCTAGTCAGTCACTTCTCGAATATCCTCATAGAACCTCTGATTCAAAGAGATGATGACATTAAGAACATGAAATATCACATCCAATATCTTGTCTCTCAAGAACACAACATTACTCTCTTCAGATAAATTAAGGAGGAAGAAGTTGATGAAGCTCTACTCAGTATGCCTGAAGAAAAGGCCCCGGGACTGGATGGCTTTACAGTCTCCTTTTTCCAAATTTTTTGGCACTTTCTACATTAGGTCATTACTGAATTGGAGAAGACTCTAGAGAATCTGAGTCTATTCTACTGACCCTCAACGCAACCTTCCTCAATCTAGTTCCTAAGGAAAAAAATGTTGCCACAACAGGTAAGTATAGGCCCATAGCACTTTGCAATGTAATTTATAAAATTATCTCCAAAGTCATTGCAAACCGCCTAAATCGCATCCTCCTGAATTTCATTTCACCAAAGCAATTAGGTTATGTTGAAGGCAGGAAAATCCTTGATGGCATCATTCTTGTCCATGAAGCCATCCACTCCATCAACTCTCTGAAGCTACCCGACATGCTCATCAAGTCAGATCTTTCAAAAGCCTTCGACACCCTCAACTGGGACTACATAAAACAGGTCTTGCTTGCCTTTGGGTTTAGTCCTCCTTGGACCTCCTGGGTTATGTCCTTGATCTCCTCAACTTTCTTCTCTATCCTTGTAAATGGCTCCTCATCGAACACCTTTCAGCCCTCCAGAGGCATCAGGCAAGGATATCCTCTCTCTCCCTTTCTCTTCATCCTTATGGCAGAAGGATTGGGTAGAGCTTTAAAAGTTGCCATCACTCAGGGATCCCTCTATAGTCTTAGATTCCACGGCAAGCCCCTCCTCTCCCATCAACAATTTTTTGACGACACTCTCCTTTTCAATCACTCCTCAGTAAAGGAATCTCATTCCATAAAAATAATTCTGGACTCATTCTCCACTTCCTCAAGAATAACCATCAATTTTGACAAATATCTCATCTTCTTTTTTCACACTCTCCTTGCCACCCAAAGGAATATAAAGTGAATTATGGGCTTCTTGGTGGGAAATATACCTTCTAAGTACCTTGGAATTTCCCTCTCAACTATTGTTGCCAAACATTCATCCTGGAAATTCTTCCTAGACAAGTTAAAGAAAAACTCAAATGTTAGTCATTTTGGCCCTTGAATATGGCAGGTTGACTTGTTCTTCTTAAATTGGTGCTTCAAGCTCTGCCTTCCTATCTCTTTTATGTCCTAGAAACACCTAAATGGTTCCTTAAATATCTCATAAATATGAAATGCAATTTTCTATGGGGAGGCTCTCAAATCAAACAAAAATGGCCATTGGTCAAATGGGATATGCTCTACCTCTCAAAAACAGAAGGGGGGCTTGGTCTAAAAGACCCAGAAAAAGTTAACAAAGTCATGGGAGAAAAGATCTAGTGGAGATGGGTCAAGCACACCACAAAACCATCAAGCAAAATATGGCATACAAAGTACACTCAGAACACTGATAAGCAAGATCTTATCTGCTTGAACTCAACCATCTAGGGTTCTCATATATGGAAAATGGAAAACACAAACAGATCCATGGTACAAAGTCATAGCTTGTGCTAAATAAGGGATGGATGCTCAGTGATATTTTGGATAGATCCATGGAAACAAACACCCACTCTTAGAAAAGAGCTACAACTCCCCCTCAGTGAACAACAATATCATGCTTCCAATAGGTCATTAGTTTCACAATACTGGTAAGAAGACCCTTCTCAAGAAAGATGAAGATGTATCTTACCCACTCTGGCACAAGAGGAAGACCCAAAATCAAATCATTCCTACCTTTAGGAGGCTCTAGCTTATAGAATGCTCAAAACGAAAATTGGCCCAGAGATTTTAAGGTGGGGATACAAAAATGCAGATACTTTCAGTGTTAAAGAAGCTTACAGCATTTACTCGAAGACCCAAAATCAAGACTTGGACCCATATTGGTCGAATTTATGGGCTTTGCACCTCTGGTCCAAGATGGGCATCTTCACTTGGCTCCTTGTCAGAAGGCACATCCTCACATGGGAGAATCTTACCAAATGAGGCTTTATTGGCCCCTCGTGGTGTTGCATGTGTCGATCCTCACAGGAATCAATTGACCATCTATTTGATTCTTGTCCCATTTCCAATCAACTATGGGAAAGAATAGAACAGGGATTTTACAGGCATGACATAGAAGTGAACAACATCACTCATAATTTTAAAATATGGAGGTTGATCCCCTTTCAAACACCCATTCTCAATAGACTTTGGTCCCTAATCCCCTTCTTCTTAGTCTGGGAAATCCAGAAGGAAAGGAATCATCAAATTTTTTATGATAAAGGCCAATCAATGGAAGGAATCTGGATGCTTCTCCACAAACATGTCAATGAAACTCTACTCATCCAAAAATTGGAAGAAATAGACTTTCAAGGCCCTCAAAAAATTATTGATTGTGGCACTTGGCAAAGCCTCCAAACTCAATCATCAATCATCCAAAGCACACTCTGAAGGATCAAGATTGATGGTCTTCTCCCCCACTCAAGTTCTTCAATATAAACTATGATGGTGCTTCCAAGGGTAACGTGGGACCTGCAGACATCAGAGGGGCTTTTCAAAATCATAACAGTGAGGTCATTTGAGCTTACAGAGGTTCAATAGGCTAGGAAATCAACAACGTGGTTGATCTGGAAGCACTCATTGAAGGACTTCTCATAGCCTAATTGCACAATCTCCATGACCTCATAGTAGAGAGAGATTCGCAGGTGATCACTCAAATTTCCAACCGCATGCTTAGAGGTTGTCCAATGAACAAATACCCAAGATGTTGGTGCCTAGACCATGGTGTTCAAAAACTAGTAGAAATCATTGCGGGCGAGAAATTATTTTCATTCACACCAGAAGGAAGGAAATCAGATTAGTAGATCTCCTTTCCAATAAAGGGGTGGAAGACAATCTGGCTTTTACCTAGTTCACGCAGAGCTCTCTCTCAACTGCCACAATGTCGAACTCTCATCTCTTAGGAGAAGCCTCCTAGGGAGTCCGCTAGCCATTAAAATGTATCCAAAAAAGAACAAGCCTCATGGGAGAGCATCGTTGGTCCACCCAAGCTTACATAATTTTTCTTTCCTATAACATTTTTGTCAATATAATTTGAATGACTTACAAAAAAAAAACAAAATAAGTATCAGTATTTGGTTTGAAAATTCCTCCCAAACAAAACAATTGCACACCCATTAATTCCTCAAATCTATACTATGACACATGAAGAGGAAGAATTTCATCATGATATATAAAAAATATGGGACCAAATGAAACAAATTTCACTCTCACAAAGAGAAACCAAAGATGAACTAAAAGTGGACATGGATGGTTTAAATTTAGAAATAAAAGGCAACATGGATGGTTTAAAAGTAGAAGTAAAAACTAACATGGAAGGTTTGAAGGAAGGTTTCTCAAAGTTGCTACAAGAAATGCTTCCTAATGGCATCAAGGTATTCCATGAATCTCATGATGAGAACAAAAGGAATGTTAATCATGATTTTAGAGACTGTAACTTTAGATTGAAGACCAACCACATTCCAAATATTGATATGAGGAAGTTTGATGACAAGGATTTGGTAACATGGATACTAAAAATGGAGCAATATTTTGATCTACAAGATGTGTAACACTCACAAAAGGTACACATTGCATATTAATATTTAGAACCCAATTAGTTTTTATGGTATCGATGGATTTTTTCTTGTAAAATACTTGCCACTTGGTCATTTTTTATGGAGGAAATGATAACACATTATGAGGATATAAATAGAAACACGTTCTTTAGCAAATTGATAAATCTCAAACAAAAGGGTTCAATGGTGAAGCACATTGATGACAGCCAAAAATTGAATATCAAGTAACTAATATTCCAAAGGAGCATAGGATTGATTTCTTCATAAGCACTTTAAAGGATAAAACCCAAAATGAGGTTCACCTTTGGGAACCTAATTCATTGGAGACAACATTCATGGTGGCAAGAAAAGTCGAAAGAAAAATTATGGCAACGAGGAAGTCTACCACTCACATTTATAATGATGGAAGTGTTGTTCTTCCTAGCCTCCCACAACCTACAAGGTTGAAAACACAACAACTTCATAAAAAAAGAGTAAAAGGTCTTTGTTTCAGTTGTGATAGAAAATACACTAAAGGTCATAAGTGTGCTGAGAAGAAATTATTTTACATAGATTGTGAAGAGGAGGAAAAAAAGGAACAAGAAACATTAAAACAAGAGGATATACACTAAGAACCAACCCTCGAAAAATAAGAAATGAATATGACAATATCTTCTAATGCATTAGCATGAATTAATACTCCTCAAACTCTCAATATAGAAGGATATCTTAGGAAGAAAAAGGTAATAGTGTCGATTGATTGGGGTAGTACCCATAATTTTATTCAGTGTAATATAGCCAAGGAATTGAATTTCTTTCTATATCCAGCACCAGAGTGTCAAGTGATGGTTGCAAATGGAGTAACTATAAATTTCTCTATAAAGTGTCATAATATCAGTCTAATCATGGGAAAATATGTATTGAATATTCCAATTCTTCTCATTCCAATGGGTGGTGGTGATGTTGTACTAGCAGTCAAATGGTTGCAATCTTTGGTGATGATAGCTTTTAATTTTCAAGAAATTTTCTTGAATTCCTTCCAAAAGAGACTAAGGCCTTTGAACATCTTAAGGAGGCATTGTTCCAAGCACCGGCCTTAGCTACACCATAATTCACCAAAACCTTTATTGTGGAATGTGATTCCTCAAAAAATGGAATTGGTTTTGTTTTAATCCAATAAGGAAGACCCATTTCTTTTGAAAGTTGCCCAATCAAGGGAAAGTATTTACACAAACCTAATTATGAGAAGGAAATGCTGGAAATATGAATGCAGTAAAGAAATGACTACCTTACCTAATGGGAAGACACTTTAATATAAAAACATATCATAATAGTCTTAAATACTTTTTGGAACAAAGATTGTCTTCAGAAGAGTAGCAAAAATGGGTCACAAAGATGTTGGGTTGTGACTATGAAATCATCTACAAAATAGGGAAGAAAAATGTTGTTGTAGATTCACTCTCAAAAAAGGATGAGGATGTGGAAACATTTCTCTATGCCATTTCTATTATCCAACTTGATTGGATAATTGAAGCAAGAGATGAATGGAAGAATGACGAAGAGGTGTGGACACTCATTCAAAATTTGCAACAAGATCAAATACATCTGATACATCTATCTGTAAAAATGATTCATTATGGTACAAATATCACTTATATATTTGTAAGAATTCTAAATCAAACTAAAGATACCTTTGGAATCGCACACCTCCCCCTTAGGAGGGCACTCAAGATTTTTAAAAGCTTACTATAGGATCAAGAAGGAATTTTTTTTGGATGGCATTATATATGACATTCAAAAGTTTGTGGTAGAATGTTTGGTTTTCCAACACAATAAAGTTGAGAGAATTAAGACCCCAAGTCTGTTACAACCTTTAACCATTCCAAGTCAGCATTGGGAGGAGGTATCAATGGATTTTATCACAGTTTTACCCAAGTTTAAAGGAAACAATATCATCATGGTGGTAGTTTATATACTTAGGAAGTATGCACACTTTTGTGGATTATATCATCATCTTAAATCTAGTAAAACTTTTGTGGATTATATCATCATCTTAAATCTAGTACAATTGCTATTGCATTTATGGAAATAATTCAAAAGCTACATGGAGACCCAAAAATTATTGCAAGTGACAAAGATCCCATTTTCACTCGAAATTTTTGGATGGAATTATTTTCTTGTGTTGGTACTCAATTAGCTCATAGCTCATCTTATCATCCTCATTCTTACATGAAAACTGAGATAGTGAACAAATGTTTGGAAGGATATCTTTGTTGCTTTGTATCTGGTAAACAAACACAATGGATAAAGTTGTTACCTCTTATTGAATGGTGGTATAACACTTCCTTTCATATTCTAGAAGAAAATATTTCATTTATGGAACTTTATGGATATCATCCACCATCCATCACATCATCTTTAAGAGGAAAATTCAAGGTTCAAGCAGTGGAAGATCACATCGACAATCAACAACAAGTTATCCAACTCTAAAAGGATAACCTCACTCTGGCACAAAATCAACGAAACAACAAACATATCAACATCGTGGTGAAAGAAGTTTTGAAGTAGATGACTGGGTATTTTTACTACTATAACCATACTCTATCAAGCTAAGAAGGATAATGAATAATCACCCAAGTACTATGGTCCTTACTAGGTGTTACAAAAGATTAGTACTATGACATACAATTTTGAGCTATCTGCATCTTCCCGAGTACACCCAATTTTCAATGTTTCATGCATAAAGAAGGTTATCCATGACAATCTCTCAGTTAAAACAATATTTCCAAAACTTTACAAAGAACGAAAATAATATTGAATCTTGAAACAGTCACGAAAACAAGAACCCAACAACTACAGAATTGTTCAATTTCAAGGTATCTCATTAAGTGGAAGAACTTACCCACTAAATATTCCACATGGGAGGATGATAATTTTATATAGAAGCATCCAGAACTACTCAAGCATTAAGGATAACACTTTTCTTAAGGAGAGTGTCATGTTACGTCCCTATAATACTGGTGTAGCCTCCTTATTTTTATTGTTAGTGTATCCTCGATATTGTTATTGTTGTGCCCATGTAGCCCCCATATTGTTATTTTTGTGCCCCATAGAAGCACACTCTTGTTAGTGTGGTTCCCTTACATTATATTATTATGTAGGATTTGATTATATTGTGACCTCTTAAACTCCTATATATATGAAGGAGGTCTCCTCATTTGATTATCCAATAATTGTTCATTTAAGTGATGTAAAGGAGGTTACCCTTTGGCATATTTTTTTCATGCATATATTTGTTATACTATTTGGCTATATCTTTTTTACATGTATTAAATTTTTTAGCAATATTGATTGGGGAAGATAGGATTCCTAATTTCTTCTTTAAACCAGTCATGGTGGTATTTCCAATATAAATTTTCTTCTTAGAGGTTAGAAAATCTTAAAATTGGACAATAGTGAGGGGAAATCCCACTGATCCTATGATCCAATTTTTAGATATTGGGTCATATAATTTCAGGAAATATGATCAAAGGAAGTTTGGCTTCATAAATATATCATTAAATAGGTCATGTTGTATACTATGACATTTATTTTGGTAGGATTCCATAAGGTGAAACCTAGACCATAGTGAGGGGAGATACCACTGATCGTTTGGTCCAACCTTTAGATATTGGTTCATGATCTTTTAGGAGATATGATCAGAGGAATTTGAGCTTCCTGGATTCTCCTAAAATATTGCGTCAAACGAGTCATGTTGGAAGTTGCAACTTTTCATTTAGGAGGTTTTAGAGGCTTAAACATGGACCAGAGTGAGGGGAACTCCCATTCATAATCTAGTTCAGTTTTCAGAACATGGATTACCATAGTTTAGGATATATCCCCTGAAGAAGTTTCCATATTAGTTAGCATGCAAAGTGTTTGAAGAAATGCCTAAATGGTTAGTAATTCGTTGCATAAAAATTGTTTGATGAAATGCCCCAATGAAACTGTTTGTTTATGAATGGGGATAGTATTGTTGTATGGTAGAATTGTTGTTATATAGTACTATTCAAGTTGATGTATGCCCATGTGAATGCAAACGTTTTGAAGAGATGTGTTAAAGTTGTTTTATTATAATTTTCATACAAACTATTTGATAACATAACTCAAATACACAAATATAAAGTTGCATGATTGAGTGGTATATCTTAGTTAGTATGTTACAAATGGAATCAAAGCAATGTTTCTTATCTGATTTCGTACAAAATGTTTGAAAAAATGTCTGCAAGAAAAAGACTACTTAATTGATTGTATACAAAGTATTTGAAGAAAGTTTTACATGTAAATTGTTTGAACAATTGTATAAGAGATTAAAATCAAGTTTTTTCATGTGTGGTTAGGATACATTTAGTAGGGTATGCAACAACATGGTATCAGATCTTATTATCAAGCTAGTAAAAAAAGAAAGAAAATTTTGGGCACCCTTTAACCTTTGTAGTTCATTGAGGGAATTGGGCATGTTACAAATAGGTACAAGAGAATGCTTCAATAGTAGGCATGGATGGGCTCAATAACAGATGAAATAGGAGCTTTGATTCTATGTGACAACTGTGAAAATTTATTAAGAAGGGAGTTTCCCTTAACTGCAAATTATGCTTGGATGATATATTTTATATATGAAAATAATATGAATGCATGAATCATAAGAAAATTGAAACATGTACTTGTTATACTTTGGGTAATAAAATAAGTTTGCCTAACGAATTCCATGCCACATGGAATGTCCATATGGAAAGTGTGCAAGAGTGATCTATTGTTGTTAAATACCACATGAAATAAAGTAGTGAGCTAATTATTATGGTTATGATAATTGTCATGTCAATGATTGAAAACAAGAGAGTCTAAAAATTAAATTTTTGAATAAATGTGTATGAATAAATATTAAAGGGAAATATTCCCAAGGGCTAGGGTTGAGAGACCCAACAAAAAGGAATAAAAATACAACAAAGAGAACTCATTCAATCATTCCAAGCACTTGAATTTACAAAGATAGGGATTAGTATGGGAAAAGCTTAGACCTAATGTAGGGAAATTTTGACATAATGATGACATCTCTCATTGGTTATCAATTAGGCCTACCCAAAGGGTGTATTTATACCACCTCAAACTAGTTAATTCGGTTAGGCCATAGGCTCCTATAAGTGGGATTTTGATGAAACCCATAAACCCCACATGGAAAATAGATTTTTATTTTTTATTTTTTTTATTTTTTATTTTTTTTACGTTATATAGTTCTTAAGAATTACATATGTATGCATTTTATAGTGGGAAGAGTCACGTATGTATTTTGAAAAATACTTTTTTGAGATAAAGTCAGGTCTACAAGGGGAAGGGAGTTTCCTACGCCATATAAGAGCATCTGATCTATAGGAGTGTTGAAAGATGATAAAATGGATTCCCCCTAATTTATGAGTTCAGAAGGGGCACTGATGGAAAAAATACATTAAGTGTAAAATAGGATTCATTTGAATAACTCAATAGGAGATCACCAAATTCCATTCCATTAAACACATGCAGGAGTCAGAAAGGGAACTCATATTTGAGGCAAGCATACCCATGCTTAGAGATACTAAATCATATCTATTGATAAAGTATAAAATGGATCCATAATGTATACATAAGTGTGATAATGATCGGAAGAATACATAATGGGACATCAGATCATAGTTGTGAAACAACATAACGAAGCTATCTCTTAATATCAAATAGGAGGATGTATGTATAAAATATGTTGTATAATTAATCCTCATAGAAGTACAAATTCATATTAATGGAGTAGTGGTACTTCATAAAACTCGAGTACCAAAATATAATATGTAATTGATAGGTGTGCAACATATAAACATAGGTTTCATTGGAAAAAGGTTGAAGAAATTGTCAAGTGATTTGAGATGCTAACACAACCTAAGGTCTTCATTGACTGTTAATGGTGCATTTCTATAATATGGAAATAAATGAGTTGAAGTCAACCATGTGAGAAATTGTTTGATTATCGGTCATTGATGCATATTATTAAAAAACGCGAGACAACATACCAATAATGAAAATAAGTGTCAAGGTACCCCAGTACAATCTAATAAGTGTGAATAAAGGATTTGAAGTTGAACACTTGAAAGAATCTATCAATCAAGAGACATTGATATATTATCACTATCGATAGTGAAATATTCTACCACTGATGACTGCAAACCCTAAGGTACTGATAAAAGGACTCTAGATCTTGTTCCTAAAGAAATGAGTTTTTATCAAAGGGAAAATATATGCTAGAAGGAAGGCATTAAGGCATCCCACATCAACTAGCACAAGTGTAACCCGTACACCAATAATTTAGAAGGACTCGAATGAAAAAATGAATTAACCACCACCATGTAGATTTACAATATGCACAAAATGTAGTTAGCCCACAAAAGAAATCCCTTGAACCAACCAATAATCAAAGCTAACATAGAGGTGAGGAATCCACCAATAGGGTCAAATGGAAACCAAGGTACTACTTGAATCCCAATGTGTGATAATGTAAGTTGACATCGAACACAAGGGAAACCACCTAGTCAAAGGTCCATGATGTTGATCAATGTTGGGTACACGGTCACCTATGAATGATGTAAATAGGGCCAGGGTGCGAATTTGGGTCTACTCTTAGATATATTTGTTAAAGTTGATAAGATCAGACCTGCCAAAAAGAAGTTAATGAGGACCTTCTTACTGACACGAGTAAATAACAAAGTAGATGATATGATACTCATAATAACTTGACAGACTAGGTATGGCTAACAGAAATGAGTAAAGGCACACCACAGAATGATTGACACAAAGTGTAACTTCCCTTGAACAAAAGCATGACACTTTGTGACTTTTAAGGCATCATAAAATGAAATTTGTATAAGTTTCTGATGTAGGAGTAATCAACAAACTCTCCTTATGATTGGAACAGTAACCAACCAGAGGAGTACTGACTCTAAGACAAGGTTTTGGCTTCCCTAAAGTCAAACTAAGTCCCAACCTGATAATGGAAAGACTCATTATTAATGTGCTTTATTCAAGGGAAACATAACTAACTCAGCTGCCAAGTGATTAAATAGACTCTTCCTATTCCCTTCTCTTTTTTTTTGGAATTTTTTAATTTTTTTCATATTATAAAGCTTGAAAAGGAATAAAAGAATTCCTATAGTATAGGGGAGGGAACAAGTGTCGAAGGCAAGAAAAATAGTTCATGGGTATGGAACATCCCTATGCTCAATGCAAGGTTATGGATGTGGCTCATTGACACTCGGGGAATGTTCCCTCTAAGGTAAGAGGGTGTCAAGTCGCAAAGGCTAATGAATGCATGGTTTGGTCTTACATAAAAGTCATGGAAAAAAGTGGCTTACAAGATTGAAATGATGTCGAATTAAAGCGAAAAGGGTGTAAGTGGTCAGTATGCAATGCAGTAGTGCAACTCAACACATGGGAGCATCTAGGGTACAAATTTAGAATACATGTTAAGGTTTCAAATAAAAGTCATGACGGGACCAAATAGGACTCCCAAGCCTATACAAGATTTGTAGCATAGGCAACATATGATAATGAGGTTCTAACTAGGAAGCCCATGTAAGGAAGGCTCTCCCACTATGTTATGACTTAAAAATTGGAGAGTGAGAAAGGTTTAAAAGTCGCAGCACATTGGGGTCAACCTTGTGGCTAAGTATTCCAAAATGAGATCAAGATGCAATATGAAACAACAAATTATCCTAACTTGTATGATAGTTAGAGAATGAAACCTTCCATGATAGGTCAACGACATGGAATCGAAATTCCATGAAAATATCTCTAAGTGATCAAGAGAGTTATTCATTACCCTCAAAATTTCTTCCAAACACCTAAAGATAGGTAAAAATGTTATAAAATAGATTATAAGACTTTCAAACAATAGAAAAGTAGGTTTGATCTTTTTATATAAATAATAAAAATGAAGTCAAAGACTTTCCATTTACAATTTTACCCATCCAAGTGTTGAGAAGTGAATTTTGTGGTCAAACTTTTGCAATATATTCCAAGAAATTTATCTAATAGAATCATAAACAAAAACCTCCAAATATCCCTAAACCATGTTCTCTTTCACTTAATTCAAATTTTAGGTAATTAGATTAGATCGACATGTCTTTCTAATTTAACTTGATTATCACTTCTACATATATGTGGGTTACAATCTATTGGAGCACGTATATAAAGCACTATACACAAGTATATTAAAGGAAGAATGTGTATATATGTGAGTATATAGAATGAATACCACATACGTGCAGAGGCAAATTTTGCGAAACAAATTTTAGTGATCAGAATCATGAAATTTTGTAGGATGGTGATTGAATGGTGTGAAAGGGAGCATGATCATATTGATAGCTTGGTTCTAGAGGACCAAGAAGCCATGGATTCTCTAAAAGATTGTGGATTGTTAATGTTCTTGATGATGCAAAACAATGAGAGGTCAATCAAGATTGTTGTATTTGTTGATCAGCTATTGGGATCTAGAGTAGGGGAAATTTATTATCGATTCCATGCCTTTACAAATTGAGATAGATGACGTATATTTTATCACAAGCCTTTTTAGAAGAGTTGAAGTACCTAATTTGAAAGGAAAGAAAAATAAAGGCTTGAATGTGGATGACTATATTACTATTTATTGTACCCCAAGGATACGGAAATTTTGGTCACAAATCCCAATTAAAAACATCAACAGCCTGGAAATAAAAATCATCCTTCTCATATTTTCTAGGATATCGAGATCAACCTTATTACATCATGATTCATGCCCTGCTATGTTTTTAGTGGTGGAATTTTTAAAACCTTTCATTTATGATTGGTGCACAACACTCTTGGGTAATATGAAGACACAACTCACATCATGCGGGTAGGGTAAGACCAAAAATTTTGGTTATGGTACCATACTTTGCTTATTTTTCTTTGAGTAGATTCTAGTGTTATGACCCAAAGTAACACCCCCCATCAACAAACCAAGAGACCCTCAGATGGGAAGATGGGAAGATCTAATGAGGAGACTTGGAGGAGGCCAAATCACACATGTATGTTTTGATGACGAGTTCTCCCAATTGTTGGAGGAATAAGTCATAGCTATAGAGGACTATCCCTATGCAAGGCTAGACTTCAGAGGAGATCCATAGTTAGCACTTCTTGAAGGAGATGTATAGGGTGAGATTGGTAATGATTTTTATTTGTTTATTATATATATATACATGTGTGTGTGTGTGTGGATTTTTAAAATATTTTCAACAAATTAAAGTCATTTTTTATGTGGAACAAAAATCCTGACAAGATTCAAATTATAATGATGAAGATGTTGGACCAATAAGGCTTGAGGGTTTACTGAGGCACAAGAATCAAGGTAGAGATGCAAAAGGTTTGAAAACAATGTCCAAGATGGTCCCCAGACCTGTTCAAAGGAACTTGGAGGGTTTAAATTACCAAATTCCATTTTGAATAGTGGAGGACCTACCAAAGGATGTACATAGGCGAGTGGTAGGAGTACCATGAGATTGGTTGTGGCTCTTATGACGAGTGGAAAATTCTATCATCTACTACCATGACATTCATCCAAGGTAAGGCCCTTAGACCTAGAATTTTGGATTAGACTGATCAGATAGAGATATCATTGGGCATAAGACCTAATTTTGTAGGATATTTATCCACATTTTATAATATTTTTTAACAATATCTATCTATATATACAATGACTTTTGATATGATTTGATCATATGTACAGATGAAGTTATGATCTTTCTATTTAATGTGATGAATTATTAATATGCAAATATAACACATAGTGTGATATAGAATTGGAAAATGAATTATCTGATCATGGAATATGAATGTATGTTATAAAATTGAATGATCATCCAAGTAATATCACTCTCATAAATTGTCAATGTAACAAAGGGTCTCTCACATGATAAGAAATGTTTAATTGAGACACCACCAGTTGCGATTCCAGGTATACTGCTAATGATTGAATATCATGAGATATTTCTTCTTAAAGTAATTCAATAACAACATTGTATTCAACCATATTATTAGAAGAAAAACCTATACATGTGCCACCAATGACCAACAACTAACCAGATGGATAATAGATTACCCAAGTTACAGAATCTATGTTCCTGGTGTGCCCACTAGCACTGTCTACAAACCCTAAGTACATCTAATCACCTATCGATACCTTCCAAAGAAGATTGAAAACACCATTAACTCCATCACCATGAAACCCATAGATAGGACCTAAAACATTATGTACAATATTTACAAAACAAAGCATATGCTTAGGCAATGGCCTAAGCATAATACTTCTTGAGATAGAGCCCATTCCTAGGCTCAGATAACACTCTTCCTTCAAAATCAACCAACTCATATGCTCCCTTCTTCAAGACACGCTTAACTATATAAGGACCATACCACATAGGTTTAAACTTACCTTCCCCCAAGGTGTCCTTATATTGGTCATAGATTGAGACAAGGTCACGTTCGGAGAAATTAGCCTCATTCACTATAGCGGCATCTCGATGTTGCTCATCAATATGTTTTAAATGAATGAAGTGTTATTCTAAGCTTGAAGCGTGAGGAATAATTTGGACTACTAAATTAAGTTATGGAATATGGAATTATATAGGAAGGACTGGTTCCACACCATATAGTAATTAAAAAGGAGAAAATCCTATAGCAGTCTTATTAGATGTTTGGTAAGCCCACAAAGTGGGATATAACATGATGTTGCAATTTGAATTAGCTTCATTAATAATCCTTTGTAGGATGGACTTGAGGGATTTATTAATGGATTTGCCCTAGCCATTATCCTAAGGATAATAAGGAGAAGAATACTCTTGACTAAACTCCAATTTGGAAGCCAATTCAAACATCATCTTATTATGAAAGTGACTGCCATGGCTAGTTCTAATATATTTACGGATATCAAAACACGAGATGACTTGATTGAAAAGAAAAAGTGCAATTGTCTCATCATCACTATTAAAAGTAGGCATGGCTTCGACCCACTTCGTAAAGTAGTCGACTGCCACAATAATATATTTATTCCCCCTAGCTAAGGCCAGGTGACATGTAGTAAAATATATTTCCCATTTAGTAAATGGAATAACGGTAAGAATAGGGAATAGGGGAGTTGGATAAGTGTGCATTTTTTGAGTATAGACTTTACAAGGATGAAATTTTTTACCACTTCAATAAAATCTTTAAAATCAAAGGCCAAAAATACCTTGCACGTAAGATCTTCTCAGTTGTTTCCAACCCAGAAAGATGACCACCACAGGCCCTATTGTGATAATCATTTAGAACTGACTCAACCTCTTCTAAGGTTAAACAACATCTTAGGATTGAGTCAAGCCCCTGACAATATAAGGTATCAAAAATAATCAAATAATTCTTAGAGAGGTGACGGAATTTTCAACGATCATCTTTAGAAAATTACTGAGGAAACTTCAAAGTCTAGAGATATACTATGATATCTACATACCAAGGATATTGTGAGGAAATCAAAAGGAGATGCTCATCAAGAATTGATTCATCATAATTATAATCTCCATCGCAAGGAAATTCAAATATCAATTCTATGAAAAACAAGGATTTCTTTGAGTTTTTTAACATAAACTCAAGATCAAATTATTGAAAAATCAAAATCCATTTATTGTATTTTCCCCCAATCACTCACCTACTGAGAAAAAATTAAAACAGATTGACATCATCAAGTACAATATTTTTCTGTAACAAAATATAATGATGGAGTCCCTGGACAACATGGACTTATTCCAAAGCCAATTTGTCAACATGATAATAATAAAGTTCAGGACTAGCTAAGCCATAACTTAGATACTAGATGACATCTTCTTTAAAGGCATCATCTTCCTAAACTAGAACCATACCAATGGTAGATTTTTCCATTGTAAGATATGAAAGGAAGTCTCTTATATAATCAGGTGGACTAAGAAAAGGAGAAAAGTTTAATGATTTCTTCAAAGCATTAAAAGGGTGTTGAGAAAATTCATCCCAAATGGATGGGGCTCCTTTTTAAGTAAACACATAAAACTTTAGTTATCTTAGCACAATTTACGATGAATATTCATAAAAAAATGGCTTTACATTCGAGACTTTGAAGTTCACATACATTAGACGGGGGAGGAAACTAAAGTATTTCCTAAATCTTGAATGGGTCAACCCTGATCCCTTCATTTGAAATGATGAATCACAATAACCGATCCGATGTCATAGTGAATATGCATTTATGAGGATTCAATTGTATTTTATGTTAACGACATCCTTCAAAAACAAGGCGAAGATTCTTTCGATGTTCTAATTTCTTTCGAGAACAAGAAACTAAATCATCCAAATAGGCTTCTATAATATGCTTGATGTCATGTAAAGCATAAGACATGGGCCGCTAAAAAGTATTTCTAACATTTTTAAGGCCAAAAGGAATTTCCCTATATGAAAGCATACCCCAAGGACAAATAAAGGTTATCTTATGCTGATCTTCAGGATTTATTGTAATTTTATTATAGCCAGAGAATCTATCCATGAAGGAAAAGATCTCATTTGAAGCACACTCATCAATAATTTTATCTATAAATGGAGTGGGGAAATTATCTTTCGAAGAAGCTTTATTAAGGTCTCTAAAGTTAATGCATACAAAGATTGTTCCTTGTTTTCTGTCAACCAAAACTAGATTTGAAACCCACTACTTAAGAGGAACAAGGTAGTGTTGATGGTGCCAGACCCGCCAACCTTCAGGGGATCTCCCCGATATGATGTACCAATTAGACCTCACGCCATTTCGTGTAGGAGTCCCATCCAGTACAATGGCCTGGTTACCAAATACTTAGAGAATTTTTTCAGCTCTAGCTGTCACCACATTACAACGATGTAATGGTATCTTCGAAAAGCAAAGTGAGTGTGCAATGAAACTGTGTCTAGGTTCTCTTACTGCAAAACGGGGGACAAAGGTGAGCCTCTAAGTGAGAGGTAATAGTACCACCCAGGAAGAGACACAAATGAACCAGAAATGCCCATCCAACATCCAGTGGAATATTCCACAGTGGACATGACATTCGTTAAAACCAATGAACAAGAGAATATCCATCTACCATCTAGTGGATGTGATGACCATTATAAACAATAATTAAAGGAACTTCTGTCTAGTATCCCGTGGAATAGTCCACAAGGATGAGACAACGATGAAAACCATTGCAGCACATTCCCAATAATATAAGCATTAAAACAACCAAAATATTTCAATTATCTTAGTACATGTGAAAGCAAACATGTAATACAATTTCTCACATAATAGTCTTACAAACATCCATAAGTAATGCATGGAAACGTGCTGGCCTGAAAAGGATTTTCTAATTAAGAAAACATTCCAAGACACATATTTACATTGTACATCACTAACCCTAGTAGTGGGACATTGGAGCCACTCCTTTCTCCTCAAAGAACTGATTGATCTCTCTATGCTTTGCAGAAGGAGCCAAGGTGAAAATTCCTTGCTCATACAATGAAGGGGAATACATAACCAAGGGGTGATTCTTTCCCCTTGTGACTCTTTGACTACTCTCATGACTATACAACTTCCTATGACTTTTCAACTGACATGACTGTTCATATTCATCTGTGTGCATTGGACTTCCACTTTACAATACATTGGATTTACAATATACATGGCCCATAATAGTGATGTGGCCTTTGAAAAATCATGGCAATACATGACATGATACTGCTAACATGGACAAGCTTGATGATGTGGCAATGACAATATATTGTTGCTACTAAGTGATAGATGTGTTCTTGGATATGCTTTCTCTTCTCCTCCGCATAGCTTGATGATGCGGGGTCTTCAATGATCTTTGGTCTTGAGAGGTGGTTGCATACATGTGTTCCTTTTTCTTTCTCTTGATAGGTTCCTTTGTCCATCTAACTGCAAGTGAGTCTTTAAGCATGTTTCCTCCTTCTTATCATTCTTCATCATCTCACCATGATTTGACAGTGTACATATTCTTGCAATTTACTCATGATGGGACGACATCAATCTGAAAAATCCATAGTTTAAGATGATGCATTGTTATCCATGAAAAGGGCCTGAGATAGGTGACAGGCTAGGAAAGAGGGCCCAGTGACTGTGCATTGTGAAATTACAGGTGACAGGGAGAGAGGTTGATCACTGAGACTATGCAGAGTATAGCTTAGGCTTGACTCAGGAACTTCTAAGCATATTTCTCACTAGGGGGGGAACTGCGCAATGGCCAATGGGATTCAATATTGTGAAGTTAAGATAGTCAGCGGATGATGAGGGATGGGGCCCTAGGAAATGGACCTATGTAGTTTTCAGAGGCGAGGAGGACTGGCAACAGAGAGACCTAGAGAATAGATCTACGTAGTTCATGAGTTCAGTGACCTCTTGCTGAGTGAGGATACTAGGGAACACTTCTGCGCAATTATGGAGGCCAAGGGAGGTTGGGTTCTTTGCACATTGTGGGGTTCTAGTAGGCAAGGGGTGAAGCTAGAGTACTGAGATTGTGAAGTGTGCAGTTCAAGTGAGACTTGGGGAATTGTTGCGCAATTCTGGCGACAAAGGGAGGTTGCTGAGCTCTAAAATTGTGTAGTGCAACTTACCTGGGAGACAGTGACTATGCGTTATACAGTTCCAAGTAGTAAGGTTGCATCACTAAGTGCTGAGACTATGCAGTGCGCAGTTCAGTCGGGGTCCAATGAAACTGAGTTGCCTGGTCAGGAAGTTTTTTCTGAAAAATGGCTAAGTGTGGGATGAATATGAACCTATGAAGAACTTGTACTTGTGATCACACACTTAGCATACATCAATGACATGACAACACAGACCACCGAAAAAATAAGAGAAAGCATTACCCTTTGTGTGATTGTCTCATAACATGAAGCGAAAAGTGTGACATTTGAGATATCCTTTAGGATGACCGTGACGACACTTGTGTGACAATGCTTAAAAATTTTTGAATGAGTGGTATGTGTGTTTACATAGCTAGGAAAATTCAAATGCAAAATTACCAACCTTCAAAACCACCAAAAAAGCTCCGCAAGCATGGAAAAACAGTCAAATATGCCAAAAGACGAAAGTTGATCAAACAAGCAAAGGGGTGAAAGGAATATAAAAAATCTCATGAAATGATCTCAAGTGTTTGTAAAAATGAAGGGAAAGACCAAGGAAGACTCTAAAATTTGAGTGCAATCTAAAATTTTGTAGGGTGTTGCAGCGCTACAACACTCGATGACACAATTGTTGAATTCCAACTTCTCTATCTTGGTTAGTTTTTTCGTGTAGGGCCTTGGTCCTTCAGGGAATATTGATTCATCGTGTAGATTACTTTGGCTTCCCCACTTATCCCATGGGTAGACATGGTCCCCTTTGAACCTTCTTAGTTGAACACAACATAATATTCATCCAAATCACAGTGTTTCGAATTGGGAAAGGTAGTTTAGCTCGCAAGTTTAAGATTTTCAGAGTATAGATTTTCATCTCTAGTGTTGCCCTACTGCTAATAGGCCTGGAAAGTACCCCAGTAGAGTCATGTAGGAACATAAGCATTTCTCCACTGCCAACAAGCCTAGAGAATACCCTGGTGGAGTTGCTTGCTTCACCTCTTTGCGCGGGAATAATTTATCTTCTTTCACCTTTATTTATTTATTTAAAGATAATTGTGTATTGACACTTACTTATTTTAGGGCAGAAGAGGGATCCTGACTTATTAAGAACATGAGAGGTTTCTCCTTCAGAGAAGTATATAAATAACTCTGATTTAGGTTTTGTCATTTAGATTTTCCCCTTCTCCATTTCTACTAGTTGGATAAGCTTGAAAACACCAAAGCAGAAAACTGAGTATAGGCATGAGGTTCCCAGATTGGACATAGTTTCATGGTTGGGCCAAAACTCTCCTTACGGATGGATCATATTTTCCATCAAAAATTCATCAGCCAAAAGATGCGACCAATACAAGGAAGATAGAAACAAGACTAGCCAAGCACGGCAGTATCACAACACTCTTTGAGATTCAGCGACGCACACACTTGGAAGCCACAACGCAATAAGGCACAACACTTATTTACATAAGATAAATAACACAAAAATGAAGAAAACACAACACCAAACAACGGAAGACTATTTAGATAGTGTGGGGTGCAGCCCTAGATCTCCATTAGAAATATTGTTTTAAGTCTTGGCCATTAACTGGGAGAAATTCAATCTTCCCGTCATGTGATTGAGGATGATATGTGTGTTGGCCAAGTTTTTCATGGACTATGTAAGGATCAATCCACATGGATTGAAGCTTAGTGTGCTTTCCTTTGTCCTCATGGGCTTTGTCCTAGTTCAAGACTAAGTCACCCACACTAAAGCTATTCTTCCCAGCATAATTTCTATCAAACCATATCTTGATATGACTCTAATGAAGTGAAATTTTTTCTTTTGCTTTCAACCTCTTCAAGTAGATTGTGCAATGTGGCCATCCTACGCTGAACTAAAAGACAGGGCTTACCTTGGGATTCTTAGGAAAATTGGAGAGTAGGAAAGTAGATTTTCAGCGGGAGGATGGCTTCTTTTCCTTACACCAAGAAATAAGGGGAGGTGTTCAGAGAAGTTTTATGTGTGACTCAGTCAGCCCATAAGGCATTCAACAAAGTGGAGTGCTAGTTTCATTTCTCAGAGAATATTGTGATTTTGAAGATACGGATCAAGTTCTTATTCATGGATTTAGAAACAACATTCCCATGTGGATAATAGTTAATAGAATGTTTCAAGATAATACCATTTTCGAATGAAAAATCATAAATTTTTAATGAGGAAAATATGTTTCATTAACAAAAACAAGTGATGTAGGAATGTTGAACCTAGAGATAATATTTTGTTGTAGAAAGATGACGACTTCCTGATCATTCACTTGTTTTAGTGAAAATGCCTCTGCCCACCGCGTGAAATAATCTGTAGTAGTCAAAATATAGCATTGATGCTTCGATGAATGAGGGAAAATTTCCTCAATGATATCCAAGCCCCACTGTTGGAATGGTTCTTCTACTGCAACGGGGCTACTGACTTCTGATTTCTGTCGGAACACCTTTGAAATACCTGACACTTGTGGGCATAAGCATGAGCATCCTTGAATAGTGTAGGCCAGTACAAACTGTCCCACATGACCTTGTGTGTTTTAGTGATGCCCACGAAGTGTTCAGCAGCTATTCCATCTTGGAGATCACATAAAACCTTGTCTGAATCATGTGCATGCAAATACTTGAGAAATATCCCATTTTGGTTCTTTCTGAATAGCACCCCATGCAACAATTAATATGATATTAATTTGAGTCAAAGTTCCCTCTTCTATCACTATTAAGAAACCAGCTCACAAAAAGATAGAAAAGATAGATCAACGACTTCAAAATCAACCACTTTGAGGGGGAAACCTCCTTTACATTACGAAAATGAACAATTCTTATATGATACAAATGACAGACTTCCTTTCTATATATAGGAGTCTAATGGGTCCCAATAAAATCAGAGCCTACATAACAATAATATTGTAGGGGCACAACAATAACAATAATGGGCTTCTATGTGGCATAATAATAGCAACATGGGGAATATATGGGTAGAATAATACAATAAGGGGGTTGCATTAATAACAATAAGGGGTTACACTAGTAGTATAGGGACCTAACATGCCCCTCTCCTTCAAAAAGTGTTGTCCTCAACGCTTGAGTAGTTCTGGATGCTTCTGTATAAAATTCTCATCCTCCCATGTGGAATCTTCAGTAGGTAAGTTCTTCCACTTGATGAGATACTCTAAAATTGATCGATTTTGTAGTTTTTGATTTCTTTTTTTTGTGACTACTTCTGGTTCCAATATGATTTTTCCTTCCTTATCAAGTTCTGGCAATATTGTTTGAACTAGGATATTCTCACCTATAACCTTCTTTAAGCATGAAACATGGAAAATTGGGTGCACTCGAGAAGATGCAAGAAGCTCCAATTTGTATGCCATAGTACCAATATTTTGTAACACCTTGTACAGACCATAATACTTTGGTGATAATTTATTATCCTTCTTAGCTTGCTTGAGGGACATTTGTTTGCATGGTTGTAGTCGTAGAAATACCCAGTCACCTACATCAAAAGTTATTTCACTGCAATGTTGTTTTGCCTATTGTTTCATTCTATTCTGTGCCAAAGTGAGGTTATCCTTTAAGAGTTTCAGAACTTGTTGTTGATGCTCGATGTGATCTTCCACTTCTTGAACCTTAGAATTTTCTTTTAAAGATGATGTGATGGATGGTGGATTATATCCATAAAGTGCCATAAATGGGGTTATTTTTGCTGCAGTATGGAAGGAAGTGTTATACCACCATTCAACCAAAGGCAACTACTTGACCCATTGTGTTTGTTTATCATATACAAAGCAATGAAGATATCCTTCCAAATAATTTTTCACTATCTCAGTTTTCCCATCATATTAAGGATGATAATATGAGCTATGAGCTAACTGAGTACCCAAATATTCCACCTCTTGTACTCTAAAGAAACATTTGAAATTTTTTGCATATAATTGTTTCACCTCCAATAGTTTGAGCACCCTATCAACATGTTGAACATGATCCTTCCAAGACTTGTTGTAGATTAGTATATCATCAAAAAATGCTAACACATATTTTCTAAGGAAGGGTTTGAAAATGGAATTCATCAAACCTTGAAATGTAGAAGGTGCATTGGTAAGGCAAAAAGGCATGACCAATTCATAATGACCCTCATGAGTTCTAAATGTTGTTTTGGAATGTCTTTAGTCTTCATTCTAATTTGATGATATCCTGAATGACGATCCAACTTGGTGAAGTAAATTGCTCCATGTAATTCATCTCATAATTCATCAATGATAGGAATGGGAAACTTATTTTTAATCTTAAGTTGGTTGAGCTCCCTATAATCCAAAAACATGTTCCATGATCCATCCTTCTTTTGTACCAATACCACTTGAGTAGAGAAATAACTTTGACTAAGTTGAATTATACCAACCTCTAGCATTTTTGCAACCATACGTTCAATTTCACTCTTTTGGGCATATGGATATCTGTAAGACCTGATGTTTGGGAGAACACTTCTTAGAATCAAATGAATAGCATGATCATGATCACAAATGGGTGGGAGGCCATTGGGAGTCTCAAATACTTTGGAATGATTTTCCAAAACGTTTTGGAGATATGGAGAAATAGATGATTTCGATGTGGGAACCTCTAGTGAACGTAATTGTGCAATTACACCTAGTTGTTCTTTCTTTAGAATATTTTTCATGATGTTGGAGCTGATTACATTTCCCTGTTTCCTTGCGATACCCTTAATTCAAATTTCTTTCCTTCCCAAAAGAATTTCAAGAAACGTTCGTGAAAATTAAAAGCTATCGTAACCAAAGATTGTAGCCATTGCAATCCTAGTACAACATCTACACCACCCATTGGAATGGAGAGAATTGGACTATTCAAGACATATTCTCTCATGGATAACTTGATATTATGGCACTTTCCAGAGAAATTTATGGTTCCTCCATTTGCAACCATTACTTGACACTCTGGTGCTGGATATAGGAAGTAATTCAATTCCTTGGTTATCTTACAATGAATAAAATTATGGGTACTACCTGAATCAATCAACACTATTACCTTTTTCTTCTTTATATGCCCTTTTATCTTGAGAGTTTGAGGAGTGGTAATTCTTGTCAATGCATTACAAGATATGGTCAAATCGATTTCTTCTTTCTCTAGGATTTTTTCCTGGTGTATATCCTCTTATTTTAACATTTCGTGGTCCTTTTCTTGCTCCTCTTCCCCATCTATGTAAAAAAAAATTCTTAGCACACTTATGACCTTTAGTGTATTTTCTATCACAATTGTAACAAATCCTTTTTTCTATTTTTCTTCCAATTGTTGTGGTGTCAACCTTGTAGGCGGTGAAAGGATAGGAGCAACAACACTTCCATCTTTATAGTTATGAGTGGTAGGTTTACTTGGTGCCATAATTTTGCTTTCTATTTTTCTTTCCAACCTATATACCTTCCCCAATGAATCAGGTTCCCAAAGGAAAGAACTCATGTTGGATGTTATCATTTAAAGTCCCTATTAAGACTTCAATCCTATGCTTCTCTAGAATATCATTTACCCTCATATTAAATTTTTGGAAGTCTTCAATGTGCTCTGCGATTGAACCCTTTTGTTTGAGATTTATCAATTGGATAAAGAAGGTGTTTCTATCTGTATCCTCATAATATGATATCATTTCCTCTCTGAAAATTTACCAGGTGACCAGTTGTTTACAAGAACAAATCCCTCTGTACCATACAAATTGATTCGATTCTAAATATAAAGATGCAATATGTACCTTTTGTGGCAGTTGCACATCATGTATATCAAAATATTGATCCATATTTAGTACCCAAGTTACCAGATCCTTGCCATCAAATTTCCTCATATATATATTTGGAATATGCTGGGTCTTCAATCCAATGTTAAAGTCTATGAAATCATGATTAACATTTCTTTTGTTCTCATCATGAGTTTCCTCTACTACCTTTTCGGTATTAGGAAGCCTTTCTTGTAGTGAATTTGTCCCACCTTCCTTCAAACCTTCCCTATATTTCTTCAAATCTTCCATGTTTCCATTAATTTTTTCTTCTATACTAGTTATCTTATTGATCATATCTTCGATCACAATCTTCAAATCATCCCTCCAATTTTTCTTACTAGGTGTTTTTGTTTTCTTGATTCGAGTCATTCTTTTTCTTTCCGTTAGGAGCTCCATCTTGAATATGTTTTATCTCTAAAATTACAGATATCTAAGGTCTGAAATTGTGATCTGTAGTAGCCCTCCATGTCCTCTTTCCAATGCCACTAGTCTGATCAAAATTTGATACTTCAACAAAGGGTTATGCCCAATCTCCCAAGATGTCCTGATTATATACCTTTTCAATAGAGAGAAATTGTACGAAGTCCCACATGTCATTGTTTTGACCTTCAGACCTAAAAATGATACCCAAAATTATAGTCTGTCCTCTTTCTGTAACTTCTTACGTAATTTCAATCTGATGCTCAGGGAGAAAGTTATGGCGATTTTCCCAAGGTCACCTATTCAGGACGTAATTTAGGAGCCTGCAAAAGCCCTAAATGTCTTGGACCATAGCTCCGAAAATATAGCGAAACAAGATCTAAAGTTCAGGCCTGAGCTTCATCAAGATTTCTAGTCAAATGGGTTTTAATGTCAGGGTCTGAACCTTCATAGAAAAACAATTATAGTGAAAATTCCACGATGACCTGTTTGCAATGGAATTATGGAGCTTGCAAGAACCCTAACTTCCTCAGATCATATCTCCGAAAATATAGCGAGACAAGATCTAAAATTTAGACTTGAGGTTCAGAATGATTTTAGCTAAAATAGGTATTTTTCTTAGCTTCTGAAACTTCGTAGAGAAAAATTTATAGCGAAAATTTGAAGATGCCCTGTTTGGAGCAGTGAAACCCCAGAATCCAAAGCTCTGATACCAAATGTTAAGAAACTAGCTCACAAAAAGATAGAAAAGATAGATCAACGACTTAAAAATTGTCTTCTTCGAGGGGGAAACCTCCTTTACATTACACAAATGAATAATTCTTGGATGATACAAATGACAAGATCTCCCTTCTATATATAGGAGTCTAAGGGGTCCCAATACAATCAGTGCCTACATAACAATAATATTGTAGGGGAACAACAATAACAATAGCCGGCTTCTATGGGGCATAATAATAACAACATGGGGAATATATGGGCACAATAATACAATAAGGATGTTTCACTAATAAAAATAAGGGGTTACACTAGTAGTATACGGACCTAACAATCACATAGAGAAATGAGAGGGCAGTGGTGCCATGCTCAAAGCATTGGCACACATCTGCATACCAAGATTTTCTGCCTAAAGTGGGAGAGGCTCGCTAAACATTGTACATTTCGATCTCTTGCTCCCATCCTGCGAGTTCTTCTTCTTCATCTTTTCTGTTGAATTCTTCTTTTACTAACTCACAAATACCCTAACCCTTGATGGTGTGAACTGGTTTTATGACAAGATCATATTCATGTAATTTAGTCATCCATTTCACCCTTTTTTCACCTAGCTCTTGCTCAACAAGCAGTGATCTGACTATTGTGTGTGGAACAAAGATAATACAATGGTTTTTCAGCAAATAGTATTTGAAGTTATTTATTGCCTTGTATACTGCATAAGATTATTTGTCCATGGTGGGGTAGTTGAGCTCTGGTCCTTGCAGGCTCGTGCTCATGAAGGAGATAGGTCATTCATTGTTCAACTCATCCTTATGAGCGAGCACAGTAGCAAGAGAGGCGTCAGAAGCAAAAATATAGAGAAAGAAGTTTATGTTGAATTTTGGGTTGTACAATTCTCATGCTTCTGTTATTTCTTGCTTAATACGGGCGAATGAATTCTTTTCCCTTTTGTCCCATTTATAGACTGTGTCCTTCTTGATCATCTCCTGTATTGGTTTAATGATATGATCATAGTCGGAGATGAACTTTCTAAGCAATTTAATATTCCCCAAGAAAGACTACATAACTTTCTTATTCACTGGGTGGGGAATCTTCGTGATGGTTTGAACCATGTGTGATCTACCTTTATACCACTTTTAGAAATAATACGTTCAAGGAGGTTACCCTCAGATAGGGCGAAGATACTCTTCTTGGGATTCAAGGATATCCCATATTTTTGCAATCGCTCAAAAATTTTCTTCAGGTGGCACACGTGGTCTAACTGTTGTTTGGAAAAAATTATGACATCATTAAGGTTGACCACTACGCTCTATCCAATAAGCCTACAGAAGGCAATGTCCATTGCACATTGGAACGTTGCACCTGCATTGACTAACCCAAACAGAATTCATTGAAATGTGAATGTGCCCCACTTAGTATGGAACATAGTTTTTAGTCTGTCAGGCTCTGCTATTAGAACCTAGTTTTAACCTGAGAAACCATCTAACAAAGAAAACATTTATGCCCTAGATATTGTTTCCAATATCTACTCCATGGATGCCGCTAGGTAATTATCCTAGTCTGGGGCATGGTTAAGATTGTGGAAATCTATGCATAGGAGGATCTCCCAGGACTTCTTCGTTATAGGGACTAAGTTAGATACCTGTGTAGAATGTCGCGCCTTGTAAATGATCTGAGCATACAACAATTTTCTCAATTCCTTCTGTATGAGGGGCTCAAGCGTAGCATGAACTTTCCGTAATTTCTGTTGAAAATTCTTGGCCCCTTCCCTGATTGCTATCACATGTTGGATTATTCACATGTCATATGTCTTGAGATCATTGTACATCCATGCGAATACATCATGGTACTACTTGAATAGGAGGATAAAATCTTGTTGCTCTTGTGGTGTACAACAAGTACCCAGATTAACATGTTAGCTACCTATACCAATAGGTTTCATATTTCATGATTGGCAAGGGAAGGTCCAAATATGCTCTGCTTTGATCATGCAAAGATCACATATTTCCAAGGAAGCACAAGGTGTGTAAATAGATTAATGCATCCCAATTTTGATGGATGGTCCAACAGTCTAATCTGGATCATTCCATGGTTTAAATTTGCAGTTGTAGATTAGAGAAGAAAGTCTGTCCAAACTGTTTAATCTTGGCAGACAAGTAGTTCAGGTAGAGAAATTAAGGTTCCCAACTGCTTAATCTGGGACCTTGGAAGAAATAAGGGTAGAAGTAGATAGCAAAAACAAAAGAAAAGCCAAACAAAAGAAAAGGCAAGTAAGGGTCTGCAAGTCCAAGTGCACCCTCCAAGAAGAAATAAAAAATGCTAGGCAAGTAGCTGGGTAAGTAGTTGGGGTTGCAGAAAGGTTATCTTTACCATTGCAAATGTGTTGGCTATGTTTACTAGAGCAAGGTCAATCAGTTGACAAGGTGTTCTTCTTCATCAAGTTGCAACAGAAAGCATGACTAACTTCCCTTTTCCCTTTTTCATGTCATTTACTAACATCCCCTCATCAGCTGAGATTCATGGAAAAATTATGGTTTCATGGTGGTTCTTAATCTTTTAGAAGCCACATTTCTTGTCTAAAATCTTTTCATTTTGATCTACTCCCTAAACTAAGTGAGTTTCAAGTAAACTTAGTATTTCCTCCCTCCATTCACTCCCCCCATCCATATTAACTCTAACTCTACTATGTAAATCCCCCATATTGCCTTTCCCCTACTAGTATTAACACCATGGTGTATAAACCCCAAGTTTGTATAAATATCCCTCCCCTTGGCATTATAGCCATATGTTCTCTAAAGGGATCAAATGACATCTGGTCATTATGATAAGCCTAAGCCAAACCCCTTTCCCCTTTACAAATCCATATTTTTCACTTTTACCCCCATTTACACGTAAAACCTCCTAAAAAAGCCTTGTTTATACCCTTACCCGCTTCAAATGGCTAAAAACATGGAAACCCACTTTTTCCTTTTACTAAAGTCCAAAGGGCGGGCGCATTTCCACAGAAAATTCGTGAAAACCCACTATACCAAAGTTTTCCGCCATGCACAGATCCCCAGAATAATTATTAAAATAATCCCCGCCCCTCCCCTTACCTGTCGATCCCTTCGTCCTCCCGACGACCGTTGGTTACCCGCCCTATCCCCCTATCACATCAGCCCTCTGATAGCCGTCCGATCATGCCCCCCAGATCTGACGGCCATCACTGCATCGGAGCAGATCCTTTGTCCGGGCGATATCTTCCGACGGCCGTATTATTGGCTACGTCATGCGATAGCCACGCGTCCCCTCCACGGCTCATCGGAGGTACAACTGACACTTACCGCCACCGTACCGTAAGCGGTGCGATATGAAACCGCCTCGGTTTCCGGTTTCCCTCATCCCACCTATATTACGTTAGCTCCCCGTCACCTCACGTCACTGCCACCGATGCCGCCACGTCAACCTTTGCGCTCAACCATTGGCCGATCTGTCATGCCACTTCATCATCCCCCAGAACCAATCAGAGCCCGCCACCTGGCCTATGACGTCATGCTGACGTCATCCGACCCTGACCCCACCTATGACGTCATGCTGACGTCAGCAAAAAAGCGCGCCAATATTACCAAAATTCCATATTTTAGGCCAAAAGTTCATGTTTTTTCTACTTTGGGTATAAAGCTGCACTGTTTGTTCTGCATGCAATTTACGTATAAGCTTGCACCAGCCTGCTGAGGAAATTTCGAGACCGCCAGAGCGTCCATCAGTCGCGCATTAGCAAGATTAAGCCGACGAAATTCACCAGGTATTCTCCATTTTCACTCTGCAAGTCCATTTTTCCGTGAATTCCGGGTATAGCCTGTGAGCAGACCTTAAAACGCCAATTTCACCATTAAAACTCCACCGTACCAGCATTCATACCAAACCAGTGCTACCATTACACGTTTAGGAGGCCACATTGGGCAAATTTGGTGGAAATTCCTCGTTGGTTCGCGCAATCGTGAACCAGCTACCTGCAAGAAACAAATTCACCACAAAGCAAACTCTGCTCAGTTCTGCTACTGCTCTATTTTGTTCAAAAGCAGTATTTCAATTGCTGCAACCTTCCCATGCACTCTCTGTCCTCTACAATTCACATCTTTCATTGAAGAAAAC
Organism: Pinus tabuliformis; assembly: GCA_031772625.1. Taxonomy (NCBI): domain Eukaryota; kingdom Viridiplantae; phylum Streptophyta; class Pinopsida; order Pinales; family Pinaceae; genus Pinus; species Pinus tabuliformis. Next base: position 689,940,290 of record CM062812.1, on the reverse strand, counting down.
CTGATTGTGTTGCTCTGCATAGCAACTCTACCCACAATCCTAGAAAATCCATGGACCCATCAGTCCCTCCTGTAATACTAAATGTTCAGCCTCTGAATGCCCCTCAAAGGAACTTGAAATGGCAAGCCTTGGCAGATATGGATTACCAAATTACAGAAGAAATGTTTATGAGCAGCAAATTCCACATTCATTTGTTGAATGAATTGAAAGCCAAGCATGAAAATGGGACAGATATATTGGGCATATGGGACTCTTTCCTCCCTATGTTTAAGCTCCCTCAGGTCAACCAGTTCCCTGAACTAATCCACCTATGTGCTGCACATTATGATGCTTCTCAGAGGGCAGTTGTTGACCCATCTGGTTTAGTACTTTTCTATGTTACCCCTCAAGCTATCAGAGACATGCTTTGCTTCAACACTCAGAAGAAGTTGGTCCCTTTGTCACTAGTGAACCTGATACAACAAGGGGGTAAACTGACAGATGCTCAAATTATCAAACTTAATCAATTATACATTAACTCTGAGATTGTGATGTACCCTCCAATTGGTCATGTATATCTCAATGGGCTGGGCAGAGACCTCGCAGATATGATTTGTCCCATCTTGGGATATAATTCGATTGAGCATATTGATGAAACTGTGCTGGTAATGATGCTTATGTTTACTCCTGGCAAGTCACCAATCTGCTATGACTATGCCACCTACATATCAGACAAGATTCATGGGCAATTGATGAATTTGGCGAGAGAAAGGATGTTCAGATACACCTCCTACATTTACCATTTGATCTTGTACCATCAACATGAGAAATTTCATTTTTCAATCAAAAGAGTGGATGCCCAAGGCAATCCCAGATCAGTGGTCTATTGGTCCTCTGTCTTCCACATTACACCTGAGTCTCCATACACTTACTGTGAATTCATAGATCTGTTTGTCCATCCAGCTATGGCAATGCTGATGAGCTCGCCTCCTCCAAGACTCACTGATGACATGCAGAGAATTCTTCAGCTGTCCAAATCTTACAGCATTGGGGATTGGTACTTCTACCAAAAACCACACCGTCATCAGGATATATGGGTGTGATCTACCTCCTTTCAAATTACCCAAGTATGTGCCTATGAGGCTATTTGCCCTAGAGTATTTTAGGCAATTTGGCAGAGTTGATGTGCTTCACTTTTCAGGAAAAGGCAAAAAGGCACAGTTAAAAGTGAAAAGCCAACTTGGCCATCTTATCTATAACGAGAGGGAGCAAGGATGGAGGGAAGCAGATAGAATGCTTGAATTCCTTGGCCTCCCAACAAGTTTCCCATGGACACCCTATGACCCTAATCATTTTATAACAATGAGGAGGCTCAAATATAAGTTGTCTGCCTATGATCATCATAGTATCCCTCACATTGAAAAATATGCTAATCAAGACAAATGGAGGAGAGGGACCCTAGAAGAGCCTGTATCACAAGAAGAGCTAAATCTGAGGGCAGTAAGGAATCTAAGGAAGATGGCTGACCTTGAAATTTGTTCACAGGTGAGCTCACTTCCAAGCACACAAATTGGAGCAGCTGCATCCTCCTCAACTGCCCAACAGCGAACTACAAAAGCTGTTGAAAACATATCAGAAAAGGGAAAAGAAAAATGGAAAAGAGCAGAAGAAAATGAGAACAGCAGATAAAGAAAGAGCAGCAGCAGGCAGAGCAACAATAGCAACAAGATTTGCAGCAAGAAGAAGGGCAACATGACAGACAGCAGCCCTTACAGCAAGAGAGGGTGATTGATACTCCAACTTCCACTGAGCAACAGGCTCAGAACATAGTGCCTCCTAGGCCAGAAGTCACCACTGATGCCTCGGTCCTCCAAACTCCTCAAAAGGAGGATACATTTGTTTTTAGGAAAAGGGATAGAGAAACTCCTCTCACTTCATCTATCAACCAGGGAGAGAAGAGACAAAGATTAAATGACTTTTCTGAGGACGATGCAGCAATAAGACAAGCATTGGGCATGGGCCCACCCAGCAGAGAAGCTTCAGCAAGTTCCTTCCAGCAGGAACAGGACAGGACCATGGGAGGGGAGGTCAGCTCCTCCAGCCAACAAAAAGAAGGACAAATAAGCATCAAACAGCAATTTATAGACATCAAAAGGAGGAATGATCCTATCAAAGTACAGCTGTACAATCACCTGCTAAACATGGCTCCTACCAATCAGCAAAGACTTATGTCTGCCTTTGATGTAGGTGAGGGCAAAATGATTATGAGCCATTTTTTGCCCACAGCACTGCAACCCCAATCTGCCTCAGATTACCTCAGGACTAACCTGGAGGTCATGGCCAAAGACATACACCCAATGGACAAAATTGAACTGCATAAACAGACTGGTGAGATGGTGTATGCCTCCTTGGCAGATGAAACATTGGAAAATTATAAGCTAAAGAGCAGCCTCAATGCCACAGCCTCTCAACTGGAATTGGAGAAGGCATCATCCCAGGCGAAGGACAACAGAATAAGGTCCCTGGAAGACATAATCGTTGAAATTGGGCATGATCCCAAAGATATTTCAGGGATACAGGAAATCTTGAAGTTAAGGGATGCTGACATGGCTGCCATGAGGAAGAAAATCAAACTCCCAGCCACCATGCACCCTCAGACAGATGAAGTAGCCCAACAAAGGCAGGAGAAAGACACCACAGACTTGTTGATCTCCATTTATAAAGAGCTTGTTCAAGCACAAGAGAAATTAGGAGAATCAGAGGCTGCAAAGGCAGCATTGCAAGCAGCATTAAAACAAAGAGAAGAGGGTCAGACCTCTCAGCCTCCTCCTCAAATCATAAATCTTGAGGAAACTGCTCCTATCACTGCTCCTCCTCCTCAACAGACTGAACAGACAGCAACATCTACTTCAGCAGCGCCAACAACTACAGAGCAGGCCCAAAGCCTGGATATGCAAAAGCTGAAGAATGAAATCCAAATCCTGGAAGCTCAAATGACAGAGTTAAATGAGACCAAGGATAAGTTGGCCAAGGTAAATGACAGACATGATAAATCAAAGAGAGAAGTGGCAGAAAAGGGCAGGGAAATCAAAGCCCTCAAAGACAAGATCAAAGAGCTAGAGAATGAGCTCAAGTTAGATAAGGTGGTGGCTGAGCTTAAAACAGTGCTGTGGGCTAACATTGGTCAATCTATCAATGTGCAATGGCCATATATTGAGACAATCCATGAGCAATTAGAGCTCATCCCAAAGGCACAGAAGGAGATTTACAGATCAAGAGCTTCATTGGGCAATATGCCTGAAGTGGCCACCAGAATGATCAATGTACTTAACCATAGAACAAGTTCTCAGTTGGCTACCATGGGAATTACAAACAGAACTGAGACTATCCAAATGGTCAAAAGGGTTCTCACACTGAGAAACTTAGTGCAGACATTGGAGAGAAGAACCCAGGATATGCAGACTGAGGTGAACAAGTTTTTGGAAAAGTTTCAAGTGTTAGAAAGCAGAGGACTCCCTGGCTTACTGAACAGCGCAGGGAGATTGTTCACACATGACCAGTATGCTAAAAGGGTCAATACATTTTCCACTAGCCAGATCAGTGATAAGCCCAGCACCTCAGAGGAAACAGGGCCAGCCACAGGACAGTCTCTTTACAACAGAGTCGAGAATCTGTTTTTTATAATGAATGAGATCAACCACCTGTTTGGGGTGGCTCCCAATTTCTTCAAGTACACAGAGGCAGAGGAGACAATGGACGTTATTCTCAGGCATCAACTCCCTACGCAAGAATGGTGGACAAACGCAATACAGAAGATTTTGTAAACAGGGAGTCACTTAACAATTTTGTTTCTTAAAAATATCAGTGGTCATGCAAAGCAAAGTTTAACAAAATCAGCATGCACGACGGATTAAAGCTGAGCCAACTCAGCAGATGGATCAGCCAACAAAGCAGAGATAGAATACTACAGCTGGCAGGGACGAGAAAATATAGCGCAGCAAGAAATAAAGGCGCATTTATCAGCATTAAAGCTAAGCGTTGCAACCGACTCAATGACCTCCAAAGGTCAAAATTATCCTCTGACAGACATAAAGGGCATTTATGCTGCATTTAAAGTTGTAATAACTTCTTCTCTACTTTCTGAACAAATTTATGAAGATATTTTCTCTCTCAGATGACTCAATGCCTGAGATATTTTGTATACGCATTCCTATAAAGCCCCCTTCGCATGAGCTTGCAAGGGTTGTTGTTGATTTCTCCTGAAGAAGTTCTTATGCTGTAATCCTTTCAGAAGTTAATAGAGAAAGCAATGGAATTTCTCGGATTTCTGAGGTGTTGGATGCGTTCTGGTGTCTGTTGATAACTGCTGGATTCCTGTGTATTTCACCATACAATAAGTCTCTGTATCTCTCTCTGTTAATAGTTGTTTTGTTAAAATCCATATATGTTATCTGATTTCAATACTAAGCAACAAGGAAAAAGAATAGCTTTCAGGATTTATTCACTGAGTACCCTGAGTTCAATCTGTGTTGTTTATGATGTTTTCTTCAGTTGTAATCTAGATAAGTGTAATTCTTAATTGCTGCACTTTCAGAATACACCTTTCACAGTGGCCTTTGTCACAGGAATTCAAGTTTTGCTCCTGTGCAGTGTGTTCACCTTCACCCCACCAACTTAATAGAAAATTCTTAATTGCTTTCTGTTGGTTGACATACATCACCATTTAATCTAATTTTGTTTGTCTAAAATACACAATAGGCCCTGCAGTTCGAACACCACCAATCCAGCGTATCAGATCATTTCACAACTCCAGACTCCATTGCCCAATGGTATTATACTATCTAAACACTATATCATAAGACCTGAAAGAAATCCTTCAACCAAAACATAAACCAAAACCTGAGCATAATAGCTAGCCTAAAACACCATCATAACAGAGACAAATCATAAAGAGAGAGCCCTCTCTGATCACAGTTTGGCTAGAAGCTGTGATCCAAAGATTGGTTAGTGGTTACCCCGGCCGTATTCCCTTGGGAGTCATAGGGAACAACCTGGGTGTTAACATAACATACTTTGGACACTTCTCTATTCCCAAATTGATCCGCTCATGCGACAATGTAGAACTATGGGTCTTGGCATTCATAGGTCCCCAGAAATGGTTCTGCAGATCATACAAATTTTCTAGTGATACCACACCCTTGGGGATGAGGTTGCCTTTGCTTGTACTGGTTGTGTCTTGCAGAGTGTGTTTATTCCCATCCTCATCAATCACTACATCTTTGAATACTTTAGTGTTCGCCATAAATTCCAGTATCTGTTGGTCATCACAAAAAACACATAAGTTAGTTATGTTGTCTAGAATGAAAGCTTTATATAAAATTTCTATAGTAAAGCCATCATTTAATGGTAACATCCTAGCAGCTGTGTTTTCTAAGGCATCTACAACTACGTTTACATTCTCGGTACTGAAGTAATATTGAAACCTTGGAAATGAGAGATGAGTCTTCATACCTATTTTTGATAACTCTTAAGACAAGGTGACACAAAATGTATAGTGTTACGTACCTGTTGATAGTGCTAGACCCACCAACATGTCAGGGGGTCTCCCTGGTAAGAAGTCCCAACTAGATCTTATACCGTTTGGTGTAGGAGTCCCAACAGTGGGTTGTATGGTATCACATTGACCGTGGTTGTGCGCAGAGGAAAGTAAGATGTCCTTGTTGGTACCAAGGGTGTGACATGTGCAATAAGCAAAGGAAGGTGCATGAACAGTTCTAACACATGGAGGGTGGAATAAGTGTGCCCTTGGAAACCTATGTAAACACGCAGCTTGGAAGGGAACACACGAGAAAAATATGCATCACCAACTGGAAGGAAAGTGAACCAACAATCCAAAGTGATGGTTAAACTAAAAACAAATCTCAGTAAGCTTCATACATACATATACAGAAAGAGCCTCTACATACATGCGTAAGAAAATAGATACATAGATCATTAGAGCAACCAAGATAACTTAAATACAATAACAATATATGCATGAAATGTGTTGGCTCTCTTATATTAAGAAGTGAAAGTTCCAAGCATATAGTACAACCATGACAAACCACTAGTCCCGATAATGGAATGTTATAGTCACTGCTGCATGCTCCTCTAAAGAGATGTACTAGCTCATCATTGTGGAGAAGTCAAGGCTTGTTACAATACTCTCCAAGATTTCTCTAAGATACTCTATCAGAAGCTTGGCTACCCAAAATCCCTTACAATGAGTTATGAGGTTCTATAAATAGAAAAGGGTGGGGTGACCTTTGACATTCCTTCTGCGACTCTTCACCTACCCTCATGACTCTTCACTGACTACATGACTGTTAAATTCAACTATTGATGCTTGAACTTTCACTTTACAATATGTTACATAGAATATCCACATGTACCCATGTGAGACAAAATAGGCTTGAGCAAGCCATGCAAGGCATCACTAAGACTCAGACAGTTGTGGGAAGACCAACCCTTTGACATCCTTTCATGATCGATGGTGGCGAACTAATGCCAAGCTTGGTCGTCCATGATGGTGTCCACGCACTCAATGGTAACATCCTGCTGAAAGAAAACTCTTGCCTTCGTTGCATCTAGGTACATTGATATGGCTCTTTTGTCCAACTCGTCTGATAACATGCACATCATCATCTTCAGTGCAACTGGACCAAAAAAATATTGATGCATAGTGTCTGTGCTGATCACCAAGTGTGTGTTGGTGACCATGTGCATCAACTTGTTGAAATACATGTTTAGCTCCTGTAGGACTTGCTTCTTGTCTTCACCTTGGTGAGTATGCCAATGGGTGGGATCGCATGCATGTGCATAATGACATCCATGCTCCTAAGCACCATTGCATGCATTCGATGACATTGCTCACCTTGTATGCTCAGTGCCAGCTATTGGGATGGGTCTATAACTTGTACGGGCACAATTTCATTAGTCTATGCATGTTGCGCCTGCTTTTGTGCATGTTCCTACTACAACTCCTTCCTCATCTGTGTAGCTCCTGTTCTTCCTAGAGTTGCCACCTCAGTGGCTCCAAATCCTTCTTGTTTCTCTCTCTCTTCCTTCGTGTGACCCTCTTGTGGCATCGTCACCTCATAGCCTCAGTCTCCAAAGCTTCTTTCATCACAAGTGGATCTTCTTGAACTTGCAATTTTCCTCCGGTTTGTGCTGTCAACAACCTTCCTCTTGTATTTGTCGCATGTAGGTCTTCTACCTTCTACTATAGGTGATGGTGCTACTTGTTGTGATGCCACTTCCATTTCATCTCGATATCCTTGTCTATGAACAGCTTGATGCCTTCATAAATAGGCAAGTTCATAGACACTTGATCAATTGCATCACGAGTTGCACTTTCAATGGTGTCTTTGACTCTGCTCTCCTAGAAGTCATTGTACCTATGTTGTTCAGAGGTAGATGAACACTTGTGATACCTAGAGACATAGCAACACTCATGGCAAGAAATATGTCAGTTGAAAACCAAAAGAAACTAGAGCACTGACATGCAACATACCTGTGTGACTATCTGTGAAGATTGCGCAATTTTCACGGGAGGCTGGGAGAATGACTTCCAAAACTACGCAGGGCACAACTCGGGCTATCGGGAGGCTGACTGACTACTATAGTTGTGCAATGCACTACCCAACATGGCTTGCTGAGGACTGAAACTGTGCAATGCACAATTTCAATTAGGAGTGACATGCAAACCAACAAACTACATTGCGCAGTTTCTAGGGCCAGCAAGGCACTACCTCCCATAATTGCACAATGAAATCCTAGAGGTCAGTAATATGCTAGACTTGCATTATTGCATAATTTCTAGAGGGAAGGAAAAAGCCTTCACTTCCTTAAATGTGCAATGCTTAGGGGCAAGGTAAGGTTCGAGCCAAGGTAGCCCAAACCCGTTGACGGGTGAGTGAATACATGAGAAGTCTGAAAGCATAGTGAAACTGAGTTTAAACAAGAGTGAATGGTCATGAATGAAAAATTAAGTGAAGGATTCAAAAAATGATAAAACATGCATGTGTGTGAAGTGGGTTAGCGCAATGGCGACCATTGGTTGAAAAATAATGTCATGCATGCGACAATAGTGAGATGAAAACGAAACTGAAATGGTGCTTCTACAAGCTAACATACATCAAAATGACAACAATCGCTCATTGAAATCAAGAAGACAACACTTACACAAAGTAAAACACAAAAAGCGATAGAAACACAGCGCAAGACATGAGAAGCAGACTTACCCTGAAACAACTAAGTTGAAAGTGTCGAAGACTCCTAGATGCAATGTGGGATGTCAGAGATGCAAGGTCGATGTGAGGAATGAGCTCTACAGCATCTAGTTCATAAGTTTTGATAAGATCGAGGTTATGACGTGCATGCCACAAATCTAGGAAAAAGCAACACTTGGTGGGAGGTTTCTAAAACAATCTTTGCATGTAAACTTCGGCTGCCAAATATAAATCCCTAAATCTAGGGATGCCTTTTACATGCTACCTTTCGTTGTTTCGGGAAAAAGCATCCCATGCATGCAAATCAGTTTTTCTTGGTCCTAGAGGGAACCGGTCAACCCTAAAGGTACATGCATTGGTCTGCAAGCCTGGGAGGAAAATTTGCTTTGTTTATGGGTTGAGCTGGGCTGGTTGAGAGGGATTGCACAATTTCTAGGGTCAGTAGGTGACTGCCTTCCAGAATTTCACAATTTATGGGCTGAGTTGTAGTGCTAGGCCATATTGCGTAGTTTTTCACCCAGGAAGCCTGTCTAACTACTCTACGTAATTTCTAAGCCCAGCAGGCTTCCCAACAGATTTGTGCAATTCTGGAGGGAAGGTTGGTTCCCCTTCTAGAATTGAGCAATTTCTGAGGGAGCTACTAAGCTAGCAAATAGCTTAAGTTTCGAAAGGCATCCTATGAAGGGAGTGAGTGTAAACTGACATGCACAAGCTAACTAGCCACACATAAAAACCAATGGAAGCCTATGTAATTGACAATG